>CM017802.1:2518005-3896876 GCA_008086715.1 Sitobion miscanthi | reverse complement strand
ATGTATTGGTTTTTAATAAAGAAAATATTATGCTAAAAGAGATAATGTAAAAATAATGATATGAATAGAAATAATTATATTTTGAATACAAATTTAATCAATATTATATAGTGTATAAAAAAAGGTTTAAATAACATGTATACATACAATAGTCGATTGTATCATTCAGTTCGTCCAGCGTTAAATTTTCATATGGAGTAACACTGAAACCGAGGTTATTTAAGGATACTTCTAAATTACGACAATCCTGAGCAGTTCCAACTCTAGATTCAAAGTTTTTATTCTTAACTTGAAAGTGTTCATGATTAAAAATGATAGCCTTCCCACGTTTAGTATGATGCATATTGTAATACCATGCATCCTTATCCGTTGAACTAACACCGAAACTTTTACCAGGTGTAGTTAAACAACTATAACTAAAAAACAATTGTAAATTAAAATCAATAAGTTTACACTCAAAATAAACTTTTAAAACTAAAACTAACTTTGTTCCACAGATTTAATTCTTTCTAATTTTAATTGAAGGTACTTTGAAATTAAACTAGATACAAATAAAATAAAAAAAATCTTACCAATTTTTATATTAACAGTAGATTACTGAAGAAGTATTATAATTAAGAAGGCAACAAAAATATAAAACATAATTTTAAAATTCTATAGAATTGCGGAAAATTTCAAAATCAAAAGGGAAGTGGGTCTTAGATTTTTGTATCTACACTTGGAGTTCTTGTTTTTTTGAACAAAGAATAAAGAAAATATGAAAATGGACGAGCAATTTTACAGTTACAATTCTGAATATTGTAATACAATAAAACAAATTTCAATTTGAGGATTGGCATTGTTAAGGGCTTATTAAAAAAATGCGGGTCATCAAAATCCAATCTTAAATTTAAAATATTGGGTACTCACAATGAACCTGCGTCGCTAGTGTCCATGCCAGGTCGATTAAAGTCTTTTAACTCATTAATTTGAGGTGTCCGAGTGCTGCAATGTGTAGTGTTTGTATCATGGTTGCCATTTTTGTATCTAAAACAATATGGTCGTCAAGTGACTGAAAAATTAAAGAATAAATAGTTTAAGCCCGTAGCTCACTGTAAATGTTTGGTGTTTTCGTTTTTCTGCATCGTGAAAACAATTGCACAAGACACTAACGTAGGCAAGACTCGATGAAAAGAGTTTGGCTGAAGCGTTCCAGAGACTGGCAGTGAGACAGTGTCACAGTTAGCAGTTAGCAGTGAAAACTGAATAGTAGGTAATAACTATTGTATTAACTACCATGACAAATTAAATAGGTATGTCAGCAACTCGTGATACTCATGGCTGCGACGTAAGCATTTCTCCAAAAGGCTGAGCGGTGGAGTAGTGGTGGAGTCTTCTTCGGCGGCGGCTATTTGTGGCAGGGACGGCGGTGGACCAATGAGAACCGGAGAAATGCCTACGTCACAGTACAAAGCTGGGCGGAGGGTAGGTGCGCGATTTGTTTCTAAACTCGTAATATTGCTGACATACCTATTTAATTTGTCATGTTAACTACTGAGTTAGTACAGTGATTAGTGAGGAGCGACCAAGGTAGTTAATACTTAATAGTTATAAATTATGATACGTGGTAGTGCCACTTCACTATCGAAATCACAACTATCGCCAATACTATTGAGTAAACTAAGGTAGAACCAATAAAATACGAGTAATTTAAATTTAGCGGAAAAATCAAAAATGTCTAGTATTTCATTGGTTCCAGTTCCGCGTTCCACCTTGTACTAGTCGATACTCGATAGTGATGGCGATAGTTGTGATTTCGATAGTGAAGTGACACTTCCCTAGGAAAGTCATGGTAGACGGTGGTACCACTTCACTATCGAAATCGCGATTGTTATTAACTATCGCAGCACTATTTGATGCGCATGACCAGCATAAGGTGGTACCAATGAAATACGAGTAATTGTTTGCAGCAAATTTAAATTATAATTTTTATAAAATAAAATTTGATTGATATTTATAGAAAAAAAAACTAAAAAAATTGAAAACTCACAATGTCCGTAAACAGCTCAAAAAGAGTCAAATTATTTTCGAAAATTTATCGTGTATAGAAAATGCTAATATACACATTCATTGAAATTTTCAAGTATCTACAGTCATTTGTTTTTGAGTTGCAACAAAAACCAAAATCGATTTTCTCGAAAACAGATTTTGCGTAAAAATTTCCGTTTTTCCATAATTTTTCTTTTGTTTTTCACGTCGCTTTTGAAAACTACTGAAAAATGTTTACTTTTGACCCCCCAAAGTACCAACTAGATTTACTTTCCTATCAGAAAAATTAGTGTTGAAGAAAATTCAAGCAGTTTTACTGTCCTAAAAAGTGATGACAGACACAAAAAAAACACACATCATTGTAAAACCAATACATTCATCGCTTCGCTCGGAATCTAAAATAAAAATAAAAAAACACACATTAATGTAAAGTCAATACACATCCATCGCTCCACTCAGAATCTAAAAATCGTAATTATAGGGATCGCAGCACACGTATTTTTCATACATTTTAGACCAATTATAAGGTAAATTAGGTACATATATTTTGGAATGTCCTTATTTTAATTTTTTATACATGTATGAAATCTTTGACAAAATATATAGGATTTTAAGGAAGTTAATTTTCAATTTTCAATTTTAAAAGACCTTAAAATCAAGTATTTTTTTTTTAAATTCCCATGAAATCGTTGCTTTACATTTGTAATTATTTTGGGCACATTTGAAATCAAAAAAGTGATTCCTAAATCCTAAAGAGCAAAGACTAGAAGCTTATAAATTCGATCATTTTTTCAAAATAACATTTTGAACTTCAGAGTTTAGGAAGTATGTTTAATTTTAAATTTACTTCCGCTTTTAGTAGTTTTTATAGTAATGTAATTATGCAAACAAGAATATTTTCATTTTTCGCGATATATTGACATGTGTAAGCACTAAGCATATATTACTCTACACGGTATTACAGCGATTCTCGGAAACACACACACTTATGTTAATTTACGGCATATGTAAACTGCGCTCAAATGACCTTTTTTTTTGTAAGCTGCGCTCGAATTTTTATCCATATTAAAAAGGTACAATGTAAACTGCGCCCAAATTCATGTTAAAAAGTACATACAACTTAAGCTGTGCCCCGTTTGTAAAATATATAAAATTTTTGAATTATTAAAGTCACTATAATATCATTATGCTATAATATGGCTGTAACGAATCAAATATATTAAAGATTGTAATTTTAGATTTAGTAATTCTGTAATTTTGTTTAATTTTGCAGAATATGTATCAACAATATGTTTTTAATTTTATTCTATTAATTATTGCAAAAATATAGCTATTCAATTTTTAAAAGTTTACAAATTATGTAACATATGTCACCTTTTTACATTTGATAAAACTCGAGCGCAGTTTACATATCACCCTTTTGCTCACGATAAGAACTCGGGCGCAGTTTACATGTATGATTTCGTGTTTACCTGTACGTTGGGTGCAGTTTACAATCGCCGTAATTTACTACTCACCCATAAACATACCTATATAGCCCAAATGTTTGTCATGTGAATTGCCTAAATATTACTCCTTAAAACATGGAGCCTGGGGCCCCCTTAAATTAATTACCTAACAAAAAAGTAAGTAGTATGCCACTATGCCACCAGATATTTTTCCACTGTACTATACATAAAAATATATCTATGGTTTATCAATTATTTCTGTTGAGGAAAAATATCTAATAGCACTAATACTTTTTTCTTTGTATTCTACTGAAAATTTGATGTATTTGAGGTTTAAATTAATGCTATTTTTATCACCGTTCAACCGCCTCGGTAGCGCAGTAGGCAGCGCGTAAGTCTCATAATCTTAAGGTCGTGAGTTCGATCCTCACCTGGGGCAATAATTTTTCATAATTTTATAACTCTTCATCAGTTTATCATTTACGAATGACTATTGACTTGAAATAATATTGTTACATTATATATATAGGTAACCTACATTACTATTTTGTACCATAAAGTACAAATAATCACTTTTTGAAAATATATTTAGATTTATTTTAATCTATTTCGTGTCAATAAATAAAAGGTACCACGAACCTATGATAGTATAATAGAAATTCGGTGAAACTTCCATTTAACGAAAATGTCAGTCAAATATTTTTAAGAATCAAACTAAATTAAAAACAAATTAATGTAATTCTATTAAAATATCATAAATGCAATGTATTCGGCAAAAATTAATTCAACTATTACCATACTTAAATCCCTACTAAGTAACTAGTACTATACAAAATAATCAATTGATATTGATTTATCATTGAATTCAAATTTAACACTTCCATTACAGACTACAGTATAGTCAGACAGTCAGTTCAAGGAACAAGTTTATGTTTGACATCTATAACTACGTCATATCATAGTGGTATACTTTCCCATTTTTAGAAAAATATGGCTTTAAATAAATATTATAATATATTAAATAATAAAAATACATCATTAATAATTAAGAATTATACATTGATTTGTAATTTGTTTACAAAATCCGTTCTTACTTTCGATGAACTTATTAAAAAAATCAATAGCTTAAAAAACTAAAATGTCTAAGCTCTATGCAAGCCTCGGTGGCGCAGTAGGCAGCGCGTAAGTCTCATAATCTTAAGGTCGTGAGTTCGATCCTCACCTGGGGCAATACTTTTTGCAGTATTTTATTAATTTTTACTTTGGCTTATAAACTCATATAACAAAAATAGATTTTTATATTTTCTTGAACTTATTTAAGATCAAAAAAATTCCAAAATGTTGATGATAAGAACCCATATTTTTTATTAAGAATTTATTTATATATTTGGTATCACACTATCACGAATCACGATGTAGACAAAATGTATGTATTAATTATCTTGTGAGTTTTTTATCTTTAATATTTTAGTGGAACCTATATATACCTATTTTTATTTTATTGTTAATAAAGTAATAATTTAATAAAAATAATCCCGACGTGTGAGAAAACTCCAACTTGTGGACTTCAAAATGTTAGAACTAAAAACATTTCAAAATTACTTGGGAGCCAATTTACACTCATACCACAAAATAGTATAGTAAGTTGTAGTACCTTACATTTTGAGAAAACTCTTTTTTTTTGGGGGGGGGGGGGGTTATTATTTATTTAATATTAAAAATAACATTTATGTATGTTGTTCGTTGCATAATATTTTACAATATTACATTATTATCTTCAAGCTCTGTCTATGCGTAATGTACCATGTACGAACAAAATATCACGAACAATACACAGCGGCGGCGCATGCGCAATAATGACGCGCGAATACGATACTCACATAGTCGGGCGGTCGAATAAACGGCACGGACGATCATATTGTTCTACTGCGACCCTGGTACGTTTGTGCTCAGTATTTACATCATACTCGTTCCTGACCACGGTCAACATCCAAATATGATCGAGCGCGTGGGCGTGGTTCGTACTCGCGCGACAACAATATAATAAACTCGTACCACAGTCGTACGTATTTAATATATTATTTGTTACGTCCGAAAATCAAAATAATTCTGATTTGCGTACGGATTTGAAGTTCTGTTGTACCTACTTGTTATAGTAGTCAAGCACCAACACTGTTTATTTATTTCTATTCTGCGATTTTCCGTAATTTTTTGTGTACATTTGTTTCTACATTTATCGTGTTCGCACCCACTGCATAGGCGTAACTAGCTCTTTATAATAGGGGGGGGGGGGCTGGAGTCCCAAAAGTTTTGAGGTACCTATGGAAACATAATGTCTAGAATCTAAGACAAAATAATCACACACGAGTCCATTCAATAATGTACCTATGTTTAAAAATAGATTTAAATGTATAAGGTAAATCCACTGTTCTAAAAACAAATCATAAATACGGGTCTTAGATAGTGTTATTGATATAACTATCGAGTGTCTAGCGATAATAATATAATATATTATAATAATACCTTATAAACACAATATTATATACATTTTATTTTTATTAGATAATTCATTGTTGATATTGGTGTATTCGTATTTATGATACCTACATTATATTTTTTGACATTGCGGGAAAAAATTAGGTTAATACTAAAATGTTTTTAGGCACATACTGACATACATTTACCCAAAAAATTTGGAGGGACTATAAGAAATTCCGGGGGGGGCTGAAGCCCCTCCAAGCCCCCCCCCTAGTTACGCCTATGGCACCCAGGTAAAACAGTATGTTTGTATTTCAAAAGTTCGATTTTTTTTTTTCTATACGAGTTTTTGAAGACGTGTTATATTTTGTACGTTTTCTCATTTGGCCAGATTTGGCATAGGACTCACTTTCCGAATTGTTGATGTACCATCGTGAGCTGGATCGACATTTTCAATCACGAATCCGTCATCAAAGTGCATGGACAACGATCAATGAATTCATCAAAGTCATCTAATGTTTCAGTCGAATCTGTAATTGATTTTAGGGAGATATAATTATGATAGTCTGTATTGAAATATAACAAAGTGCAATTATAACTGATGCTTACTTGGTGAGGCGGGCACAACCAGAAGATTTGGATCGTAAAAATAAGATTCATCATTTTCTTTGTTCATTTTAAAAATATTTAAAAATTATAACATTTGGTCGTGTCAACGATACAACATGAACTAAACTGCACTGTGGAAAAATAATGAAATATCGAATAAGTTTATTATAAATAAATTGTTCCGATAGTCGACTTGCTTTGCGATAAGTAAACCAGTTCGTGTTACTAAGCCAAAACGCCGCCAATTATAATTTGTACTACGGACTAAGATAAAATGCCATATCTTCAACAATACAATGCTAATATGTCATATTTTTTGTTATATTTTTAGACTTATTCAAAAAGTTTGGAAATGTGATATAAGGTTCCTAATAAGTAGTTCATAATCAAAAAAAAAAATTATTATTGAACACAATTCTTTTTAAGAGATATAGTTGTGTTTTAAAATTGGACGAAATTAGATATTTAAATAAATAATAAAGATTTTAGTTATTTTGTTGTAATTCAAAAATATAATTCATGCACTCTTTTACGCATATTATTATATTTTATATAGGTACACAATGATATTTTTAACACATTCAATTTAAGCTATTGACTATTTATACCACCATTGATTATGAATACTGATTATAATCAATGATACCACTTGGACTTCGGCGCCACTGCAGGATACCATGAAGGCATGGACCTATAATTCATTCTGTTATGCGTAGTAAGTAGGTAGGTATTGATTCAAAAGTTAATTATAATAATAAATGATTTATATTAATAATATTATAATAATTAAATATTAATAATATAATAAATGCAGTGTTTTCGGCAAATAAATAATACCTAATAAAATAAATATAAAAAACTCCAACGACGAACATAAATATTAATATATCATAATATATATTTAGTAATATATAGACTAAATATAGACTGATAAATACATAAAAACTGATATACCGTCTTCGCTCAGAAGTGAGAATTGTTTTTGTATGGAATGATTATCTATAATGAATTCAAATTGAATATACATACATTTCAGTGAATTACTCAATAACGAGGTATACTTCAATTCTAATGTACAGCGGATCGGTTACTCTTCCCCCTTTTTATTTTCGTTTTTTAAATGTATTTAATTAAACTTATAATTAAAATTATTAGACTATACATTTCTTTAAAAACAATTAGGGAATAATGTGTAAATATACATTACGCACGTGTGTGTGTGTGTTTGTAGTGTGTCTGCTACTATCAGGGGGTCTGCACTCTGTGGGACCTTGACCCCTTAGCCTACCCCCAGAATCTGTAATATTTACTAATTGATATTGCTATAAATTGCCTTGATTACAACGATTGAGGCATTTCGCAAGATAATAAATGGTTTTTATATTGGTTATGAAAAAGGTTTATTATAAAAATATCACTACCTACATATGTAGGTTATAAATACTACGCGTACGGATATACAATAAAATTGAATAACGATAAGTTTTGGTGACTCCAATGTTTCTTGTGGAAAAACCCACTGCGTTTAGTCACCCACTCAACATGTATAAATACAGTATTATATAACACCTAATATCATGTTGATTTGATTTAATTTTTGAAACAAGTTGTAGTATAGAAGTTTATACGCTCACCCAAACCTCTTGAGTTGGACACGCAACTGCTCTGTTAGGTTGGATGCGACTATACGAGATACATCGAAATAAATTAATAAATTAATAAATAATTATGTTCGATTACAATATTGTAATCGAACATAATATTATAATCTGATTAGAATAATACCTATACTATATAGTGGCGGTGCGAAATTGTGGAGGCTTTGAAGCATATTGTATATTTCAAACATTTTTACCACCGCACCCTTTATTGAACCAAAATTAGCAGCAGGGGCCATTAATAATTATTAATTATAATATTTACCATGATATTTTTGTTGAGGTCTCTATATATATTTATAAACCCACCCACCCATTTCAGACATGAAGCAATTGCTTCAAATAATCCTTTATCCCACCGCCACTGATACTATATTATACCTATAACACAGTTTATGAATAATCTGTTAAAAATTGCTGTACAGGTCAGCAATCTCAGAAGGTAGATAATAGATATTAGGCTGTATTAATTCGGTACTGTTATAAATTATAATAATCAGTTATTCAGTTGTATATAATATCATTGCAGTGTGTAGTATATTTGGAAACTTTGTTAAATGATAAGATAAACATAACTTTCCAATTAGAATTTGATTGTAATACACATGGATAAAAAAAACGAAAAAAACGATGTGTCTAAAAATTTAACAAGACACCGCGCATGCACGGTTATGATAAGGTTAGGTTATGGTTATAAGTTATATACATGAATAACGTGATGAATATAGACTATAGTAATTATAGTAAAGTGTTCACGCTGAACGGAAAGAAAAAAGTCGTTCTGCTGAATAGACTATAGAGTAGGTTTCGAGAGTATCTTGTCATTGAGTAGGACACTGCAATAATCGTAATTTCCAATATTCCGAAATTCTGTACAATTTGAAAATTATATTTTATATTTTAGTTAATTTTTTATGTACTATAAAAAGGACCGGCTCAGAAGCCCCTAAGAAAATAATTTTGAGCGGATATGGTGAGGTACTGAGCACTGTACTGTACCACTGTGAACTAATAAAATAGTTATTATTTTATCAAAGAAAACTTTTGAGAATTAAATTATAATTTTAAAACGGTATACGTTAATTGCAAGGCAATAACAAATCAATAAATTTATCTCAATTACCTAGGTACTATACATTTTCGTAAAACAGAAATCATTCATAGGTAGTATAATGAGGTAGGTACATTTTCTTCTCACCATTTGAACTAAATTTACTAAAAAAACAAAACTACAGTTCCTACTTATTTCATGCATATTCATGTGAACAAATTGTGATAACTGATAACTTACGATTACCTACCTAATAGGAATCGAAAACTTGACAACCTGCATTTCGTGTGGAGTGACAATGACAGTAAAATTCATTTTCAGAGAATGCAGATCTCATGATGAAGCAAGAAGAATCAATCACAAAATAAACTCAAACTTTTAAGAATTTATAGGTCCAGACATATCGAATGTCCTCCTTATCTTCTTCCTCAAAAAAACCAGCCAAGACAACTAAATTTAACAATAATATTTTTCCGTTGTACCTACACATTATATAAATATATTTAAAAAAATATTAATGCTGTAATTTGATGTTGCATATAAACTTTGTGAAAAAAGGTAGAAAAACTTATGGCCTTAGCTACCGAAGTTTTAGATTGATAATAAAAAAAAACTGTAATAGTAATTATATACATTACATTTTAACTCTTAACTTAATATAATTTAATATATTTAATAAAGGTAAATTAAAATTAGTAGGTACCTATATTATTATTATGTTATAATTTAGATACGAGTAAAGTATTTATAAAATTTTACTGCGTGAACGTGAAAGTTAAAAATGTAATATTTAGGCTGTATTATCATAAAAAAGACACTATTACACCAACTTATAACCAACAATCAAATGTAGGTCGTTAGTTGTTACTATATAGGTATTAGGTACTGACTCAAACTAGTTCATTCATACAGTAACGTATTACAAATTTCGTAAATTACAATTTTTAATGAGGTTTAAATATTTGCGCTATAAGTTATTTTAAATTGTATTACAACAGCTATTTTTAACTATTAAATATTGTCATTAGATTACTATCAATTGATATTTTATATTTATGCGCATAGGTTAAGTACCTAGTAATAAATTGTTGTATAACTACGTTTTCTGTCGCGCTGTATCTACGGGAAAAGTGGTAAACAAAAATGAATGTGTTTAACATTTAATTATTGCTAGATAGTCGATAGTTATGCATTGAGTTTGAAATTACTATTTAGTTCATCATTAACTTTGTTTATTTATGTAACTTTTTGATGTGTTAAATGTCTATTGCCTTAGAAATGAGAGTTTATTAGAAATGTTAAAATAACCTTCAAATAAGTTATGTAAAAGCAACAGATAACTAGTCTACGCGTTTTAATTTGTATACATTATTCTTACTACAATTTACAGGCTAAGGTTAGTTTTAAAATAAGAGAAGAAAAGAGTATTGGTTGTGATCCAACACTTCATAAATTATTATTATAAATTAATTAATTTTAATATTTGTCATTTGATGTTATTTATCCATGAAAACCAATAGAGATATTAGTTAGGTATACATATTGATGATCATAAGTAGTCGACAATAGATTTTGGTTTTGTGTGCAAGTTAATTTTTGCTAACTAATAATAAAAAGTAAATATCTGCAACTACGACCTACGTCTATAATTTTCATTTATATTTCACGGCATTTACAAGAAGAAAACTATAGTTATAGGTATTACGCTGTTATATTTCTGCAATAATTTGGTATTGCGTAATATCAACTAATTAAGTTCACAATATATGTATATTATTCAGTATTCTACTGGACAATATTAATTGCAATACATCTTATATTTGTATGAGAAGTAATCGCGTCACTGATCAGTGGCCATAGATTAAAAGTTGCATTGGTTACATGGTCACTGATCAGTGACCATATAGCCATAGGTTAAAAGTTGCATTGGTTACATCCCTCTCACTGCTTCGATAGTAATATTTATATTATATTCATATTTTTATTACATTTAAGCTTCAATTCATTTATGTCTCATTGATTCGCTAAAATTAATAATACTGCGATATTTATGGAAATAATTTTAAACACAAAATGCGTGAACCTGTTGGTGAGTGGAATACTGGTATAGTAGTCATAGCGGCTAGTTATGTTTAAAAGTTAAAACTATGATATCTAAAATTCAATTTCAATATCACAAACGTTGAATTTCTTCAATACGATTATAATTTGTAGAAAATAACTTTAAATCCTTAAGTAACTAATTAGAATAAATTCATAATGAAACGGAGTATGGGATTTCAATTTATCGTATAATGCCACGGTGGATACGTATAATTATTTATTACATATTATTTATTAATGTCCAATTGTCAACACAGAGTATGTAATGAAATAACAAAATGCATACATTTACATAGGTTTGGTTATTACATGCATTTTAGATTATAATAATTAATAATGTGATCGATAGACCACGACTTCATTTTGGTCAATACAAGTTTATCCGAGAAGAAAGTATTGCAAAAAAATATTTCACAGTATAAGTAATGAATAATATATGTCAAATTAAAGTGTTAAACGTCATATGGGTACAATAAACAATAAATGTTTTATTAATTCAATGTGATTGAAAGCGTATGACTGTATGAGGTGTGTAATTTATGTACAAACATGGTAATAGAAATATATTAAATCATTTATGTAATCATGCACAAATATTATTTGGAATTCTATATTAATGAATTGGATTGTCCATTATTCATACTAATTAATAGTTATAACTGTTTAAATGTAATCAGTAATTATGTAAAAATATATTCTAACAATATTCTCAATTGTTCGGTAAAATTATCTTTTTATACTTTCTTCTTTAAATTATTATTCTTATAGGCTAGAAGATTAAATCGTTTAAGTATTAAAGACAAAATATACCAATTATGTTTATATAACTACGCGTCATATTATATTTTTTGTTAAGTCATCGAATTTTTAAATTATATAGGCACCTCATGTTAATATCATAAATACAGTCATCATTTACATTACACATTAAACGTTAGGTATATTATGTACTTTTTATAATGATGATAGACGATCCTTTTATTTTTACTGCAGTAGGTCATAGGTTAGCGACAGAGTTTATATAAGAACACAAGAGCTTATGATAGGTTAGATTTTTCATCCGAACATGTACTCCTAATAAAAATTTTCTTAAGACATTTTAGCGGATGCTGAAAGTATAAATATTATAACATCATAGTTTATAATCGAGTTTACAAATATTCTTTTATTTGTTTATTTTTAATAACAAGAGCTAGCAGGTATATTCTAAAAGCTATATAGGGTCAACTATTATTTCAATAAATTGTACATATAGGCACATATCTATATTATATACTATTATCCAATGCAATTATATACGAGTTATCATAAAAAATCAAAAAGCACAACGAACATTAGCCGATATTATTATTAATAATATTCATAAGAGTTGTTGTTTTTTGGAAGAAATGTTTGTTTTTTAGATGATATCTATAACTTTATGGAATATAGGTAACTAGAGATTTCAACGGGTCGCAGGGTTATATGCGCATTCTCAAAACTTAGATTGTATGTATTTCCCAACAATGTATTGTTCCATACCTGTAACAGAATTTAATTCCTACTCCAATATCAATACAAAATATTAGGATGTACCTTTTTTGTCTTATGCACTTGTCAATCATGTACTGATGTACATGTATATAGATTATGACGTGTCGAATTAAATTATTCAATTTCCAAATGATTGTTTTTGAAAAACATTATAGGTATACTATTCCGTATAGCTCGTCAGATGTAATCACGAAGGCAATTAACGCCAGGAAGTTCCTAGTAGGAACGCAATGTATATTAGGACTTGTTAGGCTTTTCAGGAGGGGGTGGGATACTGAAACATTTCCAAAGTGTCCCGTAAAGAAGAAAACCTGCCTGAAAGGTGTCACTTTTTAAAAATTACAATAAATTACAACGGCGCCAGTGCGTCTCGTATACGTATTCGGTTAACAAGCACGCCATCACCTCCGCGGATCTACCACCTCCCCACCGCAACAATACTTAAAAATAAAAAACACCAACAATACCACGTTGTGAATGGAGAAAGAAACGTTCGCGAGTTTTATATTACTCGGTAATATTGTACATTTTGTATAATACGTGTATAACACAATAAATAATAATAAAGCACTGGATGGTGTGGCATTGAAAGTAAAAGTAGAAAAAAAGAAAAATGTAAAATAACAACAAACAAAAACACCTGAGTGGGATAAATATTATAACGTAATAATAACATTATGGCAGCTACAAGTATAAGATAATAATAATAATAATAGGTGCCCCTCTTCTTAGCCACAGCTGCACACACTCGTACTTACCAGGTACTCTTCATTTCATTCGGTCACCGTGCGCGGTCTATCGCGGCGCCGAGTTGCGCCAATCCGGCTGGTTGCAAGGCTGTTGACCCAGTTAATGGTTATCATAATAATAATATTCTAATATTGTTTTATCCGCTCCGCGTACCACACGCTGCGACGACTACGACGACGACGACGACGACGACGACGACGATCAGTCCTCGTGAGTCACCAGAACGAATACAATATATACATATAATATCGCACGGGCCTGCAGCAGATTCCTATAACTATGGTTCGGTGCCGCACGGTCCAATCCGCGACAGGTAATCTTCGTCCCGGGCATGAATAATGATATGATTTTATGCAAGGCTGGGCAAGTCAATGATTTTTTTTCAACTCAGTTAAGTTAAGTTATTATGCACCAATAACAAAAAGTTAAAAGTTAATTTAACTATATAGGTTAACTCAGTAAAGTTAAAAGTTAATACACATTTTTCGTTAGCTTTTTATTGAATCAAAAAAAGTTGATTTGTTTACACAACGCTAGCGTACTTAATTTTTTTCCAACCCAAAACTGAATTATAGACTATAGCAGTTTTTACTTTATACAGTATTTCCATGTAAGTTAAATTCCAAATTTAACTTTAAACAATTCACAGTAAATATTTTTAGACATGAAAAATTGAAAACGAAATAGTGAAATATAATTAAATTAAAAACAGAATAAATTAACTTAATTTAATCTTTAAAATGGAAAATTAATTCATTAATTTCACGTTAATTAAAAAATAAATTTAGTAAGTTAACAGTTAAGTTAATGAAAATCTAAAAGTAATAAGTTAAGTTAAAAAGTTAAAATAAAACCAACTATTTAACTTAACTTTAACTTTTTAACTCGTTAATGCCCAGCCTTGATTTTATGACGAACGTCTAGATTTCAGTTCATCGCCAAAACATATTTTATTTCGGCTTCGGTGTATACTGTATATATATATTATTATATTTATATAGATACATCGTTGCACATCGAAATTCCTTTTCGTTGGATTACTCATATCTGTATAATAAACCACATGTTGATATATTTTTTTTCATCATAATAATATAATATAATATACGCGCGTGCTGATCGAATCATTTGTTCATCTTATTTCCTGCAGCACCGTTCATACACATAACTTCATCCGTCTCGGTGCACTTGCTGATAGCTGCGGTGACGGCTCTGTCTTCGTCGGTGTCAGCTTCGGGATGGACCAACTCAACGGACGTGATCCGGGTAGTTCAGTTCAGCAACAGTCTGGTGCCTCCTCTCTTCAACGTGTGTTGTTTTTATTTTTTAGTTCTTAAATTTTTTAATACCCACCAACCCACCGTCGCATATAATATGTACAGCGGATATTACGCTATTTATAGGCGTGTTTAAATCAATTTCACAAATCCGGCCAAGAATAATTTTTCGTGAAGTTTCTCATAATATGAAATCAGTTACCACATTGAACATATTATGTATAAAATTCTAAAAATCAGATTAGAATTAATTTTAACTCACTGGTCTGAATATTTTCGAAAACACGCCCATGTTAAAATTACATTTTATGCTCTCGCTTAATTTTACAATAATAATACATTTGATTGCACACGCAGCACTATTCCAGAAGCCGAGACAACCTGGTTCTGGCGCCTTTCGGGGTGGCAACTAACGTGGCCATGATGCTGGAAGGCTTGCAAGGTCGAGCCGCCGAAGAGGTAACCACGCTGTTCCGACTCCAGGCAAAGGAAGTGCGCCAACAGCTGAGGAGAGGTTTTAAAATGATTTTTGATACGTTTGGGGTAAGGCTAAAAAACATTCATCCAAGAATTATATGTATAAATACTATGATTAATAGCCATTATTAAACATATTATTTACTATTTACGATCACAATCATAGGAAAGTCTCCCGAAAAAAATGCCGTGTCCTCGGAAACGGTCGGGCCGAATTGGTCTCATAATGATAATAATATAATCATAATAGCATAATACTATTAGTATCTAGTACTTACGTGAACATAATATTAATTCGAAACAATAATATATTTATAGGATGATTCGGATGGAGATTTTGCCGGATCCTACAACAAAGCATCTGTGACCAGTTCCCGGGTTATGCCATCGTCATACATAAACAGACTTTCGAAATATTATCAAGCTAACGTTACCACGATGCGAAGCGAGAATTCGAATAACAGCTTAAGTAATAACATCTAAACTATATGTCCTTATAACTAACATTATTCTGTGTAATAATACATTGAACAGTAAGTTACAAATAATTTCAACATTTTGTGAAACACTTTCATTTTTGAAATCATTATCGCTACTTTTCATAATATTTTTTCGATCTCGAAATTTAAACGAAATATGTTAATACACAGTTGTATTTATTCTATAATAAACCTGATGTTTAAAAGTTCTCTATGTTTCGCACTGAAAATAATATAATCTTGTTAAGCAGTGCCTGTTTTACATTTTTAATTCAATTATTTTTATTCTTAAAAATTGATTTATTTATAATATCAAGTAATATCGCAACTATACTATACAAATAGTGGATATTGCAAGATATGAACAAGATTTTTTTCAAACACGTTTAAATTTTACCACTACGCAAATATGTCAAATTGTTTGTATTGGCTCCAAAAAGCGATGGTAAAATTGACAGTTAAAAGTATTTATTATTACATAATAGAAGGATTACAGTGACCAATACAATTATTAATGAGACACAGTATTTATTTTTGACACCCACCCCATGAGTCATGAGTCACAACCAGACTAAAACAAATATAAAATATTAATATGTACGACGTACTTATACCTACATTAATAATAATGACAATTTTACACGGAATTTTTACCTTACCAGAAACCTACTTATATATATATATCCATTTCACCCTCCTAAATTTTATTTCCCGTGCCTTTAAAAATTACCCTTCGTGCTACCACTGAGTAGGTACTTATATACTTCAGAACGAATCATTATTGTCATTATTAATTTATTATTTATTCTTTTGTTTACTCAGAAAATTGTTATTTTAAAGTATCAGTTAATTTAAATTGGGCTTGGTCACTCAAAATTACCAACATTTGTGTTGAACAGGCGCTATTTCTTCGTAAAGTAGTACCTATTGGGT
The DNA here is from genome assembly GCA_008086715.1 of Sitobion miscanthi. Classification (NCBI taxonomy): domain Eukaryota; kingdom Metazoa; phylum Arthropoda; class Insecta; order Hemiptera; family Aphididae; genus Sitobion; species Sitobion miscanthi. Next base: position 3,880,052 of record CM017802.1, on the reverse strand, counting down.
TACTTTTTTTTAGAATTTCATCATAATATTATACTTCTGTGAAATAAGACAATTTTTCCCTTTAAATCAATTCTGTATTTAGTTTCCAACCCGATACTAATTATTTCGTTAAAGAAAAACTAAAATTTACAATTTATGCTATTTTCATAATGAGTTTAGTTGATAATAATGTAATAAATATTTATCACTCAATTTAAAAATCGCTGAATCTAAATTTCGGTTAAAGAAACGATCTAAGTTAACATCGTACCTTTATACACTACCTTGGTATGTTACATTAACGTTGTACATAATAGTATATTATACTTATACACTCAGTAATTTAGATGTGATTTATTTTCAGCTGATATTTTAGAATTACGGAGTGACACAGGAATAATAAGTCACTGGAAAGATTACCAAAAACTAGCCACGTACACTTACTTAACGTATCAACCATCAGCACCGTTTACCAAAGCTGACGGTTCAATTGTCCACGTCCCAATGATACCACAGACAGGAATGTTCAAAATCGGATACGTACCACAACTAAAGTGTTTAGCTGCTGAACTAATGTTTGAGGTAAGCTCGTGATTATTGTTGGATCCACTCGATCTATGGTTAATACAAGTTAAGTTTATTGGTTCTCTAAATATTATGAGTTGATAAATATAGGTATATCATAATTTATCGATTAACGAATTAATTACACTAGCTGATCCCGCACACTTTGTGGCCCATAAAAAATTACAACTCTATAATATTATTCAAATATTATATTATAGTTATTATGTATGTATTTATATAACTAGTAATATTTTTGTAGTATTTTTGAAGTGAAAACTTTTTTCAGCGGCGCTGTGCACTTAATCAGTTTTTTTTTGTGATGGGTAAAAAATGTTAAACTCGCGTCAGACGAATGCGTGCATTTAGACCATTATGCGAAAGAAAAATAAACATACTTCTAGAGGTCCGATTTCAATTTTGAAAACTAAAATAACTTCTTTTCTATGTTTGGTAGGAAAAACTTTTTTATTTTTTTTAACTCGTTGAACCTTTAAAGTACAAGTTCATTTTGATAAATCAAGTAAATTAATTTGCAACTGTACTACAAAAACTTTACAAAATATCGAAAATCTATTTCCTACAAAACATAGAAAAGAAATTATTGAATTCAAATTAGTTTTCAAAATTGAAATTGTACTTCTAGAAGTATGTTAATTTTTCTTACGCTATTGGCATTATTCGCTCTCATGTAAGTAGAAAAAAAATACAAAACTACGGGTTTTATTTTATTTTCATATGTTGGATTTGTTGATATTAATTACCATATTAGATATTTTATTTAGTAGTAACTTGTTATTGTTATTGTCTAGTGTTCGTTTTTTTCGATTACCTTCAATTTTACTAGTTAAAATGAATGATTGGCGTAAGGTTGATTTAAAAAAAAAATGTAAAATAATTAATTATAGCCCAATAAATGAATATTGTATTTTACCGAAAAAATGATAGTACTTTTATAATGATAATTAAAGCAATTCGTCCAAAATTATTACCTAACCATTCCAAAATATCAAAAATGCACGGCGTTAATATTCAAGTTTTCACTTCTGCCGGCACTCCCTGAGTGCAACCTGTCGTTTTTTTTTAAAGTAGGTTCTTCTGCGTACACGATATTTTTAGTTTTATTTTTTGGCGGTAGAAGAACATACTGGTTTTTGCCACAACCCGATCTTGATAACGCAACATATAGTTGTCCGTGTGTTGTGTGTAAAAGAGTCTTGTTGTTTCCTATCGATTCCTACGTGCCTAAATGTTTGCCCCTGTGCTTTATTAATTGTTACTGCATACGATAACTTAACGGGAAATTGTATTCTTTTGAAGTTAAAATGCAAATCATTGGTATGCGAGGTATTGGCACCGTTTGACCAACTGCTCGACCACTCAATACCAACGATCACATTGTTGAGAAGAAATTGAAATTTAATTTTCTATACTACCTATCTACAGTAATATTATAAAGCTAAAGAGTTTGTTTGGTTAAATACACAGGCTTATCTCATTAGCCATTAATAATAATAATTATTATTAGAACCAATATCATCCATTAAAAAGCAAAACAAAAAAATAATAATAATAATCGAGAACCTCCCCGGGTTGGACCTGTTAGGTCGTAACATGATGTTATATAGCCTATAGCCTTCCTCGATAAATGGATTATCCAATACAAAAATAATTTTTCAATTAGAACCATAGTGTAGTTCCTGAGATTAGCGCGTTCGAAAAAATAAACTCTTCAGCTTTATAATTTTATAGTATATATAGATTTATATATATATTGTTATTACATTTTATTCTATACTATGGTTCATGTACGCATTGACATTTATTAGTACCTATTTAATATAATAGCAATATTTTGTGTTATACCACAAAGATCAATTAATATATTAGTATTCGTATTTCATTTTTAACATTACCGTAGAGGTTCAAATTTTGAAATCACTGAAAAAAAATATTGATTTATATTAGGTATGCGTATGAATATTTCAATAATTTAATTAATATTTTAAAACAGTATTGCAATATTATTTTAATTATTTGATGTTCAATTAATATGTTTGAATACCTATTTAATTTATTTTACACTTAATTTTAATAGTATATATGCAACAGGCACATATTTTTGTTGGCACTATTGGACAATTGTTTCCATAGTCTTAGACCTTGATATAATATAAAGAAATTAGTAATTACTATTTGTACTTGTTGGTCAAGAAAAACCTATGACACTGGTCATTTAATAATCAATATTTAACATCGAGTATTTTGCGAGATTATAACAATGGAACTGACGTTTGACAATGGAGTCGTTCAATGCCGAAATGCTCGTGTATTGGCGGAATGTCAAGAGCGACAAACCGAATGTATAAATATTATGTGTGCTTGCGATGTAGTCTAAAGTTATTCCGTAAAGAATTATTATTGATTTTCATCGCGTTATCTCAATATATAATATAAAATAAAGATCGTCGCGCACACCTATACTACAATTAATGTAATATTATTCTACATAATATTACAATTAATAATTATGTTATATTTATATCATATCTAATCATATTATGACGATTGGTGTGATGAATCACAGCCCACACTATCGCTTTGGCCTGGCGAGCAGATTTTTCTCGTCCACTCTGCAGCGATTCGCTGTTCGGTTATTTCAATATTCATCAGGACAAATTTTCGTGTTTTTACCCCATTTTAATCTACATTAATGATTCTTAACACAGTCATAACAGTGGTTATGATGGTTAGCAGTCACACTCATTTTGATAGTTTTAACCAAATATAAAATACAGGTCTAAAATTATATTCAATCATAGTAAATATTAAATATATTATAATTTCTATTATTTCTATAAAAAATTCTTAAATGTTGCAATGAAAAAAAGTTGAGGGCCACTTATCGAGATAAAATATAGCCTATATATAGTATATACCTAATATATATCCTTGAGATAGTGTAGATTCCAGCTGATGTTAAAAACATTTTTAAATTGATTAAGTAGTTCCAGAGATTACCCCGAACAAACAAACAATTTTTCTACTTTATGTATTAGTATAGAATATAGATTAATCCATAGTCTGTACTAATTAATAATAAGTAATTATTATTTAATATTATAAAGCTGAACTTTTCTGAGTTTGTATGTTTGAAGAAAGCACTAATCTCGGAAACCTTACTGGACCGATTTTAATAAAAGATATATAAATAGATTCCTTGAGACTAAGAGGTTCTTTTCCCAATCTCTATATGTTTCTTAGGGTGGCTCACACACACATTTCGTTTTGGCTCATGGTAATCGAATACATTTTTGTTTATATAATATAAGGTTGCCGTTTGTTACAGAAATACAATTTAAAAAAATAATTGGTATGGACTAACCGAACCATATCCTGCTATGTGATTTTTTTTATAATAAAATAATATTTAATTCATTGTTTGTTATTTAAATGTTCAACAAAAAGCAATGCCCTTAAGTTTCTATAGCTTATATATACCTAGGTACTCAAAAACCGCACGACTGATTTTTACGAAAGTGTTATAAAATCCAATCTGCCTCGGATGGATTTCCCATCTCGATCGAATTAGTTGACAAAGCGAGATACACCGATATAGCGCCGTATTATTTCGTTTTTCCTGGGCGAAGTCGGGTCACTCATCTAGTTTCTGTATAAATAAACAATAATATTAATATGCTGGTACAAACTGTAAACATAAATCATTATTATTATCGCTGTGGGTCGTATTTTTCCGTTCACAGACCGACAAAGTGAGCATGCTTATCATGATGCCGGACGATGTTAACGGTTCCGAATTAATGATCGAGCGGCTGTCCAAAGAAAACTTCCTGGACATCCTGGATTCGCTGGGATACCAGGACACAGAGGTTCTGTTGCCGCAGTTGGCCGCATTCACTAACGGTCTGGATTTAGAACCGTTCTTCAAGAAGCTCGGCGTCAAGGCAGCCTTCAACCAGACGGTCAGCGGTAGTGCCAACAACAATAATAAAACTTCATCGACGAGTCGCGATCACGCGTCTAAGTCTCCCACAGTCACGTTGGTGTCGATGAAACAGAACGCGTACTTTTCAATGTCGTTCATCACGATCAATTCCGTCGGCTCCGTCGGCACAAAGTTAGGTCGGTAACAAGTATCTTAATATATTATATACCTATTGTATTAATGGTAGTAATAATGTTATTTCACCGTTAAAAAATGGTTATATAATTGAATTTCAATAAATTACGGAATACTACTCGCTAAAGCCGATGGCCGTAATGTGAATGTAGGAAATAAGAAAAAAATATCATAATAAAAGTAAAAATATTAATAAAAATAAAATATGAGGGAGAATATTAAACATTTTTTAGAGAAAAAAAATTATTAAAATGTATAGTTTTAACAAATAACGATTTTTTTATATAACAAAAAGTCATTACTGAAATATAAATTAATTTTTAGTGAGGAAAACATTTTGCTTAATACAACAAACAATATAAAAAAACTTATAAATATTACTACTCATTCTGGGAATACCAATACCAATTGAACTAAATTTATTGTACCTATAGCATTATATCTATCTGAAGAAGTCTCAATAATTTAAACATAAATTATCTACTTTTTTATTATATAATGCATTTAAATTATTTAGACTATACCTAATCTTTGTAGATATAATCTTTGCGGTAAGTATAATCTTACAGGCTCGCATTTCCTCAACTGTATTATTAATGTGATTAATAAGGATATTCCATTTAAACCAATAGTCAGTATAGACACCATGGATATTTTACATAGTTAACATTATTAAACAAACATTTTTCGGTATTATTTATATTATTCGACATACTATTATCTATTATTATTTTATAACTCAAATTATTCAAAATTTAAAACGTTAATGTTAAAATGTATTCGTTATTGTGCAGGTATCGTATAATATACCATGCTTATTATACCTGTATACGGCTATAATACTTATATACTTGCTGTATTATTAGGTAGCAACCTATTATCATAGAATATTAATATTCTATGCTATTATAGTAGTAATATACAATAGTCAATAGTTTGTAGTCGCGGGTATATATTTACTATATATTTGTATACTTTTAATAACGTGTTATTTTAATTTCACACAACACCCATTTGTATAATGTATGTAATACTTTATATTTTAATTTAAAATTCCCACATTCTATTATTGTCCTTGAAAAAAAAATATTATTTTATACATAATAGATCTTTATCGTAGCAGCCTAATTTAACTAATTTTCGAAAGCAAAACACATACTGAATAACCAAATGCGCAATGTGTCTACTCGTATTACACGCTGACCGCTTCGACTAACCACGTCATGAAAACTATTTTAAATACATAATATTACTATAATAATTCTTGACCAATTTTGTACACGAATTCGGTACAAACTATAACTGAAAGAATAGTAATACGAATACATACAGCCACCTCGCACCTCCATCCACACCTACAATAACCTATATTATGTATTTATTTATGTTCATGAAGGCTATAAATGATGTATAAATTAACTCTCAACGCGTCGTTAATAACATTGAGTATGTTAAATGTTTATAATATATAAGTCTATTTCACGCATTTAATGAGTGATAATATATTTTATTATTATGTACATTTCGATATCAATTTCTGTATAACTAATCATTGAAGGTGTACGTGTTTACAGCGAGTATAAGTTATAAGTTAAGATAACTAAAGACCATCGTTCCCTACATTTGCTCATATACTATTTTATTTACGTATACGCCAAGATGCATATAAATATTAATCACTTATTTAAAATTAAAACAATATAAGTTACGTTCAAGTTTGTGAAAAGACGAATTCCTTAATACTTAAATGAATAAAATACTTTTCCGAGGCTTATGGTAAATAATATTCAGACGAGCTGTAGTGACAGAGTGAGGGGTGATAACTCAGAAAACCGCAGAATCAGCAAATCTATATAGTACCTACTACAGGAGCACCTAAAGATAAAAAATCACCTAAAAAGGAACTTTATTTGTAACGAGCATTGCGTTTATTAAAGATATCGGTAATGAAGCGTTTATAAGGATAGGAGATTTTATTTTTTTGAAACCTTGCTAGAACGCGCGTTTTAATATATTAAATTTTAGATATTTATCTATCATATAACTGTAAGTATACATTTTACCGGATATCTTATCAAATAGATTAATTTTTTCTTGTATTTTGATACATTAAATACATTATTCAAAAAGAAAAATATTGATTTTAAACATTAGGTTGTATAAATAATATACTTACATTGCCGAAACACATTTTTAGCAATTTACTTAATTGTTGGTATATTTAATTTGTTTCAGGTATTCGTCCGTCAGCCTCAAGACAAAAACGAGGCATTGCCACTAAAGTAGTTTTTGACAGGCCGTTTGTATTTTTTGTTTATAACAAATTAACTGGACTAATTATGTTGGCAGGGAAAATTACAAATCCTACACAAGTGCCTTCCACAAGTTAAAAATGTATTTAAAAGTTAGGTAGTTAACAAATAATAATGATAATTTCTATATTATGTACTATATCAAGTAGGTAATTATAATGTATATAATAATTATTACTTACTACCTAGTTGCAAGTTATATTATATAGGTAATACTTTAAATCTAATTTTCTAATCTAATCTAATTAGAATTAAAATGTTTTAAAGTAAAATCGTAAATGGAATATTTATTTGTACATAATATCTGTTAATATTTTTGTATGTATACTTTAATTTAGTTTTGTTTTTTAAATGTTTTTATGACTATGGTTTAATTGTAGATATAGTCATATAGAATATAGATGAACATGTATTATAAAAATTTAACAAAACATATTTACTCAATATGTGCTACAAAAGTTTTTATTTAAGAATATATTTCTAAAAACAATATTAGATATATAATTAATGGCTTTTTTTTTTTAATATCATACAACTAATTTTATATTTTGAGTGGCCTGATGAACGTTTTGATTTTACAATGATGTGTGTGTGTGTGTATACATTAGACACAATATTATGATAAGCAGTCGAAATAATTCTTTGATTTTCAACTTTAGTATCTTTTCTGATATAGGAAAGTGGATTTAGTTTGAACATTAGAGAGGTCAAAATGGAAAATTCCCAGGAGTCTACAAATTGTAGAGGAAAACAATAAAAAATTTATGAAAAACAAGGATTTTCACGCAAAACTAGTTTTTGAGAAAATTGATCTAGTTTTTTTGGTGTGACTTAAAAATGAATAGCAATGGAAACTTAAAATGTTGTTCATATTGTCATTTTCTATACACCTTTCAATTTTCAAAATATTTTGACTCTTTTTAAGCTATTTACATACATAAGAAAATTTTGATTTTTAATTGTTTTTGCTCAGTCAAAATACTTGAAAACTTAATACAAGGTTCTTTGTAATTTGTTATAACAACAGATAAAATTATTAAAGATACATTTAAAATTCTTTTAAAAGCATTTAAAGTTTGAAATTAAAAAAAATTGTCAAAATCTCGAAAATTTTCAAATTATTCTGTAGTTACATAGAATCAAAAATTTGAAATAATGTATCTTATAAGTAGTTCATACCGTCAACAAACAATAGTTTTTTTGCTAGTCATAAAAAAATATTATCCGGTACCAATATTTCTACTTTTATGTGCTTATAAAATTATTTGGACATTTTTAGACTGCCAACTAATTTATATAATTTAATATATTATAATTATATTAAGTATTTAATAATACCTACAAGTAATTTAGTTACTTCATTTTAGTATTTATAAAATTGGTAAGCAGCTAGGTATTTAAAAATGTATCACAATTTTTTTGGAATAACGTAAATTAATCAATGTAAATCAAAATAAACAAAAATTAATTTGTACAACTTTTTGATACCTAGGTATTGAGTATATATTGTATACACAACATGTTTCTATTACCTTTATCTTTGTTTAAAATAATTCTATAATTTATTTAATCTAATAACACTTAACTGTAAACTAATTTAAAACAAAATAATAAAAGCGCCTGAAATCAAATGCATAGGCAATACATCATGAGATACCCATAGCAGTCCGATGCCCAGATTAATAATGGATATTACAAGACACTCAAGACAGTAAACTAAACCTTTACTAACCAAATTTGAAATTTCTACAGGGCTCAAAAATAAAATATACCAGGATCATTTAATAACTTATTCCTACAAATCTTACCTTCGTTTTTCTTTTCGTAATCTACTAAAATAAATACAAATTGCAAACATAAATGCAATGCATATGCAAATATTTATATTATTTTAAAAACTCACTGTGTATCATCACTATTATTTCGTTGGTTCATGGTTATGTTGGCCTCTTATTCACTTTATGAAACCTCTGTGTTTTTTTTTCTTTGGATAAAGGAATTTTGGTTTTCATTTATCTAATTACAACAACTAAATAGAGTTTTTAACAAAGAAATAAGCTGAATAGTGACCGAATAATAAATTCAAAATTGAAATACAGTGATAATATAAATTATAAAACGATGATAAATATTAGAATTCAAGAAAATATAAAAGTAACATCCAATGTATAATATAATATTATTATCAGGGCGCGGAAATATATAAGTATTTGCTAACATTATTATAGGATACCGCAAAATATCGTATCTAATTATATTACACTGTAATTGAGGGGTGACATTCGAAAACGTACTATTGCCATAAAGTCGATTTTCCAGGAAGAGCCGTTTTGTTTTTGTCAAATATTATCTCCTATTGCGATACCGTGTAAACAAGTACGTTTTGGATGATTTATACCACGGAAGATTATATAATCTACCGTGGTTTATACATTTATGAACCGATTTTTTTCATGGAATATCTATTAATCATCTGATTAAAGTTTAATTCTGATAACGCCAATTGACTTCCCGCCTTTTTTTCTAAAAGAATCGATGCGTATCTCGATTTTGTATATTTTGGCAATAGTACGTTTTGGAATGTCACTCCTGAGTTATCAAAATGTTTGCGTGACGCGGTGTGGTAGCGGTACGGAGGGCTCTCGCACGCACACGTCACTATTGCGATGATGAAAACAATTTTTTTTTTCACTCCAACATACGATACTAACGCCAACAATACGTCGCAACGATTACCTCGATTTGCATTCTGACAAAATATTCTTTTTCTCTACAACATGATGTTTCGATCGAGGCACATTTTTAAAATTGCATTTGGTTAATTAAATATTTAAAGTGGAAATTCTGAATTTTTTTGAATTTCTTGAAATTTTTGTTGCAATTTAAATTAATGGTGCATTGATAACATCGAGATCTTTGATACGCCGTATGGCATATTATCATCTCGGTATTTGCCAATGGTAAAAACACTTTAAATGATCAAAATACACACAGTAGTACCTACTCAAATATTATCAATGTTAAAAAAAAAAAAAAAAACTAAAGAATTAATATTCATGTAGAGCGTTATTGGCATGTATTAGGTACCACGTAAAGAAGCGATCGGGCATGCAAATATACATAGGAAATTGCGTGTATTAAAGTCCTTAAACTTCAAAGACAGTCGGTAACAATTAATCTCCCTTGTGCAGTGCATGGTAAGGGTACTGCGTTCTACCGACGTGTGTGATCAGTCGAGAAATTCAGTGGTGACAGTGCGCCACCACCAGAGCACGTTGTCCCGAGCAGCTGTCCCCGCGGCTATAGGCAGTATGACGGTGGCTGTTTCTAACTTGTCATTACCATGGTTGATGTACAGTGTATATATACAACCAAACTACTGCTTGCCATCGTGAGGCGCTCGCAGTAGTCGGCGTCAGACCAGCCGTACGGCAGACCCCTAGCTCTATCTTCTGATAACTAGGTTAGTGTTCCTTTCCTGTTTCTTCAGGACTTTGTTGTTGATCTTGTTGTGATAATTTAATTGCTCCACTGTGCACTACGTGGTCGGTCACCGGCCGCGCACCGGAGCAGTCTTAACGTCCGACTAACCGCAAATCCGCCTCGCACAAAAATTTTTTTGGTTTTCCACGCAATTTTTTTTTTAATTTGTTTAATTATTATTCGTAACCTACGACGTACGTGCAATCTCCTAAGTGCGGTCGACGTGCCCGCGTGCTCAGTATATGCTCCGGTGCAGCCAAATATCGATCACCCGAAAATGTATTACAAAGTCTATACGGCGCTGAGTTATCCTGACGTGACAGTCTAAAACGCCAAGTCTAGATTTTTTTGTCTCGTCACAGTATACGCCACACGAAAAGTGACACGGCTCAAGTAAACAAATCGTACCTACTCCGGACACTGCAGAATTTGATACCTACGCAATGCCTATTGAACAATCGATTGAAACATAAATTTTCTAAAGATGAAAGAACATTGTCGCGGAACAAAATATTGTGTTGATTCCGATAAGAAATTTTCCCGATATTCTTTTGGATAAAGTAAAAACATTGTTCTAAAGAAAATATTTTAGATTATTATAACAAGCGAAGACATAAAAAATTTTACTTCCTATGAAATAAGTGCAAAAGTTTATTATAAAATGATTGATTTGAGCATATCTATTGTTGATACTTATGTACCTACCTACTGAACGTACTATGTCTGTACTGTATATTTGTGCAATATATTTTATAATAGTTTTACGTTATAAAACATAAAAAAACTGGTAAGTGGATGTCGCTGTGCTGTACAGTAGGTAACAAGTGGATAAATTTACAATGGATGTTAAATTTGAATTCAATGATATAATTATTATACATATCATTGTATAAGAAAAACGATTCTGAGCGAAAACGGTCAGTCAGCTTATGATATTACCAAGTATATTTGATGGTATTATTGGGAATAAAGTAATTTATATAATATAACCTATGTACGTGGGGTCTTGTTTTCAATTTTCAATCTTTAGCTATAAAAGTTGAACATTTTATACATTTTCAACTGCAAAATAATTATTAAATTATAAATTTGATAAATTTTGTCAAAATTTGAACTTTAAATGGTTATAAAAAAAAATTGTGCCTATGTAGTTTTAATATTCTTCAACTTCTATTGTAAAAATATATCAGGAGCCTATTTTCACGTTTTTTTAAATTTTATTGATATTTATAGAAAAAAAAAACTAAAAAAATTGAAAAATGATAATGTCCGTAAACAGCTCAAAAAGAATCGAATTATTTTCAAAAATTTATCGTGTATAGAAAATGCTAATATAAACATTCAGTGAAATTTTCAAGTATCTACAGTCGTACGTTTTTTAATTACAACAAAATCGTTACATAAGAAATCGAGTGAATATCAAATGTTATAAAAATATGAATTTCAAACGCTTATAAAAATGTAATTTGACTTTCTTGTAAACATTTTTTTTTTGATAAAGGTAGACAAACTCAAGGGGAATCTTGAATTTTATTTTCAAATATTAAATTTAAAAAGAAAATTTTTATGAATTCTAACTCAATATAATTTGCAAATTTTCGTCATTTTTACGTATTTTGTCAATATTTAAACTTCAGAATCTTATAAAAAAAAATTATAACTATGGATTTTTAATTTTTTTCATCTGCCTTTGGAAACAATAACCTAGAAGCTTTCTATTAAATTTTTAAGCTTTTTTAACCAACAAATAAAATTTTATTGATATTTATAGAAAAAAAACTAAAAAAAAATGGAAACTGACAATGTCCGTAAACAGCTCAAAATAAGTCAAAATATTTGGAAAATGTTATGGTGTATAGAAAATGCTTATATAAACATTCAGTCAAAATGTCATCACAAAACAGATTTTGCATAAAAATTCCCGTTTTTCCTTAAATTTTCTTTTGTTTTTCACGTTGCTTTTGAAAACTACTGGGAAATTTTTACTTTTGACCCCCCAAAGTATCAACTAGATTCACTTTCCTATCAGAAAAGTTATTGTTGAAGAAAATCCAAGCACTTTTCTGTCCTAAAAAGTGATGACAGACAAAAAAAAAATAAAAAATAAAAAAAAAACACACATCATTGTAAAATCAATACATTCATCGCTTCGCTCAGAATCTAAAATTGAAAATGTGGCCCAATCGTTCCTTCGTATATATTACGGATAATTCGAATATTTTTTCAGAATGAAAATCGTAATAATTGTCGACACGTATCGGTTAAATTAGAAACAGTAGTTTATGACAAAAAAAGACGTAGTAGTGTGGCCCCTTAATTTGAAATTCAATTAAAAACTTAAAAAATTATCTAACCTAAATAAAAAAAAAAATTAAAAATGTAAAATAATGTAAACAATTAAAACTCTGTACTGAGAATTTCCTTCTAAAACGCACAAATAATTAATTTAGCATAAAATCCACAATTCAAAAGGACAAATTAAATATTAACTAAGACGAAATATATACCTATTATTTATCGTTTGAGCAAGTGTGTTGAATTATACAGAACTCAATTTTTCGGTATTACATTGTAAAAATTTTATAAATATTTATAAATGGCTCGATTTATGTTTTACTGGTAGTAAAATTAATTTATAATTAAATTATGTTTATAAAAAGTAATCGAATTCAATAAAATCTTTTTGGAACATTGTATTTATAATAAAAGCAAGTTTTAAAATGGATGTTGTCCTTACAGCGATTACAACGTACCTACCCTTCCTACCTACCTGATTAACTATATGATACATTATTATTATATATGATTTCGTTTTTAATAATAAATATTAAGCTTCTCATCTTTAACATCTATTTTGAATTTAAATTAAGTAAAGCTTAGCGACTTTCAAAGTATACAAAAAAACGTATTTTAATATAACTATGATTGTTACATTTAAATGTATTAGATATGTAATATTATAATATTAACCTTCGAGTGTATTTAAGAATTTCAAAAGTTAGAATTGGAATATATGCATAATTCAAGCATAAAAATAGGGTGGACATTCTTAAAAAAACCACCCTGTATTATATTTAAATTTATATCTAAATCTTTCAACTGTAAAAAAAATTATATTCATTTAAGTTGACGTATTTACAGTAATATAAATACGTAGGTATACTTATACCCTTTATTTACGTGGATATACCTACCTCCTCTTCATCATAATTTAGTGATCCTTCTATTTTTACTGTGATCATTTTTAGCCCTTGAAAATTGTAATAGTCTGTTGATTTTTATTCACAAGGGCATAACTATTATCTTGCTTAATCGACCTAACATAAAATTATATTATATGTTAGTTATCGTTAAACGTTGGGGTGACTGAAGGCTTTTAAAATTCAATACCATGTTAGTACGCATCATATGAATCATTATTAATATAAATTATCAAACAGTTATAATTGTATTTATTTTTAAAATAGTTAAAATTCAGGACAATTTTTTTTCTGAGTGTTATATTTAATTTTTATAATTTTCATATTATTTTGGAAACGTGCAGTTTCTGTAGTAGTTGGAATGCAATAATAATTCAAAAATTATTTTATTAAATATTTGTCGAGCTTATATCACAATGTAATAACATAAATGGCAAAGATTTACAAGAAAGAATACATATCGATATAAAGTTATACAAAAATATCTAATATAAAATTTATACTTTTTTTGTTAGAAATGTGAAAAATCACACAGACGAGTTCGCCATTATACAATACTATAACCCTTTTCTGACCGTATAATAGTCAATATTTACATTATTTTGTATGCTTGTAATATAATATAAATTTATATTTTATATAACAAATTATGTAGGTATAACCGACAGCATATATCGCTGTATGATATAATAAAATATTAATATAATAATAAAATACAATACAATAATATTCACAAATCGTTCGGTGTTACAATTGTTCGTCGGCTACAAATCCTGAATTGTGTGTTCCGTTCTCCGCAGTCTTTGTTGGCGATTTTCTGTAACAGATACTCTATTATACTCTTTTACCCTTTTCAACACATACTCTAAGGTATATATTATAAATTATAATATAAGTTTATACTTTATCGTCATATTGCCATATTCAGTGGCGGTTATTGTCAATTTACTGTGTGGATCGAATTTAATAAAAATCATTTTAAATACCACCCGCCACCCGGTACTCAAGATCTTCTTCTGGGGGGAAAGTATGATGTGTGTCAGGTGGATACATTCGAGATATAAGATTATAGCTGCCACTGGCCATATCGGTAGTAGTAATTTATTATAAACAGAATTTTTGGCGATCACAATACAACACCGGTGCTTGTATTTGAAACAAAAATTATGAGGGGGTGCAAAAGTGTAAAAAAAATGTGTCTACCCGATAATGATATTATTGATTAATGATTATATGGTATAATAAGAAGGGTAAGATAAAATGTTTTTAAAAAAGTAGAGGACTCCGTTCTCGTCCCTGCGAGTCCCAACATTCAAGCACTGAAGACCACTCAAGACTATAATAATATACTGTAAAAATGTTTTTAAGGCATTAAATATATTCACACTGTCGGTAGAATGAGGCTACAACTCGAAATTTATGATTTTTGTATTTATGGTGTTTATGAGTTTGTAATTTTTTTATTAGTATTATTGAATTTATATTGATATATTATTTTTATTATTGAACCACTTACCCGCACTCGGTGTCTCTGAACAGTATAGGTACATATAGATATAACATTAATAATAATAATGTTTTATAAAGTGATACGTACGTTAATTTGAGTCCGAAACGTTCTCCGTCTTCAATGGTCGCCGGCAATTGCGCACCTCTCGTTTCCGGCAACAATAGACACAGGAGAGCGCCAATCAGTGGCACCGTGCCGAAAATCATCGGAGGTAAATACACGTTGAACACACCCTAAAAAAGACAACACCGCGAGTCTCGCGTTAGATCATTTCGCCGCGTGTGATCTACCTATATCATAATAATAATAGCCGTAATAATATTGCCGATCCGCCAGGGCTCGATGACTTGTTCGTGCAGGCGATGTCGAATCCGATTTCCGTTTTATCGATCAATATAATATAGTTTTTCGTTTGATTTATACGAAATATATTGGTTCGCACTTATACGGAGGCGGTGGTTACGTTAAACAGTTCATTTATTATCTCAACAGTTTCATTGCTCGATTACTAAAGCGTACCTACATATGCTGCACCCACCTGTATCTTAGTCTGTAATAATTAATTTCGTTTCAGAACGTCTTACTATTTACGGAATTGTTTTTATTTTAATACCCTACGAATATTCGAAGGTAAAATACGTCATGTTTTAAAACAATTGGTAGGTAGGCGCTTGAATTTCTTGAAGTGACTTGAACTGATATGCAATGCATCGCGCGTGCATATTCGAATAGAGACTACGAATTTAAGCATAGATATTAATTACACGCTATTATTTTGAGAGAGAAATTAAATATTAATATCTGTCAAATTTCGTGTACCTATTAGTTTGAATTTGTCTTAAGAAAACTATTTTTTTTCTTTGTTTTGGACAACGTTTATGTTATTTTAAAATAATGTCATTCGTGTTGTTCATTTTAGAAAATAAAGTTTTTTTATTGATTTTTGGAACGTAGCAGTCGAGCGCTGGTTATCGGATCTGCGTGCAGTTAAGTACAATTACCAGAGAAGAGACGAATGGAGCTATTATGGAACCAATCCTTGCACACATGGATGCCGATCCAACACCGACGTTGCGCACCACAGTCGGAAACAGTTCTCCACTGAACAGATATATAGTTGGAAAAGCTATCGACGATCCGACTATGCCCAATGACGCTAATATGAATTTGAAATGTTCCACTTCGGAATCTGCATAACACACGCGACAGTTATTTATTAATTACACGGGGCACACGTACAAATCATATCATAATAGTAAGTCCGTAGGATTGATGTTAGCCGTTAGAGACACCCAAATGGTATCGATATTTATAATTCGATATATTTACATGGGCACATATTGTATAATTAGTATTGTTATTAATTATATTATCAAAAAGTAATTCGTTTTTAATTATATATTACACATATTACATAATAATATATAATATATTATGACTGACTGAAGAGTAAAATAACGTACATAAATAAATTAATTAGAATACATTCGTTTTACATTTTTTCAACTGTTATCAATCTTATTACTACGTCACTTTTTTAGTTTTTTTTTATCAATATATCGACATTAAATTCGATTTGGGCACCCCTAATTGAAGCGCATCTGCAGTTGACTATATAGTGACCGTCAAGTTCGACCTTTTGGCGAGTTGAGCTTTAATACCGTCAGGAAATCAGAATAAGCTTAGTTCATTTTATGCAACAGTTCTATACAACATTAGAACACGATAAGTACTAACCTAATGGGTAATTTTTCACCATTAGATTTAAATTTAAATAAAACACTGTAACAAAAAAAAATTTGCTTCAAAGTTTAAATAGTTTTTCAACGTGGAAAATGATTGCTTCTTTTGAACCCTTTACCCACTATCAGTAAGTTAACCAGGATTGGTTAGACCGATTAAAGGAGAACGGAGTTAAGCTATTTACACAATAATAGGTACTATTAGGATTATTAATGAATAATGGCAGATTTCACTACTGCATCAGCAGTTTCTCTTTCGCGTACTTATGTAATCATGTAGGTACTTTAGTACTTGGGCGTTAAAATTCCGCATAGTATTTATTAATACATTTACCAATTGAACATATACCACTAAAGTGTTTTCGGGTATTCGAACGAGGCTTATAACGGAAAATACGTGCGTATATAATATATACGAATCATAGTACGTAATTGTATGGAAATTTTACTGTGTAGAATTTACTGTCTAGAGTAAATCGTTTCGCCTAACCTCGTATATAATCAAATCATAATATATTATAATCATCGACGCATTTTATCCCGTGGACAAAACCGTTGGGTGTTCGGTTGATTAAAGCTGTATAATTATTTCTATGTTATGCATCATGCAGCATACTCATTAAATACCTACATAACATAAAAATATATCATACCATACATCTACAGAACATTAAATAGAATCTAATAAGTGCAACATTAACTTTAGCTCTATAATATTATCTCAAAATACTGTTTTTTTTTTTTTTTATGTTTATATTATATGTTACTGAAGAATAAATATATGTTTTGATGGTACCTATATATATATGATATAAAATAGTCCGGGCCCAGTCGTTAGACGGTTTTTATTATAGGTATAGCTGGTAATAGAGCAGGGTACGCCTAATTGACACGTTCAAGTAATACCATCGTCGAATAACTCACTCTGAGGTAGGAACGTAATCAGTATGCAGGCCATGGCCGTCACCAGGTTGGCCGACAGCAGAGTGTTCCTCCGGCCGAACTTCTCCAACAGGTATATGCACAAGAACGCGCCCGGCAACTCGATGAGCCCGGACGACGCGACGTTGACGAATATGTTGCCGCCGATCTCGCCCATGTACTGCGCCAGACCGTAGAAGCACAGCCCGCACACCATCCAGTTGAAGAACACGGCCAGCGTCTTCTTCCGCAGGTTGGGCGTCCGGAAGAGGTCAAACAGATTGCCCTTGTTCTCTTCGGCGCCCTTTCCGGGCTGGCTGTTCATCAGCGACTTTTCGAACTCGCCGTCCAGCTTCCGGTTGTTCCTCGAGGCGCCCGCAGTCAGTATTTTCCGCGCCTGCTTTTCCTTGCCCATTGCCAACAGCCACCGCGGGCTTTCCGGTATGATCCTTCACAATACAAATTACGTTCTGTAGGCGGTTCTAAGTCAAAGGTACACCTCCCGAAAATATCGCACGCTCGGGCTCCCGGTGTTTTGCGAAAAAGAATATTACTGCACGTGTGGGTACTCACCACCAATACGTGAAGAAAAACAACGAGGGCAGGGTAATAGCCAGTTGAAATTGCCTCCAATTTCTAATGAAATACGAGATGAGAGCCATGCTCATGTGGCCCAAATTGAAGGGGATATGATGCAACGTGCTAACCACGGTTCGCCATTTCCCGCCCACAACTTCCATGGCTGCGATTCGTTAGGACAGAAAAAATTATTTACTATTACTTTTAATAATATCTATAAAAAATTATTGGAATTGATATGTCAGAGCAACATTTTCAAACATTTAAAATCTTATTTCAACTTGGATTTAAATAATTGATTAAATATAAATAACACATGGTCTACAGTTTGACACCAGTGTCCACCAATACAATTATGGGGCATTATGAAGGTTGATCTAGACAATTGATTGACAAGACAATATTATGACAAAATAGGCCAGGTTAGGTTAGGATTAGCTAGTATGTAGCTGGTCTGTTGACTGCTATATAAGTATATAGTTGCGGATGATGGCACAAACCCAATTATTTTTAATATAGGTTATTAGGCACCTATGCATAATAACTTTAATGCTTGGACAGATCTATATAGTATATTAACGAGACGTGTAATGTTCACATCAATCAGTTACGCTATATTCAATAAAATTATCAAATTTTTTTAAACCAATCATCGTTATTTTAATGATTCATTATTCTACATTAAAATTTTAAACCTTCAAATAATTTATTAAAACATTATTTTGAGATTAATAATAAATGTATATTATGTCTATTGACGGTTTACAGCATTATTTATACCCCCCACTACTACGTAGCTACTAAAAAGTAAAAACAAAATATTCTAAACACTATAGGTTAGAAGATTACAGTTTTCCGGAAGCTAAAAACAAATTATCATACTATGTGGTTTACCACAGTCTATGCAATTATTTGTAATTTTTCCGTATTCATGGTCAATTACCCAAACTAATATTTTTTTTTTCTATTACAAGGTTGGTTGCATTACGTTTTAATCGTACAAGAGACGAATGCACTATATCATTTTGTATTCAAATTATTTAAAAATTAATTTTATTTATTTTACTTAATATTTAAAAAAATAAATAATATATGTCATTAACATAGTTAATACCGGAAAATTGAATTGCGGTATTGAAATGGAATTTTAAATATCCAAGCCAATTTTCAGAACACGCTATATTCTAATTCGTATAAATAAATTATAAGCTCGATACTCACTTAAAACGAAGCTACTAATCATTAGACCTCCAATGGCTAACGCAGTCGCAAATCTAAGTGGCAGGAATAGCTCGTACCAAGGAGCTAACGACGTGCCAACCCCGGCAACGAGTAATAAGACAATAGCGAACATCATTGGTAATTTTCTACCATATCTAAGAACATCAAAGCATTTTTTATTACACACGTATTAACATCATTATTTTTCGTACAGATACTAAACGGGCATTATTAAAATAATTATATATATTTTTTTTAGCTTATTCGAGGCCGTAGACCCTTCGCCTCTTCTACTATGTCTCGCCACTCATCCCTGACCTTTTCTCCATCCCTGATTCCCAGGAGTCTAAGATATTCTCTGACTAGGTCACACCGCCGTCGTCATCTTTGTCTTGTTCCATCTGTGACCATGGAACTATCCTGTCCTCCGCTCTCCACACATGCCCTGCCCAGCTAAGTCTCCGACATATTTTTAGAACACCTATATCGGGTTCATTGAACGTTTCCCTTAGTTCTGCGTAAGTACTTCGTTTGTATTCGTTATTTTCAGTGTTCCTTAACCTTTTATGACCGAATATCCTCCTTATTTACTATACTTTAGTAGGTTTATTAATACGCATTATGTGCGGTTCGTTTCCGACGTCATGCTTAATATCTAAACATAATATGTAGTCTTATTAATGTATTTCAGTGTTTTTAACCAAACAAAATTTACGAGTAGGTGCTCAAATTTAAAAAAAAACATTATAATTTTTTTTCTCCGAGCACAATATAATTTTGCTTAAATTTTGGATCAATATGCAGAAAATATTTATTCTCATAGTTATAACTTATAAGCAAAGTTTGTTAGTTCGAGTCATGTATTATTTTCAATTGAAACTTATTCACAATATCACAAATCACAAGCAATGTACGTAAATCGGATGTTTATAATAAATTACTCGTTATAATTTCTAAATTAAGACTGCATATTATATATACAGACAAGTCGTGTATCTATAAGTTGTGTCCTGTATTATATATAGTAAGTATACAATAAAAAAGATAAGTACGTTTTAATATAGACTATGCAAATACGCCACAAGTAAAATTAGCCGTGATTTGTGTCAAAAAAATAATATTATTTTTATACTTAAATACAAGAATAAAATATAATATACGTACTTGTCAGAGAACATACCGAACAACACGTTTCCGATGAGTACGCCCAACATGAACACCGACTGGGCGATGTTGGACAGTTGGAACCGGCCGCACACCAAGTCCCACTGCGGAACAATAACGAAATCCAAAAATAATACATAATATTATAATAAATTTAAAAAACCTACCCAAATGGTCCGAGTACGATAATTTTGGCGACGAAATTATATGTGAAATATTGTAATACCGAAAAATAATAAGCCCACAGAAGTATTGGCGCAGATAACGACTTTCAGAAATTTTTACCCGCTGGGCTCTGACCCTGAGACGTTTGTTACTCCTATCGGCTCCCATATGCAGTAATTGAGTAATACAAACTAAGAATATCAATTAACCTTTAAATTTTTGTTTTATATATGGGTACCGCTATATTTGTGCAACTTTTAAGGACGATATTTGTTGAAGCCCTTGAGTTTAAATTTGGCATTCCCAAAACAACACCCCATGACGTAATTGGCTTTATAAATGTATCAATCCGCAATCGGTTGTCAAACGTTTATTATGTCCAGGACCATAGATTACTTTCTTGTTTTCACGTTATTTTTATTTGGTTTGGAAAATGGTGCGATGTATTACAGTACAACCTTGATGACTCGACATTTCGAATTTGAAGAAGACTAAAATTGTTTGATTTCACACATATTCGTTGAAACTTGGGGAGTGTTTATAGGTTCGTCCTTCAACTCCTATATCGGTTGCTAATTGCTATAGGGTTGCTCGTACATGGATTTCGTTTTGCCTAACAGAAATTGAATATTTTTTAGTCGCATTGTATTGTGTATACTATGAGTATAAGCACTAAACTTTCTATAGTAATCTAATAATTACTATAACATTATTAATATTTAGGTACTAATGTCCATTTATGTCCTAATGTAATTTGCACTACCTATATATTATGCACCTATAATACAATAATGCATGGCACAACTTAAAGGTATACAAATTAATCGCTATTTAATTTTCTTGGAAGACATCCACCACTTTTGCACCCCATCCCTTATTGGTTCATTTTCCCTAATAGTCACGGGTCGCTACCGTGCGTTTTCGATGGGTCGGATGCACTGCGTGTGTCACATGACTACAGCTGGTTAGCGGACTGAGATAATTGCCGCAACAGGTATTTTCGGTGTTTTACACTGTACCTCGGTGATTATGGTCTCCTGGAACACGGACCTGTCGTAGACGAATTGATGGCATGATGCCACTTCGTGAGTGACCGGGTCGAGAGAACTGCATCTGTCGGTCACGTTGAACAATGTTGTCGACCCGTCGCCGATGTCGCACTTAAACGGCGTTCTGGCGGCCAAAAATATAATCGCCAACTGGTGCCAAGCGATCGGAAACTTCAACAGGGACAGGGCGAACGTGATCCAAAACTGCCACCAACCGAAGTCGCCCAGTGCCGTTTGCACGGGATCACTGCCTGACTTGGCGACGGTCGACGACTGCTTGTTGAGGTCGCGCTCCTTGTCGCCACAGCTGGCGTTTGATTGTGGTTGTTTCGCATCATCCGTCACTGAAAAATTATAACAAAACGATATAGCAATAGCTGAAAAAGGTGTATCTAAATATTTAAAAATATTATAAACACATTCGACAACAACGAACAGAAATCTCTTACTTACTCAATTCTATTATATTGCTGCTCCCTTCAATTATAATTTATCGGTATATACTAGTATACTACCATAATACCGCATTTACCTGCTCAACCGACAACCACACTTTCTACACTATATGTCATATATTTTGTTGCATTTAAAATATTAAAATAGGTACTATATACTTTTTTCAGAACTATAATACAACTATTAAATTTTGTCTATATTTGTTTTTTAATCAAATATATTCCCTATTATTAATCATTTATTATTTCACAAATCGCAAAAGCAATTTTATCCTAAAATGTTCGATATTAAATCGATATTGTTAGTTGAAAACTTATACGGGTATATCTACTAACCTGGACCTACCAGCCATATAGGCATAATTGTATTGATTTGTACTATACACGCTGTGTGTAGTATATACACAATATTTTACATTTTCCCTACCATATTATTAATAAAATCATATGATTTAAGTACAATGGCCACGTGTGTATCCTATCAAGTATAAAACACAATGACTATCAAAATCATGTACCTAGAACATAATAATAGTATTATAATTTTGAATACCTATACTTGATACTTTACCGAGACACGAGGATAAATATTCAATGTTATTGTATACTTCACTTTAATAGATTAATGTCTTGAGTTCTATTATCGATTATGGGAATATTTGACACATTTATCGATTCCTTGTCACGAGTCATCACGATATACATGTACAGATAGTGTGTAGAATCATTAATACTACTTTTCTGTAAACGGCTAGGTCAATGTTATAGGTAAATTTAAATGGTATAAGCGTAACATTATACTATACATTATTAAAGCAAATTATTCACAATAATGTATATAAATTAATTAAATTTTATGTACATGATTGAAACTCAACGTTTCCTTCTTAAGGAAATACCCTTGACGTGGTTTTGAATAAAGCGTTCGTGTCAATGTACTAATTAGACGAAAGAAACGTCAATATTAAAGTTTATAATTAATTACACAAAGTATAATATACAATTATAACGATTAACAGATTTGAATTTGTTATTTCATATTTAGAAGTTTAGTTTATAATGCGTATACATAAAATTCATTATTCTTATTTATATATTTTATTTGATACCAAATCGATTAAAATAATATTAAAAACGTAATATATAATTTACATTTTATGTTTGTGGATAATATTATTATGATCAAATTAATATTCTTGTTTTTGTGTACAGGCTGTAAAAATGCTTCGTATACTATAATTTTGCTCCTTAGCTTGCCTACGCTTACTACAACCAAAGCCGAAGTTGTGTTGTATTTATCAAGTTCTCGTGTGTATTACACCGTACTTGGTCCTGTGTTTTGGATGCATAACTAGAGTATTATGTTGTTCAATTTGTTTACTACCACAGTCACAGGTTTTAAATGGATAGATTATAATTTTATTTGTAATACTATTTGAATAAAAAATAAATTACTTTGGTAATTTATATTTATAATTTAAAAATGTCTTTAGAATAGAATACTTATATGAATACTATTATTTAGGTATATGTGCAATACGCAAATTTATTCGAGCTATAATATTATAGTATCCACTAATAGCTAATAATAATAATAATAAAAAAAAAATTAATTTGTAAGCCAATTGATATGTTCATTGAACATTCTTATTTTTTATGCTAACTGTTAAGTGTATACTGTGACTAAATAATATTGTTGAGCGCTTACGGCGATGTTTTATCAAAAGAAAAAAGTAGCTACCTACATGCTATATGCTCACGATCAGGAGGGTCAAATCTAGAGTGAAAAAATCAAGTTCCCCTACCAAAATAATGTTCTGGCTATGGTACTACTATATATTTTTAGTAAATTACCTTTCAAATATACAGAGTGTAACAGAAAGAACTGACCAAAAAAAAAAAAAAAAAATTGATGCTATTTAAATTTATAAGCGTATAACAAAAATTATAAAAATTATATGATTCGTAAATAGTTTAAGAAATATACCAATGTAAGCAAATTTCCAAAAACAATATTTTTAAAAAATTTATTGCGTACCAAATTAATTTAATCAAAAAAATATTGATATTTAAAAAAATTCTTAAAAATAAACTACTTGACTTAGATACATGTTTTTACCATCCACATAGTTCTGATAATCAGATTCACGAATTAGCTATTTTGAATTAATTCAAAAAAATTTTTAAATCAAATTTTAAATTTTTATTTTCAATATTAAAAAATAAAAATAGTTTTTTTTATTACACGTGTAGCGCAAGTGGATATATTAATTGTATAGGTATAAAAAAAATTTTAAATATTGATTAGAACAAAAGTTATTCCAAAAGTCAGTTCTATCTTTTACGCCCTCTATATAAAACAAAATTAGACTATATAGTTAAAACTAAGTCAATATATTATTATGTCTATTAATATAGTCAAGGTTTTCTACAGTCAACATATTATCGTT
Source organism: Sitobion miscanthi (assembly GCA_008086715.1). Lineage (NCBI taxonomy): Eukaryota > Metazoa > Arthropoda > Insecta > Hemiptera > Aphididae > Sitobion > Sitobion miscanthi. The sequence goes on along the minus strand of CM017802.1, from coordinate 3,855,117 downwards.
ATATCAATCCCTACGATATCATTTAATTAGGTAAGACGTAAACGAGTTAAAAAGGTGGTTTTATTATATTTTTTTTTATAAAATCAACTTTGTATCATACTGTTATTCATTATAACAATAATTAATGTTACTATAAAATATAATTTCTTACTGTTTACTCCCACATACATCTATATATTTGAATTACAACTCAATCAATTACATTTTACTTTCCGTATTATTATTATACTTTATTTATACTTTATTATACTTTCCGTATTATATACAGTAAGTTATTGTATACATTTAGTAGCTTATGCAACTATTATATGATATTACTTTTTCCTTCTCGCCTAAATTTCAATTTTAAAGTACGTTGTCAAACGTGATTTTTTTGTCTATGTTCTTTAAATTACATCATCTTTTTTTTGTATTTATTTCCAGTTAAGAAAAAAATTCATTCAAATATAAATGTATTTATTTAATATCAAATAAATTACATCGTATGCGAATCTCGAATGGTAATAGTGAAAGGAGAAAAATACCCATTAGTCATTTGGGTTTATGCAAACATAAACAAACGTATATTTAGTTTAGAAGACAACAGTAACAACTAACCATATTTCCCAAGTTGATGATGGTATTATTTTGTATTTTATCCATCGAATTTAAATACCAACTATAAACTAAATAGGTAGGCACTAATGTAAATTGAATGGGAATTACCGGTCATCCATTTTAACAAAATACACTCATTATTTAAACGACTACTTATAAAAGTTTATGAAAATATTTTTTTCACATGATTTTAAGAAGTTTAAAACAATTTTATTCTATAAAAGTATTTTTGATGACAACGTGCATTTAAAATTACTTTTTCCAAAGCAAAATAATTATTATATATTATACTTCGATTTATAAAAATCAAATTTTGGACTAGTAGTTTATGAGTTACCTATTATAAGTATTTAAATTTCAGTTGAGCATACTGGTATATACACCAAAAAATGTTGGTCCACTACTCTACTCGTCCAAATTTTAAATACTTATAAAGTTGTTATAACTACCTAATGAATTACTCGTCCAAAATTTGATTTTTATAGTATTATAGATCGAAAAACTTCAAATAATATTATATTTGGAAATATGAAATTACAAATCTATTTTGTCATTTAAAACTTAAATAATTTTTTTTCTGAAATAATTAGTATTTTATGTAAAATTTATCATATTTAAGTCTATTATAACTGTAAATGGGGGTATATATAAGTAATATCAAGTATATTAATAAATATTAGAATGTGTAAATATTGTACTTAATATTATACACTATACACACTGTCAAAGTGTCAACATTATTTACAGTAATATACCTAGGGCCTAGGCTGAACCTAAGTAAGTATCTATGTTATAGTTGAAAAAGTTATTCAAAACGACAAATAAACTATAGCAAACAAAGTTTTGATTGTTTGTTATTTTTATATGCAAGTAAATTGTATATGTGATCAAATTTTAATAGTAGCGGTATTTACTTTTTATCATAATTACTTAAGCTAACTGAATAAGTATAGCATTAATTGTCTATGAATTTTAAAAGAATTTAATTTTGTTCACGATACAAATTCACGAATTTTTAAGAGTACCCTTAAGTCTTAATATCTTATAATGCTCTTTATGGATCTACGAGGTTTTAAATTTGATATCGCTTATTGTACTGATTGATATTAGACGATATAGTCTATAATAATAAATAGTCTAAATATTAATATAATTTTCGATTCTGAGCGGAGCGAGGAAGCTAGCGGTTTTACAATGGTGTTAATTAATTTATTTATTTTTATATATCCTGTATACAAAATGTCTACCAGATGAAGTGCTTCGATTTCAACATATAGTAGGAAAAACTACTGACAAATTACGAAAAACCACTTAAAATGGGATTTTAATTTCTAACGTTTTGTTTATCGCCGTAGTAACGAATAAAAAATTATAATATTATAATATTAATTTAACTTAAAGGCTATAATAAATAATAAAAATTTAAAAAATCCAGACTGATAAACCGTCTCCGCTCAGAATCGTTTTTCTTATACAATTATATTATATTATTGTGTTCAAGTTTAATACAATCCATTATACATTGACTCATCTGTAACATACTGTACAGCAGAGCGACATCCACTTACCCGCTTTTTAGATATTAATACGTATTAGATTATAATATATTACAGATAAGTTAAACCGATATAACAATACACGATGCGATTTTTTGTAGTTTTATGTTTATGATTTGATTATATATAAATCATTAATATTATATATAAATTATAATTTGTGTAAATAGTTATTATTTACCTACCTACCGGCCTACCTACCTACCTATCGTAGATACATACTTAGAACTAAATAATGCAAGTTAATTAATACAAGTTCTTACAAGAAAAATAACAAACGGTTTTATAAGGATGATGACATTTCTTTAGTCTAAGTATTTAATTTAGAGTAATACGACTAAGGCAAACCAACTAAACTGAATCAACCTGCACCAGCTCAACACACTATCACACGATGTTTTAAATAGTTGATTGCAAAATGTAATTTATCGATTATTTTTTTTTTAAATCACATTTCAATAATGATCACGTTGGTTCAATATCACCTAACCGATAGCTTCAAGTGTTGTATTCCATTGTATCGTGAAAGTAAGAGTACATATAATATCACAATAAAACAATGCATTCAAACATTTCAAACACATCCTCACACTATACGCGGTATATATCTACCAACTGTACATATTATTATATACATTATGCATTTATACATAATACACCCATACATATATAAATATATATATTTGTATTATTCCTATCGAATTCTCTTACGTAAAGTCTCTTCAGTTGAATACCCGTCCGTCATTCAAATAGAAAATACGTGAACTGCGTTGAATTCGAACTGTGCATTATAACTTATAAGATATCCGATATCGGTAAAGGCAGCTTACAAAATATATACACAGCTCGCTCGGTTATAGGTGCCTATATATAATTTTCAACAACGTACGAAATTCTCGAGTTAATTTGACAAACGAATAGATACAATATGGTATGCGTTTGAAATCGCGAATAAGAAAAATATGAAAATATAGCCTATATATTATTATGGCCGTACATAGTCATGTTTACGGTTTAAAAATTATATCATCAGTACATTATCGTGATCGTAAAATACATATTTCCCACAAAATGATTCATCAAATCGTAAAAACCAAGAAATGTTTAATAGATATTAAAAGTATAACAACAATGTATTTAACTTTGAATGAAGATTGAACACATTAAATTTTAAAAATAATTTACAAAATGCATGTAAAATATTATATTCATATTCAACGATTTCAACCATTTACACATACAAAAATATTAGCGTAATATTGTCTTATGATTTGTATAATATTATATAAAATGTAGTTTAGTATGTGTGTGTCATTATTTATTATAATTTTAATAAGGAATTCCAGTTACTGGCTATTGGAACACGATAATCGATCAAGTTGGTAAGTAGGTACCTAGGTACTAAGTGTTAGGTATATAGTAGGTACCTATTTAATAAGTACCTATACGGATATTATACCTATTTACTTACTTGAAAATCGATCGAGTGTGTCTCTACACATGAATAACGGAATAATAACCGATATTTACAGTATATAATACTAATCATTTAAATTTAACTGTACCTAAATATTCTGGTTTCTTAGCCCTGACAAATATAATTGTTAAATGATATCTATAGACGGAAATACGAAAATTTATTATTTCTACGCACAGTAAACACAATTCATAGGAACCTACGTAGCTGACGACGGTATAACGAATGAATAAAATAACCAAATTATACATACTATTAAATTGAAACCTGGTTTTTCTAGCGTGCCACTCGAACTACACAAATCCGTCTATAATATTATATTTGACGTGCACTAAGTAAGTGAGCTCACCACAAGACACTGCGCGCGTAATATAAGAAAAAAGAACCTAAATAGAGTGTTATTATTACTTCTATCAGTTTTCTTTTGAAACGCCAAATTAATTTGCCAAATAGAAGATTTTCAAGGTTTTGCGAAATACGTTCAATAAAAAAAAAAAAAAACAAAACAAAAACAAGCAACACAACTATATAATAATAATATATTATCTATATCATGTATTATGTATACTATCCATATGTATATATATATATATTTTGTAGACAACAGACGAAGATAATATTGTATAAACCGGCACGCGGTGTGTGTACATATAATAAACGAAAACCGCATAAAAGATTCGCGTCCAAGCACAATATAATATATTATTATAATGATAATAATATGGACTGTGTTTCATACCTAATATAGTATTAAATATAATATAATATGTATACGTATTTAAGGGATACGCCGCAATAGGTATATGTATATAGACCATGTACGCGTGTTTATATAATATAATATATATATATATACATGACAAAAAGACGCGTAAGCACAACAAAAATAATAGAGTTATACAAGTTATAACCTACAACAGACCTTGTTATGTACACACACACACACGCACATTTCCTCGGGATCACATTGAAATTTTCATCAGCGTTCGTGGAACATTTATATTATATTATAATGTAATACGCACACACATGTACATATTGTACAATGCAGGAGCATTATTAATTTTTTCCGACCTTGGGCACAATATTTTCATATATCATATTTTATTAATCAGTGTTATAGAAATGAATAAAACGTAAAATTCAATTGTTTTACGCTGTACACATAATAACAATAATAATAATATTATGATACTATATAGGTCATTTGCCACCCGAACAACTATTTGCACACCCGTCGACGGCGGCGGCGGAACTGGACAGTTTACACTGGAAATATTATTTTAGATAATGATTAAATATAACAATTTAATATAATATGTAACATGTGTGTGCAATTTTGAACACAAGACAATATGCACATTTCATTACATTTAATAATATTTCGACAAAAATAAAATGATATCAATTATATTATAATTAAAAATCAGGAAATAATCCATGTATTAGCATAAAAATTATATTTTGCTTATGTTTTTTTCAATTTTTTCCCTAATAACTATTTAATAATATTAATTATTAACTATTCAAAAATACATTCGATTTAACTTGCCTTATTATACAGTATACCTAAGTGGGTCACTGTAATGGATGGTGTTAAATTTGAATTCAATGATATAATATCATTGTATAAGAAAAACGATTCTGAGCGAAAACGGTCTGTCAGCCTATGATATTACCAAGTATATTTGATGGTATTATTTTGAATAAAGTAATTTATATTTAACCTATTTACGTGGAACTGTTTTTAAGTTTTTAATCCCTAGCTATAAAAGTTGAACATTTTATACATTTTTAACTACTAAATAATTTGTACATTTTCAATTCGATAAATTTTATCGAAATTCGAAGTTTAAATGCTTAAAAAAAATGTGTGCCTACGTATTTTTAATATTTTTCAACTGATATTGTAGTATTATATCAGTGCCTGGTATTAATAAGCTTTGTACTTTATTGACAACTGTAGAAAAAAAACTAAAAAAATTGAAAACTAACAATGTCCGTAAACACAAAAAGAGTCAAAATATTTTCAAAATATTATGGTGTATAGAAAATGAAAATACATTAAGTAAAATTTTCATGTATCTGTAGTTATTCGTTTTTTAATTACAACAAATTAAGGAAATCGCTACATGAGAAATGGAGTGAATATCCTATGTTATAAAAATACGAACTTAAAACGCTCATAAAAATGTAATTAGACTTTCTTGCAGAAATTTTTTCTGATCAAGGTAGGAAAATTTATGAGGAATCTTGTATTAAATTTTCAAATCTTCGAAAAATTTAAAAATTTTTAACTCAAAATAATTTGCTCATTTTGGTGAATTTTACGTATTATGTATTTTTGTCAATATTTAAACTTTAAATGATTATAAAAAAAATTGTGACTATGGATTTTTAAGATTTTTCAAAGGTCATTGAAACAACAGGTAGGTATAGTAGGAGCCTTGTATTAAATTTTCAAGCTTTTACCCAACAAATAAAATTTTAATGACATTCATAGAAAAAAATTAAAAACTTTGAAACTGAAAATGTCTGTAAACAAATCAAAACAAATAAATATTTTTTGAAAATTTTATTGTGTATAGAAAATGCGAATAATATAAACAACCGGTGAACATACGGTAATATGTGTGTATACGGTAATTTTTTTAGAGTTACACCAAAAACCAAAATCAATTTTTCTCGAAAACCAATTTTATGTAACAATTACCGTTATTCCTTAATTGTTATGTTATTTTTCCCGGCGCTTTTGAAAAATATTGGGAATTTTAAATTTTGACCTTCTGAACGCACCAACTAGATTTACTTTCCCATCGAACAAGATAGTGTTGAAGATAATCGAACCAGTTTTACTGCCCCAAACGGTGGTGACAAAAAACACACATCAATGTAAAATCAATACGTTCATCGTTCCGCTCAGAATCTAAAAATATATATACATTTATTACCAGCTGACAAATTACAGAAATTAATTATGCAGTACAACTGTTATTGGCTGTTTTATGGTCTTACCATTTTAACGATCATTGAAAAGTTCATACTTCATAAGGCAACAAAGCATACTTGTAGGTATTATTATTTAAAATATTAAAACTCCATCGTATATAAATATTATTTCTAACATAAAATACTATAAATTCTAATTTCAGAAAATTTAAATATAAATTGATCTAGACCACTTTAGAGTCTTAATAGCGTATTATTACGTAGAATATCGTAGTTCGTCGCCTACATATAGCTCTATACCCATGTTAAAATCATGACCCATGGTACAAGATATAAATTGTATCTATGGTACATTGATACTTTTCAATAGTCCTCAATCCTCATCCCAGTGGGTAGCTAATATCCGTCCTCCAATATTTATTATTATAAATCACGGTCACGCGCTGGGTATAAATGACGGGCAACGAAGCTGACTCTCCGCACGCCCGGACAATGTACAGTAGTGTATCTGGCACGCTGCTTATTATAATATTAATATGTGTGCAATACGTCGAGTAAAAGTCTTTCAAAAAAATCGCATTCGATTAAACCGTTTTAAGTCGGTGCAAGAAATATAGCATAAATGCATATATAGGTACACTCCGTTTATACGTACGTATATAAGAAGTATCTACACGGACAATATTCATCGATAAGCGGCGGATAATAATTATACTAACGGTCATAAAATAGTATAATAGATTATAGGTTAGTATAGTCAATATAGGATCACGAATCCTATAGTCTGTACCTACTACCTACCTACCCATATAAATATGTATATTATACAATTTGATTTGAGTTTTTTTACTTTTTGGTATATTTTATGACAATATGTGTTATTAACTTATTATAATGAATACCGCATATTTATTATTTAACATAACATATCATACATGTATTATAGACGTATAACCGTACGTAGTATAAAGTGAAACTCATTTTGTATAGTGAAAACCCCGAGAAAGAGCTGGCAAATAGCTATGATTATGACGTGCTGTCGACAGAATTTGTTTGTTGTAAGAGAAATATTTTCAGAGCCACCCGCGGGACTGCGTATAGTGTACACTTTTGGTCATGTAATTTCGTTAATAAATTTGACGGGCGGAAGTCCTTTGAATATAATATTATGATTTAAATACACTGAACAGAATTTACAAAGATAGATAAACATGACGTTACAGTACTTATAGTTATACGTCTACATGTACAAAGTAAAAATCACTTAAATTAAGAATATTTATAAGATTTTATATTTATGGATTTATATATACCTATGCTTACATAATATATGTTGTTCCAAGTTCATAATAAGGTAGGTACTTTCAGTTTTATTTTTACCATTTCTGGTTTGATTGTAAAATTTTGAACATTCTCTTCTTTTTAGTTTTATTTTCATAAATTGGATATTTTTACTACCAAGCTTTAAAAATTGAATATAATCTTAACTTTAAATAATATTTTTGATTTTATCTGTTACTACATAAATTCCAAAACCGTTGCGGCAAAACATACATATTGGACAATCTTAATTAATAGAGTAGCTCTGTTCAGGACCTTATTTTTTCATATAATACGTATTACATATTCTAATATAAATAAATAGATGTTCATCTGGTGCACCAGGGCTCCAATTATTCTATGACAAGCAGTGACGGGAAGAGTGCACTCATGCTCGCGACCAAATCATGCATCCCACCATTATCGCAAATAATATAGGGACATAAAACTTGAGGGACTAAACCCCTAATGGCCTGATCCTACCAAATCAAGTCTGCGTCAAATAAATACGTACTAAGTTAATACATATTTTATTTTTAAATTTTTAAATTGAACCCAATAAAAAATTATTGAAAAAACAAAAAAATTTTGTGTTTATGAATAGTGATACAGTATTCGATAATAAAAGGTCAGACGTTAAGAATTCTTGTTCGTAGAAAATGTGGTATGAGGAATGAGGATAATATATGATCAGATCATGTAATATCTCATGTAGATACTATTATGTGTTTGACATTAATCGTAAGCAACTTTATAATTTTAAAATTTTTTATTTATATTAAATAATATATTATGTATATAAAATAGATATATTGAATGTGAGTTATGCAATTAATGTGAATAATATTTTGTACTGGTATGGCGTATGCTAATAAGCTATGGTTAGGATTTATATGCAATACAAAACGATAAAATATGAATTTTTTTTTAAAAATACTGAAAAATATGCAAAAAAATTTGTTTTGGTTCTATAAAATATTACCTATATAGATTTTAATATTTAATATAAAAAATTGATCGCAAATAATATAATAAAGTATCTTACCATCAGTTTTTAAAATTCTTCAACAATAATTGTTACATTGAACACCTTCAATTTGAACATGAGGCATTCTTCAAAATTATTTATGTAAATATTACACTAAATGTCACGCACAAAATATAAAATTTTGTATCTACACGGAAAACACGTCCACAAGTCAATTAAGATAACATTTTATATTTTATTTGTAGTAACCAACCATGTCAGCTTATAAATAGTATATGTTTACGACGAATAAAACAATATTATTGATTTTCATTAAATAAATACAATTTTTTATATAAGTTTTTTTCAAATAAACATTAAAAACTCTAAATATGTAATTATATATACATTTCGATTGAAATATAATAAAAATATGCAAAATTAAAACAGTTTCATTCTAACTGAATTTAATTTGAATAGTTCTATTCAATTAAGTATATAAGCCGAATCGGGGACGTAACTAACAACCAATGTATTTGGATTAAAGGGGAAAAAATGCTAATGCATAGAAATCTTAGCCCTACTAATAAGTTATAACTTATATAGTTGGGGACGGGTGTTTTGTAACCAAAATTATGATTTATGAGGGACTCGAGGCCAACGTATCTATGCTGACCACCGACTAAATTATTACTCTAGTACCAGTACAACAGCTATAATTCAGATTAAACATATAGCTGTTCATAATATTATGTTTAATATATTATTACCATATGATATTATTTATAAATTTTATAATAATTTGAATTTTTTTTTTTATACTAAACGACCGACGAGTTGAATACTTTTCTTGAGTATACCTCGGTTTCCACTATAAATACGTCATCTATAAATGTCCATCGAAAAATATGCATTTAAAATCGTTCGAAACTGCAGTCGGTCTTACTTGTAGTAAGGTATCTAGGTACTTGGCCACCGAAGTACAACAAAAATTTGTTAATAAAAAACAAAAATGTTTTATAAATGTTGTGAGATAAAAAATTACACACAAAGCGTATTATCCCTAATGATTATTATTAATTATGCTCACTGGTGATCGGCAGAATCGTAATATAATATTATGTGCGTGTGATGTTGTATCAGCTCAGCTGCACATGTCTCTCGGAAGTCGGCGGAGGTCTCTCGGAAGTCGGCGGCGGCGGTGGCGGCGGTCCGTCGTCAAACGGAGGCGCGAGCACAATAAACAGTAAACACGCGACCGCAGAGAAATTGACGTGATCCGTGCAGAAGAACGCGCGCACGACCGCGAGTGACGTGCGGGTGACCTAGCCGGGCAATTTGTTTTCAAAACGTCTTTACCTGAGTGTGCTTGCTAGCAAACCCGGTGGGAGCAGGAACGCGCGATTATTGTCACATGCCGCCGCCGGCACTTTCCTCGGCGACATTATAATATTATTATTGTTGTTACTTACATTATTATTATTATTAATACGTGTCGTGCCCCGCAGACGGTCTTTATATTACTCTTCATCGCGACGACACTCACTCGCGGATAATTCCGTTCAATTTGGTCCAATCAGTTTATGGCCGCGTAGAAACACACTCGAATTCAAGGTCGTTTTATGTTCGCACATCGTCTGTATATTATCAAATTTATAATAATTTACGGTACAGTAATAATATTATATTATACTAAATATCATTATTATACCTAATGTAATATTCATACCCTCCTATATTATGTGGTTATTTTGATGTCCGTCCATATACATTATACGTATAATATTAAAATATTTTGTGTTTTGTGTATTAATAATATAGTGTGCACTTTATCCGGACACCGCATAGACTTGACATTTTCTCGTATCGCTGTGTACCTACAACCAACAACAGTTACAATAAAGTTATAGACTGCGCGAGACGCTCAAAATTGTGAACATCGGAAGATACTTTCTATACAATTGAAAAACAACTTGTCAAACATACATTTTTGAAAATAAAAATTTAATAAAAATATGGTTCGGTAAAATGCATTTATTCAAATAAATACAAAAATTTGCTAATAAAAAAAAGAAATACATTTTAGATTCTGAGTGTTTTTTTTTTGGTTTTTTTTTTTTGGTCTATCATCGCCTTTTAGGACAGTAAAAGTGCTTGGATTTTCTTCAACAGTAGCTTTTCTGATAGGAAAATGAATCTAGTTGGGATCCTGGGGAGGGAGTCAAAGGTAAAAATGTCTCAGTAGTTTTCAAACGCGACATGTAAAACAAAAGAAAAATTAAGGAAAAACGGGAATTTTTACGCAAAATCTGTTTTCGAGAAAATCGATTTTGGTTTTTGGTGCAACTCTAAAACAAATGACCGTAGGTACATGAAATTTTTACTGAATTTTTATATTAGCATTTCCTATACACCATAACATTTTCCAAATATTTTGACTTATTTTGAGCTGTTTACGGGCATTGTCAGATTCCATTTTTTTTTCTATAAATATCAATAAAATTTTATCTGTTGGGTAAAAAAGCTTGAAAATTTAATAGAAGGCGCCTAGGTTATTGTTTCAAAGGCAGGTAAAAAAAATTAAAAATCCTTAGTCACAGTTTTTATTTAAAAGCATTTAAAGTTCAAATCTTGACAAAATACGGAAAAATCACGAAAATTAACAAATTATTTTGAGTTGAGAATGCATAAAAATTTTTCTTTTTAAATCTAAGATTTAAAAATGTAATACAAGATTATCCATAAGTTTGTCTACCTTTATCAAAAAAAAAATGTCTACAAGAAAGTCAAATTACATTTTTATGAGCGTTTGAAATTCATATTTTTACAACATTTGGTATTCAATCGATATCTCATATAACGATTTTCTTATTTTGTTGTAATTAAAAAACGTATGACTGTAGATACTTGAAAATTTTACTGAATGTTTGTATTATCATTTTCTACACACAATAAAACTATTAAATCTAGTTAAACTAGGTTAATTACATATTATTTTTATAAAAATAGCGAATAGCGATGATCAAATGGCTTATATAAAAAAGATCATTCGTAACAATAGGTGTATGCGCAATAACTTCCTACGTACTAGTTACTAGTTAGATAGTACATATTATTAATACATATCATCTATGGGTATGGGTATTTATATAATCTATTAAACTACATGTAACAGGTGCCGATTGAAATCAATATCTTCTTGTGCAACTATTGATTTTTTTTAAATCCTGTAAACTCTATATTATACATAGATAGATATTATTATTGTTTTAACAGTTTTTTTTGGAAAAAATGTAATTAGTTTATTTTTTATCATTCTTCTAATAAGTAATAACTATATAATATTATGTTAATTAAGGGGCCAATAATTATGGAAATTGTAAGCCAAAACGTTAAAGGCGCAAGCTAAATTAACTGCATAATTCAAAATTATAAATACATAAACGATACTACAGTACCTACCGGGTAAATGCACTTTTACACTTCTACAGTAGTTCTTTATAAAGTAATTATAGAGAGAAAGTCATAATACTAGAAACAAATTATTATAATTTGGTCTTTATAAATACTGTCCAATGTTGCAACTTACAGATTGATACCATTTAGTACAGCGAAGTATATGTATGACATATTAATTTTTTTACATAAAAAAATAACTATAATAATATAGTATATTGTATATAAATATTATTTTTTAAACACATTTTGTCTTGAAATAACCTAATTATTTTACAAATATTACAAATTTACCTATTTTAGTTGGAAGAGTTTAAAATTATTGAATTAAAAACATAAATCTAATTGTATATTATATTAAGTATGTAATATATTTTACGATTGAATGTATTTTAAAAAAAAGTTGAAATGAAAACAGAATACAGTCATACAGATCTAAAAAATAATTGTATTTTTTATTATTTTAGTTATTAATTAAACAGCATATGGTGTGTTCTTTCATTGTATACATATTATACATAATTCAGAGTTAAAATAAAATGAAATATTCAAATACATAAATTACTTGGACAATTTTTTTAAATGCTATTCTAGAGTCTTATAAAATATAATCTTATATCTACTTTAATATTTTCTCGTTATAATAATTCACTATAGTAATAAGTTATAATTAATAAGAGTTACTCAATCTCAATATGTTATGAAAATTGTATTTATTTTGCATTTATTCATATAATCTGTACATGCTGTGTTGTAGTTCTAATAGGTTTTAACCATGTCGATGTAATGAGAATGGCAATTGCAGACGGAAAGATTTTTTTTTAATAATTAGTTCTTTTTAAAATATAAATTCAAAAACCAGAAATTAATTCATTACCAACACATTTTTTAAATTATATTATGTACTAATAGCATGATATTATAACATATTATTTGGCATTATATGTTTTTAATGGTATATAGTTGATTTTATTTTTTTTTCACTTTTTTGATACATTAACATGTAAGACGTATCTCGGTTTAAAATTCAAATTTTAATATTCTTTCATTATTTTTTTTTTATTTAATAAAATGTATTATAATAACTATTATTTATTCTTTATATGAATTGGACGCATCATTAGTATTATACTATTATACAATAACTATTGAGATGGTGAAATGATAGAATAGTGAGGTAATAAGCAATCATAGATCAATAGGTACGAATAAACGATGGTAATAAAACATTAATACTTACCTAATTTATATGGAAAAATGTGAATTAAATCTTTGTAGTAAAATATATAAATGGATGTTGGTCTGCAGTCTGTCTGTAATTAATAGACTCAAACCCGTTTTCAATAAAAGTTAAATCAACAGATTCCTTAAGACTTGGGGGGTATTTATAGGTTATTTTTTCAACCCCGGTTTCTGGGAACAAATCGTATTTAGTTAATACTTAAGGGGGGGTTAATTTTAAAAGTAGAAAATTTCCATGACTTTTTTAAAATAACTGTGAAAAACTAATAAAAAATACTAGTATTTGTTAAGATCAAATTTATTTTTGTTGTTATTAAAAAAAAAATTCATAAGGATTTTAAATTTTCACAAAACATTTATAATAGCATTTTACACGAACTTATACACATCACTCTACGGTACCTACGTCCGTATTGACTTATAATTTAGGTATAAATTATTAGTCAATAATTAATAATATGATACAATATGCAATGATTTGGTCAAAAATTAGTTCAAGTTCAACTTATCGTATTACTTATAGAAAAATAAACTACTTTTATACCTTGTAGCAATTTAAATCTTCATAAAATATCCTTAGAAATACAGGCTGACACACAGTCTCCGCACTCAGAATCATTTGTTGTACCTACATTGAATATAGGCAGAATAATTTATCATTGAACTCAAATTTAACACAGTGACCTACTCAATGACGAGGTACATTGAACTCCATGGACTTTGTACTCATAGTTCAGACCTGTAAATTAAAATCAGTTCATGATAAAAGGCGCTGGTGATACAATAAGCTCATATTATAAGATATAATAATATGTATGTGTATAATAGTCCTCTATTCCGGCTCACGACGCATGATGTTATTATGTTAGTAATATAAGTAGAGCCAGTCTATGAGTATAATAATATAGGGTCTTATCTACTGTACAACAAAACGAGTTTCTTGGTTTTTGAAATTTAAATCCTACCTTTAGGTACAATTTTTCAAGCTATTGTAGGTAATTCGAAAGGATAAAGTAGTATCATGTCTTAATGATCGCTTAAAGATAAAATGATTGACATAATATTGAAATACGTGATTAATAGTCTTCTACTAATAGTTGTCAACAGCTGGTCATCAAGGTCTGATTGAGATGGAAACGTTGCCAGAATCAAATGTTTCCCATTGGTCTCAAATTCTCAATAAAACAAAATTCTTAACGAAAAATGTCCATATTATACATTAATTTATACCTTTTGACAATCCTATGGAATCGAGATGAGTGTATTCTTTCCGACTTACTGTAGTAAGTACTAAGTAGTAACAAAGATAAGAGTTTTAACTTATTTACATTACATTAATTATTCGATATATATCGATGTGTTTGTCCAAAATTCTTAAAATTGAATTTATTTACTGCGTATTATTCGTTATTTATTTGGAAGTTTGAGGTACACTGATTGGGTATATCTACCGCTTGGCGTTTTCTTCTATTCGGTACTTTCTATTTTATTATTTATAATTAACGATCTACTGGCATGTCAGACGTAGATCAAAAGATAGGTATAAGATTTATTTTTGCAATGTAAAACATATATGTAGTACAATATATTCCAATGATTATAATATGGGATATTATGTTTAATATAATATCTATATGATTATATATATAGTAGAATAATTTTGTAGAATAAAAAAACAAAATCGTATTGTTATAATAAATATACATATTAATTATTGTATATAGTAAATAATAAATACTAAATATTATAACACAAATTAAATATTTATAATTTTATATAAGACTGCGTGTGTCTATATTATATTATACGCTATAATATATAGGTACTATATAAGTACTATACAAAAGAAAACCAACATATACTACTTTCTACTTCGCATGTGAAATAGAATAAAAGATGAAATGATACATGGGTGCAGGAAGTTTAAAATGTTCAAAAGTATATATTTACTATTTACTTCATGTATATCCACTCTTAAAGTGACTTGAAAAATTGAAAAGTGAAAAGTGGAAATAATCGATCATTATTCATTACAGAATAAATAGTATATTTTTAAGTATCAGCTTAACAAAAATAATATAAATTATTATTTATGACCTATAACTTCAGTATGTTTTTTTTCAAATATGAAGATGCTGTTATACCGACCTGTTTAAGCCTTTCCACTCTTCAGCTGCAGTGGGAATACGGAATAAACAACTTGCTTCGTATTTCCGAGTATGAGGTAGAATAACTATAATATAAGTACGTACCTAACAACATAAGTATACGTTAAACCAGCCACGTCCAGCGGGTAATTCCCACTCGTTTTTTCCTATATTTAGCACGTTACGATACAATTAGCAACATGTCTAAAACGTATTAGCTACATTTGTAAGATTTTGGTATACCATAGTATTCAAACTTAAATAACTTATTAGTGAAAATATCGTATCCGTAAGGGTAGGAACTAGGAATCAAGGAGCAATTTAAAACATCTTTCGAAAACTCTATTGAATTTTTAAACAATGACTATAAGGACTAGCGCTAATAAATATAAATTGATCTTAAAAAATCTTAGAACTGAAATTCTTCAAGTCTATGCGCAAAAAGTTCGTTGACGTGCCTTCAGCTATATTTCAAAACTAAACAAAATAATTATTAAATAACTTTATCGTCATTGTCTATTAAATAGGTGATGCTGAGAAAGTGAGAAGTAAGAAGTGCACCCGACAATAAGTATAACTAGGAACTGAGAAGTGTACCTCGTCATTGAGTAGGTCACTGTACAGTGTACAACAGCTGTACCTACCTAATTGAATTTAATGATATTTCATTGTATACAAAAAAACAATTCTGAGTGGTGAATGACAGTGGGTCAGCTTCTATTTCTAAGAATATTTTATATTATAATATAAGACTGCAAGTAATTTAGCTAAGTATATAATTAATTATTTTTTTAGATTTTGAGCGGATCATTGATTTTACAATGTGTTTATGTCTGTCAATTGACTGTCATCGCTATTTGGAGGAGTAAAAATGCTTGGATTTTCAACTTTGATGGTTGGAAAATTATAGAACTAGTTGGTACTTTGGAATGTCGAAAATAATAATTCCATGAAATGTACATAAAATGCATGTCAACGAATGAAGTTTAAAATGCCAGATGCCACGATGCCACGTCAAAAAATTTAGGTAGTAAACTATTACGGTATTATAGTGTGATATTTGATATTTTCTCCACTGCACAGAAAAACATTGAATCATAGATAACATATTATGTAAAGTATATAAAATAAAGATATAGTAGATATATTGTGTGACAAGGGCGGGAAGTGAGCTATTTCAGTCTTGGGCCGCATTTCGCCCAAGACTAAAATTGCCTTCCCGCACGAGCCACACATACTTTTTTCTTGCCTTTTTTTACTTTGTTCATCGATCACGGCAAAGGTAATGCGGAGATTTATGCAACAACCAGGCTATAGTACGTGTGCGGGCCAGGAGCGTACAATAATACGCCCGTCCAAACACCAACTTAGGGTCTTTACACCACTAACATCTAAGTCCTAAAAATATGGAGCACAGCTGGGTGTGTAATGGTGTAATAGCTCGAACAGTAGTGGTCGGGATCGCCTAGCAATATCACTGTCGGCTATGTAATGCGTGTTGTGTAATTATGTGTATTTGTGTATGAATGTGTTTATGAGTGTGGGTGTGTATACAAAAATAATAAAAAAAAATGGTAACACGGTTTCTGATAGGTAAGTTGCTGTATAATACACAAATTTAAATAATACCAGTACAAAATATATAATAAAACTCACCGTAACAAAAATGTATGAGAAATATAATAATAATAATAAATCACAGCCCTTACGGCTAACTGGGATAAATTATAATATTGAATTCTAGCCCAACCGAAATAATTATAATAAATAATATAAAAAGCTATTTGAGCCGCTATGAAAATAATGTGACCCTTCTGGTCCAACAATGTATAATAATTAAAATGTATTATATAAATGGCCGGCCCTTATATGATCGAACAGAATAAAGTATACATTGACAGAGCTGTTTAAGCTGTTAGCTCGTACTTATAAAATATAAAGATGCTAATTATGTGCGGCCCTTCTTGCACAACAAGATAGTAATTATAAAATATCTATAGCCCTTTTGGCCCAACAATTGAATAATATGTAAGATAATAATAAATAAATAAATAATAATAAAAATAACTCACAATTTGTGGAGCGCAGACTATATAGCTAGCTGGTACCGTGTTAAAATAAAATATGTATAGTACATCGTGCGCTTAGCGCACACAAAATATAATAAAAAGTGCCAATTCACGCACAAATTACAATAATAAAATAATTAGGTAATATTAAAAGGTTAGACTCACGATAATAAATAAGTATGATAAATCTGACTGCGCACGTTGGTGTTCGCGCAACGCAAAATATAATATAAAAGGGTGTTTCGTGCCCACAATTTTACTCAATAATGAATGTCGATATCGATATGCCCTTCTGGGGCTCACAGTTACAAAAAAACAATAATAATTTTTACTATTTGAGTAAATTAAACACTTTATAAATTACGATACTGTCGCGACAACATACGGTCAAAGACAAAAGTCACGGCGGCCGTGTTAAATAATGTTCGCGGAGCCGGCTTGGCGACGACGTGCGATAACGCGGTGATAGTCAGAATAATTGTATATAATAATATTACAAATAACTCACTGGACACATTTAGATAATACATACAAAAATAAAACAATAATTACAACGGTAATTGTGTGTGTGTGTGTGATATATCCTATATTATGCTTATATTTAATTTACCTTATATTATACTCGTATTGTTGCGGCGGCAACAGTACGAAAACGATTAAATGAAAGAAACGATTTGGTTCTTCTTATTTTAAACGTCATGCATGGAGGTTATAGTATGAATATTATGTAACCAAAAGTTTATGTTTAATATGTTTTGTAAGGACCGTGGTATAGATTTCAGTGTCTGGTTGTGCAGGAGATACGCGTGATGATATGCGCGCGCGGCACTTTTGGGGATTTTTACTTTACCCCACCCCACACTTATTGGGATTGCCAATTTACCACCCACTGGACGGAAAAGGTCGCTTTCCAAAGCTTCAACCATCATCAAAAATTAATTAAATTTTCAAACAAATTTTTTTATTTTCTCCTCCTCCCTTTCCCATTGACCTCATAAATACCTATCTAATATATATATTAATATACTATGTGGTGGAGCTTAAATGTGTTTGAAAAATAAGCTGATACTCCTCCATGAAAAAATCCTAAATGCACCACTGAACATAGCGCTACTCGGACGATGGACACCAGATGGGACGCCAGGACAAAAGCACCAAAAAACCATAGAGAGCATCAGAAACTCGCCACAGCACCGGTCAAAGGTTTTTTGACATTCCTTGCTGTCTTCACCGTCATCGCCCACTACTTACTTCACTGTCTAGCTGTCGATTTTGCTTGCCCGTCATGGCCGTCATCACGCGCACGAGCAAACGCCACCCGCGGGGCCCTCATCGTCCTCCGGGATCGGCTGCGAGAACGTTTTAACCAGTGGCCCACAATGCTTCTCAAGTCAACCACTGCACCCATTATGCCATCGTGTACTCTCTCCCTCCCCACACTTATGTAGCTATGTGGTTGTCTGATGTTTTTATTATTATTTACTAAATTGTTTTCTGATTTACAAGCATTGTGATTGAATTTTGACCATCGACTCCAACAATAATTATATATAGGTTGTTACCTAATATAGGTACAACGTATTTTTTGTTATTGTTTATTCGTAATGTCAAGTGTTGCCTGCCAAACAAACAATGACTGAATGACCCCATGTACTGTAGTTATTAATAACTTAAGACAGGATTCAGTGTTTCAGTGGGTTCACTAACAAACAAAAAGATATGCTTTGGAAGGTTTGACCGAGGTCGATTCCCAAAATATTTTCAAGGATATGCCTGCAGGAACGACGTTTAAAATTAATTATTTTTATTTGCTCATTCATTATATTTTATTTATGTGTTCGATTTTATCTTAGGTGATAGAAATACTAAATCATATAATATTGAGTTAAATTTTTTTTTTTTTAAATCGTTATTTTAATTTTGACAGAGCTAATTTTAAGATAACGTGGGACTCCAAGGATGGCAGCAATTATTTGGAACGATGTGAATATAATTTATAATCACTTAATCTATATTTTTTAAATTAATTAATATTTTAACATATGTTCTAAATTACTAAAAAACTGATAAAATACCAAATATATTTTACACTGAAAAATCAAATTTAATATAAAATAAGACATAACAAATCCATACTGAGCGAAAGTTGTAAGTGTATTATAGCCGTGATATACTTACCGATTGGCCGACAAGTAAATTGGCCTACACACAATTTGACGACATCCGACACGCAGACCTACCTGTAAATATGTTTAGTTCAAAATTAATTATACTTATAGCTAAAAGTATAATTTATTTTTGTATTGTTTTAAATTTATTTAAATAATTTTAAATAATTTAAACAATCGTAGTTAATCACGAACATTTTTCATGTCAACTATATGTCTATATAATATAATATTATATTTATAAAAATACCTAAGAACCTAGTTATGCGCTTCTGATTTAGAAATAAAAATGGAACATTATTACGTCCAAGTATTACATGATACAAATCGTGCCATTTTGTAGCCTAAAATTATAATTTGAAACGTTCTTAAAGGAAAAAAATGTATTATTATAATTTATAATATTATATTCACTATGTAATTCACCTTTCTTTTTCAAATGATAACAGCCTTCTTCTAAATTTTTAAATACAGTCAAATATTTACTGGGTAAAAAAATTATGGGTAAAATTGACCAGGTAAATTTACTGAGCTCCCATCTCTAATATATTGCTTACATTGTATCCTAAGCCAGCCTAGCCTACAGAGACCCTTCCTTATATCACCATAAAACTGGCGATCTAATGAACACCGAAGTGGACAACAAAGTGGTTTGTTTCTAACAAAACCTTCAACACATCAACGTCCTTATTTCTATCATTAATCAATCGGTAGTAAAAAAACATCAAAATTATATTCTATCCTATTCTAATCACTGAAATATCGCCACATACGCGAACTATTATTGTACCTACCTACAGGCTACAGTGTCAAATGAGCTAAACTAAAAAACACACACATTAACATCATGCTGAAAAATATCTCTTCGACTGGTCGTCCTTTTTTTTACTACAGTAATAAATTGTAATTAAACCATTACAAAATAAAACGATTCGTCGTAGGCCGTATATTTGCCCATTCGCCGTTATCATTGTAAGGTACACAAATATGGCACATTAGTGCAATGTAATGGGAGCCGTATGCTTGGATTTAATTTGTTTAATATAATATATTTCTAGTTATTACTTATAAGTTATAACTAATATATAACTTACATACCATATTACTCTTATACTTACTTGTACATTGATTTATAAATACTCCATATTTTTGTAAAATTACCTAACTTACCCTAACCTAACCTAAAGTTAATAGGTCTATGATTATGATAAGGCCTCTTCTAGAATGAGAGGCAATGATAAAAAACAGTTATCTCTCTTCCGGCACACTTCCCTCTATTTTATTAATGTAGCCATGGCCCATCCCATCCATTCTTTAATATCTATGGTTGGTGGGTACAGATAATTGATAAGTACAAACAGTATTTTCTTATCAAATTTCAAATTTAAGCTTGACCACAAATCACAATATTCCCGAACTAAGAATATTATGATATTGGTAATATTATTACTCTACCTATTTATCATTGGAAATTAATTTATCTGTCTATTTATTTAATATTACATTAGTTTTTGACTTAATAATAGAAAAATAGTGTTACATTGTCAATATTTGCCATGTTTGTGTCACAATTGAATTGTTAAATACTAAAATGTTGAAACTTCAACACTTAATAGTTAGTAATATTTTATCGTTTATATAATTCTACTATTACTAAATAGTAAATAAAAAAAGTTATCTTAGTTAGTTAGTGGTTAGTATTGTACAATGTTATTATTAGAAAATAATATTAATGCTGGTGATAAATGATGGTATAGGTATATTCTATATTATAATATATTAGATATGTTATGATTTATAGAACTCTTTTTAAACATGACAGTTTTGAGTACTTAATAATATTATTGTTGGCTATTTGTATAGTATTAATTTTACAAAATTACCTACCATCTTATTCAATTTACTAAATGCTTACCTAACTGTATGAACTGTAATTTTTATTCTGTATACTAATCTTATTTTTTATTTTTTTTTAAGATTTATTATTTAACTACAAGTATTGCTTATTATTCAAATATGTAAATAATATTGATTTAAACCCAAAAATATAAATCATTTCCTATCATTTAAGTATTAATATACGAGTACTTGATTCGTTCTTTCATTATGAGTCAATTGTTAAATATACCGGAATCATATAAAGACATTACAACTGCTGCTATAAAAGGAATAGAAGGTGAGATAATATTTAAATATAGTTACATTTTGTTTGTTAATTAAACTCTTAAGTACCTAGTTAATTATTATTTTAAATATATAATTTCAGGATGTGATAATGATACGGTGATCTGTACAACGGACAAAAAGCTTATGACTTTTTTCAAAGGATGTCTGATGAAAAATTGTAATGTGGAGATTGAAGTTAAACATTTAGAACCATTTCTTCTATATAATGAGCCTAAAATTGAAGTTTATTATATTTTACATGGAGATAATAAAGTTGTAATAGTCAAAGAAGAAACAAGTCTTAAGGTACCTATAACAATTTAATATACTTACCTTAACTATGTTACTATACATATAAAAAAGATTTATAATTTAAATGGAGTGGATTATAGTTAATTAACCACAGACAAATATAGTCTAGTATACTTACTTATATTTGTATAACCTATATTATTTTTATTATATTACTAAAATTATATTTTTTATCATTAGATTATTACAACATATTCCAATGTGTATGAAATGGTTGTCCATGATCATAATAATTCGGGAATACCTCAACTTTATATAAGAACTGACAAAGGTTTTGAATTGATTGATATTTTTGAAAATAAGGAACAAATTAGTAATATACCTCAAGAAACTTCTGTTGTATATTCATTTTGTATGAACAAATTACAAGTAATGTGTTATATTGCAAACTGTATAACTGTTATATTATATTGAGTATTGATGTTCAATTAAAAGAAACTCATCAAAATGTACATAGTTTTGTTGGTTAAAAACAAAAATTATTCAGAACTTCACAATTTCTGTAACTTTATATTGATAAACACGTTTATGGCCACGTGCCACGTAAATGTGACATGGTGAATATTGTTTTTAAATAGGATTTTTTTTCACTGGTTTATTATAACAAATATCAAGGTTCCGTGGTCTATTCTATAGATTTTTACAACTGGTTCAAATTTCTAACCAGATTGTTATTATTTGTATTTTTTAAATCGGGTTTATTTTAAAAGCCATTTTATACGTGGATTATTCATAAAGCACTCGGATTTACTCTCGGCTGTGAACTTGTAAAATGAAAAATCATCTTAACTTATTATTAATTAAGTATATCAGAGAGCACCTACATCACATTTGGTTTTTACTCACCTGTAAAATTTTCAAGTAATGACTGAGTAACTAAATTAAAATATTAAATACCCATCAGTTAATAATTAATCTTGATTATTTGTAATAATAGACATTTTAAGTTCAAGAGGATATCAGCGCTCCATTTGTTTTTTCTTTCATTTTGCCCACGTGCAATATAATTTTTGAGTTATCTTGGAGTAAAATCACCTGTTATCAAAATTTGACATGTCAATTTGTCTAAATATTGTCTCAACACAATTAAATATCTTTTTAAATTTTCAAATAATTTGTATTTTTAAAGTCAAATGTAATGTTAAGACTCCTGCAAACCCTATTAATTTTTTATCAAAACGACCTTAGCGACTGACAAAAATTAAAGTACTTCTAGTGGTTCAATTTAAAAAATGTAAAAATGTTTTAATTGATCAACAAGTCTACTTTGCATCGGTCGGAGCATATTTTTTATATTTTAGATATTTTTGAATATATTTAATACTGAAAATTTATAAAATTTAAAATATTTATTCTCGTCAAGAATTTGCTAAAATTGAAAAAGTGCTCCGACCGATTCAAAGTAAACTTATTTACCAACACAAACATCTTTACATTTTTTAAATCGAACCACTAGAAGTACCTTAATTTTTGTTAGTGCGATGGCTATTTCACGTCCATAAATTGGTTTTGAATATTTTGATCTAGACATTGAATGACTTGTGCATGTGGGTGCGACCATACATCAGATAAGAAATAACTATGTATTGTAAATTGATGCGGGTCACGGGTGTTGGTAGGGGAGTATTCACACTAATGATCATTTACTACACACACAAAGACGATCAGTAATCACAGGAACAAAATAATTGCCTAAACACAACTCCTTAAAAATGACACATTTGCAGGGGCCTTAAATAATAATTAAATATAATACTTATATGTTAAATCCTAGAATAAATTATCCTCTATAATTTTTGTAATAGGTAATTTTACTCTACAATTATTCAAAAATCATAAAAACAACAATTTTACGTGAATGCATTTTAACTTTGTTGCACATGGGCCTGAGAGAGAAAACATATATTTCACAGATATCCTCTTATTGAATTAAGTTATAAAAATAAGCAATATAAAACACCAAATAGAAACCATTTAAATATACCAGTATACTGGTAAAAGACCTATTTATCATGAAATTATTGTTTGTTATAATTTATTGGTTTTCTATTTTACAGCATTTAAAAACATTATACGACACAGAAAGAAATAAAATATCACAAAAAACTACATCTTTGATCAGTGCTGTAATGCAAGTATCTAATGATGGTACTTCTGATGTTAAATTGTTATCGAATGTTATAACAAAAAATTCTTGGCTAAAATTGTCTAATGAAAATCTTGTGTATGGATTTACTCTTCAAAACACTTCAAAATTGTAAAGTATAATTTTAATTCATTAATTGTACATATTAAAATAATTAAAATTGTTTATGGTTATACTTAGACATGTATCAAATTTTAATCTAATACTATTAGAAGACAATACACAAATTTGGTCAAAATTTCGGTATGAATGTTGGGCAGTTGAAAAGAATAAAAGTGGTTTTGACTTTTATAGTGGTTATAAAAATACTTGTACTTTAAATTGTATTGAAAAAAGTCTCATGAGTTTAAATTCTGAAAGTTCAATCCTAATTACAAGTAAATAATTATATTGTTTAAATATTATAATTACCTAACAAGTATTGTTTGATTCTAGTTTAATATTTGTTTAAATGTCTTTATAGTTGTCATTGATAATTGGAACACTAAATCACTTCCATATTTTGTTAATAGCATGGTGTACATAAATAACAAAATTGATGATAGTAAGTTGTAAGTTAGGGTACTTAAAATCATAAATAAACAAAGATACTATAATATAGGTACTTATTTTTTAAAATTTATATTCTAGGGATGCAATACATTAATTCTGATAAAATTATGGTTAATGCAAACTTATTCTTGGATAAAGAATTTGATACATTTGTTAAAAATGGTATTTTTGGTAAGTATATTAGCGTTTAAATTATTTAAAGACGTCTTCAGGTACTTAAGTCAATTTTAATTAATATATTAATTTTCTCTGGTTAAAAGTAATAATGCCAGTATAGGTAACTAAAATACACTTTTAATTATTGTAATATTATTTTCACATGCATAATAATATGAAGCATTTTTAAAATATTTTATTAAACAAGTAAGAGACTATGATATTTGGGTCACAAAAAATTATTTAATTTGTTGTGTAAAATATTAATGATCATTAATTGTATTATGTTTTTTTATTATCACATAATTTGTATCTTATTAACTATAAATAATTGAATCATTAATTTCCTCTTTTTAATTACTCACAAGACTAAAAACTAATGTTCCTGTAATACATAAAAAAAAGTATATTTTATATAATATATTTGGTACCATAAGTAACAATGTTTTGTTAGTAAAATAGTAAAATGTACATTTATTATTCTAATATCGTTATTCTTGAAGTTATATCTAATATTTATTTGCAGCTTTTTATAGTTATTAGTTTTAAGTAATAATTTTAAAGACATCGAAATTATGTAATTTTTTATTACTAATCTAAGTTCTGTGGACTTTTTAAAAATATATTTAATACTTTTTCAATTAACATTATTGTCTATATTTTGTTGTAGTTGAAGATTTAGTGACTGTACGTTGCACTAAATTAGTCTCATGTTATCAAATTAAGAGTACCATGTGTCATGAAGATCTAAAAAATATGATGATGAACAATTTTAAGTTTGATGTACAACATGAATGGTTTGTTCACAGTTCTTTATCGTGGTTAAGAACAATTGTATGCTATTTGGATCCATTATCACCATTAGAGTATATTCTCAAAGTTTATTCAGAGTATGTTTTCTATTTCATTATTTACTAATGCATACAAAATAAATAAATTTAATCTTAATTAAACTGATTTTGCAGCTCATTGGGATATACAAACACATTTATTCAAGTACTGACTACAATGTTATCCGAACACACTATAATTAATTGTTTAGATACTAAAGTACCAACATATTATAATATTGATACTGTTATGCTAGATTTAAAGGAACTTCGAAATATATTTAAAAGATATTTGAATAAACAAATTATAATACCAAGAGATCAATGGAATATAACTCGTTGTAGATTGGTAAGTACTATATTAAAGATAACATTAACTTAATTGCACTAAACATTCATATGCATTGATTATTGCATTACAAATGTATTTAATATTTTGTTAATGTTGAATGAATGTATATACATTATAAATTTAATATTTGTCACTGTATTCTATATAATATTATATATTTCTTAACATAACCATGGACAGAACTTTGTCAAGAAGTTTCAACAAATGTTTTTCTGTTTATTGTGATATAATTTCTTTTGTTACTTAAAATCTGAAAGTAATAAAATATTTCAATCGTATACCAACAATATATAATGTATAGGAGAAAGATCAACTCAATTTATTCACAATATCAATAATTAAACACAACATAAACATGATAATATCTAACAATAAAACTTAACAATAAAAATATTTATTCACTAACTTTATAATTACATATTTACATTAAACTAAATAATTCATTATTAATATTCAATTGAACTCAACTAAATCTATTTACTTAAACTAATTGTTTTTCGATAGGTTTATAGTAATAAAATATTACTACAATAAGTACAATAATTAAATGTCATCACTTTATATTGTTTCTTATGTATATATAATACATTTAAACTAATTTTTCCAGAAATTTATAATTGTATTCATGTATTAAATTAAAAATAAGATGAAATACCTATTAGATATGAAAACAATAATTGCATTAGGTTGCTTGATTTTATAAATAGGTATGTAAAAAAAAATTATAATTAAAATAAATCATATCATAAAAGTTTTTATATTAAATTTTCATTCATTTTTACATTTTTATTCGTAGATAAAAGTAAAAAGGTATCTCTGGATTAAAAATAAATAATTTACAAACAGAACCTATAATTATAAGTCAGTCGTTTTACTTAACATCTCTAATAATATTTTAATTGGGACTGAAAAATACTAACAAAGTTACTTACAAATAATTATTATATTTTATACTTTTTTTTAACCCAAAGCTTTAAAATGATTGCATGATTCAAGTATAACAAAATAAGAAATAATAAAAAATTTGAGAAATTGGATATTTTTTTGATAATAATATTAACAAAAAAATAATAATAAGAAGTTAATTTTTTTTTTTTTTAAGTGGCTTTAAATTTTAGCTAACAACAGTATTTTATGAACAAATCTATCATTATTAAGTGACAAAGTAATAAAAGATATATCAGCCCATTAAATATAAAAATTATTCTAATACCATCGGTAGTCAGTGTCATATTATTCTCGTTTTAGATGTTATGCTATGCCCTATGTGAATGCAGCGAGTATGGGCAAAGTCTATACTGACCATGCTGTTCCAAACGTGGCAAAATACAAGCTGTTTTGTTTTTTGTCGCGTTCACATAGAACAAAGCATTCACACATTTTTGATTTAAAAACTGTTGTTTTAGTAAGTTTATAAACAAATAATGAAAAAAAAATATACAAGTAGATAGATTTGCGTATTTATTATCATTAAGTGTGGCATACCTTTTAAATTAATGAAAAAGATAATGTAAATCGAAAATACATTCCTTAAAAATATAGCTACATTAAAAAATGTATCATTTTTATTGTTTTATTTTTTGAAATTTATGGAATGTCAATAATTTAAAGTTTTAATAAGCTTATTACCTTTGTCTATATTTAAATATACAACCATGTAAATCATGTAATAATAATAAAACGCTTTAATATGATGTCAGGGCACTATTTATTTTCTTTGTCTGACCCACTTACAAAATAGTAATTTTGCATTCAGCAGAACCAATATGTTGTTAGCTTTAATATTAAAGTTAATTAATCTTTGATTTATTGTTTTTTTTTATTTAATGAATGACCTATGATCAAACTTAATATTAAGAGCATTGTACCATGTTTTTAAGATACTTCAATCTTGTTAGTAATATAATATTACTTTTTTAAAAATGATCTTATAGCACAGATAATATTCTTGAGTTAAGTTAGATAAACGGCTAAATCATTCTTAATATTAAAGCTAATAGCACAAGATTGGATCTGCTGAGCATTTAGTTGACAAAGATAGAAAACAATTGGTGCACTGAAATCGTGTTAAATAAAAATTGATATTGATTTGTATATAGAGCTTAAAATACTATATCTAAATAATTAAACCTTAATAATAGACGATTAAAATAATCTATAATTGCACTCAATCCAGCCTCATATGAAAATATATTTTCACATTTTTTATTTACAGTTTTTAGATACATAATATATTATAATATAACAATAATGTATACAATATATTTGTTTCATTATGAACACATATTCTTATTTTTATGATTAAAAAGTTAAGGATGTACAAATTTAATGTCATGTGGTTTCTTTGTTCAAATATATTGCTACTTACTTGATTAAGAGACAATAATATTTATTATTTTTATTATTTTTGGCAAATTTTTAATTTGGTTGATGTATTAAAGATATTTCCAATGTTAAGTTTTGTTTAAAAATCAATGATTATATTAGTTAAAGAGTATTTTAAGATAATCGAGAGAAAGTATTTCATCATATGATAACTTTATACAATTTTACTTAATATATTAATATTAATAGTTGGTATGTTGATGTTAAAAAAAAATTTCTCCATATTGTATATTTTCAAAAAGTTATTCATAGGAAATTAATGAAGATATACCTAATTGATTTAAATGATATTGATTTTTGATCAATTATAACCTTAGTATAAAGAAATTGTTTTAAATGTAGTTCTATGAATATTTACAAATTTCATATTTTACAAATAAATCTAATTTTTGGTACTTATATTAACTATTAAAAAATAAATAGATAAAAACTATATCTTTGGATAAATAATTATTACCAATCACAGTAATTACGGTCTGTACGAGATTTAAAAAATTTGAAATCTGTGTCTATGCTTTCTGCCCCAGATTCATCTGTATCTAGACTAGTAGCCACCACTTTGTTGAGAGATTCGTTAGATTCAGTACTGAGATACCCGGAGTCTTCATATCTGTTATGATCAATTGGCGAACTTTTGACTGCTTGTTTGTCAGAAGCACCAGCCATGATATTATGGGTTCGCTGGTTAAATTGTGAGCTGACGCAATCAGATTGCATGACTCCGGGTTTGCTAGTGCTTCTGACACAGGCGTTTTTTGGAGGCTTTTGTACAGACAAAGGTGATGGACACCTTTGCCTTCGACAGTGTTTTGGATCTGGTTTTAAGTATTTAGCCTCGAGTTGGCTCATATCTCTTCTCTTTTGCACATCAGCCATGACATTCTTTGCTTCGTATATCTCTAATAAACTACCATATCCATTATTATTCATGCTTTTAGTACTATTGAATTGCTCCAATGAGTCTGAAGAGTATACTGCTTTCAAATTTGGTTTTATTTTCGTACAGTTTCTATCTAATGTATCTGGTTCAAAACTGTCCGAATCCTCTGCTGGATGATTGTCAGGACAGTCTTCTACTTCAATAGTTATTTGACCTGGACTCTTCTTTTTAATCTTTTTATCCAGTGAATTATTAGGCGACATACTAGTGTTAAAGTTATCATTTACATATACTTCGCTAACCAAACTATAACGTTCGGATGACCTATTAAGTATATCGGGTAAGATCTCCTTTTTGGGTTTTTCTCGTATACAGTCTGGACCAGATATATGTTCATAATAGCTTTCTCTTTTTGTGATAGTATCATAAGTATATGTGGTTCTAATGGTAAGTTCTTCATCCATCGGTAAAGCAGAATTACTTAAAACTGGACTCAGGTCTGGTCTAACAAATCCGTACTCTGACGGTGTATGATATCCACATTTCTGCCTGTAATTCATTGATCTTTCTAAACTATCGCATTCGATGTTAGTACCCTGTTCTTCGTCATCATCATCATCATCATCGTCTTCTTCTTTTTCTTCTATTACTTTTTCTTCTTCTTCTGCTTCTTCAACTTCATCAGTTTGTGATTTTAATTCGTTTTCTTTGAGTTGCAAGTCATTTCCATCATTTACGTCATCTTTTGCTTTTAACTCAACAGGAACACAAGGAGCTTGATTTTTCTTGGGTTTGGTAACTTCTAGAGGTACATTCATCAACCATTTTTGTATTGTAGCTGATTTAATTTTAAATTGAGTCTTACATTTATTGCAAGAACTTAATGGTTCATTTGTGTCTTCATTTGCATCTTCTTGAATCACATTTAGATTTGGTGTAAATTTTTTCATTGTTATTTTTCTTTTTGCTTCGTGTATCACTTCACGAATTTTTTCCAAAAATTCTAACGCTGCTGGTGGAGGAGCCTAAAAATAATTAATTATTTTTGAAATTATTGAACTATTTATATTTTATTTTACTTATTTAACTAACAAAATAAATTATTTTTTTACCATTAATAATTCAAGTTCAAAATAGTCTGGATTGAAGTAAAGTTTTTTTCTTGGGTTAGCACACACTATTGATCTGATATTATCTGGTCGATCTTCTTTGTTATCCAATGTTTCCACTATTGAAATATCCTCTTCTGGATGTTTTTCTATAGAATTTGAATCTGAATAATACATTGAATGGCCAACACATGAGTTAAATGACTGGATAGGGTGTACAATAGCTGTTGTTAAATTTCTCTGTAATAAATACATAAATTAGTTAGTACTAATTATTTTAGTATTAACTTAGTAGGGTTATATTTTATTCCCATTGTGTTAGGTACTTACATTAATATTATTATTTTCCATCATATCCATAGAAGGTTCTCCTTGTGTACTAATACTATAATTTCTGTCTTCATCTGACTCAAAGGCCTCATTATCATTGTAACTGTGTTGTAACAAAGGGTTGTTTTTTACTATACCCTCTTCAGTAATACCGTTTGACATTAATGGGTTTTTAAAAGCTTCTATATCTCCATTGTGTCCCTTAGGTCTCCCTTTACGGACATGTAAGTACAACAAAATAGATGCTACATACATTAGTCCTAATAGAATAGAACAAATCGCCACAGCTATTAATTCACTTATAGTTAATCCTGAACTAGAAGCATTATCTGATGATCGAATGTCAGTTGCAAATAAAACTTCTTTTACACCTGTTGCAAATCATATTATTTATTAAAAAAAACCATTTTTATATACTTTTTATTATTTTTTAAATTACTTGGAGTTCCTGCTATTCTAAATGAAAGACAAGGTGTTATGGCTTGCTGAAAACTGCTATCATAATCTTGTGATAATGTTTCTTTACAGATCATTTCGATCAAAACTAGCCTCCCTTCGATGTTGGTCCTTGATTGTAAATCGCCTAACCACTAAAAAATATATTCAATACATAAATAAAAAACAATAGGCTTTTTACGGATTTTGAAATAATTGGTACCTTTAACCGTATAGGTACTAACTATCAATTTCTGATTATTATTTAAATTTCATTTTACTCAATAAACATCCATTTTACGTTAAAACGGTGAAAACATTTAGAACACATTTAAATGTTTTTACACCAAGAATATTTGAAATTTTATACAATTTACAAATTAATATTATAGCCGTTTTAAACTTTTGAAGTAATCTTTGATTGTTTTTATCTCTCAGTATTCTCGGTATATTATTTTATTTATACGGCATTCATTGTAGATGAAGGTACAAAAATAAGAAAGAATATATAACAGTTCAATAATAATATTGTTTATAAAAATATTTGTATAATTTTATCATTAACACCACGGGATACAGTTAAGGTAATTTGTTTGTAAAATGTCATTTAATAAATATTATAGTTACGACTTACGAGTAGGTACCATGTTATTCAAATAATTCTTAACGTCGAAACTTCAACAATTTTAATTTTAAAAGAACTAATAATAAATTATAAAATATAATACAATATTTTTTTTTTTTAAACGAGAAATTATTTTCTATTTTTGAATCTTAAATTATGAAGCAAGTTAAAAACCATTGATCAAATGTTCGTACACATAATTTATTATTCTTTATTTATTGTTGCTCTCCTACCAATAATAAAAGAAGAATATCCGGTATATATGTTATAACCTATAGGAACTAGATTTTATCTATTCACTTAATAATAATAATCGTGTATCATTATCATTATGCGACATTCTAAAATATCCGTATTAACGTAATTTAAATAAATATTTATTTTAAACATCTTGTTCAAAGCTTTGATATCTTTAAATAAAGCAGCTTATTTTACCCTAATGATTATTTCGTATGTGTATAGGTAATATATTTTTTTTTGTATATAATATTGTAATATAGTTATTGTATAATAAGTTGCAAAATTTAAATGTTGAACTATATAAAAATATTTTTTATTCGATTTAATTTATTAAAATAGATACCTATTAATTAAAAAAAAATTGCTATTTATCTTTATTTATATATGTTAAACTTATAAATACATACAAATAGATTTTGTCGATAACAGAAAAAAATACTACTGAACTTACTAATAACATGATGTGTCCATTTTCGCGGTGTATTTGGAAAGGGATTTCGAAGTCTGATTGGTTTTTAAAATTTATCCAACCGCCTCGAGTTAAATATTTTGCTTTTGAAATAGCACAAATAGGATACTGCATACCTGTAAAACAGTATGATATTATAATTACGTCTTGATTAAATTAATTATTGATTTGTCTAATAATATTCTACTGTTTACTACTATTATCTCATATAGTTGTATTAATTTAATTATTCTTATGTTAAAATAATGGTTGAGAATGAAACAGTTGACGGCTTAATTATACGTATTGTACATACATTGTAACCTTAAGTTTGACTTAAATGCAAATTAATTTTACTGTCTAAATCTTTTAAAAAAAATGTTTTAGAATGGTTTAATAATAATTAATAGAATATATTATTAGTATATTATATATTGTGTAATGACCCGAGGAATAAAAATGGCATTTGCGAGTAGTTCATCTCTATTTTATTATGTGAAAAACACGGTTATAATGATAAAAATATGATGATGTATGACTTATAAGTAAGATGAACAACATATTGGCACCTGTGACCTGTTTTACGAACACACTTGCAATTTGATTAGTGAATAATTGTTGCCCCCAGCTAAATACATTAATATTTTAATTTTTAAGTTGTTTTGTTTTCAACGGTGGTAAAAACTAGCACGGGTCGTGAGCTACAAATCACAATTTGTTTTAATAGGGAATAATCTATTTAAAACTAAACTAATACACAATACACATCTTTGGATTTGTATGCATAATGAATACTAAATAACCATCGACAGTTAGGTATATTTAAGTATGGTAAAGGTATTAAGTTAAATAGATGCCACAAGGCTTTGTAAATTAACGAGTATAGTTACCACGTGCAGAAATCAACTCGGTAATTTGAATCTGGCTAAATAAGTTCAGTTGTAATGCTTTTAAAGTAAATATTTATAGGTAGGTACCTATATTATAATACCCTCAGGATTGACACGTGCATTCCGTACGCATAAAAACCGTGCATTTTACCATCAACATAAAAAACTTCTAAATTGTCATGATTATGTTTTTGACTCTAATAATATATTATATTTATATATATTAGCTATTTGCATTCCCATTACGTAGGTACCTACGTCTTACCTACATATTCTATAATCTCAAAACACTAGGCTATCAAGTAATAAAGTATATTATTTGCTTAAGAAGACATTTTACCAAACATTTGTTGTCTCCGTCTTACAAGTGCTTATATCTATATAGAGTCAGTATTAACAATCTACGTTCAGCAATTCATATTTTGCTTCGTTAATTTTAATGTTAGTGCGAATTGGCCTAATATTAAATCTAATAATCCAACAACATTGTGTGTGATTTGTTGAAAACTTGTTTTCAATATTTTAATTTTGAAGCAAGTTTTAAGTGCAGTGTGATATTCAAATTTAAAAATTCTCATGAGTCGTTTAAAATTAAAATATCAAAAAGTTCATATCTAACAAAGTCAAAAAAATATATTGTGTTACTTTTAGGTTTAATAATAGATAGACTAATTCGCTTTAATAACAAAACTAACGATGCTAAACGTGAACTGCTAAGTGAAAAAATTGTTTACGCACTTACGTCCTTAGAGTCCTCCTAAAGTTAAATGTTTATCTATGATAACTATTGTGTTTAGTGTTTACTATAATTAACAATACTGCACATTCAAATATGAACTATAACGGCTCAACAAAAAAATGTGTACCATCTCTGACCAAAAATAAATCAGCCAAAATAGTATCATGCATTTTTTTTATACTGCTTATATATATTTGAAAATATATTTAATTTATATATCATTAATTCTATATTCCTAATATAAATGTGGTAGGTTTAGATAGTTTGATTTTTATTAATGTATTTAATGGCGATTCGTTGTACAACGAAACAAGTATAACTAGTATTTTTATGCTTTTCTGCGTCTATTTTGAAACGGCAACTAATATAATATTATCCAAAATAAAATACGTACCAGCAATTTTAATTTCAGCACTAGGATACACGATTTGTCCTTGTAGTGGTAGAAATACGTAAGGTATCTTTTGTACCGTTGTGCCAGACACGAATGAAGCTAACGAACATTCTGTGAACAGTTAAATATTAAACATTACATTTAAAACAAAGATCTAAGTCATTTTTAGTGTGTTAATAATAAACTCGGTTGTTATATTTTACGAACCCTATAGTTTCATATACGAACTGCCAACTATAGAATTTGCTTTAATATAAGATACATATAATTTATTGTTTAATCGTCTGGTAATGACGGAATACAAGTTGTGTGTATAATAATTTAATTATATTTATATTTATTCGAATAATAACGAGTAATTTTTTTCAACTATTATTGCCCGTTGCTAATTTATTGCAATTTTAATTTTTAAGATGCAGAAAATTTGTATTTTAATGAATATCCAAGAGTTATGATATGTTTCTGTAGTTTCCTATATATAGTTTAGGTCGAAGTAAAAATTCTGATTAACGGGTCATCAGCCTCCGTATAGGATCCTATATAGTAAAAATAACAAGCCAATAAAATAGGCAGGATTACAGGCAATGCATAAATGTGTTTTTACGACCCAAATTAAATATATATTCTACAGTTAGTCGCTCACAATCGGTGGCTTTATATAGACGTAGGTACCTATATTATAATATATA
The DNA here is from genome assembly GCA_008086715.1 of Sitobion miscanthi. Lineage (NCBI taxonomy): Eukaryota > Metazoa > Arthropoda > Insecta > Hemiptera > Aphididae > Sitobion > Sitobion miscanthi. Next base: position 3,819,491 of record CM017802.1, on the reverse strand, counting down.
TTACGTCGTTTATAAACATTTTTCTCAAAATTATGCGTTGAAGTCGTAAGAAACCAAAAATTAATAGCTTTATTATCAAATAAATGTAAATGTTATGTATAGTATGTTTTCCAAGGTATATCTGTCGCACGCGTCGTCCGAAAGTGACATCTTTTAAAAATTTAACGTTATCGAAAACACTTAATGTTATTAATAACTGTTGGCTTAATCAGTGACGTCTAAATGTACAGTGTGGGAATGTGGTGAAGAATCGATGGCCTGAAAGTGTATCTATTTTTTTCCGTCTGTTGTTGAATAAACTGCTCTAAAAACATTCTTTTTGTGTTGATAATTCGCTTTGAAGTGTATGACCGACATAATGTTAACCGACCAACTTTAATATATTGTGCTATACCAGGTGATTCTTTTATCATATCCCTCATTATTTCAAAAAATTTTGAAAAACATTTTTAGATGGTTTCTAGTCACAACATTTTAAATAATACCCATTAAAATAATATATAATTTTAAATACCTATATATTTTAATATTTTTATCCTTATAATTTTTTTAAGTTGTTTACTTTTTTGAATAACATACAGTTTTAATTTCATACTACAAAGCAGAATATTTGTTTAATTATTTCGATACCTAAAAATTGAATTTATGACGAGTAATTGATAAGTTATCGGTATTTAAAGCTTAAATGAGTGAAGCAGCATATACATCAACATTTTGCGATGGGTAATCGCGGATCACTCCACTTTGCTCATAATAACTTTTAAGTATAAACTTATAACTTATAAACTTACTCGTCCTAAATTTGATTTTTATGTATGAAATACTCGGAAAAATAAAAACTTTCTAAAATGAAATTAAAACTGAATGTTGTCATAAAAAACATAAAAAATTAGAAGGTTGAAAAATATTTAAAAATATATATTTTTTGAAAAACATTGTTGTGTTACAACTAGAAATCATGTAAGAAATTATTTTCAAAAACATTAAGAAATATTTTTTGAAATAGTGTTGCGTTAAATGAATAACCCGGCACAGGTACTTATGTATATTATAAAACAAAGTCCCTTTTTCTCTCTTTAAAACTACGCAACGGTTTTTGATGCGGTTTTTTTAATTGATAGAGCGATTCAAGAGGAAGATTTATATGTATATAACATACATACTATAGTAGAGAAACACTGCCCTTTTTTTGTATGTACGAGTATATCTCGAAAATAACTCTACTTATTTTAATACAGTTTTCACTAATAAATCGGTTAGGTTAGGTTAGGTTGAGTCACGGGGAAGGTTTTAATGTATAATAATTTTCCTTGGCGAAATTAATTGGGTGGCCGAAAATAATAACAATCTTATATCTTAAATATCTTATCAATATTAAATAATATAAATACATTTTTATCTGTATGTCATTGAACTCCTCCTAAACCACAGGATATTTTTTGTGCTTTTTTGAGTGAGTCCCTGAATGGTTTAGAATCAAAATTATACCCAGTTGGTTCATTCCGGAGAGGTGCTCAAACAGGTATTTTGAGATTTATGATAAAAAAATTTGTTTATAAATGGTTGCTATTGGTTATTGGAGAAATATAGGAAATTGAAAACTGGAGGGTGTATACAGCTTGATTTTTCAACTCATATATGCTGTAGATAGGTAAAGGGTAGCTCACACATGATTTTTTTTAGCATACGAAAAAATAAATTTTCTTTTGTCAATCTAAATAGTTGCAATTCGTTACATATTATATTAATATTATAATTAGAAGTATATACATTTTGTATAAATATATTTATTGAAAATACAAATCTTTGGCCTGGACAGCTAGTTTATATATAACATATAGATTATAGACATAATATATTGTATATAGCGTGTTCACTATACGCGTTTAACCAGTTGTTATTTATGTCATCGTTAAAATGTTTATCGGGATCAATTTTTGAAAGATTTGAAGGTTTGAAACTATTGTGAGATTATTTCTATATTCGTTTTAAGAGGATGCCACGCGGGCATGTGTTGTCTCCATCTTCTTACAAAGTTACAAACGTACAACATGGCAAATTCGGTTCAATGGTTCTGCAGCTTTTGGATTAAAAAACAATAATATAAATATGTTTTACCAAAATAGTAAAACGGATACATTATTATGTAATAAACTAAACACGTGGGGTCCGTCATTCGTTTTTAAAAATTATTGAATAACGTGAGCGAAGAATAATCTAATTGAATGAAAAAAAATTCAAGTTATACCTATAATAATAGGTTATCATTCATGATAACGAAAATGTATTCATGTGTCCAACATGACAAGCAAACAATTGAAACTATAATTTAAAAAAACCAACAAAATAAATCCAAACGAAATATCGCTCTGACTATTTACTGAGAAAATATTCAAATAAATTCGAGAAAATTTACAAATGAGGACTTGTTGTTTGGAATGCGTGACGGAGTTTATTATATACACCATATAATTGTTAATATGCATTTGAATTATGGGTCAATATATAGCGTCAACTGATTTGGTTACGGTTTCGGTTTTTATTTGTTAAATGTACCTAGGTATATCACGAATTTAGTTTTTAATTCGAATACAATCTTTTGGTTTTAATAAATATAAATTAAAATAAACATACTAAATATAAATTATAAATACTTATACTAATACCTACTTATAAATTATTTTTAAAAATTATGATATTTGGGTTTGCCGTTAAATTTTAGGTAGACAAAATAATATTCAGCTTTAAAAAGAAAACAAGAGTCAAGTTACTACCAATATCAAACATTTAATTAAATACCTGTTAAAATAATATCACAAGTCAACGATTATCTGAATATTAAATATTTGCATTGTATAAATGCAATCATATGATATAACTTGTATATATATTTTTCTATTTAAAGCTTGGAACATAAAAACAGACGTCAAAAATGTTCAAATTATGATATTCTCTCACTATAATTAGTCATAGTTTGTATGGTTCAGCTATTTTTTGTTTAAAGTGAAATTTTTTCAAAATCATTCAGGTAATTATCAAACAATTAATCGTTCTGTTAAACACAAAGATTTTTTTCTTAAATAATGCGATTACTAATTAATTATTAATGATCCACGTTAGATTCATCGAATTCGTGTTACTAGGTTAACGTTGTTATATTTTAAAATATTTACGTCTTCCTTATACATATTGTTTCTTGTCGGATACTCGGATTTCTCTCTACGCATGTTGATATTTAACACGGCCGATTGAATTTTTCACGGTTTATTTGACCACTACCAGATAAAATGTTATTTTATTTTTTTGTTATTATATTTCGTACGAAACCGTCGAAACTTGAAACTAGTACTCGGCGGCAATATTCAATAAGGTCCGTCCATCGTCGCCCGTCACTATTTATACAATAATTGTATTATTGTACGCGCTTGAAAGAAAATGTCGCACGTTTAATAGGTATAGGTAGTGTATATAGTAATATACTACTGTACATAATTAAAAAGTATTCGTTTACAATTGTGTAGACTGTAGAGTAGATTGGGATCGAAGAACTAGGGATTTTATATAAAAAAAAAAAAATTTGATAATTGTTGTGGTTAAGTAAAAATCCGTATGTTCAAGATGCATTTCCATTATATTACGTATTGGTATTGGAAATATGTGACTGTGTAAACCAATAAAGAATTATCACCAACACAATTACTTTCTATTACACAATCAAAGCTAAAAAATGTATTGAACAGTGAAAATGTCGAATATGATGATGCAGTACATCGATGGGTTTTATGTACATATATGCTTGCTAAAATACGAAATGTGACCCGGTACAGGACACCGCAGCAGTCATAAAAATATGCACTCACCTTGCAGATCGTCGACACATATCCGTAAATCGTCCCTGAAAACGGGCACAGGTTGTATGCACTGACACCTGCAGTTGCCGTTGTGCGACGGTTCCATGGACGTTCCGGTCGACTGTTTGTAGCCTCTGCTGCCGACCGATGACGGGTAATCGCGTTCTGCCGCTACGATGCCGTCGACTAGCGATGCCGTACCGCTACTCACTCCCACACAAGTTTCCATCGAACATATCACGTCTGTGGAAAATAATCTATTTAGAAACTTCGCTTCTTCGAAATCGTTAATTTTTTGTCATATTGAAGTGGTGGTCGAGACACGGGAGTATTTGTGTGCCGAGATTATAACAATATGATATACCCACGTATGCGTAGGCATATAGACAAACGTTTTGAAACTCATCCGATAAAAATATAGACGAAAAATAACTTGTTAAATAAAATTAGGAACGGCCGCGTCGTGGATTTTTATATAGGTAATACTATCACTATTATGGTGACCGTCCAAAATATGTGGAGAAAAAAATACGTCCTCGAAACCAATACATCATGCTTAGTTGACACGTAGATCACCGTAAAATTAGAATAATTTATAGGATAAATGCTAAAACGAATGCAAATAATTTTTTATATAATCTCAAAACATAAACTACGATCTAAAAACCGAAACATATCTATATTTATTTCGTATTGAATGCAATAATCAGCAAAGATAATTTAAAACTCGATCTTGAACCAATTTGCTTCATCATTTGAAAGTAAGAAATCCTTACAGATTATGAATGCAAAAATTCGCTTTTATGAATTAATATAAATAAATATATACCTAATCATTTTAGTTATTATTATTTTTCAAATATTTTAGCTATGGAATTATATTTTCAGTGGATTTTTCACTTCAAAATTCTGTTGATAACTACTTAAGTTTACCGCATGATCAAATTATTTCCCCAAATTACACCTGCAATGACGGCATGCCGTTCTTTTATAAATTATTCCCTTTCATGTACTTATTTATTTGCACTGCACTAAGACCTATACGGGCACTAGAATCGCTACTTTTATGCCACACGAGGGCTGAACTGTTTGCGCATTGCTTGGTGCCAGAATCGCAATTGTGTTACCGTGTTACATATAGATGGGACACGAATTTGGCGCGAACACGAATGTCGAATGGCTCGATTAACAGGCATATTGAGGTCTAGAAGAATGGAAATTCAAATGTTTCATTAAAAACCCGTCAATTTATGCTAAGGCTTTAAATCCCAGCAATTTTTTTATTAAGTTAATTTATGATTGCTGATAGAATATACCCGTTTTCTGTGTAATTAATACTTATATACTTATACACGATCAATAATAATAGTGTTTATCGACTATCGTTACATGGTGTTTTCGTTTAACAAATGTTAATTAATTATAATGTCCGTACGATGTAAATTAAATGTATTCTGTGGTATGACCTTACACCAATTATAATTTTATAGCTAGCGCAGTGTAAAATTAGAATCTACTTTATAGATTCCGGGTAGCGCGAGAACAGTTTTACATGACTGATGACCGATGTGATATTTTGATATTCAGTCAAGTCTGGCGAATTGTTTTTTGTCCATATGAATATGCTTCTAGCCTCAGAAAACAAAACATTTCAGTCGATTGGCATTTGGATGAAGTGGCTATTTTTGGGGGTTTCTCAAAATTGTAAATGTTTGAAATGTCGGGAAAAACACTATACCTATACTTTGCGCTTCGCAATATTAATAGTTATTGCTTCCCGGTTTATAAATATGATAACACACATCGAACACACCTGTACACACCTTCCCAATGCTGTTGGTTGTATGATATAATTTAGTTTTTTTTTTATTTATACGCCCATTTGCGAAGAATGTCCGCTTTTTATTCTAGTTTTTTTTCTATAGTAAACATAAAATTATTTATACACTGTTATTAAAACTTAAAAAATCTTCCTAAGCTTATTATTTGAATTAAACTGGTATGAAGTTAAAAATAATTCTGAAATTCGTCTTAGCTCTCTATCAATAAAATGCAGATTGAAAATTTATTTATTTCCAATATGAATATTGTCAGTTTTTATACCATTATGGCATAATATGCCTATGTCTTAATCTTCACTCGACTATAATAATTATTAAAATATACTACCCGATCACAATGATGTTTGGCGTGGGTCTATTATTGATCGTGAATTACTGTCATTCCTTATTGAGATTAATCTGTTTTAATAATTTACCGATACCGTCGCGTGCCATCCGATATAATAATATTATGTTAATAACAATAATTATTAACATCAGTTTTAGCCTTCAGGTATGTTGTAAAACTCGATGTTATTACTACTATGGGTTTGGATAATTTATTATGCTATCGGTAGAAAAAATTCAACATGACGGCTAATCAAAGAAAACAATTTGTCAAATAATCAATTTGAAAAAAAATATCATCAATTTAAATAGTTGATAGCATTATTGCCAATAATTGTTAATAATTAATATTAATATCCTATTTGTTAATAATTATTAATATCCTATAATTGTTATTGACTTAATATTTTCTATATTTTCATTATTATTTATAATATGTTTTATGTTATTAAATATAATCCTGATTTGGCTTTTTAAAGTATTAGCTTTTACTGTGTGGGTTTATTTTTGGTAATTGGTTCATATTTGTATAATATACAACATAATGTTTTTGGTCGAATCATTGAAGCAATATATGTACTTACTTACCGTAAGTCGCGTAGAATCACTCAGGAAAAATTTATCGTAATATTATTGAAAAACTCCTATGTAAAATAAATTAAAACGAATAATGTGATTTCAAGCCAAGTTGAGTAAATATGATAATATTTTAAAATTGAATCGTTAAAATTGTTTTCATTAAAAACTACAATAATTACAAGCATTATGGTTATAGTTACAAGTTTTTCTAGTGGTTTATTATTAATTATTATCATACACTTATATACATATATTGTATATTATGAATAATTAACTAATGATAATATAGTAATAATAAATCATCTATAAATATATTAATAATATGTTAATACATGCATTAAACACGCATACACTAATTTAATATCATCCGAACAAATTGTCATTATCGTGATTTATTGCGAGCTACCGCTGTGAGGCTGCAGATATGTTACCCATCTGCATATATTTAAATAATTTCGCTAAAACGTATAATCATATTAACGCATTAACATTATAGGTACGTATACAATGCATTTACATACACATTCCTAATGCACGAAGAGGTCACACTTTGACGTACACCATACCTAATAATAACATACCCACCGACATTTAGTTTTTTCTTTAATCGATTTGTCGGCACGTCGTTGTCGTCTGTGCACAACGGGCTGTGGAGTTTTCAACCTATTATTATTGTGTCAAGTTCATGTGCCATGCGATCGCAACACGCCTCGATATTATTTTACGACCGTAGTTTTATAATATGTTTTATAAGCTGTTCCAGAAACGGTTGGCGTCTGTATTATGCACACATTCGTTTTACACATTTTTGAATTACGATTTACGACCCATTCCTCCGTTATATTATTATTATTATGCTTCGAGTCCGTCGCGGTCGACTACGTCATGATGCAAATAGTTGACAGACCAAATTGTACCATCCATTTTATAGCAAGCGATTAATATAAAACCACTTGTACGATGTACCTATCTATTTGTTATTTTTATATCAAAACCATTTTTCGCTCTGCAGGGTTTTGGACAGAGTTTAATTTAATTTCCTAAAACAGAAAGAAAATGAGATGAAAAAAGTTTTTAAATATTTGCATAAATTATCCTTTTAAATTGGCTACTAAAATTGTTATTTGTTTTGAATTTGAGTTAACACCTAACATTTTACATCCTGCATAAGTTATGAAATAGAATACCCATAATTTTTCACTTATAAATACTTTGCATTGCTTACCGATATTTTCTCGATAACTCTCCATTTAATTAGGTCCTGATTACCTCACATACCGCAGCAATTGCCATACCCTGACACTCATAATTTTATAATATAGTTTAATGTACACCCCACTTCTAAGACCTATATTGTAATATTTTTTTGTACATCAATTCATATAAGCCATATCAAAGGAAATGGCTTGACCATGATTAAGTTATCAGCCAACATTGACCCTCAATGTAAAGAGTAACACTAAAGAATTAAAAAAAATGTGAGGATCATTTGTGATCTAACGGATTTATTTTTATTATTTCAACTTTATATATAATAGACTTGTGTCATATAATATAGTAATCAAATGTTTAATCGCTTATACATTTTATTGCCCATAAAAAAAACTATACAGGTATTATCTGATTCTGATATACTTATTAGTATAATGTATAAAATACAGTACTTATATTATTATGTGTGCCTTGGCACCGTTTCGTAGCTGCATGTATGTATATTTTTTATATCTTCTTATAATCTAAAAATGGTTAAAAATTATACTTAAACAGTGAACACCCCTCAAGAGACACTAAAGTAACGACAAAAACTTTCTTACAAGAATTTATATTATTATCTTGCCACGTCGATGTTGTGAGAACGCGTTTACACTCGTCGGTCTTTACAGATATTACGGAAGTGTGATTTTCTATTTAAAACCTAACTGTATGAAAATAACTTTTTCTATACGACATTCCGTGGCAATATCTTATTGCTCCAAATGGTAATATTCAGTTAAAAACCAAGACAGTTTTTATTATTTAGTTCTAACGTTATATTTTGTTTAGGTAATAATTAAATAATATGTGTGTCAAATAGGTGGTATGTGCGAACTATAGTCGATAGTGTGATATTCGTGATGCAACTACGTTATACATATTATAATATAATATGTCAATATACCACTATGATACGCCAGTAGTGTAAGTGTGCAACCAAAAATTGCCTCAGATAATTTGTACCTACAGTGTATAATGTTAATTGAATATTATAATAATATAATTACAATATTTCCAATAAAATATATCATTTGATACGAATACTCAAATATGACTCAATTGAAACTAACCACTGGGATCACTCTTCAACCAGTCGATCTTCAGTTGAACAAAGGTCAATCGCATACGATTTTATCATACCATTATCGCAGTCAGTCGCATTCATAATCGTTTAATCAAAAAATGTATAACTAATTATTAGTTTACCAATTATCATAGGTATCATCTATAAGTATAAAACGATATCGATGAAAATTAAATAAACGGTAAAGTTTTATTAGAGCCGCCACTGAGACATTTCGCAGTTGCCGGCAGTTGCAGTTCGACTGTCAATTATTCTCATATATTTATAATACGTATTATTTACAAAAATACTATAAAACATATGTAGGTTTATTGAAAATTGCAAGGTTGTAAAAATTTTCGAAAAATACATGGTTAAATATGAAAAGTGGTCGATCACTAGAAACTTAAAACTTTAAGTGTAACTCACTATACTGATTGCTAAATAAAACGTAAGGGACATATTCTGTTCTAGACCCGGATACCTCCTCCCCCCTGCAGGTTGCGCCATCAATAAATATTTTATTTTCAGTTTCTATAATGTTACTCGCGTCCGTCGATATTTTTGTCAACCCGGGCACGTAACCAGCCGCATCCATATACAGCCTTATTGCGCCCACCGTACCTAAATCCACTTTATAGAAATACGACGCCATCAACTCCGTTATATAATCAGTGGCGTGACGAAGGACTTTATTTGAGGCACGTGCCTCAGCTTTAAGGGTGGTGGGTGTCCTGGGGCATTTCACATATAGTAAATAATGTATTAAGCACGCACTAAGATTGAGCCAATCATTCTCAGTTACCATTTAAGCAAATACGTAATTATTTATAATTACTAATATAAATTATTGTGCCTCGTAAGTTAACGAAGTTCGCCAAGCCACTGATAACAATTAATAATTAATCAGTGATAATAATTTGTTTGTTTCCTACGCAGTCGTTTACCTGACACGTCGAACACGTCTCCTCGATGATGCCGGGTGATGGAAACGGTGGCGAAAACGGTGTCCAATAGGAGCAGGAGCAAGGCCGTCGTTAGCGCCGGCGAAGACTGGAAACGAGGCGTCATAATATCAGACCTCGTGTCGTTGACGTCCGCGCACGCCCGCCACCTGTGGCACGAGACGGCGGCGGCGGCGACAACTTTCGACGTCCGCTCTTCTTCAGCCGGCACCACCGTCGCACTCGTCCTCCATCCGATCACCAACGTCCGCAGCTAAACTATCTGTACATCGTCGTGAAACAAACACCAAAACAAAAAAAAACAATCAATACATTTTACATGGTTTGTACGCCGTTTGATATTATCGAGTTTTGCGATGACATTCACGTGTCCTATTATTATCTTTATAATAAAATAATATTATATTTTGAGCATTAATCGAGACAATAATTTGAGTTTTATTACATAATAATACGATATCGTTGATATCTACCTACAGTATAATAGATTTGCGTCGGTTTCCCGAATAATTTGAGTACGTATTCTATCCCCATAAATTATGACTCCGTGAAGTATGAACTATTTACCTATATGCCTATATAACAATATTATAGTATATTACACGGTATGGTATTATAGTCATTCATACATTCAGTGCTGGAATCGGGTTGGTGTGTCGTGGGGTGGGAGGGGACGAGTACTTTTTATTTTGTAAAAATATAACTATTATAACGTACTAAATATATCGTTAAGCTATTTAAATCTCCAGATACGCACATTTTTTTTCACGCCTTTCTATTTATTAATTATTTCTCATTTCAAGCACTGATTAGTGATTATATTATATTATACGAACAGGATTTCTGAGCATTTATCTGTTCTCGTGTACGTCCACGCCGGCCAATTGATATGTCATATTATTATATATATATACTCAACATATTGTATTGGTATTTTCATCATGACTTTATATTTTAAAACATTACCAACTGTTTAAAAAAAAAATAGGAAGGTTACTTAAAAGGACGTCGCACCCGCATGTGTATTGTCTTACACACGTACGACATAGACAAAACGCGTTTACGCAGTCTGAGTAAAACTCGCTCAATTTTAGTCTTAGAATAAAAATTCCTGTTGTAAAATTGAAATATAAGAATATTTCGGTGTGCGAGACGGTGCGTTTTTAAAAATTAAATATTATTTGAAAAGTTATAGGTCGTTTAAAAACGTGGAAATTATCGTTATTTCTAAACAATATATTGAGTGTTATATTCGGAATAATGAAAAGAACCGTCTTGCTCTTCGAAATATTGTCACATTTTCATTTTAAAACCGGTATTTTTACTCTAGAACCAAAATTGAGCGAGTTTTACTCAGACTGCGTAAACACGTTTTGTCAAACATATTCGGTTGCGACGTCCTCTTAACAAAAATTACTAGCTAATAATCCTCTACTAAAAATTGCTAATAATATTGGCAATTATTCAATTTTTTTTTATCCTGTCATATTGATCCTCAAATACTTCAAATATTTTTTTAAATAGGTTATAGATATCTACACACCAATTAAAAACACGAGCATTAAATGAAACTTTTTAATTAATATTTTAGTACCCCGGTTGGTTGTATTATTCATAAAATCATAACAATAACACTCCTCTAAATATAAGATTTAAAAATATGACCATTAAAAAAAAAGGCTCTTAAATCGTAGTTTCTTACTCCGCTAATCGCTATAGTCAGTAGTCGCTACCTGGGTGCTAATTATTTATGGTGGTTATTAAAAAATAATTATCGGAATAATCTATTAGAAAACGGTTTCTTTACAAAACCAATAATTTTCGTATAAAATACTATATTTACTCTAAGGTTTCATTCAGAAGAATTTATCAACTTTATAGTAGCGGTTGCTATCGAAGTTTTATAGTCCTTGTTTCCATCGCAGCTACCTATGCAATTTGTGGTTCAATTAACTTTTTTACCCGGCACGTGTGAGACATTAAACGATTTAATCTATAATGAACACAATTTAATACAATTAACGGGAAATTAAAAACAACATTGCTTCGTATACGCAATCAATTTAACGGTAAAAATAAACTTCCGAGTAAATTGTGTTTTTAATTGAAAAATTCTTTATTTACTTATAAAAAACGCGTCATATAATATAGTTCTGAATCTTACATAAGAAATATAAATCTGTGCTATTATATCGGAGATATTATTAATTGGTTATTATTATTTTTTATTAATTAATCTTAACAAGATTCGTGGTATGAGCCTATAATATAATAATATTATATCTTATACATTCTATATATCTGTTTTATTAAATTTATCATAAACCTAAACTTTTTAATGTACAAATATTTTTTAATGGATGTATAACTCTGAAAACTTACTAACTTTAAGTCCATTATTCGACCAGGTGGTAAACCCTATACAATAAAACGCTCATTAGTTCGATTAAACATTATACTCAAATATTACGAATTATTATGCTCGGACGCTCAGTTGTAGGTACTCACAATAATACTCTTAATAGATTTTGTACAGCGATAGTATATTATGTTGTTGACTGTCCCCAAGACGAATATACATTTCGTTTCGAGTGGTGTAAAAATACGTTTATCGATAAATTTATAACAAACGGGAATAAAAATCGTTTCTATTTTCGTAATTCCACGGTAAAATAATCGCTGATAAACATCGGATATATAGTCGTGGTTGTAAACAAAATACGTGATTATTCTGAATAAATTATAATTATTGTTCGTAAACAGGTGTGTCGAGGCTTTTATATTAGGCATTGTGATCTCAATCAATTCGTCTGCAGTGTTCACGCATTCGTAATAACGATAATATAAAATACCGTCTATACTACAGAATATTATACACCTACACGTTTTGTCGGCGTGTAGGCACTATATATAGGGTACTACGCTACTGCACCCGTACGAATACGAAGCGTATAAAATGTTTATGCGATTTTAACCACGTCATGATTTGAAAAATATAATAAAAATATATTAATTATTTATGCCTGCAGGAGCGTTAAGTAGTCGATGTATAATATCGGGCGCACGTCCCCAAAATAAAGTGCGATCGGTCACACACATAATCGCACAGTTTCTTTCCGCAAGACATTTATTTAGCTACTCACTACTCACTATTATTATAGTCCATACACAAATGCATAGTAGTGATATTATTGTGCCCGTTTCACAGCCACGCGAGTTTTTCTGTTCGCATATTATTATCATTTAAGTCCATCCAGTCTGTGCGCATCACAATATTGCAGTTTGTCACAAGTGCATAATGACGGCTCGTTGCAACAGCATGCACCGCCTGCTTTTAGGTAATGAATGCATTTGCCCCCCGTGGACGACACGCCGTACGATATATTATTTTTAATCATATTATTTAAATCGTACGTAACCGTGTTCCGTAGGACTGTGACGTTGACAAAAAATTGTTTTTATAATTTTTTTTTTTCCAAGCATCATCAATAATTTAATGCAGGCGTATTGCATTATAATTTATCGAATTAATCGGTTTTTAACTGAATGCTATTATTATTATTGCTCCGGGACATATAGATTTTTCATTTTAATATATATATATTATATTTATAATATTATAATCCGTGATTTGTTCGTTTGCGAACACCCGTCATTAAAATGTAAATAATTTGCACAATTTTTTTTCAACCACACACCCATACAATACTACTGCATTTTAGTGAATTAATTTACGACATATTCGATTTTTGATTTTTTTGCTCGTACTACAATATTATGCTGTCGATTTACAACGTGGTTGCGCTCGAGAAATGGGCTTATTTGTGGATTAGCTGTATTGCATATATTAACAACGAATTATAGATATATACCGGTACGGTGAGCGAGTCAGCGCGAGTGATACTATCAGTGTCGCAATAACAGTTAAAAAGCGAAAAATAGATTTTACCCGTCGTATTACGTACGGCGTTTATTGCATTGACTGGGGGTTGGAATATTGTAGAAACGTTTACGGGATGAAAAAATGTTTGCCCCCTCCCCAAAAAAAACAGTCTATGTTATAGCCACTGCGTGCAGGTATATCGTACACGACGTACCCACCTATAATATATCGATTGTAAAAAGGAAACATTGAAAAAACAATTTTGATTAATAAAAATTCACAATAATATTTTGAGAAAAAAAATACTTTCATACACAAAAGTCAGTATATCTTGTAATTTATAATAAATAAGAAGGAGTATGTAAGATCATAATTTATAGACAATTTTATTATATTTAAAACAAATATATTATGTAACAAATTGTCCTAATCGTAAATGAGTTATACATAGAAATGTGAAATGTATCATTAAATTATATGAATGAATTATTGATATGCTCAAATTTCAAATTCGAGTCGGCACGGGTTAACCTCAATAGATTGAAACTTTTTGTAGTTCACTGTCGTATGCATATGCAAAAATCAAGTGCGCGAGGCCAACAGAAATGCAAAACAAAAATTTTTATAGTTAAATAATAAGGGACACCCTAACCGGCCTAACCTGTAATATAGTATACCGCATCCGCGGTAATATCCGATAAGTTATTCGTTTATCTAACACGTCATTAACTCGCGGTTCGCGTAGTACACGGCTTGGCGGACGACCGTATAGTGGTGCAGGTGTATCGTATACCCGTCGCACATATAACACTATTGCCGTGCATCCACTTAAACGCTATGAAGTCGGACGGAACGCCACGCTGCAATTATAATTTGTGATCCGTGACGATTTCTTATCGACCAGTTTTAATTTTAAGTCGTTCAGTTGTGCGTTGCATGTGGATCGATCGAAAACGGCGCATCATTACGTTATGACGTGGGTACAGTGTTGGGTATGATAATATATTATACGTCGCTCTGTTCAGCGGCATTCATATGCCTATCTTTATGTGTGTAATATATATTTTGTTTAGAAGTCGACTACGATATTATGGAGAGCGCGCGTGAACGACAGATCGTCCGAGACGCTTATAGCCAGCAGCTGCTGTTTGCCTATACTAATTATACGCTCGTACACGAAACATTATGTACTTAACGGACCAATGACCGTGTTTACCTGCTGCGCATGTTTGTACGCGTATAATGCGCTTCCCGCGACGCCTCCGAAAGAGCTCGTCCGAAAAGGTGTACAGACGTCGGACACGGGGGTAGGTACTGTAGTGGATGTATAGGTACAGGTGGCCATTATTTTGAAATATGTCGTATATTATACGCTATCATATTATGGAATATTGTACGCGAATTTCGATTAGATCTCACCGCGTATATCGCCGACGGGATGCGCATCTCTATGGCTACAGGCGGGGTCGGGAATACCACGGTTACGTAACCATATTGTAGCTGGTTACAGATTTTCCTCTGTATTCATATAAAAGTCACAATTATTAAGAGTCGCGTTGTGCTTTTTGTGCTTTGAGTGGGGCCTCAAAAACGATTTGATACAAGATTTATCATAAGTTTGTCTACCTTTATCAAAAAAAAAATAAAAAATATGTCTGGAGGAAAATCGAATTAAAATTTTACGAGCGTTCGAAGTCAGACTTCGATTATTTTCCCGTAAATTAACGTATTCCTATACAACGAAAAACCAATAACCGTAGACACTCGAAATTTACACCATACCTATGTTTATACTTAATATTTTTTTTATAAATATAAATTAAATTTTATTCGTTTGATCGAAATGCTTGAAAACGCAATGCGTAGCTGAAGGCTCATTACACATTGTTACGATTCCATTTTAAAAATATTAAAAATACATGGTCAAGATTTTTTTTGATTATCGTTCATTTTGGTTTTCACAATTAATCTGGCCACTGGATATTCAGTGATTGTACTGTTATAATTGGTACATCTTTTTTGTCCTAACATAACGACCATAACGTGATCTCACCTAGCCCCTGACCGGTCAATAATTCTTTATACATTTACCAATGTCACTTTTAACTTACTTACATATCACTTGTACCTATTCAATTACTCAACAGAAAAGTACCTATCTACAGTAACTTGTGACTGCCTATAGGTACACGGTTTTCAAGTAACTTGTAACCAGTTACACGAAACCGAGTGACTTGCCCAAGTCCTGCAACCCCGAGTGTGGGTCATATCTAATGAGTGCGCTTGCGTATGTATATATAATAACTATAGCCACTATATATACGTATAAGTCATCACAGACATTTGCCCATTTATATTCATTAAGTTATGTAATATTATATTGACGTCCGTGAAAAGAAAACTACTATAGTTTTGTATGATATTATGAATATACGCAAAAACGTATAACGTTGATTTATGCACGAGCTCGAGAGGAAAAAATCACGTATACACCTATAATATATAGGTAATATGCGTGTAATCATATTATAATATTGGTAAGTCGCGTGCTAGTTTTCTAGCGTATACCAATATATAATATTATGCATATACCTGCCGCGTAATATAACATAATATATAGACGAGACTGCGGTCTGGTATTTAAATTTTTTTTTAAACGGTGGTCTCGGAATAATTTTAACCGACTTATTGACAATCCGCAGACCGGACGGACGTGCACGAAGGCTATTTCGTCAATAACGAGCAAACCACGACGGTCCATATTATTCGTATGGAGGGTATACTACACGTGTGTATAATATCATATTATACATGCCCACTGCGTGTTATACGACTACCTATGTATCGAGTGGCGAGTGGCGAATGTGCCCCGAGGGCGAACATAATATTATAATATTTCCACTGGACGAAATATTAAATTCCGACAAGATTGTTGCATAACGCGGAACCGCGCCGGTACGGGTGCCTATATACAATATTATGCCCGGCGATTTGTCCAAAACCAAACGAGAATCAATTGATAGAGTTAAACCCCTGTGGTGCGCAACCTTTTTTTGATCCACGACCCCCCAAAATAATTTATTTTTAATACGACCCCCCCTTCCCACCGACATTGTGTAAGCGTGTAATTTGAATTTACTTAATAGTCTTAATGTATACACACATTTTATTCGTATACATTAAATCGTTAATTTTAGAGCAGTTTTAATATTTCTTTAATTTAATTAATCAAAAACATGAAAAAAAAAATACAAAATTAGAGTTTTATAAAATCTAAAATTAAAAAACTTATCATTATAATGATAATCAAAAATTTTAATATTTTTAAAATTATAAAATTACTTTTTAATTATTTAATGAGAGACCTGAGCTTGCATTGTAGACATGGTTGATTCTATGTTTGGTTTGATATTTGTCGGTCGTTTAATTAAAAATTTATCCATATCGTTTTAGTTTATATATTATAAAATATTAAAGTATTAAAAATGTTAGTTTAAAATAATACAAAATACAAATAATTATTACAAGCTATACAAAATCATAAGCATTAATGCGATCAACTCAACGGCTCGTACATGACTGTCGGACTATTTCATAATAACCGTAAGATTAAATAAAATTATTGATTAAATTCAATTTAAAAATAACCCATATACTGCGTGGTTCAATAGAACTTGTTATCGCAACATTAAGATATGACATAATGTCATAATATTACGATTGACACAGCCATCGACGGTACAAAATAATTTTACTTTGTATAAAACTATAAAATAATATACAATATACATAGTATAAAACTTTTTTCATTTGGTGATTACTGGCGACCCCCTTTTTACGTGTATAAGATTAATTGGTATACGTATAATATCGTATGGGCTATAGACGCGTTTCACAAGACTCGTAGGTCGCTCGTACAGGTGGTATATTGTATACCTCTTATCACGTCGGCGTAGAACATCATCTTCCATATCGCACGTATATTCATAATAACTATGATATACAGTAGCCAGTAATGAATACAATACTATATATACACTAAACATTTACCTATTATACCTAACCGTTGTTATATATTGACATATTATATTGTTTATGTGTGTGTGTGTGTATACCTATATATATATACCTACGTGTACATATTATAGTGCGAGACTCGCCGTGAAAAATAATCGTCGTAATGCAGTTATTAAAAAAAAAAAAAAATATATATATCGGTGCATCAGTTTTCTGTATATGGTATCATACCGTCAGACAAGGCAATTATATCGATGAAAAGTTACACGAATGATATACAAAATGCTAGGTATATATAATACTACCTATGTATTCGCCGCTGTGCATTATAGACATGCGCGTTGTAAAAATTATACCATTTTTTGAACCGTAAGGCTGGAACATCGCAGGTAGAATTTATATTTATATATATTATATATTATATGTTCAGATCGTGTGTAATTTACACGATTGTGTGCCCGCAATGCGCAATACGTTCAATTTGTATACGAATAAGTTATATACATTAAATACAGCGCTGTACACTTTGATCGATTCATTTTTATAGGAAGTGCGCATAATATTATGTTCGCGATCAAGTATTCAGTGCGCATCATATACCTTGGTCTGGTATGGATCATTTATTACAAACGATTAAAACGTTGTATAAAACTGAAAATCTCTAGTCACTAAAAAAATAATTCAAAAGCATTACATTATACAATATATACTTTTATATTATATTATTTATTTATTTATTCATTCGCAGTATATGATAATAATAAGCCCTGCAGTGTAAAAATGCACATTTTTATATTCGATATTGATTACTGATTAGAGTTTAGCATATTGATCAGCAGATTAGGCCGAACTTTTTAGGGAAACAGCAGAGGTCCTCATTTTCTATTTTCATTATTTGGAGAAGCGATTCATTTAACAGGTATGGTTGACTGAACCGCGGTAAGAAATATAAAATTGAGTGGGTTGTTCTCTACAAACTTTGAAGTTGAATAGAGTTGGAATGGAGAATCAATTTTTGAAGTGCTATAGATCATCATAAAAGGACAAGTAACAAGTGGTGTAATCAATTTGCGAACGAGGGGAACTGGATGGAACAAATCAGTGGCGCACACTGGAGGGTTCAAGTGTAACAGTTGCTACCCCTGATTTGTTTGGTAAGTGGGTGGACCACCTTGCCACAAAATATTTACACCATAAAAATTCTACTACGTATAAAGATATTAAAAATATACAGTTGAATTAGTTATTATAGCCATTAGCCTATATATAAGATTATATAGAGGTATAACTGCGAAAATATGCTATACCCTATTTATTGTTGAGTGTGTGCCACTGCTACGAGTACGAAGATTAAATCGTGAATTATAGCAGTCGAGGAAGGATTTGAATCATTGATAGAGTAGGTAATAGTAATATGACTGCCACTTCGAATAAAGGACGCGGATTTACATTTGTGATTTGTCGATGTTATGGAAGAATCCAAAGGATTGGCCCCATTCGACAAATTTACCAACATAATTTTGAAGAGCTTTAGAGTCACTGACTATTGAGATTTTAGAGGGTCAAATTTCATAAAAAGATTTCATATCGTCTGCAATAAATAATACTACAATAATACAATAATTGATGTTCTTGTGAACATTTTGCCGTTTTAAAAATGGAGAACTTTAACGGTCGATAACAATGTTGTCTAATTATTTATAATACAAATATTAAAACAATCTGTTTCTAGAGAGAAGAATGTTGTAACGACCAGTAAGTGTTAAAAGTTAACTTCTAGTCAGAAGTTAACATAATATAGAGGTCATTTTTTCTATAATTTTCAATTCAAACAGTTATTTTAAACGACATTCCTACATAATATTTTATCAAGGCTATAATTAACAAATTACTTCGACCCCCCAAATTGTAACGACATTTCAATAATAGTTAACAATAAGGTACTGAGAACATTTTAAAGCAGGTAGGTATTCTATACCCATACGACACACGAGTAGCTTATATTAAAATACAATTTACCAGACGCAATAGTAAAAATATTATTTGTTTATGCTTTAATTGAATATTATAATAATGTAATTTTTTTTATAAAAAAAAAAATACTAATTTTTTTCTCGTACAAATAAATAACCATAATAATGTTATAATAGAACAACTATAATTAATAGTACGTGCATGTTAATATTTTATTGCGATGACGACGTCGACCCGTCGTGGTTAAATTCGGAGGTAACGCGCGCATGACGGCGGTTCGCACACCAGAGAAATATACTACAATGTATAATTTATAACAGCATTGCGTTTAAAAACCTAAATACGACGTATCAAATACCTACACAGTATATTATAATGTATTTTATTCCAAAAAAAAAAATGTGCGAGCTGTTATAATTAACAGGGCACCGCCGCCGCCCACAGGCAGGCAGGTACGCGGTAATAATTATTATAACAAATCTCGAAAATGTGTGAACTGTCCGGTTCGCGGTCGGCGCTCTACCTATATATATATATTATTTGCGAGATATTAAATTTACCATTTGTATATATATATAGTTTAGGTATATTATATTATAGTTTGTGCGAGAGGTGATGAGAAGAACACGTGTAACAGCACGAGCTAACTATATAGTCCGCACGTATTATACGAATACAGAGGAGATCAGCAGCCAGTGCGCGGTTTAATCGGTCGGTCGGTCCTAAGTCTCCTAACTGTATATATATATATGTAGTATACGGTTGTGTATGTAATATTTTTATGCGTTCCAGCTGTGTATATTTACGTGTGTTCGACGTAGGTGCTCGCACGCGGGTAATTCCGAAATCGTATTTCGTCGGCATGACCGCTTAATTTTTCATGATATTTCGTTTTGTTTTAATGCCCATCGTATTATATATATATATATATTGTTAAAGTAGATCAAACAGAAATAACAGAAAAAAATAGTACCAACGTGGAACGCGCAGCAGGAAACGTGTGAACGATTATAATTTATGATATTTTTAAAATGAAAAAAAAAGCATGCGATATTAACTAAATTACGGCGATGTGAGCTCGCGCGGTATCTCACATGTTTAACCGACAATGGTAACCGATTACTGAACATAATAATATGACGTAAACATTATGCACGCGCGTTGTCGTACGACCGTTTCGGGCTCTCGCTGGCGTTTTTATATTTTATTTATTTTGCAGAAGATATCAATATAATTAATATTAAATACGAGCGTACATAATAACTAGGGAACGGATTTGAATGCAAATTGCATTTTTTTCTGAATGTCCGAAAATATTGGTTTCCAAGCAAAAAGTTCATTTCATACATCAAAGAATTAAAAAATTTAACTTTTATTTTGCATTTTTTGCATTTTTAAGACTTAAATGCATTTTTAGAGCATTTTTTGAAATTTTAAGTGCATTTTGTGGTTTTTAAGTAATTTTTTCAACATTTTTTCCACATTCATTCTAAAAAAAAATAAAATACCTAAATGGTAAAAGGTAAAAGTATAACGAATATACCTATCTAAATAGTATACCTATTAAATTTTAAATTTTTTAGGGTAAAAAGAAGATGGATAGAAGATAATTGAAAGTTAATTAATTAAGTTTGTATTGTATTTAAATATTTTTTATTAGATTTTTCATAATAATGTGTTTTTTATAAGTTTTAAATTCAAAATTTTGTTTTTATTGAATATAAACCCATTTTTAAAGTTTTTTAGGGCATTTTTTTAGTGCATTTTTTGATGTCAAAGCATTTTTTTAAGGCATTTTTCTTGTTTTTTAGAGCATTTAAATCCGTTCCCTAATAATAACAATACATTATGCGAACGGTAGCCGACGCGTTTAACTGTTTAAATATATTATTGTATTGTGTACTATATACATGGACAATAATACATTGTTATATATTATATTACTCGGGGGCGAGCACTGAATATTATACAATAATAAAACCTACATCGAACGACGTGCCGACAGAGTGTGGGTTTCATGGCGTGTAATAATATTATATTGTACGCCCGGTAATAGTACGTTTAATAATATATATGTATTTATAATTTATAATATGATAACAAACACGCAGTATAACTATGTTACATATCGGTATAGAATCGCTGGTCACCGGTAATGTAGGTGAACATTATTATGACAATAATAATGTGATATTGGATTTTTGTGTTCCGGAGAAGCGTCCATTATAAAACACGCAAAACTGTTGCTCTAATAAGTGTTATTCTGCAGCAATAATTTATGCACGCGTATAAAATATGATGCAAAACGTATATAATGGTTATTATGGTCCGTTTGTTGTGAACAAAAAATACCACGTTTGGTTTTCAATGGACTATTTTCGACGTGGTAAACGAAAAACGAGTGTGAGGACACGCGGTGTATGTCCCATATAAATTATTATACATTGAGTTTTACACGTGTTACTCACACAATTTGCGCGACTCTTAAAGAAATATATAAAATGTTAAAAATATTTCTAAAAAACGAGTTTTCATAATATACTAACATATCGGCTGTAGGTAATCGCGCGATCGTAATAATAATAGTGCGCGTAACCGGCGAGCATGGAAACGCCAATCTACACGAAGCTCTAAATGTATGTTAATTATTTTTAATTTTTCAAAATACAACAAGATTTTCTAGTTATACCTAGTCTCGCGTGCACTACAATTTTATCGCGATTTCTATACGCCGACTCCGTGAAATCGTTAAGACATCTCTTTTTAGGCGTGTAAGAAAATGTTTGCAGACCGACCGAAACATGTTTTACAAAACACTGATGATGTTGTCCGTCCGTCCTAGAAACTATTATTAAACCATTATAATATGCCGGTAGCCGATGGGGACGCGTAAACGCGTTACATTTTTATTTCGGCCAAACGAAAACCAACGAATATTTCTTCAATATTTGCATAATATCGTATTATTTATTATTATAATTACCGTACACTAACGTCATCGCGGCGTACGATAAAAAGTTTGTAAATGAACGCATCTGATTTTAAAATGTTTTATTTCACCTAAATATAGTCGCACTTGCACTATATCAAACTAATAATTTACATTATACACTATTACACGATGAGTGTAATAAAAGTTGTGTTAACGAGGTGTTGTGTATAATAATAATAACAATGTGTTTGTGGCCGTCTAGACGAATAACCCCACATCATGTTACAACAGTTTGTACCTATATTAAAATTATATTAATAAATAATAATATAATATTACGGTGTCATAACGGGTTTACGGTTCGTTTGTACGGATTAAATGTCTATTATTTTTGTAACGTTCCCTACGGCAAAGACCAATAGTTCAAACGTTTTAATACCAAAAAGCCACAGGTAGGTATATGATATTGGTAAAAACCTAGATTATAGGTTTACATTTTTGATATCATCAAATACTGTTTATGATTCGATGTATTATTTTAAATGCATTATAATATTTGTTTCTCAATCGAGAATATAATTTATAACGCTTGTTCTAGGTTAAACTAATATTTGGAAGTTAGTTTTGAGTTAAGTGTTTATAGTTGAATGAGTATGGATCGACAGATGGTTTGATATTCTATAGTCGGTATTAATATTGATTCGTTTATTTTTTATGTTTAAAAGAACAATTCATCTTATTAGTATATATCTGAGAGAATATTAAATAACTATTGAGAAAACCGGTATTAGAGTAAAAGTCAAACTCTTTGCGTTTAACTTCAATCCTCCTGCATCTGCAGGTATAAACATAGAACAAATAGCAATTAAAACTTAAAAGTATATTCTATATGGTGACTAAAATAGTTATCGAGAAATGTGTAGGAAGTTGCGCACTTGTACTTGTGTATAACTTCTTGAAGAGTAATATCTCGTTTATTAAGTTTCATATAGCAAAAGATTGATTTCTTAGAAACCGGAAAATAAAAATAAATAAGTACGCCCACATTCCGGAAAATTTAGTTTTAACTTGATTTTCCAAAAAGATATTTAATGACAAACGATATTATACATTATGTAATGGTCTTGAAATGCAAATAGGTTTTTTTTTTAAAGACATAATATGTATTATTAAGTATACAATATACATGATTTATTATTGTTATTTAATTTATATTTCGTATGCCATAAACAAGTTTCGCAAAGCTTTTGAACATGTTACATAAATATAAAAGGGTACCATTAAACATTTTTGAATAAAGTAAAACTAAAACATGAAAATTTACAAAATTTACTACGATACGTCGATACCTCCACAACGATTTAACACCGAGATGACCGAATCCAGACCGCGAGGCGCGAGTGCAGACCAACATAGGCGGCCACTGGCCATTTATCGTCAGTATCTTTTTCAATTTTAAAACACTAAAACAGTAGGTAGAAAAATCGTTAGATAAAAACTATTTAAGTATAGGTAGCTGAAAGATGGATTTAATGTGCGCTAACTCAAATTTAGAAAGTCTCTATTTCGACTTTCTATAATATTATTTCTGATCACTAAAACAATGTCGAGAAAACATTCTTGTTTAACTGAAATTCTTATATTATATTATGTGTAAAAAATGTAATATTTAGTACGTGCATTTGGATGCATACACATAACAATATCATGTGTTGCAATTAATTACGAACAGTTCTCAAACTGTTTATTTTCTCATAACAAATAATTTCAAGAGAAAATAATTATTATATTATGATATAATTGTATTTATCATATTTGCATTGTTATAAGTACTGCAGCTTCACATGCAGCAACATAACTACGTAAACCATAGGTACGTGACCATTTCGAAGTATAATATAATATGAAGAAGTTCGTTGTCAAACAATGAACGACGGTATCACCCAAATCTGTCGTGCAGACATAATAATGTTAGCAAGTTAAAAAACCGCAGACTCATCCTAAACGATCCCCTCTAGGACACAGCAGGAAAAGAGGGCGATCTAACCACCTGTTACGTCCTCACAATCCGGAACCAATATGGCAATATAGAATTAACAACTGGGATGTTGTGGGTTTATGGTTCAGCGGTCGTGGTACCACATCTAAATTTTTGAGAAATTTTTCAAGACCAGACGGATTAAACGTCTCCGAGTTAGTAAATGTAAGTTTTTTAATCTTAAGCGACACACTGAATTTTACTATAACCACCACTAATATTCGTAAGCCAGCCAACTTCTGCAAGCGCATATTATAAGTACAACGAATTGTACCATTTACTATTTTTTTTATTTTTTTTTTACCATTATATACCTAATTGATATTTTATTTCACAGCAAAACCAATATTTTCTTTACATCATAATCAACTTGTATCTATCAATTGAATTATTGTTGATTTTATTTTGTGTCTACTGACAACCAACGTGGTGGGCGGTTAATTTAAATGAACTCGTGATATGTATATAAACTTTATGAATCACCATGTCGAATTTGTATATTATAATAATGATTCATTAAATTTTAGTCGCTCAAGTTTTAGTTTATACTCGATAACTTGTACGTAACTTATTTTGTATTGATCTTCGAATGCATATTTGCGAATGTTGTGTTTACAGTTCATTTTAATTTCATAACTATTTGACGATACCGCGGCGTCCGGGACGATCGCCTGCACTCTGCAGATTCAAACACAAATACGTACTTACTATACGTCTGTATAAGATGAAGATATATACATTTTATATTTTTATCCGATTTATATGTGTAACGTATATATAACATATCAGTATACAATATACGTACATAGTTGCGTGACGACGATTCACGTGAACCGCTCACCAGTGGTCTCCAGACATTTGGCAAACGGTTTTTGGAATTTCAACCCTTTTTCCTCTTGCCACCAGTAGTCACTCGCCTTATAGCTTTACAGGACGGCCGCGTGCCTTATATGATCTGATCATTATATATCTACTCGCTGCACGTGCAACACCACACACACACACATACACACACACACTAGTATTTATAGCCGACGTAAGCCCGCCGCGTTTGGATAGATCACAATATGTTTTCACGTGGTTATCTTTTAACAACTGCATTCGTAAAGTGGTTTTAATTGGTTCTCAAGTAGAGGATTAAACCGTGTTTACATCAGAGTTGGAATTAAACACGGTTCAATGGCTCATCTTCTTCTTCATCTGCACTCTTCAGTCGCGGCCACCGCAGTCATTAGGTACGACCGACACCAACATAAAGTATTACAACACACGGCGCAATACTACAATGTACTGCGCTGTCTGCGCAACCATAAAATGTCCATAATATTAGGTTAGGTTACGTTTTTTTTTGTTTTGAACCTAGTAAATGTATAGCATGTAGGTACCTACTATTACAATATTGTGATTAATATTTTAATATAACAATACGTATACACCGATGTGGTATGTACTATAGGTACGTATACTAAAAATACACTATCATCCATCTGTTCACCCCCTATTCACCGTTGAATGTCAATTTTCTGTCTATAAATGCTTATCCAAATTGCTTTTCACTCGGTCAGCAAAAAATAGTTATATAATATAGTAATGAAATATACTATGGTATACCGTGGAATCGAAGCAGACAACTAAAACAATCGCTGTAACATACGCTGTATAAGACACGTAACTTTATAAGTAGTGCCGAGTAAGTATTTAGGATTGAGGTAAGTCGGGTTGTAATATTCTTGTCCATGGCCTAGAAAAGTGTAAATCAGGACCTGGAGTCCATTTGGTTGGGTAAGTACTGTAAGTAACTCACTTTTTTTTGCTATCGGAATATAATCTTGTACTATCAGATGTAAAGAATAATGTATATGCCGTGTACTATATTTCTAACACAGTTATAATCAATCTACGAGATAAAACAAATATAGATAAGTACTAATTTCAACTTGTCTTTAATTGCGGGTTCAATATCTCTACAAAATATCTAAATGCTTATCTTTTTTTGCTTCGCTCAATTACTTTTTAATAAGTAATAATCAACCAACATATAGGTAGGTATTTCCCTTATTATAGAAGCATCATGCGTATTATAGTTAACGATACATCAACTTCGATATTTACCGTTAGATAATTATTATTCCTAATACTGAAAAAAATTTAAAAAAACGATTAGTTATTTACGTGATATACATATTACAATGATTATAAAATGAGTTTAGTGTAGCGACATAAAAATATATAAATGTCGGCGATAGTTTATATGAAAAGAAATATCTACAAATTTATGTTTTTTTTATTTGATATAGGTTTAGAGAGTCAATATTTAATAAATCTAAATATAGTACCTAGGTGTATGCAGACATGCAGTGCTGTAGTGGACAGTACACGGCAGTATACCTTCTGATCATTACGAATAAACACCGGATACCTTCTGGTTATGGTCGTAAACTCTCTGTTGTGGCGAAATAATATAAAATTATACATATATATATATATATATATTTATACATAATATTCGTATACATATATTTATAAACAATATGTATTTTGCATATTATGTATGTCGTAGGCCGTATGGAAAATTAGTCTTTTTGCGAAAAGACTATATAGGCTCTTTGCAATGGGGAAGCCCGTTTGCGAACGACTTATTATTTTTCCAAACGGCCTGTTGTTTGTCAGACTTATTGCAGATTTAGGCCTTTTAGAACTACATTAATTATACCCAATATGACAATAACCATTTTAAATTAAATTGAAACATTAAATATGTAAAATATTTACTTATTGTTACATGTGGTTTTTTCGTTTTAGTTTTAGTTTATTGAACTTAGAATATTGACTAAAACTATAACTTTTAACTGTTTACCAAATGGGTACACGATTTGGCATTATAAACATGTGGTTAAGCGGAAATGTTCTACAAGCAACCGATGCAGAATTTCTACCAAATACAATAATAACATTAAGAGAAACGGCGAAGAGACATTCACAATTTGGAGAGCGGTGTTATCAAAAATGTTTTGCAAAACAAATGGATCCACTTGTCGGAAAAATAATGTACCGTGTAGTTCAAGATACCACGAAAAAACCACATGTAACAATAAGTAAATATTTTACATATTTAATATTGTAATGTAATATTTTTTGAATATTTCAATTTGATTTAATATTTTACATATTTTCTTTTTTTTTCAGTACCTACTGTATAATAATTTGGTTTACATGTTACATACAACTTAAAAATAAACTAAACTAGTTGTTATTATATTATGAAGATTGTAGTTCTTAAAAGGTTAAAATGCTGTTAGACCGTATGCGATAAGCCTGAAAAACAGCAGGCCGTTTTGAAAAATAATAAGTAGTTCGCAAACGGGGCTTATATCTAAATCAATAAGGGATATTTGTGGGGGGGGCTAAATCTTAGTCAGGGGGCTAAGGCCCCTCCCCTAGTATGAGTGTACCCTCTGCTTTTTTACGACTACAGCACTGGGTATATGTCCCATAAAAGTTTTATTTTAACCTAATCAAATGCACGTTCCTATAGGTATCAATAACTGTTTCTAAAACTGATAATTTTACTTAAGGTGTATAATAAAGGTCAGGATGGTAAGATCAGAGCTTATAATTAACTACAATTTGTTTTTCAATTATATTCTTTTAATATTAAGCTATATACGATATACCTATGTTTTATAATTTTTGATTAGTAATTTAGTAGGTATGCTTTTTAATTTAACATGACGTGTACGATATAGTGTGTTATTATTACCACTTAAAAGTAATGGAATTTCATTTTTTTTTACAGTGAATGCTTTTTAGGTATAATAAAATACAAAAATAACATAACCTATTTAGATTTATTAAGATTTAAATTTACATCTATATTATATTATATTAGGATTATTGTTCAAAATCGTCATGTTAAAAATATATTTTGATTCAATCCGATGAAAAAGAGAAAAGTTTGTAACAGCTGTGCAATTTCAACTAAAAAATTTGGGTGACTAAAGCCTCTTATTTTTTTAGTTAGTCTTATGACCATGATGAATTATTAATATCTACCTAACTCCTCTCTGCACATACAAACACGCGGAATTTAATAATTACATATTTAATAATGAATTTTGTACCTTACATATTAATTTAATAGCATAAAATATTGGCGATCGTCAGTGCTGGCCCTGAAAAGGGCTGTTTCTTATCTAGATTAGTAGAGATCATATTATTATGGATTTTGAAAAATTAGCCGTTTAACGACAACGTTGCCTCGGGTTCACCGCGTTCGCGTAGAGATTTATTCCATGTAAATTTTGTTTAATTTTGTTAATTTTGTCATGTGTATTTTTTAATATATTATGTTGCCTGACACAAAAAAAAAAAATATCACATAAAAATATAAAATAATAACTAATCAACAATAAATGGAATAAATTATGAGCATACTAAATATTTAGAGCTTGGAATGCTAAAGTTTCCTCTTCCCAAATTACATCGCATGGTTATACAATAGAGGCTATGGTTTGACTGCTCAAATAACGACCAACAAACAAACAGCATCAATTAAAGTCTAAAATAATAAATTATAGATTATAATTTTTAACGATGTAATTGTTTGGCCATAACCTTTGCTACGTCTTACATTCTATAAGTTCAAATGGACGGTTCAAAAATATATGTAGTTCTCATAAGTCACATAATTATCTTAATTCTACCTTGTAGTTCTTAGATCTCATGCCACGTCATACTTCATTAGGATCAATTTCTTTACCAAACTAATGTCATCAGCGAAACCTGCATTACCTTCTTAGGCGTTTAACTGAAATTACTAATTGGTTTCTCGGTGAAGAAAAAATAAATTCAAGAATTTTTCAAGACTATCTGCGAACACAAATACGTGACATCAGAAGTGCAGAACTCGAGATGAAGTGAGTATCATTAAGATAAAACGCTCGACATAAACGTGTTTTCGGACAAACCAAAGAAAATGCACTTTCATTATCATAATAATGATGAAATCTTTTTTTTTAACTCTTATGTACAGTCTGTATAGGGTATAAATATAACAGTTTTATAATAATTAGTAGGTAGTTTTGACGCTTCGTATTTACGTGGGTATTATAATTTTACCGAATCAAACAGAACGCCTATAAATATTATATTTTATTGATTGTACAGTTGTATAAACATATAGACATATATTATAATTTATAAGTAAAGAGTAAACGAATAAATTATATACATAATGCGAAGTTATTTTTATAACACTTACTAAGTACGTTTTAAATTTATTTTGATTTAGCCAAGTAGGTGCCTACCTAATATTATCTAATATCAAATAACTAAAGAGTCTTGAAGTAGTTACACCTCTGTGTATGTAAGTAGAATCGAAATGGGTTACCATGGGCATATTTTTTGGGATTTAGACAGCAGCGTTACTGTCCATCGTTATATTCGAAATGAAAATGTCCATATATACATATAGTTAGTCGAAGGGTGACAAATCTCTAAATACCTCTCTGAGTTAAATGGTAGTTGATTTTTAAGATATTGGGTTATCATATTTTAAAAATATCTAAATATTGTATTTTAAATAAGTATACTTACTTATTGCTATAAACTTATGGCCGCAGATAACTTTGAAATTTTTAAATGATTTTCAGTAACAAAAAAATAGGACTTATTGACCACGAACATTTTAGCTGGTGACGCTGAACATTGTACAAACTCGTAAAAACGTATCTACGAGCAGGTATATATTTGTATATGTTGCGAATTAATTGCGGAAGGTTCGCGTATATTAATTATGAGTTATTACGATCAATACGATTTATGAATCTCGTTTGTTGATCTCTGCAGTTGAATATAGTCGGCGTATAGTTTTTACAAGTACGCTTTTTACGTTTGTTTTATTTTTTTTTATAAATCAATCGTTTATCCCGTATTCGCGTAATTGCGTGTAATCGCATTATAGTATTCTTCCATTCCACGGCTTGTGAAACCGATGCGCCTCGACTGTGTTACCTTTCACGTGCACACTTGTCGTTATACTATACGCGTACAATGTTATTCCTCGGAAGGAAGAGTTTTACTGTGACGAAAAACATCGTTCGTTATCCAGAGTCCTTTTCCGGCGAACCGCATACGACCACATACGCGGTCGTACGATATTATACCGAAGATTTTTCGCTATACGTATGTGCGTGTGTGCGCGTGCGCGTGAGCGTAGGGTAGTGACCGTTAATGAAATTTTATTGAACGTTTATATGGTGTATTATTATATTATACACTTCGAACGGCGGTATAGCAGCGGGGATGTGCCTTATGTCCCGGCGAGCCTGCGTCGGCAATAAATCAATCCATAATTAGCGATTGATATGATCTAGTCGCGGAGAGTTCAACGGCGGCGATGGTGGTATAGATGTATGGTAACATTGTATGCTTATTATATTATACCAATACTCGTCTTCTCGTATACTAGGGAAACGGGTACGACTACGCGCGCGCGAGTGTAAAATATACGCGCGGACACTACTGGTTTTAACCGGTTACGCGGTCGCGCGCGACATGAAGATATTATAAACAATAATAATCGTTTTTTATTAATTCATCGCGTGTCAGAGCTAACCGCCACAGCTAGTAGGCAGCCGGAGACTGCAACAAGACGTGTAGTATGTCACGTTCTTTTTTTTTATTATTATTATTATTTACATTTACATTTCGCGGCACGTCGCGTCGTCAAGCGTCAGATGAAAAAAAAAAATCCTACCAAAACGATGTATTATCCCTACGCATTATATATATAGGTACTTATAAAATCTATACGTCCACTATAGATTCTAATGCGTATACCGCCAATGGGTATAGGCTATTATATTGTAATGTATTATTACATTGTTGTGTTGGCCGGAAGACCGCTATAATATACTGTATCGATTTAATATAATATCATGTACACGTGTAAATGCCTTGATGTGAGTGCATGCCGCACGGTGATACTGCTATCTATAATATTATGATAAATACCTACATGGAATATGAACAGTAAAAACGTCTTCCGGTGAAATTTCTTAATTCCCATACGCCGTGGAGATATTTTACAAAAAAAAAAAAACAATAATACGATAAAAATATTGTTCCGCAAAAACAACACGAAAATCGTCTCTGTAATCAGTAAATAGAACCTGTCGGTAAAAATGTACTAACCCCTTATAATATGGTTCATCATGGTTAATAATATTATTCATTTAGATGTTTTTTAATCGAGAATTTTTTTTCTACCTTTAGTTTATACATTTGTGTTATAGCGTCTACCCACCATTCAAGGGTTTGCTATGATACGATTAAATTATATATATATATAGATCAATTTAATTAAATGTTCAATTATGCAATATAGTTCTATTATAAAAAAAATTACTAATTAGGCATAAAATATATAGCTATATTCAAGATTGCTAGTTATAGTAATATTGCTAATAATTCAAGGGTGTATAGAATTCAGAAGGGTGATCGGTGATGTGGTGGTCTAATCCCCCCCCCCCCCCATATGGACCTTTTTTTGTATAGAGCTATCAAACGTGCTTCGATGATATAAGTACGTACCTGTATGGCTATATGATTTAAGCAAACGTGTTTGTTAGTTATTAGTTAGTTCTTAGTGAGTATATCATTAATAGGATAGATATACTATTTTTAATCGCGCGTTTGTATACAAACAGAAATCGATAGAGAAATAGAGAAATAGAGAATAACCTGACATTTGAACTTATAGTTATGATATTGTGCGTTGCTGGAATTTCTTCACTATCCAGCGAAAAACACGATTACGATTTTTGAAAAAGTGAAAAATATGTACCTGTTGCTTATATGCGATATGTATATGATATGTGATAGATTCGGTAAAATATATATTATATTTTATCGTTCATATTATTACCTGCAATATTATACACAAATCACGGTGTTATTCGATATTTCATATTAGATTGCACTATTGCAGAAGATAAATAAGACTATAGTGTATTCACGGGTAAAATCATAGAATCAATTGATTCTTAAAGTACCTACCTATACAATTATCGTGTTTTGTTCAGAAGTTTTCATTGAATATTGTATTTACATTGTAACAAGGATAATTCCTTTTATTTAATTATTTAGTGTACCTGCTACCTATCTAGTCGTTGAGTATAGCGAATATTAGAAATCAGACAACATAATTTATAGTATACTCTTAGTCAAACGGTACGTCGACCGAGTTTTAGAACTGATATTAATGGTACCTATATATATATATTAAAACGTTCACCTCATTGTGCCTCCACAATAATATTAAATAGTGTTGATAAAAATGTCGTAGTCAAAAGCGAGAGTGAAAACAGATGAAGCTGTTGGCTCTAATTTTTAATTTTCATAATGAATTCATACATCGAGTTTCACAAATTTTTCTAAATAATTTGATGTGTAGATTTAACAAATTCGTAGTATAATATAATTACTATAATCGAAAATTTATACCGTTACCATTTTGCTGGACACTCAATTACATCAATTGTATTATTGTATGCCTATTACTATTACAGGCCAAACTAGTAGTAAATGGTTCCGTTTCGCACTTATTCACTTCAACTATTGACGGATATAATAATAGAATAGAATGTTTCTAATATTTATTTTAATACCAGTAATTTCACTTGGAGTACGTTATTGAATTCCTATATTGATATAGCAAACAATATGGTTCTAATCGAAATCGTTTAATTAGTTTATACCCGGCTATATACCTGCATGAGTCATGTCTGTCGCAAACCCACCACGAGGATTTTTTGGGCACCACGGAAATAGAGATTACTATAATTTTAAAATTAATAATGACCTTTGAATCGTGTCACTCGATATACTATATATTATAGTGTCCATTTTGCAGAGAGTCTATACACTTTCATCGTACTAGGAAAATTTCGACACCGTATACCGTCTTGCACCAATTGTCAGACTGTACTTAAATGTTCCGGCCTCCGGGGATTCTGATATACATATATACTTGGGGTGTTCTCGCCTCGAGAGAAAGACGATTTAAAATTCAACACAACATATTGTACAAAATATCAAAACATCTCGGGAACTCGTCTTGTTTTACTCGCCTTGGTGCAGGATATAGTTGTGTTCATCGTTATAATAAATTGCTCTTGAAAGAAATAATTGTCGCATTCAAAAAATAAATCTGATCAGAAATTTAATAAAATCAAAGTGGCGAGGATTTCTTCGACGCGACATTATTACATTTCCCTTTCCCCGGCTGCACCATCAGAATAAAACACAAGTCGCGGAAATGTAACAAGGAAAATCATCAACATATTATTATAATATACACGTACATCATATAATATATATTTATCGTGTACGGTCGCAGTACTAGCCAGTGTGTGTTTAAGAATGTATTAAATTGCACGAGAAGGTAATAATTCGAAAAAATAAACTACAAAATATAATAATTACGGTTTACCGCGCGTGTTCGTGATGGTTAACTACTGTACGGCTACAACTATAATTGTGTGCGATCAAATTTTCCGTAACTAGTAATATTCGCAGTGCGCACTGTCAAGACCTATATTTACTGTAAAAAAATTAAAAGAAAATTGTTCAACACGATAGGACATTTTCGTTTAATTGATTAGAGATACGGTTATATGCATATAGGTAGGTATAGGTACATATTTTACATTATATTATACTGCGTTCATTATTTATATTGCCATGCAACCATTTATTATGTGGTACAAAACCTATATTAAAAATCTAAACCAAACCGATACTAAATACGTTCGATAAAGACACGCAGTCTATAGACGTCGGCACATTAGTACAAATTATGTTAAGACTTGTGCCTACGGATTTACTATACAGCTGCCTTCGGGTTGGGACAAACGAACGTTTCTGAATTTACACATTTTCTTCTTGGTTTGTATATTTTATCATGTTTTTGACACATCTTATTTGAGTGTATTTAAATTGTACTACATCCGTATTGTAGGCATATACATATGTAATATAAATAAATATAATATGAAACACTAACAATGCGATTAGCATATTATACGGAACAAGAACGGTGGATTCACAATAAAAATGTATTGTAAACATTTAGTAATTATGTTAACATAGAACGCATTAATATGTAATCGCTATTATATTGGTATTTGCCATATCGGTGTCTCGACGATAAAATTAATTTATTCGGAGGCCCAGAAAAAAAAAAAATAACAACACAGAATACCTGAAACTCATAATAATTTGTTCTGGACACGAGACCTCCGGAGAGCGAAATGTTCTGGACCATTATTAAATGCACTCGTAAATACCGGGTTCAATTTACAAACACGGGAAATAACAGATTTCATCTACCAATATTAATATTATGTGTTTATTATTTAAACGTCCGACGAACGGTACATGGTACGCCAGTCTCAGCCTAAGGTCCTGCGGATTCCACAAGAATCAATTATTTTTTTTTATCATTTATACGCCGAGTACGTTAAATTTTGATGAAACCATATGTAGTATAATATAATAATTTATAGCTTCGTCACACAAATATAGATACAAATATACGTACATATGTATGCTACCAGCCATCGTATAATATGCTCTAATCATAAATTATACGGGTTTTAGGCTATTAATTTATTTTTCTGCTCGGTCAGTCACAAATCTCGGTTTACTCTGTTTGAAAAAAATATTTAGGTGTAGGTAATGATATGCACACACGATGGAGTTGTCTTGCATGCCAATATGTATTCATTACTCTTTTTATTTGTGTCTGTGTATACACGATAAGTAGTCGAAATAATACTTCGATTTTCAACTTCAGTATCTTGTCTGATGGCAAAGTGAATCTAGTTGATGCTTTGGGGAGGTCAACATTTCAAATTCCCAGTAACTTTAAAAAGTACCGGGAAAAACAAAAAAAAAATAAATAAAATAAAACTGGGAATTTTTACGCAAAATCGGTTTTCGAAAAATCGATTTTGGATTTTGGTATAACTCTAAAACAAATAACCGTATATACATGACATTTTCACTAGTTGTTAGCACAATAAAATTTTCAAAAAATATTGATTTGTTTTGAACAATTTACGGACATTTTCAGTTTCCAATTTTTTTAGATTAATTTTCTATGAGTATCAATAAAATTTTATTTGTCGGGTAAAATCATGAAAATTTAATACAAGTGCTCTTAATCGATTGTTACAATGACATAATATGAAAAATTCATAGCCACAACTTTTTTTTTTTTTTAAGCATTTTAAGTTTAAATTTTGACAAAAGGCGTAAAAATCACGAAAATTTGCAAATTATTTTGAGTTAGAAGTTCCTAAAAATTTTTCATTTTAATCCAAGAATTTT
Source organism: Sitobion miscanthi (assembly GCA_008086715.1). Taxonomy (NCBI): domain Eukaryota; kingdom Metazoa; phylum Arthropoda; class Insecta; order Hemiptera; family Aphididae; genus Sitobion; species Sitobion miscanthi. Next base: position 3,783,373 of record CM017802.1, on the reverse strand, counting down.
TTTTTTTGTTTTGATTACGTACAAATTATTTTGAATTTTTACCGAAAGTAATTTTATATTGTGGCGTATTTGAATGACGTAAATATGATCGGCCCGGATTAAAAAATGAACCCAATAATAGACAGTTTCGAAATATTGTCGAACGCTGTGCCCAATCCGTTAGTAATTAACAATTATATTTTTATTTATTATATATTTTATTGTATTATTTTAATCATTTTGTTGGTTTTTCGAAAAATAATGCCTGTATAGTGTGTCAATGCACCATACTTATACACTATTTGTTATAGGATGTCAGGTCGTAGGTATATAGTATGTCTAGTACCTTCTGTAAGCAGTTTAATGATTTGCTATGAGGACTTCATATATTACCTATATTATATTATTATGTACAGGACGCCCAATAGTTTATACCTAGACCTTTTTTTTTTTCTTCTCAGAATGTATAATAATATTTTACTGAAGATTATAGTAGAACAATATATACAGAATATTATATCCTATATAATTACTTTCCTAGACCGTAATAAATAAGTCACTATACATAGTAAACCATATAATATAATATACATACACATTAAACATATAATTTTATTATGTCGTTGATCGATTATTTCAAAATGGAGTAAGCATTTATTACCTATAGATTCAAGTCAAAGTTACCAATAATATTGTTCCTGATGCGTTTGTTGTAGGTGGTTAAACAAATTTGTTAAAACTTACTTATAAATTAGTAACATTTTTAAATTAACTTCAGAGAAATTTGTTTACCTTCCTAAAGTAATGTTAGTAATAATAAGCCTTTTTATTGACCATGTACCTATTGTACCTACAAACAAAATAATATTACACTTCGCAAAGATTTTACGCCCAAGGAATTACTAAAACACTCTTATTAAAATCCCCCAAAAATAAATGTTTATAAGTCTTACTGAGTGTCTGACTGAATTTAATTCGTAAATCCTAGTCTTCATATTACTAAATTAGTAATGAAACTTACATTTGGCTAGTGATCGGGCATTCACCTACATGTAACATAATATAAAACTGGTAAATTGTTTAGTTATAACTGATATTATCTTCATATAAATTATTTTATTAGCCGTTTTACTACAGAACACGTCATAAAGCAGAGTAATAAATAATAACTAAAAAAAAAAAACAGTAACGATATTTTTTGAATTTTGACTAATTAAATAAAATTGAAATTTTTGGTTTAAATTTTGTTTGAATTTGAAATATCTATAAAAAAAATTGTGCATATGCGTTATCGATATTTTTAAATTGCTATAAGAACAACGTATGAAAAATCTTGATAAAATGTTTCTCAAAAATTCGAACATGTCAAATGCAAAAAAAATAATAATCATTTGATGGCCCATTAACAAAAATGTTATCATGCATTCATGCCTATAGGAAATGCTAATATAAATCTATAGACATAATAAAAATTAAAAGCGTTAGTAACCATATCAATCGAAAACAACTGGACCATTTCGATCATTTTGTTTTTAAAATTTCGAAATATTCCTGATGAGATTTTTACGGAAAGAAAAATTGGAAAGTTGCTCGGAAAATTGGAAAATCCGAGAAAAACTTAAGAGCTTTTATCAATAGGATTTTCGTGTAGTAGTATAAATGGTTGTCATTGGTTGCATAATATGCTGCAAACAATATCTTTTCTACCATAAAAAATACACATAATATTGTATAACCGATATATAAAATATACATAACTCCATTCAGAATCTAAAAAAGAAAATGTTTTTGAAGAAATAAGACGATTTTATTAAATAAAATTTCTTGTTGATTCAAGTAATTTTAATTGCTTATAAGCAAATGTAATCCAAATTTTTAAGAATATAAAATATATAAGACAAGCCATATTCTTGCTAAAAAAATCTATGCATTGATTAATATTTTTAAACAATATTTTAACTCACTTGTTATGTTTATTACAATTAAATGTACTTGTCTTCGTGTAAATATTCATTAAGAGTAATTTATATATATCTAGGTAATAGGTAGTTTTCAAAACCTTGATTCATTCAAATTGGGTTTCAAATTTCAATACACTTGTGAGAATAATATTTTAATAATTATAAAATCGTTCTGTTTTATATTTAGTTTAGCGAATCACGAAGATTCATTCTGGCTACATATGAAAAACACTTAAGTAGATCTTGGCTTAACTGGCGGGGTTCTAAAATGTTTTTATGTCTCATACGTAAGACATTTTATTGGCTTATTGCTATTATATATAATACACGATTTGCCGCTAGATGATAAAAATTAACTGTTTACCCGATAGCTACACATATAACTTATTGAGCCACTAAATTTTTAAGCTACTTAAGAAAATGCAGAATAAAATAAGGTATAAAGACATAAAGATAATTCGCCACTACGTTTTTCTTATCCATTTTCAAAAAAAACTGGTTTGACAATGCAATAAAACGAAAAATACTGGTCAACTAGTTTTTCCCTGTCATTAAAATAATATAATATATAACGCTTAAATCGTTAATTAAATTATGTATATTGCGTATCATCATAATATGTAAGGTAGTATTTATTTTTATTCCAATACGACTGTAAGCCCTTAAAATATTTTAACTGTTATCTATAAATTACGGTAAATATTTCAAATTAATTCATTTTCAAAGGCGTACTTGCCGACGTATTATCCGCTTCGATTTTACAATATTATAGGCGTCTATCTAGCCATATTATATTATAACTTATAAGAATTCACTAAAATGTCCATAATTATGATAATTAATAATTAATATTTTTAAGCACTTGAATATCACCGGGTAATAATAAGACGTATAAAATAAGAGAGTAGGTTACCGATAGGCAATCAATTAACCAGCTTTTTGGAGGGAAAGTGGGTTTGGCTTGTGCTAATTAAACGTTTCGAAGGGAACTACCAATCATCGAAGTCAATAGATACTGGAAAGCTATTGCAGGTTTTATTTTTGCATCCACGTGACTTTCGTTCTTAGTATTTTAAGAGGCAATGCACACGTCATATTGTTCTATGGAAACTAGTGCGGTATTTGTTGTACATGCATTTAAGTACCCATCTATAAAATATAAACACACATAAGTTTATTCATTTTTATATTTATATAATTTTAAAACAATTGCTATAGTCAGGATTCTGCGAATACTCTGTATATATGGGCACTTGCCTGGCTTCTCTCATATTAACACACCGTAGTCACCTATTGAAAATTATATTGTTAAATTGTTATAAACGTGAGTGCAACTACCATATATGCACTTATATATGCACATTTATTTTTGTTTGTAAGCTCACAATATAGGTGTACGTGAAATAAAGGATACCTACCTAGTTTATAATATAATTATATTACTATTAGTAATTTGGAAAATTAAACAATTTTTTTCTTAAAAATTGCATACCTAATAATATCATGTTATATACCTACCTTATATTATTATTTTTATGATATTTTTATACTAGGCATAATTTTTAGAAGTCAATACGTATAACGACGAGAATATAGGCTCGTAGTAAAAATGGCTTACGATTAGTCTTAATATTTTGAAAATATTGTATTGTGTATAGGAAATAATATATTATACCTGCTTATAATAGCAAAACGTTTCGGGTCCCTACGATTAATATTTTTTAATTTAAACATAATAAATTAAAAACGAAAATCGTTATTTTTCTCTTAAATATCCAAATACGTCTGAACTATAATACCTACTAAGTTTAAAAAAAATGCTAACCATGTCGTATTTCAATATTTTTTTTATTTCTAACTAACAACTTATGAGGAACTTTCTAATTAAGTTTCAAACTATATTTCTAAAATATTATAGAAAATAGAAATTAAACTAAAATGCACTTAAAGATAAAACTACAATTATCTTAAATTTCAAATACCTATAATGACTATACAATATAAATATCTTAAAAAGAGATAAAATATTTTCAAAATTATTTCATGTCTGGAAAATTATATTATAAATATTAGGTTAAACCCGTTTTAACCGTTATGGGATTGAGCTTGGTCAATATTTTGAAGAACATAAAAGGATATTTAAGTACCTTAGTACCAAAATACCTACGATTACAGCGCAAATGCTATAGGTATTATAATAATTAGTAATATATTAAAAAGCATGAATTATGAAATAGGATTTAAGCCCGTAATGTTCAATTAAACATTTAAAAAATATTGTTTAGGTAGCTATTAGGTACTCGTATATGCCTAAGAAATAATAATGTGTTATAGACTATACAATATACATGCACTGAATTAATGATAGGTACTCAATACTGATGATGGTTTGAAATATTATAATTTTGGTTCTAACCGTTCTAACGGTTTCGATTATAACTGGAAAAATGTCACGCAATATTATTGATTCAATTAGGGTGTATTTTTAATAGTTGGTATCTATTAAGTCCAGATGGGTCCTGTCCGGTGTATATATACAGTAAACACATATTATAATGATATTACATATTTACACGCGTATTATATTTATGAATACAAGTTAACTATTTTTTTTATCAAAATTAATAATGATAATATTATAACTAATGGTATTAGATTGAACCGGTTCAATTTCAACGCTTTTGGTATTGTTCAAACAAAAACTACAGTATAGGTACCTATGCAATTTACATTTTTTAGCAATAAACTAATATTTTATTTTAGTGAATTTCTTAATAATAATTTACTATTACCGTTAAAAGCATTATGTGAATAAGACGTGTAGGTACAATACTATGTCAGAATTACTAATGTATATAGTGTAATATAAGAGCTATATTTTAGTTACATCTCACCTTAAGACACGAGTGTTAGTCATATAGTCATCATCATTCCACACATATAAATATATAATTATCATTTATCATAATTTTATTTTGTTAACAACATTAATTTAACGTTAAGGGTATAACGTAACATTAACGTAGATAGCCTACATACGTATAATATTTTGTTTGTTATCAGAATCAGACAATATAATATATTATATTTATTGGTGATGTGATTTATGACGACGTTTTTTTATAAAACAAGGAGTAGGTATACCTTATAAATCTCCCAAAACAATTTTCCGCCACCAGTTATTTAATTTCGATCTTATAGTTTATATATAGATTATAGGTACAACATTATCTATTTAGACATTTAGTGATGTCGTATAATTTTGTTAAATTACTCTGTTTGGTTCTCGTATAATTACTGTACAAATGCAGACGACCGACTATTGCCTACTGCCGGGTAAGGATGATCAAAATTTATCTCAAAACCTATAAATAATAGAGTTCTAATTTATTTTATAATCTATATATATATTTATCGCATTATATTATATAACTATACTGTCTTATACAGTTATACCTCTTTATTTATTATTGTCCATTTTATTACTTATCTTATGCGTGTTTGTATTTTTTTTTATCTCATTAATTTCCAGATAATTTATTCTTGATAATCAGTATCATGCGTGTGATGCCCAATGTGGATTATCGTAATTATCTTATTTTTAAAGTAACGTTTCATTATCACAAAATAAATCGGTTTTCTCGATTCACATAATATGTTTTTCCCGGTGTTATCGCCACATGGGGGTGAACCGTTGGCATAATACTAACGCCCCGATTTTTATTACCACTAAATTTATTGTAATAAACACGTACATAATAATTCAATGACAATACAATTAAAATATTTCAAAATATTACCCTCAGATAATTGACTCAAGACCATCCCTAAATTTCTAACCAAAACACTTTATAAAATCTAAAATAAGAATCATGCCAGAACACGATGAATTCAACAAATAAACAAAATTACTACATTCATTTGTATCTAGATTTAGTATCGGTTGTAGGTGCTTGGTTTTTGTTTTCTTTATATAATATCCTTATATAATCAAATATATATTTGTATTAATTATCATCCGCAACAATGTTGACCGCAGGCGCCTACTTATACCATGTAAATTATAAACTGTATATTGTACATATTATAGTGCCTACATTATAACGAATGACCCAAAAGCCAGAATCCAGAACAATCGATGTGTTCTCACGCAATATTAAATTTATTTATAGTCCATATCACGATACGTTATAGAAACACACAATAACCAAGTAAGTAAGTAACAACATTATTATAATGCTATATACGCGCAACAGCAGACTGCATAATGTATAATATCATGTAGATACCGGCTGTAAATGTATTGACTTATTGTAATAATATATACTGTGGCACCTTCTGCAATAACATCGTAATAAAATAATAATCGGCCCGGTTATCACGTTTGGCGTTTTAACTCAATTACGACCGGATGCAAAATGGTTTTGCTATGGCCAATGGACGGCGACCACTAGGCAGAAATTTTGAAACCGGCGCATATACCTAACCACCTACATATAGGGTACCACCGAGTATTCCAGCGCGTATATGTATATATTCGGACGAACGGGTTAGGTTGCGTAGGTATATTTACAATATATATATATATAGGTGCCGTAATAAGCAAAAATAATAAAATTATGTATATAATATAAATAATAATAATAGTGTAAAAAACAACCGCAAAGATATCTTCGGCAAATATCAATTGGTTGCACTTCTTTTTTCGGTATTGTACCCGTTGTTGTTATATGTAGGTAAACGTACATATTATTTAAATTATCGACGGTGGTATTTTTCGGGCAAATTGCAGTCGAAATGCTTTCACCGTTATACACGCCGGACAATATTGAAGACGATTATCATCCGCTACGTAACATTTCCCGTCGGGTCTTCGCGAGTCGCAGTGTTATACATAATAATGTGTAACGATACTATAATATTCCCATATATTATATCGTTCGATACATAAACACACATATTATTTAGGTTCGTTTATGCGCATATACAGCGACGTGGTGTAGTTATTTACTTTGATTTTTTCTTTTTTTTCGTCACCGGATTTTCAACAGATCACAATTATTATTATTATTATTACGAGGAACGGAATAAACCGCGGGTATGTATCGCGGCTGTCCAATATTGTATTATATTGCTATTACGACACCGCACCATATAATAGCTGAGATTTCTGAGGATATAATATTATACAGAAGTATTTAGTGTTTGGCGAAATATCAATGCCGCCGCTTGTCACGACAACCCATATTATTGTTTCGTATAATATATATGTAATGTATCCGTTATGTTATAGTTCAAATGATTTTTTTTCTTGTATGTAGCGCATATACTAATTGAAACACAATATTAAGAATACCTGCTTAGTGTGTATATACTCCGTTTTGTCGAGAGACAAAAACTAAATGAAACGTTTCTCTTTGTCGACCTATAGTCGTTGGGTATTTTTCAACATTTTTACCTATATGTACCGTGTTAATCACGTCATCTACTCCTGCTGGGATATTAGGTATAATATGATTGTCCAACAAAATTCATTAATTCATATATATTTTGTTATTTTCCTAAATTAGTGAATAAACGGTTAAGTATTTAACGATAAAAACATTTGTGTCCATTACTCCTGTATTCGGTGATTCAGTATTCTTATGTATACTGCATATTAAATAGTATTACGGATTAATGTCTTCCATGGAGATTATAATAATTAGGAAGATCTATATTCCATTAGGTATTATCATATAAATTATATATACCAAATGATACGTAGACATTGGAATCGTATGACACTAACGTAACCGGGTCCAAAATCTAGTTTTATACATTATCACAATAATTTATTGTAATTACGATTTAAAATAAGAATTTATTCGAAGTTTACTTTAGTCCATTATAATATTATATTTAATCAAATAATTATACATACCTATACAATACAGTAACACTTCCATATTAGGAAGTCTCAACTAGCAACGAAAAAAAGTTCTCATTATAAAGAAATTTGTTAAACAGGCTTACGTAAATTTGGTTCTAATTTGATCGTAGTTTCTTAAAATATTTCGTTAAATGGAAGATCGATGTACGGAAGTTTCACTGTATATAAACGAATAATTATTGTATGCATGTGTAATTTGTGTAAAAACTAATATATTTTATATACGAAAAATAATTATATCTATACTACCTATCACTACTTTTTATCATTCACCATTAATCTTTAATCATTCGGTATGATACAATACTTTTTTGTAATTTAGATTATTGATATTAGATACTTCTTATGATTAAACGATATCTTTAGAGTTATGAGAGGTCATAAAACCTCTGATATCTTAAAAACTAAATTTGTCTGACTATTTAAATGTTATCGATTCCTCAAATGTTAGCCTATATAACTTGCTTCAGTGGTGTATCTACGGGTGAGGGGAATCATACCCCCCCCCCCATTGGAGACCAAATTTTGTACAAAATATAACATATATAGGTATAATAATATAAATATAATATGTGTATACTAGCTAGTCTATTAAAAATTGTATAACCCCCCCTTGAAAATCTTAGATACGCTACTGGGCTGATCATATTAATCATTGCTACTATACCATTATGCAGTATTTCTAGAAAGTTTGAAACCCTTACAGTGGAGATCAAATATATAATAATATAATATGCAGTGATCAGGGATTACCAAGAATTGAAATTAGTAAGTATAGTATACATTGCATTAAATTGATTAAATTAACAGTTGCATGTCATAATATATGATGCGAATACGCGATATTCAGGAGGTATACAAATCGAGGATTTCCAAACTTTCTAGGCACACTATCCAGTATATTATAATATATTCAACCATAATGACCTAATGTATATTCGCTTTTCATTAGCCCATTTAAATATAACAGTAGGTGTTGTGAGATTACATAAGGTCATTGTTTGGTATTATTATTTTTTTTTTTAATGTTCATACTTAACACATTATCATTATTTTCTTAGTTACTTGTGTATTCATTACGGCAATCCAACGTTTCGTATTGCACAATACCATGTGAAAAATTCTCATATAAAATATAATTATTATATTTCAGATATTATTATAATATTATGAGTAAAAACACAAAATATTGTATGAAATTAATTGAAACTCGAACCAAAACGTGAGCACTCTTTTTACTTTATTTGTAGTCACGTCGATCTTAGTGAAAGTGTGCGATAGTTTTAAATAACAATACGTGATCACTATTTTAAACATTAATTTAATTTCAAATTTTTGTTTATTGTCTTTACTGATTAGTTAAAAAATCCATTATTCGTAAGTTGATGAATAATATTACAGTGCCTATTATACTATACCTATCAACTCAATTAGATAGACGTTCGAATTGAACGTCTTTAATAACATTTTTATTATAATATAATATTTTTCTTTGAATTAATATTATAGAATGGTCAAAACGATTAAGTGTTCATTTTAAATACCTAGTATTATTACTTTTCCACGGGGTGCCTTCCCCTCCCGTCAATCAAATCTCATCAAATTTACTTATTGTATGACATGTAACTACAGATTGTAAATATATACATTTTTGTTCAATAAAAAAAAGTATTATTACTTAATATTATCACATTTATAGCAAATCGTTAAATTTATTAACGTAAGTCTGTTATCTTATCATCATTATATTGTGTATTAATTCATTATTGACATATACGTGTATACAATTATAAATTAAAATAATATATTATGATGGGGTCCTAAGTTTTAAAAAAAAATTGTAAGTCACGTACAAAATAAATTTGTTGAGTATTAAAATGACACAATATGTCAAACAAAATTAATTCAATAATAATCATCATACTCCCAACTTTATAGTCATATAATTTTTTTTTTAACTATTATTACTCTGTAATAACAGCTAGTTTCAATTAATTAATAGACGAAAAATACGATAAAAGTTTTATCCTAATAACTCTATAAATAGGTATTATTAATCGATAGGTAATCGCCATAGTAAATGGATTTTATAAATTACAATCAATACATAAATGTTGTTTACACTTATTATTAATAGTTATAGTTAGGCTGAATAATCCATATAATATACTATAATACATAACTTCGTGGATATTAAATATGTCTTAGAAATCGTTTTAATTTCCACAGCGTTTAATAGCGCCTGTATTGTTTTGTTAAAATTTAAAAATGTTCGCTTTTTGTCTTCTTCAAAAATAATATTTTACCTGGTTTTTAAAATTGTATTGTATTATGTAAGAAAATTGTTCAATACAGGTGGGTTTTAATTTACTTAACCAAAAATAATCGTTATTTTATGATTCACGGGGTGATTCACCAAGTATGCTCACCTTCATTTATTCATTTAATAATGTATTTATTATAATATACGTATGTATTTTTAAGTATAGGTACTTAATAATTACCATATTTTCATATACTTAAATTTTTTTTACCTTTAAAGCCAACAAGAAGTGTCCTGTGGTGATATAAACTTCTTTTTTTCAAATTGTATCGCCACAGGATAATCCTTTAAATAGTATACAAAACCAAAGTATTTTTTTTATTATTATTTGAAATGAAGGTCGTTATAATATAATAATAGGTATACTTAAAAATTACAAAAATCAGGATTTGAATAGATTTATTACTAAATCGAAAATGGGGTGAGCAATGAGCATGCCTAGTGAATCGCCCTGTGTATGTAGATTTTATCTTCAGAAATGCGTAGTGACAAATAAAATATAATCTAAAATTATGACGACCAAATAGATACACGTATCTCAACTGTTTTAACAATCATTACCAGTGATGAGTCTAACTTTTTGTGTTTAAACTAAATATATGGAAATCGTGACCAATAAATTATAGTTGTGGATAAAAAAATTGTAATATATCAGATGGCTAAGCTTAGATACTATGCATCCGTTGGGTAATTTTTTTATTGATTTATCAATCATTTTGTATCTGATAGCTATCACATAATTAATTGTAATTAAAAAATAAGTTAATATAGCATAAAATAATTGGTCGGAATAAATTATTATTAACGAAAACGAATCCTAATGCTCTACCTACCTATATCATCGTTTACAAAGTCGAAAAAGTATTCGTTTCGATTACTATAATATGATCAACGTAACGCCATCGTATCGGCACTTACTCAAATGTAGACGTCCGGCGAGGCGATGCTGTCCCTTCGGCGGTAGTTGCTCCCCAGCTCCAGTGGCGGCGGCCAGTGCCACTAACGTTATGGTCAACGGTCGTCGTCAGGTATCCAGGACCATAGATGCCCTTGTTATTATGATAATATTATGGTTTCGGTATGTCGTATAACCGGCGATTACAGGTATAATATTAAGTATACATCGGATCGCGCGGCATATCGTAATATTATGGCGCGAGCGGCAAATTCGACGTCACTAGACGGTGGGCCGACGAGACGACAGTAACGTCAGAGGAACAAAAATAAACGGCGCGATATTCTGTTGTGGTCGCAACACATGCACGTCCCGACCGACTGTTCGTTATCGACGTTATATGGTGTTCTCCGGCCGACTGTTAATTCGTGGCCGCCGCACTATCGCTCGCTGGTATATTAGTGCCACTCTCCGATCTCCCGTGAACACGCCCCTTCCGTGCCGCCGATTTTTCTCCACCGATCGACGACATAATAATATTATCTTCATCGTCGCAATAATATAAAATCATATTACTATTATTATTATTATAATATATCTGCATACGGCGATTTACCAAATATGTGCATCGCCATTGTTTTATTCTTTGCGGATATTGAGTTGAAACATGAATTTGTTCGAATTTTTGGAATTATTAAGTGTAGATCACACTTTCAAATACTTATTTTATAGCAGTGTCTTGTAGAAAAACCACGTTTTTTTTTAAAAAATGTTTATATGTCAAAATTGCAATTCAAAGGAATTTGAATTGAGTTAGTGAGCTTTGTGTATACATATGAAGTCACTTAACGATGATTTGAAAATTATAATAGTGGCGGGTAAGCAATAATATTGATACATTAGAATTTAATTTAATAACTCATAAACATTTTCTGGGTAAATATAATAATTACTTGATATCAGGCCTTTGTATTTATTGGGGTTTCGGGTCGGAAACACCGGAATACAAAAAATTTAAACAATCGTTATTTTAATATATGAGTTAATAGGAATGTCAAGTAGTTCCAGGTGAAACTTAATTTGAAAACTAAGTGACTCATTCATTTATAGAATATTTTTTATTTATTAGGATTATTATTACTCATAAAATGTGTACATTCAGACAGTTATTATTTCACTAAAAATGTATGTAGGTACACCATAATATTCTATGCTGGTCTATTATAGTTATTAAAAAACTAACTACAAAATCGAATTAACTGTAAAAAATAAATGTAACATATCACATATGAATATTTCTGATTATTTTATAATATAAAATTATAAGTATTTCGGTTTAAAGGTTAATTTGGGTGTTTTGAATAATAATTTTGAAAAAAATCATTCGACTTATATGGGTTTTGGTGTTTGAAGTTTAATGAATGTTATGGGTTCTGGACTCTGGTTAATTTGACTTTTGAGTGCAAGACTTGTGCTTACCCCCACACCATATAAACCTATTATTATTGATTATGTGATAGATATTGTCCTTAATTACTATTTAATACAATTTACTAACTCAAAACACCAACGTTTTTAAAAAATCATATATAAATTTACAGTAAAAAGCGAAGTTCTCATATGATCAAAATATGTCTGTTCATCAACAAACAAATACAGAATACTCCTTAAATGGCATAGAAAATCCAAGTAGATATTTGAAAATATGGTCTTAAGTAGGTAAGATACTTGAATATTCAAAAAATTAAATTTAAATAAATTCACAAACAACTAAAAAAATAAGGATGAGCGATGAGCAGTGAGCACGCATGGTAAGCCACTCAGTATAATATTGTAATAACTTATATATTTTTTACCAGTATAGTTAACATTTTAAATTATAAAATTATGTTGTATCTAAACGCATAATTTTAAGACGATATTATCATTATGCATAGCTTCTATATTATTAAAATATTCGTGCATAAAAATGTCTATGTAAACCTAACCTAGGTGTGATACATAGTTTCTGGTCATTACGAATTTATCAATATAAGAATATAATATAATTCTATACTCGCAAACGCTCTTACATTTATTTTACTGGAAATCTTCAATATAAACCACATTTGTTTTTAAGTTATCCACATGACTTTAAATATGGCTATCATATTATACGTATTATTGGTTATCCTTTTTTAAGGAAGTATTTGTTTTTATTTTTACAGAGAGTTTTCAATGACTAAAGATAATAATATCCAATAACTACAATTCTGTTTATTAAAAATTACATGTAATGCATAGTTGAAAACTGTGCAGAAATTAGAAGAAAAGTTATATATTAAATTTTTATCTACGTAAGAAATATTTTATTCTGAAAGCCTGAAACATCAAACCAAAAACTCTAAAAAAATCTAATTTGTAGAAGATTACAAATGTAGAGTTTTTGGAACTAGATAATTTTATAAAGTTATACTTCACTAGTTTATTACTGATTTATTACCGAATCATAGATTCATATTTCTGGCTCCTGCACATATATAATTCATCTTAAATATACGAATATTATATATTATGATATTATATTGTTTAAGTACATACTTGTATTTTTTTTTTATATACGTAAATTTAGTTGGTTTTTACTGTCAATGACCTTAAACGGTTTTCCAATATCAAGGAAATATAAATGTAAAAAAAAAGAAAAACTGATATGTGACAGTTACGCGGATGTCATACGATACTATATGATAATTTTCGATAAAAATAACAGTACCTACTGTTGAACTAGAAATATAAATAAACTATTGTGTGTAATATAATTTGCATACAAATTGTAATATAATAGGATTTAGGTATACCCGTGTAGTGTGTCTAGAAAGTTTGGAAAACCTACGGTTAGGGGTCACTTACAATGCAATAAAAATACACACTTACAGTTAATGATAGATTCAATTAAACTTAATTGAGCTATTGCATATCATTATATTTAACTACCTTTGAAAATATTAAGGGATTTTAAAATTTCTATTTAGGTATATGATAAAGCTACAAAAGAGTACTGTGCATGTTCGTAATTATATATCTTTAGGTAGGTACCTAGTAGGTACCATTAGGTACTACCTACCTAATGTATACACGATACAAGGCTCGATTGGTTAGGCAAACTACCGAGAAAATCTCGGTGGGCCGCTTAAAGTTTGGGCCGGTCGTGTGAGAGTGAGTGAAAATAAATTCAAGTTTAAAATACGATTGGGGCCACCTATAAGCTCGTAATAATTAAGTATAGACGTAATTTTGGGCCACTGAATATGTAAAGGGGCCGCTTATAGAAACGAAAATCTCGATGGGCCGATACATACCAATCCGGCACTGACACAATACCACATACCGAATGACATATAACAGTAAATAATTATTATACCTATGAAAAAAGAAATTTCGGATTAAGTGATTGATATACCCTTTTTACCCCTTGGCCAGCCTTATCATATTTTATAATAAATAATAAATAACACTTATACCTCGGTGAAATCGTTGGAAATTTTATCTTTTATCTGAATCCATTAAAATTTATCAGTAAAATTTAGAATATTTAAGACATTTTTTAAAGTAATTAATCAAAATCTAAAATATACTATATTTTACTGATAAATTTTAATGAATTCAGATAAAAGATAAAATTTCCAACGATTTCACCGAGGTATAAGTGTTATTTATCATGTTATAGAGAGATCGGACAAATAACGACATAAACTCATGATTTGTCCAATGATCAATAATATAACTGTATTGGATATTATGTTATATTTCTCATAACTATGTGTCGATACTCTATTTACGGACAAATGAAAGTGTAATATTTTATTTATCAAATAACTTGTTAGAAACGGATTTTACTTGAATAGGTACTCAAAAGGCTAAATATTTTATAAAAAATGTTAAGACGTAGACAATTATAAAATCCGTAATACTATTATATAAATCATAAAAAAGGTGGGTTAGTGGATGTCGCCCTGCTGTACAGTAGGTTACAAGTGGGTCACTGTAATGGATGGTGTTAAATTTGAATTCAATGTTATAATATATCATTGTATAAGAAAAACGATTCTGAGCGAAAACGGTCAGTCAGCCTATGATATTACCAAGTATATTTGATGATATTATTGTGAATAAAGTAATTTATATATAACCTATTAAGTGGAGCCTTGTTTTAAATTTCCAATCCTTAGCTATAAAAGTTAAACATTTTATAAATTTTTAACTACAAAATAATTATTAAATTATAAATTTGATAAATTTTGTCAAAATATGAACTTTAAACGCTTATAAAAAAAATTGAGGCTAGGTATTTTTAATATTTTTCAACTGCTATTAGAACTGATATATCAGGAGCCTTATATTAAATTTTCACGCTTTTTTACCCAACAAATAAAATTTTATTGATATTTATAGAAAAAAAAACTAAAAAAATTTAAAACTGACAATGTCCGTAAACAACTCAAAAAGAGTCAAATTATTTTCAAAATTTTATCGTACATAGAAAATGCTAATATAAACATTCAGTGAAATTTTCAAGCATCTACAGTCATACGTGTTTTAATTACAACAAAATAAGAAAATCGTTACATGAGATATCGAGTGAATATCAAATGTCGTAAAAATATAAATTTCAAACGCTCATAAAAATTTAATTTGACTTTCTTGTAGACATTTTTTTTTTGATAAAGGTAGAAAACGTATAGATAAACTTGTATTATATTTTCAAATCTTAGATTTAAAAGAAAAAATTTTTGCGAATTCTCAACTCAAAATAATTTCCTAATTTTCGTGATTTTTCCGTATTTTGTCAAGATTTGAACTTTAAATGCTTATAAATAAAAATTGTGACAAAGGATTTTTAATTTTTTTTCATCTGTCTTTGAAAAAATAACCTAAGCACCTTCTATTAATTTTTCAAGCATTTTTATCCAACAAATAACATTTTATTGATATTTATAGAAAAGAAAACTAAATAAAATGGAAACTGACAATGTCCGTAAACAGCTCAAAAAGAGTCAAATTATTTTCAAAATTGTATGGTGTATAGAAAATGCTAATATAAACATTCAGTGAAATTTTCAAGTATCTACGGTCATTTGTTTTTGAGTAGCACCAAAAACCAAAATCGATTTTCTCGAAAACAGATTTTGCGTAAAAATTCCCGTTTTTCCTTAATTTTTTTTTTGTTTTTCACGGCGCTTTTGAAAACTACTATGAAATTTTTACTTTTAACCCCCCAAAGTACCAACTAGATTCACTTTACTATCAGAAAAGTTACGATTGAAGAAAATCCAAGTACTTTTATTGTCCTAAAAGGTGATGACAGACACAAAAAAAATAAAAAAAAACACACATCATTGTAAAATCAATTCATTAATCGCTCCGCTCAGAATCTAAAACATAACAATTATTAAGCCTTAAAATTAATTTTTTAATCCATTCAAATATAATTATTATTTTAGCTTTTACAAAAACTTTAAAAATACAACTTATAGTAATATTTTGCTTGATAGCTTATACACATTATTTTAAAAACAATCAATCGATAAGCATAATAATATCTTAATAATCATAATCAAATTTATAACAATTTATACATTATTATTTGTACGGTTTTCTTTAATGGGTAAAAATTGTGTATCATAATGATAGCAATAATTTTCTATACCAATTAAACTAACTCTTAGTAAATAAATTATGTATCTGGACGTTACATATAGACATCTACTCACTACTGGTTACTATTATGCACACATAGGTATACAAGTATAAATGTATATTCTTGAAAATCTTCAAATATTGTTTCATCAGTATTTTAAATCTTTAAATTACCTAGCCGATATGTCATGATGATCAAGACGAGATCACCGCTTATATGCTAACCTGTCATTGAAAAAGCGAAACTGCAGAATAGTTATAATAGGTACCTACCTTATGTTTAAGAAAGTATTATTTTCTTGCTTTTGGAAATACGGCCATTCATTTTTTTTAAACAAATTTAATATTACCCACGCATGTACTTCGAAATCGATAAGACGTTAAATAAAATATTTGTATAGTAAGTTATAAATTATAAATACCGTACGAAGGAACAATACGGTACCTATCAACAAAATGTACAGTATAAACAATGTTTATAATTTAACGTACCTTCTAGATACAATAACTGAAAATTTTGTTTTCAAATTTTAAAATCATGTCTCAAAATATTAAAAATTCATACCATGACTTAGTAAGCAATTATCCTATACTACGCAACCATTTCATGTATGTAAATATTTTCTCAAAAACGAACCCAAGAATTTTGTCAACATTTCGTAACTAGGGGTATTTTGATAAAAAGAATTTATTGATCAAGGTCTCATATCCGGAAAAAATCGTGTTTTTTGAGTTTTATTCTAAATTAAAATCTGAACTACAGCTAATAGCTACTATTATTCAACTGTTATTATTGTATTATATTGATTGTTGAATACTCAACTATAAATTAAATGTCATTCAAGTTAAAACTTGCCGGTTTCTTGTTGTTTGTAAACGTGATTTGAATCGCCTTTTGTTAGATAGGTGAATGTTTCGACAGAGGAAAATTATATAAAACTGCATAAATTACAATTTATTGTAACTACAGGGGCACAATTTCAATGAAAAAACTGGGGGTGCTGAAGCCCCTCTATTTTTGTTTCATATTATCTTATGGTTATGGATGGTAATGCCTATTAAAATATAAATTAACAGAAAACAATTTAAGCCCCCCCCCTCAAATTGCGCTCATGAGTTAGAAATAAATCTTTTTTTTTATTTGCATTGCATGCATGGTACTTAGTACTAATATCAAATTTTGATACTGTAAAAATATTTAATTCAAGTTTATACAAGTTTAAATTTGCAGCACGTGACGTGTCCTATTATAAAAAAATCTGAAGAATGGGAAACAACTTGGTAATTACAAGTAATTTAGTTCAGGTATTTTTTTATTAATTTTTAGAATTCTTAGTGAAAAATTAAATCATTAAAAATATTTATCTCAAGAAATGTTGTTAGGTTTAAACTTAAAAGCATGCTTTTAAGTTAACAGTCATAATATTATAACAATTAATATAGTAGTAATATTATGGTATTTTATGCATTATAACTGTTGGTTATGTACATAACTAAAAAAAAAATTATGAAAAATTATATAACGATTACCTACATACGAAGCAAAAGACAATGAAGCCGAGTCATCAACATTTCAAAGACTACATATGGCGACGTCTGCGGTGGGAGCGGGGCTGTTAGATTCATTCGCAAAGTGCCGTTGCTAGCGAACAGTATTTTTACATTTCTTTTATTCATTTGTTTTTTGATATCTTTTATTACATTTAAATTATTTTCAGTAAGTGTTACTTGTTATTCTTTACGCCTATTTTAGAGTTTTTTATATCACGTGTGCATACAGAGACGTTTGTAGTGAAAAACACTTTTAAAGGTAGTCGAGGACATTGTTATACTTAATTTCTTATCCAGTACTCGTTACCGTGGTCAGTTAAGAAAGAGTAAAACTTTGTCTAGGTTAAAGATATCTCACCCTCGGACATCCAGTACTCGTCATCGTGGTCAGTTGTTCGAGAGTAGAGTAACCTTAGAGTTGTATAGTGTAAATCCTGTTGGACCTCTGTTTGATTATCCTTTTGTGCATTACTTGTTGCCGTGGTCACCAGAAAGGAGAATTTAAATAAGCTCGTACAACAGGTGTCGATAATTAATTACTCGTTTGACGGTTTGAGAATCGGAAACCGAAATTTATCTGTTATAAACGCCAAGCCTCTGCGTCGCGTATATACGACAAGAACTAATTGTTTTAAAATGTTGATTATCTTTGTCTTGTTGACCGTGGTAAATGTCAATCGATAAGACAGCGATACGCAGCAGCTCTCGAGTCGCAAGTGTCGAGTACAACATATTCTTCGACAGTTCGACACATGTGATAATGCATTATACGATCAATATAGTATATGTATACGACCGTCATCGCTACGATACATCAAATTGTTCATTTTATATAATAACCTACGACACCCCATGCTGCGCCTTACAGTCGATCGGCAATGGCATTAGGTTTTATATATACCGATGATATATAGACTGCACGACGTGCTCGTCTCTGACGCGTGTGCGGACAATTATTATTGGAACATTGGGCCGCGTCCTTGGAGTGACCCACTCCTCCGTATGTTTTGTCATTATCATAATATAGTGTTCACGGCAGCCGACAGCCGAGGTGCTGTGCAGTCGCCTATATAGTATAGGTGCAATTATACACATTATTATACGGGAGCGGGGAAAAAATTGCGAGCACATGCCGCCGTCGGCCCCGTAAACACGAGCCGCGATGTGCGGCGGCAAAGTTAAACCAACATATCATTATACGTGCAGCCTCCGGGTCTGAACTCTGCAGGTCACCCGCGGACGATGGCGCGCGCGGTCAAGATTAGATGGACGAGAAGAAGAAGACCGTCGCCGGAGCTGCTTTTGCGTCTGTGTCCGGTTTGGCCGTCTCTTCCACTATAATGATAATAATATTATATAAACGTCGTTTTCTTCGCGGGCATATTATATTTATTATTATTGTACCTGTTACAGTTGTCTCGGCACTTGTATTACTATAGTCACGTGAGCACAGACGATACCGCTATAGCGTATTATTACCCACGTATAAATAAATACATCTGGATATAATAATAACACGTGTACCTATGTACTGCAACAGTCGTACAGACTGTATAGGTTTGTATAGGCGTATATTAGGTAGTACAGTCGCGTGCGCAAGATAATATAATATTATAATTATTACGATGCCGCCGATCGTACAAGATAATAATACAATAATCGTGTGTCCAAACCAATTTATGTATATCGCTATAATATGATATTATCCGCTGCGGATTCAATTCCGCAACACCACCTGTCTGCATCGTCAATAAAAAGTTAGACGTATATAGGACGAGAATTGATTATTATGTATAGGTCGTTTATAATACACCGCACTTATTTGCACGGCGTGTAAAGAATCAAACAACTCTGCATATCATTCAAACAATATCGCCGATACTCAGAAATCGGAATACCTATGACGTGGCGTATACACCATGACACTGAATTTTTAAGGTGTACATTTCCTTTGGTCCCATACATGCGAATTACGTCCCAACTCCCAATAAAAAAACATAATTTATTAATATAAATGCAATTCAATTGATAGGTACATTTTTCGTGACCTTATTATTAATGTTTTAATGATAAGCTTTAAGTGGTACCTAGTTTTTTTCATTCAAATGAAAAACACTGGTAATAAAAACAAGAAATCCTAATCAGAAAAACAATTAGGTACCTACCTACTACACAAAATGTGAACGAATATTAAAAATAAAATAATAAATCGTTTTGAATTCTGAAAGGCTGCTATGTCATTGAAATGCAGTGGCGTATTTTTTGAGGGGGGCGGAGCGATGATGGATTGCTTCCCTTGTGATTTTGGCGTTTTTTTTATTTCGTTCTATGTATTTACAACTATGTCTATATGATAATACAACTATGAACTAATAGACTTTATTCTGTTACTCTGAACCGCGTTTGATAAAAAAAAATAAAACCAATACAGTATTTATAATTAATAATCACAATTATATCAATCATTCGTATTGACTTGCCACGCGTCAACTACCTTAACCTATGTATTATTGATACTATACTCAGTATACTCTATAGTACTCTATACTTATGAACCGTTAAAATCAAACTGAACACTGACATGAGGCCTGAAACCTTGCCATTGCCCGCAGGTCCCTAAGATTATACACAGAATTAATATAATTTTTAATACTCCCTACATGATCTCCGTGTGTATTGATGTCAGGCAGAGGTACATTGCGTGTCAAATTAATTTGTAGTGTATTTCCATCAAATCAAAATCATTGCGTAATCCTTGTTTTTACAAGTACATTGCGTGCGTTGAGTAGGTCAAAAATGCAGCCACCGATAAATCATAATAATATTCTGTTAGATAATTATTTAATATTTTATAGATATGTGTATTATAAATCATAATACGTTATGTATTAATGACCGGGAAGATAATTTTTGTAATTACCCGAAACCAGGGACTGGGAATGCAGGGGGCCAGAGGTCAAACCCTTCACCCTCAGAGACGCGCACATACATAGTTTCCCATTTTTTTTTTTTAAAGAACATTATAATCTAGTCATTTGATTATATGATATCTAAAAACGATTATTTAACAAAAGAGCATGTATATAGTGGATTTGGTACCCTGATAATATTTTAAAATGTACGAGACGTACGTTCAATAATGAATACCCTACGGATCTTCTCTCTGTATCTGTTCCTACCCGAATAACCTTAAATAGTTTTTCTTTTCGTATAATTTATTAAAATAAACTTTTTTACAACAATTATTATTGCCACCAATTGTATGCATAGTACCTATACATATATCGAGCACAAATATACTATAGGTATACATTTCATTGCAGCAGTACTCCAGTGACCAGTATAATGCATAAAGTTAAAAGTAGATATATAAAATAATATAAATATCGTAGGTGCGGTCGATTGATGTTTAAGTCGCATGTAGGTATGCAATTTACATGTTATAACTTTTAAGTAAATATTATAATTAGTATCCAAACCAATTACTATATTGAATATGCATTATACACACTGGGTAATTCTTAACCAATCACTATCAGTATCGCAAAAATTACTAGCGTTTATGAAAATATTTTTTTTTTACAAAATTTGAAATCGTCTTATAAAATAATATATTTTACGAAAATAATTATATTTTTACTATTTGTATCGTTATTATTTAAAAACATTTGTATTCTAGAGCAGAATATTTTTCCGAGAATTTGGATGAATATAAAAATTGAATTTCAAACGAGTTGTTAATTATTACCTTGTTATAACTTAGTATAATTTTAAGATATCGTGAGCGGAGACTCAATAGCGCAACTAGAATTTTTTCAAAGGGAGGGGGTCCATACTTGTTAGAACATAGATATATTTTAACTAAAGGAAAAAATCTGGTACCTAAGCCACATACAAGTAGAACTATTACATTTTTCATGAAAATATATATTAATGTTTAATAATAATATTTTAGAATTAATGCATCAGAAATACATGTACATGTATTAATATATTTGTATGTAATTACAAAACAAAAGTAAACTAATTCATAATAAAAAATCTAAACGACGTTTCGAATTTATAACGTATTTGTCATATTTATAATTGCTTCGATGATATACTGACGTCCAAATGAATATTTAAAGAAACTAGTCCATTGAGTCCTGATTCTGATGTTGAATTTCTTAAATGATTTTTTTACCCTTTTCACAATGCAAAATGATCTCTCAGCTTAAACTGATGTAAAAGGAAGCGCAACTAATATTTGTAATAATGTAAAACATTTAGAAATAAATCATGATTACATAGATATATTATTTCTATGGTACTTTTTTGTTTTATATTATTGTTGTCCAAATAGCGATTCCATAAAATCACTTCTGATTTTTCTCGATCAAAATTATCAACGTCAGTAAAATAAAATTCAACGAGTTCTTTTAATTTTTCTTCATTAAATGTTGAACTACTGATTAACATTTGAAATCCAGTTTTAATATATTTTTATCATGATTCAATAAAGCGGTAATTCAGTTTTCAGATATCTAAATTAATTGAGGATAGAAATAAATATAGAGTTATTTTAATGTATTCTTCGAGATCTTTTACTTCAATATTTGCTCGGTTTTTTTTATGTTTGGCTAATTTATGGATTTCTATTCTAAGTTCAAAATGATTTCACCGCTACGAAACATTTTCTATACTATGTATTTGTATTTTTAACTATCAAAAATTATAAATTGTAAATAAAAAAAAAAACTATCTTAATTTTATATTAAAAATGTACCCAAGTTGTCAATCAAAAAAGTAAAACACAAGAAATAATTACGCGATAAATATTAAAAATATAGTTTATTCTCAGACATCTTGTTTTGTAATGACTAGATTATGTAAAAAAAATATAAATAAAAATATTTTCAAAAATGTTACAACTTTTTGATATAATAACTGTTTATTGTCAAAGGTAAGGTTAGGCTAACCTAACCTCCACATATACATGGAATTTGAATCACTCTTGTATTAAAAGCTACAGTGGTTATTATATTATCATACGAGATATCGTTGGTAGATATCGTATCCACCAACGAGAATAATTCAATAATACATTAACATATTAATACTACTTGTTCCAGGATATTTTTAATATTAATAATATATAAATCATAATCTCAAATAACATCTTAACAAAACTCTGATACAATTTCAATACTTCTCATTTCGTTAGGAGCTTGAAAAATACCAATAGTTTTCAAAACCATAGGTGAAAAAAAATTAGGAAAACGGAGATTTTTACGCAAAGCCAGTTTTTAACAAAATAAATTTTGATTATTTGTGTAACTTTAAAAAAAAAATAAACCCATAGATACATAAAATTATCATTGAAAATTTATATTATCATTTGAATTAAAATATTAAAATTGTATGGTGTATAAAAAATACACCATACAATGTTAAAAATATTTTATATCTTTTTTAGCTATTTATAGGCATGGAATCATTTCGATATAATTAACAACTTATAATTTATAATATGTTTTTTTCAGTATTATACGTGTGTGTTTGTACCTAGATACTTTATATGACATAATTGACATTCATGTAATATATTACATTATGATATATTTTCGATTTATTAACATATGTCGTTACATTTATATGTACTGACGAAAACAACAAAATGTCTAAAAGACGATCAAGATTTTCTATGTATCGAAAAGGTCCGATACTGATCGATACGACGATACCTAGGTATACGTTATCTGGTATATCGCACATATGACTTCTTAAATGCTCGTTATTGACCTTATAAAATATATAGATAAACCATAGAGTAATACTCTATGAAATAAACTCCAATTTTTTTCTTGAAAATTATTGATAAACATACTTCAGTATAGGTAAAATCGGTAATCTGAGCTATTATCAACTAACAATTTTACCAAGGTATTATTATAATTATATTATGTATATCTAATTAATTTCAGCAAGGATTATATAATGTTTATGTTGGAATCGGTAATAATCATCGTCTGATAATAATATAATGTGGAAGTCCGATTATACAGTTTCGTCGCTGAGCTATACGAACTTATACAAAGAAGGAAACCTGCTCTAAGTCGATTTCGCGAATTCATATTTATATTACTGCATTTGAAATCGCATACTGGTTTGATTATCATAATAATCGTCTTAATTCTCTACCGTGAATGATGTACCATGGATAGGTATAGGTACATGTATTTCCGACTGTGATTTTAGCGATAACTTACAAACGTATTTATATAGTTGAAAAAAAAAATTGAAACATAGGTATCCGGTATAATATACTATTATAAAATATTGTGTGTAGTAAGGGGGTTATATATATTAAATTATATCATAAATTCGATTTTAATGGTAGCAGGTATTTATTACAGTTGATAGCACTTTAGATATGTGCCACCACCTTATAATGATTTAGTTATTGCATGTTTTATTTATTTCGGTTTAAATTACTCGTATCAATAAAAGCTATAGTCATAACTTATATTATTATTAAATACGGTTTTTTTTTTTAATACAAATGTATTACTTATCAATAATAATCATGAATTATAACTATATACCTAACAGTCTAACGATAACTGATTTACTATGAAATCAAATTGTATAGGTAACTAGCATATTTATTAGGTATTATCAATGTAATATTATTATAATACTACCTGGAAAGTCCAACTCTAAGATCCAAAGACAAAATACGAAACACATTTTATGAATATTTACTCAAATATTTTTTAAGTGGTTGTTAAAAACACGAACAAAGTCCGTTGGTATAGGATTGTTGAACAATTCAATCGGAAACTCGTTTCCTTGCACTAAATAATAAGCAATAACACTATACAACCGAATCAAAACAAACACATTTATCATTAACCCGTTAACGACAAAAACAACATCATATAGGGTCATCGATCTGGAAGCTCACATATTATATCGAGCAGGACACAATAATAAGATCAATGACGCACAATATATTATACTATATAGCTAGACGCATATGAAATATAGGTAATATATTAAACGCGCAATGCGGCAACAAACCCACAGAATATATTTTAATAATAAAACGACAGTTGGAAAATGTAATCTTAAAAACACGTCCGCGGACGACGTTTAATTTATTATAGGTACTTGGAAATAGGAGGTTTTGAAAATTTCCAATCAAACCGTCGACCCGTTTGCTAATTTTTTTCACGTGAACATTTCTGCATAATGTAATATATAAACATAATAGGTGCTGTATATTATATAGGCATACTATAGTTCAAACTAGTTCATATTATCATGCGGCTTCGTGATTCAAAACGACTTGAAATATATATATTATAATAGTTAACGACTTAATAGAGATACGAATTTTTATTTAATTTATGAAGGTGTGAATTGGGCGGAACGATAATATAGCTATCTAAATATAATATTATACGTTGTGCGTACTGCATGCATAATCACTTTTGGCGGGATGTATACCGGTGGACGGTAGTCGGTATAGGTTCCTATACAATAATATGCTATATTAATATAATATTATGTATGAAACTGCTGTCAGCCGGTGTATAGTAACAATAAGTACGCCTTCCTAAATATATCTAATATATTATACGTATTATTAACCATCTGCATACATCGGATTAAGCATAGCGGATTTGAAATCAAACAATTAATCGACGTTCGATTACGCCCACTATAGTTATTTTTATTTTATAAGATCAAATAAAATAAAACGTTGCGGTTTAGATTGAAAAAATTGTTACGGTACCTGTACAATCGTATTATTTCCGAGCGTAAAACATTGTCATTTGTCTCGGTAGACTTAAACGAACGAGTGTAAATAGTAATTGGTACAACTAATCATATTATTATTATCGATATAGCACTATAACAGACATTTTTTTTCATTGCTTCGTACGCGTTGTATACAATTATTGTACTCGTCATAGTCCTTTTACAGCTCGACTACAGCAAGTCAAATATAAAAATATAGATACACACAGGTATCTTCAGTGGGTTCAGTGTATGGTTGTACATATATATATATATATATTATGTATTATGTTTGCACATAAACTCGTAACCAATTATATGGTGGCCAACGTTTGTAACTACTGCAGTAGTAGTCGTCCATCGACTCGACAACAAAGGCGGTACAACGCGTACAACAAAATATATTATATTATAATATCTACATAATTCTAATAAACCTCATAACATTGTGAGCTATACGCGATGCTTATATCGAAGACACTGAAGAACATGAGGATTATCATCACACCGAATGGGTGTGAGGTGTAGTTTATCTAAAATGCGGATGCTGTGAGGAATACGAGGATTTTCTGCAAATAAAAGATCATGTTATGGATATTAATTATAGCATTCGATGTCTGTCGTTTATGATATGAAAATTTTTATCCATTTATGTATTTCTGTTAGCGATAATTGTCTCTTTTTCCAAAAACGAAAATTAAATACTGGGGAATAAACGAAAAAAATGTTCTTCCGTTCTTGATAGATTAAGATGAGATGAAAACAATCATGGAAACTCTGTGAAGGTTTTCTCTTTGGAAAAATAAAAATGATTTCTGCCATTTTTTTGTAATCATTATTTATTGTATTTGGTATTGGTAAATAAATTAACTAGGTACCTACTATCTTCCACGGCGTGTAACAAACTTCGGTTTTATAACAATTATAATAAGCCCCGCCGTCCAGTAAGTAATTTATTTCATTTTACAAAAAACAATTTGTATCTAATACATATATATATATCTACTAGCTGATCCCGTGCACTTCATTGCTCATTAAATGTACCAACTCTATATGACTCAAACCTTATTCAATTTGTTATTTAATATTCGGTGTATAGTGTTCAAAACTATAAAACATTTTCATCGATCATCTTGAATCTCAAAATATTTATGCAAGCACCACTTTATAAAATGTGAATTTTGGAAGACGCTTTCTTAATGCACACTTACATAGTGGTACGAACTACGAAGGTACCATGAAAGTCGCAAGACTCAATAAAGCTATCATTATTTAGGTTCTACGTTGATCAGTCAGTGAGACGTTCGAATATATTATATTATTATAGCCATCCCGACCGGCGTTGCCCATGAGACACGCTTGTTACGTAATTACAAATATTTTAATACCACGTGGTTTATGATGTGCATGTGTAGGTTTCCGGGACAACAGTCGAAAAATTAACTTTTGACCAAGTATAATGATTTATATAGGTCTAAAATTATATTCAATCATAGCCAATAGCAACCTTACAATAAACAAAAATACCTATATAGTTTATTTTTTTTCTGAACAGCTGACGCCACTGTTGTATTTCTGTCATCCAGATTTCCTATTTTTCCAGTGGATTTTCCTAAAATTTTCTTTCATATAAATCTTGTCCTGACATTTACGAACACAACAGAAAAAAATCAGCCAAATCGGTAAATGCGTTCTCAAGTGATGCCATGACAAAGGATTAGGGTCCATTTTTATATAATATAAATATAAAGATTATACCTATTGTGTTGAATTATTATAGAAAATATTATTACGATAGGTATCCTTGGCTTCGTTAAAACGTTGAATGTTTTAATAATTATTCATACGAGCTGTAACTATATTATTTATTAGAACGTTAAATAGTTAAATGATAGGTACAACAAGGTGTCTACAACAAGATACCAATATAGGTATTATATAGGCAGGTGATAATATGGCACGTGTTTATTTCAGCTGTAGGTATACCTATAAGTCTTATTGCACCACTGGCCAAGTGCTATACTGCAGCTATATATACGAAGTGTAATATGTAATTATTATATTGTTATCACTATTATAACTTATTAGGTATGATATTATTATGATTCTTTCACTTTTTATTTTTTATAATTGAACAATTATTATATTGTAACACACGTGTATACGCACTTCATTATGTTATAAGGATTTCCTTTATAGCGTCTCGTCTCTCCTCGCTTAATATAAAATACGCGCTTATCTATACGGAACATATAAAAGTGTGTCCGTCACGTGC
Organism: Sitobion miscanthi; assembly: GCA_008086715.1. NCBI lineage: Eukaryota > Metazoa > Arthropoda > Insecta > Hemiptera > Aphididae > Sitobion > Sitobion miscanthi. The sequence goes on along the minus strand of CM017802.1, from coordinate 3,754,996 downwards.
TTGCATGGTGTTGGTATAAGTATTACGAATTATTATACACGTATAGGTATATGATGGTTTAGTGAATACAATCGCGTATGCCGTATAATAAAAATGTTCAATGTTATAGAACGTTAAGTTAAATCTCTCTGAACCCATCATCCCCACTCCGTATGCACTCTCTTAATATTATGTAGGTACCTATATACACATATACAACCTATATAAAAAAAACATTAGTAAATTTAATATTTTAATCCATTCCTCAACTGGAAATTCGTTCATGAAGGCTTCGTATTCATATTACTATTGAATATTGATAATCGAAATATTAAATGTTTAATCGAAGTGCATGAGTACATGGAATAATTTTAATAATTTTTCTTTCACCCCTTCCTGACTTCCGTGGCTCGTTTAATACAATTATAATTTGGATAGGTACTAAGGAAAATTTGTTTTTGTAATTTTTTTCCGGCACTATAAATGATGGCTATTATACTGCATTATAATTTATGATACTTAATATACGTTGTAAGAAAATACTATAAATTTTGAAATTAACTGAATAATTGCTTCGGGGTATTTTGATGTTTTAATTTTAATATGTGATTTGTTCCTTTTTTGTATGATTAAAATGCAAATAATTTGCATTATTTATATTTTTAAACACCTAATAATGCATTTTAATCAATTATTTTACCATTTGGTTTTATTTATGCTAGGTATGTTAATAATGTTGATGTAGATTGAAAATGTACAGGCAAGTATTTGGAAACTAGTTCCTCCGGCGCCGTCGTCGGTTCAAACAGTTAAAAAAATGATACAGTATTAATAATAAATGAAATAGCTATATGGGTACCCGTGAATAATATTATTAGCGGATTCACAAAAATGACAATGTGAGCGAATTAAATTTTATTTAATAATTTCAATTTATGTTTAGTTTTGCATTAAATAATTAACTTTAGCCATTATACGCGTATTACTTGATACAACAATTTTATATTATAACATCACAAATATAAATGTATTATTTTCAATATAAATATTTATCATGCATCTATTTACTTTGATATACTAAATAAAAGCTATATAGGTATGCTACTGCCTAAACTAGACTTGAAGGGTATACGTGATGTACCTACCTATGCAAAAAAATATCTGAAATATACTCAAATATCACAGAAAAATTCAATTATTTTAGATTCTTTGAGCTATTGTTTTTAATTTTTACAACGACGTGTGCGTTTTTTTTTTGCGTCTATCATCACTCATCTGCAGTCATCACCTTTTGCATCAGTAAAAATGCATTGATTTTCTACTTCACCATCTTTTCTGGTAGGAAAGTGAATCTAGTTAATACTTCGGGGTCAAAAATAAAAAATTAACTTTATAATTTTCGAAAGCATTCAGAAAAACAAAAAAAAAATTACGAATAATCGGAGTTTTCAATATATTTTGAGCTATTTATAAGGATAAGAAATTTTTTTTTTTTAATTATTGGCGATAAAAATACAAGGTTTCTATAAGTTGTTGGTGGAAATTAAAAAAAAAAGTATCTCAAGTTAAATAACATCTCCACAAAATTCGTTAAAATCACGAAACTTCGAAATTTTTTTGGATTTTAAAATTTATAATAAATCCTCATAAGTTTCCCTACCTTAATCTACAGTAAAAAAGTTTACTGGAAGGTCAAATTGATTTTTATGAGAGTTTGAATTATTTTTTTGACATTAGATAAGTATTCACTCGTAAATTAACAGGCTGAAAAACGATTGAGTACAATAGGAATCCAAAATACGATACGATTGAATACAGAAATACGTACAATTTATAAAATGATTAATGTGTCAATAAATGCGTTAAAAATCACGGATCAATAGCATACAAATAAAGAAATATCAGTAAATGAACACGTCGAATACAAAGCTTTCTACTTAAAAAAGATACTTTATACACATTTATTTTATATAATTGTATGCTATAACGAATTTGTGTACATTTTATTTAAGATAATAATATGAAAATGAAAATATAAGAAAATAATTTTTGGAGGATAATGAGAATCACCTTCTATCCTCTGATGGTTAATGCTTAATGGTTCTCAAAAATATCATAAGGTAAATACTAATAAGTAATAATTATCTATGATAAGATTAGGGCATGTTTTATTTTATTCGAGCTGAGTGTACATCATAGAAGTAATATTAGTCCATGGTTTACATATCAATCATTTTTACCTAAAGAATATCGGGACCGAGTTTACAATCGCGCCTAATTTTAGGGTTTTGGTTTTACAAAATCACCATATTTTCAATATAAACAAGATATTTAATTAAAAAACCTTATGGTATTGCCGTCTGCAGATTATATCTTAACTATTGAATACACGTATTTAATACTATAGTGTTGTAAGTTGTAACTAAAGGAGGGTGTTATGCATCTCCGATTAGGTCCATTGTAAGTCTTATTTCTGGGCCAAACGGTTTGATTTTAAACATAATACTTCTAAATTATTATGATTTAATCTACTGACATATTGTGCTTACATGATCCAACGTCGTTAAAGTGTGTTTTTGATCCCTATACCGAACTGATAATTTCTAAATTATATTTTGACCTAGTCGCATAAAATATGCTCGCATCCAACCGATAAATGTACCTATTTGTAGTAGTTATGACACTGTTTCCCCGCACCTTGTATTCAAAATATAATCATTAAAAAATTATGGTTTGCTTATTATATTACTGTCAAAGTAAAATCGAGATGAACAACCTTTTACTCGTATATAATTACTAATTAGATACCTACACAACATTTTAAAGACACTATAATGTATAGGATTTAACTAATTTTGTGATTATAACTACTATTGATAGTAGGTATAGCTGGTATATAATTTAGCATATAATGTGGATTTCATTATAACTTATGACGACTTATAATACGTGGCCATATTCCAATTTTTGTTAGTCAGGTGTAAAATGTCCATAAATTTTAATTTGATAAATATAAATACCTGCCTATACATTATATTATATAGATACAGACTTGTCATATCATATAATATCGAATACGTCAGAAGAAAAAGAGATGGTTCGCACTATAGTTTCTTAAATTATGAATACTGCAAAACTTATGATACGTCATAAATGTATGGATACCATGACGCAGTGATTCATTTAATACGTAACTACTAACCTACAATGTTTAGAACATTACGGACATCGGGTATACACAAAATATATGGTACTTACATGTGATATCTGCACCAATTTTTTGAAATACGTTTGTAATTTGCAGTTTGCACCATCTAAAGTAAAAAAAATATGAATTGTTATTTGCATCAAAATTCATACCAATTAATCTTTCGATCAGGAAATATAGAGTTTAATTTCTGGAGAAGGGGGAGCCCAGTGTCCTGTCTTTAAACACATTATAAAGCAAATTAATAAGTAAATAAAATGATTAAATGAAATATAAATGTGCACATTGTTGCACAAACATGTTTTGGGGGGAAATAGTTATTTTTTCAGATCTTATTGTACATAGAAGAGGGCACATAATATAAGAGTTCTTTTGTAATCGTTAATATTCAACTCCGTAGTTTCAATTAGATATATTCTGTATAGGGTGTTGTATTTAAATACTGATTGCTTGAGGTGTTCACGGAAAAAATAAAACAGTTGTTTGTACTTTAAAAATAGTAAGATTGACTGTACATTATAATTGCTATAGGGATAGCTATAAGGTTAATCAGATTTACTAAAACATTATAAGTAGTCAAGTTATTATAGTTATTCGAACTGAAATATGCTATTTTAACTATATTTTTTAGTTAATTCAAACATTAAAAACTGCATTAACTAAAAATATGGTAAACAATACCATAACTATTAACTATATTTATATAGTAATAATAAACAAATCATTTTAGTTATTTTACCTATTAAATAGTTATATTTACTATAGTTTGTTTAACTATAATATTATAGTAATTTTTTTTCCGTGTGTACGGTGGGTCATTATATTATGTCCCACTGTGCCACAAAGAGTTATACAACTTAATATGCCTAGATCCGATTAAATTAAATTAAGTCTTATATGGCATGGCGATCTAGCGGCTAAACTAAGAACTACCTCCGCGGCAAATTAGGTATCTGAGTACTATAATTTATAAATATTTAAATTTTTAGAAAAAGGTTGTTTTTAACGATCTAAAGTTATGTAGAAATAATATTTGCTAGAACTTTAAACGTTTTTGAAATAATTAGTGTCTTACGTTAAAAATAATATTTAATATCGAATTGTCATCCATCGGGTGCACTCACATTGAACTACTTATAAAGATATTTTATTTGTATAAAGCTTGATAATTTAATACAAAGTTCCTAGTGTGTCTAAATTTTTTTAAATATCATATATGGTATTTACAACAATTATTTTTTAAATTCTTATTTTTATTTTTTAGTCATACTGTTCAAGTACAAAACTAAAAGTTATCTAATTTTTTATACGAAACCTATCATTTTTAGATTTGTAAATATTGGATATGTCCAAGAGATAATTTAAGATAGAAATCTAAATTTGCTGTTTTGAAGGTGGGATTAGTACGTGGCCAGTGGGATATTTTCATAAAAACCTGGCCAAAATATAAAGATCAACCTAAAATTGAGTTTTTCTTTATTTTTTTCTGTGATGACTGCTATTTTACATTAAGACTTGAATTTTAAACTCACAAATAAAATATTACAATATAGATAAAAATTAGGTAGATAGAATTGAGAATCGCTAATGATACATACCCTCTACAATAATAGATCGACGAATTCGGAAACCGCTGTTTTCATCGGTCAGAAGCATAATTTTTTCGATTGCGTATATTTTTCTAAAAACAATTATTATTATTGATATGCACCTGCCTGTAATATTATAACGAGGATTTCTGGTATTACGATTTGTATTATTCTCTTCCCAATTTATACTTTTAAGTGATCTTCATATACATAACATTTTACGTGTTACGTGTTACAATAAATTTAATTATATACGGACACACGTTTTTCCAATAAAAAAATAAAGGTTATTTTCGAATATTTACATTTAATACGACGATCGGTCATCGGACGACGAATTACTATTATAATGTTATGATATTATTTAATATTATTTAAATAATATTGCTTGTGTTTAATAATAATTATGTGGTAGGTACAGCTTTTTATTTTTCTAAAAATTCATAAGTTACCTATGGAAGAGAAATTTTTATTCAGTTGAGTATTTTTTAATTGTGGCTGATTCATAAGTAGAATAGCTTAAACAGGAAGACTATGAGATTCAGGTGTATAAATTATAATTACTAATTAGGTAATTAATATTCTAGTTGGAAGGGAACATCCACGGCCGGTATACGATATTCCGAAAGCCAGTAGTGGCCGCACTGTGCAATAGTGACTAGCGATAATTTCGTTCGGCCGTTATCAACAATAGATTTGTTGTGACGGTCGACGGGTGACGAGCACATTTTGAAGTTCTGCTGTACTTCTGCTCACATTTCTAAAATTAATACTCTAAGTTTCGAACGTCGTCACGTTCAGTAGTAAACATCGCCAATTTACAATAGTTGACAGAGCGAACCGTCAGAGTTGTGCTTCATGAGAACGTAGTACGATTGTCAAACTACGACGGTGATAATTAATTCCGTAAACACAACAACAGTAACTTCTCGCCGAGCGATATGCCTATATTCACAGGTGAGTAAAACGACTCATCGGGTCTAATGTTCATGTCGTTTAATGAAATATATATATTTTTTCGGGTTCAGTGAAGGTAAAATGGGGAAAAGAAGTATACCCAGACGTGGAGATAAACACGGATGAGCCGCCACTTGTTTTCAAGGCTCAACTGTTTGCCCTAACTGGTGTCAATCCCAACCGCCAGAAAGTAATGATGAAAGGTGGCACCCTCAAAGACGATGTATGGGGCAACATTCAGATAATTGAAGGCCAAAATATACTGATGATGGGTAGCAAGGACGAGGATGTACCCATAGAACCCACTGTTAAGCCAGTGTTTGTTGAAGACATGACCGAGACACAATTGGCTACAGTTGTAAGTCATTACTCTTTGAAATGTTTCAATATAATAAATACATATATTAATTCTGAAATGTTTCAATATATATATATATGATTGCAATAATATAGACTGTTTTACTTTAAATTCACCTTTAGACCAATATGCCTGCGGGTCTTACCAATTTGGGCAACACTTGTTATTTGAATGCTACTGTTCAGTGCCTTAAGATTGTACCTGAATTACGACAAGCCCTGACTGATTTCAATGCAGCATGTAAGTTTATGGAAAAATAATCTTATATTTATTTTTACACATGTACCTAATCTATTCTAGCATCTTCAACTCTATCTAATTTTGAACCGGCTGAGAAAATCACAATTGCATGAGTGATTTATATCGAACCATGGAATCTAATCAAACGATCCCACCTCTTGTACTTTTACAAGTATTACATCAAGCATTCCCCAGATTTGCAGACAAAGCAGAGGGACATTATATGCAACAGGTAAATTAAATATTCATACTGTTGCATCATCTTGATTCTTAATCAATTATTTGAATTTCTTATTCAATTAGGTTGATAAAATATAAATATGTAATATAATTTTTCAAATATTTAGGATGCTAATGAATGTTGGGTAGAACTAATTCGTATGCTACAACAAAAGTTACCAGCGTTGAAAAATAAAAACAACTCTAAGTCCATTACTAATTACAAGTAAAGTTATTTATTCTTTTAAAACTAAAATACATTATTAAATACAATAATTGTAATGTTTTTAGATCTACAATAGATCAATTTTTTGGTGGTTCGTTTGATGTTGAATGGAAATGTGTAGAAAGTGATGCTGAAGAAGTAACCAAAACTACTGAGTCATTTCTACAATTAAGTTGTTTTATATCTCAAGATGTCAAGTATATGCATTCTGGTTTGAAAAATGTAAATATTATTATGGAAATTATTAAAATTTTATTTTTTTTTAACATAAAAATTAAAATTATACAAATTTAATATTATTTACCCCTGTTATAGAGAATGCAAGAACACATCACCAAACACTCTCCTATCCTTGGTAAAGATGCTGTTTATACAAAGACAGTAAGTTTAAACAATATTAATTACTATTGCCTATTTCAGTACTTAATATTAGTTTACTTCAATTTAGTCAAAAATCAATAGACTGCCAGCATACCTGACCATTCAATTTGTGCGATTCTTTTACAAAGAAAAAGATAAGATTAATGCAAAAATCTTAAAAGATATTAAATTTCCAATCGAATTTGATGCATTTGAATTGTGTACTCCAGAACTACAAGAGAAACTTGTACCAGTTAGAAGCAAATTCAAGGTAAAGCTAGTGCATTTCTCTTTAAATTGTTTAGCAGTGGTCGAGGCTCTGTTTTTTTTTTAGCACTAACGCTATACTCACTTAAATTAATAATAAAAAGTAGCTTGCTATTACCACTTTTTTTAAATTGTAGCTTGCTAATTTCAAGCTTTAAAAATAAAGCGTGTTACTTTTTTTTTCTTAAATCAAATAGTGATAATAAAATATAAATATTTAGTAGTCTTACAGGTTATTACACAGAATAGTTGAAATCTATATTTCCTTTGTTGTGATTAGTATGACCAAAGAATACACATCATCATAATACCATACAATAATTATCAAGTGTTGTGTTATGCATCATTTTGCATAGTTGCGTTGTGAAAACTGCAGTTTCTAGTTATATAATTCCGAACATTGTGAAATTTAGAAGTGTATTTAATCATTCAACACATTATTATTATCTTCAAACAGATTGATAATTGTAATAGCCATAGACTTATAGAAAATAGATAGAACATTAGGTATAACAACGAGTCGGGGTGAAATGACTTAACGTGTCACCCCTCAGTACTCGATTCAAAAAAAGGTATGATAACGTGTGCAAATAATGCTGTTATGAGGATCTAGTGGCTATGTATTGGCTGTCCCTGAAACAATGCCATTTCTCTCACTATTATGATAAAACTCATGTTATCTCTCCATTTGGCATGACCACGCCTCCTAATTCTCGGTAAAAATGTTCTGTCTATTTCTATAAGTCTATGAGTATTGTGCAACATTGTTTGTATTGTAGCAACAACCATGTTAATCGCTGCTCCTAACCACTTAATGTTTATTGTTTTTGATATTTGTTGACTGTTGTTAACAAAACTAAAACATAATTTAATTAATATTATTATTGCATTGCTTATAATAAAGGAGTTAGAAGACAAATTGGCTCATGAAGGTGTAAAGCCTAACGCAAAACAGTTGGCAGAATCAAAACAAGAAGAAAAACCTACAGCTCCATATTGGTTTGAAAATGGTATTAAGATAAACTAATAAATAATAATTGATAATAATGTCCTGTTCCTCAACTGTTGCTTTAATTTTTTTGTACAGATTATGGTTCAAATAACTCTGGTTATTACTCCCTTCAGGCCGTCTTAACACACAAAGGTAGATCGAGCTCTAGTGGCCATTATGTTGGATGGGTTCGACAGTCCCCAACATCTGAAAGATGGATCAAATGTGATGATGATACAGTAACACCAGTTACAACTGAAGATATCCTTAAACTTTCGGGGGGAGGTAATGAAATATATCTATTTTAGTAATATTTTTAACACTAATATTTTAATATATACTTTTGACAGGTGATTGGCATTGTGCATATGTTCTTCTTTATGGTCCAAAACTCCTACCACTGGAAAATTCATCGGTATCTAGCTGATCCTGTCAACAATTAGTTTTCTTCTATCCAAAAATAAAAATAAAAGAGAAAGTAAAATATTTCTTGTGAAATTGTATTTTAAAAAAAATTTTTAAAGGAATATAATATAGTATGGAAGATTATAAATAAACATTCACAATATTGTCAAAATAATTTATTTAAAATACAGTTTTTTTATATTGATAGTTAATGTTGTTATGAAAATTAATTGTTATTATCATAGTCATAATTTATTTCATAACTTAAGAAATAGTCTGCACATAAGGTTAGTAAACATAAAATTAAATAAAAAAATATGTAAGGAATAGAATACTTTGTTCACAATTAACGATCCTATTTGGAATATAAATTCTTGCAATACAGAGTTTCTTGGTCTTGAAACGTAAATATTCTTAAAACTTAATTCGGTGAAGATAATTTACATCTGAAAATAAATAGAATAGTTTTAACACATAGTACTGTATAATATTACGACTAGAAGTTTCTCAACATTGATAAACAATATTCATTATGAATTTATTAACATTTTATAATAGCGAAAATAACTTTAAAATATCATAAATACAAATAGTACAATTTTACCAGCCATATAAATTATATGCATATATATTGTTTAATTAAATGTTTTGATGGAGTTGACATTCTGGTACTGGTGTTATGTCACTTAAATGCCAGATCCATTATTCCATTCTCTGTTCTTGGGTTGGTGACTTTCGATAGTTTAACAAACGTTACAAGTCTCAAGTAATTAAATATAACTGTCAACAGTGGTGTGGTGAACATTTATAAACCATAAACATACAACATATATTTTAGTACCTATCTACTCTTTATCTTCTTAATATAATATAAGTAGTATATACAGCAGGAATCACTTAACGAGCATTGCTTAGAATGAGATTTTGCTTACAAGCAAAACATTAGGTCCCGGCATGAGTCTATATGATTGCATGTTAAAATATACGTTTTCAACGAGTATGGTTATTACAGGTTATCGGCTATAACGAGTAAAATACATTGAATTATAAATAAATGTTGCCGGTCGTTATGTTTTTCCTATTATATACATATTAAGGTCAACCTGCTCGTTATATTTTATTTATTTATTTGTTGATATATACATTTTAAAGCACAACAAATAATGGAAAAATCTCAAGTGAGCCATCAGCAGTTATTACTGAATTGTGTTCTGATTGGCTCACTAAAGTTTGGCCATCCCTCAGAGCCAGTAATTGTGATATTGACCGGATGATTGGTTAATATATAAGAAGCTACAGGTTACAAGGAGAAGAACTAGCTGGCCCTTGAAACTCGTAAGCGATTTCTACTGTATTATAATTATTATGTGACTATAAATATTTTAGTTTTATGTTATTGGTTACCATAATGTACCCACCTCCCCCCCAAAAAAAAAAAAAAAAAAAAATTTCCACTATTATGCCAAGACGTCATAAAACTATATTCACCACGCCAAAGATTATCAAAGATGCTAATAGTTGTTTAAAAATGAAACCTTTCGCACACAAAAAAAAAATTAAACAAATTATTTCTGAGTTTATATCTGACTTCTTTCATAAAATAAATATACATTTTTTTACTTCCATAAAAAGATTAATAATTATAAAATAATTGAACTGCAGGTTTATGAAAATTGATTGTATAAAATGTACTGCATCTTACAGTTAAATAATTTATCGGCAATAAAAATTTAAATAGAATAATTGACGGTACCTTTTTTTATGTGCATGCAGAGATTCTTGTCCACTATCTTCTTCACTAGAATTTCCATCACTAGAACTGCTTGAACTACTAGAACTACTTGAACAACTTGAACTATCCGATGCAAGACCCGTATTGTTCTTTAAGTCAACAGAGTCTGCTACTATTGCTAAATCAGGTTCTTTGTTTTTCAATACTTTATACCACTTACGTGATAATTTTGGTCGACCTCTAACTGTTTTGTGCCATACTACAGGAAAATTAGTACGGCTACAAAAATTTTGAGTTACTGCAATAGTAGTATCCAAGTTGAGTACTACGTGCCACCATCCACCAGGTACATACACAGTTTCACCGGGGCCTTGAAGTATCTCTATCTAAAATTAAAAAAATTGTTTTGATACAACAAAAAAATATTTTTAATATTTCAGGTACACAAATATGTACAAACAAATTATAAATATATTTTTAAAATAGGTTATTGTTTGTTAAATGTAGATATCAATGTTAAGATATATACATTTTTCAAATATTAAAATTAAAACTAACTGGTGAGCAATCCTTAGGCCAAGTTGGCAACTGAGTACGAGGATAGATGATTTTAAACCAAGTGATAGCTTCATCACGTTGTTTACCACCTTCAGCCGAAGTGACTTTGAGCAGTTCTTTAGGAGTATGAGTAGGAAACAGACACCATCTAATTTGAACATTCCATAATTAACATGCTAATCATAAAAATAAAAATAATTCAACAAACTTTACCTTTTGTGTCCAGTAATTAATGAATTCCAGGCACTGGTACCTAATGGATCTATGTGAATTCCAGTCCCTGATCTGGAAGGACCCATGACAAACCATCTATATGGAGGCCTTTTCTTTTCACCTGCATATTTAAATAAGTCATCTTGAAAGTATAAGGGTATGTCATAATCATCCAACAATTTTTTTCTTCGATGATGCTGTATACAAAATGTACATACAAATATTAAGTTTTGTTGAATAATGATAGGTAAATGATAAACTAACAAATTCAATGTGTCTCGGTTAAAATAATTGTCAGATAGTTGATTTTTATACTTTATAATAATTTTGCTAGAATATTAGATTTGTTTAGATGTTTAACTTAAGGTCTTTTAACAGAAGACAATTGTGACAACTGTTTTGCACATAATTATAAAGAACATATTAAAGTGGTGTAAAAAAAAAATGATACTTGTTGGTAAGGACGAGACTGGTTTTTATCATTTTCTTTATGAATACAATTATAATAAGTGTATTTTCCTTGAACTATCAAATTTACTTTAAGTTATGTTAATTGAAAACATAAATAAACTAATGAACTTACATCACCATAACTGCTGTCAAATATATACAGAGGGCTATCATCTTTATTATTATTCATGTAATGAACAAAATATTTCATTTTCATCTTAACACTATATCCTTGATTATCTTCTCCACATTTAAATCTTTGGTTACGGTATTTTTTTCCTATTCTCTAATTGAAACAAAAAAAAAAAAAAAAAATTAAAACTATTGCACTAAAAACAAATCTAATATTATAAAATACTTCTATTGTCCATTTATAAGAAGCTCTCCAATTATTTTGTAGTCCTCTTATCACAACTGGTTTATAGGGTCGCTCGTATTTTTCAACAAATACTTGGGGACTCACAGTTTCCACATCAATGCGATCTACATTATCATGAACTTTTGTAAAAGGCTTAAAATTATCAGCATAACCATGGGCATGCCATGCATATTTATCACTCAGTTCTAAAAAAATATATTGCAAATCGTTAATATCATTGTTCATCTAAGACTTTGATTTAACTATCAATGTTCCCATTGATTTGATAAAAACAGCGCTTTTCTTTTGCCGTTTTAAAATTTTGGTTGATTACGTAATTGAATTCAAATAAATACATCAGGTTCATTTTAATTTTAAACTTTGATAATATTTATTGGTTTATAAAAAACAACTATAATTATTATTATTATTTTAAGACAAAAAAGTGATAAGTTTATTCACCAACAAGTAAAAATAATAAAATAATAGTTATTTGAGAGAACTAATTCAAACTAAATAAATTTGAAACGAATATGCAATATTGTAGTTAAAATGATAAATTTGTATTAGATACCAATGTTTTATCATATATACATAGTTGATAAATTCTTGAAAATATAAATTTGTTTGAAAAAAATAGCAGTGAAGTGTTAAACAGAAACTTTTATAATAAGGCTATAATACATTTTCCAAATAATAATAACACGTATATAATTATAGTTAATTCTCAAATCCTCAATACCTGGTCTAGCTTTATTCTTAGCCTCTTGAATCCTCTTCCGTGTTCTAGATTCCGAGCTATTTGAAGAATCACTCATTATGTACCAATACTTGATTTTTTGCTGTTGAAATTGTTTTCTTTAAAATGCACTAAAAATAATTCTAACAATAACTTGAGCTCCTGCCTGGTTCACGTTACAAAAATGTAATTATATCAAGAACAAAATAAATTGTTACTAAAAAGTAAAAATTATCATTCAGATCGTGTCTTATATATAAATAACATTGTAATGGTTATGGTAATATTGGTATTACATATTAAAAAAATTAAAATCTGTACATTTTAACTCTTGAGTATAAATTATTAAATTGAGTATCTGAGTTATCTACTTTTAATTTGAAATAAAAACATAACCTTATATTTTAGGACTTACCTTATCCACGGCCTTATCGGATTCGACCACCAAATTAAACTTAACGGCTTCAAAGAGATTACATTGATAATAATCATGAAATAAGATAATACAATTTACTTTTAACCACTGAGCTACTGAACCGCGATTATTGAACATATTTTTACACAAAATTTTTCCGAACCTGCAGTCCATATTCAATAACTTGAACATTTTGTTTTTTTCAAAGTACAACCACTTTTAACTTTGTGTAAGTCATAATAAAAGAAATCTATAAGCTTGTTTTATATACTTTAAAAGTGCTCAATTTATATAAAAAGTACTCTTGCTTCAATTTTAGTCCTAGAATGTCTGATGAGGAAAATGATCGTTTTGAAGAAGAACAAAGTTTGTTAACTGACAATTTTGAAACTATACCGCACACACCAAGTGCTTGGGAACAAGATATATACGATGTTGATGAAGATCCAGACCCCCATGGTAAGAATATTGACAATAATGTTTGATGTTGAGTCTTGAGTCTGTATATTAATTTGAAAAATGGTAGGTGTTTACATATTCAAACTTGTACGATTCTTTATCACAATAGATGATTAATTTTTCTTTTGTAAATGTTCGCTGTTTACTTAATTATGATGTCAAATGAAATGTGAATTATACAATTTGAACTAAAACTTATTTGGTGCCACGAAAGCAGTATTAAAAATAAATCATATTACGTGTCAAATCAAATAAGTTAATACATTTATTAAATTTATTATTATTATTTTTATGTTATAATATAACTATTTACATTTATATATAATTAGCTAGCCCAGAAAGGGAAATTTTATGGGCCGCTGAACAAGGTGAATTGGATTTGGTGAAATCTTTGGTGTCAAAATATTCTCACTTGGTTCATATCCATGATAGAGATGGTTATACAGCTTTACACAGAGCATGTTATAGTAATCATCTATCGATTGTTGAGGTATACTTAAGATAAATCTGTTAAATTCATTAAACTCACTTTATTTACCTATACATATAGTTTTTATTAGAAAATCACGCAAATCCAAATGCTCGGACAGCTGATCAATGGACACCATTGCATTCTGCTTGTAAATGGAATAATGTGGAATGTGCTGAAAAATTAATAGAGGCCGGAACTGACATAAATGCTTTAACTAATGGTGGTAAATGTTTAATTACAAATATTAAAATATGAATTTATACACATCTATTTTATTATTACATTATATTTTTATAGGAATAACACCTCTACATTTAGTAGCAGAGTTGGCTGATTCGCATAGTCTCATTGAACTATTATTGTCTCAACCTGGTATTCAGTCTAATGTAAAACTACCAAACGGTACAGGCGATACACCAAAAGATATTACTGGTCGGAAGAGCACAAATGATCGACTTTTTGAATATTCTGAACCTTGTTTCAATTACATATGAATTGAACAATAATTATTCAGACCAAAGACTAATACAAGGCCCACATGATGCTACTAGTACTTTTTTACTGGGATGTGTACTAATCGAATTGATGGACTGTGTGTATGAAACGTTTTCTTTAGGTTTTAACTTCTCTATAACTTTTGCACTGACAAAATCCCAACACCAAAGATGTCCACAAGTTGATCCACTTATTATTATGCTATCGTTATGAAATACACAGTTTTCAATAAAATAATCACCGACTGTATGTCCTGTGTACCTGTTAAACAATTAAAATACATACTAATAATATCACGTGAAAATGTTGCAGGGAACAATTAAATTTCTAGAACAAAATTTCATACTCATTCAATAATTCTCCTTTTTGCCTGTCCATCAACTTTAATGTATTGTCTGTACAGCTAACTAAAGTGCACATATTGTCTTGTGTTGAACTGATACATGAAATTGGCTCTACAAGCACAATGACGATTTAATATGCATGGTTACAATTTGTAATATAAATTATAAAGATAATATTAATTACTTACTTCCAATAAAATCAGAATCCAAATTTCCCATTCTTATGTCATAAGTTCTTAAAAAACAATCTAAAGAACCCGTTAGAATTTGATGGCCTATCACTAAAACTTTAGTAATACTGTCTTTAGCTTCTTTCAAAACCTATAATTGTATATAAACAAATGTACAATAGTTAAAATATGGACTTTTAACAATTTCAAATATTTTATTTTCTAGTTTTATATTCAATTACTGAGAAAAATGCATTATATATTTTTAATTTGTACTATTTTTATGTTATGAGCAAATACAACAAATATTTTCTTATAATTGGTGGAAATTGGAAAAAGATTTGTTGAAATTAATGCTAGTTCTTATTATGTTGATTTTTGATGTAATTTTTAAAATTATACCTTAATAAATAACTGATTTATAAAACAATTTTATCAATTTTTCTTATTAGATTAAAATAATAAGCTATTAATTTAATTACCTACTTCAGGTGAAAATGTGTAGTAAAAAAGTTAACAGCTTAAAAATAACATACAATTAACAGCAAAAAATAATAAAATAAAGATAAATGGTTATATATATATATATTACTTGTATTGGGCTATTGTTACGACTTCTAGTATCCCAACAACAAACAGTGTTGTCATTTGATCCCGACACCACGACTGAAGAATCTTCATTATATTCAACACAATTCACAGCAGCAGCATGCTGCCGTAATCTGCGTTTTACTCGCCCATCTGACACATCCCATAATACAACTGATTTGTCAGCTCCACATGATGCCAATTCACTTGGAAAAAAAAGTTTACAATATGTATTTGGTTTCGTAAATGAGCACGAACATATTTATCGGGATTATATATAAATTTACGTACCTGCTATCACATGAACCACATGCATCCATTACACAATCTCCATGGCCAGCGTAGGTTTTCAAACATAATTCCTTGAATGGATTCCAGAGTTTAATTTTCTTGTCACTACCACAAGTAAGGCAATATTCACCATCCACTATAAATACAAAACGACAGTCAGTTACACAAAATCTAGCACAGTTTCAATAATAATTTATAAATAATTTACTTTACCATTAAACCTGACAGAGCGTATCGCTCCTTGGTCACATTTTATATTCGATACACATTTCAAATCCATTTTGAAAGTTTTTGAAATTTACATTAGAGAAACTACTGAAATTGAAATGAATAACTAAAACACAGAAACTTCGACCGATCAAATTAGTTTGTATTTTATAAACACAACAGAATTTTTACCGGTCGACAGAGCTGGTCTAGAACCTCATAAGTTGATAACTTGGTTATCACTTATCAAAAGTAGATAACAATATTATTATTATTGTAATTTGTTTGTTGTGGTTGCTACGACCACGGAATAGATAGAATGCAACTACCTCGACTCGAGGTCCTCCAGAAACGACTGCCACGAATTAAAATATACCCTGAAGTCCAAATTGATTACTTTTAAGAAAGGTACCTAGTTCAAACCATGGAGGTATGCGTCAAACCGGTACAACTCTATTTTTACCTTTTTACCTGAAACTTGCACTTTTTATCTTTTTATATTTGAGAAAACATAACACGATTGCATATTTTTGACTATTTTTCTTTTTTCATATATAATCTATTTGTACTGCGGAGTACCCATAATGTATTACTCATTAATATTTTTGGTGATACTTATTTTCATTAGTAATTTACTTCTCAAATGATGTACCTACTCAGTAGATACTAGATAATATAGATATTACTTGAATAATTTTAAGCTCAATTAAAAAATGTTAAGGTGGTTCCAGTCGGTCATAAAAAAAACCGTTTTTAGACCCTCCGCTGTGACAAGATTGTGAGACTTAGGAGGGTTCGATTTTAATGTTGCAAAAATAATTTCTTAACATCTCCTCCAGAGAACGGTCGGAGCTTTTATTTAAAGTTTCTACTTTTAACAATATTATAATATTATACAATATTTCAGTTTTTACAACATTTTTGTTGAACCATAGAAGTATTGAAGTATTGAAGAAATTAATATTTCTAAAAAATTCTTAAACCGTTCTTTAGAGGACGTGTTAATAGTTGTTAAGATTGTTACAGAATCAAAATCGCACCAACCTAAGTCTCACAATATTACGTCACAGCTGACGAATTTTTTTACTCGAAAAGTAACCGTATACTTTTTCCTAATTTAATATACTGACACGTGCCTGCGAGTGCGAAAACGCCGGTTCTTAAGCCGCGTAGGTACACACTTGTAACATTTTCTGTTACGCCGTAACGCCGTTCCACCAGTTGTCGGTAAATTTGGCCGCATCAAAGGATGTTATGCGCAAATGTTACAAGTGTGTACGCGGCTTTAGAATGTGGATACGGATTTGTTGAAGTAGAAAAGTATTGACATACTGCGCACACACACTAATAATCATTTAACAATCAAAAAAAATTGTGCCTATGTATTTTTAATATTTTTCAACTGCTATTAGAACGAAATATCAGGAACCTTGCATTATATTTTCACGCTCTTTTACCCAACAAATAAAATTTTATTGATATTTACAGATAAAAAAAACAAAAAAAATTGAAAACTGACTATGCCCGTAAACAGCTCAAAAAAAGAGTCCACATTTTTTCAAAACTATGGTATATAGAAAATGCTAATACAAACATTCAGTGAAATTTTCAAGTGTCTACAGTCATACGTTTTTTAATTACAACAAAATAAGAAGATCGTTACTGACCTCTTCCATCCCACTGCACTTCCCCGATTTTTTTAATATTTCATAATGAACTCGAAAATTGGCCATTTTCAACGGAGTATTATATATAACGAACGAAAACGCTAAATCTACTTAGGTTCTTAAGCGGGTCGTAAAAAAAAGATAGGTACCATAATTGTGGGTTAATAGAAACGATAGGTACGATATTAAATAGATAGCGAGTACATATGACCTTTATTTGAAAGAAGAGTAGTTGCGATCATGTCATAGTTCATTTATCCATGGTTACAATATTTGACGATTTCATTATAGGCTTGAATACTGCATTTACATTTTTTATTTAAGGGAAAAATAATATTTCATAATAATATATGATCATTAATTATTTTAGTAATTATAAAAATAAATACATTCATCGTTCCACTCAGAATCTAAAATAAATATAATACAATATGATTTGAACTAATTTAGTAACATTATAAGAATAAATATAAATACCTATAATATATTTAAAAACATGTGTAAACATGGTAATTGAATACTATTTTCGGGCAGATCACGTTCTCTACGGCTTAAAAACGAGTTTGGTAGATCTCAAACGACATCGTCGACATCACATTATCACAACCCATATTATATGCCTACATGGCTAAACGGTAATATAAGGTATAACCCATGTATTGTTGAACAATTTTACATGTAAGTTGATCTCAGATGAAAAATTCCATTTTAAAATGTATAACCAACTTTATTATATACAAAAAATGATAAAAAAAAAATCCTTTTATTAAAGTCTTCTACATAAACCATTTTTCTATCGATACAAACGTCATTATAAAATAAAAAATCACAACAGAATATACATAATTAACATTTTAATAACATTATAATTTTTAACTGGAAATAATATTAATGGAATTCACATTTATCTAAGTACTAAACTTATACAATATAAGTAAATGATTTATTATATATTATATCATAGCGTATAAATATACCTACTAAATAATATTTATACTTCATAGCCTATAGGTATAAAAACCGTTTGATCCAAATAACATTCATACCATACTTGTAAACACTACAACAATATAATAATATGTATAGGTACCAGTTACATTAAAATAATTATAAAATACACATATTTATTGAATCTCTTATGATATAATTTAATACACGAATACTGCAGTTGTAATATAATTCATATTATTACTGTGCGCTTCGCTGTTTTTTGTGACAGAACCCATTAACAGTTAACTCTTTAATTTAGTTTTCTACCTCTAAAACCAAGGCTGGGCAATTGCATTATTATTTTTTGACGTGAAAACGAAATAGACTGAAATAGTGAAATATAATAAAATTAAAAACAAAATAAATTAACTTAACTTACTTCTTAAAATAAAAAAAAAACTTCGTTAATTTCACGTTAGTTAAAAAATAAATTTAGTAAGGTAACAGTTAAGTTAACGAAAAGCCAAAAGTAACAAGTTAAGTTAAAAAGTTTAAATTAAATTAACTTTTTAACTCGTTAATGCCCAGCCTTGTCTAAAACTATTTTCTGTTTGCTTAAATAACAACAGCATAACCATAATACATATTTTAATAATTAAAGAATATTATAAAAAAAAACCAAAAACATACATCGTACCTACTTCATATTATATTGTAGTCCCTACACGAAATCTCTTACACAACATGCTTACATGAATTACGGTAAATATAAAGTGAAAAATCCAAATTTGACATTTTATCATCTATCATTAATCTTTATTATTATTAATCATTTATGACTAGTTTAACACATGAATCACTAAATAAACATATACTATGTATTTAATTGTATGTATTATAGTGTGTGGTAGACAATTACGGTAGTACAATTTTAAGTTAAACTTTCCGGTTGATATTCTATTAAAACCATAACACATGATTCGAAAACATCCTTAGAATATACTTAAGACAATGTATAGGATTTATTTACCTATACAAATGATTTTTTGTTGCATTTTTAACGTCGATATAACTAATAAACAAATTGTTTTGGTTGGAAAATATTATGATTTTGTTTACATAAAATATTCCTTTGTCCTTTATACATACAGTATGTATCTTATGTCATTGTACGCGGGAGTTTTTAACGATTATGGATCGATGACATAGAATTTCGCTAAAACGAAAAATACGTATTTCTTTATTTTTGACAGGCAATTTTATTATAACAATTTCGAAATTTTTCAACACGCACCTGCACCAATAGCAAAATCAACTTTATTTTTTCAAATGGTAACTACTGTATTTTTTTAATGTATTTTGGTAAAGCTTTGTTTTCTGAAAATTGTTATAGTCAAATCATCAATTTTGGTTCGCTAGTTTATTAACGTTCAATAAAATTAATTTTCCTATTGGTACACACGCGTGTTATAAAAAAATTGCCTGTTAAAAATAAAGGAATACGTCCATTTTCGTTTTAACGAAATTCTATGTCATCGATCCATATAATTATTAAAAAAAACCCGAGTACTATGACATAAAATACATCCTGTATAATGCATTTACTATTTATACTAGACAATTTTTAGTTTAAACTATATTCTAGAATTAACATTTAAAAATTTTAACAGTAAAGAAGAACTCAAAAATATTATGCTGTAGTTGTTTCTAAGAATAGAAACTTATATTGAATTTCAATTATTTTGAGCAACTTATGGAGATTTTAATAGATTTATAATTAATTAAAAATGATATATTTACTTTTTAACTATAAAATTATTTATAGAAATGTAATAGGTTGTATAAATAATTAATATTATCGATAAACGTACAGATCAAAATGTTTGTGAAATTTATAAAACTTCAATTTTGATTTGTTTAATAAGAGGTATAAAACTTATTGGGTATTAAAGTAAAAAATATTATATTTTGAGTCTTACAATAAATAAAAGTACAAAATGTAGGAATTAAAAAAATTGTTTTAGTAAAATACAAATAAATTAATGTTGCGTTGTATTTATAACTAAATTGACTAGACATCTATTTGGAATGAAGTTTCTTGTGTAAGTCTTCTAGGTGATCTTCGTTGATGAGATGATATTTTTGGGCGGCGTTCATATTCATTTCCCTCGTTTTGTCGCATTGGTCTTGAGTCTGAAAACCTAGCCGGAGGATTTAAACGCTCACTAAAACCCAAAATGTGTATTATATTCCATTTAAAATTGATGAAAAACTATTAAAACCTGTACCTAAAATTAATTTCATCATTATGACTTGAAAACCCATTGTTATTCTTCAGTGACCTTTTTGTAAATATTTGGCTTTTTGATTTAGGCTTCCGTAGAGGAGGAATTACAGAGGGTTTTCTAACTTCGGCTATCGAGGTCTCTGACGAAGAACTGGTGCCTTCATTGCTCACTTCTATAAAATAAACTTATTATAACTGTGTAGTATTTTTTGTACAATATTTAACTTTTATTTAAATAATATACCTCTACTCATTCTGTGTCTAAAAGAAACAAGTTCTTGGCTTGCTGATTGATTTCGTCTTGCTTCACCATTGTCAGAGTCACTACCATGAGTGTCATACTCTGAAATAGGTAGGTGAAGAGTTAGAATCCGCTTTACCTCAGAATCTGTACTACCTAAATTGTCTGATTCTGAAACAGACCAGTTCTTAGTGTTTAATTTTTAATCCTTATTAAACTACTATAGTAATTTTGTTAAAATTTCATTTTAAATAGTACCTAATTAATAGAAATTGCTCAAATAGTGATAACACACACTTACACACATCAAATATGTACAATGAACTAAAAATCTTATCTAGGTACATTATATTTTTTAATATTTATCACCTTGACTTTCCGAATGAGGATCTCTAAGTTTTCTTCCTTTTTGACGGACTTTTGTATACTCTGGCTCTTTTCTCTAAAACAATATTTTAATATGTTATAAAAATCAGCAGACAAAAATTCGAACTCAAATATATATATAAAAAAAATGTTAATATAATTTTTTTTAAAAGTTTTTAAATTTTTATTTATATGCTTGGGTCCGAATTTTTGTCTGCTGATTTTTTACAATACCTTCAAATAATCTAAAATCATTGGGTGTTGGTGGTAAACGTGCTAAATCGGTTAATTGTTTTATAATAATAATAAATTATAAAAAAACAAGTGAGCTAAAATTGGTAAGGTCAACTCAGTGATGTACTTAGACTTGATTTTTTTTTTTTTTTTGGGGGGGGGGGGGGGGGTAATTTTTAAATTAACAAATTTGATGACCTGGACATAACACAACATATGGTAAACTTTAATAGATCATTAATTTGTATTCGTGTTATTATTTTTAATTAACATGTAATAACATAATGTGTATTAAAGTCTGAAATTAACTCAACTTAAGAAGTAATTACTACCATAAATAAAAAAAAATGTTAATATATAATTTAGATATTTTTTTAAAACATTAACTTTCTATTTTTTTCAGAAAAAACACCGATCACCTCAGTACCTCACTACTTTTGATTGGTATTTTAGCGCCTGGGCTATAAGATAAACTAAAGCAACCTACATTGATGAATTATATAGTTATAATATAGTTGATAAAATATGATATTTTATTTACTTGAACAAAATTATAGGGTTCGGAAGTTGATGCTTTTGGTTGATGATATACAAATGAACCTCTAACTGAATGGTATGGACCGCTGTAAATATTACCACTAAACGTACTTTCACCTTGTGGTTGTTTGGCAAGTTCAAATGTTGCATACGGGCAAATTTCATCCATATATTCTTTAAATAAATAGTTTAAATGTTTTATATAGGTTAATGGCCCTATTATGTTATATGATGATATAAATACCAGTTGAATCGGTTTTAAATGTTACAGAATCGCAACTTAAGGTTTGTTGCGATTGCCCCCTGACTGAATATCGTTGATCACGGCTCCGTTGGCTTTGATCTCTAACCGATTCTTCATCTGAGCGTTCTAGTATAAAATTAGATTTCAACAATTTTGGTCATGTAATACCAAGTCTCACAAATACTTACTCATTACTTTATAATAGTATGTAAATGCTGCGATTGATGATACAACAACTAAAGCTATTATCAAGGAAATGGCAGTTGTGATTGATGTAAATACTGAAGCTTCTTCGGTTGCTATTTCAGTATATAAATCAAACGGTATAACAGTCGCTGTTTAAAAATACACAAACAAAATATATTATTATTTATTCATCCTTTTTAGTTAGTTAATAAGATATTTAAAAATACCTCCATCAATAGTGAGCGTGGTGAAGTTATACAATGCATACGATGACCCAATATTATTGTGTGCAATAACTTTCAATTGATATTTAGTTGCCGGCTCAAGACCTTCAACAGTATACATACGCTCTGTTGGAGCTACAGGTTTACTGCCATCACTTAAAATCCACTCATCAGATTTTGCTTGTTTCCATTCAATTGTATAATATAATATATCACATCCTCCACTTCCCCACAGATCAAACCAGGCACTCACTGTTGAGCTATTATATGTTATTGCTTCAGTTGGTGATTCAGGTGGAATAGGCACTGTGGAATTATAAATATATGTACCTATTATTATTGAATATTGACATTTGTTATTTGTTAATATTTGCTATAACTGTTTACATGCAAAAAAAGTTGTTTAGTTGTTAGTATTCTAAATATTTTTTTTTATATTTATATTTTTTTTTTTTTTTTTTTAAATTGAATTGGACGCGTAACTAAAGTATTGGTGAACAGATGAAGATTTATATTTTATTAATCTGAGTGTCACTGCTGGGTGACTTCTCTCTTCACGTCTCTATGTCTTGTAAATACCATTAATGATTGTATATAATTCAATAAATGTTAAAAAAAAAATCATTAGAATTAGTAAAAAACCGTCTATTTGGAAAGTAATTTAAAAGTATTTCAATGCTATAATTGTCAAAATACCTCATTCTAAATTTGGTCAGTCGACAGTTATAACTTATTATCTTATGTAATTTTTTTTAGTAGCTGTTATGCGTAAAATATATGAATAAATAAATACCCGAGCCTTTAGTATATGATGTTAAAATGTCACATGGTAGACCCGTTCCAATTTTGTTGTAAGCAGTTATATACAATTGATACCTTGTGCCACAAAGTAATTTTTGTAATACATGAAAATGTGTCTTTGCATCAATATGGATTTCTTCCCAATCACCATGTTCACGTTTAAAATTGATTATGTAACCTACAATTTCATTAATTAATAATAATTAAAAAAAATTGTATTTAGCAAATAAGTGAAATAACTAATACATCAACTCGCCTAATATTGGTATATCTGGTTCAGCTGTATCCGTCCACTTCAGTTGTAAACTATCGGTTTCTTCTAAATAGACAGTTAACTTTGGAGGTGATGGCGGTACTATAATTTATAGATAAATAATTATAATTTTCACCAATAAATATTTGATTACCTTTAATTATTTATTACCTCTAACGTTAACTACATATGAAATTTCATCTTTCCCGTGTGTATTCTCCACGCCACACGTATAGTTTCCTCTGTCTGAGTGTTGTATATCGTGTATAATCAACGATCCATCTTTGTTTATCTGAGATGAAGGGAGCAATTGTAAAATCGGGACAGTTATAAAATTATATACATACATTACTATATATTATATGTACAGGGGCGTATTTACATGTTTCCCACTTGTATAGGCCTATGGAAAATTGTCGTCCTAAATAACTAACAACCCGATTTTTGAGACATAGTCAGGAAATTCGTCGTTAAGATGATGCTTCACCAGTATTCGTGCTCTCTGTCTTACAAACGCATAACATAGCATATTGTACGCTCAGCAGATCACGCTTAGCTCTGATAGTTTAAAAAATCGAGGGAATTGACTTTTTATAAAATTTAAAGGTAAGATTATTATCTAGAGAACCTCATAGGTTTTTTTCGGATTTTAATTTTAAAATAAGTTAAGAGTATTTATAATATATCTTAGTCCGCGGTTATCGCCTATTGGCTATTAGAGTATAAATAACATAATATTTTACAATAAAAAAAAATCTAAAAACGTAAAACGTAAACCTTCAACAATTTGCCGCTGTAAATACGCCACTATATATGTATAGATACTACCTATATTACATATAATGTAATATCGTTATTACATCTATATATACTTCACCAAATCTCAATAATATAAAAGTATAAATACATTTTGTAATTGCACACTTGTAAATAATAAGTAATAACCATATCAATTAAGATATCATAATTCATGCTAATGAAAAAAAAAAACATTAATGAACATTTGATAACATCGTCTATTTTTCTTCAATTTCAGATTTTTTACCATCAAAACTACTGTTATATTTTCCAAAAAAATATAAGTACCTACAATATTCAAATTTGTCCTGTATGACTGAATAATTGATATTTTAAATAGATTAAATGCTTTCCCGAGGAGATTAATGTTATTTGTTCTATCGAATAAAATAAGAACATTTTCATTTGTCTCTCTTTTAAGCAAATGTATTGCGGGGTACATTTTTCTAATGCAATGAGACAGTAGTAAACCTTGGTTTAAAAATAAAATAATTAGTCGTTTTAATCTATCATCATTGCTTAATAGAGGAAAAGCAATATGTTTTAAGCATAGAAAAAATTATTATATACATATAGGCATGACGAAGTAACAAGGTATGATCACAACAATCTGAATTTCGTTCATTCGACGCAGAATAGGGTGGAAGTCATCCTCATCATTTGATTAGCTTATATTTAACGCGTATATTATGAGTTAATAATATATATAGTGATATAATAATATCAAGGACCAATGAAGAGCCGAGGAAGACTCCCACTCCTATTTCTGATAATAGAGGTGTACAATTTTTTTTGTAATGTGTATAACAACATTGTGATCATACCTTATTAATTCGTCATGCATATAGGTACTATAAGTCTTAGCATACAATATATTTAATTTATTTTTATGTTTGCAGAATATTAATTATTTAATCGAACCGAACATATCTTAAATGTGAGCATTATAAAGTACCCTAATATTAATATCAAAATAATTCATAATAAAATGTGTGTTGTGTAACCTGATATCTTCCACTCGAAATGATTGATCGTCCACCTTTTGTCCATATTGGTTGAGGATACGGTATACCTACTCTTTTACAGCTCAATGTTACATTTTTCTTCCATCGCATAATCAAAACTTGACTGAATGATACTATTTGAGCGGAGATTTTAATCGTTGGGATTACAGTTATTGTTCTAGTACTTTCGCCTTCCCCAACTTTAGTTAATGCTTTGACCCAAAACTGGTATTTTGCACTATCAATGATTCTTGATGCTTCAAAAACCTCAATAGATGGGCTGAGTATTTTTTTTATTGGTTTCGACTAGAAAAACACATTTAAGTTATTAAAACAATTATTTAGAAAATTAGTATATAATATAAGGATTACATCTTTATGACCGCTTAAAATTGATATGTATAAAATATAACCAGTCAGTCTCCCATTTGGACGAATTGGTGGAAGCCAAGATACAACAATGGTTTTTATAGAGCTTATGACTGCTTTGATATCTGCTGGTACTGAAGGGGCTAAAATACAAACATAACACAATGAGCTTTGTGTGTAAACCGATAAGGAAAAAACAATTGCATTACTATCTTCTTCGGTTTTGCAGTAAATTGGATCACTTTGAACCCCATCTCCTTTACTCGTAAATGCAAATACTGATATGCTATAGTTTGTGTATTTCAATAAAGCTTGGATTGTTGTGTATTGTATAGTAGTAATTTTCGTTTCAAATTCATTTTTTTCTGAAAACAATACCACGTATAATTGTTTAATAACTGTATGAACTTATTTCATATATATAGTTGTTTTGATAATTATATACACTTACCATACCAGTCTTCTGCTGGTTGATACGATACTTTGAAACCTTGTATTTTACCATTGCGCCCCGTTGGCAGAGGTAAATCCCACGATACTTGAATGCTTTGTGATGTTAAAGATCTACACGCCAGTTTTTCTGGTGGCATTGTTGGTACTAATTGAATATTATGTAGATATTATTAAATATTAGTGATTACCTCCTTTTATTATATTGTGTACCTAACATTTATTTGGTATTATAATACTCACTTCCTTCGTCAGTCTGCACTGTAATAGGCTTCGAAAACGGCCCAGTTCCTCTGCTATTAAAAGCTTGTACTACAATCGAATACGTCGTGTACGGTATTAGACCACTAATCACAAAGTCTTCGCCATATTGAGAATTTATGTTAATAGTTTTTATAATGTAACGACTGTGTGGTACCGTTGGTGTCGTAGGATTTTGTGTATCATCCGTCGGCAAGTATCCAATGTGATATCCAATTAAAATACCATTACAAGAGTCTGACGGAGGTGGTTCCCACATTATCAATAGTTCTGTTTTGCTTTTAGCTTCAGCACGAATATTTTGAGGTGCCATACTAGGAACTAATTAGCGATTTAAATAATAAATAAATAAATAATATTCGAGGATGTTAGTTTAATAAAATTTACAAATTTAGACACGTATTATCTTTATCATTATTATTTCCAGTTTATTTTACTCAATTGATGTAATATACTTCTATTTTTAATGACAAAAAAAAAAAATATGAGATCAGCATCACTTAACTTAACCTACATTGATTTCGTATGTTGCCATTTAATATTTAAGAGATATATTAACATAATATTTTTACCTTTATCTTATATAGATAAATAAATTATAAGTATTTTTAAATTTGTTTATTTGCACCAACCCATATTTTATGTTAAAGTATGTAGAATGAAGGAACTTCCATTTTCTTTTAAAATTACACATATCATCTTATACAATAATAATATAAAGAGGTTTCTCCTTTTAATTTGAATAATTTAAGCAGTATAATGGTATACCTTATACGACCTAGCTACTAATTTTTGTAAAGATTCGTAATTAATTAATTTTTCTAAGGTAATTAATATTAAATAGTTAGTGAAAATTTACCGTGGCCTATATCAGTATTATTGATTTGTGTTGAGCATACAAACTAATATATATATATTTTAATTTAAAATAAGATTATTGATACTTATTGATAGTCGATTTCAATAAATTTTGTCCCGTAGTCTTACTAAGTGTATTATCAAAACTCACGGAGAGAATTATTCTAAAAAAGATAGTCCTTTTCATAGAACCATAAATTCCGATTCATCAGGCAGGTTTTCGACCTAACAGAAGTTGCTGCGAAGAGGTTCTGGCCTTAACGTCTCACGTCGAGAAATGCTAAAATGACAAAATTAAGTCTAGACCTTCGGTAGCAAACGATACGTTTTGGAAATACGGCTTACTATGGAATCTATCAAATATTATACAATGCTCACGCTTGGTACAATACAATAGAGCCAGCCTAGGAAATAGGAATTTTCGAGTATATCTTGGTAACCAGAAAAGCAGAACACGCATACTAAACAATGTCATATTTCAAGGATATCCCCTAGCCCCACTTCTTTTTAACGTATATACTCACAAGTCACGACATACAAGACTTTAAAATGTTCTCTTATGCAAACGACATCTGCATAATAGCGCAGGACAAGAAGCTAGAAAATATTGAGAGAACCTGACATTAGACTTATCAAGGTTGGCACAATACTTTTTCATTTGAAGAACAGGGGAGCCAACAAAAAAATATCAGTCTATTATGCGGTGAACAAATCAAAAACGAAAAGGCACCCGTGTATCTTGGCATTACATTGGACCGGACGTTAACCTTAAACACATCTGCATAAAGATCAGCAAAACTTAAAACTAGAATTTGCCTTATCAACAATAATTAGCTGACACCATATGGGGAGCTGCAACAAGCGTCCTTCGGACTTCTTCCTTAGCCCGGGTCTACTCAGTCGCAGAGTACTGCGTCCCAGTATGGGTAAGAAACGCTCACACAGAGATGGTGGACATCAAACTAAGGAGGGTCATACGCATAACATCAGGCGCAGTCTTGAGCACAAACAAACAATGGCTGCTCTACCTGGCAAGCATAGAATCTCCTCATATTAGGAGACAAAGCAGTGTAGTAAAAGAAAAGGTCAACATCTATAACCACCAGGAGTTTCCGATAAAAGAAGATGGAATTGCATACCCGAGACTTGAGTGTTAAAAACCGTTATTGTCAAGAGCTCGGATCATCACTGAGGTGAGGGAAAACACCCCCGATGCGCGGCAGGCAAAAATGGCAGAGAGAGAAACCAGGAGGGTTCAAGTAGATAACGCGCGCACTCCAGTTTTAGGCACGGACCTCCCTGGGAGAATCTGGGTTAGACTCAACATAATACACACAGGACAAGGTAGATGCACTCTTAGAAGTTGAGAAAGAGTCCGGAATGTGACTGCGACACAAGCATATGGACATACGGTGGATGCAACATCTAATTCTGGATTGTCAATTAAGAAGATACGATTGTGATCTGGAAGACTTTATCAAAATGACCTCTGAGTGGCCTGGTTAGATTTTCTGAATGTAGATATCTAAACTAATTTAATTTAACTAAATTTAATGTGATACTTATTATTTATTTGTTCTGTTTTTCTTTATTAATACCTTAAAATGTGTATCTATATTAGTTATAATAATAATAATACTATAATAGTATTAATAATAATGACAATAATTGCATTTAACCTCTTATCTAATAAGAAAATATTTTAGCGCTACCATTCATTGTAAAGTCATACTAATAAATAAAATACATTTTATGCTGATATCACGAACAATTTAAATATCTTAAAACTAGGTAGTAGGTATACTATCATATGAATTTGAAATGTTAAATTCATCGAAAATTTGACGATATAGAGAGAAGAGAGTCATGTATACTGGTTTAATACCATGTTTATTCATTTCAAAACAGGGATATAAAGTGTATACTTATGTATATTTAATTTATATTGATACACAACTATGGTCTTGGCCACTGATGTCAATATTTAAGGATTGTAAGACGTCATGTCAAATGACGTGATCTCTAAAAATATTAATAATAAAGTTACCTTCTTCTTGTGTAAAAGCTTGTGCTTCATCACTGGGTTCACTAAATCCTATGGCATTTTCTGCAATGACTCGAATATGGTAAGACGTTGCCGGCGTTAATCCCTCGACGGTTGTAACGGTTTGAGTCCCAGCAACAATTACTTTTGTCGGGTCAGTTATCCATAAAGCTATTGAAATAATGATTTTTAATGTAAAAAATATTCTTAATCAAAAAATGCTAAACATACATGCAACTAATTTGTATTGGACTATATAATTTAATATAACACTGTTTCCGTCATATGGTTGATTCCATGTTATTTCCATTGACCGGCTTTGTTGATTCAAAATTCTAATATCTTTTGGACTTTCCGGTGTCTCTGTTTAAATTATCATCTGATAAAATACACAAAACTATGTTTATTTACGATTTATATGTATCACATACCCTGCACTATCAGTTCAATCGAATTCTCATCTTCTCCAAAATTATTACTCCCGGTACATTTAAAAAAACCTGTATCATGTCTATATACAGGTGATATTCCAAGCTCTGACATTATTCCATTGTCTTTAGATTGTTCTCTTATAGTAAACCTGGAGGATAAATAAATAAATAAATAAATAAATCATAGTACAAATAAAATATATTAACAATTTTTTTATACAGTAGGTAGTAGAAAAAATAAATGTTTTATAGGTACTTATTGAGTTATGTTATAAAAATTAAATCAAACCATGATTTTTTTTTTAAAGTTCAGAATTAATTATGCCATGCAGATACAGATTTATAACATAGCTAGGGAAAGTTTTATATTGACTAATGACTATCTATATCAAGTATAGCACTATATTTATGATTCCAAACAGTTAAGTTAATCTTAATTATGTCTTAGTAATAATTACATTTGACACAATCAATATTAGCTTATGTCTTTGACTATCTAAGAATAATATATTAAGTAGGATTTGTAACAGAAACGATTTGTGAGGGTTTTGGGTGCCTACATGCTACAAGTAAAGAAATGTTACGGTTTGGCTTTACAGTTTTTATTTCTTTTATTTTAGTTTTATCATTTTATGTATGTATTATTTTTAGCGGTTTGATTATAAAAAACAAAATATCTTTAGAGGTTTCATTGAAAAATCTTATGTTATTGTAAAATATACTTTTAACTATTGAATACATGTCCTGGAACCTATCTGTCCCTATCTTCTTCTACCTCATTAAATCTATCTGCATCTGATAATTCATTGTAAGAATAGATAATATATTAACAAGCTAATCATTATTATAAATCATAACATACTATTTTAGGGTCAAATTCAAGTGCCACTCAACAATTGTTTGTGTATTAAATGGGCATGTATTAAACTGTCAGCTATGATTATAATTCTATCGTGTTTCCGTATTCTAAGCTCAAACTAGTATTAAAGTTTTATTCGCATTTGAGTTTCCTTAATTTTTTTGGTTAATATAAGTGTATAGCAAACATTTAGGGTTATATAAGTTATATTTACTATTATTTTTCTAAGCCATGAATGTAAGGTAAATTTTTTTCAGTAATAATAAATAAAACAATTAAATCTATTTGGTTTAAACTTGAATGTAAAAAATTAAAAAATCAATCTTGATGTAAATTTTATATGAAAATGTTTAACGATAAAATCAATAACAAAATCATATTTTCTTACCTTCGATCTATATCCTTTAAGATTTGCATATTATTAGATCCCTTCCAAGATATTTGTAATGGCTTATCTCCTACAGCAATACACTGTATATGAGCATCATCATTAAGTTTAACCCGAATTTGTTTAGTTTTTTGTATAAACTTCACCGGAGCTATATATATATATAAAAAATGAAATAAACAACAAGCACTTGTAAAATATCATTATAACACAGAACTATATACTCGTGTAGTTGTATCATATACATTATTAAAATTTAAAGCAAAAAATATGATTTTACCATTTATTTTTAATTGTATGACTTTGCTCAATCCAGGACTAATGTCGTTTTTGGCCTCGCACATATATTTCCCCTCATTAGCTTTACTAGTATGCAAAAACTCCAAAGTTCCGTTTCTAAAGAAATTTACATTGGGCTCATATAAAAAGTCCTTATATTCTCCTATGGAATCGCCTAAAAAATAAAATAAATATCTATTTTATTCGATTACATCGTTAAATGTACAAGGCAATATTTTATGAAACATAATTTGCTTATCTAGATATTTTTACTATATAGTAATATTCACACTTTAGCTGGTATTTGTCAACAGAGCTCATCCTATATGAATCAACACTTGTTTTACTGAATCCCGCTTCCAAAAATATTGCTGTATGATTTAAAAGACTCAATTTTGGTACAAGTATTTTAGCAGATAATTTTTTTAATTGCTAAAAACTGTACCTATTTCCATGTTGTTAAAAATAATATTCTGGTATTTTATTTCATAATATTCTTGATATTTTATAATTAAATTATGCAATGCATGGTAGATTCAAAACTGAATACCTAACCATACTGATATACATAAGTACAGGTACATATGGTAATTGGTAAAATATCGAAAATATATATTTTGTTGCTCTTTTGGTAGAATGCTAAATTTATTTCAATGGTAATTATCTTATATTGTATAGTGGACAAATGTTCAATTGTAAAAATGTTATTCTCAATTTCTAATTAGGTACTTTACGAAAATATAATATATAGACTATGCTATATTTCACAGGTCTTCAGGTAAATATATTGATAAATTTACATACTTAGCCATTGGATAATTATTGTTGAAATATCATACTATACATAATTTAACTAGATAGGTACCTACCATTGAATCAAATTTCTCACGAAACCCCAAAAATAATAATTGAGAATTTGATATTCTTATAATAAAATATAATATTCACTAACTATAATAAATCAAAATTAATTATAATACTTAAATAATGTAAAATACCAAATGATTTCCTCCAAACTACCGTCGGTGTAGGATAACCTTCTGCCTGACAGTGTAGCATGCACGTATAGCCCATAACCACATTTGTGTCTTCAGGTTCAACGATCCATTTTGGAGGAACTAAAACCATTAATTGTTTTATATTATAAATACAATTTTATATAAAATACAATTTATATTTATATTTCTCACCGTTAACTGTTAGTGGTACAGTAAATTTCTCTTCTCCTGCTGAATTTGTTGCTATACACGTATAGTTTCCTGCATGTTCAGCGGTGATACGCTCTATAATTAACGATGACGAATACTCATCATGATTTCTTGTAACTGTTCCTACTCCTAAGCCATTGTTTACACCATCACTGTCTTTTGTCCAAGTAAACATTACAGGAAGGTCACCTTCTACAATCTGACATGAAATTGCTGCACGCATACCTTCGGCTAAAAGGTTTGTCATGGGAGGAATTGGTAAAATTTTCGGTCGAACTAAAAATGTAATCATGAAAACAGTAAGTTTATATAAAATTGAACTATTTGATATAATAGATACTTAAGACTTGAATTTCCACATCTCTTCTAGAAGAATGACCGTGATGATTTTTTGCTTGACAAGTATAAGTACCAGCATCTGTTTGTCGTTGAACTTGTTCTATTGTAAGAGTTCCATTACTGTGGACTTTTTGACGAAGATTAACTGGTAATGTTAATCCATCTAAAAATAGGTGTTAAAATAAAAATATGAATTGCCAATTTAAAATTATATACCTTACCCCGTTCCCAATTAATTGATTCAATTGGATAACCTGCTACAGGACACTTAACTATAAGTTGTTTTCCGGCTACAACATGAACACTAGGCATTTCCCTAACGAAAGGAACTCCATAAACATTTATTCTAGAAGAATGTGAAACATGTGCGATTTCATTATGTGCTGTACACGTGTACTCTCCACCATCTTCGACTTTCAATGAAGATATATTGGCATGAGCGATAACATCATCATGTGCAGTCACGTATTGGCCCACCAAAATTCTATTCGATTCTGGTATAGGAAATCCATCTAAAGTCCAAGTAAACTGTGGAAGAGGATTTCCTGTTGCTACACATTTTAATGATAAGGATGGCCCCGGTTGTAAAGTTTGCTCGGTGAACCAATAAACAAGTTCAGGTCCAATATCTGTTAATTCGTGATTAAAATGAAATTAAACTTTACTATATTTTATCTAATTTATTTTATATACCTCCAAGAAGCAATTGAGTGTTATCATGGGCCATATCCCAATCATTAGTTCCAAAACATTGGTACATTCCTTGATCGTCCTTATTCAATGGAGATAACATCAATGTTTGCTTATGAAGTGATGATGTCAAACGTACTCTCCCATTTAGTTGCATTAAGGGTTGTCCATTTTTATACCACATAATTCTATTGATTGGATGGCCATTGACTGTACATACAAACTGGACAGACTTTGTAGGATCTAAGAGTGAAGAACCAACTACTTTTTGAGGTAGTATGTTAACTGAAAGGGGCTCTTAAATGGATAAATTTAAATTAATTATTTTAGTATAATTCATAGAAAAAAGATTTAATTTACCAGTGACAAATACGCTATGATGAACTGTTTCTTCGCCCACGCTATTATTTGATATGCAAACATATTTCCCATCATCGTCTAAACGAATTTTTTCGATTTTAAGAAGGCCAGGAATGGGTACTGATAAACGGGGATCATGCGCTAAGGCTTTAAGTACGTCTCCATTTTCCCTATACCATCTATAAGTTGGTATAGGAAATCCTTGAGATAAACAAGATAGTGTAAGGTCGTCTCCTACTTTAACCTGTTTTCGACTATCAGTTTCCACAACAACTCTTGGTCGTTGAGTTCCAGTAGGGTCTGAAATTATTTTTTATGAGTATCAAAAAAATGTTCTAAAAATAATGAAATTACCATTCACAGTGATGTGTCCAGGAAAAGAACTAGCTTTGGTTTCACCAGTTAACTTATGTACAGTTCTACACGTATAACTTTTAAATCCATCGCTAGAATCAACATCGTTAATGTATAAATCACCATTTCCTAGTACAAGATATTTTCCACCAGAATCAACATTAGGATAAAAGTGTATTATATCATCCTGTGTCCACGACGTTACCATTACGTAGCTAGAAGCATGCGCAGAAACATGGCATCGTAATAACGCTGTATTTCCGATACTGACATACTCGGCATAAACCTGGACGTCATAGTTTTGATTCATGACTGAAAATTAAGTTTATTTCAATAAAAAAATAACATAGGTACTATACATATTGAAAATGTGGTTAATATCTTATTCATAGGCATTATAATAAATAGTAAAAAAAAACTTTAAGTAAACTAATAATCATACCGGCGTTAATATGAACTGCTCCACTAATAATTTGA
The DNA here is from genome assembly GCA_008086715.1 of Sitobion miscanthi. Lineage (NCBI taxonomy): Eukaryota > Metazoa > Arthropoda > Insecta > Hemiptera > Aphididae > Sitobion > Sitobion miscanthi. The sequence continues at coordinate 3,719,567 of CM017802.1, read as the reverse complement.
CCAACTGCATTACTAGCCTTGCATCTGTATTGTGCGCTATGTACATCATGCATGTAAGAACTTGGGCCAAAACTAAGAAATATCAAGCTACCGTTCTGATGTACCACTCTGATTTTTGGTATTGTCATCACCCTCGTTCCATCCTCTAAGAATTTTATTTTATTTTATTATTTAATAAATAATATTGATTGAATATGACACAATCATACCTAAGTACCATTGCACTTGTGGCGTAGGGTTCCCAAATGCAGTACAATCGATTTTTGCACCGGTATCGTTTGAAAACTGGACGTTGAATGGCGGTACTAGACGAAATGCTGGTCCTATTAGTTCGTTATTTGCTTGACACACTGCAAACACATTAATTTTAAATAAAGAGCATAACTTTGATGTTAAATGTAATAAAAATATAGTAAATGTAAGATGCTAAATTGGTCTAATATCTGTTGATCGCTATAACCATCTAGTGATTTATGGTGTTTCTTTAATTTCTTGTACTATTATGGTGGACAGAAATGGCTTATGTATTGAAAAAGAATGTTCAGACGTTGCTGACATCCCAAGGAAATTGACTGCGGGTAATTTCCTGTCGACAAAACTTCAACCGTGGAAATCCTACCGCAGAATATTGATTAATGTTTAAAGCAATTAACGTTTAGGATAGTCTAGTTATCCCGTTCAGTTTGAGTCTCATTAGTATGGAAATAATCATTTGTATAGATTAGACTGCGACAGACTACTTACATGAAAAAATAATGGCGAAGATATAGTAACTGACATGTTGGCACACAGTCTTCATTATCAATCCATTCTGAAACGTAAATATTGTTAAAATGCATAGTAGGTAATTGAAAAGCGTATCTTCATATATTAAACTACGCAAGGTTTTAACACATTCTATGTACATTGCAGTACATTGGACTTAAATTGGATTGGAATTAAATATCGATATTTATTCATGGGTATATAATATATGGTCCTAATCGTTTTATTTAAGAATTATTTTTAAAACATATAATTTACTCGATAATAAAAAGTTAGTAAATTTTAAAAGCGGCTAACTTTATTTTGAAAATTTTATGATACATAATTTAAAGTAGATATAATTTATTAATTTAGGTGCACATTTGGTTAGTGGTTAGTTACATTATTATTGTTAAAAAAAAACTTAAAGGAAATCTTTAAAAAAGTGTATTTTTGCAAGTTTCACTGTAATATACGTAGTACGCGTGAATTTATTTATATCAGCTTATCATACACATTAACTATGGACACATTTTAAGTGAGTAATAACTATTGTATTATAATTATAATTTCTATATATTTAACTCTTTTACATTTCTAATATATCTGATTGTTACGTCTAATAATTTGTAATTACATTATATACATTTTATATGAGGCCAATATTATTTAGGTATTCATAATATAGGTTATAGGTAGACTTATAATTAATTATAAATATTTTGGAACCATAAAAAAATAATACCAATATGCAAATATAAAAATAATATACAATTGAAATACAAACTGTCTAATTGTACAAAATGAAATATTTCAATTAATTTTATATATATTAAAATATGAACAGACGTATTACAACAATTATAGGTATTAGTATCAATGATTAATATAATTTATGTTTAAATTTTAAAGATAGAGGTAGATTTGATAGATACTACATTTGCGGGTTGCTCATAATAAAACTAAAAATTATCTGGTTATTATTATTATAATATAAAAAAGTATAACCTTTAGTTTCAAACTATAAAGAGTTTAATGTGCTTCCGATCGAATTACTGTACAAAAAAATCGCTATAATGTTTGTTTATAAAAAATCCAGCTTTTTCTTTATCAAACAGAATAACAAGCCAATCGGGGAAGATAGATTATATAATATTAAAGTGTTATTTACAAATAAAAGTTTTGGTCAAAAATTTATTAATTATCTGGGTCCTGTCATATTTAACTCTCTGTCGATTGATATAAAAAGAAATATTTTTAGCGATGCATTTAACATTAAAAAAATGTGTAAACGATGTTATATTTAGTCAAATAAGTCTTTGTTTATTTTAAGTACATTATTAATATAGAGTATTTTTTGTTTTTTTATTGTTATGTTATTTGAATTAAAATACTAGAAAATGATGTTTAATGTTACTCCCTACACCACCACAAGCTTAGCTTAAAGGTGTAGGTAATTTTTTTAATTATTTCTAAATACTTTGTACAATTTGTGTTTTTCAAATAATAAAAAAATCTTTCAACTCATTATCATAGTTTTATTTAGATTTAATAAATATAATATATTGGTTTTATTAAATCAATATAAAGATGCAATATTTTTTTAATTTAAAATTATTTAAATTAAACATCATATTGATTATTATTATGACTCAAAACGTCATATGTATTCATTAACACAAATTAACTACCTAATAAAATAAATAATTTCGTTCATTACCAATATTTCATTTTTTTTAAAATTATTTATAAAATAGGAATGAACAATCGGTGGTCTTTATCCAAACGGGAACTATATTTATAATATTGTTTGACCTAATTTATAATAATTTATTTCTAGCTATTACACATATAATGTGGTATCCCTTTAATCAACTAAATAAAATAAGTTAAATTATAATTATTGAAAAATTTACATAAATATACAAATAAAATTCAGTGTTTAATACGTTCACTAAAAAAATGAATTCGTTCACGTTCAAATTCATATTATTTTTCAAATTAAAACGTTCACGTTTACATTCTTTGAAAATATGAATGCGTCAACTTGATCGTTCAATTAATTTATTTTTTTTGTATCGTTTAAATACGAATACAAAATCATAATATTATTGTTGACTTATGTCCAGGCGTAGGTATCCACTGTAATTTCACGTATTTTATTTTTATAATTTGTAATATATTATATATCATAATAGTATTATCAATCAATATTTATTAAATAATAAATAAATTCATGTTCCTACAGGTAATATTACTTATAATTTTAAGCTAATAGTTTCACTAATTTCCATGTAATATTAATAACGCATAAAATATAAATTATAATATGTAAAGTTTACTTAAAATGTTAGTCTTAACCACTAGCTACAGAATAAAAAAGTATTATATGGCTTATTATTTCATGGAAATGAGATAACTATGTTGTGGTAACTGAACAAATATTATTATTACATTACACAGAGATAAATAAGAGGATAATATATTATACTAGGAAAATAAATTTCACTGTGATAAAGGCTATGTTGTTCAACTATGTTCTATCTAATAAATACCTATCATATTTAACTAATTTGATCACGCTTAATACTATACGGTATTAAAAAAAACGTACTTTTTTTTATTGCTTTGACAAACCGCAATTATAAATTAATTAAAACAATTCTCACAAACAAAATATTTCATAGTTTACGGTCGGACAAACAAACAGATTACAGAATCAAAATTAGTCTGATGAGTCATAAAATGTTGTATAATTCTATGGAATATTATATAGGGAACAACATCGTATCGTTTAATAATATATTATATTATTTTACATTTCATATTATTTGATATTTCGGTCATCAGATTTTAAAAAAATTATAAAATTTATGATAACAATAAATTTAAAAAGTATATCTATCAGTTGGTAATTTATAATTTCTGGTGTATTGAATAAGAATAACGGAAGGGTAAATTAATACATTCACAGTGATCGTATAAAAAAATATGAGTGTAATTATTCCAGCGCATAAAATCAATGGTCTTTGAACAATAACTATATGGAAGTGGAAACTAAGTCTGCGTAACTGCGTAAAATATGTATAAGTAATATTATATTATGAATATTTGTTGAAATACATTTTTGAAAGAAATTGATGGCTAAATATTTTTTTTTACAGTAAAAACATTGAAATGATAAACGTTACATTTAAATCAACTAGGAATCTCGTGAAAAGTTCAAATTAGTTTATAACTAAAATTTCTAAAATTTTACTTGTATTTTATATTTGTTTAACACTGATTTTGTTTAGATTGTAATATTACTAATATTATATGTATTAGGGGAGAGTGGGTGAATGCCGGTCAGAGGTAAAAACCTGTCGTACAAGATTGACAAGAATCCGATTTGTCATGCAGCTAATTTCTTATTGCATGAAACCCTAAAATTATTGTCCCCGCCATATTATGTTGACAATTGATAACAGAATTTTTTTGTTTTTGTTTTTTCGCGTAGTTACATTTACTATTCGAAAAAAAATTATTTTAAGTGTTTATTTCATCTTATTAAGTTAGTTATTAACCTATTTTATACTAAATGGTATGTAGTTTAATATGCTTGTAGCTATAAAAAGTTTGGTTAATTAATTTATTTTCTATTGACATACAACGTAATTAAAAATTATTTATATTCGGCCTATATCGATAAAAATCAGAATTATATATTTGACCGGTTTTAAAATATTTTATTCATTTATTAATATTTATAATAATTTGAGAACAAAATTAATTTTTCCAAAATTTAACAAGTCTTTTAAAAAAAAATTCTATTTCCTATCTATTTACACGTATTTCAAACAAGAGCGGTATTACCCTCCAGGTAGGGTACAGGTCATTTGCAGTTAAAAAAAAATTAAAACTAAATATAAAAATACTTAAAAAAATCTCAAATTTAAATATGTTGTAGCCTATAAGTTTTTAAATCAATAGTGAGGATTGACTAAATTTCGGAGTTATATTTGGTAAGATATAAGAGTTTTCCCTTAGGTGACCGCCATTCTCCCACTCTCCCCTATCACTGTTTGGGATTAATTATTATTCATTAATCATTTTAAATAACAGAAGTTTAAATTAACTTTGAAATTTAATATGAAGTTTTAGATTTGATTATAATCTAATGATTGTTTTATTTTCATGGAATTAAATTTGTTGTATTTTGAAGTTTTTTTTTGGGGGGGGGGATACTGTAGGCTTCGATAACACCGAGGTCATTAGCCTGTGGAACTGTGGGAAAAGGGTACTATAGGTTTTGAACACGCGTGTGTTTGTTTTGGCAGAATTTTTAAGTTGGCACCCGTAGGTATCTGCCGAGCCCGGGTGGGGGATAGCGGCCTTTCTCTCCGGACACCGTGACTGAAAAGGAACTCATCTTTATGTACATTGGCCAAACGGAAATCCGCCCAGAGCATATTTTATCAAATATGGTTAACGCACTATAATTCTGAGTCTCAGACAAGTCTGTGTATAGAAAGCCGTAGACTTGAATTCAAATGTCAAGGGTGTTTGCCCATTTGGTGCTCAATTAAAACGAATTTGACAAGAAAGTCCCGGAAAAAGTGTAAATGGTTAATGGTGGGAAGTTCCTATTTTGCATTTCTGTGGTTAAAACGAGTATCTTGTAGCAGACCCCTGACCAGTTTGTATTGTTGTGGGGGGATAGTAGTTATAAATCAACGATAAAAAAAGTCCTTTTTCACTGTAAAGAATCTCGTTAAATGTTCATATATTTTAGCTGCGCTATACCTAAGAGACATAATGTTGCAGGATATTTGTCATCACTTTTATAAATCACAAAATTGGATTATACGATATAATTAACGAATATGTTTTTCAAGATTAATACCTAAATTGTTTATTTTATTAGATTATTATACTTCACAAGTACCTATAAATATATTTTATCGAATGAAATTGAATGCATATATTAATATATCTATACACACAACATTTTAAGTTTGAAAATATTTGAAATCGTATTTAATGGTACTTATAGACACAACTAGGGTTAAAATTCTGAGGGGGGGCTACAGCTCAACTAACAAAACTAGGTATTCATTTAAAATAACCCATAGGTGGTTTATACCTAAATGAATAAGGAATATTTTTTTGGGGGGGTGCTAAGCCCTTCCTTCTAACACCCCTTCCTAGTTTGACTACTGCTATTATTACCTACTTATGTTTGATATTTTACTGTGGGATTATTTCATAAAATATTTGAAAGCAATCAAAATACGTTATAAAACATATAAGTATAAATAAAAAAATTTAAAAGTTAAAAAAAAAAATTGTGAAATAACTAATGGCTATAAATAGCGTAACTTTCCGGTAAACTTTTTTTGTTTTATTTTGGTTGGATATTTATTTACGTGGTTTTTCCGATGTCGGGTACTGATACCGGCTATAGTGTTATACCAGTATACCACCTATGCCTGACTATGTAAGTATACGAATGGTGCACAGTAAATTTATCCGAGAAATCCACACAACCAGAATATCGATCACAACAACAACTGCAAACAAAAATGTGTAACCAGCATACATTTAATTGGCTAAAACAAATATATTTATTGTGAAACCGTTTTCGTGTATAACATTCTAAACATTCAAATATATTAATTATATTGCATTACATTATATTATTAGTTATTGCTTTATACATCAGCTAATAAAATACATTGAATCGAATTTTCAAATTCTTTAATGTTTAATTTTTTTTTTTTTTTATACACCATCAGAAAAAGTATGATATAAATTATTAGTAAACCGTATATACTACACGTCACTAAACAACGCTGTGTGCTACAGTCGATTTATATGATATTAGGTTCATGTTTACGATGTGCAATAGCTTAAGACTTCTGTACGACATAATTTTATTTTTACCGTATAGAAAACAAATCCTATTTCGGTAGGAATGACATTTTTAGAGTCACTATCGGTGCATAAAAATACATGTCAGCGCTCGAGGGGAGGGACCGAAGGGGACGCATGAATAATGCATATTATGGGATATATCACATGAATATAAAAAAAATTTAATAGACACCGCCAAGGAACAAAATCACGCGGAAATGTAATTATTTTTGATTTTTTTTTTTGAACCTTTGACAGTTTGACTCCGACAGACGCGCAGTGTTCCACAACGGAAATCCAGGCACGTTGTCTTTTACGAACTATTGGAGCGTAGCGAATACACCGTTAGCTCACGAAGTCTGTCGCTTACGGTGTAGGGCGACCAAAGGGTCTGTGTCCTATACGACGGGTGTCAAACTCTGCACCGAAATCTGAGGGCTAAACGATTTCCCACGTACTATACGCGTGATAAGACTAAGAATACATGCATAATATTAGGCACCGCGGATGTCGCTGTTAATAATATATTCATGTCTGCTGTATAAAATATGCACACCGTTGTATAGGCTGCAGGTGCCTCCTAATAGTCTACGAACGAGTATTGAAAAATATGACATTTTTTCGGGACGACAATTATTCACGGATCTTTTATCGTTTCTATTAAAAACGAAACGTCACGGAGTTATTTCTGCAAAATACGTTAGTTTATCGATGTGGTTTGTTTTCGGTTTGAACGGTTCTTGCGAGGGTTGTAGAATACCCGTCTATTAAAGCCATAATGCGCGCCACAGTCTCCTCCCACCGGGATTGAGAATCGTTTCGATGTCTAGATTAGGTGGAAACAATTTAATATAATGTTATGGCGTCCCATCATAGCGAATACGATTATCATTTTCCTCTCCTCAGAATTCGGTACGTATCGCGTATGTTCATCGACGATCAATTAGACAAGAATTAAAACAAAATGTGTTTCGAATTAATTGTTTACAAAACGTATTCAATTCTACAATTCTGGTTTTGATATTAATTAATAAGGTAGACAGCGGCGTGATTAATTTATTAACATTTTAAAACTTTAATATGATATGAGTATATTTATTACTATACATAACATAATATTTAAATTCACAGGTAACTTGAAAGTTGAAAGTATTTATGCTAATTAAACTAAAATAAATACTTCAATATCGAAACTCACAAAAAACCCTGAAAATCATTTGAATGATATTAATGAGGAAATTTACTAAGGACAATACAACTGAATGATGTAAAATTTGAAGTCACTTTGGTTTTATCTTAACATTAATATTTTAAACTATATTCAAAACATCTAACAGATTAGTTCAACTTTCAAGTTTTTGTTACATTATCTAACCATCTATGTATTTAAAATATAAACCTGTAACACATATATGTAATTTGGTCCTGGATTATTATCTAAGACTAAAAATCATTGTATTGTCGTCTACCTGTATGAAAGGCGTACTTATACGATATGATTAAATAATAAATACATTTCTTGCTTAGTGCAAAATACTGATTTAAATTTTCGATATGTATATATGTATATTTGCTTACTGGAAATCACAATGGTTATTACGCTTTTATTATATTCAGTATATTGTGTATAATGATTGGTCGGGAATATTATTTTTTTTAATTTATGTGAAAAAACCCGCAAAACGGTTTAAATTAATTGAATATCCTTTTCATAAAACATGTAGTTGTATTGGGCAAACATATGAGATAACCTTTGCTAGCTTAATTTGAGTGGTTTACCGTGTATTCCCGAATAGATGCATTGAATTTATGTCGACGTAATAATATAATGGCTGGTAGGTATAATAATTAATAATAATAATATATACAATACTACAATATACATGGATACATGGATCCTTTCATATAATTATGTACAGGTAGTAAGACCTATTATAGCCTTTTTAGTATATTCATTAAATTAAATTTATGATTTTATGTATAACATAAAGTTTATTCAATTTATTTATTTCATTAAAATTTTTGTATTTATTGTTTACTACTAGGAAAATAATATTTTAGGTTTTATGTTATTTTATATTTTTTGTGATAAGCGTTAAAAACTACATGTGCAAGTGTATGGATATAAATTATTAAATGTTGTTAATTCATAAAAAAAATACAATTATTAAAAATAATTGATGACGTATCGATCAATCAAGTGTCATGTTCAGCTATTTTGAAAGGTGAGGGACGAAATTTTGACTATTTTCAGAACACGTAATAGCAAAAAAAAAATATATTGTACATATAAATTCTGCATTTACCTTTAGGTGTTAGTTAATTATAATAATACATCATTGATCGCGTCAGAAATTTGTATATAATGTATGTTATAAAATATATTAGTAATCTCATGGTGTAAATCACCCCACGATGGCGCTAAATATGCTTCATTACTTTGAAATATTTTATTGTTTTCGATCAACTTAATTTATATGATCAACTAAAAACCATACAAAGAAATATATTGAAAACATGAATTTTTATTTTAACAATAAATTATGAGAAATCAATCGACAAAAAAAAGCTAAAGCTTTTAGAATTACAACCAAATAAGATAACAATTCGATGAGAAATCGTCAAAAACAAATGGGAATATCCAAATCCAATGTCGTAAAAATGTAAACTTCAAACGCTCATAAACATTTAATTTGATTTTTTTTTTTTTTTGGTTATTGCCTATTGGTGGAAAAACTTTTGGCTGGAGTGGTGGCTTGGACGACGGAACGATCGCACCCCTCACTAAAACTAAAGAAGAGAAAGAAATTAATTTTATATTTATTGAAAAAAAATTTTTATTAAAACTGCTATTTTCGAATAGCAGCATATCTATAATGAATTTTGAAATGTAGGTAATCTGTGTGAACAAGGAATGAAACCAGGAGCGAATGGACACGCATGCAAACACGTGCAGTGTTTGAACCAAAAGACATCGTGGGTAGTCTCGAGTTCAGAGTTGTTCTGAATACGTATCTACATCAATGTGCATAATCGTGTGCGTGTGGTACGTTTAAACTGCGATCTTATGATATACGCATTTTGGACAACTGCAGCGTCGTCCATGTGGTAAAATATTAGTAATATTAGTGTAGAAACTACGATACACCTCATGAGACACTATAGCTTTCTTTTCCACTGCGGCCCGCGATATCTTTACAAATATAATTTAAACTTTAAAAGTCGTAATACATATTGTATAATGTATTATTTTATTGTATTTAATTTGTAATATCTATGAATAAATAGGTATCGTACTAAAGCCGTATCCCCGCCAACATCAACCACAAGCCGTCATTTTTTATGAGGAATCTCGTATTAAATTTTCAAATGTTAGCGAATTTTCATGATTTTTAAAATCATCAAATTAATATTTATTTGCATCACTGCTGACGCGTATAGCGAGAGGTTTTCCAGTTATCACGGGTCATTGTGTGCTCATACAATTAATATTCTTGGAATCAATCTGCGCTGGTTTGGTTATTGAATGACTATTACTGTAGGTGGTTTGTGGGTCTTCGGTCTACGACCTTCGTTCAAAAATAAATAGATCCTCGCAGTTACTGATTTGCATAAAAAATTCCTCAAAAAAAATATTATACATATTGGTATATAAAGATAAATTTTCTAGTTTATTTTACATAACTGTTGGATACAAGTTCACTTATGGTTGTATAAGCAACTGCTAGATCGGACAACAGTATATACAACACAGCAAAGTAATATTGAATATAAATTTGATTTGTTATTTAATATTATATAATATTCAAAATAATAAGAGTTAGTAATAGTAACACGTATTTGTTGACAGTAAAGTTTGGTTTGAGTTGTCATTTCACCGAACGTTTTCTTTGTTGCGTGAACAACAGAGTGTAGTCAGCAATACAAATGTTTAAGATGCAAAAGTTATATACGCGACTTTCATAGTTACAGATCGAAGGCGTCGCACACCTAACCTTTTGTCGTACTAAGACATGGTCGAGGCTTAAAGTTACCAGTGCGGAAGTGCCAGTGTGCCACTATATCTTATTAAAATGAATGCGCTCGCTGAAGGATATATCCAAATAATATTATGTGTACACTGTACGCGTGAAAGTTATGGTGATTGGTGAATGTAACAGTGTTCGATGAACAGTGAATATATTTTAAACTTAAAAGTGTGGAACATTCGATCGGAACATCGACGAATAAAATATAAATATACGCATGTATCATTATAATATAAAACACATAATATTTCTAATTTAATAAATGGTAAAAATTGTCTCTCCTATAATACCGTCTTACATTTTTTTTTAAATACCCTCACATTTCTCGCGTTATTATGTTCTTTTACCTAAGTCATTCGCTAACTATAATGCAAATCGACCACTTTATCGTTGAAATATATTGCAAGCTAGTTTGGACATTTTGGACTTTTTCTTATTCATAAAAAATAATAATAATTTTTATTACATCTAGTGCGCATGCTACTCATCACAACAACTGATAATTGCATTACTATTAAAAAGTTGTATGCTGTCTCAAATAAAATAACGTGATATTCTGCTAATTTTGCTTTAGGTTAAGTCTTATTTACGGCACCAAAATGTATCATAAATAATTACATAAGCATATCATAATATTATGCTATTTAATTGTATTAATGATCAAAACCTTTTATTTCCAACTGTTTTATCATCTGTCTAGGGGAGCGAAACAATGTGAGTTCACCACACAGACCAATGCCGTTATTTTTGTTACACGGCGTATTGTATAGGCAATAATGGTACATTTCTGCGTAGGAGAACAAACTTGTTTAAAATAATTAACTTACTGTCGACGGTATTTATGCATGTAAAATAGAGACTTTCGTTTTAAAATAGTGGCTTATATGACTCAAGACATAAAATAATAAGTATCTAGGTAGTAAAAATAAAGAATTACATTATGTTTTTCGTCTTAATGATATTCATATTTACGATTCCTCTGTAATGACAAAATATAATAAACAATTATTATACTTATATATAAAATTCGCTTGTAACATAGCATAAAACTCAAAAAAACTTACATTATTACTATAATGATATACGTGAAATCAAGCAATATTTCATATTATTGTATATAAAGTAGTATAGTTAGGTAAGTACTAAAGATATATCGTCATGTTTTTTATTAAATAAAGTTCGAAAACAACAAAGGTGACGGACAATATCAGATATTGTTGTTTATTGAATACAGAATAGATTTACATCGAACTTTTAAGAGATTTTCCATTGACCGTTACATATTTTGGTGTAATATTAGAGTTGTTTATGTTATATATTGTTTATATTCAATCAGTACACATTTATTTACACAAAAACGTTCTAAATGTTCCACTGGATACTGTAGATGTCGGTTTTTTAAATTTTAAATCATAAATTTGAATTTTATTGAATTCAATTAAAGATTTAGAATATAGTGTCTTTAGTAATCGTTAGCTATTTCAAAATCCTAAAAATCAGTTCCAATTATTACATATTTCCGTTTAGGACCCGGGAAGATCAATATAGGCCAGAGGTTAGCTGCAGGTTATATACATATTGTTTGTGGGTATTCAAAGTTATTCCATGAGCCAACGCGGAGGACCAGTGACCACACTAGTATACGCCAGTCTTGAGTTTGTTCTGGTTTGGAATTCAAAAGTGGTTTAGGGTGATGACATGGAGGGGTTGGGGCGAAATACACCCGAGAGACTAGGTAAATCTTCCTAGACGGTTAGTCGTTGTTTCGTGTTATCGCTCGTCTACACTCGCCGTCAAAATGCGTTATATAATATTATGATACATCACACACACACATACACACACACATTTAATATACATATATATTATATAGTTGCTCGTGGAGCACCGTAAATGCACCGGAATTATATTATACGTGCACTCGCTGTATGTCAGTTCCGGGAGAAACTTCAACTACCGTGGTCGCGTTATTATAATAATTATTAAATAAGTTATAACAAAGTTTACCGATTGTATATTTATATTATATACATACTATTGTGGGAGGCATAGGACGAGATAAGAAAATCACTGGCGCCCTGTTATAATATAATAGTGTGCCGCGGTTGTGGATATATATATATATATATAACGGCACGACTGCGACGACGACGTGACGATTATTCTGTCGTCGTCGGCCGGGTATATATTATAGCGAGACCGGAAATGAAAACCTTTCGAATAGCCTGATTTCGGTAGGGGGTGGGATGCGTCCTCATTCAGAGACGGATGGAAATAACCAGCAAAGTTTAATATATATATATATTATGTTTATTCGTCGCACACCGCTGCCGGGGACAGGGAACAAAAAAAGACGCGAGATGCATATCCAACGTCCGGTGGTCGTCGGTGAGATGATTTTGAAACGGAAGCGTCGTCGTCGACCAATAGAGTTTTTGCTCAAATATATTATACGATAATGATGCATGACGTTGTGACATGTGATTCCCTTCGTGCAGCCGTTGCCGTACGATTTTTTACAGTGGAGTAAGATTATTGTGTGACTTGGAAACTCGCAGAAAAAACGCAGTAAAAATACATAGAAAATATCGTATACAATTATTTCTTGTAAAAGCGTTACACATGAATTATACAACTCATATGAATCACAATAATTCGTTTGTAATATTGTTCGAGTTGCAGTCACAATACAGCCGTGGCCCAAACAGCTCTGTGTACACGTCTCTTATTGTATACCATTCTACACGCACATTCTCATATAATATATTATAGATATTATGTTATATAACATTTATGGATGAAAGGTTATCTGTGTGACGCGTAAGTGGGAAAAGTCCGTCGCAGCAAGCTAGCGCGGGTACCCTCGGTTGATTCTTAGCTTTGGAATAGGGACGGTCGGCGGCGCCAGCGGTGGTTGTCACGCAGCATCCGAGCCCGCCATCCCACCGCCACTCCCTCGCCCACTACACACCACCCGCTTCCGCACCCCCTCCCCACCGACCCGCATCGGAATAGGCCGCCGGGCCCACCGATCATTATTATACATGCGCACGGCTCGTTCATTTATTTATACGTTTGTTCGATTTTTTTATTTTTTAGTTCACCCTCTCACCCCCGCGGTGACGTATAAACACAACGCAACGCCGCGCGCCGCCGCCGCCGGTGGAGTCTTCGTGTAATAATGCAGCGTGTACCACCACGCCACCCCTGCACAGTTTCTACCGCCACCGCAGCCACTATACCGACGTTGCTGCTGCCACCGAGTGCAGTGGAGCTGACGGCCGCCTAATAGACGATGGCGAAAAAAAAACAAAAACAAAAAAAACAGCATAAAACAAAAATAATAATGAAGGAAACAAATGACGATGGCGAAAAAAAAAACTCCCGTCCTTACTGCACAGTGCCTACCGCGCCAATTAAAATATTATTATTATTTGTACACAACAGCTGCATGGTACACAGCAGCAGCAGCAGCAGTCGCGTATTATATAAATACTACTGCAGAGGTGACGGATCGTGCTTGTGTATATGCTATTTATATTGCACACACAGAACGGGGCCCCCCAGAGTGTTCTTGTTTTGATGTGTTCATCACCTTATGGGAAAATCGGGAATACCTACTCGGCTCGCCGCGGTTCACTCCGAATGGACACGATATTAATACAGCCTGCACGAGGCCCGAGTTCGCGCGAGGAGAGAAAAATTTGACCAAGTCTTTTGGCCCGATCTACCCATATTCGCTATATAGAGGTAGTCACCCTGTCGCGCACTTGACACGCGTGACTTCGTGTGTATGATATATTATTAAGGTAATGATGGTAATAACTGCCATCGCCTGCGACACGGTCCTCTCAATGCACCAACTCGCTACGCGTTGAGCCCACAGAATGTGGGAAACAAAACGTGTGTACATCACTATATTTAATTACCTAATAATACGAGAAACGCGCACTGTTTATACAAAGCTAGGGGAGCGCGCTGTTGTCTCGTAAATACCGACTGTAGAGAATATTATTGTTGTTCAATAGCAGCCCAGTCGACTTTTGTGTTTTTCGAGATTAAACGTCACGAACAATTTTGAAAACGAATATGGAAACAATTATTATCATCATATAGTCGTCCAGAAACTGTGATAATAGTATATGATATAAACATATGTGTATGTGTTGTATTCAAATAGTACCTGCATAATATCATACAGTATGACTGTTTCTTATCGCTTAAAAGTTGTCGTTTTCAGTGAATTTATGCTTTGAGGTTTTTAAATAACTTGAAAAAAAATGTCTAAACGTTTTAGATTCTGAGCGGAGCGATGAATGTATTTATTTTACAATGATGTGTGCTTTTTTTTTGTGATACGCATTTAGTGATAATAATTAGATACAATAAATAGTTCAAATATAGCTTCGATTTTCTTCAACAGTATCTAGTTCGATGGGAAAGTGAATCTAGTTAGTGCATTAGGGAGGTCAAAGTTTAATATTCCCAGTTGTTTTCATAAGCGCAGGGAAAAACAAAACAAAAATTAAGGAAAAACGTTAATTTTTAGCAAATATAGTTTTCGACAAAAATGGTTTAAAATTATAAAAATATAAATTTTGAGTTATTTATAGACATAAGAAATTTTCAATTTGTATTAGTTTTTTTAAAATTAATGTTGATAAAAAAATGTTCACTATTAAAAAAATTAATACAGGGATTATTGTAAGCTTTTGTTAGTAAAAATTTAAAAAAAAGTTAAGCGTAAATCTACAATAATCTTATAAGAGCGTCTGAAGTTAACACTTTGATAAAATACGTCAAAATCACGAACATTTACAATTATTTTGAGTTTTTTTATATACAAGATTTGAAAATTTAATACAAGATTCCTCAGAAGTTTTTTCACCTTTTACAAAAAGAATGTCTTCCACAGAGTCAAATTAAATTTTTATTACAATATTATATTTTACGATATTCACCTGATATTTTATGGAACGATTTTCTTATTTTGTTATAACTTGTAATTCAAAAACTATAACCAAATAGTTCTTGAAATTTACACAAAATGTTTATTTTATCATTTTCTATACATAATAAGTAAGAACATTTTCAAAATTGTTTAACTCGTTATGGGCTACTTGCAAACATTTGAAATTTTCAATATTTTTAGTTATTTATCTATACATTTGGATAAAATATTGAAATTAGATATTTAAACAAAAAATAATGGTTTTACTTATTTTTTTGAAATTTAAAAATATTATTCATCGGTATTTGAAATTTTTAAAATAAATTGTAAATTATATTCACACAATGGCATTTTCAAATGAAATTTTTTCAGAAAAAAATAATTCAAACTACTGTAGTGCTAATGCCTTAATAAATAAATTACTTTATTCACAATAATATCATCAAACGTACTTGGTAATATATCATAATATTGAATAATTCATAGGCTGACAGACCAGAATCGCTCAGAATCGTTTTTCGTATACAATGATTTTACATCATTGAATTCACATTAATTAACATATCCATTACAGTGACTTCTCTAGATACGCCTAATGTACAGCATAGCGGCCATAGCGTTACTTACTTGCCCTTTTTTTTTTGTTGTTACCCATTGTGTGTGTATAGGATAAATTAAATAAATTAATATACCTGTTTTGTGATTATTATTTTCCTAACGTATTATATATTAGAATAAGAGCATACTATTTTCGTATAAACAAAGCTGACATGATTGGACACGTTTGAAATACGAGATTGGATTTACAAGATGGAATGTTGTACGTATTATATAGGACGTTCGCGTATTCAACATTTACGTTTTATTTTACCGTAGGAAATAAATTAATCGAAAAGACATCAATCTTGTTTCACACAACATCCGTATAATATGAAGAATAATGACGCATTAAATCTGCAGCACACTATACACGTCTGTACGGTTTATATTGTAAATTGCACTTACTCATTCTCCAATATTTTACAAGGTAAACGTGATTTTAAATGAATAGGCATTACATAATGACCTAACACAGCAGAATAGATAGAAATCTTAAACTTCCGAGCTATAAATGCATATTAGATAATGTTGGGCACCACTCCAAATGACTACCGAGAACACAATGTGTTTTTGGCTCAACATTGATAATCTTGTGTTTCAAGCTATGTAAAATCGTGTTCAATTTTTGTATATATTGGGTCATTTAAATTGTATGTTAACAGTTGAAATTACATTATAAAAACCTAATATAATATTACTTTATACTTATCTATGTATTAAATAAATTAGTTTCAATATAAACATGTATATTGGTAATTATTTAAGTCATTTAAGATATCTATGATGTATATAAATTTAAAAACAATTATTTACGACCTTTATGAATATTTCCTATGATTATTTGATTACCTACATATATTTAAAAAATAAAAGGAGATTTCTGGTAAAAATATGATTTAATTAAAACTTTGTAGTCAAAAGTAATTACTTCACAACACTTTTTTAAATAATCTAGAAAAACTTAATAGAAATTAAGGAACAGCGGTTATATTTACTCAACACTAGTTAGTAGTTTTAAACAAAACCGATTTTGTTTATGTTGCAAATTCCTAGAAACTTTACATTTTAACAAATTAATATAATATATGCAAATGATTTTTCAAAATTCAACCTTACGGGGGTTAAAAGGGGTAAACATGGAAAAAATTGATAGACTGATTTATTTGCCTAATCATCAACTTCACTGTGTTTGTAATCTAACGCAGGTAGATTGCTTACCTACAGATAATATACTGTTCGCATAACCATAAGCGAGACTCGCGGGCAACTCCACGCGAGATGGCTAAAAGTTGAAATATAATATGATTTTACTTCGATATGCACAGCGGCCACAGCGAATTACACCTAAAAGGAGTTAATTAATCGACATTTTTTTCCGGGCAAAGTTTTTATTGAATTTACAACTGTTACTTCATAGTTCAAAGCCAAAATTGTAATTTAATATTGTGCATAATTACATGAGTATTGAAGAACATTTTTTCCCCTAATGTAAGATTGTTGCGCGCCACTTATATGGATATTTCCCTCGCCAAAAACTTATCAATTATCACCAATCATCCCTTGGTTCTAAATTTCTACTCAATAGCGATGTGCATATAGATGTACACTCAAAACCTATTATACAGCAGAGCGAATTGGGTATACCCAAAGGTATGACCTATATAGGTCCATGTTTTTTCTTATTTTTGTTACTAAATTTAACAATTTAATTAGAATATTTAATCGTACATGGATAAAAAAACAATGTGGATACCGTTCTGCCGAAACAGTAGGTGTCTAGAGGGGACCACTGTAACGGATGAATTAAATTTTAATTCAATAATACAAAACCATTCTATACTAATAACAATTATTCTGAGCGAGTACGGTGTGTTAGCAGCTTATGCCTAATAATATTACTAAGTATATTTTATGATATTATTGTTACCTATCAAAGTAATTTATTTTATTATTTTTAAATGTCATTGTATATGTACACTATAATAATATACTTTAAAGTTTCAAATACCAACGAATAATATTTTTAAATTACAAAAATCATTATTATTTGTTTTTAAATATTTAATTTTGTACCAATTTAGACTTAAAATATCTATAATAAAAAAAAACTGTGTTTATAAGTTGTTTCGATTTTTTGGTTACAATATAAACTACTCAAAGTACCAACTAGGTTCTTTTTCCTACCAGAAAATATGCTGAAGCAGAAAAACGAAACATTTTTACTACCCCAAAAGATGATGACAGACACAAAAAAAAATAAACACATCATTGTAAAATCAATACATACATCGCTCCACTAAGAATCTAAAATGGGTATATAACAATTAATTATAAATATAAAATTTGCCCGAGCAATATTTTTGTTAAACTTGTAGAAAACTACATACGTTAAGAAAATTATAAAATATCATAATATGATATAACATTATTTCGTAATATTCATATACAACGTTAAAATTAGATATGACATGATAAACAACTTCCAAGGTAAATTTCAAACAGCTCCAAAAAAATGGAATGAAGAAAAAATCTACTACCTTGACACAACAATAATTGTAAAAATTCAGTCTTGCATTAAAAGTATAACTGTACAAGTATGACATTTTACTTTCAATACAAATAGTATATTCGTGGAAAATAATAAAAAGTCTTTGTATCTTTTCAATAACAACGAATACCTTATTCATTTTAACATTTTACTTTAACTCTAGAATAAAATGACTTATTGAATAACAACAAATATAGCTATACTACAATAATAATTGTATTCATGATAGTTGTTTCGTTTGTAACCGCTCTATTATAATTTATATTGTAGACCCATAGACTATTATTATATTTCAATTGGTTTTTCGTATTTTTCAACGATTTAAATTCGATATTCAACTATTTTTTTAATCGTTTTTGATGTATACAATGTATTTATTATATAGTAGGAATATGATCCGGAACTTTATTATTACCTACCCTATAGTAAGTGCATGGTCAAAGAAAATAAGGTATACTACTGACCAACAAAATGTAACTTGTTCCACGCGAAATCCTTATTGGCCGTTTCTTTTATTATATTTTTGAAGTATCATATACTCTTACAAAGATTTTTTAAATTAGATCTAGGCTCAAGATCAATCATATAAACCAGAGGTTGCCCCCGCGGCTCGTGTAGCGATTTTATGAGACCCGCGATTACAATTTATAATTGGTATAAAAATATGGAATATTTCACATTATGTTAGTTGATAGTTTTAATAATAAATTAATATACTAAACAGCGATGAAACTTGAATAAATTAAATAAAATAATTTGTTTAAAATTTAAAATTTAAACTGTAAAATGTAAATAAAATTAGGCGTGTGGCCAGTGAGAATTTTTTTTGATTCGTAGCCCTTGACACCACAAAGGTTGCCGACCCCTGATATAAACCATATGATATATAATATACGGAGTAAAGACCGGTAACATTTTGTTATGAATAATTTAACATTTTCTTATATTTATTTATATGTTTTTTTCTATAAAAATATTTAAATTATTGAAAATTGAGTAAGTGTAGCGGTGGAGTAGGTAAGCGGAGGTGAAGTTTGTCCTTCGGTCCTCGGACAGGATAGTGCATTATTACAGTATTCGATTTAATTGCAATGATTTCATTCGATAAAAAACGATTCTGAGCGGACGAAAGAAAATGTAGGAATCATTAATTGTATATAATATACCTAGTGGAATAATTAGGTGTTTTTAAATTGTATTCGTTTCTATGATGATAAACAAAGCGTTAGAAAAAAAATAGGTTAGAAAAATAAATGTTGGTGGTTATTCCCAAGGCGTTAAAAATTATTGAGGAATTCGAATAATGGCCTCTTTAAAGTACCATATTGATACAATTTTCTAAAAGGTAAGATACTATATGTTGAAATAGAATCACTTCTTCTGGTAGAAATTTTGTTTACAGGATAAAAAAATATACATAATTGTAAAACCACTAACTTCCTCGCTCCGCTCAGAATTTAAAATGAAAATTAAATTGGTTTACACGATATATAACGATAGGTAAATAAAAATCTATTGTAATCTACACTTATGATTTATTTGATACAATTTTAAGTAGGTAATTAAGATTTACTAACAACTTTTTACCGCAGTCTAAACTAAAAGCACTTTCTGAACTTTTTAATAATTGTGTCTCAAAATGATAAATAGTCTAATAAAGTACCGATAAAATTAAATAACTGACTTGAAATAGTATACCTTTACACTATTTAAAAACAACTGGTAACAAATAAACACTTTCCATAATTTTTTCTTATTTTCTTCTTTTTCCGCTGTACAATAATGCATTTATTCATATAGGTATATTTTTTAATATTATAAAATCAACTTGAAAGATTATTTTTAATTTATTTTTGAACCACCAAGGAGAGGAACATTTCACACATAGCATTATCATTACACAATAATAATTTAGTACCGATATGATGCATAGGTTCATAATGGATATTAAATATTGTAGCCAACAATTAATAAATTCTTATTTTTTATGGAAACGACACTAAACAACATTCATGTTATTAAAAAAAATATATACTGCCAACTCATACGAGGTATATTAAAAATAATTCAGCTACTATTTATTTGATCAAATCTAAGGTGAGGTATCAAATATTAAATGCTGCCGGAATGATACATAAAACGTATTTAATTGCCTAGTTTGACAACCAGGTACCAGAAAGTTAAATTTAACTAATAATTTTGAGCGATTGTTATTGGAAAATACTATTAAATATTTTAAAAGTAATACAACTATCTAATATAATACTTCTGACTTATAACATTTTTAAATTTCTATGATAATGATAATAGGACGTGAGCAAGATGAGTGTTTTTGACGTTGGACACGGCATCAAAGCAAAAATCTAACGATTTTGATTTCCTTGAATGGTACCAACCGGACCTGATGTATATGGAGATCAAAGAACAGAATTTCAAACAAGTACTGAGTAAACAAAAGAACAGTAAAAAGATTATTATGCTTTAGGGTCGTCAAAATAATTATAAAACATAACCTATTGAAAGTTGAAACCTATTGTAGATGCTTTATTTAGGATAAGTGCATAATATATACAATATTATAAAGAAGAATAAAAATATATGTCTAGATATTTAGAAAAATAAATGTTGATGGTTATTCCCGAGGTGTTCAAAAATTATTGAGGAAATTGAAAAATGGCCTCTTTAAAGTACCATATTGATACAATTTTCTAAAAGATAAGATACTGTATGTTGAAATCGAATCACTCCTTCTGGTAGAAATTTTGTTTACTAAATAAAAAAAAATAAACATAATTGTAAAACCTATAATTTAAACTTATATCTAAAACTGCATGATACTTATAAATTATAATCTAATCGTTAAATTCAATGAAATCTATAAACTTAGGGTCCAATTTGGTCGCACAAATATATTAAATTAATGTCCAATATAATTGTGCATGTTTTGGACGGATTTTAATTTCTAGTGCTAAATAAATTTGTTTTATATACGTATTAAAAAACGTGAAAGAACACATCAGGTCGTAAAAACAGTCATAAACTTCAAATTGTTTTTTTTTTTACTTTTACCTGAAAGTTTAAAAGTTTGGCCAGCCAGTATTCAACCGAGAGAATTGCGTTGGTTTTACGAGCCAAATGGTAATATTGATCGAGAATTTAGGATATTCCTGAACGAGAGATAGGAATAAATAAGTTTTAAAAATGTTGCGTGTACGTACAAAACTGTGTATAAGGTTGACAAGTAAAAGAGAGATAGATGAAGGTAGCGGGAAAAAGAAGGATAAAAAACTAAAAACAATCACGGAGTTCTTGGAAGACTTTTTGGCAAAGTTTTGGAATCTCAATACCTATTTTAAATATACAATCAGCTTCTTTTCGGTGATTTTATTGTATAAATTTATTCATTAGGTTCAAGACAGTAGTAAATGCTATCAGCCACAACAACTTATAATACTTTATTATTTAGTATTTATCACAAAATTATTTGTAAATATGTAATTATATTGGACTACAACATTTAACCAATTATTATCCGTTTAATTATAAACGTATACCTAATAAATGTATAGCAAATGAAATGTTACTAATGGGTGGCTGCTTTCCTCCAAAATGTCACGTATTATGTATAAATGTTATTAAAGATATGATATGATGTATTTTTTTTTAATAATTTGTATATAACATCAACTTATTGTGCCAAAGTTGTAAAGATTGTAGATTACATTTAAAAAAACTAAAAAAAAACCTAATAAATTTATCATATATCATACTAGCATCATTAATGTAAAAATAATTAATAAATTATAAATACAGTTTTTCCATCAATATTTCTCAAATAAATGATACTCAGTGGCGCATGCAATTAATTTTAACACACAAACAATAATTGTATCATAATAAAAATGTATTCCGTTTCCATTTCGATGCTTATGTGTAAACAATTGATTTTATTTGTTAATTCTTGGGAAAAAAACTTTTTTAGGTAATTAATCAATCTTAAAATAATTAATATTTAAAAAAAAAAAATAATTAAATTTTTTTTATTTATTTGATTAAACTAAAATTTGATAAGAAACTGTTTCAAAAAGTTAACGGTTCATGACGAATTTAATTTATATCCATTAAAATATTCTTTACAATATTGTCCCCGTCATAATATCTAAGTAGTGTATTATAAAATCATATATTCATATATAATGTATAACGTTTATGCTGACATATTTAGAATGAAAACCAATTATAATTAAAATGTAAAAACTTTACTTCACTGGAATAAACGAAACGTAAAATTGAGTTAATGATATCACATTTTGTCTGAAAATACTTATTTTTTTATGAAAACCCATTGTCTTTTATAACTTTAAATGAGTTTGTTATTGTTGTTTAAGGTCTCTCCATGACTTTATTATCACTATTAATTATATGTTTTAATAGTATTAAACGATTGGTTAGTGGTTAGTGAGAAATGCAATTTAAAAGTTTTAAATAATGAATAAAATATTAACTTAAAAAAGAATATTTAAAACCAAAAATCTTAGTCATTGTAACCAATTAATTTTAAAACAACAATAATGAAAATTATTAACACATGATTTATTTAAAGCCACGTTTTTACGCACGATTATTTATAATCATCATATTTTTGTAAAAAAACACTGGCAGTTTTGCAATAAATCTAGTAAAATGTATATCATAGTCCTCGCCTATATGTTCTTAAATATATATTGATATAACAAAAACGTATAAATTGCACTTACATGTATGTACAGTTACGCATTTAATGAAAATAAATGTTACTTGCTTACTTTTTTATTACTAGACGTTTCAGCAAGATGACTTATATCATAATAATATATGTAGGTACTGATAATCATAATTTCATATACTCGTGTAAAAAAAAAGCATTTTACATAATATTGAAAATTGGTAAATACCATCATATTTTTTATTATATATTATTATGCTAGTGATTTTTATACGTGTAAAAAAGATTTCTATACCTATTCGTACTTCTTAGAGTGTTCATTATGCATCAGATAAAATTATATTTTTTAGAGCTTTTAAATTGTCTTAATTTTTTTGGAAATTACATACGATGGAAAAAATTCAATCAAACAATATCGTTTTTAATGATATTTAAAAATTACACAACAAGAAAATTGTTGTTTTTAATTACTATTTACCATTTATTTTCGTTGTTTTTCTATTTGATTTTCTAATATTATTAATCGGTATAAAACTTATATGGCTGTAGGTTAATTAGATACACATGAATAATTTAATTTTATACAATATTATGTCGTATACGGCAAACTCAAAACTAAAATATTTAATGAAACCCTTAGTTTTAATACTACCATTATTTTGTTTAGGTTCCTAATATTATTCACATACACTATACACCTATAAATTTTATAATATATGCAAATTATTTATTCATTTTATAGATACTATAGTATTATAATATGTAAACTTATTAATCATAAATAATATATCAAGTACTTCAAGTACCTATACCGTTTGTTTTTAAAGTCATTTTTTAAACAAATTGTTCTTTTTACGTATCGAAAAATGATTGTTTATGAAGTAAGAATAAAAATGTGCTTAAACATAATTATTAATAAATGTGTTCACGTCATACTATTTATTGATTAAACTGTGGCATTATTGTTGATTAAAACACGATTTTACACTTATTGTTTGCACAAAGTAACTAATCTAACCTGGATATAGCCTAATGTATGATAATTATGACTGCAATATGGCCACACGGGGATTACTTACTCAGCAGAAACTGCTACATTTTGTCACGACTGTATATTATGTACACAATTGATAAGCATATTTGGTGAACTGTTACGAACGTGCTTAGTAATGACATTCGGCAATTTTGGATTAAGCTTTAAGAAGCCATTTTATGGGTATTTGTATGCACAACAAATTATTCATTTTTGTAGAAAAAAAAACGCATACCTACCTTTTAATAAAAAAAAAAACAAAATAAATAGAATTATTATTTTTAATTTTGTTTTTTGCACATGGGTAGGAAGAGGGACGATTCGCATTCGTTGGTTAACTATCAATACTGAGTTCAACGTGATATCAAGTATCGGGTAATTTATTTTAGCATGACTAATTAAAGTGGTACCGATCGTTTAAAAACTTCCTGGACACAATATACATGCACGTGCCATTTCGAGTGAACAGGACCATAATAAACAAGTATAGTTGTATGCACTATTCATGTATAGTTGTAGAAAATATATTTACGTATAATATAAAGCTCGTTGATAAAAAAAAACATCATGCGATTTTATTACACCAATTTACTTCTCTAAAAACTAACGAGGAAAAAGTTTTATATGTAAAAAGTCATATTCGTTAAATAATTAAAAACCTTTCAAAAGTATTATAAAGTATAAAAAATGATAGGTCACGTTCCAGTGTTTG
Organism: Sitobion miscanthi; assembly: GCA_008086715.1. Classification (NCBI taxonomy): domain Eukaryota; kingdom Metazoa; phylum Arthropoda; class Insecta; order Hemiptera; family Aphididae; genus Sitobion; species Sitobion miscanthi. The sequence goes on along the minus strand of CM017802.1, from coordinate 3,694,351 downwards.
GGCACCCTCATAAATATACAACATTAAATTATTTTCTAATTATTATTGTTATTATTTTTAATAAGAGGGGATGTAATATTAATTTATGTATATTATTAAATTAAAAACATTTTATCAGATAATTTATTCGGTTAATTAAGAGTTGGACGAAATAAGTTTGTTTTAATGCTGATAATAATAGCACATTAAAATAGATAACACGCAAATTGTGTAGTATCCAATATTTACCAAATTAAGACGTAACCATAGTTTTTGTTTTAAAATTATAATTATATATTAATATTAATAACCATGATTTAGAATCTTTGTAGATTATACCTGAATACTTCTTATGGTATCGAACTATCAATTTATTTCACAGATAGGTATAAGCTAATATTATGTACATCCAGATAATATCATAAGCTATATTGTAATATATATATGTTATACAATTTAAAAACTTTAGATACTGCATCAGTGTTGTTTTTATTAGATTTTAGTTCTCGTTATAATATTTAATAACAATTTTACTTTGCCTAAAACAACATGAATATCAAAACAAAAAAGTTATTATGAAACTTTAAAACAACTAACAATTTTAATTATAAAATTGACAGATTTTAATAGTTCAAATATACAAACAATAGAGCGAATGGTTTAAAATCAAAATTTCAAACATACTTGTTTTGGTAAGGTTGCTGGGCATACTTGCAGCTTGCGAGTTTTACAAATGTAATGAAAGAGTAAAGACTATTATAATATATTAAACCTGAATTTCGGTAACATTTATTTCAATTAAGTATTTTGTCCAACACCAGTGTATAACAAATTACTATTATGTAACTTTGAAGTTTATAAAGTGTATGTCTTGTTTTAAACTTTTACCGTATTATCACACAATTTTTATTTTAAATTCGTTGTTGAGTAAAAAAATGTACACAGCTCGTATAACGCTATTTAATTTGAAAGATAGTTTGTAATTTGGCCATTTGATTTACTGTTTTATCGTGAACCAGCATACGGTGTGAATTCGATAATTACATTAGTCCGCCGTAACATCTGTCTGATCAGATTACTTGGCGGATCCCCGTTTAATGGCATTAAACGCCATGCGTGACTCCTGCTCCCTTATACATAATATTACTGCAATAACACTAATTGGTATACACTCCCGTGGCTCTTTTGAATAAACATAATATATATTTGTACATGAAATACTCAACCATTAATTTATAATACTTTGCAATTACTGTTAAAACTTAAAACATGGAAAAATAATTTTAATAAAACTTGTCTCATCCAGTCATCATTACATGTTTATAGGTAGCTGGTACTTATAGTTGAATGCGTAATTAAATATTTCCAAGAAGCCAACTGTACATAGTTTTTTTTCTTTTGATGTATCTGTGCAGGTACTTTAAAAACGAAAATATACTATATGTAATATAATTTTTGGCCATTTCGGAACAAATGTTTGAACCGCGTATTAGGTATATTTTTAATGAAGATAAACTGCAAGTCACATATTTGATAAATTACGCAGTATTTTACCGTGTACATTGAACATTGTAAAAACGATCTTATAGAATATCTTTTATTTTTCAATTTAAAATACATCAATAAGACTCACACTAGTCTTTACTTTTTAAAATTTGAACATACCAAACTATTTTGGACAGAAAACGATGTAGGTACAAACTGTTATCGTGAAAAGTACATTCGAAAAATGTTATTATGTTTCAACACACTAGGGGCGATAAATAAAACTACACTGCATTATATCCCAAAAGTAATTTCCTCTGAATGCCTTATTTCAGTCGATATAAACATTTTTGTTAGTTACGGTTTTTTTTATGTTTTATTAAAAAAAAAATACTACCTGACAGTAAACAATATGATGATGAACAAAGAACATGATACGAAATATTTAATTATTTTGAATCAGAAAATTGCTGGCAATATTTTACAAAAATATCTGATTTAATTTATAATTCGAACAAATGTCAAATATCAAATGAAAAAAGTGCCTTAAAACATATAAAACCAATATAATATATTATATAAGCTAGGTACTCGATTAAGTGGTTTTATACAACTCACAATGGCATCAGCTTAAAATGTGAACATCAAAAGTACCTTTAAAGTTTTCACGATTAGTAAATAAGTAAAAGAAAATTGACTTAAAAATCCACCACTCGTTGAAATGGGCATATTTATAAATTTTTAACTCATGTCAGCTTTCTATCAATCGAATAGAAAAGTGTAAAGTTGCATGACCTGCTACAAAAATAAAAAGCCACTAATATAATAGAGTACCTATAAATTATGAAACGTTTTGAGAATCTAATTTTATTTGAATTGTTTATTTTACTTTGTCATTACACTTTATGATAATATATTTCATACCAAACAATGCATAAATAAATAATGACTTATATGTTTACATTAATACTAAAAACTCGATTTAAAATATTATATTAGACACTATTAAACTTAATAACTCAATTATTTATTATTTCTTAAAATATTATTGAATCCCACACTTTTCATTTATTAGTCTTAAACGTAAATGTTTAGTGTATATATTATACTATACACCTACTATTATAAAAACTAAATTAATCTAATATCTACTGATGGAGTTTAATATTATTATATGTACATTGAATCTATGCAAATGCATTATTACATAACAGTATGTACACAAATAAATAATATATCATAATGTAATAAATACCACTTATACCTAATATGAAGCAAAACTAAAGCTTATCAACATTTGAAAACCATTAAAGATTAAATGTTTGAATAATATTATACAATTGTATTACATAATGGCTATTTGCCAAATGTTTGTTTTGAAAACATTCGTTAGTATGCCTTTTACTTATTGTTAAACTATAAAAAAACGACAAAATACAGTTGAATGTCATCGTCGTGTCATTCGTATTTCATTAATTGTTCAATTTTTTTGAACTTCTACAATTTAGTTGTTAATTGTAGATTCTGAGTGAAGCAATGTATATTGTATTGGTTGAACAGATGTATTTTTCCTAGAAGTTTTTCTGCGTAATGTGCTCATATATGTCGTAAAATATTTATTTTTTAAAGTAGGTAACCGCTCTGCTGTACAGCCTGGTTAGGTATCCTCATATGAATTAACGATTACATCATGAAATCTAAAAATAACCCCGAGAATTGCTTCAGTACATTTTGGTAATCCAAAAAAATAGATTGAAAATTTCACTGAAACGTCATAGGGTTGAAAGACATTGGCGCAACTAGGGGGTGGGCTTAGTCCCCTGTCTAAGATTTAGCCCCTCCACAAATGTCACTTATTGATTTAGATATAAGCCCCCTATAGGTTATTTTAAATAAATAGTTTTGCTAGCCACCCCAGAATTGTAACCCTAGTTGCGCCCATGTTTAAAAGAATATCTATATTGAATTTCAAGTTCAATGGTTCACGAGATCATAATAAATTACAAACCGAAAGCGACATTTATTTTTATTTGTATACATGATTATCATTATTATATTATGCGATTCGCCTTTTACCAAAATAAATTCAACCTACTGCATAACTAATAAAAAAAAACAAACTACTAATAGCAATATAATATTATATAATGAAATATCCTTAGAAATATAGGCTCACAGACCGTCATCGCTCAGAATCGTTTTCCATCGTGTACATTGATTTATGATTTAATTTTGATTTAACTCATCCATCACAAAGATCTACTCAATATGACAATATTTACTGGACACCTACTATAGAGTAGAATGATTTCCCCGGATTTTTTAGTACTGTCCACTTAAAATACGAATCGATAATTCCAGGGAAATGATGAAAATATTCGACATGAAAAATATTGATGGATATGAAAGTATTGTTTTTACCCATATTCATTTTATACGATTGAACAGAACCGATGCGCTAGTCATGGATTTACATTTCTCACATCGTTTAACACAATATCCTGAGCGCGCGCCAAAAGCAGGTAAAAATATTTGTCTGTAATATTGTTACTGTATGTTACGACTTTTTATCACACGGAGTTGGTCCAATAAAACGATTTAACAAAAGGGACGGTAGAAAGTTATAAACGAAAAAAAAATAATACTATATGGCACAAGTATCAGTGGGTTTTGTTTGTTATTTGTTTCATTGCCACCCGGGGCCAATATCAATTAATAATCGCAACATTCGCAAATAAGCGCAGAATAATATAAAAAAAGAAACATTATTAATAATATATCATTTAAATTTGGTTGAGTTTGAAATACTCTATGGGTTTATATTTTGTATGGATTATATATTATACAAGGATCGTTCCAAAAGTATGTTTACAGCATTTTTCAAAATTCGAAAATTTTTATATTCTTATAAAAATAAATGTACAGACTGTAGTATGCAGCCATGGTTTAAATCATAGACCTATTAACTAAATGGACTGCGCCTTGAGCACAAAATAATCAGACAACATCTGATAAGCAAAAACCAGTATCTAGGAAGGAAAAAATGAATATTTATTTGATTATGCCAAGACTTTTTATAATTGTTAAGCATTATGGCTAAAAAAACATAGACCTATTAACTGATAGGTAAAAAAGTGAATGATAAAAAAGTTTAAAAGATTAAAAAATTTGTTTTTTCAAAAGTAAAATAAACTACATTTTGATTTGTAACTAGTACTGTGTTGTTTTATTGTTATTGCCATTTTTGAACTGTTTTTTTTTTGTTGTTATACATATTTAATCAAAATTTTTAGGTTTTATTATGTTTACCAATCTAATATATATATATATATATATTTAATTTTAACTCGCCACGATTCAGTTTTCACTGGTTGTTTATATTAGTATTTTCTATACACGATAAAATTTTAAAAATATATTGATTTGTTTTGAACTGTTTAAGAACATTTTCAGTTTCCAATTTTATTAGTATTTTTTTCTATGGATGTCAATAAAACTTTATTTGTTGGGTAAAAAAGGGGGAAAATTTAATGCAAAGCTCCTAATATATTGTTATAATAGCAGTTGAAAAATATTAAAAATACATGGGTGCAATTTTTTTTTTATAAGCATTTAAAGTTCATATTTTGACAACATTTATCAAATTTATAATTTAATAATTATTTTGTAGTTAAAAATTTATAAAATGTTCAACTTTTATAGCTAAGGATTGAAAATTGAAAACAAAGCTCCTCTTAATAGGTTATATATAAATTACTTTATTCACAATAATATCATCAAATATACTTGGTAATATCATAGGCTGACTGACCGTTTTCGCTCAGAATCGTTTTTCTTATTCAATGATATTATATCACTGAATTCAAATGTAACACCATCCATTACAGTGACCCATTTGTAAACTTCTGTACAGCAGAGCGACACCCAATTGCCCACCTTTTTTTTATTGACTATTGTATTAAGAAATTAGAGATTTTTGACACATTTCATATTTATAGTCAAACAGAAAAAAAAATTTTACCAGATCTCAGGACAAAACTTTATTTTTTTTATTACCTGGCATTAAATCTTCACGGTTTCATAGCTGCATTAGTAAAAACTTTTTGGTAAATGAGGCACATCGGTAATGTAATATTTGTTTTCGATCGGCATGCACATTTGACGTGTAAAATAATTACATTGTTTAAAGATCAGATAATATAAATTGTAGATCACTCCAAAGTCCAAAATATTAATAATTATTATAAATGCTATCGCGATAACTCCCGGATTCGACAGACGACGAACGATAATTCTAAAAACACAAAATTCACAGAAACTTAAGGTGACACAAACCATAATTATTATAACTAAAGATATTGGCGGGAAACATAATATTGAATGGAAGAAACAATAAATATTGGTTTTATCTTCCCAAATACTGGTTTTTGCTTATCAGATGTTGACTTATTTTTTCCAATGGGTATGGAAGGCGCAGTCCATTTAGTTAATAGGTCTTTGGTTAAATAGATACACTTGGTGTACGTGCAGATTTTTCACCATTATTGATGTATAACTATTGATACTTAGTGATTCTTTTAACAACAAACATTCATCATTTTTACGTTTTTTCACTTAATTTGAAATCAGGTAATATGAAACAATATTAAAAAAAAAAAATTTCACTTTCGCCATCGATATAATTTTTACATCGTAATAAATTCAAATTATGTGAAAAAAATATTTTCAAATGTGTAAAAACTTTTTCGAGATAATATAATTGTTATACTGTTGAAATATATTCGCTCTGTTTACATAATTTATATATATTATAAAACGTAGGTACATCATATATATAGCCAAGACTCCCAAGAGCTATAACGCTCCGCACTGTTTAACATATTTGGAGAAGTAGAAAGCTAGAAGAAAGTCTGAGAGGGAAGACAATATACGAAATTCGACGGAAATCAAATCATAATACCGAGTACGAAATATATGAGATCGGTATCGTCGTGGCAGCGACTTCGTTACTTATTATTACGGTATTGTACACAAGTATAAATAATAATAATAATAATAATAATATATTATATTACAATATATGCTCTTAATATATGCCGTGTGCGTGTGTGTGTGTGTGTGCGCGCGTGTGTGTGCGCGTGTGTGCGCGCGAGGGTGCGGTTCGCGACGGTAAGTAATGAGACCGCGGCTGTTGCTGCGCGCGACGGAGAAAGAAAAATAGAGCTCTTCCGGACGGCCGACGGAAGTTAAGCCCGTATAATAATAATATACGCGTGTACACAACAGTGCCGGGGCAGCGACGGGGCGGGTGGCCGGTGTCGTGGATTGACCGCCGAAGACAAATGAAATAACAAACGAGTACACGTGTCCACGCAGTGTACAAGTCGTCCCGTTGGTGAACACCGACGGGAGAAAAACCCCCATCGCCCGGAGATTGATGATGTCCGTTGATCCCGCGCCGTCTCTCGCGATTTTCGAACTCGTCATTTTTTCCGCGCGTATAAAATAAATGCCGTCGCCGCCGCCGCGGGGTCGGTCTCCGTCTCCGGTGGAGTGACTGCAACATTGACAAAACTACAAACACATCGCATGTACGCCCCATACTGTACACATAAATATTTATTATATATATATATGTAACCTAATTTCCCAGAAGTCCCCTGTGACGATATCGTTAATATTATTATTATTGCCATCATCCTAGTCGGACGGCGTATATTAATAATAATAATAATGACGATAATAATGATGTAACATCAATTATTTCCCTTTATAGCCGCAGCGAACAACGTTTCCCACTATTGTTGTACACACAAATAATGTCAATATACGTGTATAATATCCGTGGTATTATCGTTGATTAAATATACTTAATATTTAATCAATGGTATTATATACAATTTAATAACTAGCAAAAAATGATAACGTTGCAAAACCGCTGTACGCTGTACACAGCAGCCTATATAATACGATCGTGCACTACACACTGAATGAGGCCATCAAGTATGAACGATGAAGCACCGAAACTCAGAGGCGTTCACTCGAGGTATATTGGGCATGTTCAATGATACATCAAGTCCTAGATAATATTATGACATTGTGGGTTTTGAGAAATTATTAATTTTTAATCTACTTTTTGAAACTGTACAAACCTGTCAGCCCATATTATAATTTAACGCAGCTTAAAAACTGTAAAATACTAACCACTTTCAAATATCAAAAGTTTTATTTTTACTAAATTAATTAGATCTTTCCGACGGCTGAATAATTTAATGATTTTAGCAGAGCCCCCAACACCACACATAGGCGCAACAGTGTCAAAAAGTTCTATCACTTATATAACTGTAATCGCGAAGAGTGACTTTAGAATTCTAGAACTGCCGTACCTGGTATATTAATTATTAACTACTGCTGCAATATTGTTCACAGCCTATATAGGTACAGGTCGGCGTTTGTAGTATCTTCGCTCTCAGAACGAAGCGCGTAAATCACACGACGAAAGGCGTCTTGCAGCACTACGAACCGACGTCGAAAAACCTCGTTTTACGCGATCCATTATTATTATTATTATATTATTATTATTACTTTTTCCGTTATCCACGCTTACCCCGGACCGGAAGCTACGCGCTTGCGGTGTCGACGGGTGGATGGTTGCGGCCCCGGGTATTATTATATAGTCGTTTAAAACGGGCGAGCGAAGGAAAATCGTCTTGGAAGAACTTTACCATACAATACCTATATCTCGTGCAATATACGCGCCGTGGCTGGACATAAATCATGTCTTTGCACTTTCACGGGCAAAGGTTTGCGTATCGCGCCGACGCAGACACAATAATAATATTTGGTATTAGGTATAGCAGGTACACAAATCCGTTGTGATCGACTTTCTATTTTCTCGGTGTCGCTAATACTCGTCTTGTTCACGTTTGGATATTATTACACTTAACGCGTATAAAAAACATTAAGACGAGTGATAATACAACAGTGGGTAGGTACTATGAAGAACTATTCCTAAGCTTCGTCAAATCAAACCGATTATATAAACCCATAGGCGCGAATTGGCTAAATTCTTGGGGGGGGGACTCAAGCCCCCCTCCCCATAGGCCATATTGCTTAGTACCACAGAATATAAAAATTAGTACTAATTACTAGATTTTGAACTGGGGGGGGACTTGACCGACATCTGAGGGGACTTAGTCCCCCCCTATTTGCGCCAATGTATATACCCCCGACCAACACCACTTGAAAAAATTATCGTTGCACATTCTACTAATAATTATTGTGCGTATGATGAAATTATTCTATCTACAATTTGGGCTATTATCGTTTATTTTTCAACAGTGACTGCATATGACATACCTATAAAATATAATTATAATATGCATTTGTCTAGAAAATACATGAATGACATGCAGGCATGGCTAAACCAGGGACATTATTTCAGTTTTTTTAAAATTGGTACCAACATTTTCGCAGGCCATTTAAAGTCATTACCAGGCCACAATCCTGGGCCGCTTTTTTCAGGGTGGCATGAGGGAAGATACGTCCTCTGCCTCGTTCTTTGCCTTCTCTGCCAACTGGGGTCGACCGCCATTGCCATTTTCCTATACACCTCCACAGTGATTTGCCCCAACCTCTCCTTTATTCACTCCAGCTATTTTCATATCATTCTCTATTCTATCTAACCACATTTTTTTCGGTCTTCCTCTCTTTCCTTCAATATTTCAATATTCATTTCCATAGCCACCCCACTACCTCTAAATCACCTCTCCTCGTCTATACTATAATATTATAGAGAGGAAAGATTTGTATTTTTGTATGTTTGTAACGAATAAACTCAAAATCTACTGGACCGATTTCAAAAATTCTTTCACCATCAAAATGCTACATTATCCCTAAGTAACATAGACTATATTTATCACTAGAAAAAAATATATATCCTTACTAAAATTTCAATAATGTAACCCAATATGGTTTTACTAACATGTTGAGTCACGGAGAAGATTTTAATATATAATTTGTTTTGGGAAAATTAATTGAGTGGTCAAAATGAATAACTAAGTATTATACCTATATATAAAAATGATTGTTTGTCTGTATGTCTTTTGTGCATTCCTAAACAGCTGGACCGATTTTGATGAAATGTTTTGTGTGTGTTTGAGTGGTTCCTAAAGACGATTTAGATTAACAATTGGACCCGGTGTGGCGGATAGGATTCTATTACGCTCAATAATTTTTACCTCCCCCGGTAAATATATCCTACGTTATAGTTACCAAGGGTAAATATATACTAGGATATTTTGACATCCCTGGGGGATACCCTCCCCCCCTCCTCCCAACACGACATTTTCACCGGGAGGTAACTATATCCTAGGATATTTATACCCCTCCACTAACACTATATTTTTACAGGGGCGTAACTACATCCTACATAGTATATTTTTACCGGGGGTAAATTCAACCTAGGATAATTTTACCCCCGGTAAATATATCCTAGGTTTTTTTTACCCCCGGTATAAATATACTAATAAAAATCGCCTTTTAAACCGGTAGGTTCCAACAGGGGAGGAGCCAAAATATATTGATATTTATTTTAAATATTCGGAGAATCCTGTACTAGCTCAACGAACACATTTTTTTGAATAAAAACAAATATCTTCATTTCTTAGAATATATTTTAATTTGGATCAACACCTCAATAATTAACTATTTTGGTTTTACGATTGTTCTGGTTAAATAAATTAAAACAAGTTTCAAAGAAAATTATTAAAATAATTTATAACATCATAATATCTTAGATACCTAATTAAAATATTTAATATAATAAATTATCACTTATTTGAATATCAGTACAAAAAAGTCAAACGCACTGTACTAATTACGAGCTGTATACTGCAGGTGTGTATACCAGACCAGTACATGTAGAATATAATAAAATATATTATAGTGTATCACACAAACATTGAATATAAACGCATATAAAATGAATAGGTACACTAAATATGCATAACACTTACAAAACACAGTAATTTGATCGTTAATATAGGTAACTATAATGATTATTAATTAATAACTAAACTTCGGTTTTCACCTCTAGATTAAATCCGAACAATATTATATAGTTCCAATTTTCACAACCTCTAAATGAATTGGGTGTGGTTTGGCGTATAATAGTTTTCAGACATTTCGGGGTGAACGATTCCATTGAGCTATTTTTCATTATACACTATAAGTAGCTTTTTAAGGATTTGCCGTATTATTTCATGCCTGAGAGCTTATAATATGTACGCAATATGTTTTATACATTTCACAGTCGGCTTACAATATTCAATCATGGAAACCGCATCCGCCGCGGCTCGTTAAGTTTTAGAATAAAGCGGGAAAAACGAAAGATGAATAAATACCACAGGGATCGTTTATTATAATTATGTAAAAATGCACTCGGTCGTATTATTTTTTCAAATAAAATAATAATAATAATAATATGTATACATCGACGGTAAAAAGTCATTGTATTGTGGCGTCAAGGTATACAAACGTTTATGATTTTTTAACCGCTGAAATCTCTCTGGGGAGCGATCCGCCTTCTTTGTTTCCCCGTTTCGAATTACATACAACAACCGCATTCGTGGGTAGTATTAAAAAGCCGTTTACCGTTAAGGGTTGCATACCAACACATACGCAATCGCTTTTAAGGGTTAAATTGGACGGAATTCCGAGAACGTAGATATCTTGCCGGTGCCTATTGCGCGTTTGATATTCCGTACGTTCGTTTTGATTATTTACACAAACTTCCTATACCTGTACGCTTTTAAACGTTTGTTTGAATTGGCGATTATCAATAAATTAAAAATGCTGCATAGTATATAACCTTATTGGTATGTCGGGTCGATATCTAGGTACGATTGTACGAACAACATTCAAACACAATTAGGTAAAGTGTATAAGTGAACTTTATTATTGGGTTACCGCGAAAATCCCTTAAAACCGTCCGATTTAATATGTACATAACGAATTTGATCTCATTACAACAATAACGCCAAACTGTCATCAATTATGTACGAAAACTGCTTTAAAATTCTTCGTTCATCAATCATCATCTACATGCATCACACATATTATAAACTCATATATTTTATTATTGTCTCAGAAATTGGTTTCCACGATAAACACAACAATGTTATTTTGTTATTCAATTTAATTTACTCACGATCGCGCTATAAACTGCAATCGTTTATTCATGGAACGATGTAAGCTCTTATACTTTGATCGAAAAAGTAGGTTGTTTAAAATGTATACATATTTACAATTTACTAAAAACGGAAGAACATAAAATCTGTACGAACGAGCTACCTACTAAAAAAAAAAAACAATTGATATATATAATAATACATTATTTAAATCGCTGACAATATAATAAATACATTTGTCATTTTAATTAAGTAAAAGTGCATTACGTCCCTGGTGACGCTTAATATAATATTATTAACTACTATATTAAATATGCTGACAAAAACACTTTTTATATAACGACTTTTTTTTGGTACGTAATAAACTTTTTTACTTACAATCTATCAAAAAAATTACAACATCCATAAAACATTGTGATAAGAGCTGTGAGTTATTCGGCCACCCCATAGGATGATTTCGTCTACGTCACTGCCGAGACAAAGGACATACTTAAGTTTCACAAATTGTAAGCCACCCGTATAACTAGATAACCATAATATTATCTTCCAACGGTAATGCGAGCGCCGCGATTGTTTCAGTTTATTAATGACTAGCGAAAATATCAATTTATCAAATGCTTTTATACACCACACTTGATGTCCCAACTCCGTCACATAAGTGAACGCAATGTTTAAAAAGCATAAAATTAGTAAACGTCACATTATGATGACTTAAATGAATGTTGAACATAATACGTCGTATATACCTACTGTACAATTTATTTACCAGCTACGTTTAACTTTACGTCGTACACGCTAAACGCACTGCAGTACTATACAATCGTTCAACCATGTGCCTCTATTGTGTTACACTGACCAAAGTTGATCATTTTTTAATCCTGCCTTTCGTGGACATAACGGGCGCCCCGAGAGAACCGGCAAAAATATTATTGTGTATCGCCTGAAATATAATTAATCCTCCGAGTTTTTAAATACCACCTGCATGTTGAGGCGAATTAATTCAAAATTACATTTTATTACAGGTACAACAGTTCTCGACTTTTAGTCCTGGAAGCTCGAGTAAAATACACAAAATAAATGGATTTCCTGGTTTGATCCGGTTTTTATGTATATTACAAACGACAGCATATTTTGAAGGTAGTAAAATATTTGATAATTTATTATACAATTATTATTCTATTAATATGCCTACTGGTTACTACATGAATATATTATTGGACAAATTACCTACCTACTGGATATAAATGTGTATAGGTATATGATTAAAAATAACAATCGAAAATAAATTAAATTTTATTAACTTCCTTATTGATAGCAATTATTGAATAAGAAAAATTAAAATTAAAAATACGGTAGATAAAAATAAGATTAATTTCACTTAGTATATAATATATATTTTATTTATCATGTTAATCTCAAATACATAAAAAATGTATACCTAGTTATAAAATTAAATTAAAATCATATACCATATATTATGTATATTGTGCCTATTATGGATTTGATTTCGTTTATATCTTTTAATAGGTACAAAAAAAAAAAAATAACGAAACGAATATTTTGAAGCTTTTTAATTAAAAATGCAAATTCATATACATTCCACTGATAATCCCGTAGTTAATGGCTAAATAATATACCCTTTTTGCTTGTATAAACATATATATATATATAATATTATATAATCTGAAGATTATGTTAATTACACTAAATAGTATAATTCCGTTTGTGGTCGTTAATATGAATATTACATTTTGTTTTGTATGCACTTATGTTTGTTGTTCGCATTCAAAACTTGCAAGTTTCCGTGTACCTAGGGAAGTCGTGGCTGCCATTCAACAAAGTGTTAAGCACATAAAAAATATTGAACCTAAATTGCTCGGCGTGTACAATAAAAAAATAAATAATAATAATACCTCACAATGGCATTGTCGAGACAAATCTTCGGTATTATGGAACACTGATGACAATGCATTGTCCATTTCAACCCCTTTTGTGTTCACGAACCCGTTGAGCTGTTGAGCACCTCCACGCGCCATTGATCCGGCGATCATTATTTCATATTGTACGCGTCTATGTTTAGCATTTAGTCCTATACGGCCATACAAATGTCGGATACGAATCAAATTGTTTATGTGATAATTGAACAATTTTTTTCCCCTTTTTATGTACGTTGTGCGTGGGTACAACAACAATAGTAGCAATACCCTTAGAGTATTTTTTCTAGACAGCAGTGGGTGTAAATTTATAATATCATTACAGTGTACACACACTATATAGTTACACTTACACAGGTTTTACAAAAAAAAAAAAAAACTACTCTATAACGTTATTTCAATATTGATCAGTGATCACGTTCGAATCGCATACAATTAATATTACGTAAAAACATGAATAACTTTACAATGATCAATGATACCCATCACCATCGCGGGTCAATAGTCGTTTGATGGAGAAATTTCGATGGTTGCCAAGCGGCCCCACCTATATATTTTGTTCTAGGGCATCTAAATTTCAGTAAAATGTATTTTTATCTTATAGGTACCTATACGTTTTATGGTTAGTTTTTGTAAATTTTTATGTCAATTACATTGTTTTTAATACATTAATACATCGGACTACTACCTCCTCCTAGTAGTAGAAAATAATATTACCTATAGGTAATAACAAAGTATAGTTTATATACGCAGTCACTAGCAGTGGCGGATCCAGTGGGAGGGCAAAGGGGGCATTTGCCCCCCCCCCCATGCCCCTCCCAAAATTAAGCCCTGGATCCGCCACTCGACTCACTAGTCTATAACCGTTGAAATGATATTTGCTTACATTGATGCGTCACGCGTCATAATATGCTAATAATTGGTCATATAAATTATAATGATATATACTGCTGCAACAGATTATACCAATACCACATTCTAATACCATTCCGTGCCAGTACCGAGATAATATTGTCACAATGGAAATTCCTAGAAATCTGCTGACCGGGTCATCCGTCATCGGGGGGCAGATGCGTATGCGTCTCATTTGTGTACAGCATATGATAATATTTTTAGTGACAGCGTTTTCGCTCCGTACACAATACGTTATTATTATACACGTAATGATTTCCCTTCACGCTCGGTCGGGCTTAGGGAGGATAAAATGACGAGGATGTTTGTACCGCGATTAATGCAATGAATTATACGCATATATAATGAGTATGATAACTACAGTAATATTGTACAAGCGATCCAGCACCGACGCCAACGCGAAAAACATCGTAAATATTTATTTACAGCGATGCCCGCGCGATCACGCGCCGTGATCGGACGAAAAAAAAACGAAAATATATCTCTCGACTCGGGCTCGACTTGCGACACCGTCCTCAAGCAGGTCGCGGGCATGGACTAATTAGGCGGCAAAAGAGCCTATGCGTAGGTAAGCATGTCCAGCGTTTCACGTCGTGTACACGAATGCAACTATAATTCGTTCGAAGTTTGAACTTCGATAAACTGAGAAGAAAATCTCCGCGTACGCAATAAATGAGACGTAGGTACGCAGTGCGCATGTGCGCCACTAGTACCAACATCCCGTCATCAGCGTAGACAATAGACGTACATATATAATATACAATCATAATAATTATTTATATGAATAATTTTATTTTCAAACAGCTTTCAGTCCATAGAAATATAGAACGATATTATAAACGTACCCATTGCTAATTTTTACATAAAATGTAAAGTGGTTTTCTGACGAATTACGAATGGTATATTTATATGTACCTATTACCTGCGATTAGAAGATATTATGTAAAAGTGTGTTTTTTTTTTCTAGACGGGTTACAGAAAATGTGTGTAATATAAGAGTGTTGTATAAAAAGTGATCTATTTCGTAAACATTTCGTACCTACAAATGTTGTATATCACGGCTCGCGGATAAGTTTTTCGCGATACCAGTAGCGGATCCAGAAGTCACCCAAGGGGGAGTCGAATTTTCAAAAATTAAATTATCTTTTTGTTTAGCCAAATATTATAATAAAAAATAACGTTAAAAAGACAGCCCAAGTTGTAGGGAGGGGTGAACTTCGCCCCCCCTCCTTGTATCTGTCACTGCACGATACCGTTCATATATGTTCGACGACTATATGGTCATAGGATATATCCTTTGAATCTCAAATCCACCACTATATTATGCCATCAGTATTAGATTTTAAAATTGTAACACATTTTCGACGATAATCGTACTTTAAAAATTGTTTCCTGGGTAGTAGGTCGCTAAATGTTATATTGTTTGAATTATTCAATATTAATTTAATTATTTCAATAAAGAAGTACTATAACCGCAGATCCTAGAAACGCTTAAGTAATTTCACACTCATCTGATTGTTAATACTAGCTAAATGCAATAATGATTAAAATACATTATTATTTGACCAATGTTTACTCTCCAAATGTCGGTGCTGGTTCGGTTGCGCTCTACAGATTTTGCCGTTCTACACTCGATCTACGTTTGGTACGGAAATATTGGACAACGTTAATCTGCCTCGTTTTTATATACCTATGATATGTTGGGTTTTCTATAATAATAATATGTCTTTATTATTTTATCTTTGATCGTCTTTACCTTAAATTATATTACCTCTTCTGACTTTAATATATGTATTTTATATAAATGTGTATTTACATTGTGTGCCCAAATGTATTTGTACGTTGGCAAATTAAACTTTGAAAGTGTGCTTTGTCGACCATGAAACAATTAGATCAAATAGGATCAAATAAATAAATAAACCTTCATACTATAATTATTATATACTTTTTATAGTTAAGTTAACACTTAAAAATTAATATCTGATACTATTATAGGAGTTATAAAATAATTTTTAAGAATTTTAAAATACTTACATACTATTAACTATTATTTAAAGATTTGAAAAATATTGAAAAAATTTAAATACAATTAAGCAATTTCAGTATGTCATCAATGTTTATTGTTTACTATATCTATAGTATCTAGTGTCTGTATCTAGTATCTATATGGCTATTATATGCCTATATTGTATTATTTTTATAGATATTTGATGTTTCATATACATAATAAAGTTGATTATAGATTGATTGAATCCAAAATATTATATTAGTGTTAACCTCAGTTTACCTTAGTTTTTCCTAATAAATGTTATTAAATAGATTAAATTAATCAATACATATTAATTATTATTACATTATATACTTTCTTATTATACTGTACTTTAATTTTTACAAAGTTAATATAATGAAATACATAAATCAATAAAATATTACTTTGTACAAAATCCTTAAGTATTATACATTTAGGCACTCACATATTCACTCAGGAATATTTCATTACGTTATTATAAGTGCACATTTCAAGGAGCATACAGAATGTATATCATATGTTGATGATGATTTAATAAAAAAAAATGTATTTATTATGATCTTAGTTTAATTATAAATTAGTGTCTATCTATAAATAATAATATTACACAATCAATGAATTCACAGCAATCGAAATAAATAAAAATAATTTGTATAATTGTTAAGTTTATGATCCATTTTTAAATTTTTAAAACTATAAAAGTCTTCTTTGGCATAACAAAAACCGACGGAACGAACAAAAGTGATCCTTTATCCACCCTTAGTGGCATCGTGAAGTAATACTCCCAAGTATTCTAAAAGTGGTCGACAATGGTTTACACGGAATTTTTAATGAATACACATGAAAAGAATGGGATGCATTAAATACATGTTTTAAGGTAGATAATGAGAAGAGATTTTTCGTACACGCCATTAGCTTGGTCAACATAAAAATATATACAAAATACAAATGAAATATTATCTGCTTAGTAAATTCCATGTATTGAAAACACACATTTTATAAATATAAATATTCAGACAAATAAATTATATTAAATCGTATTTGACAGTGCAAATAAAAATAGTGTTTATACCTATTTTAGGTAGAATACTTTTCTAAAACATTTTGATTTACAACTAACAAATAATTATTTATTTATATAGTTTAGATTATATGAATTTAAGAGGTAAAAGGTACACCATGAATATTATAGATCACTATTTCATATCAATTATTTTCACTCATCAAGCGCGTAGATACTAAATATATTACCTACGATTCCAAATCAGGGGCGCCATTTCAGTTTTAAAATAGGGCTGCCAAATTTTTTACCAGGCCACAGTTATAACAATAAAAATTGAAATGTAGCCATATTGGAGTTATGTCTAACCTTACTATTAGAGATGAAAAATAATGAATATTTTAAGACGTGATAACGATCATTATTCATTTAAATACATTTTCTTTTTATATCTTTAATATCTAAGTATATCCCTTTATTTATAAAATATTTTTATCATATATTAATTATTTCAATTAATTCAATTTAACTGATACATCGGGCATCGGCGCCAGCATGAAATTAAGGGAGTCCAATACGATACGGCGAAAAATACGGCCGCCAATGTATACCCTGCGATACCCCAAATGGCGCCCCTGTTCCAAATGCTTCCTTTATATTATGAAAGGTGGCAAAGGTGCAACATATTATATTATGTACCTATGCAAATTAAAAACAATTTATTTTCTACGAGTAAATCATATTTTTTGTTTGTATATTACAGATATAAAACCTATGTATTTAAAAATATGGTCTTTGATAATTCTAAATTATTCCAAAATTCAGAATTTGAATAAAATCGTATTTAAAGGATAAAAAGGGAGTGAATAATGAATATATTTGGTTAATCACCATATATAAAAATATAGGTAAACTATACAGTATACCTACAGTGTATGTTCAATGAAGATTAAAGATTAAAGTTTAATGAGGATTTATACTAAAAAATTCTTCGTTTTTTGGAAACGTCGATTTATTTTATTTAGTTAAAAACTGCAGTATTATATAGTTATTGAAAATATTAAATGTTTTTTTATGATATTAAAATTTACTTTATAAAGTTAGCGATTAATAATTTCAAATTTAGAAAGAAAAATTATAGCTTATTGGCCTTGTTGTTTCCTTATTTTTTTATACTGTATTTCATAATTTTATAATAACGTTTTTATTTAAGACTTTTGTTATAATTATAGGTAGGTATATAGTCGCGCTATTAGGGCATAAAGAAAAAAAGATGACTAGGAAAAATATTATATTAATATCATATATTATACAGGGTGATTTACCAAGCATGCTCGTCTTCAATAATTAATTTATTCAAATTCTGATTTTTAGAATTTTGTTAAATACAATTTTTTTTAAATTCTTGAATTTTTTTGTACTACTTAAGGAGTGTCCTGTGGAAATACAAAATTACTGTTTTTCAAATGAGAATTCTCCATATTTACTATAAATTATTTAGTGGATAATTTTTTTGAAAATGTTAATGCATGCACCCAATACAAAATTCGAATGAGTAGTTTCTTAGTTATTAAAATGTTTATTCTAAGGATAATAGTCCTTAAAAATGGTTTTACAAAAATATAAAAAGACGTTATATTGGAACTAGTATTTATCATACTTGGGCTATTTTTACAAATTATTAATGTAGATACTTTAATAGATTAGTATTATATTGACTACAATTTTTAAATCACCATAGCCCCATATCTTAAAACACATTGCCGTGGACGTTTTATTTTTAGATAAATAACTCAATTTAAATAACTTAAATAAAAAGTTAATTAACTCAAAAACTAGTCATATGAATTTTGATTCTGATACGTCAAACTTTTCAGAAAAATGATCCACTGAATAATTTATAGTTGAAAAGGGGGGGGGGGATCTCATTTGAAAAACAGAAGTTTATATCACCACAGAACACTCCTTAAGTAGTACAAAAAATCTCAAGAATTTGAAAATATGATCTTTAAGTATATTTCAAAATTTCAAAAATCAGATTTTGAATAACTACATTATTGAAAAAAGGGCAGTGAATACTTAGTGAATCACTCCGTATATATATTTTTTTAATTATTTAGAGTTAGGTACTTATATTATAACAATACATTTTTAATTCTCTTTTTTATTGTAGCAAAAACTTTTATAACTGTGAATCTTAAGTACCTGCAGGGAGGGTCGTCATTTTAAACTGTATAAATAAGGGGTTTTAATCATAGATTACTGTACTTATACCATCTTTATACAATGATCACGCTTGAATAAATTAATTAGGTATTATAATCAAATATATTTCAATAATTTGCGCAATGGTTTATTTAATATAAATGTGACAATATTTTACAAATATACTTAAAAATACCAAATTCTTTAGATCATATTATATTATAATAGCGGTAGTGTCAATAATGGGTGGCTTCTTCCCTCAAAATATTCACATGTAATTACTCTTTCACATTTGCGTATTGTTCTAGTCAAGAATAGCTTGTAAGTTTCTTGTAAAAATAAAATAAAAATAAAAATATATAGGTAGATACTATTAAAGCCTCTTATTTTTCCAAACTACTGGCTACATGAATTGTCTTTATTTAAATCATTTAATTTAATGATATAGATACTTACTTTAATTTAAAGAGATAATCCTTCACCGAAGTTTATTATTTCGCACATAATATAAAACATATAGGTATAGTTAACAAAATTAAGTTTTCAAAAATCTAAGGTAATGTAAGACAATAGTGGGTACAGGAAGACTGAGGTGGCAATGGTGCTGCAACTTTTGTTTTTGTTTCAAAATACGAATCAATTTATATATATATACAATAATCGAGAATAATAAAAATATTTCTATAGTTAGTATCTGGGAAAAAAATTCACAGTTTTAAAACTAAATCTTTAATATTTTTACAGCGTACAAATTGTAAACCAAATTAATATTGATGGTTAAAATATTTATTTTAAAAACATAAAGTATATCAAGTATGGGTATACCTACCTATTTAAAAAATAACTATTGATAGTTCTAATAATGGACTTTAAATGTTTACATATTTAAAAAAATCATAAAACTTGTGAAATTACTTCAATTTAAATTGTGTACTTATTTGTTTCATAAAACTTTTAATTTGTTTTTCATATAAATATAAAAATTGGTATAACTTTGTAAGTATAATAATTAATATTATAAATCCATGAAGACTATATTTATTTTTATTTATAGGTACATAGAGATAGTTGAAAGTACTTGCTCATGATCAATATAAGTAAGAAGACGGATCCGAGGGTGTACGGACAATTCTCTTGACATGTTAAAAAATTTAAATATTTTTCTATTTTTCTACCTGCACATTTATTTTAAAAATATTTTCAGTTATTTACTATTTCATATTTCAAAAAGTTGAATAAAAAGGTCCGGACCTATATTATATAAATAACCAACTAGATACTTAAAAAAAATTGCACATTCACTTTGAAAATGAGGAAAGTTCATGTCACCCCTTTACATCACTACACTATACCTAATGACGCGGCGAAGGAAGTATATTTGAGAAGCGGTTGCCTCTGGGTTTTTTATGGGGTGAGTGAATGTGTGTATAAATAATATATGATATGAATAAAATCATGTTTATAGAATTTTTAAGAATATACCTATTGCAAATGGTAGTAATTTACAGATGGATGAGTAGTTGTTGGATACAAATATTGAAATGTATCCGTACCTGAAAACTTTTTCAAATGCCATGGCATTAATAATATTAAATTGTGCAAAAAATATATGCATATAGTAAATGCCAATTTTCAATTTAATTTCTAAAAAATATTGATAGACCCATTATCGACACATCTATTAATATATGACGATAATATTTTATAGGTAACGCAGTAAATATAGTTAAGAGATTAATGTGATGGTTTTATAATAGGGAGTTTTTATTTTGCCTTGCTATTAATTTACATAAATAATGTTATTGGCATTTATTTTGATAAATCTATAAATTAAGCTATATGGATTAAGTACAAAAATAGTTTTATTATATGTTTATGTTAAATCTTTACCCACCAGTCATCAACATTATTCATGAACACTTAAAAATTATTATTTTTCATTTATAAAATGTTTGTAAATATTATATTTTACCTGATAACTGTATAATATAATAGTTTTCGTATTATAATACCTAGTTTATAATATTGATCTTGATTTTTACGATTTTCAAAAATAAGTGTATACATAAGTATAAATAGGTACTTAAATTTATAAATTAAAACTTCTTTATTTTAAAATTACAAGGCACTTCTAACATATTTACCTCTTATAATATTCCACATACCTATACACCTTCTATACATATGTGACTTTTTAATTATTTCATACATAAAATATTTAATCGTTTGCCGTGTAAACATCATTGTTTCAAAAAATATTTATTTTAAATTATTATAATTATTATTATTTTTTTGTGAGAAAATTCATGATAGTATTACCACAAAACTAAACTTCATCAAATTTAAATTGGAATTCTTGAGGATTTAATTTTCGGAATAAAATTAACTTCTACGATTATTATTCAGCGTAAATAAAAAAAAATGTAATACGAGTATATTTACTTCATTAACATTAATAGACAAAAATATAATGTTTTACAACATATTTGTCAACTTTAAAATATAAATGTCTTATTTTTTTTTAACAAGCATTTTAAATAAAACTTTTTGCTTAATTCATAAATAAGCTGAAATGCTAATTCATATTCGCTGAAAATAATATAATTTAAGTGTAAACCAAAATCAGCAATGCGAGAGAATATTATAGTGCGTCCAGAACTTGGTGGCAGTATTACTTATTATAATTATTAGTAGGTACCAGATTTTTAAATAAAAATAATTACATAATCATTCATAAGTAATAACTAAATAAATGTTGATTTAAGATCTCAAAATCTTAATGTATAAAAATGTATTGTTTTAAATTTATAAGTTCAAGAATTTCCCATTTTTATTTTTATATTGACTCGTTTTTTCATCTCTTGGGAATGGGATCCTACATTTCAGTAATGTAACGATGTCCATAATCAAGTTTATTTGATTTTTTTCATAGGTTAGCTACTCAAAGAATAAATACTACATTTCTCTATAAAAAAATGTTCTATTCCTACTTTTTGAGTTTTGCGTCGTAATTTATTTCTAAACTTCAGACTTAAACTTTTTACTCATAGCTTTGACGTTAAATTACTTTTTAAAACCTAACGTTCCTAAAATCAATTAATTGTTTAGTATCAAAAATGTATTCAATCATAACTAATTTATTTAACTTTTTTTCCAAAATATCCCGCATTTAACACTATTTAATTGTGAACTTCTTAGAATAAAATTTAATTTAAATAATCAGTGAAAAGAAGTCCAATATTTAAATTAATATATTCAAAATTTCAATAAAATATCATACATATTTCTACATATTTTTTTAAATTAGATTTCAAAAAATAAAATATCTACCTGTCCTACCTATAATTAGAAGATATCTTTCTGTTTATTTCAGTTTCATTAGGTTTACTTACAAAATAATTTAAACATTTTGTTCACAACAAACAAAAAAATACAAAATAAATTTATCAATTTATATTCCGATATTCATAAAATACTGGAATTCTCATTTTAAATAATTTTTATTCTGAGTTTAATTTTAGATTCCGACTAATAAAAAATAATTTTTTAAAGTGTAATTTGTCATAATTTTCTGGACGACTTGTTATGAAGTTTCAGAAGTAAAGATTCAAAAAATATAAAAATATTGTTTAAAAAAACAACATTTATAATATATATTATATAGGTAAATAAATCATAAATTTATGTATTTTAATTTAGAAATAAAAATTATTGTATTTCACATTTCTATACACTAACTATCTATATATTTTATGATTAGTTTTAACTGTTTGAATTATAACTTAAAATGTGTAAACAAAACATGAAATTTTTTTTAAGACCAATATAATATGTAATGGATTATTTATAATTTATTTGTCATCAAAAATTATTATGTTTTAAAGTTATTATTAAAAAAACAGTAGACCTACAGTTTTAAAATATTTTCAAGACTATTGTTCCAAAAATAATTTTTAATAATATTTAGAATCAATTTTAAAAAAGGTGGGCAAGTGGATGTCGCTCTGCTGTACAGTAGGTTACAAGTGGGTCACTGTAATGAATGTTGTTAAATTTGAATTCAATGTTATAATATCATTGCATATAAGAAAAACGATTCTAAGCGAAAGCGGTCAGTCAGACTATGATGTAACTAAGTATATTTGATGATATTATTGTGCATAAAGTAATTTATATATAACCTATTTACGTGGAGCCTTGTTTTAAATTTTCAATCCTTAGCTATAAAAGTTGAACATTTTATAAATTTTTAACTACAAAATAATTATTAAATTATAAATTTGATAAATTTTGTCGAAATTTGAACTTTAAATGCTTATAAAAAAAAATTGTGCCTATGTATTTTTAATATTTTTCAACTGCTATTAGAACGATTTATTAGGAGCCTTATATTAAATTTTCACGCTTTTTTACCAACAAATAAAAATTTATTGATATTTACAAAAAAAAAAACTAAAAAAAATTGAAAACTAACCATGTCCGTAAACAGCTCAAAAAAAGTCAAAATATTTGGAAAATATTATGGTGAATAGGAAATTCAATTATAAACATTCAGTCAAAATTTCATGTCCCTGCGGTCATTTGTTTTAGAGTTACACCAAAAACCAAAATCGATTTTCTCGAAAACAGATTTTGCGTAAAAATTCTCGTTTTTCCTTAATTTTTCTTTTGTTTTTCTTCACGTCGCTTTTGAAAACTACTGGGAAATTTTTACTTCTGACCCCCCAAAGCACCAACTAGATTCATTTTCCTATCAGAAAAGTTACTGTTGAAGAAAATCCAAGCACTTTTACTCTCCTAAAAGGTGATGAAAGACACAAAAAAAAATTTTAAAAAAACACACATCATTGTAAAATCAATACATTCATCGTTCCACTCAGAATCTAAAATAAATGTTGAGACATAAATTTCTTTTATTTGTATAGATTAACCCGCGGCATCATAGGCTATAGGGTAAAGGTTATTTTATGTTAGTTTTTTTACTTAAGGGAGGGAACGGTTCATTTAACCACGTATATATGCGTGGCTAGGATTTTTCACTAAAACCCTGGTGGTCACCCATCCGAGAAATCAAGACACCGACTAGAGCTTGCACTCAGAACACGTTTCGTGACTGAGGACAACCACCGCGCCACACCAGGCCACTTAAAGTTTCTTATTATATCCCTAATATATAATGCATGAACCTAACTATATACTGTGTATCAATACATTATAAAACAATTTGATAAAGCAGAAATACAGAATATAATGTACAGTCATTGACCATTGTTTGTATAATAGATAACTTCTCGTGGTTTATTTGATCAAATCAAAACACTCAGATACGTTGAACTTTGAAAACTTTTTTGCTTAAACTTTTCGGTCGAGATACACTAACTATTATTATCATCTATCTACACCCGCTTAAATTGCAATTTTCTCTTAAACTACAGTATTTGATCAAACTATTTTTTTCTAATACTTTCGTAAAATGTTATGGAATGTAATATTTCTTTTCAAAAACTTTCAGAACACGTTTAAGTTAAAAATCATAACAACCGATTACAATAAAATTGTCCATGACAAACATAAAATGTCCCTCCTCATTCATTTGCTTGTGAAATCATCCACCAAAAATTGAGACGTTTAAATTACCTATACAGTTAATTAAAATATGTTTAAATGTATTCTAATCAAATGTTTGGGTAATCTATTAAAATTAAAAAAATACTGGTACAATAGTAGAGCTTTAACTGTCTTATCAAATTGATGAGAATTTAAATGAATTGCGTATTTGTAAACGAGATTTAAAATTTTCAAGAGTCATACACAATGTATTAGTTCTACGTTTTTCTTTATCTAACTTTGGTTTATTTATCTAGACTAATACACAGGCTTACTCTTGCGTGTTTCTTGAACTTCTAAAGATTTGATGTCTGCACCTGTACATACTAATTACTTTCTATCTTTGACTTTGAAAAACACTTAACTAATATTATATTGTGTAATAAATAATAATATATTGGGGGATGGAGTGGCCGAGCGGACCAAGGCGTCGATTGCGGCGCGCACCGACGCCGGTTCAAAACCTCAGCCGCGGGTGGCAGGTGGCATTTTTCTTCGGGCAAGTCACAGTGTCCGGAGAGAAGTGCCGCCATCCCTCACCCGGGCATGGCAGATACCTACGGGCTACGGGTGCCCACTAAAAAATCTGCCAAGCTAACAAACACACGTGTTTAAACCCACAGTACCCTCCTGGTAGTGGTATGGTAGTTATAACCTACAGTACCATGGTAGTATGGCCTAAGTTGTCGCGGGTTAATTAAAAATAAAAATAAAATAAAATATGGTTACACAAATAGTATTTACTTTTAATAAATAATTTAGTAACATAAATCCGATGGGATGTATATCAGACATAACAAAACGAGATAATTTGTATTTTAAAAAAAAACCTACTTATATTCAAAATGTAAATAAAACTAAAAACACTGATATAATTGGCTACACCAAGATGTACCTACTTCATAATTAATATTATTGCCTAGAACTCTAGAAGTCAACTTGCATAGAATTAATTGATTTTTAAAAATACTTATTTAAATCCACTCTGGGTATACCTATATCATTATTGATATGAAAAATGGAGAACCTACCTAGCTATTTTAAAATCATGGCTAGGAAAAAAATGTAAAAATAATATTTTATCGTTTTAGTTTCATCGGATCTAATAATAGGTATAAGTATACAGTATTATTTTAGTTTTCTCATTTGAAGGATAAAAAACAACAATCCGATTTAAATATATGTATATTATAAGTGTCGAAGTCTTGAATGGGGTAAACTTAGTTCACGTGGCACAATAATATCGAATGCGAAAAAACACTCAGCCCATAGACGTTACGATGATGGTAGAGGCTCAAAAGATTTTAATGTTGTTGGTGGTGCTGTGAGTAGGGCAGGGGAAAACACACGAATAAAGATAAATCTCTCGTACGACAATGTCGGTACATGGATATCGGACGGAGCACTTATCGCGTCGTACACCGTCATTATGTAAACTATAATAGGTAGGTGCCGTAAACATGATGTACACGTCACATTTAGGTATTATATATAATAATAATTAAACATACAATACACCAACCGTACGAAATGTTCGAAATTCATTTACACCGAAAGGGTCGTGTACATATTATTATACGTATTGTATACCTACCTACCTATTATATTATTATGAAGCGGTGTGGTATATTGTACCGTCATCACGTTTGCGGTATAAAAAATTTCGCGAAAAAAAAAATAGTGGAAGAAAAGAGGAATTCCGCGGCATTCAAATCACTTCCGAGAAACGCGATCGTTTTCATTAATTCTGCCGTCGCCTCCGACTATACGTGGCCGCCGTCGTTGCGCCCCGGGGTGAGTCCGCCGGGGGAGGGGAGGCGCGAAAAAAAAAATTACAACGTCGCCGGCCAAATTATTATATTAATATTATATTATTATGTACGAGCTACATGCACACCGCATAATATACACTGTTGTATGCGAGCACGTCTGATGCATTAATACCAATGATAATACTGAACTGTACGCGTAGTTCACATTCTTAGGGTTGAGCTTTATTATACAGGTACTGCAGCAACATTAATATAAATATAAATCTCCGCCCGGGAAATTAATCGAATTCTAACGCGAAAAAAAATATAAACACCATGCTGTACTGCAGGGTGTACCTATTTCTGTGTGTATAATAGTGTACCCATAGCGAAACACGCTGTGGTAACTGCAAGAATATTGTTTGTTGATCATGTACGTAGGTAGGTATAAACATAAATTTCAATGCAATCCGTTTGAGATCGTACATAATATTATTATGTATGTCGCCGCGTAGAGGAACCTATGTTTTTTGTTGTTTCCATATTGAGCATTGTAATTTATTATGCTATAATACGCGGTACATGGTATACCGTATACATATTTTATTTTAACTTCAATGCGTTAGTAGGTGATATTAGCCGATAAGTGTACATTTTTTTTTTTTTTAGAGTTTCAATAATCTAACGGATGTAATGAAGTTTTATCATTCATGCGCAGGATAAAGTATGATACATAAGTAGGTAAAGCAGATCATATAGGTAGCTAGTTATTAATAATTATAAATAATATATTTCCTTCGGGTAAGATCAATATAATATTATGATACATATGCTAAAAAAATATAATAGATATATGTTTGTGCGCTAATTATTAATTGCACTATTCCAGTACGAATATATATAAATAATGACACCCGTTGTCTCTTGAATAAAATCATATAAATGCAGTTCTTTGTAATTTACATAGACGCATAGCCATTGAATACGTGTAGGCATTTGTACTGCAGTAGCTAGTAGGTATATAGGTACGACATCCACCGTAGATAAACTATAAATAGTCGGGTAGCTAAATGTTTCCTGAGGAGATCCATATCAATTATTTTGGTTTTGCATCTATATTAATGTAAAATTATTTTAAATTTGAAATATGATAATAAGTAATCAAAATCAACGACAAGACCCTGAATCCACCCTCTTAATTCCTACACTGATACAGTGACTTAACCGAAAACTATAATCAACCAACAATATACTATATGACGCGCTACAATTTGTATGACTTTAGTATATTATGTCAAATTTAAACATAATAATATCAAATATGTATATTTAAAAGTTAAACCAATTATATTCTATAATATAACTAATTAATTATATAATAATTGGTGTAGGTATTAGTGTACTACACAATGATTTGTACGCGCATTTTTCTGCTGTTAGAAGGTGGTTTACGTCGTTTTAAAATTTTAACATCAAACTTAGTTAACTCGCTTTATACGATTAAAATATCAATAAAAGCCGATTTAATATTAACATTAATACCCTAGATGAAATTCTTACCTTTAAATTTGATAATAGCCCAAATCATTCTATTATTGAACTATCAAGACAAAATGGATTCTTCTCAACGCAAATTTACTAATTTATATGTTTGCTACCTACGTTTGTAAGACGGAGACAACAATTGCGAGTCTATAGCGTTCTCTTAATTACCTACTTGAAACCATATCCTTACTATATTTTTTAATTTTAAAAGTTTTATGAATTTTCAAGAGTCAAAAATTTCGAAAACCCACCATAAAGAATAGTTATATACTATGTCAATATTGAGAACTGTCTATAAAATATATGACATAAAATAAAGTTACAAATACGAGAACTTCAATAATTATAGGAATTTTATATTAGTATTATCATTGTATAACGTATATTGTATATACTCCAAGCACAACACGCGTTACAAATATAATTATTATTTTAAAAGTTGTTATTTAAATAGGCTTTTTAAATACCTAATTTAAGTGAAAAAATATTGTTTGAGTAGCGATCGCAATTTTTTTTTTTATTTAAATTTGCCCACTGGTGGCCGTGGCCACCCCGGGAAAAATGAATAATAACAACACATCGACACGGCCAGTAATCGTAAAACACTATATTATAATGTTATTGTACCGGTCCGGCACGGGACGTCATCGATGGAGCGAGCGTGAACGAGTGCTTTGGGGATGGAGAAAAAACGGATTAGAGACGCACAAAAAGTCTGACTTACCTGCGCGCAAAGTCGGCTGCTGCGGTCGGCGCAGATTATCACCACGACGACGATGACGAGAAAAGTGCAGCAACGACAAACCACCACCACTACCACGACCAGCAGCACAACCGAAACGGCCGCCACTACCGCCGGTACTACAGTACAACGACAGTACGACCACACGACGACGACGATTACGAGCGCGACTACTAGTGCCGCGGCCACCGGCGTCGACTCGACAACGACCACGTTCGTTCGGTCTCGTTTGCCAGTCGCCCCCAAGCGCCGGTCCGGCTGCTGCGGCGACGACACAAACGGCGCGCACCCGACATCGCGCGCGACCGTTCCCCGTCGGTCCGACCGCTGTCTCGTCACTATAACAGTATTAATATGTATCATGTATATGTAACATTGTGAGTGCTGTATAGTATATGACAATGCGATATAGACAGTCGTCGGGGAATCGATGCTGTCCGACCGCCGAACGACGACGTCTCCCCAGCCGACCGTAACACTCCGCATGAATGGGTACTTGACGAGTTCGCACACGCACGCACCCGTAGTCGTCGTCATCGTCGTCACCGCGGAGATCCGCTCGCATCCTGTTCCGACCCACACCGCGTCCGCCTACACCGCCCGCGCCTTACACCGAACGTACACTCGCAGCCGACGCAAGGGCCCTTCCCGCGCGTATAAGCCGCCAGCCGCAGCCACGCGCATTTATCCTCCATAACGATTGTCAACGATCACTTGCTGCGCGCGCGCGCACGCCGTGGCCGACTACCATGATTTCGAGGAGGCGTTCGGACAGCGGGAATCGCGCGTGTACGGCAAAATATCATAATATTCTGAAAATAATAATTATAGGCTGGTGTCGTGCACGATTAATGAAAGGGTGGGAGAAGAAGCAAGAGTTTACTTCGGAAACCAAATTTTAGCAGTAATTATATAAAAAAAAAAGAATATTGATATTATGATAATTAATATTCTTACTTTAGTTAAGTAAATATTATCTTCTTCCTACATTGTACATGAAATATGTCGTAGACACTATTTGTAAAATCGATATTTTCATGAAATGGAAACGGCTTTAAGTTTTAACGCAATTTCTGAAATACAAAAATATTTTATGAAATGGTCACACTAATTTGATATTGGGTAATTTGTTTTACAACGTGGTCGTTCACTTAGTATACTCAAATAACACATTTATTACCGCTCACATAAACTTCGATTATTACCACAAGTTCACGTCAAATTTTACAATCATATCTATATATTCTATGCAGTGGTGTATTTTTGAATTTTGCTGGGGGGGGGGGGGTGAAATATATAATAAATTATTATTATACACTCATAAATACGTACATAATATACATTTTTAAAATCTCCTAACTTGTTATCTATTGAGGTTAGTGTGGATAAATGCGAAATAAGAATTAACACAATTTCTATAGTACCATTTATTATAAACTCATAATAGCGCGAATCCCGTGTTTAATACGATGAACAAAAAAAAATAGTACTAATAAAAAATCCAGTTTTCTATTTTTTTGGATGCTCAATTCATCGATAACCTCATCTGACATGATTATTGTATTGACCCGTGACCGGTAACATGCCAATAAAGCAAACACATTAATAAGTCGGTTCTAATAAACAAAGTATATTATAATTACTAATTTATAATTTACTCAAGTCGTATTACCTCCACCGGGAGGCCTCTACAGTCTGTTTAATCTGCCTTTTTATTTTTATTTTAACCTATATTTACCATAAATTGTTCTTATTGTTCTCTTTTTTGTAACAAATTGAATAAAAACTTATGAACCAAAATAAAAATTTATAATTATATTTCAATATTACATATTTACATGGGAAAATTGATAAAATATTTACTTCTGTCATACTATTTATTAGGTAAGACTTAATCCTCTTTAAACTTGAAAAACATCGGTCAGGTGTAGCAGTTGATACAGACAAAGTATAAAATATTTTGAAAAGTTCATGAATATTTGGATAAAACTCTTTATCACATACATCTAACCCAAAGGTGAATACAATTTTTTTCAGTCACTAACAACGTCATCATTCACTAAAAATAACCCTATGGTAAATCCACGGTCTTCATGGTAATTTTGTATTATTTACTGACTGTATATCGGGTTTATTATAAACACTCATACAGTCATGCATGAAAAATAATTCGCAGAAAAATAAAAGATGAAGTACACCATATTATCATAGAGGTATATATTTTTGTTGTCCGATATCGTACATGCCGCGAACGATATCGTTATACTAATATTAGTGACAATTAGTAAGTCAGAGCGGTACAATTACCACGACTAGAACATTTATAAAACAGATATACTTAAAAGTAATAGTATATTGAGAAATACAGAAAATGAGAAAACTTAACTCAACAAAAAAGGTCAAAAGAGATCTATCCCCCCCCCCCGTAAATACGCCACGGATTATGTGTACAATTACCTAACTATTTGAAATGTGTAGAATTGTAGATACTAGATTTTATTGATTGTGAATTGTGATAAGTGCCATATCATGTTGATGGTACATTGATATTCAAGTGTATAGTTCCAGTTGGCAGTTTGGAATGTGGATCACATTCTATTCTATATTGAAACATTTCACTTTCTGAATATTTGTGGATTGTGACCAACTGTGTATACGATTACAAGCTATACATAGTATATGCCTAGTAGTTAGTATACCTATTTTATAAAATATGGCTGATTCAAAAAGTGAGTTTAAACTAAAGTTCTAAAGACATTCTGACATGATATATTTGCCCAAATCAGTCACATTAGTTTCGATTTTGTTAGTGCTTGTTTTAACTTTTCTTAACTCTTTGATCCATTGCTATCGCTTTAATCAAGAATAAAGTTATTCACCTTTCTTACAAGGAGGTGTTCTGTTCTCAAAACTAGTAGGTTCCTACAGTCCCTAAAGTTTTATAGTAAACTGTTTCCGGTTTCGGGTAAATAGATCAACATTTTCCACAGGTGTCCTATAGTTATTTCTCGTAGTTGTTAAGTTCAAATAACTTAATTGTATGAAATTTATTTTTAAATTTACGTAAACATAATAATTATAATTATTCCAATTATTTTTAAAATCGAAGCTCCCAAATATATATTTTTTTACATAATATACAAAGGGCGTTCATGATGGATCTTTTTTTAATTTTTATGCTGCGAGTTTCAGCTAGTACCTACATAATATAGTACATATTATATTTAAAATATTTTTAGTTAATATAATTACCTAGGTACTAACTAACTATTAATAGATAACATTGAAAATGTGATGACTCAAAGTTCCACCTGGATATTTACCCCCAGGCCACCATATGTCCATATTATACACATGACATATTATTATTTATATTTAAATTTAATAAATTCATAATACATTTTTAACAGGTGCGATAAGAAAAGACGCGATTACTATGTTCTATAAAAATATGATGTAGGTATTAACAAATAACAGAAGCCGAGAAAAAGTATTTAATTCCGTTAAAAAAACGAAATATAAAAAAAATATAAATTAGGTACTCTAAAATAAATTTAAGATAACATAATAATATATTATTGTTGATTAGGTATATTAGTTTGTAGGTATATTGCGAGTCATATTACTAATACTTGTATGAAAGACTAAGTGATTACCATAAATAATACTGGATTTGGGGTATGCCGGGTATGGGAAAATGCGTTCGGTGCAGCTATCGAAACTTTTCTAGTTATATACAAGGTGATTCATTAAGGGTAAAACACTCATTATTTCAAAAAGTATTAATTTTTTTGAAAATATTTTTTTACGCAGTTTCAAGTTGTTGAAAAACAACGTTTTTATTAAAAAATTATATTTTAAAATATTTTTTATCCTTACCTATTTTGTTTTTTTGAACGATGATATAGAGTTTTAATTTCATTTTCCACAGCAGAACATTTTTCTAGGTATTTTGATACATAAAAATAGAATTTATGGCGAGTAGTTATTGAGTTATAAGTATTTAAAGTTTAGATGAGCGGAGTGGAGTGTTAGGGGTTACCCCTCAAAATGTTTGTCCACTACTCCGCTTGTCTAAACTTTAAATACATATAACTCATAAACTACTCGTCCTAAATTTGATTTTAATGTATCAAAATACTTAGAGAAAAATATTCTGCTTTGGAAAATGAAATTAAAACTCTATGTTGTCATTCAAAAAAGTAAAAAATTTAAATGAATATAAGGATAAAAAAATATTTAAATATATGATTTTTTAACAAAAACGTTGTTTTTTAACAACTTGAAAATGTGAAAAAAAAATGTTTTCAAAAACATTAATACATTTTGAGATAATGAGTATTTTACGCGTAATGAATCACCCTGTATAGGTACAACTTGTAATAGTAATAAAGGTGTGAATCGTAAATTGGTAATCAAACAAATTGTTAGCAAAGATGTCTTCAACGAGAGAGGTCAAGTTGACTTGGTTGATTTCAGAAATTCATGTAATTTCCTGGCGGAAAATATAAATGGATTTTGAACTACTATAGGATCATCATACAAAATATACTTATATCTTTATAACCTTTTGAAAATAAACGAGCAGTTGAAGTAGCATTTCTAACTTTTAATTCACCAATCAAAGTGACAATGGCAGAGAATTTGCAAATTCCATAGTAAAATGAAATCAAAGAACTCTGGAATGAATCCATTATTGTACATCGAAGACCAAGACATCTTCAGAATCAATGAAGCATTGGCGCAAGGTCCAAAAAAAGCCCTGGCCCGGTCCGAAAATAATGCTAAGCTCGTAAAAACCTGGTCCGGTCCATATATTTTATCCTCGAGCCCGGTTCAGCCCGGTCCGAAAATTATTGTGAAAAAAGCCCTGGCCCGATCCGAAAATAATGCCAAGCTTGTAAAAAGCCCGGTCCAGTCCATCAATTTTATCATCAAGTCCGGCCCGGCCTGGTCCAAAAAATATTGTGAAAAAAAAAAATATTATTATGGTATATAAATAGCTTTATTTTACCCACCAATCAATATATTATTATATTCATTGTGGTTGTATCTACTATCTAGAATATCCATAGAGTATACTCTACGGTTTAAGATATACTTAAACCTATATCTTAAACCGTGATATACTCTATATGTACCTATCATTTGTACCAAAGTCGGTATTATCATTATTATTTATCATTTTATATT
Source organism: Sitobion miscanthi (assembly GCA_008086715.1). Lineage (NCBI taxonomy): Eukaryota > Metazoa > Arthropoda > Insecta > Hemiptera > Aphididae > Sitobion > Sitobion miscanthi. The sequence continues at coordinate 3,659,779 of CM017802.1, read as the reverse complement.
ATAATTATTTATTGTCGAAGAAAAATCCTTAAAAAGCCCAATCTTAAATTTCATATTATACAGGGTAGCATTTTCGAAATATTTTCAATTTTGACTATTTTTGAATAATTTATAGCCTTCAGAAATTATTCGAATTTTGAAAATTTTAGATTCTGAGCGGAGTAAAACAGTGTATTCATTTTGCAATGATGTGTGTATTTTTTTTTCTGCCTGTCAGCAACATTTTGGATAGTAAAATTGTTCCGATTTTTAAGATCAGCATCTTTTCTGATGGAAAAATGAATCTAGTTAGTACTTTTGGGAGGTCAAAATAGAAAATTCCAAGTAATTTTAAAAAGCGTCAAGAAAAAATGTTAATTTTTATGCAAAACAAATTTTTGAAAAATTCGATTTTTTATTTTGGCGTAACGTAAAAATTAATTATTTTAGACTTTTGAAATTCTCACCAAATCTTTATATTAGCTTTTTCAATAAATGGTTACAATTTAAAAAATATTTTGAATCTTTTTGAACTAGTTATAAACTTATAGCCTTGAGAAATTGTTACATTTGTAAATTTTTTTTAAATTATTCTCGATATAAACTTTTTCACTGTGTAAAAAAGCTTGGAAATTCAATACAAGATTCCTTATAAGTTTCATTAATGTAAGTTCAAAAATATTAAAGATACATAAGCATGATTTTTTTGTATAAGTATGCATTTAAAGTTATATGCATCGAAAAATTTCAAACTATTTTTCAGTTAGAGATTCATAAAAGTTTTTTATTCATAGCTAATACTAGATATTTGAATAGAAGGTTCCCTACAAATTCTTCTACATTTAACAAACAAAAAAAGTTTACTGGAAAGTTACGCTATTTTTAGCCATGAAATATTTTATTAATTTTGATTATTTATACAAGTGTGCTAGGATGACAACGCCTCCCCTCGGAATCATTTTTCATATGCAATCGCTATTACAATTGAATTCAAATATAAGTACATATATATAAAATATAACACATGCATTACAAAATATTACAATGACATACTCGACAACTACTGTACGTCTGTACAACAGTGTGAAGAGCGGTGCCCACTTGTCCACCTTTTTTACTATGTAGATGTAATATGAATTAAATGGCTATAAATATTACTATGTAAATAACTTGTGTTAATATAATCTTGATTGGTATATTGAATATGTCAAAAATAAGTAGGTATATAAGGTACTCAATAAATACATTAAGAAAATAATAATTAGATATTGTTTATAAATTATAAGTAATAATAGTATTACCTATAACTGCCTAATTAAAAGTATTATTTTATAATAATCGAAATTTATGTGGGCAGTAATTTTTGTATCAGTGCAAAGTAAGTAAACAAAGTGAACGACCATGTTGTGAAAAAAATTACACGATATCGAATAATTATTAGTGTGACGATTTCGTGGGACATCAAATATTTTAGTATTTAATTTTATGAAATGGTTTACTTTTCATGAAAAGATCGGTTTCACAAAGTGATTACGACATATTATATACTTACTTGACTGTTAATTTATAAGAAGGTTCGGGGAGGAGGTTAAGATTCATATTAATTGTGCACTCACTAAAGGAACCGTTTTTCAACGGGCGTCATTTGTTCACGCGTGTTGACGATGGCCTGCCAGTGTAGATAGTGGCGTGACGAAGGACTTTATTTGAGGCACGTGCCTCAGCTTTAAGGGTGGCGTGTGTCCTGGACACTAGGGGCATTTCACATTTAGTAAATAATTTATTAAGTACACACTAAGACTAAGCCAATCATTCTCAGTTACCATTTAAGTAAATACGTACTTATTTATATAAGTATTTATGATTACTAATATAAATTATTGTGCCTCATAAGTTAATGAAGTTCGCCACACCACTGAGTGTAGGCATATATAAGTTTAATGAGAAGTGTGTAGACAAGGTATCTATTTAGTGGCCAGCGGGATTTTATGATCAGCGGTATAGGTTATATTACTTTTAACTGTTATAATATTAATTGTATTAGTTGTATAATATTAGGGTATAATAACAATAATAATAATAATCTTTATTGCGGAAAAAAATGTCTCTAGATCGTATATAATATAATATTATGCGATATAGGTGCGTACCTAGTATAAAATTTAAATGTATACCCGTTAAATGGACTCGTACTTTTAATGGTTTACAGTTGGAGTAGGTTTCAGAGCCCTATGTTTTGTGGGATTGGTTTTATTATAACTGGAAAACATTTCACATTTTCTTATTACCATTACAATAGCTCAAATAATTTATGATTGGAGAGCCATAGGGTAGCATTGTATTTACACGGAGTTCTATGACCTATGTACAGTGTACACCTACTACACAAAATAACTTTGGTACATATAATTTAATAATAGCATTTATCAGTGTCTGCAATATTAATAAATGATATGACAACTCAAAATTAATTATCGTTTTATTTAAGCCATGGTTAATTATAACACGAAAATTTGATTTATTTTGTATATTTGTAAATTTAAGTTAGATTGAGTATAAAAAAATACAATGAAAAATAAATGAATTTATAGTAAGGATCTTCCAATGGTAGGTATATAGATAACAATAAACCTCGTGGAATAATATACAGCTACGTATTATATATATTACTATCTTGTATATTGCTATATTATAGTATGCAATGGCGGAGGGTGAACGGACCCGCTGAGAGGATAACTGCAGTAAAGTTTACTGTAAGTGCCTCTCTCCTAAAGTATTGTCAGCTTGTTTTTGTATACCATCGTAAGCGTATAATATTACAAGATGTTTACGCACAAACAGTAGTACGGTACGGTAACATACGTTTAGGTAGGTATAGGAGAAGTTAGAACGCCATGGTACAGCACTGTCTACACAAATATTTACGTACCTAAGAATTCAAAATTCAAGACCTCCTTGTGCATAATACCGAGTAGCAAGATAGTAGCAAATTTATTTCATGGTAAGTTTCCTAACCATTTGGATTCAATAAAGGGAAAAATTAAATTTATGAACCATTATAGTGTAGGTACCTACTTGCAGTACAATAAATACCTAATCAACTATCCAAGTAGGGACAGTCATTTATAAATCACCTGTTAAAAGTGTTGATTCTCAATGAGTTTGGAGGACCAATCTGAAATTCAATTTACGAACACTTTATAACGGTTTGAATGTTAATCGAAATCAATGTCCATAAGATTATAAAATACCAACCACCCATTATAATGTATTTTATAAAATAAGTTTTTGATCGGTTCATTGATTCAACTCGAGACAAGTACCTAGGTATAGACAACCATTCGATTTGTATAATAAATACTATATTCAATTACCCATTGAACCATACACATTACATATCCAAAATATAATACTTATATAAAGTATTAATAATTAATGTATTATATATATATATATACCTATTATCATATTTACATATTACACATGCGCATATATTTCCAAACTCCGATACCTAATAGCATTACCAAGATAGATAATTAATAGGTACCTATCTTGATGCCTTTGTTGGAATTTATTTTCGCTTGAAGAGCGTTTTTAACTTTTTATCCCATCTGGCATCAACTATATATGCTGTTAACAGATTAACAGGTTGAAGCCTAAAGACCTACTGTTATAATATATTAATATTGAATGAGCTTAAAAAAATGTAGAAAATATTTGCGCATATGGTAGGTAGGTACGTAAGATTTTATGAATCTCTTTGTGGCAAAATTGTTGTTAAACTAATTGACATAATGACATCTAGATTCTAGATTGTACGAAGAAATGAAAATCAATAGATACCTTCGTGTTTGTTTATCACGTTATTCGTTATTCCTTAAGCCAGTAGATGGTCCAGTATTTTTAAAAATGATGTTGTTTTATCTCACGATAGTTTCAAAATGCCTAAAACATGCAATAATGTCCATATGAAATAATATATATTATATTCGAATTAGTAAACGCGTGTATAAACCATTTTTATTACCGTTTATGTAACAGTTTGTGTTTGTGTCTACTTATTATTGGGTTTTTTATTTCCAAAATTTAATTGGTTTTATGCATTTTTCAAAAATAATATGAAAATTTACATTCATACCTTTTTATGACTTTTTATATTTACCTATGTTATGTACCATTGACGTATGTGGAATCGAAGTAATCAACGCCTCTGTAGCTTTTTCTGTAAAACTGTACAGTCTTTAAATATTTTATTCAGTCGTAAACATTTTTTATAAGAAAAAATACCAACCCCTCCCCCCAAAGTGGCGTCGATAGGGTGGGACGGAAAGGGCGGTCCACCCCGGACTTCACACTCTAGGGGGCCTCAAAAAGGACATTTTTTTTTTTTGGTTTGGAGGACCTTATAAATGTTATAAAAATATATAATAATACTGAAAATTCCATAAAAAACAGTAAAATAGTATTATAATATTTTTACATAGCCAGGGCCGTCCTGACGATTTGCGGGGTTTAGGGCAAAGTAAAATTGGTAGTCCTAAAATGTCATTATAATCAGTTGCATAATATATGATATATAGGTAAAAAGGGGCAAGGGCACAAATAGACTTAGAAATAACCTTGTGGCTCGTGCCTACAACAATATGAATAAGTCAATAAATTAATAACACAATACGTCATATAATTAAACTTAATATAATAATGTTGATAAATTAACAAGTCAATAAATAGAGTAGGTACCCTGGGCCTCGCGCTTTTTACTTACATTTGGTTGCGTTTGAAAAAAGTGGTAAAATTGGTTTAAAAATTAGTTTTTGCCCTGGGCCTTGCAATTCCTAAGGACAGCCCTGAACCTAATACAATATAAAAAAGTACTATAAATTAACCTTTCTACTCTTTAAATTAGCAAATATGTTGATTATATCATTGTATTATATTTGTTGGTCAGCAATTTCTTTTGCTTAAGGTATTATAGCTAAATTAGTGATTTTTTCTTGGGACAGAGTGCTTCGAAGATAGTTTTTTTTCAGCGTTTACTAATTGGGTCCGAAAGACCCTTATTTAACCTAATTAGCTTTGAGATTTGAATTTTAATCATTACCTAGCTTATTTCAAATTTGATACATTCAGTTGACGTCAATTCATGTAGGTATATACTAAGGCTGATCCAGGGGGGGGGGTGCACTGTTGGCAAGTACCCCTCCCCCGTTCACAAAATAGTATATATTGTGTAGCAAGGGCGGGAAGTGAGCTATTTTAGTCGCGGGCGACGTGTGCGGCACGAGCCGACGCGAGGGCCGCATTTCACCCAAGACTGAAATTGCCTTCCCGCATGAGCCACAAGTACTATTTTTTGTCACGCCTCTGATCACGGTAAAGGCAATGTAGGGATCTATGCAACAACTAGACCATAATTAATTACGACAACAATATTTCATGAAAAAAACGATTTGGTTTTATTTATTTTAAGCGTCACGCATGGAGGTTATAATATAAATAAAACATGTAACCAAAAGTTTATGTTTTGTAAAGACCGTGGTATACAGGGTGATTCATTAAGCATAAGACACTCATTATCTCAAAAAGTAATAATGTTTTTGAAAATATTTTTTTACATAGTTTCAAGTTGTTAAAAAAATAACGTCTTTTATAAAAAATTATATTTTAAAATATTTTTAATCCTTATAATTTTTAAATTTTTTACTTTTTTAAACGACAGCATGGAGTTTTAATTTCATATTCCAAAGCACAATATTTTTCCAAGTATTTTGATTCATAAAAATCGAATTTATGGCGAGTAGTTTACGAGTTATAAGTATTTAAAGTTTAGATGGGCGGAGTGGAGTGGTATGGGGTTACCCGCAAAATGTTTGTCCACTACTCCGCTTGTCTAAACTTGAAATACTTATAAGTCAAATACTACTCGTCCTAAATTCGATTTTAATGTATCAAAATACTTAGAAAAATATTCTGCTTTGGAAAATGAAATTAAAACTCTATGTTGTCATTCAAAAAAGTAAAAAATTTAAATGAATATAAGGATAAAAAAATATTTAAAAATATGATTTTTCAACTTGAAACTGTGAAAAAAACATTAATACTTTTTGTTATAATGAATGTTTTACGCTTAATGAATCAGCCTGTAGATATTAGATTTTAGTGTCTGGTTGTGCAGGGGATACGCGTGTGATATGTGCGCCCAACACTTTTGGGGATTTCCACTTTACCGCCCGCTAGACGCTGTCCAACGCTCCAACCACTATCGAAAATCAAATTTTCGGTGCAGACGTGACAAAAAACATATTATATAGTTTTTCATTAATTATTAAAAATGTTTTTAATTTAAGTGCCTCCTCCGTATACAAATTCTGGATTTTAGCTTGGGTATATATTATGTATACTGTCTATAATCATAGATAACATAAGATCTTATATTATCTATGTTTATAAAATTAAATGATATTGTCATTATTAGAATATTGTTAAGGACTATTTGCTTTTTAAATGAGCAATATATTTTTTTAATATTCTTAGTTTTATGTTAGGTACATTTTTAGAAAAAATGTGCATTATAATCCGAAGTCTTTGTACATAAATATAAAACACATTAATCAGGGATAGTTGCAGAAAAAATAGGCTTCGAGAAAATATATTTAGAAACACATAAATAAATAATTAAATAAATGCATCGGCGAAACTAAGTCTTATGTAGGTCTTTACAAGAATTTCTTTATACTGACCAGGTATTATACTATTATCTGATGATAAACAAGAAAAACATAATATATACCAGTACCACTAAAATAACTCTATTCAAATCATCATCAGATGAGTTGGAAATAAAAAAACAGGCTTTTAACAGTAAATCTGTAAAATATATTAGCACACATTCAAAAATTAAGTCCAATACACACACACACATATAGCCTGTGTAATGAATTATAATTTAATGTTATTTAATTGTTACAGATATATAATCAAAACAATCTTAACTTAAATAATATAGATATATTGCATTTTCAATAAATTAATAGAAATAGAGACAATGTTGAATAAAATAATATCATAGCTAAATAATGATTAACTAAAACTAATAATTAACCAAATGGAAAATAACTCTAAGACAAATAATTGTACAATGTGCATCTATAAACAATGTAATCAACAATTTTTAAAAATAAATAAAATAATATTATGAATAAGTTGATGAGAAAAATAACTATAAAATACTATTGTAATTTTAAGCCCAACATGTATAATCATATAACAAAGATTTATATTATTTGTAATTTGTTGTAAATTATTTATATTAACCGACCATATCATTTAAAAATATATCAATAGAAATATAATAAAAATAGACAGGTCATGTATAAAGTGAAACCACTAATCTGATGTTAATTTCTATTTTTATACCATATTATATAAAATGTATAAAAGATTAGGTCAGAAATAGTAATTCCCCCAAGAAACAAAGTTATATATTTTTTAAATTTAAAATTGATAAATTGGAAGGTTAGTTCAACTGTGAAAGAAAAAACATACAATTATTTATTTGGCTAAGCTATATTTGTTTAATGGAACAATGAACAATAAAGGTCATATTATATCAGACATTTTTGTTAAAAATTGATCTGTATACAAAAATATTATTAAAACTAAAGTAAGCTTTTACTATAATCACTCAATTGTATTTTTTGTAAAGTTCAATGTTAGAACATATATTTTTAAATATCTCAATTTTAATGTCTAATAAAACATTAAAATAGTATAATCATAATGTTTTAAAAATAAAATGTATAATGTATAAAAAAGTTAGGTTAATTTAAAATACGCTCAAAAAGAATTATTATTTTTAATATAGTAAATGTAATTAAAAAATTACTTGGAACTAAATAGTACAAAATATATGAATATTTTAGGTTAATTCTGTTTTAAAAATTATAATAAAATAGAAATATATAGATTATAGATACTTAATTATCAATTTTTAAATTAAGATACAAAACACCAAATGGTTGTTTATTAATTAAAATGAATAGTTAGTATTTTTATTTGAAACTAAACAATTATACTATTATATTATTCAATACATATTATATAAATGCTTTTAGTGATGGAAACATAATTTAAATTATTAATTTTAAATTCTTACGAATACATAACTTTTTCATATTTTAATCATTGTTCTAACTAATTACATCCCCACAAACATTTAGATTCATTCATAATATAATATTTTAATACACTAAATAATTATATAATTACATTTTAATGTTAAGGTTAACATTTAATAAAAAGGTGTTTGTTATAGATAAAATTCAAAATAAAAAAAAATACTAAAAAAATATTATTTATGTTAAGACAATTCATCAATAAAGTGATAAATAAGCATTAAACAATTAAAACACGATTTGGATAAAACCTCAAATAAATTATCTAGGAAAATAATATTCAACATATCTTAATTAATTAACTAATACAAATAAGGATTGTAGTTAAGGATGAAAAATAAAGATTTAAAAAAACATTGTAAATAACAAGAAATATAAAATGAGAATGAGATCCAGAGTATCAAACCTGTTTTTAATGAAAAATTGAGATGTTTTCAAAATAAAAATTATGCATTAAATTAATACTAATATATAAGCTTATAAATTAATTATATAATTAATGCTTTAAATGTATAATTACTCAGCCAAAAACATTATGATTATAGAATTGAAGTTGTGCCCTGAATTTAAAACCAATTTGAATTATACATTTATCCAATATGCCAGAATTTAAGTTGAAACAAATACATACATTTTGTAAATAAAATGAATAAAATGAATAAAATATGTTTTTTTATGAAGTGGTATAAAACTACAAAACCAAAAAAAAAAAAATCAGAACACTTTTAAAGATTAAAATGTTGGTTTTTATCAACTGATTCAGAGTTTTATCTAATAATAAATTAATTATTTTATCAATTAACACTAAAAGTAAAAATTCACAAGATAGAAAATTGAAGATGAACATAATATTATATTCAATATATTACTTATCAGTATTATGTTCCATTCTTTCCTCTAATAGACCCTGTAATCGTTTCGTTATTACAGGAGGAGAAGGAGTTTTTTGTTTTGCAATTGGCCCATCATGGTGTCCATCAGTGATATTTCTTTTCTTAGCAATCGCTCGCATAGTTATCATATTTATATTTTCTAAATCCTATTAAGCAAAATAAAATTATACAAAATATGAAATATGAAATTACAATAAATAAATATTAAATATCATATCATATGATAATCTAGTTATTTTTATCACTGAATTATAAATTCTTTCTGTATTATTTTTATTTTATTTTTTTATTTGATCCTTTTTGGATACTTTTTCTAATAGAAAACATTTTTTGTACGCTATTTATAGGACATGTTTGATGGTTGCTTACATAATGCGTACGGGCTGCAACACCGCCACATTTGTACATCGTAGATGCTCACAATAATTTTCAGTGATTTATTTTTGTTTTTTATTTATACATTACGCTGTGTAATGCGAATTGAAACTACTTACACATGCCTATTAAATTGACATAGGCAAAAATATATGGCTATAGACAATTGAATATATTAGTACAACACGCTTCTGAAAAGCTCTGTTTTTATTAAGAACCTATAATAAAAAAAATGGACTCTTCGACACGCTATTCAAGTAATAACAACTGTAATTGTACAATTGAAAAATTAATATTAAAACTATTTGAATTAAATACTTTTATTAAAAAGCCAAATATCATACATTTTGGGAGACCTGCACCAACACATTGGAATCTTAAATGAAAATGTAAAAACAATTTTTGTTACTTTAATCATTCTTATCATAATTCTAATAAATAGTTAAACACAAAAATTATATTGTTGGCCGTGTATTTTATTTTCACATGAATTAAATACTTGGGTAAAGTATGGATGCAGTGATTTAAACAAATATCATAATTTAAAAATTGTCATGAAATAAATCGCTTTTATATTGAATTATTAATTACTTTAAAGAAATTTGGTACTATTAAAAAAACACGCCTAAGTGAAGCATATAAAAAAGTATAATGAAAAACATGAGTCTGTTAAAAATAATAGGTATGATTTAAGTCGATTAATTTTTCAACATGTTATTTGGTAAAACAAGAGCTTCATTTACAGACATGACGAACAAATCACATCTATTAACAGGGAAAATTATGTTGAGTTAATACATTTAATGGGCACTCGATCCAAGATTAAGTGGATATATTTTGAGATCTACTCGTTTTTCTGGACTCTCTAGAGACGTACAAAATTATCTAATTTCTAATATTTTATTAAAAACTATCAAAAACCAAATTGAGCATACAGAATTTGATGTTAAATAATTATGGATGAAACAACGGATATTATTTCCAAATCTCAGTTATCAACAATATTACAATATGCGAATAGTGAAGGGGCAAAAAAGATTTTTGGGATTTGTAGACGTCAGTCATGATTGTTCTACTAAATGTTTAGCTGCACACGTTTTTCGTTTGTTACATGAATATAAATGCATAATATAAATTAGTTGCAGACTTATAATGGGGCTTCCAACATGTTAGGACAACATAATGGTTTACAGACAATAGTTCGCTCAAAATGTAAAAAAGGGATATTTAACACATTGAACGCCAACGTCGATTTGGCATGCGCACGCCAATTGACCTACAGGTGACCGTCACCAATTGTAAAATTAGTAGATTTTACAGAATTGTCAATATGGTTATGAATGTTCTATAGAATTTTTAAATGTGTTCAGCTATAGCCACCAAAAAAGACTCAATACAAAATAGGTTAGTCTATGTCAACCATGGGTGGACATCGGCCATGGGCGCCCATCTACTTGTGTCAACGACGGGTTGACATTGGCCATTGACGCCAGTTTAGTCGTGTCAACTATGGGTTGACATTAGCATTTAACGTGTTAAATTTAATATTAAAACAAATGAAAGATTTGCATATACAACTCATTTGACTTTTTTTTCTTTATTAGTTTTTTCAAAATTTGAACAGTACACCAGTCAATTTCCTACAAATGCAATGAACTCGTTGAAAGATTATTTGATGAACATTTTGATTATGCAATTCTACAAAGTGAATTTTCTATTATATACTTCATCAATTAATGAATTTCATAAAGCAAACATTCATGAACTTTGAATGTATCTAAAATATACTGACTTATCAGACAGCTTATCACAGGTAACAAAATTAGCATCATTGACTTCAATCATTCCAGCACCAAGTGCAGGTGATGAACGCTCATTTTCCTGTTTGAAAAGAATAAAAACATATCTGAGAAACTCCCAGTCCTAAAATGTTCAGATTTGTCTCTTTCATCAATTAAGAAACGATTGTCGACTATAGTTTAAAACAAAACTTCATTATAAAATGAGTAATTTATTTCACATAAAAAATAATTAGAATCAATTTCATATATTATAAATAAATTATTTTTACGTGTTTTTTTTTTCAAAAAAAATTGTTAATTCATAATTAAATCAACTAGTGTGTATCGGTATGGTGGAGGAGAAGGGTTCATTAGTATGTACCTACGTTAGTATATAGATCTCAAAATTAAAATTAAAAATAATATTTTATTTTGTGTAGCACATAGGTTTCAGATCATTAATAGTATAGCAGTAAAAAGGCCGAGACAATTTTTTTATTTGTCTGCAAGTATCGTTTTACTGCATACAATGTTGTTACTAATTAGTGATTTTCACCAAAAAATGATTCTGTTCAGGAAAAGATACTGTACTTCAACCACACAAAAAATTCCATTTTTTTGATTTTTTTCTATACACAATTTTATAATTATGTAACATTTTAAACAGTATTGAAATGTGACCACTAGTGAATTGGTTTAAAAATATATTTAAATATTCTTTATTAGTTATATTTAAACAAAATGTTCTTCAAAAGAAGATTGTGGATATGGGGCTTATTATAAAGCTTCATGTATTCAAGTGGTTTGACCAATTCAAGCCACCAACAACTTAAAATTTAAAATAATATTAAATAAAAAACTTTATGAAATATTAGAACTTGTATCATTAACATAAAAACGATTTTACTTACTTTTTTAGGACTCTGATTTATACAGTAACTCAATGGCCTGATTGGTGATTTAATTGGACTAGCTTGGGCTTCCAACTTGCGTATAAATATTGGTAGTCGATCATTGACTCGCCGTGTAGTTGGTGATTGCAATTGAGTCTTAGTAGCAGGTAAAGGAGATAGAGTAAGATTATCATTCTAATCAATAAAATAACAAATAAAAATATAAACTATTCTAAAAATGTAGAATCAAAGTAAAAATTGTGGATAACTTACACTACTGTTAGTAGAATATTTTAAAGCATTATCTCGAACTATTTGAACAAATATAGTGTTATAAAATTTTATAAGATCGATACGTTGTTCAGTATCTCGCCGAGCTCCTTCATTTTCTGTATGTTCTACAAGCAAAATATATTTATTTTTAATTGAATTATACATGATATCTAATGTCGAATGAATACAATAATAACAGTAAAGTAGTGAAACAATCATTATCTCATTCCTAGAATCTTACCTAAACAATATAACTATTTTTAGTATTCTACACAATAAAGAAATTAATATTATTAATTATTATTTAATTTGATTTAAACTTTTAAAAAACAATAGCTTATTTACAAGATATTTCATACTTCCAATAAAACACATTCTAAACAATCAAAAAGTTACCAACCAGAATAACAGGAACTAAGTTTTTTTTAGTATTAGTAGGTACTAAATAAGTAAAAACTATTTCAAATTAAATATAATCTACTCAAATTGTATAATGTTTAACAACAAAAAGAAAATTCATTTACTTGTAATATTTGGTACTTGATAGATTTAGGTATATAATTACTAATTGATAGCTTTCTCATTATCTCAATCATTATAATTGTATTCATTAACTTATAAAATAATACAACAAAACTAATATTTAAAATACCTTGACTAGGATTACGAGGAGTAATTAAAACACTTCTGTATATATGTGAAGCTGATTGTGGTTGAGTTCGGTAACATTTCATAATTGCTTGAAAAGACAAATTTAAGTTGACCACCTACAACAATTCATTAAAATGTTAACCAATATTTACAGCAAAGTAAATTAATCTCTTACTCGACAAATAATGTAAATGGTACACATCAATATCTGATCTAAATGTCTATCGCGCATCATATCTGTATGCTCAATTATAACATGTTCAAAACACGTCCAAATTTTACGCATTAAATCTTCATCATTTATACTCAATTGATAACACAAATCTTGCATGCGTACTGAAGCCAAATTATAAAACTGAAATGATAGATGAAATTAACTTAATGTAAACCAGACATGAGAAGACTAAGAATATAAATTAAATTAAGCTTTCTGTACATAATTTTCTTTTAACATGGTATAAATATAAAAGAACTTAGTTTAATATAAAATGTATTTAATAATTATTTGTATTAACAAATTGATAGTTTAAAAATAGACAAGTAAATAGGTATGCAAAAAAATACTGAAGGGTGGGTGATATTCATAATCACTATAAGTTACAAATTGAAAGTAATAGCTTAATTGTGATACATAAGTAAAAATGTTTCAATGTACAATTTTTGGGGAAGAGTGGTTTGATAAACTAAGGAAATAGCTAACCTTTCTGAAAAATAATCCTAAAGTACCAATTTTTTTTAATGGACCAGTTACAGTAGGTAATGAAACACCATTATTCTTTGATGTAACTGAAAAGTATTGTCTGTTTTCATTTACAGCAATTTGTTTGCCCATTTTAATATTTGGTTGACCAGGTGCTGGAGATATAAATCTATCAGAAACTGGGCTATCTATAAATTTAAAACAATATGAATTTTTTTAGAACACAAAATGATATAGTCAATAAATAGTAATAATAGAAAACTTACCTTTATGTGCAAAACGATTATTTTCAATCTTGTGATTCAAATTGGATACTGGTGCTGCTCCTCCAGCTACAGAAACCAAAGCAATTTCATCATAGTGTGGAATCAATTTATTGTTTCTATTAATTAAATCCCATAACGGACTTTCAGACTGCCATGATAAACTATCCAAAACTTGTTCTTCAACCTATAAACATTAGGAATGAGAGAAAATATTAAACAGTTAATCATGATATAGTAAAACAAATTATCCATATAAAAAACATACTCTATTCAAATGTTTGATCATATCTCGAGGTAATTTATCTTCAACGCGGACAATTACTTCAATAACTTTATAGAAATGGTAAGGGTGGATTTGAAGAGCATTAAGCACCCATGGAAATGCACGTTGTGAATTATAAGCAAAGATTACCATTTCTAAGCAGCACGCAAAAAGAGTCTCATGAAATACAGCATGACAAATTAAATTCTAGAAAAATGTAAATATGAAAGAATATAATACATGTTTAACACAAACTCATTTATCATGTAATGTAATATAATACACACTTTAATGTCATATTTAGGATTTTTTGCTTCTTTTGCAATAATATTTTCAAACAACTTGTAAAACCATGTCTTGGCCATAACCAATCTTTTTTCAGCAAAATCAGTATGTAATGCAGAATTATGATCTACCTGACAATATTGTGAACAGAATTTAATGCCTAACATATTAATTAGATTTTCAATTTCGCTTTGTAAAGTTGCTGAACATGACCTGTTGAAAAAAAAAATGTAAACGAGTTGACTATAAAACAAATTATAATATATAGTTTACTTTAGCAATGTGTATAATTTGTCAGATGGATAAGGTGAGCAATCTGCTAAAATAGATTGTATTTTGAATACCATTTCAGAAGCATTTTTCACAGGTGTACTTTCATCAGATAAGTCGATTTTTGGTTTTAAATGATTTCGTCCCGTAAGTGGTGTTTGTTGATTAAATAAATTGTTCTAAAATATATAAATTATAGTTTATTTTGTTTTACTTAATTAAATCATTTTAATCAATGTTAATACTTTTTTGTTTTTCATTTCTTTAGCCAAATCTTCTGTCGTACATTCATTTGATGCTCCAATTTCAATATTAGCATTTTCAGCTACAAAACAAAAATATTTTCAATATAGTATATCAATGTTAAAATTAACTTGGGTAAATTAGATCATAAGTGTGTTACAGTTTACTGTAATAATTGGATAAAACTTCTCAAAACATGTTTGAAGTAGTCATACAGTTTACATGAAAATAACTTTTCAACTTCTTTGAATTTTAAATTATAAACCTTCTAAAATATTGCATATTAATAATAATTCAAAAATGCAAGTTATTTTTGATTAAACTATACAAAAAATTTGAATTCAGTTTCAGAAGCTTTATTGAATAGTTAGGTTAGTCAATACATTTGGCCAAATGTGTATTCTTTTAGACAAAAATAATAGTATTAGTGAAGAGCAATGTTGACATGAGCATCAACTGATCGGTATATTTAAGTTATATCTCACTATAAAATTTAAATATAATTAAAGCTGAGATTTCTAATTCATACGATTTAGGTTTGACAATAGGTCAATTCACTCAAATATTTAAAGCAAACAACTCCAGATGAATGGATTTAGCTTTCTCTTAAAAGGATGTACGCAATATTTGTTTTCTCTCAAGCATAACATTGTTTAGACAAATTGATATTCAAACCATCAAAAATATTATTCTCTATAATTTTTGTGAGCACACTTTGACTATGTTAAGAGAGAAAACAAATAGTCTGCTAACATTTTATTGCAACACATGCACTAAACCAAATAAAATTATTAAGGGCGCCTGATGCCATTGCCATTTTGTCCACAAAAATAATGAATCTGTCCTGTGGAATCAACCAAATTTTATAATTTTTTTTAAACTAATAAAAAAAATATTCTACAGGATGGATGCATTAAACTTGTTTTTCAATATTATAATCTCGAACTTAATAATATTCTTTAAAAATGATAATTTTAAGCTTTTTTTAGTGTTATAGAATTGTGAACAATTTGAAAACCTAAAGACATACTTAAATTGTAGTTTATATACAGGTTAATTAGCAAAATATGCACACCCACATTTTTACTTTTGATAATGCATTTATTTAAATTTGATTTTTAGAATTTTTAAAAATACTATAAGTCTATATTTTCAAAAATTGAAAGTTGTATGTGTTATACCTGTGGCCGTACAAAATTATTGTTTTTTAAATAAAAAAAACTACCTTTTATCCTATGCTTTTACTTAAGATACATGTTTTTTGGAAACATTGTTTTAATTATATCAACATTTTAATAAGAAGTCTTATAATTATTTAACTTTGTGTACTAAGAATAATGTGTTGGAAGACATGGGGTCTATTATTTGAAAATTTTAGTTATTAATATTAACCTATTAAATAACATTTTCAGTAAATTATTTTTTTCTATCTTTAGTGTATGCATAGAATAAAGTAAAAACCTGTAATTAAATTAAAGTATTAAACCATAACACAAGTATCGTTTCTTACAAAGGAATATTCGTTCATCAAATTCTCCAACACTCAAGACATACTGTTCATAACGTTTATTGATTGCCTTATAATTGAAATCAAAATTAACAACATCTAAAAGTAAATTCAATTCAGAATCTCCTTTTAATACCTGAAAAACAATAAATTTGAATTTATTAAGTTTGAGAAATGAACACCAAGAAAAAAATATTTACTTTTCTTTCAATTAATTTTTTTAGATTCGTCTTCCAAAAGTACTCTTTAATCACTTTTGCATCAGTAGTTATACCATCATATTGTTGACATAAATAATCAATTATGCAAATAGGCTTCGAACGTAAAACATAAGAAGTAGATTCAAAATCATGGGGTAGACCTGGACAACATTTATTTATAATTCATAATCTAGATACTTAATTTAATATTAATTATCCTAATACATTACCTCCAAAGGATTTATTCAATAAGTCTCTTAAATCAGCTATAAGAATATTTGTGTAAACATAATCACAACAAGCTAATAATAAATGATATGAATTAACCAAATTTTCACTCAAATCTGGGAATTCAGATTTAGCAACAACAAACAATGTCCAACAAAACTCAAAAAGTTTAGATGCTGAACATGTCACTCTAAAAAAAAAAATTATTAAATTAGGTATTATAAATAATATAGGTAATACACATTATACATAATAGTTATTGATAAATGATCAAATAAATGGACATACTTTTGCTTTTTAGAACAACGAGTTTTTGTTTGTTCGTCTTTGGTGTTGTTAAACATAGCTGCAAAGATTGGTTGGAATTTTTTAAATATAACCATTGAAACAGCAAAGTTTTTTTCCAATTTATCTATTTTGCGACGCAACTCTGGTGGCATATTGATCATATCTGCCCATTTTTTGCTTTTACCGATAAAGTGTATGAGGCTAAGGAAAAAGGGCAATTAACAAACATTGCATAAAATGATTTGACCAATTTATCAGCTCTTTAAAGGATGTTACCTAATATTGCACAAACGGAGAAGTCGTGTTAAGCTAACTAAATTGCCCTCAATCAATGTTTCACTGTCTCCAACTGTATGTTCAGTGACATTACGACATGCCACATATATAGCACAGGCCAACCAATGACTTGGATCACCCTACAGCAGACAAAATCACTATGTAATGAAAATAAATCTGACAAAATGTTACGCTAAGTAAATAGGATACATACATCCAAAGAATAGTTCTCCTTGACAGCCAGATAAGTCTCCCACGCACGACTGGCGGCGTTCTTGTCCAAATTTAGGCCTTTGCACAGGTCCAAGAACTTGCTGTTGTAGATGTCTTCGTCCAGGACGTTTGTTCCCACGGGTACACCCATAACGATGCAGGCCTACTGTCACTGCCGTCGTTGAGTGGAGAGTGCTCGTGTCGATCAGTTACCTATCACGGGCCCGAAGACGAGCACATAACCAACTATTGCGGGTCGATTAATAAGTGCACAAGTACAACGACGTTATGCGAATCAACACTGAAATTAATTAGTGCGTTATTGTTACACCGAACCACGACGAAATTTAATATAATATACGGACCGGTAGCGGTGATGACGACGCGGTGCACACCAAACACCAAACACGGTCGGAAATGTCGGAATATGAATCGTCGATGCTGTTGTTACTATTCAATCATCGCACGCGAACATCGCTAGCGTAAACAGATATGAGCAACAAATTATGAAGTATGAACGAAGGAAAACAAAACGTTGATGGCAGGAACACACACACGATCACACGAAAGACGATGATATTTTTTAGAGGATGGCGGGAAATCAGGCGGACAACAAAAGCCGACGGGGGAAGCGCCGCCGACACAGTTACGGTCTTACGAGTACGGACTGTTTTTGCGCGCGCTACAGCGGTCGCGGTCGGCGGTCGCCGGTCTGTGATCGGTGCAGTGCCCAAGCTGCGGTGGTGGTGGGGGGTCTACGTAAGTAGATTGCTTGGCTGGCGGGCGGGTGGCTGGACGGTGACGTCACGTGGCGCCCCGCCTACTGGTCGTGCGATTACCGCGGCAGCAATAATAGTACATAATATAAATAACTTTGTGCGATGGTGATCGTGACTTCTCATCGGTCAGATCTAGGGATTTAACTGACTCGACGCATAGAGTATGATATTATTGAACTATAGTCTTTAGGTGTGATATAATGCGCCACGAGCCACAACTCGAGTCAATAACTCGTTACCGATAAAATATTTTTGGATAGATTCGGGACGTATGCGCGGATGTCTTAGTCCGTGGCAAGGACCCAAACTAAAACGATATTTTTACGATCCTACCATATTCATTATATAGTTTTGTATATTATAGAGGCATCAGTACCGCTAAGATGTATGCAAAAACGATCATTACTGCTGCCGTTCAATTTTCTCTACATATAACAACAACGCAACAACGAGAGCGCGCGTATTTCTTAGTTGACTGTGTTGTTGTCGGCCATCGCCGCCGAATATTGGAGGGAAAACGACTGCCGCCAACGCTAATAAGATAAAACCACAATAAAACAATACCCTGCCATTGGCGCTGATTGATGGAGGGGTCTTTTACTATCTTTTTTGTTTATCAATCGATTATGATGAATTTTTTTGTGTGTGTTGAATGGGTTCCTGGATGGTTTGAATTCATAATTAGACCCGGCAAGACCAACCCGAGAGGTCCTCACACATGGATTTTGAGATTTACCATGGAAATCGAAAATTGTTTTGTTTATAAATGTTCGCTATTGTTATAGGCTTACGGGCTACAGCGTACACATTATTATTTATTATAGTAATACGATAAATAAATAATAATTAGTAGAAATTAGTATTTTTTTTTTTTGTAGATAAATGGTTGTCATTGTTAGGTACTTGGGCAGATGAGGTAAAATCATGGTTTCGAAATTCAAATAAACAATTATATCTTAAAACAAATATGAGAGTTGAATGAATATGTTTGTAGCTTGAATAGATATTCAAAAACTACTTAACCGAATTGTGAAACATTTTTCTTAGAGATATCAGTAAAAAAAAATTTAAAAATAGTTTGAGCCACGTTTGATTTTACAAAGTGCTACATATAAATCCAGCATCCGCCACAGACGAATTGTCTTTCTGGGACGAATTAATTCACAAAACGAGGTACATTGACTCAAATGTGCCTGTGAACTGAGATATGTATACCTACACAAAAACCAAGATACACTTATATAGCGCTATATTTTATATTTTTTAATATTTTAGGTTATACGTCTTATACAGCTAAAAATGGTTTATGTTAATCGTATTAGTTCAATCGAAGTTAATACTAGACTCAAAAACTACTGAATCGTCTTCAATAAAAATTGCCTATATCAAAAGTTTCCTTGAATTTGTATTTAGGAATTTGTCATGGGGAGGGTCCAGATAATTTTCAGAAAACAGAACCACGCACCCCATACCACCCAATTACTCTTTATTAAATAAATATACCATATTTATAAAACGGTTTAAAATTTTAGATTCTGTACGAAGCGATGAATGTATTGATTTTACAATGATGTGTGTTTTATTTTTATTTTTGTGTCTGTCATCACCTTTGAGGACAGTAAAAGTGCTTGGATTTTCTTCATTAGTAACTTAGGAAAGTGAATCTAGTTGGTACTTTGAGGGGTCAAAAGTAAAAATGTCTCAGTAGTTTTCAAAAGCGACGTGAAAAACTTTTAATTCACAGACAATAGTATTTTATATTAAAATTAATTAATTTTATATTAAGAGGACGCCTCACTCAGTCACTCGCATATGTTGTCTCCGTCTTACAAGTGCGTAACATAGAAAATTGTACGCTCAACAAAACAAGTGTAGCTCCGTTAATTTAAACATTTGAGTGAATTGACTCTAATCAAATTTAAAAGTAAGATTATTATCTATGCAATCTCATGGGCTTTTTATTATATTAAAATTTTAAAACGAGTTATGAGTATTTTAAGATATACAAACAATTTTAAATTTTAAAATACTCATATTAAATATATTTAAGAGGACGCTACAACCACATATGTTGTCTCCGTCTTACAAATGTACAACATAGCAAAAACTGTTTTGTGCTGGAAAGAACCGAGAAGGCTAGTCTTAACTAAGAAACGAGATTTTATTACCTCATAAAAAAGAGAACTTTGGCTGTGCAACGTTGTTTTTATTTTTTTGATATCACTTATATGAAAAAAGTTCTTACTGTTTCAAAAACCATTATTGTTTGTGTTTTTCAAACCTGAAAAACTTTTTTTATATAAATTATATCAAAAAAATTAAAATAGCGTTGGCCAATTGCAATAAGGTTAATAGAATATACAGGTTGCCTCGAAGTCACGTAAGCAAAATGTTTCCCCCCCGTACCGTTCCTTGTCCACTGAAGTCATTGCCTGAACAATCCATAGACATATTAATAATTATTTTTTATTTATATGTCTATGAAACAATCGACTGCCGTACAATGTGCCATTTACTTATTTTCAAGAGTACAATAATTAATAAAATCATTTTTTACATACCTTCTTTTAATTTACATTCAGGATTTTGACAACTTAATTATAAATGAATTATTCATTTGATTTACCAGCTATTTAATCATATATTAAGACATTAAGTTATGATTATCGAATATATATTTATTTTTAATACAGTGTACTCTCGGTACCTCGAAGCTCACGACCCACGGTTGAAAAAATATTCGACTTACTAAAAATTTCGAGTTATCAAAACCTTAATGTGTTATTGTTATTTGAAGGGGAATTTTATTTGTTCGAGAAGTCGAGAATTTATAGTTATCAAGGTTCAAATTATTGTGAGTGCCCCATTCCGGCACATTTCCCTCTATTTTATTAATATAGCCATGGCCTATCCATTCTTTATTATCTATGGGGATCACGAGTCGATATGATAGTGCACTGTAGATACTATAAATTGTAGAGCCGTGGTAAATAGCACAAGCTCACGGACTAAGACATCTCAGTCCGTGGCACAAACTATAAACATAATTATTATGAACTATGAAATGATAAAGTGAGATAAGAATGTTCATGGTAAATGGTAAATACGCAGATTGCAACACCTATTAAATTGATAAGAATTGGTCATTTGTATGCGTCAGTGGTTTAAAATTTTAATCTTTAGTCTTTATAACTTACTTTCACAGTTTTACTAAAAATCTACAAGTCTTTAGTATCTAGCTAAGTTCTTAATTCTTTATCCACGCTTGGTGGTTACGAGTAAGAACTTTAGTACCTAGTTCAGTGAATTAGATCACATTTTTTTAATTTTAAATTTTAAACTGTTTAAATATATTTGAAAGTTTTATTTTTTAATTACTTGTGTTTGTCTAATATACCTATTTCTAATTTTTGTTTTTAAAAACCCAATTTAGAGTAAATTGTGTAATGATGAGTAACTCAAATTTAAAGAAAATAATCTACATCTATGACTTACCATATGCAGAACGTAAGGAATTCTGCAATATAATGGACATGAATGATAAATGGGAAGAACTAGGTAACTAATTAAATAATACAGTTAGGTACTTACATATTTTTCATAATTACTTTGTTTTTGTTTTAAGGTGGATGTCATATGAAAATGAGCTGTGCAACAATATTTAAATGTAGTAAAGCTCCCATGCGTAATCAATCTTCAACTGATGAACTTTTAACATCATGGGGAGAACAAAATCATACAATATTAGAATTATTTAATATTTTGAATACAATGCAGCATTATCGAGCAATGATTATACTTAAACCATTTGGTATAAATTAAAAAAATTACAATTTAATACTTTTAATATGATTAACTATATATATTTTTTAGTTGATCCTAAGTATCATAAATTAATAAAACAGGGTGCTACAAGCTTCAGTTACTTGATTAAGTCCGAAACTGGCAACAATTTAAATGTAATAATTGTAGTTATATTATAACAATTACCTATAGATTAATTTAATTTTTACTAATTCCAACATTTTATTTTTATAGAATGAAGTTGGCAATTTTATAACATTGAACACTGATAACAATGAAAGAAAAGTTAATAATCTAGAATCTGAAGATTTAAATACATTAGGCAAAATAAATGAAAAAAATCATTCTGATCCATCTGTTATGTTTTCCTCTGCTGAAGCATGTACCCCTTTGATAACATATAATGAACTGGAAGAAGCTACCAATTACTGGAATAAGGAAAATATTTTGGGAAAGGGAGGTTTTGGAGTGGTTTTTAAAGGTATATGGAAAAACACAGCTGTTGCTATTAAACGTCTTGAAGCTCAGGTTATTATATATTTAATTATTGGTACAATTAAATATATCTTTTAAGGTTGAACGTTTTATAAATAACAGGATGTATATTTTCAGAAAGGAGCAGAACAACAATTTAATATTTTAGAAGCTCAAAGACAACAATCATTAAGAGAACTGAAGTATTTAAATTCTTGCAGACATGATAATATTTTATCCCTATATGGATTTAGTATTGGTGGTGAAAAACCATGTTTAGTGTATCAATATATGATCAACGGTTCTCTTGAAGATCGATTACAATGTCGAGTAAGTTTTAAAAATATTTATTGTAGAAAAATAATTTGAACTCTATGTAAATTGTAAAGTGTACATTTTAAAACTAAAACAGTATTGGTTTGGTAAATTTTAATTATGGAAATATTATAATGAGGTAGATAATTGCATACTTTTAAATTCCAATAACGTAACAGTGAGAATATAAAATAACAATAAATATTAAAAACTAAAAACTAAAAACAATAATCTTTTAAATAAATTATTAAAAAAAAATTGTATACAAGCCGCAATATCTATTTATCTATCTATGTATATAAAAATTAATTGCTGTTTGTTAGTCTTGCTAAAACTCGAGAACGGCCGGACCGAGTTGAATGAATTTTTTTGTATGCGTTGTGGTGACGCCTTGGAAGGTTTAGATTCTCAAATCATCCCCCTAGGTCCAACCAGGAGATGTGCTCAAACTAGGATTTAGAGATTTACAATGGAAATTTTTGTTTATAAATGGTTTCTATTGGTTGTAGTAGAAATTACTATTTGTTTTTTATATATATAAATGGTTACCATTAGTTACTCGGGCGGATGAGATAAAAGCATCTATCAAATTGTCACGTTTATGGTATTGAATAAAGAAATTATATCTTAAATCAAATATAACAGTTGAATGTATATTTTCAACTATTCTATAAATATTTTAAATAACTAAAAACTACTTAACCGATTTTGTGAAAATTTCTAGTTGTTCTTGGAGATATTAGGAAAATTTAAAGACAGTTTGAAATTTGAACCACGTTTGATTTATACCAAGTATTATATCCAATCCACCACAAATGAATTGTCTATCTTGGTCGAATTAGTTCTCAAAGGTGGGGGGGGGGTGGAGTGTACCTTGTCACCCCTATTTTTTTCTGTCTCTAATTAGCCTGGCTTAAAATTTAAAATTGCGCCAATGAACTATAGCTTATAGCCTATGTATACAAATTAAAATTTATTATTATTTGAACTAAATTATTGATACACTTAAATAACTACCAACATTATTTTTAGAAACAAACAAGATACTTCAACTTGTTAACACTATTCCAGTTAGTACTGCCTCTAATGAAAAGTTTTTTCTTCATTCAAAAGAGTAAAATCTTACTTAAATCTTACTTTTATTTTTACTTAATTTCCTCAATGGGTAATGAATGAGTAAGTGATTTAATCGTTATAGCAGTAGAAAAAGAAGATGCTTACTAAATTGACTTAGGTAAAGCAGTTAACAGATTTTCTAAATTAAAAATTAGAATATATTAGCCAGAATAATGTAATAAATTATTAATTAAAAATTAATGTATGCACCGTTGTATTGTATTATTATAATATGTTAATAAATAAAATATAATATATTAATTGTACTTATATTAGCTAAATGTAGGCACCTAATAAATATTTTTACATCTATAATCTATACCAAAAGGCAAAAAAGTTGTTAATTAATAATTTGAGTTCATTAAAATTTGTATGATATACAACCCTTGTTGCAGTTTGAAAATGGATGCAGTTGGTTACATATTGTATTAATATTAAAATTAGAAGAAATATGGCATATACATTTTGTACAAATATATTTATTAAAAATAAAAATCTTTGGCTTATAAAACGTTGTGCGGAACAGCTATTACTTATAAAATAAAATATATTATTCCTATATAGTTGGAAGTTTTAATGGGTAACAAAGTGCACGGGATTAGCTAGTTAAAATTAATAGTAAACGAGTAATTTTTTCACATTTACAAAATATTCTAAGATCTGTAAAAAAGATACTAAATATTAATTCTTGAAGTACCTATTCTCAAATATTAAAAAAAAAAATTTTTCTGTGCTTAATGAGTTGTCCTTATTTTTTAACTCTCATAAAACTACATGCAATAAATGAAGATACATTTACATTAAATCACAAATCTCTACTTATAACTAATAAACTATACTTGTCGGTCATTATGATGTTTTCTTAACTCACAAATGTTAAAAATGGTTTACTTCTCTCTTGCTCAATCAATAATTAGTTATGGTATATCAGTCTGGGGTGGAACTTAAAATATTCATTAGACTAACCTTGAAGTTACAATATGCACATTAATTAAGAAGCGTTACCCAACAATCAACTTGTATAAAGATTTTAATGTTATTAATTTAAAAGCTATTTTTTATAAAAATATAATTCTAAATATGTATAAAGTAGAAGTTAGGCCATTTATTCCACAACATGAATATAATACACAATTAAAAAGTAAAAGTAATTTGAATATTAAAAAAGTTAATAAACATTTTGGAAAAATGAATATGATGAACGTAGGAATTGATCTTTGTAGGAAATTAAACATTGATTCAAATAAATTTAATAAAAAGAAAATGCTTGTAAAGGACATTAATAATTTAAGCTTTGATAATATCTTTGTATATTATTATTTAAATTTATTATTATATTATATATTTATTTTTGAAGTGAAAACTTCTTTAGCGGCGCTGTGCACTTAATCAGTTTTTTTTCGTGATGGGTAAAAAATGTTAAACTCGCGTCAGACGAATTTGTGCATTCAGACCATTATGCGAAAGAAAAATAAACATACTTCTAGAAGTCCGATTTCAATTTTGAAAACTAATTTGAATTCATTAACTTCTTTTCTATGTTCTGTAAAACTTTTTTATTTTTTTAACTCTTTGAACCTTTAAAGTACAAGTTAATTTTGAGAAATTAAGTAAATTAATTTGCAACTGTACTACAAAAACTTAACAAAATATCAAAAATCTATTTCCTACAAAATACAGAAAAAAAGTTATTGAATTCAAACTAGTTTTCAAAATTGAAATCGTACTTCTAGAAGTATGTTAATTTTTCTTTCGTTTTTGGCATTATTCACTCTCATGTAAGTAGAAAAAAAAAATAAAAAAACTACGGGTTTTATTTTATTTTTATATATTGGACTTGTTGATATTTATTACCATAGTAGATGTTTTATCTAGTAATGACTTGTTATTGTTAGTGTCTAGTGTTCGTTTTGTTCAATTACCTTCAATTACTAGCTAAAATGAATGATTGGCGAAGGTTGATTTAAAAAAAAAATTGTAAAATAATTAATGATAGCGCAATTAATGATTTTGTATTTTACCAAAAAAATGATAATACTTTTATAAAGTTAATTAAAGCAATTCGTGCAAAATTATTACCTAACCATTCCAAAATATCAAAAATGCACGGCGTTAATATTCAAGTTGTAACTTCTGCTGGCACTCCCAGAGTGCAACCCGTCAATTTTTTTATTTTATCACCATCATATATAATATATTATTATTATTTTTTTTTTAAATCATAAATAATTTAAAATATTAAGAAAAAACTAAATTTGTTTTGTAGGTACCTAATGACTTAAAATAATGAAAAAAAATATTTTTTATAGTTTTCATGAAAATGATTCTTTACTGTTAAAATAATTCCTCAGTATTCATTATAAATCAATATTTTAATGTGTAGATTCTGAGTTATTAAGCTTTATATGTGTAGAACAATAGTTCTTAATAATGGTAGTATATAAAATATAAATTAGATATAGATGTTATATTTAGTCTAGCACTTATTATATTTTAATTAATTTAAATTAGTTTTATTATCATTAACTTTCAAATTATCATAGGTCATAGTTTAAAATTTAAAACTGAAGTCTCCATAATATCATATAAACCTATTATTATGGACTATTATCTCAAGTACTCAAGTATACCGAAGCTTAAAAACTTGAAAAATAATAATTTTAATTTCAATTTATATTCTTCAACAATATCAAAAAAATTTACCCCTTAACAATTAAATAAAAAAAGTGTGGTTCACATTTGAAAAAAAGAAGTTTATTGTCAGAAGACTAACTTAATTTGCTTAAGCAATCAAGTATTTGAAAATATGGTCTTAAATCCCAAAGATTTCTTAGAATAAATTTATCATTTAACTATAAAAGAGTGATGGTGATCATGCTTGGGAAATTATCCTCTATAGTGCATACAGTAACTATGAGGCGGTAAACATTTCTTTTTTTTCTGTCTGTGAAGAAGAATATAAATATCAGTGTCAAGATAACTCGATAAGAAAATTGTTTTTAGGTTGTTAATATATCTTTACAGTTAAAATATAAACTAGACTAGTTAATTCATGGTTAATAGATAGGGCTACTTAAAACTTTTAGAGCATTTATTCTACTCTAAATCAGTGAATAATAGAATTTAAAAAAAAAAATTAACTTATCACTGCTTAATTTTTTAAATACACGCAACATTAATTTTGACATTTTACTAACTATTTAACAAGTAAAAGCATATTAAAAATTGTTATAAATTACAAAAATACTTTTTAATATAATATTTCAATATATTTTAATTATTAGTATATTGTTTTAGCAAGGAACTGAACCTTTGACGTGGAACTATCGTTTTAAAATTGCAACAGGATCAGCTAGAGGATTGCAATTTTTACATGGAATGGATAAACCTTTAATCCATGGAGATATTAAAAGGTACTTTTAAATCTTATAAAGTTATTTAGTTTAAACGGCAGGTCACATATTTTGAGACAAATATCATGTGTTTGAATAGTTATGTGTCTTTTAAATATTATTAATTCATATAGGATAATTGATATAAGACAAATTCCAAAACAAAAATCATATATTGGTGTATTCAAAGGTGGGAAAATTAATAAAAAATATTATCTTGAGTTGGTTAAGGCAAGTATATATTAAGAACATTCAGTTATAAGCAGGACCCAAATGTATAGGTTTTTGGGTTAGGGGATATTATTTTAATTTCTTTAGCACATCTTAAAATATTTAGAAAATTGTGAGAAAAAAAATGGTTTTTTTTATTATTTTAGTTTGCATATTAAATCACTTTCCAATGTTCTGATGTTTTTGTTTTATTTTTTAATAAAAATATATGTTTTTGTATTTTTAAGAATATTTGTTTGAGTGAAGTGATAAATCATAAAAAAAATATTCAGTGTAAAGACAGTTCTTTTAGCCTTTATATAGGTAGGTATATTTCATGATAGGTTTGATATACTTTGATATCGCTATTAAAGTAATTTATTTTACTCTTGTATACAATTTTTAAGCTTTTCTACAGAGCCAAAAAATGATCACAACATATTATATTGTCGTTGAAAATCTAAGCATTTTTACTGCTCCAAACAGTTAAAAAAAAAAAAACTTAATTATAAAATCTAAATACATTCATTGCTCGCTTAGAATCAAAAACAATACATTTAACTCTAAAAGTTTAAAGTAAATATGGAGAAAAATATTAACTCCAGAGTTCATTAAAAGTAAATTATTAATTTAATTTTTCATTACTACCTGGGTCACAAATAATTTTTTTTTAATAATTATGTACAAATACTACTGTTAGAAATACTATTATTTATTTTGTGGGTTAAGTAATTTCAAAGTTTTATTAAATCAATGATATTAATTTGATTATTTTTATTAACAACTATAAAAGCATGATTAATAATTCATTTATTAGTTTATATAACTATAGATATTTATGTATATGGTTTATCAATTTTGTAATTAATTGAATAAAGCTAAGTTATTTCTGTGAATACTGTATCTAGTTAATTAAGTTAATTCAAAAATGTACTTACTAGTTAAGTTTATAAGTTAAAAAATTAAAATTCTCTACTTGTATTAATGTATCCCCAATCTCTATTGTTATTAATTCTAAAATCACATTTTTTCAAACACCTGATATCGAACAGATACAATCAATTAAGCAGATGTACCCCACTCAGTTAAAATAATTGTAATTCTGCTATTATTAGTGCAAATATTCTTTTGGATCCAAATTTTGAACCTCGTATTGGTGATTTTGGATTAGCTCGTGAAGGGCCTCTTCAAGAATATACTCATGTAAAAGTTAGTCATGTTCACGGAACAAGGCCTTATCTACCAGATGAATTTTTAAGAGGCAAAAAGTTCTCCACTAAAGTTGATACTTACAGTTTTGGTGTGGTAAGTTTCTTAAATAATTATACATGATATTATGTAAGTTTAATTGTAGAATTAAATTTATAATATCTTCTTGTACATTTATGAAAATTCAAATTAATATTTTGGACTCAAATATTTTATGTTTTAATATAATTAATTTATACAAAATCCTATTCTAACCTAACCATACTAAAATCCGATGAATAAAAAATAAACAAATTTACCCCTTTGTAAATTAACCTATCTTCTTTCCAGAGGTTAAATCTTTAAAAGTTTGAGTCATATAGAGTTGATACATTTAACGGGCAACGAAGTGCACGGGATCAGCTAGTCTATATACTATTATATAAAGAGGAGTTGTTAGTTACCATTGTTGAGGGTAATCTCTGGAACTACTGAACCGATTTCGAAAATTCTTTCACCAATAGAAAGCCACATTCTTTGTGAGTGTCATAGACTAATTTAAAAAGGGAATTGATCCCCCCTGGTAGGTTCTCAAACAGAAATTTTGAGATTTACGATAGAAATTGTTGTTTATTAATGGTTGCTATGGGTTATGGGAGTTGAGAATAATACTGATTTATTATTACCTAAAAGGTCATTATTTATAATAATTGATAACTCCTTTGTTTATTAAGTTATAGAGAATCAATAAAATGCCATAAACCTTCTCCGCAATGAGCTTTTCAATTTAAAAATAAAATCATAACGATCGGTTCAGTAGTTTTCGAGAACATAGGCCTCAAAGGTTTTCATTTTCATATTTATATATAAGATAATAATATTATTTCCCTACAATTTATTTTAGTCATTTTCTTATTATGTTGTAGGGATGAATAATCTATAAACATATATTATTACTGGCTAACGCCTAATATTTTAGGTATCCATTATTCATTTTAGCAATATTACAACAATTTTGGTATAATATATTGTGTGATAATCATTATTTTATGTACTTACTACTTATTTAAATTATAATTCAATATTCTTACCGTTAAATTGTTTTTTATTCATTAACCTCTCCTTGCTACATAATACATATGTTTTCCCAGCTGAATGATTAATGGGATATTAATTGGCATTCGACTTTATTTCATAGTATTATACTCAACAAATTATTATAATAATATGTTAATTGATTTTGTTATTCATGCTAATTATGAAATTCAATTTAGGTGCTTTTTGAAATTGCAACTGGACTAAGAGCATATGACCGTTTAAGAAATCATACATTTTTAGTAAGTATCGAAATAAACAAACTGACAATAATAATTATTATTATTACTCCAATTGATGTTTTATTAATACCAGTTATCATTGTAAATGTACCTAAATTTTATAGAAAGACCATGTTGAAAATAATGATAGTCTAATTTCTGATATGGCAGATGTGAAAGCAGGACCAGATAAAAATAATCTATATACTAATCTTATGGATATTGGTAAAAATTGTGTTAGTTATAAACCAAAAGATCGTCCAGAAATGGAACAAGTATTAAGGCAATTAGATTGTGTCATGTTACAAGAAAAACAATGTAAGTATACAACATACTATAATAAAAAAATATATTGTTATATAAATGACATATTAATTATAATTTAAAGCCACTATCAGATACAGTTGTTCACCTACATTTCAAAACGAGATACCAATAAGAAAACATTCACCTCCATCTGAATCTCACCATCCTCAGCAATTAGTAAATTTTCACTATTTAGCATTCAATAACTATTTATAAAACTAACATGGCCGATGGGTTACTAAACATGATTGCTACCAAAGAAATATTAATTAAGCATATAACACCATGATCCAAGCCAAAAAAATGATAAATTATATAATATAGGTATAAAATAAAATAACATACTTGTTTCTATTCAAGTTCCATTAAATTAAACTTTTATTCAAATTTTAAATTTCTATTTTAAAAAATAAAATTCATGATAATTTTTCTTAAGCAAACTTGCTTGTATTTCTTTAAATTTGTTTAGTTATACCAAACAGTTATAGAAACTATTCGGAAAATAAATTATTACAATCCAGTCTTAATATTAAATTGGAAACTAGCTCTGGTAAACCTCAGTTAAATGAATCTTGTTTCATCATTATTATACCTTAGATATGTTTTAAAAATATATTTATGTAACCATCTAAAGCTTCAAAGTAAAAATTACCCATGTCCAATTTGGTTATAAAACTAGGGGGCTAGAAATATTAATTAACACATAGTAACATAAATTATTCTATTTACGAGGTTAAGTTAGGAAATACTTTGCGGAAGGGGGGAGATTCATGAATTTAGAGGGAGGCAAACGGAAAACGATTTTGAGTGGAGACCAACACCGCAGCTCGGATACTGGTTCGGTGTTGTGCAATTCATTCTTTCCCACTGGTTCACCACCTTTATAACACATGACCCTAACTGATGGTTTTTTATAGTGAGCAATTGTTGATTTGATTAGGTAATAATCACACCGTTTTTATACCAGGAAACTTTAACATTCTTGATGTTTGTGCTCAATAAAACAGATGATAATGTTATGTATGTATGGAATTATATCAATGAATAGTTTATATTGGATTGATTAAGTTTCTATGAAAAGTTTCTAAACATATTGTTGGTACCTAGGTATTTTGCAACCGGAGTCCAACCATATAACTGATAAAACCGCTCAATTCCCTCCTAACCTTAATTCTACTTCCTTTATCATCTCAATATACTGCAATTGCCACGTTACGTGATTGTCATCCGCCATCTTATTTTATCACACAATTATATATATTGTACTATATTTCATATGTCGTATATGCCCATATGCAGTGTGGCGTAATCAACAGGAGCAACTACTTTACTTAAGTACCTAATCCTTTAAGCAGTGTTCAATTCTTAGCTATAAAAGTTGAACATTTTATAAACTTTTAATCCACTACAGTGACCCACTTGTAACCTACTGTACAGCAGAGTGACACCCATTTGCCCACCTTTTTTTTATATTAATATTAGGTAATAACTAAGGTTTTACTGCTAACATAATTCAAAATGTATTATTTAAAGAAATATTCGGGTAAATATATAGTTTAGTTTTTTATTTACGCCACTGCACTGACAAGATTCCAAGGCGGTGGACTCCGGTCGGCCTGCGAATCCAACTACATAGGACATGCCCTAAGCCATATATATATAGTTTAATTGTAAGCCCACCTAGCACCGCTTCCAGGAGAGCACACTGGTAGCGGACCAGGGTGCATCCCAGGATGCTTATTGCTGTAAAATAACTTTTGTTTTGTGCTAGACAGAGTATGTGATGGTCTATCGTCGAGGAAGCCAAAAATTATTATTATCGGAAGAGATATGATATAAAGATTGATTATTGGAAACAACAGATTACATAATGAGTCAAATGAAAATGGAAACAAATTGATTACATTTACAGCAGCAAGGAACTGGGTCATAGGCAGTACAATGTTTCCGCACAAAAACATTCATAAGCAGACTTGGATATCACCTTGTGGATTAGAAACCAAATAGATCACACAGTTAAGGCGAATAAGATCAAACGTTTAAGAATGAAGATGTAAGAAGTGTGAGGGGTTGTATTGCGATATTGGATCACTTCCTGGCAAAGTACAAACTAAAAATTTCAGTGAGATGGCAGAAAAAAACAGAGAATCAAAAAAATTAACAGAGAACTACTAAATGGAAACAAAGTCAAGGAATATCAGGAAAAATGGAATTAACACCTTTCGAATATTGAATATGAAGCAAATAAAAAAAGTTGTGGGCAAGAATAGAAAAAGTGGTAAAAAGAACTGCAGTAGAAACTATGGGACACGAACCGAAGGGAAGGAACAAACTCTGGTTTAGTGTATAAAGGTCGCGGAAGAAAAGGATATAGCGAGATTAAGTGCTACAGGACCCAAGAGAAGAAAATCAAAGAGTATTATAGCCATGAAACAGCGAGAGGTAATGAGGACGATAAGGATGACAAGAGAGCATGGGAAAAAAGAAAGAACTCATAGAAAGTAGTAGAAAGAATAATACACGAATCTTCTTTGGAAAAGCGAAAGAAGTTAAACACCGGTTTAAACTTTAAGCGTCAATGATCAAAGGAAAAGATGGAACGTTACTGAAAAAAAACGGGAAAATAGCAGATGAGTTAAAAAAAATGTTTAACACGCTTTTAAACCAACCTAGTGAAAGGACAATAATAGAAGAACGTGTGGCAGTAGAAAAAAACAAAGAACCATCATCAATAGCAGAGGCTGGTCTGGAAATGCCCAAAAGCAGTATGGAGAAGATAATATGATTTCTGAATAACTTAAAAAGGAAGGACAACAACTAACAAACCACCTACACAATCTGATTACTAAAGACTAAACTACTAAAGTATGAGAACGTGAAGAAATCTCAAATTCGTGGCGTACATCTGTTTAATGTCCTGTTTTTAAAAAGGGAGACCCAATGAATAGCAATAATTACAGGGGAATCTCTCCATTGAACACATCAGAGAAGACTGTCTAAAATTCTATTTACTAGAATATAACCTATTATATACAAGAAATTATTGGTGATTACCAGGCAACCCCCCCCCCCCCCCCCCCCCCCGAAATTTTAAGAAAATTTAAAAATTATTTTGATGGTCTATGATAGTCGCTCAAAAAGTCTTAAATTGTATTTAAAATATTTAAAAATGTACTATAAGTATTAACACTTATTCAGCTATCTATCTGTGCTATTACGTATTTAATGTGTAAAAGTGTAAAAGTTGATCACCAACCCTAACCTAACCTAACCTATATAATAGTACTAAGTGATACGTGATAACATTGCCTAATAAACTACGGAAATTATGACAATTCCTAGGCAATGATAATATCATTTCCTTCCGCTATTATGGCTTGTCATCATTTCCTAAATTGTCAACTTCTCCGGTAACATATATATACAATCAGTGCTCGAAATGGACCGTAATATAAACCTTGCGTCCGTTCCGGTTGGTGAAAATTAAAATTTAAGAGTTCCGGCTCGTAAAAATCGACAGTATCACAATCTAGAGTATTAAAATTTAAAATTATAAAATTTCCTTTCGTCAAAATATAATATAAATATATATAATATACTTAATATGGAGAGAAGTTAAATTTTTTGGCTTTTAGTTTTTGGTGTAACTCTAAAAAAAATTACTGTAGGTACCTACATGAAATTTTGACTGAATGTTTATATTAGTATTTTCTATACACCATAACATTTTCCAAATATTTTGACTTATATTGAGCTGTTTACGGACAAAAATGTTTCCATTTTTCTATAAATATCAATAAAATTGTATTTCTGGGTAAAAAAGCGTGAAAATTTAATGCAAGGCTCCTGATATATCGTTACAGTAGCAGTTGAAAAATATTAAAAATACATTGGCACAATTATAAATATAATTTATAATTAATATAATATATTTATATATATATAAATATTTAAAGTTCGAATTTTGACAACATTTATAAAATTTAATAATTATATTGTAGTTAAACATTTTTTAAATGTTCAACTTTTATAGCTAAGGATTGAAAATTTAAAACAAGTGTCGACGTAAATAGTTAAATATATAAATTACTACAATAATATCATCAAATATACTTAGTAATATCATAAACTGACTGACCTTTTCGCTCAGATATTAATATTTTATATTTGATATCGTAACTGCAGTGCCCTGTAATATATTATGAACGAAGACAGGATTTATATGTTTTTACATAATATTGGTACTAGGTCTATGTATTCTTACGAGTGTAAGAAATGTGGACAATTCGTTCAATTCTGAGTTCGTAGAAAAAAGGTTTTTTTGCATATTTGAGAATATTTCATGGGTATATTTAAAGGAATATTTAACCCATTTATCATGTTTTGGAATATTTTGTAAATTGCGAGAAATAGGTAATATTAATTTATTATGAATGTCTCTAACAGACAGTCGACCGCAGACTTCAGTGGTCAACAAAGTCAAGACCAATAATTACAATTTTTTCTAATATTTTTCCTCGCTAAGTTTTGAAACGATCGAGGTTTGCCAGTAGCAAAATGGACGCAATGAACGAGATCATAACTCGTTTCACAGCCCGTTTATAATATTATTATTATAGGTACCTAGGGATGGCAAAAAATATCGATATGTCGATATTTTTTGCCATCCCTATAGGTACCTGCTTCCAGCGTCGCCATAATTTTCGACTGCGACGCAAGTGGACCGATAAAATGTATTATTTTATTATTTAATTTACTACCGATTTATTTTACATTAATTATAATTACAATTTTATGAGCGAAGGATCTTATACTTATCGTTGTAACATTTATCAAATTTAAAATTTAATAATTATTTTTTAGTTAAAAATTTTTAAAATGTTCAACTTTTATAGCTAATGATTGAAAATTTAAGACAAGGTTCCACGTAAATAGGTTATATATAAATTACTTTATTCACAATATCATCAAATATACTTGGTAATGTCATAGGCTAACTGAACGTTTTCGTTTAGAATCATTTTTCTTATACAATGATATTAGGTATATCATTGAATTCAAATTTAACATTGACCCACTTGTATCCTACTGTACAGCAGAGCGACATCCACTTATCCATCTTTTTTAAGCTAAAAATTACTCATATTATTTGTATCTATTTAACTAATTATATTGTATTGTAAAGTAAACTCGAATTAAAATAATTGAAATAATATTATAATCCGCATATTAATTTTATGAGCGTTTTGGTTCGAAAAATTGTCTATTTCGAGCACTGTATATAATATATTATATACCTATGCTTAAAGATCTCTTTAATAAGTTATAGCACACTAATACATTAATACTATAGTAATAATTACAATTTAACAAATTATCTAAAATACTGTATAACTGGTAATACCATAGATACCGGTAATAAACAAATACCGAATACCGCTATCAAAATTTGAAATACCGCCAGCCCTACTCTGTCCAGTGAGAGAACGCACCGGTTTGTGCATCCCCCCGCATCACCTTGCTGTCGCAACTGGTTCCCCTATGGCAGTGTTGTGTGAGCGAACATGTTTAGGTTGTTACGCCGTACGTTCTCTCGCCGGACAGACTATAGATAACGTGTGTGAAGTTGCCCCCCCCCCCCATATCTACCGAATCGATCCGGACCGATTGTAAGTTAAAGATATTTATTTGTAAGTATTTGTAAGTTGGTCCTCACTGAGATATCTACAGCCCTAGATATTAACCATCAGCCCCCCCATGTCGGCCGAATTGATCCAGACCGATTGTAAGTTAAATATATT
Organism: Sitobion miscanthi; assembly: GCA_008086715.1. Lineage (NCBI taxonomy): Eukaryota > Metazoa > Arthropoda > Insecta > Hemiptera > Aphididae > Sitobion > Sitobion miscanthi. The sequence continues at coordinate 3,623,321 of CM017802.1, read as the reverse complement.
AATTTGTAAGTTTTAATATTATATTATTTATTTCCATTTTTTTAATATTTTTTTTTGTTTTCTAAACGAAAACGTTATTTTTAAAACCCTTAACAAACTGCTTACAAACTTTCAGTTATGTTTTGATGCACATTGTTAAAATTGTAGGGGGAGGGTTGGATACATTTAGTCCATCAGTTCTAAACTAGAAAATAAATTTTAAACGTACTAAATATTTTATTTATTCTTGATATTATTTATTTTTTTGCATATTTTTTTTTTTTATAATTATGGATTATAATATTTATTTAATTTAAGTTTAATTAATATTTTCATATGGTAGCTATTAAGTTTTTGAAAATGCTTTTTAAATAATAATATAAGCATAATGAGAAAAAGTTATAAGTCCCTAAGAATAACAAATTTTAAATTACAAAAAAAAAATAGTTGAAACCTTTATTTTTCATTTAAATAATATGTAGATAAGCAAAATCATAAAAATTAGAACTTCATGTCTTGAAAAAAACTGCTCAAACTGTTTTCTAATCCACATTGGTTTGATTTTCCAAAATATATAGAATGTATTTAAAGTACCATTGGTATTAAAATTATATCTTTAGTATCAGGCTGTAAGCCCATTTGTTGGATCGCAAATATTTTTTTCCGGAAATAGCACTAAGTTAAAAAAAAAAAATGTCTAATCCACAAGTTTATGGGTTTTTCTAGCAAACCCAATGTTTTACGTCTATAAACACCATATATGTAAAAATGATTATGTGGACAGTTTTGATCAGATCCGCAAGACAAAGGGGAGTACCTGGGATTAAACTTTATCCCCCAACTCTCAAAGTTGTTAAACTTTGGAAGAGGTTGAGCACAAACGACGGGGTTAAAAGCACAAACTAGCACAAACGAATGAAGTTAATTTTGTTCCGAAATTCCAAAATGGGGGGGGGGTTGAGCATGTCCCCGGCCCCTTACTTTGTGAGTTGAATAACTTAGGAATGAGTTGAGCACAAACGAATGGAGTTAATTTTGTTTTGAAATTCCAAAGTGAAGTGGCCGGAGATATGGAGCTCGTTCAATCTACAGTAGTTAAAAAATCTATACTTGACAAACAAAATCTATTCATTAATGAAATCTTTTTATATAGTCGTATTATATATCTTTATATAGTCGGATAAAAAATCTATATTTGTTAAAAAAACTATACATAAAAAAAATGAACACTATTATTTTTAAATATTATTAATGCATTAACAGCTAAGTTTAATTAATTGTTTTGACATATTATAGTTTTATAAATTAATTGTTTTGATTTATGTTATTCGAAAATTTTTTTAAATAAAAAGATAAAAATTAATTTTCCCGTGGTAGTCGATTGTACTACAGACGAAAAATTAGGTTTTCTGGAGAATGGGTGAAGTAGGTATGTATAATTATAATGAAGTTATCACTTAGATCGGATTTTAAGAAATACACCAACGGGTAAGGGCTTGACTTACAAGTTCTAAAAACTAACTTACAAATACTTACAAATGAATATCTTTAACTTACAATCGGTCTTGATTGATTCGGCCGATATGGGGTGGCTAATGGTTAATATCTAGGGCTGTAGATATCTCAGTGAGGACCAACTTACAAATTCCAAAAACCAACTTACAAATACTTACAAATGAATATCTTTAACTTACAATCGGTCCGGATTGATTCGGCTGATATGGGGGGGGGGGGCAACTTCACGCACGTCTATAGATACCACCGGCAGGATGTTAGTGTTACTTATCCTATTCCAATAAGCTTTCCAACGTACCTACTCTTTTCTGTAGTATATTTAAAAGGAAGAAAATTATATATCTAATTTGCGTGAATTATTGTAGAGTCCTGTACCGAGTATAAATTTGTTAAAACAAATTAAATCAAGTCCAGCTATGCCTCAAATAAAAGTGAACAATTGTCTTAAAGTAACGAGCAATCCGGATTCTACAAGATCCTCAAATACCTCGGCATCCATTAATCAATCACTTTCTGACAGTAATGGGGATTCGAATAGTACACCTCAATTTGTTGATCCTGAACTTCCAACTACTGTTGAAATGATAAATGTGAGTATAAAATTATTTATGAAGAGTACCAATTTTTAGAAATTTAAAATCTAGTGGGTCAGAGCATAGATAACATTTTTAATGCAAAAATGGAAAATCATTAAAACATGTTAAAAGTAGATATTTTTCAACGGGTAATTTTTTCAAAAGTTTTTTTTCAATCTCTTTTGTAGGTAGGTACAAATGAATTTGTTTGCAATTCTCATAATTCTAATTAAAGTGTAGCATATTGCTTTTCGATTTCAACTTTCATAGGATTATTGTACGAATTTATTAAATACGAACAACGTAATTCATAAAGACAGCAGACTATCGTTAAAATTGTATTAAGCAATTTGAAAATGTAGCAAGAGCCAGATAAAAACTAAAAAGGGTACCTACCAGTTGCCCTATAGACTATACAGGAATTTTTTTTATTTATGTAGAGTACCTAATAAGACCTTAATATCAGTGGCGGTTATACGTGCTGTTCAAGGGGAGGGGGTGGAAATAAAACCAACCCTCCCCCACCCCATAGCATTTTTATATATATAGTATAAACATATAATATAAAATATATACACGAATTATAGGTATAAAATATAAATGTATTGACTCATAAAATATAATTATAATAAAAGTATATGCCTTTTTTTGCTTAGCAAAGCGTATAATAATATTATCTATATTAACATTAATGTCTCTATGGATATGAAGTAGAAAGTAGTGCTAGCTCATTTAATTGCGGGTCTTCACCAGTTGTTGACCTCAACCATGTATTCAATCTAAATAAATAAAGCAAATCACGTGCATAGGTAATAGCTATATATAGCATTGAAACATTTTAAATAAAAAAATATTAATCAAGCAATTACTTGAAATCATTTAAATATGCAAAACTAATGCATATTTTTAATGAAAATACTTATAAGGAATATTATGAAAATCATAAGCAAAGAAAATTAAGTAGGTACTTGTTTTTCCATAATATAAACAAATTATGAGAAGAATATAAACAAATAATATTTTTAATTTTAGTAGAGTGAAGTAAATTGGTAAAGTAAATTTTTTAATCATTTGTATTGTATACTACTATACATTTAGTAAATATTAAACTAAATATAATAATATATACTAATATACCTTGACATTTGAGGTTTTTTTTAAATGTTTATTGAGCAATACCTAATATATTCAAAAGTCAAATGATTTATACATTACTTATAATAGGTACTTTCTAAGCGTAGAAAAGCTTCGTTCTGCTGAATACTATGTTAATATATATTATTTGTGGTTAAAACAAAAAAATATTTTGCTATCAAATTATAAAATTCAAAAATTTGTCAATAGGTGTTGTTGGGTCAGCGATATACTAAAATAAAAAAAAACCAAATTCCAAGGGGAGGCGGTCCGCCTCTCGCCCCCACCTTATAACCGCCACTGCCTCATATTCTATGGTACCTCCTATTATTGGTACATTATTAGGTTCATTGGCGTGCGCATGGGTGCAGCAAATAGTGCTATCGACAATTTATTTAAATGACTCAAATCGTATAATTAAAAAAAAAAAATATTGTATTTAAAATGTAAATGTTCAATGTTCATTGAATAAAAAATTATAACATTGCCTATTTATTAACTCAGATGTCATTTGTAAAACCCATGTACGTTGTACATTATTCTACTTACAGATAACAGTAGGACCTACCGAGTAGATAAGAAGATAACAGTTAAATTAGTGCAACTGCGCACATTAAATATTAATAGGTGCTCATAGGTAAATCATACATTTATAATAATCATATATAATCGATTATCGAATGATATGAGTGCACCATTATTGCTTAGCGCACCATAATGAAGGAAATAAGTGGGAAATGTGGGCCGCTTATTGTTCTGTCAGCTGCTGCACTCGCACCAGTTAAAATTGGGGTGGCCACTAATTGCGTCCCGCGGTAAAAATTTCTTCCGAATTGCGGCCCGAGTTTTTTTGGGGTGCATACGAATTGCGGCCCGATTTTTTTTGGGTTACATACGAATTGCGGCCCGAAATTTAAAATTAAATTAATTTAAATATGTAAATTTAAATTTAAAAAGCTCATTTTCCTTCACATTTTGATACAGACTTAGGACTGTCTGTAGCATCAATAGATACTGCAGGTAGGTTAAAAATGATGTTTTGTTTTTATTTAAACATTTTGGCATCGGTAAAAACATATATGATATTTCTAAAGGTTAAAAAGTTTTTTTGACATTAAAATCTGATATTAAAATGTTTTTTTTTTATTAAAAAATTTCGGCACTGGTAAAAACGTTTATGATATTTATTGAAGTTAAAAATGTTTGTATAATTTAGTAAAATTCTAAGGTATACTTATTGATATCTACATTATATTGTGATTATATTTTTTCAGTCAAGATTAAATTATCTAGAGTTAGAAAACCCGGGCCGCAACTCGACTGTACCCAAAATAAACTCGGGCCGCAATTCGGATTAAACCTTTTTTAGTTGATATCTTTGGGACGCAACTAGTATGCAGCCTAAAATTGTGCGTTGCACCAGCACAAAATCCTGAGCACGCAGTGCCGCAACTACGCCAATTTGGGCCCGTGTGTAAATAAAATGAATGGGCCCCCCTGCCTTACTCTTGAAGATTGACTAATTAATCTATCGACTATTGTAAAATTAATTTTTCCAAATTTGAAAACATACTTTGGAATTTTGAGTTTTTACTCGTACAAAAAAAGGTTAACATAATTAAAACGCGTAGGTACCTACTACCTATGTATTTACAAATAATTAAATGTAATAATTTGTAGCCTTTTTTATTTATTTTAACATAAATAACTATCAAATATCAAATAAATTTAACATACCATACATTAACAGTCAATTAGAAACTCAAAAATAAATACTGTAGTCACTTTAAAAAATTATGGCCATCATTTATTTATTATTTTATAAATTTAATTATTCAAATAAATAACGCAACTAAGTTTTCACATACGTTATCAAAATGGATAGCTTATTGACCGACTACAAAACACCGACCGTAGAAGACCCTCCTTTTGAACGTGCAATATAAAATGGCGTTTTTCTCGCATAACAAAAATAGACACCAACAATTGAAACGCGTAAACACACTCTCGCTAAAACCGGTCAAAATGCGCGTTCCTTCGTAAGAACGCACTTGAATCAATTGCAACCAAACTTTTTTAATTTCGGTTATACAGTCCGCAAAAGAAACGTTGATGTATGATAATGTTGTGTACAAAACAAAACCGATCTATTGTTCAATCTTTATTAATAATTATTATTTTTACAAGATGGTTTTATTTTTTTCTTTCTATATGTTTTTAAATTTTTATCATTGGGGGGCCCCCCATTATGGGTTGGTGCCCTGGGCCCGTGTGTCTAACACATGCAACACACCCGGTTATTGCGGCACTGTGCGCATGCCTATGATTTTAGGTTAGTAATTTAAATTTTAAACAAAGATTTATTATGTCTATATCATTCTAGAATGCTCGGAATAATTCAACTATTGAAGAATATAATTGTCAGTTACCATTGTTAACAATGCTGCAAATACAACCTAATCATAACTCTCAAAACTCCGTATGATAAATAATATGTTGTTTTTTTAAATATTTATGTTATATTATATTTTTAACGATTTGTTTTTAAATTTATGATGTTGAATTTTAATATTTTATACTTGTATGTAAATAAATATTTTTATCATAATTATATATCATTATTTTTTTTAAATTCTGAGCGAATATAATGTGTTTTTTTTTTATTAAAAAATTTCGGCACTGGTAAAAACGTTTATGATATTTATTGAAGTTAAAAATGTTTGTATAATTTAGTAAAATTCTAAGGTATACTTATTGATATCTACATTATATTGTGATTATATTTTTTCAGTCAAGATTAAATTATCTAGAGTTAGAAAACCCGGGCCGCAACTCGACTGTACCCAAAATAAACTCGGGCCGCAATTCGGATTAAACCTTTTTTAGTTGATATCTTTGGGACGCAACTAGTATGCAGCCTAAAATTGTGCGTTGCACCAGCACAAAATCCTGAGCACGCAGTGCCGCAACTACGCCAATTTGGGCCCCCCTGCCTTACTCTTGAAGATTGACTAATTAATCTATCGACTATTGTAAAATTAATTTTTCCAAATTTGAAAACATACTTTGGAATTTTGAGTTTTTACTCGTACAAAAAAAGGTTAACATAATTAAAACGCGTAGGTACCTACTACCTATGTATTTACAAATAATTAAATGTAATAATTTGTAGCCTTTTTTATTTATTTTAAACATAAATAACTATCAAATATCAAATAAATTTAACATACCATACATTAACAGTCAATTAGAAACTCAAAAATAAATACTGTAGTCACTTTAAAAAATTATGGCCATCATTTATTTATTATTTTATAAATTTAATTATTCAAATAAATAACGCAACTAAGTTTTCACATACGTTATCAAAATGGATAGCTTATTGACCGACTACAAAACACCGACCGTAGAAGACCCTCCTTTTGAACGTGCAATATAAAATGGCGTTTTTCTCGCATAACAAAAATAGACACCAACAATTGAAACGCGTAAACACACTCTCGCTAAAACCGGTCAAAATGCGCGTTCCTTCGTAAGAACGCACTTGAATCAATTGCAACCAAACTTTTTTAATTTCGGTTATACAGTCCGCAAAAGAAACGTTGATGTATGATAATGTTGTGTACAAAACAAAACCGATCTATTGTTCAATCTTTATTAATAATTATTATTTTTACAAGATGGTTTTATTTTTTTCTTTCTATATGTTTTTAAATTTTTATCATTGGGGGGCCCCCCATTATGGGTTGGTGCCCTGGGCCCGTGTGTCTAACACATGCAACACACCCGGTTATTGCGGCACTGTGCGCATGCCTATGATTTTAGGTTAGTAATTTAAATTTTAAACAAAGATTTATTATGTCTATATCATTCTAGAATGCTCGGAATAATTCAACTATTGAAGAATATAATTGTCAGTTACCATTGTTAACAATGCTGCAAATACAACCTAATCATAACTCTCAAAACTCCGTATGATAAATAATATGTTGTTTTTTTAAATATTTATGTTATATTATATTTTTAACGATTTGTTTTTAAATTTATGATGTTGAATTTTAATATTTTATACTTGTATGTAAATAAATATTTTTATCATAATTATATATCATTATTTTTTTTTAAATTCTGAGCGAATATAATGTGTTTTTTTTTATATTTTTATTTTTATGTCTGTCATCACCTTTTAGGACATTAAAAATGCATGGATTTTCTTCAACAGGAACTTTTCTGATAGGAAAGTGAGTCTAGTTGGTACTTGGGGGGGGGGGGGGGTCAAAAGTAAAATTTTCTCAGTAGTTTCTAAAAGCAACGTGAACAACAAAAGAAAAATTAAGGAAAAACTGTAATTTTTACGCAAAAATCTGTTTACGAGAAACATGGCTTTTGGTTTTTGGTGTAACTCTAAAACAAATGAACGTATATGCATAACATTTTCCCTGGTTGTTTATATTTGCATTTTCTATACACGATAAAATTTTAAAAATATTTTGATTTGTTTTGAACTGTTTAGGAATATTTTCAGTTTCCAATTTTATTAGTATTTTTTTCTATGGATGTCAATAAAACTTTTTTGTTGGGTAAAAAAGCTTGAAAATTTAATACAAGGCTCCTACTATATTTTTACTATGATATTTGAAAAATATTAAAAATCTTTAGTCAAAGTTTTTATTTATAAGCATTTAAAGTTTCAAATCTTGATAAAATACGGAAAAATCACGAAAATTAGCAAACTATTTTGAGTTGAGAATTCATAAAATGTTTTCTTTTTAAATCTAAGAGTTGAAAATGTAATACAAGATTATCCATAAGTTTGTCTACCTTTATAAAAAAAAAAAGTCCACAAGTAAGTCAAATCAAATTTTTATGAGCGTTTGAAATTCATATTTTTACAACATTTGATATCCACTCGATTTCTCATGTAACGATTTTCTTATTTTGTTGTAATTAAAAACGTATGAATATAGATACTTGAAAATTTAACTGAATGTTTATATTAGCATTTTCTATACACAATTCAATTTTGAAAATAATTTGACTCTTTTTGAGCTGTTTACGGATATTGTCAGTTTTCAATTTTTTTAGTTTTTTTTTTCTATAAATATCAATAAAATTTTATTTGTTGAGTAAAAAAGAGTGAAAATTTAATACAAGGCTCCTGATATATTGTTACAATAGCAGTTGAAAATATTAAAAATACATAGGCAAAATTATTTTAATAAGCATTTAAAGTTCAAATTTTGACAAAATTTAATAATTATTTTGTAGTTAAAAATTTATAAAATGATCAACTTTCATAGCTAAGGATTGAAAATTTAAAACAAGGCTCAACTTACTAGGTTATATATAAATTACTTTATTCACAATAATATCATCAAATATACTTGGTAATATCATAGGCTGACTTACCGTTTTCGTTCAGAATCGTTTTTCTTATACAATGATATTGTATCATTGTATTCAAATTTAACACCATCCATTACAGTGACCCACTTGTAATCTACTGTACAGCAGAGTGACATCCACTTCCCCACCTTTTTTATTTTACAAATAACAGAAACTAGACAAAAAATAAACATATTTTTCTTTTAGATATAAATACAGGAAGTCAGTTCTTATTTCACTGGTGCATTATAATCAACCGTTACATTTTTTACACCATCATTTGCTGTTTCTGTCTTACAACTTACAAGTATGTAATGTTACAAAATTGAAATTTATATATATTAGTTCACCTTTAGTTTTGTTGGTTTTTGTAAAATTGAATTGAACTATCGTAAAATATATAATAAACAACATTATCACTGATCATGTATTAGGTTTTTTAGTTTTAAAACAAGTTAAAAATATCCATAACATTTACAACTTGTTTAAAATATTCACAAGTCATAACTTGCTTAAAATTTTATAGAGCTCAATTCACTATATAAAACCGGGAACAGATATGCTAGTCTAGCATTCGGGAATATCTCGAAGGGCAGCAAATATTTAGGGCTGATAGAATAAAATTACCGCAATCAGTGGCATAGCCAGGAATTTTGTATGGGGAGGTAAGTCTACAAATAAAATATATCTTTTATTTGAACTTTTATTTTTTTTATTAATCTTAATAAAATTCTAAGGTCAACAGAGTCAATGGCGGCTCTCCAGCTATAAGCGTGTGCTACGCCAAATTAAGATTTTGTTTTTTATGACAACTATATTATGATAATATACTGTCAACAAATGTGATAAGGACAAAGTATTATTAATTATTAATATTAAAATTTAGTCAATGGGGAACACTATAACAAATTATGGGCCAATAAAAATATATATTTCTCAACAAAGGGCAGACTACCCAACCGGCCCTGATTAAAACTAACAAAACTAAACACAAACTGCTAAAAACAAGGAGAAAATCTATGCATTATGCTTTGCTTATTTTATATAGTTGTATGATCATGATCTATGTCCTTTTAGTTTTTAAATAATAGGGTCAACTGAATAAAAATATAATTGTATTACCATGAAATGATTTTTATCTTTTGTACAAGACATTAATGTCACGTTATACAAAATGTAATTTGGTATTACACACATAAAATTAAACAACAATAAAATGTATTTAAAAGAAGCAAGTGATGAACTAGTTAGTGTCATATTATTAAAATTTAATTTTTAATAATAACTATATTAATTATGTTCACCTAATGTCTTAATAATTATTACTTTTGTATTACAATACAACATTTTACAATACAAAAATCAAACAACTAATAATAACTTTATCTACATATAAAATTTATTTAACAATTATTTGGTTTTAACGAAATGTGTACAATTATACATATTATTTATAATTTTATATACAATATCGCTTGTCATTTGAAGTATCAAGAATAGAGGGTGAGCAAACTAATATTACAGATCTTAAATTTTATTCAGTCTTATTTCACGACAAAAAAAAAAATTACATTAACATTTTGAATGTAGAAAGGCACAATTCGAAGTTTTACAGAAACCTTGTTTCGCATAATATTTACATAAGCGACCTCCTACTCTTCCATTTCCTGGATGCCCACCTCTCCGATTGTATGGACCTCCTCTATTACCTCGTTGGTTATTACGGTTAATTTTGCCTCGATACGAGTCGTAATTACCACCCCTAGGATTGTCCCATCTAGTGTGACCACGCGCGCCACCGCCTCTTTCAAAATGTGGTGGGCCATTGTTAGGAGGAGGTTGTTGTTGACCCCAGTGTTGATCATGTTGCATTGGAGGCCCATTTGGACCCATCCATTGGTCCTCTTGAACAGGTGGATGCTGTTGTTGTTGTTGTTGTAGTGGTTGGGGTGGTGGTTGCTGTTGCATTGATAAGGGTTGAGGTTGTTGTGGCATTTGATCACCCATAAACATCTGATTATTCATCATCATCTGGTTTGGGGGAATGTACATATTGTTTGCCGGGGGACCCATTCCCATCATATTTTCAGGTGGCATACCCCAATTCATTTGATTGCCCCCAAACACAGGGAACTGAGGTTGTGGTATCATCATATTGGGCATTGGCATTATATTGTTCATTCCAATAGGAAACTCTACAATAGGAGGTTGATCACCTTTAGATTCTGGCCAAGAAATGCTAACATAATTGTAAATAGGGGCTGTATCTCCTGACATGTCTTCCAAGGGAATGTTTAATGGTTCAGAGTATGGTACTATTTCCATTTGATCAGGTTCTTCTGGTGAATCCGGTACCCTGTATAATATAATTAGGTTAATAATGTATAATCATGACAATTTAAAATTGACATAATACACTTACATATTTCTAGTGAAATAAATAGCTTGCAAAACTGATTGTTCTCTAAGAGTCTGTTTCTTTTTTTCTTGACTGCCACTGCCATGTTCCATTTTTTCTTTACCAAGCTCTTCTGGTAAGTCAACTAACAAGCTATCATCTAAATACCGCCAAGGTGTCTTTGATTCCATATTATCAGCAGCATCTAAACAACAAATTTATTTATTAGTATTACTTTTTATATATTTTGGGATAAGGTGTTATTTATTTTTTAATTTGACTATCTTACTTAATTTTCGAACAGCTATGAAATTTTGTCTTTCAACATCTCGTTCATGCATTTCCATAGCTTTAAAATTCTTTGTTACATTTACTAAAACAATTAAAAGTATAATAAATAAAATATTTTTGAAAAAGAATAAACATTTCTTATTTAGGTGAATTTTTCATAACTCTTCGTTGAAATTTAACAAGGATCAGATATTAATGATGAACTAATATGAACTAACTAATTTGTTACTAACAAATCAACTTTAAACTAAAGTCAGTGGTATTGAGACCTACCTATTTAGCTATATAGGTACGCTTATAGATTTTAGATTTAATTTAGTAGGTACCTTGCACATTGTACAAAGACGTAGAGTGATGAATTTATATGGGGGATTACATAAAATATTACAAAACAAATCATGAGGGCTAATCTCTTCGCCACCTCCCTCCCCCAATACACCATTCAACGCTTATGAGTTATGATTGTACATCAATTTGGTTAGGATTCACTTGAGAAAATACTAGTAATAAGTAATGGCTAATAAGTAACAACTAAACGAAAATTGTGTGGGTACAAGATAACATAGGTATCAAAATAAAATAATAGCTATACCTCTTTCGGTTTCGTCGTGTTCAAAATAAGAAACTTTCACCAAATCGCTTTCTTGTTTCCACGAAACCGATTTTTTTGACGATTTATTTCTGACGTACACCAGAACACTTCGCATACCACTTTTGTCGTCGTTGCAATTATTCGTAGTTGATTCGTCAATAGCTTTAAATACATTAAATGTTATATTAAAACACATATAGGTAGGTAAATTTATTAAATAAGTAATACTACTCACGACTTTTGACTTGGATTTTTTTTTCGGGTTCATCAGTATTGAGTGACTCGTTTGTAGAATCCAGTAAAGTGTCTCGATAAAACTACAAAATAAAATATAAAAATGAGAATGTCAAAAACACATTATTATTTATTAGTTAATTCTTCAAAATTGTTAAATACCTTTAGTTGTGGTGGCTTTTCAACTATCGGTTCAACATTTAACTCTGGTTCTGGATCAGGGGTCACCACATCGTGGGAAGCAGTATTTTCTGCCGATAACGGTACGTAATCAGAAGGCGTAACTGATTCTGAAAACGACGGCGACTCATCGGCGTTCGCCATGGGTTGTGGCAAAACTAAAGAATCCAAATCCAACGTTGATGGTGAATGTACTGGAGATCTCGGAGGCGATAAGTCAGGTTTCACAGGCGATAATGGGATGGACGATGGGGGAGAGTCTTGGTCTTTTTTAACAACATCCGGTTTAGGTTTTCGTTTTTTGGTGACTTTTGGAGCTGAGTTTAGGACATTCAACATAGCATCCATAAACAAACCACTTTCTTTAATTTTAGCTGAGAACAAAACAAATCATAAGTTAATTTTTATAAAAAAAAAATCCTAGTAAGTATTAACATATATTTTATATTATCAAATAACATATTGGTTGATTCGTAGATTTAGAGAATAATAAATTAATTTAATTAACGCTATATTCATAATATATAATAATAAAGGCGTTGGTAAACATAACACGAACAAAGTATATTATTTATAAATTATGGCTTATTGTATTTCTATTAATATTTTCAAGTTAAAAACGTAAAACAATAAGTAGATACAAAAGTTTGTGGTCGTTTTAGTGTAGGTACACTGGAAATGTGTGCATAATAAAATCCGAGCAACTGCAAAAACACGATTTGTAAACATAACTTCACAATCGTTGGTATGTTGTTAAAGATTTAATTTTCTTTAGTTCAAATAAAAAACAATCATCATACGTCGTATTCAATACACTATACAATTAGAATTAGTAGGAATATGTTGATAAATAAAAACAATACATAATGTTTAAAATTCTTTATTCACACATTGTAAAATGTAATATGTAAAAACATTATTTTTGTACTAAAATAACCATATTTTATTGTTTTAATATTTTCACCATCAATAATTAGATCAGCAGCGAAACAAATTAAATTAATATAACTATTATAACAATATAACGTCTAAAATACATTTCCATACATTTTTGCAATATCAAAATATTTTTAAATGTGTAATTTATTTATAAGTTCCTAAATAGTATAGTAGGCATATGTTATTTTTAACCATCTTAAAAATAGGACATATCAACATATTTAACAAAGAACATACATCATTTAAAAATTAAAATTAATGAAGTCAAAATGTATAACTAATTAACTATTATTGATAAAACCTGGATATTATATTGTTATTTGGTTGTTGGATTTGATTTTTCCAACGTGTACTATTAGTATTACCAACAATATTTTTATTTTTTATTTCAAATGTCAATACATACAAACATATTAAAACTGAAGGTACAGTTTTTTAAAATTAAATAAATAGACCAACAAACTGTACAGAATGATTCCTTTAAAGGTTACACTCATTATATTATAAAGTACTAACGTTTTAAGAAATTCAATTTTTTTTTCATAATTTGAATTCATTACAAAACAAAATGTTTAAAAAATTACATTTTGGGAACAACGTACTTTTTTAATTTCATATTCCCAAGCATTATATTTTTCTCATAATTTCAATTTCAATCATCTATAAAAATAGTATTTTAAACGAGGTTATTTGGTTATAATAAATATTAAAGTTTAGATGAGCCGCGTAGTGAATCAAAATTTTTTGGGGTACCCGATACCACACCACTAGCTCCCACTCCCATCATCTACATTTTAAATAGGTAGTTTGGTTAATTAACAATCTTTTAAAATTTAATTTAATTAATTCAAATGTTCAGAAGAATATTCTGCTTTGGAATAAGAATGTTAAATTAATATATGTTAAAAATGTATGTCATTCATAAAAAGTAAAGAAAAATGCTTCCAAAAACGTTTAGTCTAATAGCCTAGTTCAAGACCAAAGAAAAAATTTACTCCGACAATGTTTCTGATTTTCCGTCATAAGCGGGAACATAAAAAGTATTTGTTTTCCGATATTGTTTCTTGGTCTGAACCGGCGAGTAGTAATAAAAGAATCGTTCGTGCGTCCGTACAACAAAATTGTTCACATATAATTATATTCTAGGCAGTCTAGAAGATTAGAACTATACGAAGACATGATAAAGATCTTTTTTTTTTGCACCAATATTTTTTTACATTGTTAATGTAGTTAATGCTAACTATCAATGGAAGTGATGTCACATGTGTGCATAATTTGAGAGGCTTGACAAGGCCCCGGAGTGTTTTTTGAACCCACCTATAATGCACCAAGGAATTAAAGCCTCTCCATTATGGTTTAATGAATTATAATATATTATAATACATTGAACTAAATAATTGTCTATAGACAATTTACAGCTGATATGAGGTAAATACTCGGTGACTTATATGGGAAGTTATAAATTAGGTACATATTATTTGAATTAAAAGTATGTACTTATATTTGCACACAATGACTTCCATGTACCGAGTAATTCTTAAGTGCCCAGTCTACTTACGTCTATGCTGACGGTGAAAACTTAAGGCTATCATTTATTTCGCTGAAGAATATATTATTATCCCCAATTATTCTATACGAGTTGCTCGTTCATAAAATGTTGTTCTCCCAGTAAAAAAAATTGCTAAATGACCTAGTACCTTTCAATACTTTTTTCAGAGAAAATAATTAATTTAAAACTAATACTAATTTTATAGAACTATTTATTACTTTATTATTACTTAATAATACTTATTCATGAATTAATTTATCATCTCTGTTTTTTTAAATTAGTGTTTAGATCAATATCAGTGCCAAAGATATTAGGATTTAACTAATAAAAAAATTACGAGGAATCATGTATTAAACTATTAAATATTTAAGCCTTTAATGAAATCTCATAAACATATAACTTAATATAATTAATACTACTTTACGAGTATTTAATGTTTTACGAGTGGCACAGGAGGGGTACAAAATATTGGTAAAATAGTCGCGAATCTAAATGTTATGTATTTATTATTATTTATTATTATTTATTAAGGATATACATTTTTAAAGCTTTTACTTTTTTAAATTACATCATATACATTTTATTTTATATTCCAAAGCAGAATATTTTTTGGAGTATTTCAATACATTTACATCAAAATTTTAACTAGTATTTTATGAGTTATAAGTTCTTAAAGTTAGATGAGCGGTGCGGTAGCAGTACACAAAAAAATTTTGATCCACTTCTCCGTTAAAATTTTAAATAATTAGTTGTAACTAAGGCTGAGATTTCGAAGCACTTTGCATTGTTTTCCGAATCTAGCTACGTGATGTTCGTTTTGAAACAAATACTTTTCATGTATTTTTGAATCAGAATAAATTTGAGTCACTTTTTTCATTTTTAGTTTATTAATCCAAAATTTGAATTGAAAATTTAATTTAAATAAATCTGTATGCTTTTACACGATACTTATATACATTTAACCAACTATAACCATACAGGTAAATAAAAAAAAATAATGAATGGAAATAATTGTTTTTCGAGATTAAAGAAGTCCAAAACGATCAGTTCTATCTGTAAAACTTTATACAATCCTTTAATACATTAAAATGGTACTATAGGATAAATAATAAAATATTATTTATTGATATTCTTAGTTTACGATTTTTATTATGAGCGCGATCAAAAAAAAAATAATCAACTTTTATACACATATGGGGCCGAGAGGTTCAGGACTATATCCCACTTGTCCTAACTTTCCGCAGTTCCGCGTCACAATAGAGTCACAAATGAAATTATATCACCTTTGAATAACAATCTATTTGTCAGAAAGAGTGATTACGTAATACGTTAAAAAAATAACGAACGCCTACATATAGTGTCATAGTTATTTTCGAAGATGTCAGCATAAAGAATCTACATATTTTCTTGACTTATACTTAGTCCTTTCATTTTATTATTTAGTTTGGTAGGTATCTCACATGATTAAGTTAAATGGTAATTAAAATTTGAAACGGACGACACATCTACAATCGATATTATTTAATATTAAATAAAACATTGTCACTTGATTATCGTACGTAAAACACATGGCTACTAATATATAATCAAAAAATTAGACGGTATGAAAATCAATATCCATACTTGTATCTGGTCTTTTCGTTTTCATTAGATGGACATTTAAATTTATTATTACAAATCTAACTGCAGTATCTATGACATCATCGCATTAATAAGTTATCATATTTATCATCGTAAACATAATTTAAAATTACCACACATAAATGATTAATAAAAAAAAAGGTGGGTGTCGCTCAGCTGTACAGTAGGTTACTGTAATGAATGATGTTAAATATGAATTTAATGATTTAATATCATTGTATAAGAAAACAGATTATGAGCGAAGACGACCAGTCAGCCAATGATATAAGCAAGTATATTTGATGATATTATTGTGAATAAAGTAATTTATATATAAGTAACCAATTTACGTTTAACCTTGTTTTAAATTTTTAATCCTTAGCTATAAAAGTTGTACATTTTATACATTTAGTCAAAATTCAAAGTTTAAATGATTATAAAAAAAAATTGCGCCTATGTAATTTTAATATTTTTCAACTGCTATAGTAACAATATATTAGGAGCTTTGTATTGAATTTTCACGCTTTTTGGCCCAACAAATAAAATATTAATATTTATAGAAAAAAAAACTAAAAAAATTGAAATTTTAAATTGTCCAATAAACAGCCCAAAAAGAGTCTACATTTTATGGTGTATAGAAAATAAAAACATAAACATTCAATTAATTTTTCATGTATCTACAACTATTTGTTTTTGAATAACAACAAAACAAGAAAATTGCTACATGAGAAACCGAGTGAATGTTGTAAAAATTTGAACTTGAAATTTGAAACGCTCATAAAAATTTAATTTGAATTTCCGGTAGATTTTTTTATAAAATAAGACAAATTTTTGAGGAATCTTGTATTTAAAAAAAAGGTTGTATAAATTCTAACACAAAATAACTTGCACATTTTCGTGATTTAACGTATTTTGACAAAATTTTAACTTTATAAATGCTTGTAAAAAAAAAATTGTGACTATGTATTTTTAATATTTTTCAACTAATATTTAACAAAAACAGGAGCCTTGAATTAAATTGTCAAGCTTTTTTACCCGAGAAATAATTTGATTGACATTCATAGAAAAAAAAACTAAAAAAATTGGGAACTGAAAGTGTCCATTAATAGTTCAAAACAAATCAAAATATTTTGAAAATTTTACCCTGTATCGAAATGCTAAAAACCAGTGAAAATTGTATGTTTCTACGGTCATTTGTTGAAGACTTATGGTGGGGACACACTGCAGGGGTGGCGGTGAATTGCTGCAAGCACACATTTCACCGCTCACCGGCGGCGGTAAAGCCAAGACAATAGAATTTAACCGCCACCGCTGCGGTGTGTGGACCTATACACCAAAAACCAAAATCGATTTTGTCAAAAACCGATATTGCGTAAAAATTTCCGGTTTCCTTAATTCTTTTTTTTTGTTTTTCCTGGCGCTTTTGAAAATTACTGGGAATTTTAACCTCCCCAATGCAATAACTATATTCACTTTTCCATCGAACATCAAGTTACTGTTTCCCATCAAGATACTGTTGAAGAAAATCGAAGTATTATTCGACTACTTATCATGTGCACAGACACAAATAAAAAATAAAACACACATTATTGTAAAATCAATACATTTATCGCTCCGCTCAGAATCTAAAAGCAACAATTTCCTAAGTATTAATCACATCAATATTTAGAGAATAAATTTAGTTAATAACACTGAAACAAAAGAAATATAATAATTTTTCATGCACGATTTCATTTGTTTTTCAATATTATGCCAATTTCTTGGCATATTAATTATCATAATAATATAATATTAATAGTTTTTAATTTTTTTAATAAAAGTTGTGAAATTCTATATTATTGTGTTTATTTTTTTTTAATTCACATTTCGCAAACATTGTCTATGAATAGATTATTTAAAACTTTATTTTTCCTTCATTACAACTTTAAAAAAAAATGTCATTATTTTTTATCTATATCATATTATTTGTATCAGTTAACTTGATTAAATCAATTTAATATTTTAATGATTTATCTGATCGTAAAATTATAAAGAGTGCTTATCTGGGACACTGTCACTGTTCCAAAAATAAACATATTCCTGAGAAAGCATGTCTCACAACAATTCATTATCTGTCTAGTGATAATACAAGCAACATACAAATTATTGTTTGTAAACAGGACTCTTCTAAGTTCATATTATAAAACTGGAAGATGAGATTATTTGTATAGTACCTATATATCATTAATTTTCCCTCTCGAAATATTTACCGTTAATACGATACTGAAAACTATAAAAATTAAACGAATCAATATTAACGGAAATCGTTATATTATATTTTATGTACTTAATTATAATTTTAGTGTAACTATACTATTTATTTTTAAATCACTGTAAATCTAAGTATTTTGTATAGTTATATTTTAGATTATGAGCTGCAATACTATTTTTCCTTCAACTTTGAGGATGGATACTGGTGCCAATTGGATCTAGTTATCAAGTCAAAAGTAACACATTCCCAGCACTTTACTAATTAATTTACTAAACATGAACATTTACACAAAAGTTTTTTAAAATATTTTATTTTATTTTAGTTTCCTAGCGGAGTGATAAACGTATAGATTTTACTATGTACCTACGATATATACACGATATGCAATAGAAAATAGCTTCGATCTTCAACTTAGAGTGGGTTATTTTTTAGGTAAAGTTGCTTCTAGTTGGTACTTTTAAAAGGTAAAAATGAAAAATTATCTTTTTTTATGAAATTAACAAGGAAAAGCAAAAAATGAAAATGAAGAAAATATAAATTTTTACGCAAAACTAGTTTTTGACGAAGTCAGTTTTAATTTCAAAAACGAATAACCGGAAATATTTAAAATTGTCAACAAATGTTTAAATTAGCTAATTTAGCTAACAGTCCTAGGACTGTCTACACATAATAATATTTTCAAAATAATTTTAAATTCATCCGAATCACGAAAAAAATTCAATACATCTCCATCTTTAGGGTTTAAAAATGTAATGCAAGATTTCTTATACAATTTTTATCAGTTTGAAGTTCAAATTTATGAAATTAAATAAATAAAAAATAAACAAAAATGATCAAAGTACTTAACAAACGAATATAAAACGGTTCATTTTCAGACGTTATTTGTTATTCAAAAAATGTTCATCGTTTAAACTTGAAACATTCCGATATTACTTAAATTATAATTTTCAAAGTATTTAGATTAATTTTAAGTAATTTATATTATGACAACTATATGTTAATATAATTTGGTTGACATATTAATGTTAATATTATAATATACTTAAATCATATATTATTATTACATTAATAGTTGTCAAAGATTACTAACATCAATTTAAATAAAATATAAAATATCCTTAGAAATAGAAGCTGGCGTGGAACTGCGTTGAATCTATTTTTATATGCAATGATTTATCAATGAATTCAAATTTAACACATTCATTACAGTACCTACTCAATAAAAACTATTCACCAGGCTTTTTTTGAATTATTGATTTAGTGTTAGGTAAACAATTTATGTAAGCATAATGTACTTTTTAAAGTGATTTAGTATCAAAAAAAGTTTTTAATTTTGAAATTGAAATCAGACAATTTAAGGAAGTTTAAAGTAAGGGTTCAACTCCTTTACATCATTACGTATTTCTCAAAGTTTCTTTCGAAAAATATTAACGTTTTTGTAAGACATTATTTTTTTTTACATAAATTGAATCTACTTCAAAATTAACATTTTTTAACGAAAACCATAAATTTTAATTTAAAACCCGGAAACAGAATAGTTTTTGGATAAAAATTAATTTAGAAAGAGTTGTTTATCAGTCATAAACTTATAAGTGTTAACAGAAATTGAAGTATATTGATAAAAAACAAATTAGCGGTATTATAATATAATAAGATCTAGGGACATCACTTCTGTAGCGTAGTAGGTTTCGTTAAGTAATTAGTACTGTAATGGATATGCTAAATTCAAAAATTTAAGCCATTGCATACAAAAAAGGATTCTGAGTGGATATGATCAGTCAGCCTCTACTTTTAAGGATATTTTTAATACGTATAGGACTAAAACTACTTTGAATTGATGTATAAAAGCTCTTTAACCTTACAAAATGTATAAGAAGTAGTATCGATAAAAAATTCGAAAATGTTAAATGAGTTTTTAAGTAAGTAGACAAAACGAGCCAAACAATTTGAAATGTATGTCTAGAAAACCATAATACAAATATTTGATAAACATTTTAGGTCTCAAAGGTTGTTTATTTTTAATTAACAAAAAAATAAAATGTTTAGCGTAAATATTCCCGTTTTGTGGTTAATTTTTTAGCCAAGACGCCAAGTACATAGGTATTTGTCTACTGGATTTTTTAACTTTTTAATAACATTTTTCGTTCTGCAAGAAAATATGCACAAAAACGAATTTATTCTTTAGTGGAAATTTAGATGAATAATCGAATTTAGAAAAAAAAAGTTGTATACAAGATACATAATTTTAAATTTTAAAATGTCATATTTTTGATAAATTAAAAACGGTCAACTAATAATCATCTTATAACATACTAAAGGGGTACGTCATTTATACTGTTTTTTCTGTAATACAATAATTTATTATACTGTAATGATATTGTTGCTTTCTGATAACATTTGTATTTATAACATATAAATATATAAATTATAATTTATGTATTTATAACATATTAATATATAAATTATAATTTAAAAAAACGGGATGATAAACATCTGAATGCTGCTGCAAAGTAGGTCAACGTAATTAATGTGAATCATTGCATACAAAAAAATGATTCTGATAAATTAGATTATTATTCATGTAATAATACATCAATATCGGCGTATCATATATTTGTATTAATAGGTTTGTAGTATCTATAAACAGCTTAAGGTTAGTAATAGCTCAACATAAATATAAAATATATATAAGTTTATGATTAATATTTTTTTGAAAATAAATTAGCCATTAAGTTTATTATTATTTTAAAGTCTAAACGATGTCCAATTTCTATGAAATTTGACTCTTTAAAAAAACATTTTGACAGTACTTATTTTTGATATTTTTAATTCCTGTAAAAAAAATTATGTAACCATGTTTAAATGTTTTTACCAAAAAAAAATTCTACGAATGTAAAGTAAATAGAAAAAATTAAATTCAAAACGATTCTTTATAAAGGCCAAATTATTTTGAAAATGTCATCAAGACTAAAAAAAGTTTCGTTCCAAGTGATCGTATGATTTAATTCCTGTACGAATAATGTTGCGTAATATTCCCGGGCAATTATTTCTTTACTTTTTTTTTTTAACCATATAAATGAATATATGCTATACTTTGTTAAATATGAACTAAATCAGTGTTACACCAAATAATATATATTGATCTACAAGAACTCATAAATATTTATCCTAACACATATTTTAATTTTAAATCTTCAGTTCAGGTATATTTAGCATGATCTTATTAAGTTAATTATTTAAGAAGACGCTACACGGCCATTGTTGTCTTCGTTTACAAGTGCGTAACATACCAAATTTACCCTCGGGAGAATGCGTTTAGCTCAGTTAATTTAAAAATTAGAGGGACTCGACCTATTATAAAACTTGATGGTAAGTACATTATCTGTTTTTATGTGGGTTTTTTACGATGGTTCAATTTTTTAGTAAGTTACCTGTATATAATAAATGTTCGTAACTCACTTCAAATCTGAATTATCGTTAAAACCCCAGGTACAAACACAGATAATGTTCTGACCACCAAGTTTCATAATAGTGCGATTTACTCTAAATTTTAAATTAACTGAGTTAAACGTGATATGCTGAGCGTAATTTTGCTATGTTATGCACTTGTCAGACGGAAACACTAAATATCTGTGTAGCATCATCTTAATCAAACAACTACTTCAGATAACAATGAACATGATTAAGCATTTAAGTAAATACACGTTTTCAAAATATTGATTGTATTTTCCTTTCAATCAAAAAACTTAAAATTATATTTATATTTTATGGATTTTAATTCTCTATACATCTTAAACAAAAATTTATTTTATGCTTAGAAAATGTTATACCTTACAATACAATCCATATGCAAATGTCAGTATGTAAGTCAGTCAATATCTAGAAAACTATTTTTATTTTACTTTTAATATGCGAATATTTATCACATAATATTATAATAAATCTATGTTTTTTAAATGATTTTCAAATTAAAATATATAGTTTTATTGAAGGATTAGAGAGTGGTATGTATTTCTTATCTATTATAAAATATTTGAATTAAATCAAATCAATTAATCATCTTCGATAAAATGTATAGTTAATTTATAGGTGGTTATTTGAAAATCGAAGTAGGTACGTTTGGATAAATAATAGTGATTAGAATTTTGAATAATGTGTCTATGCTTTGCAATTGTTTTGAAGGTTCAAAGAATCTCTATACCAAATATAAACTTAGCACTTGGAGTTGAAAGGTTCAGACTTTCAAAGAATCCATATACCAAATATAAACTTAGAACTCAGCGTCGACAAGTGTTGGTCAGCCTCTGTCACTTTCCCACCCTAAGTAAACTACAGTGCAACTTGCCCACATCTAATGATCTGTTTGTGTACAGTAGGTGGGAATACTACATAAATCACAATTCACATTTCTTATTTAGTATACTGTGATATTACAAGACAATGACCATGACATACTTTAACTGAAATGAACATTGACATACTTGATTTATTCATTGGAAGCTTATATTATTATTGTATGCTAACAATGTTGTCAAAACACATATTATGTTAACGTAAAGTTTGTTGTTTTTCTTTTTGCGAGATAGAAATAGTCAAAAAATGTTTACCTCAAATAGCCTATAACTACTGTTTGCGTAGTTTTGGTCCAGATTTTGGATATTAAACATATCACTATCTGTTCTTGAAAATGTTTGTAAATCAACTAAAGTAAAATAAACAAAACATCTAATATACATCTAAACTTCAAATGATTACTGTTGTAGTGTAGATGAAAAAACAATGATCGCAAGCAGCATCTTCCACGTTGTCCGTCTATTTTCATGAACCATGGGTCGTATGTAGAGATGTATGATCCACTTTCAAAGACAAATTTATATATTTATATATGTTTATCATCTTTAAAGGAATATGAAAAAATAAACAAATATTGTATCTGAAATTAGTAATGTGTTTATTTGCACGAGACACAAACATAGGTTGCGTCAGACATGCTAATAAAACTTAAAAACTAATTTAATATCACAGTTTTTACATTCTGTGTATATTTATGAAAAGGAACTTCAATCCAGTGAGCCGATGCTTCTCCAAGTTATTATTACCTGGACAAATACAAAATACATAATATTTATAATGATTTAATCAAAACTAATTAATGTAACTAATTTTCTAGTTTTTGAAAACTAACAATACAACCGTGTAATTCTTAATTAATTTTTTAATATATATTTTAATCTTTGTAATCATTTAAAGCATACTATTTTGAATTTATATATTTCACTAGCTGATCCCGTGCACTTCGTTGCCCGGCAACCAATAATAATTATTACAATAGCTTCAAAACCCATGGCAACCATTTATAAACAAAAATTTCTTGGGTTGGTCCTCTCCCTTTTTAAATTAGCCTATCTTTTGCCCAGAGGTCCAATCTATTTTTGTACCAAATGATCTTGTGCACTTTGTTGCCTGGCATTCAATAATTATTATTATAATAGCTACAAACCCCATGGCAACCAAAGGACAGACAGACAAAAATTCATATTTAAATACATAGAATATAGATAGATTATCATTTATTTCAAAATTATGCAGAAGTAAATGTATTTAGTCTATAGGGAGAAACATTGAAAAATTATCAACATTTTCATATTTTGTAAATTACTGGCTAATTTTTGGATATTATTGTAAAATCAATGATGATATTATCCACATACATGTGTTCAGCGGGATTCATTTTGAGTTGTTAGCTTCAATATTTTTAGTGAATTGACTTATAATATAACTTACAGTTAGGCACACTAACTGTGTTTGGGTGCTGGATATTTTATGATAATTCAATTTTTATACAAG
Source organism: Sitobion miscanthi (assembly GCA_008086715.1). Classification (NCBI taxonomy): domain Eukaryota; kingdom Metazoa; phylum Arthropoda; class Insecta; order Hemiptera; family Aphididae; genus Sitobion; species Sitobion miscanthi. The sequence continues at coordinate 3,598,832 of CM017802.1, read as the reverse complement.
TTACAAATACTTATGACAAACATTGCAATTTAAAAATGTACACATGTTACAATACAATTTAAATATAAAAAAATAAATCCGACATAATAACACAAAAATTGTTTTTAAAACATCTAATTGGATATTAGGTCAATTCACTTCAATACTTTAGCTAACACAATATTCGTTCTGTTAAATACAAGTTTACCATGATGTGCATGGTCGAAGAAAAAACAAATATTGTGCTGACAACATCTTAGAGGTAAAAACATTATTTGCGTTTTGATGATACTTCAATAGTTTAAGAGTTTAAATAAAATATTAGTTTAAAAATTATCAGAACTTGCTTAAAAATCAAAAAAGAGCATGTTTTTACCTTTAAAAGTTTGATAATATATCTGCGTACCTAACAGAAAATATTTATGGTGTCCAAAATTGAAGTTATATATATAAAAATTATTTATAATACTGAATGTGTCTTTATATCGCAACAAAATGTAATTACAAGCTCAAATAAATCCTAATCCTTGAGATGTGGATCAACTGTTATTTAGGTTAAAACTTCAGTAATGGAACTTGACTAAATGAACTATTTGATCACTAAATAATAACCAGAAATATTCAAACCAAACCATATTAGCTATTTTATATTTTAATAATCTATTGAATACTAATAAAATAGTTTGAGGTAACAAATATATATATTGATTCCATATTGTGCTAACATACAAATAAACCAGATCATTTTATCACTTACCTTATCATTGTGTTCGACAGTTCAATTTACAATTACAAATTTTCAATATCACTGTTAAAGTCTGTTTAAGACTTTTTTTCCATGTTGTGTGAAATAGGGGGAGGGGGGGGGGGGTTACTACGAATCAACCATGTGTTAAAAATGGATTTAAGTGTATACATATGTGTAAAACATTTTCATATATTCATGCATACATACATGGATACACAAAAATATAATAAGCTTAAAGAGATCATTTCTGTAGGTGTTCCATTAGACACCTGAAGTTTATCCTGAAATGTAACTTGTCACAACAATTATTTATTCATTGTTTAAAATACATTTTCCATAAACAAATATTGGTTGATTTATCAGTGTCAGTGCTAATATTAATAAACTTTTAGTACTTTATAGAAAACAATTATGTCATACTATAGACCAATAGGACATGATACATTGATTGAATTGTAGAAAATTGGCTTTGTCAAAGAAAATATTCAAAAAAGTAAAAATTTGTTTGATATTTTATTTAAATTTATAATCTTTTTATATTAATATTTTATCCTATAAGTTATAGTACTTTTAATTATATGCTATAACTACTTAATTTAGCAATAAATAATTATTTATTCTATGCATTTAAGGGAATTTTAATCAAATAGTGACTTGAAAATAAAAAGTTTCAAAATTGTTTCAAGTCTCAATATTATTTCAAATTTATATTAAGCACTGACACTCAAGTTTTGTTATCATAATTGAAGAAAAATAAATTGTAAAATATAAGAAGTTCTTACGTGGTAGTTTCTTGGTGTCCAAAGGAGAGCTCTTTAGTTTCTTTTCACTTAGAGAATCTGATGGAGGCGACAAACTTCTTTTTTCAGCTTTTGATAATGGTAAAGGTGATAAACTCTTGGTTGACTTTTTAGATTGTGCTTTAGATTTAGGATGAGGCGGAGGTGGGGCTTGTTCTTCTAGACCAGTACTTCGAAATTTTGACTTAAATGTTTTAACAGTTGGTTTCTTCTCACCCACATATTCTTTTTTTTCTACATGAATAGAATAATTTTTCTTCTCTAAAATTGTCTTAGATTCTGGTAATTTAGGTTTAGAAACTGGTGGGGGTAACGGTCGCGATTCTTTTTTTATGTCTGAGCTAGAATTAGTATCACTGCTTTTTTTACTATCATTGGAAAATTTTAATTTTAATAATCTTTCTGCTGCTGCAAGATTTTTCAAATTTTGTTTTCTTCGACTTGTTTGTTTGGTTAAATTTGAATTATCATTTTCTATTTGTTTGTCTTCATCAGATTTTTCATCAGTCATTTCTCCGATGATTCTTAAAAATGGATTTCTATTTTTTTCTTTTATGCGCCGTTTTTTCTCTTTGGCATCGTCAGAATCATCTTTTACCTTTTCTTTTTCGGGTTTTGGTTTTTCTTTATTTTTATCAAGATCAACTTTAATATTCAAGATATTTTTTTCTTTTTTAGTTTTATCTTTGACTTTTTCGTTTTCACATTTATTCTTAGGTTTGTCAATTTTTGTTTTACTATCTGAAGTAGTACTATCATTCATCGAATCTGTAGAAACTCCAGTATCTATTATAGGTACACTTACGATTAAATTTCCTCCAGCTTCAGATTTTAAGTTATCCGACGTATCATGTTTTGTAAGGCTTTCTTTATCACTCATCATACTATGCCATTGTTCAGTTTTAACTACTTTTAACCATTTTTCAACTAATTGTTGTGCGAGTGATTTCACTTCTAAAATTTTGATAGAAAAAAAATTATTAGAAGTACTCACCATTTCTAATTTCATACAATAATATATTTTAGTTATTGTAAGTGTTTTAACATTAATATATCAAATGGCAAAACTTAAATAAATTTCAATATAATACATACCTGTATCAATATGAGTTTTGGATAACTTTTTGACTAATTTTGGCCCACCATTTGCTTTCAGTCGTTCCATTGTTACAGGTACAATATGAAAAATTGTTAATAGATCCTGAATTAGTATAATGTTATCAGTTTCTACAGCATCTTTTAACCAATTATAAATTAAATTCCAACCACCAGCATCCATGAATCTAAAAAAAAATAATTATAACAAATTAATTATCATATAGCATTTATTTATTAAATTAAAAAATGCGTTAATTCAGATTGATTTTTTTCCAATCAATAAGACTATAACATATCACAATATATATATATTTGAATATTTAAGAGTAAAAATATTATAATTATTAATTATAAATATAGAAGTTAGGATTCAAAAATGAAGTTTTAAAAATAAAATTGTATATTTTCTGGCTTATCATAATTGGTTATATCATAATATATTATACCATAATGTGATGCAAGTAGTTTTTATAATTTTAAAATTAATAGATAAGTATAGACATTCTATATTCTTCTAAAAAATTATTATCACCAAGTTTGTCTTGTTTGTATGCCTTTGTAGTTTTATAGTTATAAAATTAAATTTTTGGACTGTAAATTGTGGGTTCAAATTACAGGGCTGGAAGGGGCTAAATCCAAAAAAATTACATAGTAACTAAAAGTAATCATAAAAACAAATATGAAACCACTCTGCTATACTGGAACAGTCTAGTATATTTTTTCATTGAGCATGTCACTGTAATGGATGTGTTAAATACTTAAATATGAATTTAATTAATTCATTGCACACAAAAAGTGAAGTTGATTAATATATTGAGCTAATGCACAATTAATTTGAGTTTTTTTTTTAAGAAATTAACACATTCACGGCCAGTGTCCCGTATATGTTACATGGTAAATATTGTTTTCATATTGGATTTAGTTTCACCTATTTAATATAACAACTCAACTTTTTGTGGTCTATTCTAACAATTTAAGAGGATGTCGCAACAGCATGTGTTGTCTCCGTCTTATACACATACGACATAGCAAATTTCTGTTCGCTAGTCTTAATAGACAGGGTGCTGTGAGTTTTGATATTAGAGTGAATTGACCTATTATCAAACTTTTAAGCAACATTATCTGTGTTATCTCAATAGATTTTTACAATATTTTAATTTTTAAGCAAGTTATGAATATGTAAAACATGAATTTTAAAATACTCAAATTCACTTAAAATTAAATATCGTAAAAAACCAATGAAAGATCACAGATAATATTGTTAACTAAAAGTTCAATAATAACTAAGTAAATTCACTCTAATATCAAAACTAACAGCACACTATTGACACTGGCAAACAAAAATTTGACATGTCGTCCATGTGTAAGACACAGAACACAAATGTGGGTGCGATGTCTTTTTAAACAGCTGATTCAAATCTTTGTGACCAGAGTTATTATTTGTATTTATTAAATAATATTTATATTAAAAGCCATTTTATGTGCCTTCTTTTCAAAGAGCTCTAGGATGTAGAGTAATCTGCCTCAAATGTGTTCACATATTAGTTTTGAATAAGAATGAAAAACAAACTGCATTTAGAATACAAATGAAATGTTATTATTTATTATTTACTATACTATAGTGCTATAGTATTAAAAATGATAACTTTAATAAAATCTTTATTTAAATTTTATAAGTGTATAATCTCAAATTGTTTTATTATACCTAATTAAAAAACTTAATTTATTGAAGTTAATTTAGGCAAAATAATACCAAAATAATTAATATTACAAATATTATTATTTACTTACATATTTAATAGATGTGGAGTAGATTCTTTTAAAATAAAAACATATAAGCTTTTACTAACAATTTTTTTTGAGAATTTTGCCATCAACCTGAAAAAAAAATGTAAATATAATAATCTGATGTGTCTACAAATTTAAAATACGACAAGAAGAACAACTAACAAATATTTTTTTAACATTGTAGATTAACAAAATTATACTCTTCAAGCATGAATAATCTAGTAATCTTGCAACGTTAGTAATTTTATTATCATTAAATATTTATAAAAATAACTCATCTTAAATGACAGTGACATAGCCAGTGTGGTGAAGGGAGACTAACCCTCTAACTCCTCGACATTTTAACAAAATTAAAAAATTATTTCTATGGTTTATGAAAGTTATTGCAAATACAAATTTGTACAGGAACCTTGACATCAGTATGCTAAATTTATGGGAGGTTCTTGTTCAACCAACTTTGTAAAAAAACACTATAAGCCCCCTCTCCCAAAAAACAAAAATCACGGTTATGCCACTATTAGATGATATACAATGTATGGAATAATTTATATACATTGATGTAAATATTCTACCTAACTACAAGTTACAGACAGAGTAGAAGTATATTCTGTATATAGGTTATTGTAATATTATAAGCTATATACAGAATACTTTTGTCTACTTTATCTCTATCTGTTACTTGCAGTTGATATATTTAAATTATAGAGTAATATCACTAATATAGAGATGGCGCTTTATATATCGACAGTATATAGAATCAATTGAAGCCATTGAGGAAGTAGTTTACAATATCCCTATTTTCTAGCTCGCTATGTTCATCATTAATAAAATGAAAATTGTCAATTAATTACATAATTTTGTCATTACTAATTATTACTAGGTATTTTGTTCATCGTTAGAATTTTTGTAAGATTTTAAATTTATTCATATGTTCTATTAATTGTATAATGCTACTAGATATTAGAACCAGGGCCTGGGCCACAATTTAAAATATACAGGTTAATCAACGACCCTATGTTCATACCATAGACCTATAAACTAAATAAATGGACAGCGCATTCCGCTCTGTCCTGCCATCAATGCTAGGGAATCATGTAACTGAGAAAGAAAGCAGAGGGAACGAAGAGTAAAAAAACATAAAGTAGTAAATCATGGAGGAAATACTTCAGTCATTTTTTAGTCACACTGTAATTTACTACTTTGTTTCTTTTCTCGGTCACTCTATATCGTACCCCTGATTTCTTACTCTAAGCCCTGTTCATTCGTTTATAGGTCTATGGTATCAGGGATACGACACTCCGTGAATTGCTCAGATCGGGCTCAGAATAATATTCGTTATAAATTTTAAATTTGCCACGCATAATTATGCGCCAATTTTGGAAACCCTAATAAAAAACACCACAAGACGCGTTAGCGTCGAGTTGCAGTTGCAATGAAACGCACTATAGCTGTTAACATATCTAGTAGTCATGAATAATTGAGATACCTCTGAGAGATTTAGATATAGTAAATAAACATTATATTAAAATACAATTACTGTATTTAGCACAGTTTAGTAAAATACATTAAGTCGACACAAGATGACACTAACTGTCAGTAAATTCATATGAGTACATTGCATGGTCACTTTGTCATTAAGCGTTAACGTGCAACCATTCTATCTTAAACTGTGACACAAACTTAGATATGCCCTAGTCCGTGTAAACAGAATTCTATACTACACTAGGTAATAAGCTCTTACATAATTTACATTGATATCAAGTGAAGCTCAGCTGTGGAAGGGCGTAAATTTTGTCAGTTGGCAAAACATTTTCTTATTTATACAAAATTTATTAGGAATAACATCGCTTTTAATGTAAAATAAAATAGTAAATGTAAAATGATTTATATAAAAACAACCTTGAGTAGGAGTTTGCCATCTAGTACTATATAGAAATCTGTTTTGTGTTTTGTCATACGATTTGTTGATGGCCCAATGGGCCATGATCAGATTGCATGGAAAATGAATCCAGATTCCACTACTACCGCTCTTTGTAGGCTATTTTTTTTAGTGTCATACTCATCTTATTAAAGTCTATATATTAATTATCAAATATTATATGTATATAACTAAATAAACAATAATTATTAATTACTATTTAATTAAACAACATTTTAAAAATTTAACTTTGCCACACTCTAGATCAAAAAAGTGAACAGATTACGTGACTTTTGGATTCATATTGTCGGTCATGTATTAGTATTTAAATAACGGATCGATGGGCAATCATCATACTATCTTAAATCGTGTGTTCTACTGAAGGTCAGGCGGGTTCCACCCTACATCGAGTCGGGTACTCTGGTTACTATTATTAGCTTGTAACTATTTCCCAGACATTTTGTATACGTTTTGCTATTGGAGAAACAGATTAACAAAACGCGCTCTGGTGGAAACAATTTGTACCTTCCAATTCGGGATGTATAGATATAGTTTTATATTGGTTATTTTACTTTTTATAATAAATTAACTCTGGTATCGAAACTTTATACGCTTTTATAGCTAACAGTATACGTTGGTAAGTACAATTTCTACTAATATTATCAAATACATTCAAATACACTTCACTTACAGCAAAATATATGTGAAATGTCGGGAAAATACATACAATCTCCCGACTCGAGTCACGTAGGGGGGAACCCGCCTAACCATCAGTACGATAGGCATCGACAGCGCTCCCAGTGTTAATCTGTTTTCCCAATAAGTGAAGTGTATTTTAATTTTATTTCATAGTATCAGTAGAAACTGTACTCACCAGCATATAAAATTTCAATAACAAAATTGATTTATTGGAAAAAATGACTTAACCAATATAAAACTATATTTATACAATCGGAAGCTACAAATTGTTTCCACCAGAAAGCGTTTTGTTAATTTGCTTGACCAACATCGTGTTTTAATACATTTTGACTGTTGGTTATTTTAATTTATAACACATAAGTTATTAATTTAGGGCTATTTATTTATTTATACCCTAAAAAATTCACTTAAAATACCTATTTACATTATAGAATAAAAATTTGTTTTTGAAATTCAGTCGTTGATTCAATTTGAAATACAAATTAAAAAATATTTTTTCGTTTTACACCTAGAGATAAGTTAAAAATGACCTAAAAAAATATTATCTACCATGTGTTTGTAGCTAGGAAAGCAGCGTGTCCAGAATTCCAAAAAAAATAGTAATAAGAAAATGGATTGGAATTCGAAAATTAGTTTCTTTTTAATTCATGTGAATTGTGCACAATCCCATGCTAATAGATTTGTAATGCTGTTACTAAATATTAGAATTTTACTCATGCTATATTCCAACTACATTCAATAAATGTTAAATAAGAAAAATGTATTTAGAAAATATGATACATTTGTGGCTAAATGATAAAAAGTGCAATATTCTATACCAAATTATGTGGGTGGGATAATTACTAATAGCAGTTGCCAGTAGACTTACTACCTAAATTGGTTAGTGCTTTTAAGTTGTATTATAAATAGACAATAGTACTTACGAAGACGCGACCACGTATGCGTTGTCCCCGCCTTAAAAACGCATAACATAGCAAAATTTACGTTTAAAAAAATCCATTTAACTCTGTTTTGTTTAAGGGGTATGAACAGTATTGACAAATTCTATGAATATGTATTTTTATATTTCAAATAATATGGTTTATTGAGCGGATAAAGAGTAAATACACATATTATATATATTGTAGAAGATAAGTTAATCTTTGATATTTTAATTAATTAACTCAATAATTGAAATTCAACAAGTGAAATATCACAAGTTTTGAACTAAATATTGGACATTGAAAATAAAAAATCGAAAATCGACTCATATAAAAGCCTAGATTAGATAAACTTCTTCTCTTAAATTTGTATAATAGGTGTACATACTGTAAATGTCACTATTAAGCTAAATTATTGGAAATACGAAATTAAGTTACAGTGTTTCACTAAAATTCACATTTATAATTAGTGTGTAAAGTGCTGCATTACTGACATGGCGGGTGCGTTCCGCTATTTATTTTATACAGTCACTCACACTAATGATCACTTACTAGGCACACATTTACACGACCGCATGTATACAATTAGAAAATTGCCCATTTTTAACTCCCAAGAAGAACTCCGTTTAGAAACGGTCGGCATTCATACCCCTTAAGAGGATGTCAGCGTACTATTTGTTTTCTCTCTGGTCCACGCGCAACATAGAAAAAACGCATTAACGCAGAATCATTATTTCTATGTTTTTAAGTAATCTTAGAGTAAAATCACCCATTAAAAAAAAGTTAGAGAATAATATTTTTGAGGGAATGACTTATCGATTTTATATTTTATTGTTATTTGACTTTGTATTCGACTTTCAAAATAAACAAAAAAATGTTGTAAATTTAAATTATGTTTAAATGATTTTGAGACAATATTTAGAGAAATCGATATGACATTCCCTAAAAAATATTATTCTCTATCTTTTATATAATAGGTGATATTACTCTAAGATTACTTAAAAACATAGAAAAAATGATTCTGCGTAAATGCGTTTTGTACATATTGCGCGTGGGCCAGAGAGAGGAAATAAATAATGTACTGACATCCTCTTAATATTAAAGTGTATTGTCAGTCGATATTATCAAATTATCAAGTAAGAATAATATTGTCTAGTGAATCTCATAGGTTTTTAATATATTTTAATTTTAAAGCAAGTTATGGGCATTTAAAAATATTAAATTGCTTGTACATTTTAAAATGAGCATAACTCCTTTTAAAATTAAAATATAAATAAACCTATGAGTTTCGCTAGACAATATTTTTACTTCAAAATTTTAAAACATGACTCTAATATTAAACAAAACAGAGTTAATGGATTATTCACAATATACATTTGGCTTTATTATGCGTTTGTAAGATGGAGATAACCTATGTGGGTATCCTCTTAATTAAAAACTTATAATGTTATAACTTACAACATGATAAAATCGTTTGTTCACAAAAATTGTTAAAGAAATGTACTTTACATTGAACTTAAGTACATAAGTGTACACCGAACAATTCTTTTTGAGGAAAACATGAAATAGATGCTGCTTTTCTCTAAAACAATCAGTGAATAATCTAAAATAATCTATATAAATAGATATTGTAGATTATGTAGATACATATTATTTATTTATAAATATATATAAACAGAGTAATCATTTTATCAAAGAACTTCATTATTTCTTACTTCTTCATAAAGATGAGCCAACATTTACATTGTAAAAAACACACTTTTATAATTTATTCACAATACAACCGAAATAAAATATATTACTTAATAAAAGTTGGGGATGGTGAACATCTTAAAATAAGCAGTCTACCTATTTTCTTAAAATAAAATATACGAAAAATAAATAACTATAAACATGCATGCATTGTTATAAAACTAAATCAGGTGGTTAAGATTATACCTAAATAAATATATATATACGTATACTCACAACATAATAATGAAATTCATTAGAATGATCAAAGTATAACAAATTAAAATGAAAGTTATACACTTTTACGATTAATTACATAGTGGTTAATTTTGATATAGTACCTTATTTTTTTTTAATGGTCTATCATATTAAGTAAAAATATCTCAATTCAAAGCGTCGTTGAAAAATTAATTCCTAGAGAACAGGGCAAATATTATGCATTATAAGGTCGATTATAAGTATTTTTTTTAATAGCGATACCTCATCACTCCTTAGAACTGGCAGTTGAGGTCTTGAAGGAACATGATGCATAAGTCTAAATCTACAAATCCCTTAAGGACGTCACACCCGCAGTGTTGTCACCGTATTATATACATACGACATAGATAAAACATGTTTACGCAGTCTGAGTAGAACTCACTCAATTTTGGTTCTATAGTAAAAATACCTATTATAAAATTGAATTGTGACAATATTTTTGAGGGCAAGTCGTTGCGTTTTTACTAAAAATTTAAATTTTGAAAATGTAAAGATATTTTTAAAATATTGAAATTTTTTCAATTTCTAAACGATATAATACTTATTATAGGGTAAAATGAAAAAAGCGCAACAACTTGCCGCCATTGGAAATATTGTCACAATTCAATTTTATAATAGGTATTTTTACTCTAAAACCAAAATTGTGAGTTCTACTCAGACTGCGTAAACACGTTTTGTCTTTATCGTACGTGTATAAGACGGAGACAACACATGCGGGTGTGAGTGTGTGACGTACTCATAAGGAGATTACTGATGGATCTATCGAGTGATTATACTTTTAAAATTTCACAATCAAACTACAAAAATTAATAACCTTAAAATGTGGCCTGGTCGATCTCAACTCTCAAGATCAATATATTAACAAATTCAAATTAGTTTTAAGACTTATTACATTATTAGATTTATCAATAGGATTGACAAAAAGTACAATATACAAATAACGATACATTATTTACAATTAATGTGCGCTAAGCTGTGGTGGTGACTCTTGTAAGTACATTTCTTATCCACATAATCATACACAAATTATCACTTACTATGCACACATTTACACGGCCAGTACACACACATGTTAGAAAATTGGATGTATTGTACTTAAAAATTGTTGGATTCTAATCACCTTTAAATTTATTAAGATATTACTTTATACGTAAAAGTCAATAATAGTTCTGTTTTATTACAAGCACCATTTCAAAAGTATTTTGAATAAAACAACAATATATTATGCAAATACCAATACAATCAACATAAAATTCTTTCGGACACAAAACGTAAATAAAAAAAAAATAAAAAAAAAAATTTTAAAAACACACTTTTCCATAAAAATTGCACTAAAAAGACAAAAATAATTTTCTGTACTTAAAAATAATGAAAAATTTATTGATGAAAAATTTAAGTGTGTGGTGCATCATACAAAACATTAAAAGCCGAGCTAAGTCTCACATACACTTCTTTGTTCAATCATGTTTATAAGATAGTGACTGGGAATATATGTCAAGTGTAAGAGCACCACACGCTTTTAAATTTTTCATCAATAAATTTTTCATTATTTTTAAGTACAGAAAATTATTTTTGTCTTTTTAGTGCAATTTTTAAAATATTTATTTTTAAATGTTTTTATGGAAAAGTGTGTTTTTAAAAATTTTTTTTTTTATTTTTTATTTTCTACTTTTTAGTTGAAAGTAAATATTTTTATTAAACGTTTAAGAAATATGTTGGTGAAACAAGCGCGCAAGATTTGATTACAGACGGACGTGAAAGCGAACTTAAGAAAAGTGTTAATAAATAAAGCTTTCTTGCTCTTCAAAAAAACATCTTTCATATTAAGATACTAAAAACTTCATGTACTTTAGAATCTCTCAGTCGTACACAGAATTGCAACTTTTACCAACACAGGTTCACACTAATATATTCTAAAATAACACAACTTAAATGTAAACAATGGTGGATATACTACCTATTATTTTTGTTATAAAAATGTTTTAAAAATTAAGTTGTAGAACACAAAATTTCAGGATCATGAAATTTATAAAATATACTAGCTGTCCCTCACGGCGTTGCCGGGCAAAAGTTACCTCAGGTGAAATACATTGGAAATATTATAACTTATAAGTATAAGTTCAAGGACTCAAAAACACATTAATTGTATATTATATATTATAGCTGATCCCGTTTTTCACTTCGTTGCTCGTTAAAATGTCCCAACTCTATATATGATTCAAACTTTGTTCAACTCGCCTATTTAATGTTCGGTGTATGATGTTCAAAACTTAAAATTTTCATCCATCATCTTGAATATAGAAATACCCGCTTGTATGTTTTGTATCCGTGAGACACGCAGTATGATTTCAGGTAGGCAACCTTCTCTGTGATGTCCTCTTTAATTAAAATAAAACTGCACGACGATTGAAACATTAGTTTCGGAGTTTATTCCAAACAAAAAAAGCGACTTCGTTGTATGTAGTAGTATAGATATAGATTTGTATCAGAAAACGTATGTTATATAACAGCAGTTCTTGCTAAGAAAGATTTTAAGATGGCATAAAAATATGAATAACTTGTTGATAAATTCCCATTATTCATAAAAAGACAACGGGAGCTATACTCTGCACCAGGAGAGAACATTTGCCATTTTTCAGATGTAGACTGACACGTAACAACAGCAAACTAGTGAACAAATCGTTTATTTGGAACGAATACAGAGAGGGGACGAATCGAAACGATTTCACCTAAAAATTCCAAAAAATGTTAATTCCTGGTATCTTAAACTCAAAAACACGATTTTTCAAAAATCGAGCATTTTGAAGTTTTACGACTATAACTTACAAATTAGGTTCGAGCCATTTTTTTAGTAGGCACCTTTAAATTAAGCATGCAAAAACACTCATTTTGAATAATATTCTATCCTTATTCCTTTGGTATAATTGATATTTATACATTATTGTAGGCATGTAACACATTATTTACATAATTTTATATTTAATAGTATATTATAATAAACAATTTAATAGGTACAATAGGTACATTAAAATAAAAATTAATACCTAAAATAAAACACCAATTTATTTTTGCTCAAAGTTTATTTGTAAGTTATGGTCAACATTTTATTTCTATATTAATTAATAATTAACTCATATGAGTTCATATGGGAATCCAAGTTCAGATTAAATACTCTGAACAAATGGACATAGTAATGGCACATTGATTAACAATTATTGTAATTAATATGATCAATTAAATAATCTTTATTACAGTTTATAGATTTCTGAGTAAATACACATAAATATCGCGATTTAAATCCAAAAATACAACTTTAAGTTTGTCATAAATGTAGTTTGCTACCGAAAGATTTTTGGAATTTTTTTCTTCAAAATTTGAGTTTTTACATGTTTAAATTGATGGTATTTAAAAAAAAAAATCGCTTAAACTTAATTTGTAAGTAATATTGGAAAAATATCAAAATGCCCGATTTTTGGCAAAATATATTTTTATGCTCTATGTGTTGGTGAAATCAGAATTTACCCGTCTTACTTACTTTTTTTTGTTATTGTTGATAAACCACGTAAAACCAACAATTAATTTTTACGTGGTTTATTAACAATAACACAAAAAGTAAGTAAGATAGGTAAATTCTGAGTCCACCAACACGTTGATCATAAAAATACTAACAAAAAAAAATATTTATACCACTACATATAATTATTTAAAAAATCGGCCTTTTTAGCGATCCTGGCGGACAATTCCCACAATGCCGTCAAAATACGACTAAAAAATGTGTTAATCAAACATAGGAAGTGAATACACCGTATTATTTAAATTCTACATCGTTCCCCCGTATAACCACTCGTATCATTTTCCCTAATCTTTATATACTAATACTTTAAGATGTCATAACTTCGAAACTATGCCCGAGCGCTAAAATCTGATTTCACCATCGTTTTCAGTGTACTTAACGTTTTTTTTATAAACGTTTCAAAAAGAAAAATTGCAACAAAAAAATGTGTCTCGTAAAGCAGAAATAAACTAAATCAACTAAGCATTGCTCTAAATTTAATTTAAGTTTATAAATTTGATAAAAGTGACCAATTATACAAGTATTATGTATTTTATATTAAGTTATTTAAATGTTAAATTTAATATGGTTATTCTACTCAATAATATGTATAACGAACACTAAAATATGGATTAAACTATTAAAGGGGACTAAAATAAAGTAAAATCAAAATAAACGATTTTATTTTATTTATTAATTTGTTAATGATATATTATGAAGGTCGAATGTGTTGACTGTTGAGATATAGGTTATAAAATAATATTTTTATGAATTAATGCGGTCTTTACCGTGAATTATACTATATTGATTATAATACAAGATATAAATATAATATAACTGATAAATAAAAATTATTTTCTATTTATCTATTTTTGTAAATGTGAATTTATAAATCATTGAATATTAATTGGACCTAGAACGGCTAGAACACAACGTAAGTAATTCCAGTGGCGCAACTACGGGGGCCCTTAACTTTTTAAACTTAACTTTGAGCACCTCCATGTTACATGTCGTTGTAATTTAAAATAATTATAGTTTAAATAATCTAATTTTACTTTTAAGAAATTGTTTTTCTTATCTTGCATTCTGATTAGATATGATATATTATTATTGTATTATAATCTTAAATAACAAAATGTAAGTTTATAATTTTAGTAATTGTTTTAAAAGATATGTTGGAAGTTATAGACAAACAGTACTATACAAATTACAATCCTAAACGGCTACATTCGGGATGACCGAAATTATTATTAATAGTCTCATTGCGACATTTAAAAATATGAGAACAATTAACATGGCATTTTTAGAATTATGGTTAAAATCGTTCTGATCATTAGGCGAGTGTGCTACGCGTAACAATCGCAGACATTTTTAATTTAAAATTATAAAATCAAATTTAGTAACTTCATATTGGTATACTTACTCGGACCAAAATTAATATTACATTTTCCATATCTTAATAATTTTTCATTTATTTAATTAAACAATAGTTTGTACATGAACATTTGTAAGCAGAAGTATACTGAAAATTTAAATTGTATTTTTTATTAACATAACTAAAATATTTTGTAATTTTTTTAAGATATAGATTTTTTGCATATTTTTGAATTTTTAAGTGCATATTTACGATAATTGTTGTTAACAACAAATTTTGATGAATAGTGTAATCTAAATATTGGTAAAATGAATACTTCGAGGGGGGGGGGGGCTCTCACAACTATGTGAGCAGTTAATAATTGTAGCACCCCCACCGCAATATTTGAACTCCAACTGTGTATTTCGTACTCGCACGAAAACGTATCGCATTTATAATAATTTCGTATCATTGGAATGATATTGTATAAAACGAACCTAACGAAAGGGACGAAGGAACGAGTAATTTGTACTCGACGTGGAACGAGAGGAACAATTCATATAAAGTAACGATAATCGATAATGTCGATAAATCCCATCATTAGCGAACGGTCCTAGCAGTCCTAAGCACAATTTCTCCCACTTTGTGCCGCGACGGTATAGGTTGTATAAATATATATTATAAAGTCAAGCGTTGCCGAACAACGGTTGTCGCTGAGTGGGGGATGTGCGCGATCGCACACGTTTTGGTACGGACATGGTAATGTTCTCTCGTGGCGCAAAGTAAACATACAACTGAAAGTAGGTACCATAAAAAAATCTTATATAGCAATAAAAAAAAATATGAATTTAATTATTATTGATTAAACTTATTTAACTTATTTGTTTATTATTTAGGTTTAAATATGCGTTGTATACTTCCATATTTAAGCCATGATAAATACTATAAAATATGTTTTAATTTCTTGAGTCTTAAACAAATAGGTACACGTTAAAAGTAATGAAAAAAAAAATCAGAATTTCGAGAACTTCCGAGAGTTAACAGTAAATATGAAAATTATAAAAATGAAACTCAGTAATAATGAGTAGGTGGGTAATTAAAGGAATGCCACACCCGCTGTGTCTCCGTCTTATACAAGTGCGTAACAAAGCAAATTTATGGTCAGCAAATCACGTTTATTTCCATTAGTTTAATAATTAGATTTAATCGACCTAGTATGAAACTTGATAGTAAGAAAATTATAAATATGATGTTGTGTTACATCGTATGTTGGTTTTTTACAATTATTCCGTTTTGAGGTGAGTTATGAGCATTTTTAATTTACCCTATATTATTACGCTAAAAATGTAACTATCGTAAAAAAAACAACATACGAACGCGGATAATAAAGGATCTTGTATCCTTATTTTGTAAAATAAAAACGAATAAAACGAATCTCATATTTTGTCTGAACTATACATGGACCGGGAATGAAGCTTACATTTAGCTATGCTCTAAAAAATAAGATATTGTCAAATATTCCTTAACACAAACTTATTCAATTGTAATCAGAAATAGTCTAGTTCTATCAAAATCATAGTGTATTTTCAAAGGTTCTTAATTCAAGAAATAAATTACTTTCTTTGCATCTTATATATAGCAGCGTTTGTTTAAAAAGTAACAATCTAATACTTAATGATTTATATACCTCTTAAAAATTAACAATATAGTTTCCATAATATTTTATACTTGCAATAAAAAAAAACTAGATACAAAAAAAATAGAATAATACTCTATATAAAATAATTAGGAATTGCAAAAAGTTATACATTTTATCAGTTTGTGCAGATTGTTGAGAAAATTAGAAACACGGTGTTCTTTAGTTGTATTGAGTGTAACAAAATAAAACACATTTTTAAATTTTATCATTTTGATTTATATTTTATATTTAACACTCCTATCTACCAAGGTAAAAAAATATTTCAGCATCATTTTCACCTTGCTTTTTTCATTTTTTAAATGCAGCCACATGGCCTATGTCTCAAGATAAATTGGATGATGCGCGAGTAAAAGGGAATAAGTCAATTTTTATAAATAAAAATATTTTGTTTTGTAGGTAATTTTACGCTGAGTCGACTGGTAACACTGAAATTTGGATATTTTATTCTTAACATTATAAAGAAAGATAGCCAAATTGCAGTGTCACCAGTCGACTCAGCGTAAAATTACCTACAAAACAAAAAAAAATATTTATATTTTTAAAAATTGACTTATTCCTTTTTACCCGCGCACCATCCAATTGTACAAGTTGGCTATAGTTGGTTTTGATCTTTTTGTAAACCCCTCATTTGAAATACTCAATATCAAACAGGCTCTGCAATATCGTACAAATTTAAATCACTATTACACTAATTTTCTTCCCTATTGTATCCTTAAATGTTATTTTTTTTTGCGTATGAGTAAAATGTTTGTCACCATTTTTTTGAACATTGCAAATGTATGGTTTTGAAATGTTTTCCTCCTAATCTCGTTTTCCACTATTTTGGAGAACTTATTATAATTTAACACCACAAATGGCTTTGTTTTTAATTTAAGTAAATGTTTTTACAAAAGGAAAAATCAAGTGTTTTTAAAAACACACATATTTTAATTTAACATGATATTTCATTACAAATAATATGAATCATTCATATTAATAATTAAGAAATAATAATAGTATAATAATACAAATACCCAGTTTAAGGATAGATATTGTATGAACTAACTATTAAATTAAATTTTAAATTCTGAGCTAAGTATTGTTGGGTAGTAACGTAACAAAAATGTGTTAGGGCCTGTTTTAAAATCATAGTTTAAACCTCGGTTACGCCTAACCCACTGATTTTACCGGCCAAATTCGGTGGTTTAACCTTAGTTTAACGACTGTAATACGGGCCTTAGTGTATCAATGTTACTTACGTAGTTTCAATAGAATTATTTCCAAATAACAAAAATGCAATGGATATTACTTATTATTATTACTTTTGCTTAGCACCTATTGCAAAATTGAAAAATAATAATTATATTATATAAAATATATTAATTTTAACTCGCCACAATTCAGTTTTCAATGATTTTGAGATGTCTACTTGCACCGTACATTGCGAGTAAAATTAATTACATTTAAAACTTATTTTTCTAAATATGACAATAGGTACTTAAACAGAACGTTTTCTATGAATATCTAGCGTGGACTCTTGTTATCAAGTTTTAATTTTTATGCATTAACTATTAATTTCTAAAAACCATATGTTAATACTATTAATACTTAGCTATTAGTCATATAAATGTATTATATAATTATAATATTAATATTGTCAATGTGAAACCAATTGAAAAGAGCACCTCTATGGAAATTTTTCAACAGTTGTATACTTGTACACCTACTGATTAATTGTAAAAATAAATGCCGAAACACATTAAAAAATATAATTTTACTTTGAAATTCAGAGAACGATATGGAACACAAGTAACATGTTTAGGTATCAATTTTTTTAGACACCAAAAATAAATGAAACGTTTGGGTACATAATATTTTTAAAATAATACCACATTTGAGCACCAATACGTTTAAGTACACCATACACATTAAATTCTATTTTATTTTTTAGAGTCTATTAGCATTACCCAAGAAGTTGGCTCATAATAGTTTCCCTGATTTTTTTCTTTTTGGAACTAATTTAAAAATATTTTTTGTATTAGATAATATTATGTTAAATTATTGGGTAATTACAAAAATACTAAATCTACTTAATTCAAAAATCATATTTGATTTTATTTACTACTACCTTATTTATTATAACATTTTATTTTTTTTCGGACATAACGTGGACCACGATAAATATTTCTTAATATTATTGTTAAGTTTAAATTAATTTATTTTTTATTTAAATGTATTCACGTTATATTACAGTTACGTTTAGTTAATAAAACAAAAAATGTTGCAAAAAATTGATTGAGAGCTGTTAATTGTTATTCTGTATTCGGTGTCAGTTCATCAGTTGACAGCCGTATGCCCGTAATTCATGTTTAATATTTTTTATGTATCATTTTTTTTTTTTGTAATTTCTTTTTTTATCATACCTTTTAACTAGTGTATTTCTAGTTAGGATGCTTGTAAGATGACAAAAGTTTACTTAGAAATTAAAATCAGTTTTTTTTTTTAACGAGAAAGTATTACTTTTCTATTTGAAATGTAAAGTAATTTCTTTACAATTTTATTTGAGGAAACGAGTAAAGTAAATTAATTATTTTTTAAAAGTTATTTACCAAACATTGGGTGTATGTTATGTTTTATATTATATTCCTAAGCATTTAGGTATTTTCAGTAGGGCAAATGATAATTTAGTAACCATGTGCAACATCCAAATTATGCAACTATCTGAACATCAGCACATCATACAACCAATATTAACATTTTTCTTTAATTATAATTTGACAATAGTTGAAGTTACAGTTGTGACTTAATTAGTATTTCATGTTGCACAAACCACTATTTTAATAATTTAATTTTTTTTTTTTTAAAGCTTTGTAGGTTTTAATTAAATTGTTATATGATTCCTGTTCACAATTCTTAAAAACACAGAAATCAAAATTAGACTTTTTAAAAAGGTGAATACAATTCACAAAAAAAATAATAACTTCAAACAATTATTATAAAAAATATACATATAAAAATAACTATCATTAATAAATATGAATAGTCTACATGATACAATTTATCAAATTTATGATTATATTTAAAAAGAAACCATAAGAATCTCAAACTTTTGAAAATACAAAATAACTATACTACTGAAATAATAATGAGCACTGCACTAAACGAACCTGCCGATGCTTGCAATCAAAACGGTTTATGTTAGGTAATGTTCACGCACAAAAACCATGAAACTCTAGTAGCATATACTTTGTTAAATAAAAGGCCAATAATAAATAGAAGAAAATACATTTTTTACTATCTATAACCAATACAGACACACTGTGACAATTCACACTAAGCATAAATTATTTTGTTTTTAATTTTTTTTATTATATTTCACTATTTTAGTCGATTTGGTTTTATGTCAAAAAAAAATAACTGTGAATTATTTAAAGTTAAAAATGTATATCATTAGAATCTAACTTATATGGAAATGCTTAATTAATACTTCATACTTTACACAATCGTCTATAATTTAGTTTTGGGTTGGAAAAAAAAATACGCTAGCATTGTATAAACAAATTAACTTTTTTCAACTTAATAAAGTGTATATCAACATTTAACTTAACTGAGTTAAAGAAAATCCTTAACTTGCCCAGCCTTCCTAATTTGTTGGTAACTAACCTAACAAGTGTTCTTTAGTAATTTTTTAAATTTCAAAATATTTTTATCTATCTAGTCATTATAATGAATAATCAATAAATGAATATTTAAATAAAAATAAGGTTCAGTATAAATATTAGCCAACTGTCCATCTTAATACAAATTAATTAAGTCACAAAAAAAATAATTTATAATTTACATCAATGAAGAGAAATATTTTCTAAAATTCCAATGTATTCCATTGTATGCTTAATATAATATTTCTTACCTGGATATTTGCATTGCTTCAGGAGGACCTTTAAGACCGCCAGATTCTTCATTTAGCAAAACTTTTAAGCAGTTCAATAGCTGCATGGGATCAATTGGTGGCTGAAAATAGAATGTTCATAATTTAATTATTTAATATGAAGTAACAATTATTTTTAAAGGATCTATACTAAAATTTAATAGTAATAGGCTAGTGTACCTATTTTATTCACTAAGTTTCTTTTGTATAAATATTTTTTCGTAAATGTAAATATATATTGATAATTTAAAAAAAATATTGGTTCTAATTAAATATATATATCTGAGTAAATTATGATTCATTAATCAATATATATATATATATATAAATAGTAAAATAGTCTATGAATGAAATAATAATCCATACATTGTCATGTTATTAAATAAGTAAAACTATTCAAATGTATAGAAGAATGTCTTATTGCTTTTAAAATGTCAATACATTTTAATTCATTAGTAATGGTTCCTTGAATATGATTTAATAGCCCATAATTGGTCCAATACATAATATTGAACCATTAAATCAATACATTTTTCATGCAACCCATCATTAATAAACATGTATGGCAATAGAATGACTAAATATTTAATTTAGAATTTATTAGTCAATTACTCGAGATATGTATCCAATAGCTATATACTTAAGTAAATCTAATATTTCAAAATTGCAAGACTATATTAATTAAATTTTAATTATGTTTAGTAAAATCAATTATCAGTAAGTAATATTTCAATAAACGTATACTGTGACTCATGAAAGTTCTGATGCGTATACGATATCTAAACCCAGGTAATGAAGAGGATGAGGGGGGGGGAGTAAATTGCGTTAACTACATATCATACACAACTCAAGTAGGCAACAGGTAGAATTAAATATCTATTTGAAGTTTTTAATTCATATGTAATTATTATTAACTTCGTACGCACTTAATAAAATTAAAAACAAATTCAGTTTAACCACATATCTACGAGTTATACTCGCAATGAACCCCACTAAACTTGCATAGTAGTACAGTGATAGTAGGAAAATAATGACCGATGTTAGGATTGATACAAGAAAGTGCAGGAATAAAAGTTCTCCGTCCAATAAGCGAAAATGTATACGTCACCAGCAACAATAACGATCGAAAGTACGTCAACGAACGCGAGCTGATTGCAAGTGACGTAATAATAACAAAATATGTCGCCGACACTTGGATACTATTTACAATAAAAAACGAAGTGGAATACGAATATTATTGAATATCACAACTCATTACGTTGTAGTTATTTATTTTTTTTTTTCACTTTTTTTCATTCAAGGAAAGGCCAACCCGTTTCGGGTGTTTTGGCTCAGTTTTGTGTTGAAAAGGATACAAAGGAATAAATTAGCAAATAAATAAAAACACATTTAAAACTATCACTGTAGTACCGTTTTTGTACAACGTTAAATTATCTTAATTTTCTTAAACAGGTTGGACTAGTAATTATAGTGTTCCATTAAAACCATTATACATGGTCATTTTAACCCAAGGTCAAATAATTTTATAGGGCAGGTCAATGAAGGCCCGTTAACTTACCATGGCGTTTTTGTTGTGCGTCTCTGAACGTACAAATACGATTTATACAATGGTTTGGCACAATTTTTTTCTCTCTTTCACAAAAATAAGTGTCGTAATTTAAAATACTAAAACGTCGATTTTGTATTTACGTTTTTTTTTATGTTTTCCTGTCAGTAGGAAGGCAGTAAAAATAGAAATAAAATTAATTTAAAATCGTTCGTCCCGACGGCGAATGGATGGTGCCTGGCGTGCAATGTGATTAAATGTTAGCGGCGTACGTGGTGGACTTCAATACTACGCTTGTTGTTGACGCTACCCCACGTTGAATGTGAATCCGTGATTAAAATTTTGCTGATAAACAGCACAAAATGGCGGACCGAATGGCCATTAACGACATCGATTGATCGAAGCGTTGCCGCCGTGGTAATAATAATACAGTTCCGTCGTCGTTACACTTTTTGTATATGCGCCGGCGCCCATGGCCTTCATTTGAAACGATTTTGGATTTTTCTTCTCCTGCTGCCGCTCGCTCAACAATATTCCGGACAAAACAACAATCTTACGGCATACGCACTGGTGGATGAGCGCTGAGCAATGTGTGATGATATGTGATGTAAAAACGGAAATAAAATGAAATAGAAAACAGTTGTCCAAACACTGACGACAATCTCGGGCGCAGCTCCGGGAGAGAGAGAAAAC
Organism: Sitobion miscanthi; assembly: GCA_008086715.1. Taxonomy (NCBI): domain Eukaryota; kingdom Metazoa; phylum Arthropoda; class Insecta; order Hemiptera; family Aphididae; genus Sitobion; species Sitobion miscanthi. The sequence goes on along the minus strand of CM017802.1, from coordinate 3,576,141 downwards.
ACGTCGACGCAGCAACAGCACTGATGGGCGATGGCAATAATATTATTTTAACGATCAGAGCGCGCGTAGAGCGTTCACGGCAATGACAATATAATTTGTCGTCGTTGTTCCCGTCCCAGTCGATTGAAGCGTAGTTAACGCAGTAAAATGATTGATACTCGTTTCCTCGTCGTCTTATGAGTTATATTGGTCAAATGGATCGTACGTCCCAACTGCAAATATGGCTGCAACACTCGACAAACTGCGACGTACACTGAACCACGTAACTATAGAGTAGTACTACTGCAACAACTATAGTCTGCCCTTCCGTAGTGAACTGTAATAGTAGGCAGTAGCAACTTATTACTAAATGTTAGGCAATAGCCAATAGGCATTAGGCAAGACTAGCAACTTCCAGCAGTGCCAACTACTTGAAACTGAACTGTCCGTACGCTGAATTATACCAATTATACGAAACTCGAGCGATCAAGTTGGTAACGGTACATTTGATTATGGTCGAGTGGTGTAAAGGGAAGGAAAGGATCTGCGAGTTTGGCTTTAACAGCTGACGTCGCAGTGACGGTCGACTCATGCGCAGGGGCGTAGCTTCACCTTCACTACAATAATGTGGCTCTGGATCAGCTGCTGCACTGTCGGGCGTCAGCACTGATGGTGACTCGGCGGTGGCCGGGGGGTACACATATACTAATATACTACAACTATACCATGTATTATAGTATATATCTGTGGTGGGGGGGTAACCCTACGACGGACGAGCCCACGGATGATAGATAAATAATAAATATATATTATCTGTGCGTTCAGCCAGTCTGAATCAGCACGACAGCCTTCGACATATTAGGCCACAGCTTCAGAATTAATAAAATCTAGAAAATTTAGATAGTACTTTATAGTAGCACTTTTTAGATACTAGTATACTACCACTAGTCACTAGATATTGGCCCAGCTAGTGCTTGGTGTCATCAGGTTATGGATGAATATTACAAGATTTTCAATCACGAAATTAGATTAATAATTAAAATGTATCGACTTTAATGTTCAAGAAGTATGCTAGGAATTCACCCACTATGTTTGCACTACTTATATGGTTCATTATCCCGGTGTTGGATAATTTTACTGCGGTCTAGATACGAATCTTACTTCAGTGCCTAACCGTAACATTGCCTGCTTCATAATTTATGGCCAACTTCAACATCGGTCACAACTATAGTGTAAAGACGACTACTATCTAGTTTATGTAAATATCTAAGCATACGATTGATACAAGTATGCACGTAACTATTTCATATCGAATTTTACTAGAAAATCTTGATAATATCTTTTCTTTATCGTAGCACCAAAAATGGTACAATACCTGATCACCAGGACAGTGTACACACATTTTCGAGGTGAATATAACCATAGAAAGGCATTCCACATAGCCATTAGCCCGTTCACCGTGCCGAAGCCCGAAAGTTGAAACGTCCTTCGAACGTGGGCCGTGGTAACGTCGAGACTAGATGTCGACCACAAATATATTTTATTACAGATACATTAAAATCTGTGGTGTTGATACTGCGCACAGTGCCGCAACAACCACAGGGGCACCCGGGAAAATGCCTTTGTAGAGAGCCGCTAATCGTTGGCTCAAGGGGCCCAGCATCCATCTTAAATTTTTAAATAGTTACATTGTAATCTAATGTTTAAATTAAATAAAAATATTTATTTTCATAATTTATTATGTTATCTAATTTGTTGTCAAAGAACGGGGCCCCTATTTATCCATAATAATATCCATAATATTTATCTATAAATGGTCATTAATATCTTAGTGCTACTGCTCATTAAGTCATACGAATAAAAAAAAATAAAAAAACAAAAATGATCACTGGTCACTGTGTGGTGGGCCTTCACATTATATTTTCAGGCTTTTTAAAAAAAAATCACCATCATTATTCATTTTTGTATAGGTAACCTATAAAAAAATATTATATACATAGGCGTTAGACCTCAGAGCCCCATACATTGACTTTGTCCGGGGCCCCAAGAATCCTAATTGCGGCACTGACTGCGCGTCCACGGAGTGGGCACCTTCCAGCCTTCCAGGATCCAGCTCATAATTTAAGATATATCTTAAATCGTGATCCAACTATCCAGAGTACCAACAGTCTATGATCGATTCTATAATTCCTATTTATTATAATAATTATGATACAATTAGGTATACCTATTGTAATATTTTCAGGATCAGCTGATAAGTTAAAGATTTTTATCAAAATAAAATAATAATAATATTGATTTTGTTATCATTCATTTTTTGTTAAACATGGACTATAGTAACTTATCAGACACAGAGTAGATACGGTCTACAGACCGACTAGTGACTACTAAATACTAATTATTAGTAATTTTATTACGCGTCTACACCACTAGCAGTACCTATGGGAATTCAATCGAAAATTGTTAAATATTATTTACTTAATTACAGTATTAAAATTTAAAACTACTTCTTTTCACATTTAAAAACCAAATCATTCATTATATTGTAATAAGACATAAATGTTGATTCTGTCACTCAAATAACTAACAATTTATAATCATGTCAACAAGTGAACTGCCTTGTGTTTACATATATAGTTGTTGTGATGATGATCCATTGAAAACAATTAAATGTAAGACTACATTTATACTCATTATTATTAAGAGAATAAATAACATTCAAATAAAGCATTAAACAGAAATACACAATCAGATTAATAAGAGTTCAAAAATAATTTTTGATGTACTATTTTATTAAAATATATGTATTAGTAGGTTGATAGCTGGTTCAATGCCTCTCACATTCCAAATGTTGACGGTCTTGGAAAATGCCTACTTTACCTATACATGTGAAATATCCCATTAAACTTTCAACGAGCAGATCTTACTGCCTTATAGATATGTACATTGTTGTGGTCATTACATAACTATAGTATAGACAATCTATATATTTTAAGATTGAACACTTGTTTGTCACAATTAAGGCTTACTGTGTGAAAGAGTATGAGAATAGTAAAGAATAAATAATCACAATTTTCTTTTTATTACATATAACTGAAATTGTGTGTGTTATGATGTACTAGTATAAGTTATTTTGTTCAACACGTGTATTAATAACATTACAATTTAATAAGTAATTCATTTTATGTAAACAGTACCTAATCATGTATTATGATTTTTACAGTAATGAGGAATGAAGAAAATGTTGAAATTTCTAACAATGAAGGAAATATTTTATCAAATCATTGGACAATTGACTGCAAATATTACACTGCCGATATAAACTTGTGTACTTCCGTCAGTTTAAATGAACTATCTGATCAATTTGTACACAACATTAATGCTATAATTATTCTTTTCAACATTGATGAAGTAAATATTTGATTATAATGAACTGTAATAAAATAATATCTTGACTGTTTGCGTGTTTTAGAGTAATATTATAGAAACCATGAATAAATGCTTACCTTTAGTTAAGAGAAGTCAAGCTGAGGTTTTGATACTATTGAGTGAAAAAAACATAGATGGTCACGTCATGTCCAATAATGGTACTAACAGTAAAAATGTATTTTATCATAATAAAAAGAAGAATTCCTATATTTTTAATAATTTTTTCTTATCTTTAATGAAGTATTCGAATGGTGTAGAAAAAACCATTTTGAATTAATTGTGCTGGAAGAAATTGCTGATGAAATGGATACAACTGGAATTGAACGTGTTAAACAAGCCCTTTATGCACATCATTGGCCGAATCTTAAAGCTAAATGTATATAACTTAAGATTAACTTGGTTAACTTAATTATTATTTACACATCTTATTATGTTAAGGTCAAATAACAAATCCTAGTACAAAATCAATAATCGAAGATAGTGTAATAAACTCGCAATTAAGTGGAGGATTATCAGATTTAAAAATGGACACAGAACAAGAAGCTGAGTTGGATAGCAATTTATTTAGTAACTATAAAAATCAATATGATATATTAATAATTGATTTACTAAACATTTTCACTGTACTTTTCAGCTGAGATGTTTGAAGGAGATTTTAATTTTTTCAAGACAATTGACAAGGTAAGAAAGTTAAAAGAACAAATTTCTGCAATGCCCGATGAAGAAAGAAAAGATGCTGCTGAAAAGACATTAACAGAGTGTTGGAAAGCATTTTTTGGAGATGATGTAGACCTTTAAGTATTATTTATTACATTAGTGAAATTAAAAGTATTATGAAAACAATTAAATATTAACCATAATATTATATATTATTATAGCATCATAAAAGCAAACAATATAATTTATTTGTCTAATCTGCAAACTGGGTTATCTTGTACCATTTGTAAATTAACCCTAGGCCCAACTAGATCTCTAATATGGTTTATTCCATATTTAATCATAGTTGGTCTCTCTAATGATAATCCCCAAGCTACAACATTTATTTTTTCCGGTAAGCCCATTGATAATAGCATTTCAGGACGGAACATTCCAGAGTTGCCAATTTCAATCTATTTTTTAAGTCCTTTATGATAACAAAATATTTCCATCCTAGGTTCTGTATATGAATTGTAATTTGATTTCAGTCATTCCTAATCGTTCAAAAAACATGTGAAGGACTCTAATCATATCTCCCAAAGTTAAATTGTGATCAGCTATTACTCCTTCTACTTGTTGAAACTCTGCCAAAATGAGTAGCATCCAAAGTCTCATTTCGGAATACTCTGTCAATACTAAAGTACTTGGTTGGCTTAAAATCTTTAGCTAGGTCATACAACATACATGCACTAACAGCTGTAGTATGAGTTCTCAAGACATTTTTCTAGCTTCGTCCAAAGACCAATCATAGCCATATCCTTGAGAACCACCTTTAGAATGTACTGTTTTTACCTTGCTTAAATATTCTTGCGGAAAGCTTTCACCAGTTAGAGAGTTGTCCAAAAAAAAAGTATCATGAGAGTCTCTTGCAGAAGTGTTGGATGTTGTTGAGGTTGGAATAATGCATCAAAGTTCCAAAATGAGCTTTGAACAAAATTATTAGTTGGCATTACGGTAAAGCCCATTTCAAGAAATATTTGGCGAAAGTCTGAGTGAACTTTGATTAAAGGTTCAACAAAATAACAATAGGTTCAATGAAATAAACAATATAACTTATAATAATATCATGACTTATATTTGGTAATGATTAAATAAATTTTAGTAAACTGTTCAAGATTCAACTGACAATCACAGGTTCAGAACTCACATTTTACAAATTACAATTCAAATTTCAATTTAGAGATTATAGGGCTATTATAAAAACTGAATGAAAACTGTACAATCATAGAGCACGATGTAAGATGGTACCACAGAATTTATTCTGTTATAGTACTATCTTAAACCGTGGAGTAACCATAGACTGTAGAGCAGGGGTATATCACAGAATAGTTAGAATATTACTGCCATAGACCTATAAAAAGGTTATACAGCGCTTAGAGAGAGAGGTGAGAGAGAGGCTTATATGTTGTAGTCTTGTAGATCTTATTATATGTTCATGGTCAGGGGTACGATCATAGGACATAGTCATATCATTATGTGCATGGCTAACAGGGCCGGCGGGATAACCGGGAGTTTCCCGGTGGGCCGCTTCTACTCGTAGCGACGTTTTTTTTTTAGGTTTATCGGTCAAGGCTAATCCTGTCGACAGACATAGACGCATTTTCTATTACGATTGTATAAGACATTAAGACCCGGTTTTTCAATCACATTCGTCAGATAACTCGAGTTACAACAGATAAGAAAAAATTGATATATTTCAGTTTTTCAATGTCGGGATAAACGTTATCCGATGGATATTGTTGCGGATAAATTATCCGTTACTTTTTGTATCAAATAAATTTTATTCGACAGATAACTAACAACTGATAACATAAATATGGTTTGTTATCATAATTTATTATATTATTTTAAAATTAATTATGAAATAATTCAATATTTGAATTATAGACGTCGTCTATACACTGTACACGAAAGAATAAATCATATGCTGTCGTGGGATGACCATGACTAGGGTGAGATTCAGACTTGGGAAAAATGTTGTTCGTAATTTATTAGAATATATTGAAGACGAAATAGCTTCACAAACTATTAGGTTTTATCTTTATTTTCTAATACGTGACGGTTTTGTAAAGCATGTTTTAATAAAAGTTCTTTTTCATAAAATGTGAAATTTGTTGATCTTTTGTTTTTTTGAGACATGTTGAATAGAGAAGTAAATATAACTTATATCGAACGAGAGTGAACACTCAGCACGCAACACAAATCACAATTAATAATTAAGTAATTACATACAATATTACAATAAATATGTGAATATATTAATTATTAATATATTAATATGTGTAAATATCATAATGACATATAATGCCATAATAATATAATATGAAGTATTTACTATTTATCATCTAAGCTGATATCACAAAACGAATCTTTATCAATTTCATCATTAACCAATCATAATCAAATAGATATGTGTAACTTGTTCCATAATGAACAGTAACTACCTTCTGTTGGTACAATTTTCCTACCGACAACTTTATCTGTCGGATAGCTTTCTGGAGAATAAAATTACATTGAAAAACCGGAATCACTTTATTTGAAAGTTTATCCGACGGTTATGTATCTGGCGAATAATTGGATGAATGAAAAACCGGGCCTTAGAAAACTTTTTGGAGTTAAGGAAATTCCTCAAAATAGTTATGAAAAAAAGCGGGTAAGTGGATGTCGCTGTGCTGTACTGTAGGTTTCAAGTGGAACAATGTATAATGGATTGTATTAAACTTGATTTCAATGATATAATGTCATTGTATAAGAAAAACGATTCTGAGCGGAGACGGTTTATCAGTCTGGATTTTTTAAATTTTTATTATTTATTATAGCCTTTAAGTAGAATTAATATTATAATATTATAATTTTGTATTCGTTGCTACGGTGAAAACAAATCGTTAGAAATTAAAATCCCATTTTAAGCGGTTTTTCGTAATTCGTCAGTAGTTTTTCCCGTTGCAGTTAATAACTCTTAAGAAAATCGAAAAATGACTTCTCTAAAGTACCATCTTGATCCACATCCAATTTGCTAAAAGATAAGGTACTATATGTTGAAATCGAAGCACTTCTTCTGTTAGAAATTTTGTATACAGAATATAAAAAAAAATAATAAAATAAACACCATTGTAAAACCACTAGTTTCCTTGTTCCGCTCAGAATCTAAAAAGTATTAATCGTCAAAAATAGATGCTTGTGTGTTGTGTTATATTATTGCCCTCGTTAATCGGTAATCCCTACCTTATAACGCACGGCTGCACCGCCTAAAATGTACGACAATTATCATCACACAAATTCCCACCTATTTCGGTGCCGCCATAGTGGTTGAACTAAGGTATAATAATGTGCTAGCCGCTCGGTGGACTGTGGACACAATTTCGCAAAAGAGCTCAAACCTTAAACAAATTGCTTAATATGTATTAATGTGCAATCTAAACATATGTATTTTAAATAAAAATGATCAACATTTCTCTGTAATAACCAATTTTTAATTTTTAATAATAATATTAAGTTTTCAAATTCTCAAAATAATTTGCAATCATTTTATAAAAAAATATATGTTTTTTTAGTATTGTTTTTATGCGTATACCTAAGTGGGCCGATTTTTTTAATTTTCCCGATAGAAATTTTTGCCCAGGGCGATGGCCACGATTATATGTATATGGTAGACACCATAGATAAAAGACACTCGGGCACTCGGCGTCGAAAAGTGAGTGGTATTTTGACGATATTTAATGCGATAATTGTCCGTCAGGATCACTAAGAAGGCCAATTCTTTATTAAAATATGTAGTTTTTTTATAGTGGTATACGGCATACGCAGTAATACTTTAGGAACTAATGTATTATGTAGTTTACTTCACAAACGATTTTGGAACTTTTTTTTTCGGAAATTTTAGTATTTTTATACTCGGTGAAATTAAAATTGACCCATATTACTTACTTTTTATGTTATTATTAATAAACCACGTAAAAATTAAATGTAGGTTGTAAGTGGCTTATTAACAATAACAAAAAAGGTAAGTAAGATAGGTAAATTCTGATTCCATCAGTAAGTTGAGTGTAAAAATATCATTATTTCATGAAGAAATTCCACTCTTCCATGTGTGTTAGACAAAGACAACAAATCACCACTTCTAAAAGTCCCCTAAAAAGTAAAACGTTGTGATTGTTGCGACCGTAGCGCAGCCTGTGGCCGTTTAATCGTGCAACTCGTTTCGGGATGTTTTCAGGAGTGGAGTTTGGTCTCCTTGTTCTATAGTAATCTAGTCTTCATCGTTAATGGCATCCGTCATATTGTAACACATGATAATGAATACTTATCAGTGATCATTATTTTAACATTTTTATTTTTATACCTAATAATAATCTTAACTTCTTGTATTAACAATAATATTCCATTTCCGATAAAATAATGCTCAACTAGGACATTAGGTAATAGCCAATAGGAGGTATATTATTATCACCTTAATACTGAACACAACGCTGTAACCTTCATTGTCTGAATTGCACATCTTAGTGATTCTGTATCCAAAGTATAAGTACCTGTTCGAATATGGCTTCAAAGGTAATTTCGGTGTACGAAAATACACAAAAGCTGGGCGCAGAACTTGCCAAAAATCTCTCGGAACTTGCTAATGATGTGCTGGCTGAAGGTGGAAATGCTGTTTTTAAAATTGGACTTTCTGGTATAACTATTTGTGTAATATTTTAACTGTACGGGAAATGCATGAGATTGCACCATAAATGTTTTAAGGTGGATCTGTTGTGTCGCTGTTATCCGAATATTTAGCCAAAGTTGAAACAGATTGGTCCAAGTGGAGATTTTTTTTTTGCGACGAAAGACTGGTGGATTTTAATGATCCAGAGTCTACATTTGCTCAATATAGAGACAAATTTATCTGTAACCTTCCTATCAGTGAAGATCAATTCATTAAAATAAACCCTCAACTTTCTGGTAAACACCAAGTGCATGTTCTGCATGTGTTAAATTAATTATTTGTACGAATAAATTGTTGGATTTTGTATTGCAGTTGATGAGGCAGCTAAAGATTATATCCAAAAGATATCCGTTTATTTTGCACCCTACGATTTGCCTCGGTTTGACGCATTGATATTGGGTGTTGGTCCTGATGGACATACATGTTCTTTGTTTCCTGGACACAAATTATGTGAAGAAACATCAGTATGGGTAGCTCCAATTTCTGATTCACCTAAGCCTCCTCCAAACAGAATAACTTTTACATTTCCAATCCTCAACAATGCCAGATACTGTGCGTTTATAGCAACCGGGAGCTCAAAAGCTGATATTTTGAAGGTATAATTTATTCAGAATGTAAATTTCACAAATACAAAGATCATAACATTGTATTATTTTTTATTAATTATTAGCGCATTCTTAAAGACGGTGAACAATTACCAGCCAATTGTGTACAGCCAGTAAATGGTAGTGTACAATGGTTATTAGATGAAGCTGCAGCCAAGCTTTTACAAGAAGAAACATCTTTGTAAATTATTTATGTTATTTTAAACAAGGTATTGGTTAAGAATGGAAATTATTTATTTTTTAAATTTTGGTGTCTGACAAATTTTATCCAGATAAAATTTATACTCTATTTGTATTTATTTTATGTTATGTGTAAAAGAAAACATCTTTCAAGAAGTAAATGATTTATAAGTTATAACTACTAAATATTTTTTATCTAGTGTGAAAAGCCTTTCATTATTTTTTCTTTTTACTTTTGACCTTATTATTAAATTACTAAGGTCATTGAAAATCATAACCATCATAAATTTAACACATCCAGTTCATCTTGGCACTCAGCAACTGTTATGATTTTAAAAAAAAACTATAGTTTTTTTTATAATCGTAACGGTTGCCGAGTGCCGAATAAATTAGACAGGATATAGCAATCAGAATTTCAACCAAATAGTTTGTTTCATTGATGCCTTGACTTCACATAGGCATAATTAGACTTTAGTTTAAGTGGATGCTCTCAACTGTAATATAGATTTAGGAGGTTTATTTTAAAGATTGGATTGTTTGAATTAATAAATACATAGATTTCAATACTTTTGTGTATTTATACAATGTATTGTCTTATGTGTTTGTATTAAGTTAGTAATATATTATAATAACATATTTTTTCCATAAATAAAATGTTATTTTGCATATTTTGGGAATTCATAAATTTTAAAAAAATATTTTAGATATTTTTAAATGTATAGTACTTAAAGCACTATATTTTTATAACAAATATTTTGACAACAATTTTAAAATACAATTTTTTGGTAATTTTGTTAGTCATATAATTATTTGCAAAAACTAATAACATATATTACTGGATTTATCATTAATTAATTATGGCAGCTTATGCATTCTGTTGACTGGCATTTATTCAAGCATACATAGGTACCTACCTCAGTATAATATTAATTCATTGTTTAAATTAAATATCAACTCCACACAAGTAATAACTAAACAATTTTTAATTTGTTCATAATTTAACTAGGTTTTAGTAAATTAAATATAAAGTAATAATAATATTTTTCCCTATTCGAAAAATATTTGTACTGATGTTTATTGTTCAGGGGGTGCTAAAGTATACCCGACACACATAGCTCATATTTGAAATTATATGGAACTCCAAAAAGTAAACACAAGTATAAAATAGTTATAATTATTATAATATTTATTGAAAAATTCTAACAATTCTATACGCTTAGATTTAAATTGATATTGTAAAAAAGAAATAGTGAGATTTTAAAGCCATTGTATATTATTTTAATTTGATAAATATTCAAATTAAATTTTATAAAACAAATAAATCTTATCATCTTAATTAAATTATAAAGCAATTTTCTTTAATAATTATATATTAAGTATAAGAATTCATACTAAGACTTACATAACCACCAGAGAAATATTAATAGCATAGAGCATAAAGAAAATACCGATTAATGCAATATTTAAGATTTAAATAAGACTTGTTTATGTAAACTACAGTATAGATAAATTGTATATAATTATAATTCACAGATGTCATTATTTAGGGAAGGTAGGTAATATTAGCATAATATACAATATTTTGCCTATAAATAAAATTATTTTTGATAATAATTCTAATTTTAGCAAACATTAATCTTTAATAATATATAAACCATAATCAGTCTTATCTATACATATTTGTAACATAAATATATTATGTTGTGTCAAATTATAATATGTTAAGTAATTAATTTTATCAACTAAAATATAAAGAAAACTTAAATTTATAAATGTATTATAGATATAAAGTAAATTAGAGCTTATGCCTAATAGATCCTAGTCGTATTTATATGAATTTAAGTATTAAAAATAATGATTTCGTAATCTATGAAATAGATAGATAATAAATAAACTATAATTTGTATAACACTTAAAATAATTGTTTAAAAACTTCTTCATAATTATTATAAATGTATATGATAATGGAATGATATACATATATTATGTATAATGTATATTACATTTTAATTTTTAACTAAGATGATAAATAGTTTTCACATTATTATAAATGAAATATTTTAAATGCTTCAATTTCAACAGCACATAAATTAATAAATTATTAGAAAAAATAGTATGTTAATAATTTAAGCAAACATTTTTTTTTTTTTTGACACATTGCTCAATAATTGGTTAATAAATAAATATAATTTGAGCACCGTATATATTATTGAGTTAAAACTAAAAATAATATGTACACGGTTTAAATATTATCAAAATGGAGAATAAAAATTATTGATAAAAAGAACCAATAAGATAAATCTTGTTTACAAAATTGAAAAACATTTATTTTTGAACAAAGAGAACAAAAAAGTTTTACAAACAACAATATTTTACAAAACAAAAATGTCACGCATGACTAGGAACAAACTTAAACAATTTTTTTGAAAAAAAAAAATATAATTTTTAAGGGATTGAGTTAAATAAAGAAGATAAGGTTAAAAATTACAATACATTTATTAACCTTGAGAATATTCTTTTAATATGATGACCAATTCAGTAGCAGGCAAGTCAAAGAATTTAAAGACAATATTTAATCTCTTTAATTGGATTTCATAAAAAACCTATTTAATTTATCTTGGAAAAATCATGTTGCATCTGGAATGTTGGTAGAAAAAGCATTCATTTTAGAGACAAAAAAATTAAGAAAAGTTTACAAGAATCTATTACATTATGTTGAGCCTAAATTTGATTGGTAACAATATCAAGATGTATTTAAAAAACAAGCATTTTGATAATATATAATTACATATTAGGATAATTATTAATTATAATATAAATATTATTTATGTTAGCATTCAATATGATCTCAACATAGCTAATAATCAAATTTAATATTTTTTCTATCCTTATGGCTATGGTAACCATGACTGTAATGTATAATTTCTACCCTTTCAGATCACTTTTCTTCAAGACATATTGCCCAAAATTTAACCACCAATAAATGTTTGTAAAATTTAAGATAATATTTTAAAAATACGAAGGAGAATTATTGAATGTCAAGAGATAAATAAATATGAAGAAGTTCAAATAACATATGTTACGACATAGTAACCCCAAGTGCTTCACGACATCGTTCATAAACGACATAACTTATACTAACAGCAGGTGCTACTTTCATAAAATTTGGAGTTATGCCTCTATACAAGCCAACTATTCCTTCTTTTACCCAAATTTCTCTAAATACTGACATCATTGTCCTTGTATCAGGACCATCTAAATCTGAAAAAATAATAGACCAATTATTGATGGAATAATTAACAATATAAAAATAATTACTTACAAGGTGCCTGGAGACGCGTGCGGACAAGAGCCAAAGGGTATGAACACACCTGGCCACAAGTACTAGAAACAGTTCCACAGGCTAATAATAATGGCATTCCAGGTTTTTCACCATTATTATGTGAAGCAATATAGTTATTTTTTAATGTCTATAAAATAATAACATAATATGATTGATAAAATAATGCATTTTAATGAATAATTTGACTACCAAACTTGTATTAATTAAAATAAGAATTCAAAACATCAACAAATATTGTATAACAACCATCAGTCGCTTGGCAAACTTGATATTTTTAAGAGGCAAGTCTAATATTCCATAAAAAAAACTAGTAAAGGCCTTTACTGTCATATTTTTAACTGCATGTTGTGATAAATACTAAAATATTAGTAAATCAAAAATTTTATCAATTGGCCTCACAATTACCCCTTTTGTCACACCACTGACCATAATTTATTGTAAGTTATAAACAGTTAAAAATAATAATTCAACAAATTTATAGTGAGGAGATAAATGAAATATATTATTACTAATTTGCAGTTATTTTGTTTATATAAAATTAATTTCAAACAATATTTCATTAACAAAATAAATTAGGAATACTTTGATTTAAAAAATTAGAAATATAGAATTATAAATTAATTAATATATGATAATTTAACTAATGTTAAATATTATAATATAGTAGGTTTTTTAGATTACTGATACATAATCAATAATATTATCTCAAACTTAAGAGTCTAAAGGATATCGGAGCACTATTTGTTTAATGTTTATGGCCCATATGCAATGCAGCTTAGCAAATTGTGCGTTCATAAAAACCAATTTTGAATGGTCTTAAAGCTAAAATTTTATCAGTGTTTGTATGCTGGTTTTTTTACAACAAATAATTTTGCCTATGATATTTGAGCATTTTTAAAGTGTAATATATTACAGACCTATTACTCGCATAAAAATTGAAATATTGTAAAAAAAAAACCAATGCTCAAACATATAAGTTTGATGATAGATCACTCTAGAATCAAAAAAAAATGGTTCTGCAAAATAAATATTTTTTTTTGCTCATAAGTCAGAGAGGAAAAACAGTTAATGCTCTGCCTTCCTCTTGAATGTACCTGCTTAATACAAAGTTATATACTAAGTGATCTATTTTAGTCTCTACACTCTTTATTTCGAAAGCTTAAATTTTTAAACATAAATATTTGCCATGCAAAACAGCATTATATCATTAATATATTTTAAGTTTTTTAAATATTTATTTGATACATAAATAACAAATCTTATCATAAAATATTGTTTTCCAATGAAAACAAATTATGTAAAAATAAAATCATCTAAAAAAGTTATGAGTGTAAACACTTAGACGGATCACCTTGTGAACTTAAAGAAAATTACCTCATAAACTGCAAGGTCAATACCAGCGTATGGAAGTATACCTAAAAGGTTGGGTACATAACCCCTGTAAAAACTCCGTATACCTTCACGGTAGTACATTTTTTGAATACAATCAAATATACCATTGTATTGATTACTTTTTCTAATAGCTAATCTTGTTTTTAAAACCTAAAATAAAAAAGACATAAATATAATTCTAATTATAAAATAAAAAAGTAACATACTTCTAAGGGATAAATTAATGATTGACTAAAACCTCCTGCAAGCGATCCCGCCATAAATCTTTCAAAAATTGTTAAGTCTTTAGTTCTCGAACCTCTAATAAGGCGCTTAGCTTGTTCATAAGCCATAAATTTAAACGCAGACTCTGGAGCTATCTTGAGTACATTAATACCATTTCCACGCCACATGCCTCGTTTGCCACCTTCCTTTAGCATGCTTTTAAAACATGTTGTTATATTGCTATGTTGATTGCCGTATACCTAAGACACATTTTAAGCAATTTTTATAGTTAAGTAATTTTTTTCATAATAATCATTTCAAAGATACTGAATAACATTACTTCATGTCTATTTAAATTCAAGTGAATTAGAAATGTATTGTTTTGTTTAAAATTATAAGATATATAATAATATATAGCAATTTGGATTAAACTATAGATTATTCTGGTATCAATTAAATGAGCTAACATTGTCTTACTTGTAAAAATACTTTAAGCCTATCCAAAGGTGCAGTAAAAGTTCTTGAGACAGCGCCAGCTACACCACCAGATACAAGATGCCGCCACCACATCCCTGTTATCATCTCAGCTTGGGTGAAATCATCTGGCACATTCATGTCCTCCCCAATGTCTATACACTAAAAATACAATTTTAGCATTTATTTTTGTCTTGTAGTATTTACAATAAATATACTTTTTTCAGAATATATACAATAAAAAATCTAACAAGCGATACAGGTATAATTAAAAACTATTATAAAATTTTGACTTTTAAGTGGAATTATTTTATTCGATTTTATTATTTTTACTATAATCAATAAACTTATAATATTATATGATTAAATAATAATTAAGTTTAAATCATTCATTTTATTAAAACCGAACAATAATAAATAATTAATAATAATATGTAGATTATATAAATATGTAATAGATTTTTTTTACAAAAATCCAGTAAGAATCATATCACATTTTAATTTTCCCGAATTACTTAGGAATATTAGTTATTTGTTAATTATATTTTATTAATAGTGTCAAACAAAAAAACGGTTTTGACCTTGGGTTAAGTGAGCTCAACCTACAGATACCTGCCAAGTGCATAGTACATTATTAGCAATATATTAAAATCTTGTTTAAATTTCAAATTAATCCGTTTCAGTATTTATTTACAAAACTAATAAATATAATTAAATTTTTTTCAAAATATCAGCATAATAAAATATAATTAAATTAATAAAATATACAATTTTTTTTAAAAATGTTAAATGTTAAAACAATAGGATTGGTTAGTAACACGTTATAATAGTTAGTTATTCATAATTTTAAGTATTAATATACAGTAATATACTTTATCATGAAAATTATTAAGCTAAAAAGTAGGTAATAATACGATGTATTCATTTATCTATTACAGCTGATAAGATTAAAAGCAATTAAATAAACAAGGAAGAGTTCTCGATAAAATTGCATATTTAAACAGTAGACCAAAGTCCCAAGAAACTATTTAACTATAAAGCTATTAACAATGCATTACAATATTTTTATTTAAAATTATGTACGTAAATAAGATTAATTTATAATAATACGAAAAATATTTCAAATTTTTTTGTTTATTTAGTGAAAAATTATTTCAATGAAATAATTTATAAATATAACTATATTTTATCATTGTCTTTTAAAAATAAAATAAAATAACTATTAGGGTTATATCTAATAAAAAAAGTATAAGTTATTTTTAACTTTTAAATTGACTATATATTAATTTTTGACTAAAGAAAAATGAATAAAAATGTTATTAAGTACCCTTAATTTAATATCTTAATATATAATTTTTTTTTAGAATGCGTTTTTTTCAAGTACTTACTTTGTTTGAAACAATTTGTTTATAAAGTTCTAAATACGATTTATAAATATCACAGCACGAGGGACAATTCTCTTCATAGTCAAAATTACATAAACCACCAATTTCGTCATGGTCAAGTGAGTATTTTAAAATTTTTAAGTTATTTGCATCCATAGTTAACGTTCTTATTACAAAAAAAAAAAAATAATAGTTATAGAAACGCGAATAAAATTCACTACATCACATAGCCAGTCTACTAAAATAATTCTTTGCACAGGTCTAAAACAGAACGCTGCTGAATGTCAATTGGCGGGGGCAGTCATACACGTGATACAAGCGTATAATTATCGAACTACATAACATTCGCGACGTTAAGACTATTTAGTATTTCTCAATTTTAAGTTTTTATTACTTTTCAAATATTGATTACACGTAAAATAAATCAATTTGATTAATAATAAATTACAATCACTTAAAATAAATTTATCAAGAATCCATACTTACAGTTGAATGCCTCCAATATTTAATTAAGTCGTGCAAGTCTGTAAAGGGGCAATAAAGTAAAAAATCCCTCCATTCTTCAAAGCTAATTTCTAAACTACCATCTTTATCCATCCTAAAGTATACATAAAAAAAACATAAGCTAGCTTATTTTATTTTATAACATTAACCCCGAATTAATTACCTTTTAAGAAGTTTTATAGCTTCAGCGTCGTCAATTTCAATTCCTAATTCTTGAAAAGCTCTTATAAGCTCGTATTGATCAATTTTCCCTAAAGAAATTGTAAATAAATTAACTTAAAAAAAAAAATTATATTGTTAATTTTTAAAAAATATAAAGTATAAAGTGAGTAAAAAATGTCCTTTGTTTTCATAATTTAGAAAATGGGGCAAGTCTATTAAAATATGACACTTCAGAAACCACAAATTATTGTAATGAACATTGTAGTTTTTCTTTTGCTTTGATACTTTCAAATATCCGCAATGCGCAGTACTAAATACGCAACGCGTGTTAGTTATCATACAATTTGAAAATCGAAATTCAATAATATATTAATATAAAATATACAGGCGTAACTATCAATAGTATATGTATTGTTTATATTTGTAATGTTAGTATTTAAACAACAAATTATCATAGTTTTTACATAAAATAAATTCATAATAACTTAAATATAAAATGATAATTATGTAAATGATATTTTGTTCAACTTCTACTTAAACTGCCAATTCAGTATTATATAAACCATAATTTTAAGTTAAATTACACTATACGCTCATAAATATGATTTCTTAATGAGATATATTACAAAACTATATTCAATCAACTGAAATATTAACCTTATCAGTTATCACGAGCTTTTCTAATTCATTCAACTTAAACGTATTTAAAAAGAACATTTTAAATATACAAATGTACTTATACTTATAAAAATTAATTGTTTTTAAAAACTTTTTTCAAATTTTCAACTTGACTACAGTGTTAATAAAACCCTATATTTGATTTTTTAGAAGCTTTCATTATAAGCCATGATAATATAATGACCGTATACTTATTTAGACGGAAGGTATTCAGTACCGTAAAATATATTCTACGAAATACGACGATATTATTATCCATTACATAATATTTGAATACTATTATTTTAAAATATAATATTAATCATCTCAATGACAAATATAATAATCATATATATTTTTTATTTTATTATATTCATAAAATGTTTACTATAATTTATCGGTAATACAATTTGAGAATTTAGTATAAATAGAATATTCAATAGTAAACTTAAATCATCTCTACCTATTTTTAATTTTAAATAAACAATAGGTAACCTAAATCTTAAGACATAATCTTATGCCAATACAGATCCATGTGGAAGCCGGGTTCTAATAATGTGAAGTATAATAATTAATGAATAATTTATTTTATAATTCCGTACGTACGTATTTAATAAATTGTATTAAACTATTCGAACCCATAGGTTTATTAAGTTAATTCAATTTTGATAAGCTATTAAATAAGTAATCATAATTTATTCAACTCATAATTAAAACTAAGCGACTTATAATACGGTTTAAGGTAATATGTGCAATGCATCATATCTACTTATTTTCTCAGTATATAGGAATTTACATTATACACTTTGTTACTTATTAAATTTACAATTTACGATATTATTTTATTTTTTGTAATCCAACCAGGAAGTATAAAAACTAGAGCATGAGTGTATGACACTAGATTAGTGGCGTCATTTCAGGGGGGCAAAGTGGGCGTCTTTGTTCACGTCTGATTTTAAAAACCGGCCCGTGTTTGCATTTTAGTAAAAAACTAACTATTATTATAATTTGAGGAAATTTAATATTATTTAGGACTAGGTACTATACTAGGAAATTAAATTATTGTTACGCAATAATCATAATTATTAATTTATATTAATAGTTTTAAGTTAGAAATATAGACATGCGACTGTGTATATACGATTTGGTATAAGAAGTGGTGTGTGATGCGTGTGAAGGAACAAACAAATATTCATTATTATTATACCTGCCTATGTATTGTGTATTTACTATTTTTAAACGCGATGTATAGCTGTGCTTCTGTGGAACGAAATGACCCAAGTTGCGGATATTATAATAATAGGTAATAGGTACACATTTACAAAGATTTATATGCGGGCATGTACATTGTACATCAACAATAATATTATAATCCCCTACCATTTTTTGTAACCTTTTTTTTGCATTCCAACAGTATCAAGTATTATCAACTATTATAACATACATTTTAAAAACAAAACAACGAATTATTTATTTATCCGTGATTTATAAGAAACCTTAGGGACCAGGGCTCTGATAGTATTTCATATTTTTACCTTTCAGTACCATTTTACCAATTTATTAGTATTAAAAGTATTGTTATTTGATTTGTTTAACTTCTCTTCTAAAAAAAAATGTATATGACGCTATTGCCCTGCGTATTTGAGATGAACATTTTTAGTGGGATTCTCAGAAATGAGTTTTTTTATTAAGGAGGAAAATTAGAAAAACATAAAAACTATTTTTATCAAGTCATATAAATGTCTACAAAACTGTAATATTTCCTTATGTATTCACAGAAGTATGTAATATACTAATATATGTATCGAACTATTTACTACTATATACAGTAAACTTTTTAACTCATCTTTTTCTTACCAACTTGTGAATAATTTATTTAACTGATTTCTAAATGTCTTTGTCAGTATTAAATCAAATAAAACTTGGTTTTAGGTATTACAGTGTACAAAATCTTGGAATAAATAAAAATGATCAAAAATAGATTTGTGAACAATTTTATCAATTATACGTTATAAATTAAAATTTCAACATTTGCAAAATAAATATTTTGGTTACGCATTATTCATTTCTGAACTATATAATATTTTTAACTTTCGTGTACAACAATCTTTATTATTTAAATATCCTTATATTTAATCAAGTGATTAACAGTTTTTTTGTAGAATTGTAGATAATAATATAATCACATCAGACAAATTGCAGGCAAGATTTACGCAAGTGCAATGTGTGTACTTGCTCCAACAATTTAGACTTTAGAGGCCTCATATTTCAAATATTTTCTGATAAAACAAATATACGAAATACAATTTTTGAAAATATATTTTTCCCTTCTCTAATACATTAATATTTTCTGTCATAAATTGTATTGATGAACAAAATCAATGTTCAATAATAGACCATAGGTAAAATTAATTATTTTATCGTCATACAATCATTGTTGCCTTTACTCGAAAAACAGTTATCATAGCTGCAGGTTAATGTAGAGGGCTGTTAGTGTATTAAACGTTTAGCATAATTTTTAAATAAGTATAAAAAGTTCAATAGAACCGTTAGTGCAATAAACTTTTAGCACAGTTTTTTTTTTTAAAAGGGCACTACACCCGCAAGGATTCTTTGTTTTATAAACGCAAAAAATTAAATTGTACGCTCAGTAGATCACGTTTAGCTCTATTAATTTAAAGATTAGAGTGATTGATCTCTAATAAATTTTAGAAGTAAAAAATATTTTCTAGTGAACTTCATTGTTTATTTTTTATATTTTAATTTTAAAGCAAGTTATGAGTGTTTTAAAATGTTTTAAATGCGTACAATTTAATTTTTTTGCGTCTGTAAGACAGAGAGAATGCTCGCGGGTGTAGCGTTCTTTTAAAATAAAAAAAAACTGTGCTAAAAATGTAATTCACTAATTGCTAAAATTGTAAATAAACTGACTGCAAATAAAATTTCCTCATTTTCTATTGTCTGGTTGCGTAATTTCGTAAGCGGCAACCATCTGCTATTATTTTTAAAATAAATTATGAAACACCACCGTCAATCGCCACAATTTAGAACTTAACAGCACAGATATTGTTAAAAACCTATATTAAACGAACAAAACAATATCTTTTATTGTAGGAAGCTCGAGCTAGTATGCCTGTACTACAACATACCAAATGTGCATACAGTAAAATCTATTTTGTGTTCGTTGGTTTCAATATTATTATGTTTAAATGTAAAGAATATTATTTATTTTGTATACAATAAGATTTTAATATTATCTACTAACTAGAGAATCAATTATCGGATTTATTTGATATTTTTTTTTTAAATGAGTATGGTCTTAGCCCGTAGGACTCCTAGATTTATTTTTTTTAAATACGGGTTATTTTAAATCTTGTCATTTACATAGATGTGAAGGGTTGGTGAGGGTGTAGTCCCTTAAAATTCAAGTTATAACCCGACCATGTAAACGTTTTTTTTTTACTTTTTAATAGGTACCAGGTATTTTTGTAGTTGAAAAAATATTGAAATATCGGATATTAGGACCACTAAGATGTAACAATTAACATAAAAATTAAATATGTGATATTTCTTAAACAAATTCTTAGTAAACTAAAATTATAATTGGTCTCGATGTAATATTAATTTTTTTCTTTTTCCTCACATAAAAATAAAAACTCAATATTCAATACTTGAAAGTTATATGAAATATAATTTTTTAAAAAACAGTAAGAATTTATGATTTAGATATTATCGCTTATTATCATCAGTTAAATTTTAAAATGCTTAATGGTAACTAAGAAAAAATTTAATTTTTGAAATAATTTTAAAATTCAGGACAGATGATTCAAAATACGGGTCAAAAGTATTATTTTTGAGATTTTGTCAGGACACCGGGACTCTTTATTCAAATATGGGACAATTCTGTAATATACGGGATGAAGGGGTCCTCAGTCTTTGATAATAGGTCAATAAATTCACTTATTCCTCCTTAACATATTGTATTAAAAAAAAAAAAAATGAATTCGACAGAATATAAATTTTCTTGTACATGTAATATGTTACCATTTGTATAATTTTTGTGTAGTTACTATTTAAAAGTTTTAGATCCCTTACAATTATTGTATCCAAATGTAATTATGAATAATAAAATAGTTACTCTTTATGGAAGAATAAGTGATAACAATAACTTGAAATTTATTAAGTGTTATTAATTTATTAGTGAATACAGCGTTTAATTAGTATAACTGAATTGTTTTGGACATCACTGATTGTAATCTAGTTCTATGCTATATCTAAAATATCCCAAATATCATAATATAATCTTTTTTTTTTAAAAAGAACTTTTGAAATATATCAATTGAAAATCATTAGACAATATTAGTTTTCAAGTGGAATAAGAACAATTTTAATAATATATATATATTCCTTTTTAAGAAATGTTTTCCTTGTATCTGTTAATAAAAACAAAACAAAATGTAAAACCAAATTTTAGACATTGTTTTAATTATAAGAAATAAAAATAAAATACACTTATGAATTTGTATTAATATTTAAACTAGAAATTGTCTTAAAATTGAATTGTTATAAACTGAGTGTTTGCTTATTATACAATTGTACATAATTACCATAGTAAATTACAAGAATTTACTATTTTAAGTAGCTATGAAAGAAATCATATGTGTCCAAACAATAAAGGGCTCATTGAAACTATTGGACTACTTTAAATATACCTCATTTAGAACAAATTCAAAAAATGAAAAAAACCAGGGAAGTTGCTCTACTTTATTTATAGGTTTGGAGTGTATCTTGTCATTGCTAAATTTGAATTTAATAATAAATCATTGTAACAAAAAACAATTCTAAGCGGGAATGGAGTGTTAGACTTTTAATGGCAAATACTTCAAGTTCCTGAGATTAACATTTTTTGAATCCCAACAATATAACTATAATCATTGTTTTTTGTTACTATCCAATTTTGTCAAAATTAGAACATCAAATGTCTTTAAAAAAATTACGAAAACATATTATGTATTTTTATATTTTTTATCTGCTGTAAGAAACTAAGAACAACGAATTAATACCTTTTATAACAATTTCGAAATTAAGATTGGAATAATTAATATCTAATAAAAAAAAAAAACAAGAAAAACAATAAAAATCTATAAATTACAAACTCTATATTAAATTATTTTGGGTCGTAAAATTTAAAAATACAAAAATGAATAGTGTGTATACCATTAACAAGTAACCATAGAACACAATAAACAATTATTAAATATCTAGCTATAAATTATAATTTTCGCTATATTTTTAATAGCTGTCCATACCAGTTACTTTAGATATACTTATTATTAAATACAATTGTAGGTATAAGCAATGTATTATGAATTAAGACAATTTCTATAAAAATTATATATGATATTACATTTCAACATATATAATAGCTACTAAGCTTTATAAATTATAACTAATAAAACTATTTTCTATTTGAATATCGACCAAAATCATACATGTTAAAAAATGCAGATAAAACTTTTTTTATTAATCTACAATTTTATTGATATTAACAAGTACGCTCAAATGTAATATTAACATGTTATCCCATAATAAGACATACAATTATATTATAATGATGTATATTCTAAGAGCTTAGGATATTTCCTCTAAATGTCTATCCCCGACATAAATGCTCCAAAAAATTATTATGACAATAAAAATTAGTTATTATAAGTTATAAATTAATTATAATAAGAAAATACTTTTAAAAAATATGAAAGTAAATCTATTAACTAAACTAACTTTATATGCAATAACAGAAAATAAAATACTAATTGTAACCAATTATAGTAAATGTCATAATAAAAAATACTGATTTACATATCATTCAAAAGAAGAAAGTATATCCAGATACCTGTTATTTTACTAATTGCCATTATTTTACACATTTTTAATTAAATTTTTAATACAACCTAATCCTTTTTACTCAAAAATGTTAATATAATATTTTTTAAATCTATTAAATGTACATACTACAAAATATAAGCAACAAAAGTATATAACATAATATATTATACTATTATTAATTATCTTTCAATACATAGTTAACTAAATATTATTTTGCCATTGCATTTAAATAGTTAGTGTTTATTAAATTACTTCTTACCATCTTTGTTTTTGTCAATGTTTGAAAAACTTAGCCTTAATGATTTTTCATGTTCTTTAACATAATGTATAAATTCAGCTAATGTAATTGAACCACTTTTAGTAGCATCAGACAGTTCCAAAAACTTCTATAAAACAAAAGAAAATGTAAAATTTCAATAAGCTACTTATAATTAAAATAATATTAACTTAGGGTGACCATACATCCAATTTAAAACGACACTGTCCTTTAATTTGAGCACTATGTCCCCTTGTCCCAAAAAACTTCAAATGGGACACTTTTGGCCTCATTTTAATCCCGTTACCTCTATAATATTTTCATTAAACGAACATTGAGCGCCGATATCAGCGATAGAAATGATAGACATTCAAATTGCACAGGTTAGTGGTACAGGTAATTATAAACACGTACACCAGCACCCTTTTCAACAATATACGTCATCTAACAGGCACATGGGCTGTAATCTTTAAAATATAAAAA
Organism: Sitobion miscanthi; assembly: GCA_008086715.1. NCBI lineage: Eukaryota > Metazoa > Arthropoda > Insecta > Hemiptera > Aphididae > Sitobion > Sitobion miscanthi. The sequence continues at coordinate 3,551,801 of CM017802.1, read as the reverse complement.
TTATTAAACAATTTTTGGAGTTCTTTTATTATAGAGTTAAGCCAAAATTGTTTGTCCTGTTTTTTTTTTTTTTTTTTTTTTTTTTAATATGGTCACCCTACTTAAATTACATTTCCAAAAATAATTTACTTACTTGAGCATACTCTTTATCATGCAATGCAATAGACAAATCATGTATGTCAATTTTACCGTTCTTGTCCATGTCGAGCGATTCAAATAATTTAGCCAAACGAAGTTCATCTTCATTAGGAAGCTCATGAAGATAATGAGGAGGCATTACACTTTCAGTGTTACTAGGGCCAACAGGCACATGATGATTAATAGCGTTCACCATGTTAACTTAGCTAAATAAAGTGTAACTTCAATTTTATTTCTATACTCAAACTACCTAAATAGAATCTTACATAACAAATGAGTCAAAGATACATAATATTTCACATAGGAAAAATATAAAATTAAACTTTGAAATTTTTAAACAATAAATAATTATTAGAAAATTGACTAGTGTTGCCCTAAATTTTATAGGAAAATTTCAGAAATTTGCGACAACTCGAGTCTCAAAAGCCAAAATCATCATTATCAAGAGGTATCAATACAACTGTATCAACTTAATTTTCTTATCAAAGTGGTTACCATATACCACGCACAATTACGTATGTTGATCATCTCCACGATGAATGGCATTCATCGTGTGAAAAGTCCGCCTTTTTAAATTTTAAATGTGTGATAATATTACATTATTTATTAGTATTAAAAACATATTACTCTCAGGGAACAGCACACCCGCATTGTGTTGTTCTGTTGTCACCGTCTTACAAACACAGAATTTTATTGATATTATTATTTTTAAGAAAGTTATGACCATTTTAAAACCATAGTAATTAAATGGATTATTATTGATGTAAAATGTGATATATTGTACGTCTGTAAGACGGAGACAAGTAGACAACACATGCAGTGTAACGTTCTCTTAAAGTAATATGTTTTTAATATTTGTTGATTTGGTGATAGTGGTTTAAACTTTTTATAAATTTTGATTTATAATGCAAATGCAGTTTACCATCCACACAATGATTATTTTGGTCATCAATGTAATTGAATGTAGTCATTTTAAACTGATCAGAAATCGTCAGCTATCTATAGCCATAACGCCCATAACTATAGTATAAAAGCTCGAAAATTATTAATTTTTGAATTCTAAGTAAAATATAATCAAGATCCGTTTTTATAGTTTGGTACTAATTACTATAATTATTAATTTAGGTATAGAGTAAATGTTAGTGGCTAAGTGACGCGTCAGTCCGTTTCCGGGTTCACCCATCTTGGAACTAGTCCAGGACCAACCTAAGGCCGGGGCCCACGAATGTAGGAAAAAAAATCCATTGTATTAATAATAATAATATAAATATACTATAAAATTAAAAAAATATCTTAGTTTGACGAACCGTCTTTCTGGTGGAAAAGTTAATGGTAGGTCAGTAAGTATAATATGATATGTACCTAGTGGCTAGTTCTGAGTTCATACTGCAAGATGTATATATATAAGGGTATTGGGTATCAATTATTTTCAAGATAATGTATGTAAGTAGTATAATATCCATAAAATACCATGTTATTTTTGTTCAATTTATGGCATTTGTTGGTATTTTACTGAAGGAAATTCCTTTTCTTTAGTTAAGAATTTAAGATAAAACTGTTTTATAAACTTTTTATCAGTCTCACATATCTATCTACAGGGTTAAGATTTTTCTTATTTTTCATAGTGTTAATACTCATTTTACAATTTTTACGTACAAAAAAAAATCATTAATTCCAATAAAAATAACTTCAAATTATGTATCAAGGATTACATATAGGTCCGTTCTAAAACATACCAGGAAACATTGTATACACTGCGTTGAAGTAAAGCAACCATTATCAATGGTCCAGCTAGGGACCATTTATATAGATATTGAAATTTGAAATGTCAAAAATTCATAAAATTGGAACACTTCATATTATAACACATAGGCCAAACAAGATAGATGTTAAGGTTAGCAAGTTTTATAATAAAATGAAAATTCAAGCTAAAACTAAAACCAACCCAACACATATTTTTTTGGATAATGTGTAGCAAAACTAGACGACAAAAGTCAGATGCCACCTGAAAACAAAGTATTTAATAACCAAAATTAGGTTAGAAATAGATGCAAATGAAACAAAGTTCGCACAGCTAAGTCTAGGTTTATTAATTAAGCAATAAAAAAAATATTAATGAAAAATGTTTTTATGTTGTACACATAAAGCGCATAGGTAGTTAAAAATTAAATATTTGAATACTTTAGTTTGTTAGTTACCTAGTGCCTATTATACTAAAATTTAGAGGACCATAGTTGGTGAACCAAAATTGATCATTTTACTGTCAAAATGTTCAGAAAAAAAGCTTTACCAGAATTCATCAACATATAAAGTCAGTTTTATTATTAGTACAACTCCGTGTTTAAAAATTTTGAAAATGTATTAAAAAAAATGCCTGTAAAATAGAGAATCACGTCTTTTTTTGTTTTAACAAAATTCCATATCATTCATCGATCCATAATTGTTGAAAAAAGCCGAGTACAATGACATAAGATACAACCTGTATATTTTTTGTATAATAAAAAATTATACAATAATATAAAGTCGTTAATATCAAATATGTAAGTATTTAATGATACAATTACTTTGAAGTTAAAGTTGAAAGGGGCCCACTAAGTGTATGGTGTCCCGGGGCCCAATTGATCCTTAATCCGGGCTTGATTTGATATCTCTATAATAATAAAATGAAATTAATCATATATTTAAATCAATCATAACATTTTCTGCAAAACAAATTATTTTTATTTAAGAGGACGCCACACCCGTATGGCCGCATGTGTGGTATCTGTCTTACAAGTGCGTAACATAGCAAATCTTACGCTCAGCAGATCACGTTTAGCTCTGTTGGTTTAAAAATTAGAGAGTTATAAGTATTTTAAAATTGTAAACTGTTTGTAAATCTTAAAATACTCATAACTCGCTTTAAATTAAAATATAATAAAAAGCCTATGTGATTGCCTAGATAATATTCTTACTTCTAAATTTGATAATAGGTCATAAACCAACAGATCGAACCAGAGGTGGACTGGCCCAGGTGGAGAGTGGGAGAAATCCACCGGGGCCGCTGTCGTGAGGGGCCGCTTCGTTATGGTGCACTTTTAATAAAAATATATTACATTATAATTTTATATTCGATTACTAAATTAACAATATTAGATAATAATTAACAACACATAAATACACAATCTTGGGGCACGAAATGAAAATAATTTTCCTCGACCCGCACGATGCACCCCACCCTAATATTATTATAAGAAGTCATGAGCTATAATTAGACATAACGAAATTGCCGTAGGTCGTCGCCCGCCGTCGTCCGACGACCGACCATCGACCAATATTGTTTTGTTTATATAATTTATACTGTGTTATCTTTATTGTCAATACTCAATCTGGTTATTCGTTATTTAATTGAAAACATTGAACGACTGAAAACTGAGCAAATGATGCCTTTTGCATACCTATGTGTAACTTATCACTTGTGTAGTAATGTATATATTATTAATTTCTTTACCGAAGGCCATACACTGTTGACCGTTCAGACTTCAGAAAATACTAACTGTGGTCTGTGCTATAATATAGACATACAGTATTTGTCAACTAAAAGTAAGTACTAAGTATATGCATAATTATTCACAAAATTAATAAATACTTTTTAGTTATAAATTATTATTAGGTTTAGGGTTCGGATTTGAAGGCAATATAATCAATAAAAAAACATTTAAAACGTTAAAAAGCAAAAAAAGCATTTAATTTATATGAAAAAAAAATTACAAAATTTACTAAAACATTGAATATAGATTTCAATTGATTTAACTAGTTGTATTAAAATATTCACTACTATGTATATGTGTATGGTACTTAGATAAGCTGTCTTCAGTAAAATGTTGGCGGTATGGGCTTCAAATATTTCTGTTCAAATATTGAACACAAAAAGAGGTATTTATAAGTAAAAAAATTCAAAAAATTCATTCCTTGTTTTAGTTATTAAATGAGACACACTTTTATATAAAAATTATTTTTCTATTATAATTTTAAAAAATAGGCACTTGCCTTCAAATCCAAACCCTAATTATAATATTAAAACCCTTGTTCTTAATTTCTAACAGTGTAATTTCAAATAAAAAACTTTGTAATATTAATTTTGAATGCATAAAAAAAGAATCTGAAACGTTCTCTAGAAAAAATGAATGATCAACTTAGCTATACATCATACAAATACAAAAAAAATTGGGGGCCGCTCAAATCTACTCCACCCAAGCCGAAGTACTCTCAGTCCGTCCCTGGATCGAACACATTTAGCATAAAATTTGCCATGTTACGCTCTTGTAAGACTGAGACCACACATGCGAGTATGGCGTCCCCTTAATAATTAGTAATAATTATACTTTATTATATTACTATACATTTTAATAATAGTCAACAATTATTTTCAGCAATATCTCTTTTGATGTGGATAGTTGATCATTTTGATAGTTCATGTTGACTCATCATATTGGTACATCGTACATGTTCAAGATTTTTAATTCCTACCTATTTATTATTTAAGATAATGATGGAATTTGGGGTGCTAAGCAGGTAAGTAGGTTTAGCACCCCTGTGATTTGTGCCAATGCTTGTAATTAGTTTTTACAGTACAATGTAAAAGGTAATTTTTTTTATTACGATGATAATAATATTTTAGTTCATTGAGCATCTCCCCCCCCCCTGAGAATATCCTGGTTTCACCATCTATAAATGCTTAAGAGGTATGGATAGTATTGGAAAATTCTATGAAAATTTACTTTAGTATTTGCAACAATATGGTTTATTGAGCGGTTTGAGAGTAAATACACCGATTATCAATATTGTAGAATTATAGATACGTCTGTTTAAAAGTCAATTTTTGATATTTTAATTACTTACTCAATAGATCAAATTCAAAAAGTAAAATGTCACAAGTTTTACAGTTAAATATTGGACATTGAAAATAAAATATCGAAAATCGACTCCTATACAAACCTAGATAAACTTCTTCTCCTCAATTTGTATAATAGGTAGGTATTCATTTTGTATTGTCACTCGGTAAGCTATATTATTGGAAATACGAAATTAAGTTTCAGTGTTTCACTAAAATTCACATATTTTATAATTAGTGTGTAAAATGCTGCGTTGACATATGCATGCACGTGCGGGTGCGCTCCACTTTTTATTTCATTCACATTAACACTAATGATCAATTACTATGCAGTATGCACACATTTACACGACCCATATGCACACAAATAGAAAATTGCCTATATTGAACTCCTTAAAAACTGTCGGTATGCACACCCCGTATTTTCGGAAATAATTTTCTAAACTTTTTTTATGAACTAGAACAAAAAAGTTTTCATAAAAAACTACAACTGAGGTACCGAAACCTTGTTTTCATAATTTTAATACAAACTAGTAGAAATACAACTCAAGTAAGCTATATATTGACAGATTGGTAAGTATAAATTATCAGTATCTAAATAATTAGTTATTTTATAACACTTATTAATTAGTTGCATATAAATATATAGTATGTAGTTGGTATAAAAATTAAAGATAAATTCCCAAAAATTAATATTTATACAATATACAGTATATAATATATTTGCAAATTTGTTTAGAAAATTAATAGCAGACATTTTATTTAACCCACATATGTTTTTCAATGTCTGAATTTCATATTTAAAAATTTTTAATGAATATTCTATAACTTATTTGTATATAATATGAACAGTTATGTTATGAACATATTTTAGATTCTGAGCGAAGCGATGAATGTATTAATTTTACAATGATGTGTGTTTTTTTTATTATTTTTTTTTGTGTCTGTCATCACATTTTAGGACAGTAAAAGTGATTGGAATTTCTTCAATAGTAACTTTTCTGATAGGAAAGTGAATCTAGTTGGTACTTAGGGGAGTCAAAAGTAAAAATTTCACAGTAGTTTTCAAAAGCGCCGTGAAAAACAAAAGAAAAATTAAGGAAAAACGGGAATTTTTACGCAAAATCAGTTTCGAGAAAATCGATTTTGGTTTTTGGTGCAACTCAAAAACAAATGACCGTAGATACTTGAAAATTTCACTGGTTGTTTATATTTGCATTTTGTATACACGATCAAATTTTGAAAATAAATTGACTCTTTTTGAGCTGTTTACGGACATTGTCAGTTTTCAATTTTTTTAGTTTTTTTTCTATATACATCAATAAAATTTTATTTCTTGGTTAAAAAAGCTTGAAAATTTAATAGAAGGCTCCTAGGTTATTGTTTCAAAGGCAGATGAAAAAAATTAAAAATCCTTAGTCAGGGTTTTTATTTATAAGCATTTAAAGTTCAAATCTTGACAAAATAATGAAAAAGCACGAAAATTAGCAAATTATTTTGAGTTGAGAATTCATAAAAATTTTCTTTTTAAATCTAAGATTTGAAAATGTAATACAAGATTATCCATAAGTTTGTTTACCTTTATCAAAAAAAAAATTTCTTCAAGAAAGTCAAATTAAATTTTTATGAGCATTTGAAATTCGTATTTTTACAACATTTCTCATGTAACGATTTTCTTATTTTGTTGTAATTAAAAAAACTTATAACTGTAGATACTTGAAAATTTCACTGAATGTTTATATTAGCATTTTCTATACACAATAAAATTTTGAAAATAATTTGACTTTTTTTGAGCTGTTTACGGACATGGTTAGTTTTCAATTATTTTTAGTTTTTTTTCTATATACATCAAAAAAATTTATTTCTTGGTTAAAAAAGCTTGAAAATTTAATAGAAGGCTCCTAGGTTATTGTTTCAAAGGCAGATGAAAAAAATTAAAAATCCTTAGTCAGGGTTTTTATTTATAAGCATTTAAAGTTCAAATCTTGACAAAATAATGAAAAACCACGAAAATTAGCAAATTACTTTGAGTTGAGAATTCATAAAAATTTTTTTTTTAAATCTAAGATTTGAAAATGTAATACAAGATTATCCATAAGTTTGTTTACCTTTATCAAAAAAAAAATGTCTACAAGAAAGTTAAATTAAATTTTTATGAGCATTTGAAATTCGTATTTTTACAACATTTCTCATGTAACGATTTTCTTATTTTGTTGCAATTAAAAAAACTTATAACTGTAGATACTTGAAAATTTCACTGAATGTTTATATTAGCATTTTCTATACACAATAAAATTTTGAAAATAATTTGACTTTTTTTGAGCTGTTTACGGACATGGTTAGTTTTCAATTTTTTTAGTTTTTTTTTTTTGTAAATATCAATAAATTTTTATTTGTTGGTAAAAAAGCGTGAAAATTTAATATAAGGCTTCTATTAAATCATTCTAATAGCAGTTGAAAAATATTAAAAATACATAGGCACAATTTTTTTTTATAAGCATTTAAATTTCAAATTTTGACAAAATGTATCAAATTTATAATTTAATAATTATTTTGTAGTTAAAAATTTATAAAATGTTCAACTTTCATACCTAATGATTGAAAATTTAAAACAAGGTTCCACGTAAATAGTTTATATATAAATTACTTTATTCACAATAATATCATCAAATATACTTAGTAATGTCATAGGCTGACTGACCATTCTTATATAATGATATTATATCATTGAATTCAAATTTAACACCATCCAGTACAGTGACCCACTTGTAACCTACTGTACAGCAGAGTGACATCCACTTACCCACCTTTTTTAAAATCTTATCTCTTTAAATTGTAGCAAAAAAATATTTATCTAATATCATCAGTTGAACTAGATAAAATGTATATATTTTATATTAAATGTTCTTTACAGCTTGTATTATCTGATATTCCATCATTAGTATAAATAGTAAAAATTTAAAATTGCTTATATCCACAAATTTTTCTGTGGAATTATTATTTTGTAAGTTTAATCTTGTATTAAGACCTGAACCCTAAGCCTTAATTATAATATACTATCATCTTAGACGATTTAGATTTTACTATTGACTACAAACTTTAAACAACAGGATCTGAGAAAAGGATGAATACATAGTCTTTTTATTTTAGGTTTATTGTTCTTTATTTGTAACTGTTGTATCAATATAATGTGCAGTGTGCATTTATATATTTTATGAAAACTATACGTGTTTGTTGTGTTTTCGTATAGTGTGTTTTCTAAGTAAGCCACTGGACACAAACGCGAACTTGCACAAACCACACTCATAGGGCTTTTCACCAGTGTGTAACCTCATGTGTTCGGTCAGTACGTGTGATTGGTTGAACGCATATCCACAAGATTTGCAAATATATGGTCGATATCCTGTGTGTGTTCTCATGTGTACAGACCGGTTGGCCGAACATGTGAACGTATCGCCACAAACTTTGCATGCAAACGGCTTATGTCCAGTGTGCATCCTATAATGCACAGTTAGAGTGTGCATCTTCTTAAATGCCAGCTTGCAAATGTCACACACATGTGGCCGAACCACATCTGCTTGTGTTTGATTTCCAGTTGATTGTGGTGTTTTTTCTTGTGCTCGTTCAAGCTACTTACATGTTTAAAATATTTATCACAAATCCGGCAAACATACGGACCAAGATTGCCTTTTATGCTGTGAATCAAAGTTTCACATTTATCATCCACGGCTGCAATGGTAGTTCCAAAAGACTCGCTGCAGACAACCATATCATCTGCAGTACATTTTTTGTCGATAGAAGCTGTCCCACAATCCGTCCTCTTCACTGGCAACGTCATGATTTTTACTTGGCTTGCCGTCTAGAAATTATTGGTTTAAAATTGTTAGACATTATGTTGGATGCATGGATATAATACCCTTTATGAATTTATACGGACTCGGATGTCACTTATATTTGAAATTTTTGATAATTCACATGGCAAACGATTCACTGCGTTCATCGGTTCATTGCTCATAGGGGTAGCCGTGTGCCCTGTTTCTTTTTTTTGAGCAATTTTCTAGAAATTATTTGTTTAAAATTGTTAAATATTACATCACAAACACATATATAGATATTATACAGACTTGGATGTTATTCAAATTATTTGTATTTGAAACTTTTAATGATTGATAATGCAAGAGCTGCATCATCGCTTTGGACATAGATCCTTTGCTCATGGTAGTAGTAACTTTAATGCGTCGAATATGCCCCGTTACTTTTTTCGGTGATGTCATTAGTACTTGACTCATCTACAAATAATTTGTTCAAAATTATTATATTAACATAAACCTAAAATTGCAATAGATATTATACTGACTCGAGTGATACTTGTATTATTGGTGTTTCGGTGTTTGAAATGTTTAACAATTAATATAGTAGGATATAAAAATCAGTTATAAACTTTTTTTAAATTGCAGCGCACTTCATGTTTTAGTATTTACAATAGTAGTGAGTGATAAGTATTAACCATTCGCCATAAACGAATCACGAATTAAGATAATATAATATTAAATAATACCAAATAATAAATAATAATAAAATATAAAAAAATTAAATAATAATATAATCTAGTATTTATTACAACTAATCAGTACTCATGAATGAAATAATTAATAAATAACAAAATTAATCAGTAGGTAGCACGATTTAAGATAGTACTATCACTACTATCCATGACAAATTAAATAGGTATGTCAGCAATATTATGGGTTTAGAAATAAATCGCGCACCCACTCTCCGCCCAGCCTTGTACTGTGACGTAGGCATTTCTCCGGTTCTCATTGGTCCACCACCGACCCTACAGCAATAGCCGCCGCCGAAGAAGACTCCACTACTACTCCACCGCTCAGCCAGTTGGAGAAATGCTTAAGTCACAGACATGCGTATCACGAGTTGCTGACATACCTATTTAATTTGTCATGGTACTATCCTTAGATCATATTCTATGGATAAATATTTGAAGCCAACATAACTATGGCGAATAGGTGTAAATTAGCATGCGCACCATTGATATCACGCATTCACGCGCACGATTAATACAACTGTTATCACGCGCAGTTTATATCACCGCTAGCTTAGTGATAAATATGCGACGAGTACTGACACGCATGCGCAATAGAAATCGGTCACTTTATGACTGGTCTTCATGTTGTCTTCAACTCGTACGCGTTTATAATGCAGTAGTATATGATCTAAGGTACTATCTTAAATCATGAATTGAAAAAGTACGGAGAATTTTCCTTCGTACAATTAACGCCATCTATCTGGGTGTATTATGAATGTAATGTATCCAGACGTTGTGAAATGTCGGGAATCGGGATAGAGGTGACTACAGAATATATATAATAATTTCATATATTCTGTAATACCACGATATAAGATATAGTATATCTTAAATCGTGATCTATACATACTGCATGAGACTACTAGCTGAGATTTTCAAGTCAGGCCTCAGCCTATTATGGTTTTTATTAAAAAAAAAACATTCATATTATATTATATTATTATATTATTAGTGTATTATATGTCACGTACAATAATTATATTTGAAAGAAAAAATAACTACGATCCGAAAATTACCTAACCATTTTATTTAAGGAAGTGAATCCAGAATCATATACATTTCTAGACATTAAAGATGAATTAGGGCCATATTTATATGAGATTATTGGTGTTACTCTAAAGTCTAAACTCATTAGATAGAAAATTTCAAAAAAATGTTAGCTATACTTTTACATACCATGTTTTTTTGAATATAACTGCATACTTCATTATTAAAATCTACTGTGTATCTCTCCATCGCTTTCTGGATTGTCTTGTGCCCGGTGTCCATCTTTTGGCCATCCCAATTTAACCCCTTCTGGCTTCTATACATGATGATCCACAGACCAATTGTACCTACAGCTTATAAGTCTATATACTTATTCTCCTCATGGCCTGATGACTGTAACTTTATTCTATTATATTCTTAACCGAAACTAAGTATTTTTGTGTCCTCATACAGTCTTACATTCCTATTTAACATTTTGTCCTCATCTCTTTTCTTTTGGAATTTTGTCAAAATATTTAAATATCCTTATTATTCCTTTTATATAATTCTATGCTGCTGGCATGCTGTATTTATAGGATTCCAGCTATGCTATAATTTTATTTATTGTTATAATGAGTTCACCGTCCCTATAAGTTGCCGTAAAGCCTTTTCCACTGAACGGTAAAAAAAAGCGCAGTGAAAGATTCGATTGAGGATTTTGTTCGCGATCGATGTTATATCGTGACCCTGCTAACATTATTGCCAACACAAGTAACGCGATCAATATATCGACGAGATTTAACCCCTTTCAGCCGACCACGCACAGGCGGCAGGCACAGCCACCACCCGTTCATCAATGTCGAACGCGTGTCTAAATAATATATGCGTAACACACATTGCCTATATCTCTGCAGCGCGCGCAGATGAAAATTTCACTGTATTTTGACATAACATATTGGTCGTAGGAAAGTTTAGGTACATCATAAAGTATAAACTATTTACCTATTATTTGTACAGTAAAATCTTTAATTTTGATCGATGGCACAAAATGGGATGAATAGCATCACCGGCTATTATGATTTATAGCCGACTGAAACTGATTACCTAAGACCGCGGTTCTCAACCTTTTTATATCCATGTACCACCTACACAGTTTGACCAAATCACCTTTTTTTTTCTTATCAGAAATGTGTACATTATTTAACATGCACTGAAATCACAAAAAGAAAATTAAATAATATGTACCTACAATGTTTATTTATTTCATATAAATTATAAACCGAATAATATTTAATGTGAATAATTATCCATTCCATTTTTGTAATTTTGTTATAAAGGGATATTTTCTTAGCGCGTACCACCCACGACCCATGAGCTTTCCGCGTACCGTTGGTTGAGAAACGCTGACCTAAGACATTTAATCCAATATATTAAGAACACACTCATCGCCTAATGGTCAGTTGTATTGCATATTATTATTTATAACTTAATAAGTATATCATATATATTCATAAATTACCTATTAGGCTATTACCTATTTAGTATTTACCTATATAGGCTACCTTATATACCCATTGTCTATTTACTACAGGACTATGCAAGTGTTTCCTGACAAAATAATCTTTTATTAACGTTTGGAAAAACAAATAAAAATTAAATATAAAGTAAATGTTGGATAATAGTGCTATATACCTATATAATATTATGTATTTATGTACGTATATTTTAGTAGTCAATCGCGGCGTAGCGCTTCGTGCCCGCCTGTTCCGATTATACGGTGAACGACAGCTAGTAAGTCTGGAACACGTGTGTGGGTGATCAACGAATAATATATTTAAATTTATGACATAAAAATTATAAATATATATTAATATATTATAACCTATGTACGATTTACAGAATTTGAGAAAAAAATTAACACCACTCGCGACTAACTACAAATATTAAGGGGATTGGAAGAAGTGATTTTCTGTCTTCGTCTAACACACGTGGAACATAGGAATTTAGACGGGTTTTCATTCCAACGTACTGATTGATCTAGTGAAGCGATAGGAATTCTAAAAACAGATTTGAATTTGTCATCATGTCTTGAGATCGACACAAATTCCCAAAAAGTTAGATTTTATCCCCCTAAATTCTTAAAATTGGTACTAAAAAGGGAAATGAAAGGTTTACATTTTTTGAGAAAATAAAATCAAAAAATTAAAAATCTGGGAAAGTCGATCTCAAGTAGATTAGACGACAAATTAAAATCAATCAATATGTTGGAATGAAAACACATCTAAATTCCTATGTTCCACGTGGGATAGACAAAGACAGAAAATCTCCGTTTTCAATCCCTCTAATAGAATTATTAATATTACATTGGTGAAACACTGAAGTGATGGAAACTTATCAATTTTCTGGTCTGGATATGAAGTTAACACTTGACAGTCACTCAAATTTACTAAAAATAAATCACCTGAGTGATGAAATTATGAATAGTAAAAATTTAAAATAATATAGTCAAATAATTTGTTGTTCAGATCTAGAAAATGATGATTGATGAACCATACCAACACATAATTAAACAATATAATAACAATATAATAATAATTGTAATTCCTAATCATCGATGAGATTTAAAAAATAATAAAATATGTTTATATTATACATCAATTACACTGCTGTATATTATATAATCAACCAAGTGTGGAAAAATAAAAAAATTAATCGCAAATATTACAATAATTGAATATTATCACGTGTGTATATTACTGCACGGTCCGCACGTATTTTTTATTAATCTAAATTCGATACAAAAAGCATACAGAAAAGAAAAAATAGATAACGAACACGAGCGCTGACGAGGTAATACAATTTTCTGTTTAGCCTTTAGAGTTTAGGGTTATCGGAGGAGGACCTGTGTAGTGTTTTTGTGTCGTATTACATTTTTACATAAATATATTCAATATTGTGTGTGGTCGGTTTAAATTTCTAATATTATTATACATTGTTACAACCAATACTAAGTATAAACGTTTAAACATTTTACGACTCTGTTGTCCGCACGCGTGCATAATAATACTTTTGTCTGGATCACTCGAAAGTAGAAATAGAGGCGTACTACCAGATAACGTAGTGCCACTAGTGCGGCCTACTTGATCACGCTTACACCACGCGTAACTATATATTATTTATTGTTAATGTACTACGCCATAACTCATAAATATCGAATGGTTCGTATGCAAAAATATGTCATCGTAACTATGTAACTATATTGCAATAGTTTATATAAACAAAATAAAACATCTAGTACTCTGTATTGCTGTTCTGTACACACACTTTCTTGTATTCTTGACGACGATACAGGTAAATAGAGAATAATGTACAAAAAAGCACATATATAACACATTTAAAAAAAAAAACTGTTTATTTTCCATATACAAGTCGCTAACAAAGTAACAATATTATTGAATATATTATATTTATATGAATACCATAGCTGGTGAGTTCAACGACGCCAGCTCTACATGATAGATAATATACGAATAATGCGCATTTATTTTGTCATTCGCATTCGGCGTTTGCTCATATAGTTATATTAGAACCTATAAATTACATTAGCATTTATATTGTATAAATATGCATTTTATTTTTGATTCGTTAAAAGAAATTCCGTTTGGTACCATACTATTATACTACCATTATTAACTATACTTTTTTTTAGGAATGCCTACCTACTTAACATATTTAATCGAGCATGGACTGGAAATCAATCTGTCCCTCAGGATATTAAAACACTGTTTAATTCTAAAATCCAAATTCTATACTGTACCAAATATTTCATTGACTAGACATAACAATTATACTAATAAAGATTCAAGACTTTTCAATGTACGTAGTATCAGAGTTTAACAATTACCGCAATTAGAGGGAGTGTCCACAAGTTTAAAATGTGCAACCCCAAAAATAAAATACTATATTTATGGTATATTTATTATGTATTGATTATTTTGAAGTAAAAATTATTAGTAATTATAAAAATGTTGTAATATACCTATAGGACTATACTGTTTATTGAGGAATATAATAAGTAGGTACCTACTTCGCTGTATTATATTCCCAGCTGTAACATAATATTATGAAATAATTTTTAGCTTATTTAATGTTGTATAGAATAAGTCACAGATACATAGTTGACACGAGTACACGAGTAACTGCATGGGCGCCCATGACCTGTGTCAACGGTGGAAATTAATTTTCGCGAAAATTTTCGTCAAGAACATATTTGTCAGGAATGCTTTTATGATGAATATTTAATTAATAATTAATTGATTTGTTTATTCCAAAATGCGCTCATACCTGCAGTGTCTTATAAAAAAAAGAGATTTATTCCTGGAAAAGGAACATTTTGTCCAAAATCACGTTCTTTAAATTTAAAAAAAGGTGGGCAAGTGGATGTCGCTTGGCTGTACAGTAGGTTCCAAGAGAGTCGCTATAATGGCTTGTGTTAACCTAAATTTGAATTCAATGATATAACATCATTGTATAAGAAAAACGATTCTGAGCGAATACGGCCTGTCAGCTTATGATATTACTAAGTATATTTGATGATATTATTGTGAATAAAGTAATTTATACTTAACCTATTTGGCTATTTGGCTATTTACGTGAAACTTTGTTTTCAATTTTTAATCCTTAGTTATAAAAGTTGAACATTTTATACATTTTTTACTACTAAATAATTTGTACATTTTAAATTTGAAAAAGTTTATCAAATTTGAACTCTAAATGATTAAGTATAAAAAAAACGTACCTACTTATTTTTAATATTTTTCATCTGCTATTGTAATAATATATCAATCTATTTCTCCGTAAAGTGTATCTTAATGCTAATCGTCTATCAATTATAAGAATATGTAATAATTTACAACAAATTAATATTATGATCAAAATAATCTTAATTTTTTTTTTTTTAATATTTCATAATTTTATAATGTTTTTATATAAAACTTATAATAATAATAGTTAATAATAATAATAATAAAAGCATCCCCTTAGTTGTGCCAATGATAGATAAGATATGAAATAAGTACTTATACTACTATATCTACAGCAGTTCGGAATGCTCTCACAGTGTCGTTTTGAAAGGAAGAGGGTGACCCCCGATCCTAGGACTTGGGTGACTCTATCTAGGGAGATATTAAAGTTTACAGACAGTCTTCGGTAAGATGATGACAGCAATAATGTTGTGGGTATGTTTCGTATAGGATTATTAATGAGTCAGATCCTTACAATGACTAATTAAATTAAAGAATATTTGGTCACGATGATTACAAATCTAAAAATTAATTTCAAATTTGTAATGGGGTATCAGTGTATCAGAGCATCGTCGTTAGTCATCATGTGTATCATCAATAATTTACGTGATTCACGTTTTCTTTGAATATTCGACGAATCCAACTCGGTAATTACAGTATATGCACCTATTCGGCTATGCGACATAGAAATATAGGATAATATATTATATTAATATAATAATATGTCGATTTTTGATGATTCTTATAAGCGTCATTCGACTTGGTGTAAGATGGTGTAAGAGGAGGGTCAACACTCAACAGCGTATTACATAGTATAAACGTCGGAAAAGCTATTAATTATAAACGCGTGTTCCTGCACCGGTCGTAAAGTCGATGATCGATATATTATTGTGTACACACAAATACACAACACACACAGACAGACACACACACACATTGGAATGATGTATAAAACATTAAAAAAACATATCGGCACATTGCATATAACTATATAATAGTTAATAATGTAACGCCTGAGAAAGAAACCATCGACGATATCACCCATGATGGGAGGGCCGGAGGGAATGTTAAGGTATTTGGTTGATGTCATGTATTTTCCCTCCAGTGTACTGGACTACGGGCAGTGACCCAGGTAATATAAATTATTAAAGTCTATGTAAGTAGTTAGAGTATTTATTTTTCCGGCAAAAAGAAATAGTATATTCTTAGAGGGTTCGTTACGAAGGGGTGGTCTGATTGTTCGCGTGGCTAGAGAATACCTAGTACTAAAATAATATTATTACACTACCTATAGTAGACAGTAATCAGTAGGTATATAGACGATTTAATAATCTAAAATGTAATATTTATTTTTACAGTTCTGAGAGTCAATGTATCTTTCCAAATAGGTACCTATATAGTATTTTATGTTTTGAGTGACATCTTGGCCTCCCCTGTGTTCACAGCTATTAGCTAATCTACGTCAGTATCCAGTGTATTATCTACGATCTACCACTCATTCCCTATATAACACTTTATATAAAAGCACGAACTCTCGCGCACGCACTTTGTATTAATATGGACAACCGTCTTACAGCCGAACGTTCACACACACCACACTAACGTATTGATTTTTGTCTTTTTTTTCTAAGTCCCAAAAATCGTCCGAGGCCGACCGGACACGCGTCGCATTATTTTGGTAACTCTAGTTTCACTTACACACATGTTTAAAGATGGTTCGCTCAATGAACTGCAATAATGCAATATAATAATAAGACGACTGACGTCTAACATATATATATATATATATATATGGCATATACATTATATGCACAATATACACAAGTGTGATAACACCTCGCGACTAGCTTGTTTGCTATATAGTGGACGGTGTGACCCATTGAACGTTCCACCCCCATCACTGCAGCCTATTGGCTATTACTACTACCACTGCAATATTATTATACAATGGTATAGAATATGTGTATTATACATAATATATTATATATATATATTATGCTACTATTACTACAATAACACTATCGTAGTACCGTCCCCTCTTGAGCGTCGTCCAACGCGGCGGCGGCGGCCGTACAATTTTCGTATTTACTTTACACACGACGTCGCCGAACGCCAAGTCTGGCAACGCAGCCGGTCCCGCGTTGCCGTTTGTTCGCGGCGGCAGACAACACAAAAACGTTTTTATCACAATAATAATATATTATACGTATATGAATCGGTACGCGCTTGCGGGTGCGCGCGAGTTTTCGTCTTCTACGCGCACGCGCACCCTGCGACGAGTTGGCGTACGTGCTAGGTGTTTGTGGTGTGTGTGTGTTTGTGTGTGTGCGTGTGTCTACCGTGTTGTGTATGCGGGCGTGTGTGTGCGCGCGTGAGAGTCGTGTTTTTGTTGCGGAGTTGTCGTCGAGGAGGAGCAGCAGCGTTGTCGTCGTCGTCGTCACTCGTCTGCAGTCGCGGTGTGGTGTGTGGCTGAACGAAATTTGGGGAAAGAATAACATTCACACGCGCGTCACCCGCAGTAGTCCGTAGTCCTCGCCGCACAGTACGAATATCGTAATTAGTAAATAATTATCGTCTATTATCATTAATTCGTATGTCACACACATCACATAGGTGCGACGTGATAAACGAATCGTGATACGTTTATTCGAAAAAAACGCTCGTGGTATAGATCTTGAAAATAATATTAGGCTGTACGTATTCAAATGTGATATTTAAAGGCCGGTAGAGGCGATATAATATCTCGATTACATCGGACGCGGACCGCGGCGGTTAGGACAAGGATAAGAAGACGAATAATTGAGAGTAAACAAACACAATACACTCGTGTACGGGGGACACGAAACACAATGCTCGTTTACCACTACCATACCAATTGCAACAGCGGTACCAGCACGTCTAGCAGCAGCAGAAGCAGCACGGCGGTGGTCGCATCGGACGCCTCCCGGAGCGCCGCCGACGACGCTGCCGCACGTTTGTCCGAATTGCACTAACCCCAGAGGTATAAATATATTATACAATAAACACGCATCAGCTACTACATCGCCAAAATTCAATTGTCACACAATTATTACCCATAGTCCGTACCGTGTGCGCGATGTACCGTCGTCTCGCGTACGTCAACGTGTGGTCGAGTGCCCTCTGCGCAGGGCTCGAGATCGTGGCGCACCGCACGTGGACTGTACGGCGGTCCGTGGGGGTCTTCGGTTTCTTGTCGCCAAACTTCTAAAAAAACTGCTCGCACACGCATCGCACAAGTCTAGTCGAGTACTCGAGTAGTATTGGACTGTGCATTCTGGCCTAGTGGTGGTTCTCCGGTCTAATGATTTTGAGTGACTTTTCACCTAGACATTTTTTTTTTTTTTGACTTTTATTCTTTCATTTCTGCACCTTTTAGAACGTCCGTTTTATTTTTTTGCGCAATGTGTAGTTGTCTTGTCCACGGGTATTTTAAGTTTTGGTGGAAATAAAATATGTACACGTATTATATACTTAAATTATTATTTATTTGCTAATCTAGTGTGCCGCCCCCATTGCTTGTTTAGTCAAATTACCATGCTGGACGACTAGGTATTAATCCCATCGCAGTACCATGTCTTCTAATGGGTCAGACGCAAAGAAACGCAAACTGCTGAACAATGAAGAAGCTATTCTCGAGTCAAGTACTAAAAAGTATGTACCTACACTACCTATATTATAAATAATGTTCTATGTAGTTTCTGAAATCAAATGTTTTACTGATCGTGCATCTTTGATATAATTTGTATTATCATTCAGTAATATGTATTATTTTATCACACCGTGTTCATAATACTATATTAAATGTGTTCTTTATACATAATTGTTCATAACTATCACAATTACTATTATAAATCGATTGTTTTTAATTTGAATACCATATAAAATTATATTTTTGTGTATTACCTTATACAATAATAATATATGTCTTTAATTAAAAAACTAAGATGTTTTTCTTAAGGAATAATTTTATTTATGACATAAAAATATAAAGTATTAAGGTGTATAAAATATTAAAATTAATTTTGATGCAATACATATTTTATAGATAACTGTAACCCTAATAAATGCCACTATAGTTTTTCATTTTTTCTTATGTCAATTAAATATTTAAATTGTTCATTAATAGTAAATGCAAACCTTATAACAAGACTGTATAAACTGTTGTAGAATCAAGGTACAAGCTCAGCGTAAATTTGCCCAAAATGCTGTGATACCCACCAGCACTGCACAGAAACCTATTCAGACTTCAGTGGTGCCTAATAATGTGACTAAACCTCCAATTAAACGCCCAAATACTGAAGACTTTCTTACCTTCCTTTGTTTTAGAGGTAATTTAATTGTATTTTTAAATTTAAATTTAAATATCATATTATTGATTATTTTGTCATCTAGGTACAAGTTTATTACCACCACGACTAGATTTCTTTAATAAACCTCAACGCTCTCTATCGGCACAAGAGATTGCTGCTGGAAAAGTATTTGAATTATAAATTTTCTTTTGAATTATCTATTATGATTATTTATAGAATTTTATTAAGTACTGAATTTTATTTTGTTTTGTATTTATAGAAAAGAAGAAAAAGCACTCCTATACTGCCAGTATCTAATGCAAATAATCCATATAATGTAAATAGTGTAAATAATGAATCAATTGAACGAAAAAAAATTAGTCAGTTACCACAGACCAAGTTTCCATTATCTAAATTAGGACATAAAGGTAAAGTGAACATAATTTTGTCCCCATTTATGCAAAGCACACTAAGTCCAAAAATTGATTTTTCCGGTTTATTATTATACAAGGTGATTCTTTTATCACGAAACACTCATTATTTCAAAAAGTATTAATGTTTTTGAAAATATTTTTTTTACATAAGTTCAAGTTGTTAAAAAATCATATTTTTTAATATTTTTATCCTTATGTTTTTTTTTAAGTTTTTTACTTTTTTGAATGACAACATAGTTTTAATTTCACATTGCAAAGCACAATATTTTCAAGCAGAGTGTTTAAAGTTTAGACTAGCGGAGTAGTGGACAAACATTTTGCGGGGTATCCCGTCCACTCCACTCCGCCTATCTGGACTTTAAATACTCATAACTCATAAACTACTTGTCCTAAATTCAATTTCTATGAATTAAAATACTTAGAAAAATATTCTGCTTTGGAATAAGAAATAACTCTATGCTATCTTTCAAAAAAGTAAAAAACTTAAAACATTATATGGATATAAAATATAATTTTTTAATAAAAACATTTTTTAGCAACTATGTAAAAAAATATTTTCAAAAAACATTAATACTTTTTGAGATAATGAGTGTTTTATGCTTAATGAATCACCCTATATAGAATTCAGTTTAAAAATATTTACGATGTGCAATAATCAACTAAGTCCCAATATCATTTAAAGGTGTTAAATAAACAATTTAAAATGTTAATTAAGTCCATTCGATAGTTGAACTCTGCAAAAGTCACTAACTCCAACTTAGTAATTTATATTTTAACTATAATAATAACTATACATTTCAGTGTCATATGATTTACAACCATTCATAAATATCTCTGCTTGACAAAAATCTATTAAAACAAAATTTCATTAAATTTGGCATACATTTAAAGTTTGAAAAAATTGCCAAAGATGATTCGCTAAAATCATGTTTTTAGATTTGTGTACTTTGTATAAACTGCTACGATTTGTACAGTTTTAAGCATTTTTAAATACCTAATTTCATTACTTAGTTATGGGTCGAAAGTTGGTAAGGTCCAGTTCAAGGTATACTGTACGCCAAGAAGCTATCACATTACGTCAATTAGCCCTTCGTCATGTTCCAAAAATAAAAAAACCAATTTCAAAAGTTATTAAGTAAGAAAATTATTACCATTAATAAATAATTTAATATGTATTAAACCAATTGTTTTATTATTATTGTATAGACCTTTAGTAAAAGAAAATATTAAAACTAAAACTGAGAAAAATGGAAAACAAGTGTCATTAGACGGTAAGCAAATACAAAAGTTGAAAGGCCGTATAACCCGATCAAATTCTTTACCGAGTATATTTTGTCCTGCGATAAATCAACTTCGAGGTAAACAATTTGATTAATATTTTATTGTTCATATGACTTCATTCAACAAATATTTCAGATGACAAGGGAAAATGGTGTAAAGGGAGTTGTAGTAATAAACCTTCTTCAAAAACATCATCTGATGATTCAAAGGATGTCGAAGAAGAAAGACCATCGAGAAAAAAGACTGCATCAAACAATTTAGATCATAGAAGTAATAGTCTGGGTAACATGAAACGAAAGACTAGTATTGTTAAATGTAAAGTGGCAAATAAAAATAACCGAAAAACTAGAAGTTTAGCGAGTAAACATAAAAATAGCGACCAGGATAATTATGTTATTCCTGATAAGAAGTGTGATAAGAATTTGAAGACTGTATCTAAGAGTAACAAAGCTAACAGTTTAATTGAAACAAAATTAACTGTGGATGTGAAAAGAAGGACATCTTCAGTGGATAACATGAAAACATCTCATGAAAGTAAAGATATAATTAGGTAAGTTTCTGAAATGTTATCTTTTATAAAAAAATATTTCCTTATATTATATATAAATTAAATAAAAAAAAATTTTAAACTTTTATATTAGTTCAACCCGTTCAAGACCTCCTAGAAGAACTAAAGAAGCTGCCACTTTATTTATGGAAATGTTGCGAAAAGATATGCGGTGCCCTGATGAGCAAGAAGATGATGCATCATCCGTTGAGAGTTTTCCTGAGCTTCCCAATACACGAATAAACGGTTAGTTGTAATATTTACCTGGCTTCTAAATAAGTTTACTTCTATGCATTCTTTTAGCATGTTCAATTTTATTTTCCTGAAAGTGATCATATTATAACTGTTGTAAGTTGTTATTAAATGCATGAACAATTAGATAGGTATCATCACAGTATTTTGATACGCATCCTCCGCTCTTTACTTCGCCTTTATCGTAGTTCTCCACTCCGTATTGGCTATCAATCATATACATACATATATAACATAAAACAAAATCAACCAAAGAGAAGTGGAGAACTGCGACATTGGATGGAGGTGAAGGAGATGCGCATACTGCGCAAAACTAGAACAACTGTGATGATACCTATCTAATTTGTCATGATTAAATGCACAACAGTCAATCGTATTTCTGGTTTGTTATTAATTTAACTTTGAAAATACATAGACTATAATTCTAAATGAAAGAAGCTACAGTTTGACATGTCATGATAGTGTTAACAGTTATTTATGTTTTTATCAATCCACGTGTATGTATAATTTACATATATAATATATATATAATATATATATACATAAAAATAATTTTACAACAATACGTCTCCTGTGGCTTAGTGTTGCACTGTGGTTGAATTCAGTCACAAAATTTGTTTTGTTAGAGTGTAAGCACCGGCCGGTGTCACTAGTTCCCAGATGGGTGACCACCCGGGTTTTTAGTGATAAATCCTTGCGACACATACATACATGTTCCAACCCAACAACCGTATACCCTCTTATAAAACAGCAAATAGCCATAGTTGCTGGGCTTAAAGATAAATAAAAAAAAAAAATTATCATTCAATTATATAATTTAGAGGTATTATTTTTGATCATAAATGTTATCACCTTTTTAAGATTTATGTATGAGAAATGAATTAAGTTCTTTTATTATTAAATATGATCAATGAAATAAGTTAGATTTTGAAGATTTGCTTACAAACTCTCTAATCGAAACGTTAAAAAAAATAAAATATTTTTCAGAACAACGTGAACGTGAATTGAAGGTGTTTTCCAAGCAAAACAAAATTGAAAAACAACTAGTAAAACGACAGTTAAGTGAAAAAAAAGACGATAATCAATTATCACAAGGAATTGATAGTAAAAAGACTAAATTAACTGACAAAAAGAAGGTTAATAAGTTGAAAAAAAAGGTTGATGTGAAAACTCAGGAAAAGAAAAAGATGAAAGACATTATAGAAACGATTAATTTTACTGAAAACAGTGGTACAACATCGTTTAAAAGAAATCTGAGGCCTCGACGTTCCTCTACCATGTTAGATGATTATATCATGACTGATTCGGATGAGGATGACATGAAATGTGAACCTGTTATAGAGGTAACAAAATGTGAAGCTCCTAAACCGTCGACCAAAACGACAACTGTGGCAGGGGAATCAAAATCTCAAAAATATAAGTTAAGTACTGACGAATCTGTTAAAAAAAATCTTAAAATCAATAAGACTGACTTGAAACCGAATAAAGATTTGAATAAAGATTCTGAAGTGAAAAAAAGTCTTTCTGAAACTAAGTCAAAAAGTATTCTATTAAAACGTGACAAAGAGCTAGAAATCAAGAATATTAAAAATACTGCTGCCGATAAAAAAAATGAAAGATCGTCAAAAAATAAGACTGAAATCGTAGTAATTACTAAAGAACCAAAAACTACCGGCATTGGTTCTAAAAACGCCGGAAAAAAAGTGCCACCCCCTAACAGCAGTCGACAAAAAAGGAAAACAAGAAAAAATCCAATTTAGATTTGTATAATAATAATAACAATAAAAAAAAACTGTCTACATCATCGTCGTCAGTGACGTCTTTGTCGTCTTCCATGTTTAGCGGTATTACTAGTCAAACAAAAGAAGAGCTTTTAGAACGCATGGCTGCGAATTTCGATGCCAAACCTACCGCTTGCGAGGATTCTGAGAAATCTGCCGAAAAAGTGACGTCGACAGTAACGGCAGAAAGCAACAATGGTTCAGCTGTGACAAAAAATGCACAAAGTAACACAAAAGAAAAACATGATGAAAGCAGCGTGATTGAAAAAAATTAGAGAGCTGTAGTATTATGGTGGAAAAAAAGGCAGCTTTTGAAGCTAATTCGGTAAATAACGAATTGTCGAAGAACAATCAAGAGTTGGTAAAAGTTTCAAAAACAGAGAACATAGTTGCAGTGCCAAAAGAGGAAAACGTCAACGTGACCACTGAAAAAGGAGAAAATGTGGTTATGGTTGTCGACAAGTTAGAAAAAACTGAGTCTATGATAGTGCCATTAAACAAGGTAGAAAAAGTGGAAAACATGGTGTTCGAAACCATAGCAAAAGACCTTTTCTTAGGGCAGCAGAAAGAGATCAAGATCACCATACCCGAATACTTCTCCGGTAAAAACTTCCAGTTGGACAACAGGTTTAAACAAGATGATGGGCTTTCCGTGTTATCCGAGATTTGTAGCGCCCTGCCTAGGTTTAACGAACCGTATGTGTCCAGTAGACAGCTTTTAAATAAGATGCCGGCGCCTGGGGATAGTAGCTTTGTGAAGTACGTTCCGCCAGCGATCAGCGAAGACGAGAAGCCTACGGTGCTGACGCCACCGGCGTTTGAAAGTCGCACCGTCAAAATTGTAAATTTGGCGCGTGGCAGCAGCTCGTCCGGGGTTAACGACAAAAATGATTTGGCCGCATCTTGGAGACAGGCGTTCAAAAACGTCAAATTACCGAAAAATGGAATCGTCTCATCAGCTGTTTCGGTCGGTAACAACTTGGTTGCTTGGACTAAAAAGAAACAAAATGACAATCAGGTACCTCTACCAAAGACATGCACTGATGGTATTGATGGCAGCGGAAATAATGGTGGTACAAAAGAAATAATTCCCAATAGTAATTCATTGACAAACACTCTTCAGCCATCACCGGTGAATGGTATTGCTGAAAAAAAATCTGAACCTTCATATAAATCCCAAATGAACTGTGGCGAATCGAAAACGATAGAAATATTGGATTGCAAAAAGAATGTGCCGGCATCAACGCCTAACAACGCTTCTTATTTGGCTAAAACGACTATATTGAGCAGCACGAAGTATGATTTGAAATTCGAAAAACGTTCCTCGTTGGCTGCAACAGCGACTATGGCAGTACCCATCAGCCAAGAAAAACAACCACAAATACGCAAAGACGTCGTGGGAGACGTGTCGTCTTCGGACGATCAAAGTCCGGAGAAGAAGATATTCCATCAGCGGCGGCTGTCTACTACCCAGTCATGTAGCGGAAACAGTTCTGATGCCTTCTCACCTGATAACGAGACGAGTGTTTACGCTTTCCAACCTGACTTGCCGATAGCCAGCACCCCTTTCCGTCGGAACAAACCCCAATCGCCCGCCAAGTCCAGGACGGTTTCGCCCAACACGTCAATCGCTGTAAGTATACGATATAAATACAAATACATTCATCGCTCCGCTCAGAATCTAAAATAAGGGACCCCGATTTGTTACATAAGCTGTTAAGTGTACCCCATCATTGAGTAGAATCTAAATTTGAATTCAATGATAAATCATTATATAGGTACGATGAAAAACAATTCTGATCGCAGCAGCTGACATTCTGTATTTCAATGGATATTTTATTATTTTTTTTTAGTTCTACTAATAATACGGTAGGTTTTTTTTGTCTGTACATGATAGGTAGTCGAAATAATGCTTCAGTTTTCAACTTCTGTATCTTGTTTGATGGAAAAATGAATCTAGTTGATGCATTGGGGAGGTCAAAATTAAAAGTAATTTTCAAAAGCGCCGGGGAAAACAAAGAAAAGTCGATTTTGGTTTTATTCTTATATGTCAATAAGGTTTTATTCGTTAGGTCGAAAAGTTTGAAAATTTAATACGACTTCTAATATACTGTTACAAAGGCAGTTGAAAAACATTAAAAATCTATATTCACAATTTTTTTATTTAAAGTTTAGACTTTGGAAAATACGTAAAAATCACGAAAATTTGTATATTATTTTGAGGTAGGAATTCATCGAAATTTTTCTTATTAAATTTAAGATTTAAAAATATCATACAAGATTCATCATAAGTTTGACTACCTTTATTATAAAAAAAATGTCTACCGGAATGACAAATTAAATTTTTATGAGCGTTTGAGCTCGATTTTTCATGTAACGATGTAAGGGTTTCTGTAAAATCGGTTTTTCGTTTATTTTCCCAGTTACTTTAAAAAGTACGATTTTTCACTTTAAATCTTTTTCACCTTAATCAACAACTATATCCAATTTCCTATCAGAAACTACTTTTGAAGTCGAAGATCGAAATATTTTCTGAATATTATAAAACGTGTACACTGTAGACAGACAAAAATTAAAAACATATCTTTGTATAACTAATACCTACATTAATCTCTCCACTCAGAATCGAAATTACTTAGGTACCCATTTTGTTCGTTTGGTTTAGGTGAGTATTGAAAACGATTCTATGGAAGAAAAATCTCATCAGTCCACAGTTTCATCAACAACAACGGACGTTGATAGTGAAGATGGACGTCTTTTTTACATCCCATTACCGGCCGGTGTTCGGGCACAGCCGATGATTCAGGGCGTCACGGTCAAGCTTGGCACGGAAGGACCCCAGAAAAAATTAGTGATGAGTGCTAAGCTAGTAACCAAACCCCCAGCATCTACGATACCAGTCAGGTGTGTAAACAATTAAAGCAATTATAGTTGGATTAGTTTTACATCCAAGTTTTATAATTATTGTTAATTTGTATTAATTACAATTTTTAATTTATTTGTTTATAGTTCCATATCGCCAAAACCTGAGCGGAAAATCAAACCTCTGTGCACGACGAAAATAACTAACAGCACGACCCCTGTCGGCACTGTGCAACCAACTACTAGAACTATTCAGCCCCCAAAGTGTACCCCCTCGACTTCGAAACAAGTGTTACCGTTATCGCCGCAGTCACAAATCCCGGAAACGAAAGATGATAAGAAACGGTTACAACATACCACTACAACAACTAATTCTACTACTACTGCCATTACTTCTGCTAAGGAATCTAAAAAATTGTCATCCGTCACTAATAACAAGAAACAAAAAAAGTAGGCGACATTGCTGGGCGCATGGTTTTAGTTGTGGTATAAATATACTAGGGTACTAATTGGTTTTTAATTTTAAGGACTGAAAAACAAGTTAATAATAAGAGAAAGACCAGCGAGAAAGTTGTTTCGAAAAAAAAATTAGCTAAAGAACATGCTCACATGTTGGACGCGCCGACATTTTATCCATCTGAAGAAGACTTCAAGGATCCTTTAGAATATTTTGAAATCGTTAAACCTATTGCTCAAAAGTATGGTATATGCAGAGTCGTGCCGCCGCCCAGTTTCAAGGTCTGTATAATATATATATATATTATATTTTCCTATTAATTATTTAATATAATATAGGTAATACAGTGTACCTATATCTACTTGTATTCCACCCAAAAATTTAAATTTTATACTCTTTACTTTCTAAGTAGGTACTTGCTCGATTGGTAATTATAGTAATTTAACTTCAATCGTTTTTAAAACTATTAAGTAACATTAAATATATTAATTATTATCTGGCTATCTTATTTTTATAATTAATACAAAAACAAAAATTAAAATATTTTTACTTTGAGTTTAGAGTTAGTACCTAACTACAATTTATTATCATAATTATTCAAAATCAGTAAAGGAAATTTATTGACGATTGCACTTATTCTTCTAATGCAGCCGGAATGCAAAGTCAGCGACGACATGCGTTTCACAGCGTACAACCAGTACGTGCACAAAATGATGAACCGTTGGGGCCCAAATGTCCGCGAAATGATAGCCATGAAAAAGTACTTGGAAACGCAGTCGATAGTCTTATCCAACCCGCCGCTCATCGGTGGCATGGAATTAGATTTACCGAAGTTGTACCATACGGTACAGGAGCTTGGCGGACTCAAGGAAGTGATAGAGCTGGACAAGTGGTGTCGTGTCGCCGACCTGATGAAGATTCCGAAGAGTGCTCAAGATCGCGTCACCAAACTCGATGACATTTACTGCAAATATCTATTACCGTATGACACACTCTCTCATGGTAAGTCTATATACTAGTTAAGGTCCACTCAAAATGGTTGACTGTCTTCTCTAAAACACCGGTTTAATTTAATTTTCTTAGACGAACGGCAAAAATTAATCGCAGAAGTGGACAAAGAGTGGAAACAGATCTGCAAAAAAGGCGACACTGATGATGAGCTGTACGAAGACGTCAACGATTGTATAGCAAAGGTATATACACTAAAATATTGTTTTTCGTACATTAGAGTAAATTGTCTGAAAGTATAAAAACATAAAATCAAAATAATCTCGCCTAAAGTTCTCCCATTTGTTTAATTTAATTGATGGTAAATTGTTACAAAATGTTGCTGAGAGTTGTTGCTAGGTCCTTAAAATGTTTGCTTTTTATATAATTAGCAGGGCTGTGCAGTTGTTTCAAGTTCTACAGAAAAAAAATATATTCTATAATATAATCTTCTTCTGTTTTGCCTTTTTCTCCAAACTATTTGGGAACAACCCCCTCCCCTACCTCATATTTATTCATACCAGCTATTTTTATATAATTTGTGTAATTCTCTATTATTTTTATCAACTCTACTATGGTCTTTCTCTCCTTTCTTTCTACATTGATTTCCATATCTACTCAAGGCCTGTTTCACATGGGTGTGGACGTGACTTAGCGTACATGCACATTTTTAATTTACATTGACTAAGTCCATATGTGCACTACCATATCGTTAGAGTGGCGCGTAGAAAGTTAACCAATGTAACTGAAAACATGCATGTACGTTTTGTCGCATATCATAATATAAGCCTATGTTAAACGCGGGCCTCAGTACCTCCAAATTACCTCCTCATAACATTACAAATAATCTCAACCTATTCTACCACATTTTGTCTACAATTGGTGCCATTCCTACCCTTTATGAATTATAATTATTATTATAAACAATACAAAAAAAAATTGTTTTACGTAAAAAATATTAATGATTGATTTTTTGTTCACTATTCATGTTCAAAGGGTCGAAGTATCGCTTTGAGCGCTTATTACCGTGTAGCGCGCAACACCGTTGCCATGTGGTTCAAGGAACAGCAGCAGCAACAACAGCCGTCAGGCGGCCACTCATCGTCGTCGTCAACTGCGGCAGCTGTCCGGGCTGAAGATGTCGAGTCACTCTACTGGAAAAACGTGCAGGACAGGAAAAACCACATATGTGTATTGTCTGGTTCGATTGATTCGGGTGCCGAGGGCTACGGATTTCCGACAACCAAGACGGCCACGTTTACTAAACACCCGTGGAACCTGAAGGTGCTCACTAACAACCCAGAGTCTGTGCTCAAGTCGCTGGGCCCGGTGATGGGCATGACTGTGCCCACCATACACATGGGCATGGTGTTCTCGGCATGCTGCTGGTATAAGGACCCACATGGGTTGCCATGGATCGAGTACCTGCATACCGGCGCCGACAAGGTGTGGTATGGCGTGCCATCAAGCCAGAGCGACCTCTTCCGGGCAGCCATGAAGCGCCTGCTTCCCCGGGCTGTGGCTGAAGGTCAGAACCATCACACATGGCTGGCCGCGGACAGCGGCATGGTGCCTCCCAGCCGGTTGCTTGATCACGGCGTCACGCTCACCCGGACCGTGCAGAAACCAGGCCAGTTCCTCATTGTCATGCCGCGCGCTTACACATGCAATGTTTCCACCGGTTACGTTATATCCGAGAGTGTGTACTTCACTCAGCCCGGTTGGCTCGACAGCGCCGAGAAGATTTTCCAGGTATAAATATATTTTTTTAATTTTGTTTTTTTCTACCGCCAACAAATATTATTGATTTTTAACAAAATTATATTCAAAAATCAAGCTCAAACCGTTGCAACCTAACTGATTTGTGTTATATGGTTTCAGGACTTGCAAAAAAACTGTGAACCCGCTGCTTTTTCGTTTGAGAAGCTACTCATAAATATGTCCACGGATTCGCGTACACCTCAAAATATACTGAAACAAGTAAGTCGACTTGTCCATAATAGTAAACTTATTATTAATAGTTTTGTATTGTGCCTTAGTATAATTCAGGGTATTATATAGTTTTGTTAAAAATATATAAAATGATTGACGCGCAAGTATAAAGTGTATGACATCTTTATATTAGCATGAATGGGTGAATTACGATATGTTCCTTTGGTAATGTTTAGGAGTAGCAAAATATCACCTTTTTTATGGTATCAACAAGGAGTGATATACCAGAAAGTTGCCTTGAAATTTTTTTTCTCACTATAGTTCTACCATTATACTATATTATGAATAAATGTTATTCATATTTAAGATGTAAATTGATCAAATAAATAAATAATATATGAAATAGTTCCAATAAGGTTAAGTTAGAAACGGTAAATCCATCAAAATGCTCAAAATCATATCCTTTTATCATTTTTGTTGTGTGTATTATATAATTCACTAAAGAGCAATGGAAGTACTGGATGGCCAGCCACACAGAGAACTTAAAAACCAAAAGTTTAAGCAATACAACTTATTTTTTCCCAATAATCATTGTATTTGATTTTTTAACTTGTTTCCATGTCTAACAGCTTCTAAACATATTGAGCAACATGAGGGACTGTGAAGTGGCGCTTCGAAGTCAACTGGTGGAGGATTTAGGCCTGAAGGCGTCTGAACGTATTCGGCCCATAACGTCCAAATCAAATGAGCATAATGATGACTATGAGTGTGACGTGTGCCATTCAATTCTTTACATATCAATGGTAACATAAACTGCAATATTATTGTGATTAATATTATCATAAATACAATTTGTTTTGTTAACTGTAAGACACTTATATTTTGTCCAATTGTAATTTTTTTTTATAAATTATTAATGTTATATTCACATTGTTCAACTAACTATTTTTAGAAATGTTTCTACACATATAAGTCATACTGGCTACAATAGTTATATAAAAAACTATTATCGAAATGTTTAGGCACTCTTCATTATAATTCAAAGTCCTGGTTAAACAAGTACACAGCCTGCACATTTTCTTTAAAAAGTCCTTACTTCTCCCAAAACTATTTTCTAAAAATTGCTTAAAACTAAGCAGGTACTTTTAAATCGAATGGACTAAGATTGAAGTATGACAAAAGAGATCTGTGAATGTCAAAATTTTGATTGAGGACTTCTAGGCCACTCTGTATACCAAAAGCTCAGAATTAACTTATTTAAATAGATATGTAAATATGAAGATATAACTAGCTTATTTTTTGTTTGCACAGGTGAACAACTCGCATGAAGACTGTGACTATTGTCTGAGACATGGCATTGAGATTTTATCAAAAAAACACAATCAACTCAAGTATTGCAAGTTTTTGTACACTTTTGATGAGGTGAGGAACAATGAGGCAAATCTTTTTTTTTTAGGGATTGTGGTAACAACTTCATAAAATCTTAAATTGTGCCCTCTAAAATATGCACCTTTTTATACTACTTAACTAACATCTTTGAAAGGATCTGGATGTGTAGTCTCGATCTGACAAAAATACGAGATAACAAATTTAGATTCAGCAGTTCGAATTTTATGTAGTAACGTTTAAGAATAGAGTGAATTGACTTATTATCTTCTCAGTGTTTTTGTGATATTTTACTTTTCAAGCAAGTTATGAGTGTAAAATATCTCAAAACTTGCTTTTAAATTTGTTAATAGGTCAATTCAATATTCACTATACTATTAAAGGTTATGACATAAAATTGGAACTGCTGAACACAAATTTTTATGTTGTACATTGGTAAGATGAAGACAACAAATGCTAGTGTGGCGATCTCTTAAGAAAAATTTGAGATTTAATTGTTTTTGGTGTGGTTGTATTTGTAAATTGGTTAAATATCAATATGATTTACACTATATGAAAAATGTATTTATAAATCTTATTATTGATTACTAATAAATAATAATTAATAAAGCTTTCAAAATGTTAGGTTTCATTTACAGAAACACATGCAATTCAAAAACACAAGCTTTAAAATTATTATATTTCTCACTTGTTAGGTCTCACATAGAATTTGGCGCTATAGTTTGGTCACTTAATTATGCTCTCTATATTAATCAGGTAGGAAATGTACAAAATAAATTCCTAAAATCTGCAGTAAATCAATATTTGCTATTGATGAGACTCATATCACCTGCAGTCTTTATATCTTGGGGTATCTTAAAATGAAAAGTTGCAGACTTTATGTTCTTGTTCAATTTTCTGAATTGTAACATTGATTCCTCCAAGCAACTTTCTATGGTTGGATTTAACTTAAACATTTTATGGTACAAGGTCACACAATTTGTTAGTTTTCCCATCTTATAAAATTAAGTATAGTTCCGCATCTTTTTTTCTTGAGTTCTTACTTTAGGTAATGGTGTTAACAATCAAATTGATTTCTTTTTTATGTCGCACCATTTTTCTAAACACAATGTTTATGTAGCATTAACTTCAGCTGTTAATTATTTGTAATTTTATTATTAACTTAGTTTCGTATCTGTTATTTGTAATTATTATTAGTGTATCTTAGTTTTTGTGTATTTTGTTACTGTTTTATTTTAATTAATTTTATTTGTCATGTAATTATTATTACATATTGTACTATTGTTCTAATGTTATAATGGGTTCTTACCTGTTTATAAATAGTAAATAACATGACATAACAGTGGGCCATCCCTATGACTACCTGTTGCGACCTCAAATTTGTATAGGAGTATGGTGGGTATAGTGTGTGGATAACAAATTAATAGGATCATAATTTATTGTATTAGTTAAACACTATTATAAAATTTGTTTACTAGTATGGTCCATGTGAATTCGGTAGTTAGGTAGTATTGTAAATAGGGTTTAGTCCAGTTTTTGGAACTTTGTCATCAGCATAACATAATAAACATTCATATAAGTAGTATGAAAAAAAAAATGTCTCATTAAGTTATAATACAATGAATTAATACTTTATTGTCACAATGATTTGTTTTTGATTTTTTTTTTTTTTTGTATTTCAGACTGATTTGGATATGATATTAGTAAAACTTCGTGAAAGGATTGATTCAAAAAAAAAGAAGACATCTACCAAAAGTTGATGATTCTTGGATTAGATACATATACTTTTGTATATTTAAATAACAAAAAATTAATTTTTTTAACTACAAACATTAATTGAATAATACTAAAAAAATCTCATAGGTCTTTTTCTAAAGACATATCAAGTTATGTTGCCGTTGAGTGTGTTCGATCATATTATATTATTATACTCTTCCTAGAGAGTAAATTTCAAGACTTAATTTTTATTTTTTTTATTTTCTCATATGTTCCAACATTTTGTGATTTAATTTTTTTTTTTTTATTATTATTTATTATTACAATATTATTTTAATTTTTTACATTTGTACAAAAATTGTGTTCATGTGGTCTCAGAAATTTGTTAATTATCCGTTTAGCAAATTTTTGTACTTAATAGATTTAATAATAGTATTTTATCAAACTTGCGTGTTTGCGTGCTCGAATAGTTTTATTTGTGTACATTTCATTATGTTGCAAAACAAATGTTGACTGGTTACTCTTAAAAATCAATGATGTCTGAAGAGTCTAGTAAAAACAAAAACAAAATAATAATAAATGCGATTAGTATTATTGAAAATATAATTGTTTGTCTTGTCATCCTTAGAAAAACTATAATTTTCCACCACTACCCTATATTCTTTCAACTGAATGACAACTGTTTTTACACATAATTAAAATAAAATGCCCTTTTTATATAATATTATTCATCCACATTATTTAAAATAATATATTTAATTGTTGCGTTTACTACCCATGGTTGGTCCAATACATTTTGATGCACCGCCATTTAATTGGCATTTAAGTAAGTAAAATATAAAACAGTTTATTTTTCTTATTGATAGTACTAATTAAAATAATAAATTGTGGTTTGCAATCAGATCTGGTAGTTGATTCTAGACACCACGACCACACATCCGGATGTTCTTAGACATCATTATTTAATTATTTTCTAGGTGCTTTAATTTCGTAATATTTTTATTAAAAATTGGTTATTTATTTTTAATTTTTATACATAACATTTTGATTACCTCCTTTACATAGTGGCTTTTAGACATTTTTTTTTTTTTAGTAAGGCCACCACCTACTTTTTAATGATCATAATATCGGTTCTTACTTAAACTTTTTTTTCTAACTGAAATTGATCAATTATATTCTATACACGTAACTGATCATTTTTTAATAGTTTGAATAGGTCCACTTTATTGTAGCTAGTAAAGTAACAATAAAATAATTATTTTTGTTACTTGTTTTAAAACTCCATTGCACTCATTCATACTACAGAAATTGCATTAGAATAGAATGAATGTGCCCTAAATAAGTTATATCTCTCAATAAAGGCGGTATTGAGTACTTTTGCATAACCCAATACATTTTTTTGGTTAGTAAAGGTATTCTTTTGTTACACATAAAAAATACTTGAATTTTCAAAATATATTAGTTATATTATACAGGTCTTATAAAATCATTGCTTGAATTAAATATTCAGATACATATATTTTTTTCCCAGTTCAAGCCGATGAAAATAATTTTTTTTTTATTTATCATATTTTATGATTTATAGCATAGAATTTCATCTATTCTGTGCTTGCAGCATGAAGTAAAAATATGGTCTCAAAACAATTTTTGAAGCTCTGCACTTGTCCCCTACGTACATATGACTCCTTTTTATCAGGATGTAGTATATAAACAAAATATTAGCAGTTTTTATACACTGTTCAGATTTAGAACTGTACTGCACTTTGAACAGTTTTTGTTGTCAGTAGTCGCGTAACATCTTTTTATCATCCCACCAAGTCTACAATCTGTATGACTGCTGTGAAGTCAAGCCGATAGAAAAAAGATATTGCCCCCACACACACGTTCCTCATACCAAATAGAGTACAATAAATTATATAAAAAGAAAATTTAAAGGCTGAAAAAAGATAAAGTTTACATTAAACGTAGAAATTATATTGAGAGCATGAGGTAAAATAATAATATATCAAATGTAAACAACATTAGAATATTATAAATATCACCAATGATGAAAACTATGCATTAAGAATTTTAGAAGTTCAAAGATACATTTACTTAAGACAAATTTCAAATTACAAAACTATAAGATCACAAACCACATATCACTTTTGGTGGTATCATACGTTAGAAGATCAAGACAAACATCAATCTTAAAGAATCTAAATGGTAAACTAGTAACTACTGATGGATGAGGTAAGATTATATTACATTATATAATATAATTTAGAATAAAATAATGAGGGTTGGAATATAAAAATTATTTTTATATTTATTTTGTTCCTAAGTTGCGTCAAACATAATATAATAATTAATAATGGCAATGAAAGGAAAAAGAACAACACTGTGTCATAAAAACGTTAACAAATGCATAGAAAATTATCAATCTTAATGTTTTGAATTGGTAGATTATTAACAATAAACTCAGGTCTGTCGTGGGCGAAGTAATGACTGGATGTTTACAAAAATCATATTTTTGTGTTATTTTCCATTAATAAATCTGAAAACAAAATAAGTAATTATTTTTACATGTCCAGCATCTTTAGTGATGGTTGTTCCAGGGAATACTGACTTATGGTAAGAAAAATTACTCTGGGAGTGAATTTTTCGCACATGTTTGGTCAAGTTGCTCTGACTATTGGATGAATGGTTGCAGAATGGACAACAATAAGGCTTGTAACGAGAGTGTATGACTGTATGTCTCTTTAGCAGAGTCAGTGTTTTAAATGATTTGTCACAAATTTGACATGGGTGTACAGGTTCATTGTGTACAGTATTTTGGTGTGTTATCAACCGGCTCTTAATAGCAAACATTGAACCACATTCTTCACACCTTCAGTAAAAAAACATTACATTAGAAATAAAATTGAATTATTGAATAAATGTACAATTAAAGACTTGTAAATAAATTTCTAAAAAAAAACTCAATATGAAACATGTAATAAAACAATTTTTAACATATTTTGAGGTCTTGTTTGGGGCTTGTTAAGAATAGACAAGTGTAAAATTAAATATTTGAGTCATTGATTGTGCATAATGGTATCTTATAAAACAAAGTAAGAGGACACTATACCTGTATGGGTTGTCTCCGTCTTATAAGCATACAACATAACAAATTTGCGTTCATAGATAAGTTGATCATTGAAATACTCACATGTATGATTTAACTTTGTCGTGAGTGTATGAATGTACATTCATATCATGTTTTGAAGCACTCACATGATAACAAACAGAGCAGACAAATTTTGCTCCTGTATGATCACAGTGTTTCAATTTTTTGTGACGTTTCAATGAATCATACAAAAATGTTGTGTAAGTGCACTATAATGCAAATAAACAGATAAAATATTTATTAATAATAGATTTGATATTTTGGCTGATAGGTTTATTTACAAATGGTAATATATTTAAATATGAAAAGAAAAAGTTGAATGGTTGATACATTACCAATGTACACGAATATTGTTGTTTTTTAGTGTGACTAGCATTTACATGCCGCTCTAAGTTGTATTTATCAAAAAATTTTCGCTCACAATAACTACAGCAATAGTCGCACACCCCCATGTGACGTTTTAGATGTTTTTTTAAATCAGATTTTCTAGGTGTTTGGTACTTGCAGTCTGCACATTTGTAGACATTTTGTCTTTTTACGGCTATATAAAATTAATAAAATATAAGAAGATTAGAAGTTTAGATCAAGTACAATATGATGTAAATTGTCTTACAAGGTGATTTACTTTCATTACATAATGCTTTAAAGTTATCAAACGCCTTGCAATTTGTTTTTCTTTTAGTAAATTCTGCTTCTTTAAAGTTTCTAAAAAATAAATAAAAAAATAACAAGGACTAACAAAATACATGATAGATCATAATAAATATATTTGCATACATTTTAGTTAAGTCATTCTCGGACTGAATCACTTCTTGAATGTTAGTTTCGCTGTCATTGATTTTACACATAAATTCCTGCAGTACTTCATAAATTTTTTCAAGTGTTGATTTTTTCAATAAGGCTGTAGTTTGAACACATAAGATATTTTCAAAAGTCTGTTTACACTAAAATTTAAAATAGCCAAAATTATTATAAAAGATATACAAAGTTTTGAAGTATTCAATAATATGTATTTTCGGATTAAGGACACAATCACAGAATAAATATTTTTTAATTATTCTGTGACACAATGTTATATACTCGCAAATTAGTTAAGTGGTGACCTAATAACAATGGTTATAATGTAAGTAACAAATTGTGAACTGTATTTCTGTATATACCTGTCATTTTTTTTGTGTTAGAAATCTGTAATTTGGATTCTATACTGACCATTCCATATCACTACTATACACAAAATCAATCATTGACAAAATCTCTTTCACTTTTAAAATAAAAAGTTAATATGTACTGGACTGGTGTATTTCAAGATGTAGCGCAGGCATTGAGAAAAGTCTGATACCAAGGCCTATGTTCTAAACAAAAATCTATTTTTCCCACTTACTTACTACCTCATATCCAAATCTTACCTAGAAGAAAAATACTTTTCTGCACGTTCAGGTTTAGCTTTAACTGATCCAAGTTGGTATTTCTCAAAGAGCTGTTGCATTCTCATTGTTATTCGATTTATTTACCTGTGATCATTTAACAATTCTCTATAGTCTATACTACAAGTAGTCGAGAATTGATCCTGAAATGGCCTCAAACATGATACAAAGACATTTAAACCTTCTGTCAATATGGTATAAAGACTAGGTATTAAAGTAAATTAATCAAAATTCTTTCACTGCACATTCACGCTGAGACCAAAAAAATTGTCCTACCCTCACACCTCTTCTTACAGCACAAAACGTTTGTTACTAAGACCTGCATTTAGATCGTAGATGACATAGACAACCTACATCCACACAAATCTCTTTAACAACTTTCCACAATTATGACCATCTCTGCTCCAATTTCCATAATCATTACAGTCCACTTATTTTCTAACTCTGTTCTTATCTTCACAGATGACCAACTTAGAATTGGTGTTGCCTATTTGAATAAAATAATATCATACGTCCATACCATAAAGTTCCATTCATAGATAAATTCTTCACGCTTCACCAATTAAACCCATCACTTTTGCTGATTGTAAAAATTTAACTAGCAGATAGTGAAATAGATTTATAATAAACAAAAAAAAGATATTTTTTTTCTTTCCACTGTAAAATATATTCATTAAATCATGAAATAAGTAATGGGTATTATAAACCATTTAAACCATTAAAATATTGCATAGTTGGGGACTTGGTGTGATCCTTTTTCCTGTTAGGTTTGAATAATAATAGTAAAAAAAAAAAATTACTAAGTAGGACTAAAACTGAATATAAACAATAAAAATACTTGTTTAAGCATAGGTAAAAAAATTAAATAGATCATAAATCGACAAAACAAACAACATATGAATAATCAATAGTAATATACAAATATACAAAAAAAATACTAGTATGACAATAATGGTAATCAATTGGTTATTAGTTATTACATTAGTTAAACAAAATGTGTTTGTTTTTAAAAATAATAATTTACATATAATTTTTATTTTGTAAAGTTTGAAAATATTATTAGCCATAATAAACACAAAGTGTACAGAATCTGAAAAAATGCAATAACAAATGATTAATATTTACTTGTAACACCGAATCTTCTAACACTTGCGAATCGTAACTCTCATCACCGTACTTAGCCATTTGAGTGATCGTTATTTGAAATATTTTTTTATTCGCTACCTACACACCTGGAATACCCATCAAAAATGAGATCAAAATGACGGTGGCGTAAGCATGGTGTCATATTTTCGTAAAATTAGTCTTCACGAATTTATTACCACAGAACGAACGAAAAAAACTAAGCCCATGCGAGACTGTATATCGACAGGACATGCTCAGTCAAACCAGTTGAACAGCATGTGTTGAACCAGATGGAAAACTAGATGGAATAAAAAAACAACTTTCATAAAAAAAATTAAGTCATTGTTCGTTTTTTTGTTTTTTATTGGGGAGAAGGGGGTCACATATAATATTATAATATAGATACCTATGATAATAATATTATATATTTATATATATACAAGTATTAACGTGCATTTAATGATGCATTTCCAGCACGAGTTCACTGGCTTGTTATCTCGTCTACAACAACAGTTATATGATAACTGCAGTACTGCACGCATTATCAGTAAACAGGTATAAATTATCATAGAACAGTAATTTTAATATCAAAGCACAGATCAAAGTACCAAGATGCAATGTACTAATCAAGGTAGTTTTATAATATATATATATATGAAAAATAATTAAACATTTATATATAAATCCACCTTTGTATTAATGATTTCTTCATTATTCAATAGCCGTTGGGGCCAGCCCGGGTACAGTTCTTTTAGTAGAGTTTTTTTTTTTTTTTATTATTTTTATAAGAAATATACAATCTCTGTAGGTACCTTGAGGCACAATAAGAATATGGCCTAAATTACGTGACATTAAAGAGTTGTTAAAAGAAGCCACCCAGTAATGATACTTCCTGTTGACTTGACTAGAGTTCATAGAGTAATATAATTATGTCATAGGTTACTCTATGCCCTATGGTACAGTTTTCATGACTAAATAAATAAACGTGATAAGGAATCCATCCATCCCTATCTTGTGCCAATGTTCTGCCTCTCGTATTCCAATCTCTGCTAAGCTCTTTTCAACTTTGTCCATACTCCATCCACCTTTGTTTTGGCCTGTCTAGTGGTTTTTTTCCATATGGAATGGGGCATGAATAAATTGCCATGGTAAATCTCAAAATCCCTGTTTTAGCACCACCCCGGGTTGGGGAGGACGAGAGTCGTGGGCGCGTTTGCCCTGGACGCGAAGACGACCATAGTAGAGGGCGAAGCCCGGCCACGACGGCTGCGGGAGCGACTACGACAGTCGGCTAGTGCACGAAGTCGTGCGCTTGACGGTACTGCAGGCGCTGAAGACGACTGTTGTGCCGGCGACGACGGTGACCAAAGCTCGGAGTAAGCGACGAAGACTGTAATATATAGGATGGCAAGATCGGACCGCTGGGCGAAAAGGAGAGGGAATCGGCGGACAGCATCGCAACTCGCCGCTGTCCTGATACTCTCCGTAGTTTTAGCCCTAGCTTCCCGACGGCACCGACGTGTCTGCCGCGGCCGGTGACCGCGCCGTGGATTCACTTCCTCCTTGGTGTCGTTTCCTCGAGTCCGGCGCTGCTGACGTCCGTGTTCCTAACCGCTCTGTAATTATAATTTATAGTCGTCCGTCACTCACCCGCCGTGAGTTCTGCGGTCTCCGTCACGAATCGTCTTCATGCATTACTGTAGCAGTCGTCCGCGCAGGTACCGCTAACCTCCGTCGTCCGTTTAGTTTACTTATCTATGGTCGTTCGTCGTCGTCGCTCTCGGACCGAAGCAGCCGGGCGTCCGCCGCACCGCCTGATGAGTGTCTCGCGTGTCGGTAATCGGCGTATGCCTAACCGCCGGTGGTCGGAGAACGTGCATCGGCGGGCTAGTAAGTTCCCACACGAAACATAACAGGTAAGCGAGCAGTGGCGCACACTCAAGGAGTAGCAATTTGAATCGGTTACCACTACATTGGTAAATAGGCTAGTGGCTATGGACAATAATTATTCAATAGTCATAAACTCGTAAGCGTAGAATGGTGGGGGCTAAGGGGGCTTAGCCCCCAGAATTCTATTCAGCCCCCCGGAAATCTGTTTAGCCCCTGTGTAAAAGTTTACATTGTTTTATACATCCGTATTATGTGAGAACTGAAAAAATGTTCAATTATTATAGCGAATAAAAACATAGCTTAGAAATTCTATGACTAACGATAGATTTTCAAATCTATCGTTACTTCATATTGAAAGGGACTTAGCCAATATTATTAATTCTGAAGATATTCTTAATATATTTGCCCAAACAAGTAGGCGTTTAAACCGCGTAAATTAAAGCACCCCCACGGATCTGTGTGCTATAAATTATTCCAGCACACCTTAAATTCACACCCAATGTGGACATAATATGGATTTATCATAATCATAATATATTTTAACTTAATTATTTTCTATTCTATTAACATTTAACAGCGATCTCTATACGAGTATACGACCATACGTGATACATCGATCCGGCTCCGAATCCGCTCAGAATTAAAATGTTAAATTTTTATAGATAAAAATTTAAAATGTTCTCATAAATATTTCATACTTAAAAATTATAATGACAGTTGTTTTTAATAAATTATTTATAAAAAAAATAAAATGAATAAAAAATTTTTTTTTTTAAAAATGTTATAGTAACGACATATAGCCAGAGCTATATAATCAAAGAGTTGATCTTTTCCCCAGAAATCACGGTTCACGGTTGTGCCCATCACTGTAACCATTACTGTAACCAGGTTAAATATATTCTTATCAGTAATTTTCGATATAATATAACCTCAAATAATAATTGTTTACTTCGGTTATTTTATTATTGTCAAAATTGTGTAGAGTTTATTGAATAATATGGGCTGTGGAGATTTGAGATTGACGAATGACGACCGACAATATTTGTAAACACAGTTTGTCTCCATCACGTACAAGTATTTAGTGTACAACACAGTACACACTCACTCTACTTTTAGCCTTTAGGCTTTAATGAGATAATAAATTAATTATTAATTGCACAATGTTTATGAACTATTTCTAATTTCTATAGTTATCAACAGTACATTACATTCAATCCATCATCATAATTATTATTTTTACGTGTGAGGTTCTAAACATCTAAGCTTTTATCGTGTGGATTGTCATTTGTCGAGTGAAACGTACCATTAAAGAACAGTTCGGCGCCTAACCGTTTCGTCTGTATTGCGCAGGCCGCCTCCGCACCGTACCACGGGAACCGACGGGGCGACTCCCCGAAATCAACACAACATTTATCGATCTTCGGACGTCGCGTTTCTATTTTCACATTTGTGAAGTTCGCTGTAAAAGTGTCCATTACACTAACAAT
Organism: Sitobion miscanthi; assembly: GCA_008086715.1. NCBI lineage: Eukaryota > Metazoa > Arthropoda > Insecta > Hemiptera > Aphididae > Sitobion > Sitobion miscanthi. The sequence continues at coordinate 3,509,400 of CM017802.1, read as the reverse complement.
AATATAGGTATATATTATTATTTTGTTTTTATCAGTCAATCGCCGTTGTTACTTGTTATTATAGTCAGTTTACTCACGGTCTGTGATTAAAAGGACGCACATGCAATTGAAATTTTAAAACAAATGCTGTGTTTTTTGACCGACTTGAATAATTGGTTCATTTTTTTATCCTAAATTATCTGTCATTAACTTAATTGTAGGTGTAAATGGCATCATTTAACCAAAGCGCGGATGAAAATAAACAGAATGGCAAGAGGAAATGGAATGAATCACATTCGGACATAGAACGAAATTCTCATGATGATGAAGACGACCACTCAACTACTGGTAAATTAAATATTGTTAAATAATAGTTTGGTTGTAAAAAGTTGATAATTTATTCATATAATTCATTATGAGAGCCTGTAACAGCTTATCTGTTCTCTATACCTGTAATACAAATTCTAAAATAATTCATCAAGAGTAACTAATACAAAATGGTTCAACCATTAAGAATTACATAAAAATTAAAAGCAATTATTAGTATCTACCTAGAATAAAATTTATCTTATTATAAATGTCAAGTGAATTAAGGGTCACCACTAGGTAGCTTATTTTTATCAGTCGTTTACGTGTAATCAATACCATACTGCTCATAGATAGGTAAGCTTATTTAAAAAAAAAAATATCGGACAGAATTTAAGAGAGGATACTTATAAATTAATGATAGATGAATGTTATGTTATGTACATTATATTAAAATAATGAAATTTATATATAGGTATATTTCTTTCTTTAACCAATAAGTGGTACGGTGAACAAAAATTACACTAATGGTATGGTGTGGTCTCCTAGACCACTTAGTTTTGTTAATTATATTAAGACCATATTTTTCAATCGTTCCGTATTATTTTTAGTTATTTGTAGATATTTACAGTGTCAACTTTTATTTGACTATCATTTTTTCGACTCAAATTTAATAAGTTTAAAGAAATTAATTAATTTTTTAGACATTTTAAGGAGTTAGCCAAAATAAAAAACTGCAGCTGTCTTATATAACCAGACCATACCACTTACGGGTTAATAGATGTGCATGTGTTATGAATAGGGCAGAGGACTTGTAGCATTCACATTAACCAAAATAACGTTGAATTTAAAATTATTTAAAATTTTGATCAGCATCTGATCTTCACTTCCTCCAGAACCTATAATTACAAGGTGGGGATCGCGGGTTAAAGCTGAATGTTATTATTAGAAATACCAATAAATATAAATCACCATAAAAATAATTGAAGACGTTTTTTTAAAAATTGAATCAAGTACCCGGTACAGTGGAAAAAATGATTCAAGAAAATATGAATGTTTTAGACAAAATAAAGGTTACCAAATATTAGCTCAAATTTCATAAATTTCTGGAGAAGAAACTTCAATGGTCAGAAAACCAAAAATCTTGAGCCTTAGCGATTTATTATATTTTAAATATTATTCTCCTATAAATTCCGTTGATGTTGAACATTCTTTTTCAACGTTTGAACTGCTGTTAGCTGACAATAGAAAAAGTTTTCAAATTAGAAATTTGGAAAAATATCTTATTGTTCAATGTAACTTCCTAGGTAAGAATTTGTGTTAATCTTAAAAATTTGAAACAAAAATATTTGGTCAATTCTATTTTAGTAGTTGAAGAAGTTGAAAATTAAAAGTTTTGAAGAAGTATCCAGATAAGAAAACCCATAAAATAAATCCACATAATTCAAATGATTAATTGTAATTCGTAAGTTGTTGAATAAAGTTGTAAATAAAATGTATTTATTAAAATATAGGTACCTACAGAAAATTTTGTTTTTTTTTTCAAAAATATCCATTTAAAAATGCATATTTTTAGTGCGTATTTTGTATATTTAAGTACACATTTGATGATTTATTAGAGCTACAAGTCCTCTGCCCTAGTTTGAATAAATCAATAGGGATTATTGTTATTATTTTTATTTAAAAATTAGTATAAGTATCTTTTGATTACAGTAGGTATATCTATTAGTTGTGATAGGCCTGTAACTTGTAAAAATGTTCATTTGTTATTTAAATAAAACATGTCCATTAAGTATTTGTACATATGGTTATATTGTGCCAAGTGGATTAAGAAAAATAGAACAATTTTTACTAATTAACCAATATTAGCTATGCATTGGTAAGTAATGATAATTTGTTCATAAATAGAATACAAATTATTAATGCATGAGTGTCTTTAATTCAGTGGAGGTGTGAACTTTTTTTTTCTATGAAGCGACTTATTATAAGTAGTTACCCATCAGTGTGTTAATGTGAATAGTTAGTCTATACACCACCCCCACCATCAAAACCAGTTCATAAAAGTACATAAAATATTCTTAAATTATAAATAAGTATCATTAAGACCCTTCCCCACTTTTACATGAAGCAGTCGCTTCATAAAATAGTTATTCACGCCCCCACTGCTAGTATTTAAAGATTATTCAATCACACCTATAATTGTAGATTTGATATTTTACTACATTTCAAATATATCTTTAGTATTAAATTGGTATACTTTTATACTATACTAAGAGCTTAAAATAAAGAAAATGTATTGTGATAAATATCCTTATGGGGAATATGAGAATTAAGAATACAATATTAAAAAATAATTTCTTTAGCTAAATAATTGGATTTAAAATAAATTCTTAGTGGAACTTTATTTGTCCCAAAATAGTTTGGTTTAGTTAAAAATGTTGTCTTTACTATTTTTTTTAAGTTTATGATAATGTACATACTTATAACTATGAGATTTTTAAATTACCTTTGTGATAAATGTGGAGTATTTTTTCATCTATTATAATTCATTAGAATAACTTTCATATCAGCACTTAGTGAACACCTTAAAATACTTATACTATTTACTGATTCAGAAATTTTAAAATGATCATACATTTTAAATTTAAAATACATTTTACTCCAAGTTTTCTTAAATAATAGATTGACATTTTGTACTACTAAATACTAATACATTAAAATGTATAAAAACACAATTAAATTATGTAAAGCTGGATGTTGTTTCAGAACAAAAAACTTAAAACATTACTTGGGTACTAAATTGCATTTATACAAAATGTTGTCAATTATTATGTTCAAATTTTAATTTTCTAAATATTTTAGTAAGTAATTAATATTATTTCAATTATTTTAAGATTTAAGTAAATTGCTTTTTTTTATCAAATTTAAATGTTTTATTTTCTTTCAATATTTTTAATAAATTATGATATAAAAATTATTCATTTGCAAGAAAAATAATAACATTAATAAATTTAAATATAAAGTTTAAAAAAGTAAATACTTTATTTAATCAATATGTAGACATTTCAAGGCATTTTAATTTAGTTCAATTATTTAAAACTAATTTAATCAACATCTTAAAATATATTTTTTTGTAATTTACTTGTCTAAATAATTAGCAATTAATAAATTTAAAAATGGGTCTTAGAAATTTGAGGTAATAAACAAAGTATTAGAATAAAAGATATTTTATATTATATTACGATGACAATATTTGAAAATAAAATTTGAATTAAGTTAACATTTTAACGCATAATATTATGTTGTTTGGTATGCAACATAACAATTTTAATATTATTTTATTCATTTAGATAATATAAATAAATAATTTAATTAAATTAAATAGTTATTTTAGGCAAGATAATTATATCCCTATAATACCTTTATATCACTATTTATTATTTTATTATTTAATTATCATATATCAGGCAATTACCATTTTATTTTAATAATACATTTTCTTTAATATTTGCATGCTTAAAGTATACTTGTTTAATTGTTTGGCAATTGAATAAAAAAAATTATGAACATTACTATTGCTCTATTATTTTTTCAATTATTTCATTGGCCTATAAATATTTTTTTTCGGGATTTTCAAATACACAATTTGCATACATTAAAATCGCTAATAATCAATATTTATTTATATACTTTATTTGCACCTTAAATATATTGTATTGTATAGATAAGGAATATAAAAATCAATAATATATTGTAATTTAAATATTTTTGTCAGATATGTTGTATCAAAACTGAAAGTTTATATTCATATTTCTGCAATGTGGTTTAAAAAGTGAGTTTTTAATTAAATAGTTGTAGCCTGTAGGTAGATCATTTAGTAGTGTATATTTATATACCTATAAAAAATATTACTTTAAATGTATTTAAAATAAAGTTATAAAAATGAATGAAATTAAAGTATGTCCATATAAAACCAACAATAAAAATAAATAAAAAGTCTTGTATCCTTATATTAAAAATTAATAATTACAATATAACAATTTTAAATATAAAGTTGATAATTTAACTACCTATTATTTTTATATTCTATGCTTAAATTGATTTAAAAATATACTACAATGATAAAAGCAAAATTCAATATAAAGTTAGAAACAATTTATATTACATTTTTATTAAAATAATTCTAATACTAAATAATAAGTACAATATTAATATAGGTAATTTATAAATCTAGTCACTGGTATTATCACCCTAACACAGGCTGTATAAATTATATAATAATAAGTATTTATTACATATTATTTATGCAATATATATAATATGTTAATTAATCAAAATTATAAAATAATTTACACAGTTAATATCTGAATCTGAACAATGAAGATTCATGAGGACTAGCATAGTATGCTAGTACTATGCTAGGAGAGCATCTTAGATTAAATGTTAGTAATCCACATTTTCTGAACTTATCAAATCATAGAGACATTTCTGCTGTTCGTATAATTTTTGTTCTTGTGATACATGGCTCGCGATTTAGTGGGCCAATAACTGATCTTCACATACATTTTTAATAAATAAAGAAAATCAAGTCAGTTTTAATTTAAGCCCTAAGTATAACTAAAATGTTAATTTTAAAAATAAATATATTAAAATAATTGGTTTTACGTTTTTATACTATTTTTTTTTAAATTTGGCTAATGCATAATATGTAAACACCATATCAATATTCAATATTTAATTAAATCATTTTTACAATTAGGTATGCTTATTAAAAATGTAAAGCTTTTTATAAGTTGTAAATTTGATTCCATTATTCATTATCACATAGGCTTAGTAATTATATTTTACTTGGCCATTAACAAAAGTTTTGGTGGTTCCATACAGAGATGGAGCAAGGTTACCAGGAACTCTGCAAAACTCAACCAACCATTCTCGTTGAAGATTTCGAGCCAATGAAGCCACTTGAAGAAGAAGAGTTAATGGAAGCATCTTTAACTACAGACCGTAAACAAGTTATTGTTGGCATATGTGCCATGAAAAAAAAAAGTTTTTCTAAACCAATGAAAGAAATTCTCAACAGGCTAGCTGAGTTTGAATATTTAAAAATGATAGTTTTTGAAGAAGAATTATTATTAAAACCTATCGAAGAATGGCCCATTTGTGATTGCTTGATATCTTTTCATTCTAAAGGATTTCCTCTTGAAAAAGCTATTAGATATGCTGAGCTTAGGAATCCATTGGTTATTAATCATTTGCCAACTCAGTTTGCTCTCCAAGATAGAAGGCAGGTTTATTCAATTTTGGAATCTGAAGGAATTTTAATTCCTAGGTATGCAGTTTTAGATAGAGAATCCCAGGATCCAAATTTACACGAGCTAGTAGAGTCTGAAGACCATGTTGAAATAAATGGTGTTGTATTCAATAAACCATTTGTTGAAAAACCAGTTTCTGCTGAAGATCATAATATTTATATTTATTATCCTACTTCAGCAGGAGGTGGAAGTCAGAGACTTTTTCGGAAAATCGGTAGTCGTAGTAGTGTTTATTCTCCAGAATCTAGAGTTAGGAAAACTGGTTCTTTTATATACGAAGATTTTATGCCAACTGACGGAACTGATGTAAAAGTATATACAGTTGGCCCAGATTATGCTCACGCGGAAGCACGGAAGTCACCTGCTCTGGATGGTAAAGTTGAACGTGATTCTGAAGGTAAGGAGATACGATATCCTATTATCCTCAGTAATTCTGAAAAAATGATTTCTCGTAAGGTATGTTTAGCATTTAAGCAAACTGTATGTGGCTTTGACCTACTACGAGCAAATGGTAAATCTTTTGTTTGTGATGTGAATGGATTTAGTTTTGTTAAAAATTCAAATAAATACTATGACGATTGTGCCAAAATATTAGGAAACATGATACTTAGAGAATTGGCACCTACACTTCATATACCTTGGTCAGTTCCTTTTCAACTAGATGACCCTCCAATTGTTCCTACTACTGTTGGGAAAATGATGGAATTACGGTGTGTTGTGGCTGTTATAAGACATGGAGATCGTACTCCTAAACAAAAAATGAAAGTTGAAGTTAGACATTCCAAATTTTTTGATGTGTTTGAAAGGTATGGGGGTAAAATGAAAGGAGAAGTTAAATTAAAACATCCTAAGCAACTTCAAGAAGTTTTAGATATTGCCAGAGCATTGTTAGATGAAATTGAGCATCATGAAGCTGATCAAGAGCTTGAAGAGAAAAAAAGAAAACTTGAACAATTAAAAAGTGTTTTAGAAATGTATGGTCATTTTTCAGGAATAAATCGTAAAGTTCAAATGAAATATCAACCTCACGGAAGACCAAGAAAAGAACAAAGTGTAAATTTTAAACAAGATCCATCACTTGTTCTAATACTTAAATGGGGAGGTGAATTAACTCCGGCAGGGAGAGTTCAAGCTGAAAAATTAGGACAAATTTTCAGATGTATGTATCCTGGAGGCCAGGGTAGAAATTCAGATACTCAAGGATTGGGGCTACTTAGATTACATTCTACATTTCGCCATGATTTAAAAATTTATGCAAGTGATGAAGGCAGAGTGCAAATGACAGCTGCTGCATTTGCAAAAGGATTATTGGCTCTTGAAGGAGAATTAACACCAATTCTTGTACAAATGGTTAAAAGTGCCAATACAAATGGTTTATTAGATAATGATCGTGATTCCAGTGAACAACAAAATATGACAAAAGAACAGTTACACAAATTAATGCAGAATGACCATATATTTACTCCTGAAGATCGAGCAATGATAAATCCTTGTAGAGCTATTAGTATAGATGAAGCATTAGATTATGTAAAAAATCCTGTTCAGTGTTGTGAAATAGTACAAGAACTTATACAGAAGTTAGTTGCTGTTGTAGAATCCAAAAAAGATGATCCTAAAAAAGCAGACACTGTATTATACCATGGTGAAACGTGGGAACTTATGGGACAACGATGGTCAAAAATTGAAAAAGATTTTTATACTAAAAATAAAAAATTTGATATATCCAAGATTCCTGATATATATGATTGTATAAAATATGATTTACAGCATAATCAACGAACCTTACAATTTGAAGAAGCTGAAGAATTGTATACGTATGCCAAATATTTGGCCGATATAGTTATCCCTCAAGAATATGGGTTGGATATTGATGAAAAGGTTACTATAAGTCAAGGAATTTGCACTCCTTTATTAAGAAAACTTAAATCTGACTTGCAACGAAATGTTGAAGAGCCATGTGAAGAAGCAGATGATGAAACAGTAAATCGTTTAAATCCTACATATTCATATGGTGTATTAAGTCCTAGAAGACATGTAAGATCTCGTTTATATTTTACTAGTGAAAGCCATATCCATTCACTTTTATCTATTTTGAGATTTGGTGGCCTGTTAGATGTGTACAATGATGAACAATGGGGTCGAGCTATGGAATATGTCAGTATTGTTTCAGAACTTAACTATATGACTCAAATTGTCATTATGTTGTATGAAGATCCTACCAAAGATGTAAAATCCGATGAGAGATTCCATGTAGAACTACATTTCAGTCCTGGTGTTAACTGTTGTGTTCGAAAAAATTTACCACCGGGTCCTGGTTTCCGACCACAGACAGGTAGTAATTTCAAAACAAAACATAAAGATTACGAAGAGGATGATTCATTAGATGAAGATGAAGGGCATAGTAGATTTTCTGTGACAGAACCGCAAATTGAAGAAGAAGAAGAAGATCATAGTCGGTTTTCTATTACTGAAGATGATAAAAAAGAATCATCTGAACCTCCAATATTTTCTGAGGATGACACTTGCGATGGACCAATGAAGTTCAAATTTTGTCAGCCTCAAAATGCCACAGCCAAGAGACATTGTTATTTTTCACATTTGTTTTCTGCATCTCCGCCAACCAGTAGTTTGTTTAGTACTGCTGTAATTAGTGGCTCATCTAGCACTTCAGATTTACATGATTTGATGACAGGTCCTTCAAGCTATGCTGGTTCAATAATTGGTTGCGATGGGGTTCCACCAATAAGACCTTTAGAAACATTGCACAATGCATTGTCGTTAAATCAAGTTATAACTTTTTTTGATAAGGTTATTAATAACCAAGAACCAAGTTCACCAGAAATTTGGCCATAATATGTTAATTATTTTATTATAAATTCCAATATTAAACAATATGGTTAGAATTACTAAAAATCTATTAATTCATTATATACCTACGTTTTTAAAATTATTATATTCTTAATGCTTGAACAAAGTATTAACTAAACAAAAATATTTATCATTTTTAACTAAATGTTACTCTTATGAATTAAGTGTTTAAAAAATGATGAATGTATTACAGTAGATAATATTATATAATTTATAAATCAATATTTATATTCCTATAATAATATTTTAATAAATCAACGGTTCTCAAGTTTTTTTTTTATTGAAGTCTTATTGAATTTGCTAGTATTGTAAGGTTTCAATCATTTAAATAATTACCATGGGTAAATGTTATATCCATTTTTTAATTTTAGAGTTACATAATATTATGTATTAGTTTAAATTAAAGTTTAAGAAACATTTACTTAGAATTTATAAAAGTGAAAAATGTAAATGCTTGGTTTAAATAATTAAGCGGGTTTGACATTTCCCTGGAAAAAAATCATAGCTTCAATAAAATATGTTTGAGAACCACTGTAGTAAAAATTAGAATATATTATATTTGTGATTTTGATGTTTACAGTTTTAAAGTCTAAGTTAATGTAATGTTAATTAATGTAAGTACCTGAATTTGTAAATATTTTATGTTGTTGAATATTTTTGTGGACCAAAAATACATAATATTTAATTTATTTACTAAAACTATTACTATTTTTATTGTTATTGTGTGGTTATTGATCAACTTCAGAAATACTGGCAAGGCTATTCCCATCTTAAGTAGATAAATATATACAATACTTTAAAGTAGTAGGTATTATTTAAAAATGATTTTATACTGAAAACAAAAAACTATTATATTATCATATTTAAATAAAATAATTATAAAAACTATCAGCCATCGGTGCAGGGCGTTATTGGCCTTGACAATTTAGTATTAAGAAATATTATTTCACTATTCATACTTTAAACTCTATTTAAATTTTGATAAATTGGTTCTTTATTAATTTCTTTTCAATTTTATAACAGTTCTAATTAACTTTATTGTCATGTTGAAATGTTCATCTTTTTATACATCTTAATTACCGTTAAATTAATGATAATAAAAACAAGTATTGTTTACAATAATTATTTATAAGTAAAATATAAAATGTACATACATGAGTCAAGCTTTTTTTAAAATGACTATTGTTAAACACTTATATTAATTCAATACTTGATGCAATGAGAAGCACTTATTTTGCAATTAAAAGTAAGAGTTCAATAAATGTGGTTATTTTAACATTAAGTAACCTTAGGTTAAATTGTTTACACATATACTATAGCAGGGTATGACGCGTTCTGGTTTGTGTACTACCACATTCTCTCGGCAAACATAGGATATGGGTATAATAGTATGTGGAGTTAAAACATAAATTTGTAATTATTAAACGTTCAATAATTAACATTTTTAAATGCAGTGCTTATTTAAAATGAATGCATCATGTTTTTAATTCTTAAGAAATGTAAAATTGATGAAGGATAAAATTAATTTTATAATAAAAACTAACAGTATGATGGTATCAATTATTGCAACTAAAAATGATAATTTTAAGATTTCTCTGCGTGTATAGTTTGGTAATATTTTTTAAATTGTTGAAATTACACATATAATCTATGACTTATTTTCTTACAACACGTCCGTCGTCCTAATTGATAAAATTCTCATATCGTCTAGTTTTTCGATTAAAATACTCTCGTTTTTAGAACTTTAATATTTTAGCTAAGAAATAGTGTCAATTTAAAAATACCTACCTACCTACAAGTCAACAAAATAATATGTTAACTTATTTTATGTTTATTTATTATAACCAGATTCGTCAGATGATAAATATATATATATAAATAACTTCGTATCCCATGCCATATGTTCAATGATAAATGTGTATAATGTATATATTAATAAATAGTAATTTTATATAATAACATTTATAATAACAAAACGTAAAAATAACAACAAATTAGCTTTGATCGTGATTTTTATTAAATTATAGTCTTATTTTTAAACTAGCTGTATATACAGACTTCGCTCGGGAAAAATAAACAAACTTAAAAATGGAGGTATATTGGTGTATTTCGGTTTTATATAGTGTACGTCGCTTTCTGAACTTTTTCGATCGAGATGGACAATCTACCTGCGGGGAAATAGATATAGCAAATAGTATGTTTTCGAACGTTATTCAACTACTCCTTAACTTTCTTGATATCTCTAATAACAATCTTTGGAACTTTCGTTATTATCAGTCAATTATTTGTTGAGTCTATAAGCTACAAACCAGTGGCAGATACCATGGGGGGGGGGGGGCAAAGGGGCGTTCGCCCCTTGAGTTTTTTAACGTTATTTTTTATTATAATATTTGGCTAAACAAAAGAGGTAATTAAATGTTTGAAAATTCATAAATTAATGTAATACTACCTATATAAATATTGAAAATAATAATCGAATATAAATAATGATTGATGAAAAAAAATTAAATGTTATAAAATCATTGGTTTTTCTATAAATACTGTAATTGTTTATCGATTATATAACTATAAATTTAATTTTTTTCTTACGTAAACCAATTGCAAGCAGAAATAAACAAATATGTGGTTATGATTTCAATATTTTTACTTGTTTTTAATGTAGCGGATGAGCCACCCTAAAAGAACAGGTTCAATCTAATGCTTCCTTGAATCGTAAAAATCGGCCAAATATTTTTTGTTAATCTAGTATTTTTTTTTTTAATCATAAGTATTATACATTTTGCTTTTAATGAATAGTTGCTGTTACCTGTGGATTATATTGGTGCGACCCGTCCCGTACCCCAAATAGGTAATATGTGTGAAAAATGTTGTGCCAATTGGTCAAAACTCAAAAGTAGTGGATTTGCTGAGATTTGCATATACATAATTTAGTTATACCCTAAAAAATAATATTTGTTAACTGACTATATATTATAATCGATGTACCTATCGTTTCCGGTTTGCTTCAATTGAAATTTTCTCATATTTTTTTGTCAAATTCGGTCGAGTATTTTTTTAGTACCTTTATAAACGTCACTTTCCTCTGATAAATAATAACTACTCAATAAAATAGTTTCTTAATTTTACACTTAAATAGAATAGTTCTAATGATTAGCCTGAATGACAAAATATAATACTATACGGCAAATTATATCCAAATATTCAATCACAATAATTATTTTATTACCTATAACTATGTAACCCTTAAATATAAACAAAAAATATTAGGGTTGGAAAAAGAAAGTAAAACCCCTTTCTGAGTCTCAAGGAATCTATTGATATAGATTTTTTACCTCAATCTGTTAAGTCGTTCGAAATTACACAATTACCACAGACGCACAGAATATCTTAAATTATAATCTAAAGATATTTTGTTATGTGATTTTTTAACGGTAATGTATTGCATTCGACGAAGAAAAAAACGATTGATTGAGTGAATATTATATTCACCTGCGTTTAATCATGCCAAAAATAACTATTAGGTCTAATTTGTTACAAGAAACCAGCCTCAAAGTTGAAGGATGAAACGTTTTTACTACTCCAAAAGGTAATGACTGTGACACACACAAAAATACACTGTATAGCCGATATATTCATCGCTTCACTCGGAATCTAAAATATAAATGCCGATGTTAAATATTTTTTTTTTTTTTTTTACTACAAAATTAACAATTTATAATAATATTAAAATTATTCCTCAAATAAAAAATAATTTTCAACGAAATTATGTTATGGGGCCCATAAACTGCGACACTACGGCTCTGATCCAAAGGAGTTGCACAGGAGGGGGGCCTTAACTAAGGGGGGTTTTAACTTTTAAACTAAGTAAAATTCTAATTGCACCATTGTTCTTAACTCGTTGAAATACATAGGTTTTACAAATAAATCACTTGGGAGCTAACAGCTAAACTGCTGCATTTATGCCTTTTTTATTATTATTATATTATAAAGATTAAAAAATAATACAATTTTGTTTGCCTGGCTTATGACATCCCTGTCCCCAAACGGCCAATCGTTTTTAAATCGTATAACATTTGTATGCATTTTATGATTCGTTTGGCGAAAACCAGAACGAAATACAACTGCTTTATTTCTGTTGTAGACAAATGGGTGAAAAAAGTGCACCGCTTGTGTCCGTATTTAGACACGATCAACCGACAGGTGTTGGACTTTGATTTCGAAAAATTATGTTCCGTGTCGCTGTCGCGGATCAACGTCTACGCGTGTCTAGTGTGCGGTAAATATTTTCAAGGTAACGTATATTATTTTGCGCTCGAAACGAATAACGCCGCATGTACTAATATATTGTGCTTGTACTTTTCATGGACCCGTTCCAATCGACGACGATCTACTGCGGCTGTTTATCATCGTTTTGTTTATGATCGATGGTCATTGCAGGTCGCGGCACCAACACTCACGCCTACACTCACAGCGTCGCCGAGAGTCACCACGTTTTTTTGAACCTACAAACCTTGAAATTCTACTGTCTGCCCGATAACTACGAAATAGTCGGTTAGTATATAAAAGCGTAGCATTTTTTTGTGGACGTCATCCTGTCGAGTTTAGGTATTTACGTGTTATTACTTTATTAGTATTGACGCTAAACGAATGTGCGGTTGTTGACTCCGCCTCTGACCGCTGTTGACTAATTGAAACCAGATATTTTAGGTGACGTTCATATCAAGAATGTGTGAATTTCAAATGCATGTTTAATTTAAACTATTTTTTTTCTTACTGTGTTTAAAAACTTTATATCCTTTGGAATATGATAAAAAACGCAGTACAATTATGACAGATTACTATTTATTTTCAAAGATCTCACCAACAGCTGTTGCTATCTAGTATGACATCGCTTCATGGTAGGTAGTGTCACCAACCGCACTTACCTTTGACCCAACTATAATTATCAGTTATTAATTTACAGCTGGGATTTAAATGCCCGAAAAAATCACAAAAAAATGCAAAATTGCAGATATGATACGTTTGAAAATGTATTTTTTGCTGTTTAAAATCTATATTGTATATATTGTCCCACCATATCTTACCTATGAACTGTGCTAAGTCCGCGCAATCTTCTGTGCCCATAACGTTAACAACGTTAATATTTTTAGTTGGCATGTAATGAAAAAATAAATATAATGAGTATAATGATGAAAGAGCGGGTATTAGTAAGTCGCTCTGTTGTATTTAAGGTGTCTAGAGAGCAATGGCGAAAATCCATTAAAATTTCAGGGGGGCAAACATTATTAGCATCAATGTAAGCGGGGGGCTTCGATTCTACAAAACTAAAATACAGAGTTTTAAAGGAGTATACCCTAATTAGAGTATAATTTACAAGTTTATTGCATGTATAATATGGAATAAATGTCTAATATATTATGTATACTTGTGCACAACGCTATTAGATTCCTCGCTGGACGACATCAAGTACGTGCTGAACCCGACTTTCGCGCCCAAGCATGTCGGCCAGCTGGACACGTGTGACAAACGGTCGCGGGCAATCGACGGCACGCTTTATCTGCCTGGCATCGTGGGCCTGAACAATATCAAAGCCAATGACTATTGCAACGTCATCTTACAGGCGTTATCCAACGTCACGCCACTCCGGGACTACTTTCTGGATGAAAGGAACTACGCTAAGGTGAAACGGCCACCCGGCGACAGCGTATTCCTGCTAGTCCAGCGGTTCGGTGAGCTCATGCGGAAGCTGTGGAACCCGCGAAACTTTAAGGCGCATGTGTCGCCACACGAAATGTTACAGGCGGTCGTCCTGTGGAGCGGCAAGAAGTTTCAGTTCACCGAGCAGGGTGAGTACCGCCACCATTAACTGATTAACTGGGGCTCATACAAAATTGTTTTCCTGTTTAGTGTCTACCTATACTATGCCTAGTATACACTATACTGCAGTATAATACCTAAATTATTTTGTACTTTTAGCTAATGGGTATTATCTTTTCTATATAACTCTTATCCACATAATATCTCGGCCTATATTTTAGTGTCTATGGTAAACTTTTTTTTTTTTTGATCCTGTACTCCTGGAACACCCCCATATAAATACGCCACTGATTCCATATACTCGTAACTTATAAGTAATATTATATTGCTGTTACAACCGTTTAAATATTAATTACTACAGAAACGGTGCTCGCCCTTTTTTATGACATAATCACTAATGGACCATCTCTTGTGTGTGTGTGTGTGCGTGCGTAGGCGACCCGATTGACTTTTTGTCGTGGTTTTTGAACTCTTTGCACAGAGCGTTGAATGGAAAGAAGAGCCGTCACTCCAGTATCGTGTACAAGACGTTCATGGGCAGTATGCGCGTGAAGACTCGAAAGATTCCGCCTGTGGAGCTGGACGAAAAACAGAGGTACAGTCTGCTGTGCACGGACGAATATGCCGAGCACGTGTCCGAATCGCCGTTCCTATATTTGACTTGTGATCTGCCGCCACCACCGTTGTTCAAAGACGAAGTCATGGAGAACATCATACCGCAAGTATGTAATATACTAATATGTAACCAATTGTCGGCGACCTCGAATTTAGCTGGGTGTGCAGGTGATTAACCGGTCGAATCGTGTGTTTAAAGGTGAGTTTGTATTCTCTGCTGACTAAGTTCAACAATGAATCGGAAAAAGAGTACAAGACTTACAAGGAAAACTTCATGAAACGTTTCGAGATCACTCAGCTCCCGCCGTACTTGATCCTATACATAAAGGTTTGGATGATTGTATTGTGTGTATGCGATTGTCACCGATCGGGCACGCGTTTCAATTTAATAAATTATTTGTATTTATCATTAATCACATATCATATGCTATTCCGGCTCACTCGTTTCAGCGTTTTACGAAGAACACGTTTTTCGTCGAGAAGAATCCCACTATCGTCAACTTCCCGGTAAAGTGAGTACAAAGAAAAGAAATTATAATATATAAATCGTATTCCTACATTGGCGTCGCGCTAAAAAAAACTACATAGTACTACAACTACTAGATAGCTGATTTGGCTGCTGTATAGTTTTGTGTAATGTTGAAGTGGACAAAATAGCCAACAGTTCTAATCAAAGAGCACCCGTGTTTAAAATTTGTTCATTGAACTTTGAAATGTAATTTGACAGTAACCTTATATAAATATGCAAATGTAATCAAACTATCGCTTTTCAAATCTTATCAATGACAAATTTGTAAATATTGATCTCTATGATGAAAAAAGTCGGTAATATTACCGACTTCGACATTAGCCAATTCGGCTATCTAGTTACCTAGTAGTTGTATTACATATTTGTGGCACTTGGTTAGGAAAGTTATAGGAGTGGCATATTATACTTCTGTTTATATGTAGGTCTCGATTTAAGCTTTAAAGTAGACCGAACCATTAACCTATTCTATACAAAGATAATTGAAGAGATTAAAAAGACATAATTATTGAATAATTTATAAATTTTAGGTAAAAAGTTCATATTCTTTGATTTTTTTTTATCTATTTTTATGAATCTATAATCTGTTTATATAATCGAATGTTTCCTGACTGACTGATCAACATAGAGCCTAAACTAATGATAGCTAGAGACTTGAAATTTTCATGGTACATTCGTACCACCACGTGAGGGTGAACTAACGTAAAAGATTTTTCAAAATTCGCATCTTAAAGAAGTGCTGACCCAAAGATTTTGAGAATCACAAAAGAAATAAAAAAAATTTGGTTTATAAATGGTTGCCATTGGTTACTTGGGCAGACGAGTTAAATCAAATTGTTGCTTTATATATTATTGTCTTGAATAAAGAAATTGTATCTTACAATAAATAAGAGTATTTATAAATTGATTCTTCTATATTATCTTAAATCTTTGTTGTCTATAGACTCAACTATATTCTACCAATTTTGACAAAATATTCAGAAATTGTTCATTTGTTCTTAGAGACAGCAAAAAAGTTTAGAGGGAGAAACACGTTTGAAAATATACCAAGAGCTTTAATATCTGAACTGAAAAACTGAGGTACACTAAAACCGATATAACGTCATATTTTATGTTTGTTCATTTTTACCATGAACATTTTATTCTCAATTATTTCACATACATGTTTAGACATTTTCTTTTGCTAAAGATTTGTGCAAAATAGCAAAAAACTTATTTTCCCCTTTTATAACAAAACTTTTTTATCAAGTCAAGTTTTCGTTATAGCCTGGTATACATGACAGCGTATTATTATTTTTATCCTACCAGTTTTTCCAACCATAGCATGTAAAAAAAATACATGACGTAGTTCATAGTATAATATAGTAGTACCTATACTATAATGTAACTGATAAGTTATAATTTTTTTCTTGAATAATTTATGTATATTTAATTAATTGTTCTGCATATTTAAGATTTGTATATGCACATTTTCTCAATATTAACCTATATAACTTCTAAGGCTGCCGAGCCCTAGTTATGTGACCGTTATTAATATTTACATTTTCCGTTTTAAGGAACGTGGACTTTGGAGACATACTCACGCCAGAGGTAAAAGCAGCGCATAAAAATACTTCTTACGACTTAATCGCGAACATCGTACACGACGGGGAACCAAACAAAGGCACGTATCGCGTGCACGTGCTAAAACAAGGAAACAGCAAGTGGTACGAGATGCAAGATTTGCACGTCAGCGACATACTTCCGCAGATGATCACTCTGACCGAAGCGTACATCCAGGTAATGATCAATAATAATAATGATGATAATATGTAATAACTAATAGTATAATGTCGACGACTGTTGTTTTTATTGCGTTATATACACTACGTGATTACCGATTCCAGGCCGGAGTGTCCGCAAAATAAAAATCACATATTATATATAGGTCCTAAAAAAATTTTACCTTCTTAAAAATTAAGATTAAATAATTTGGTTCTAAATTATATAATTTATCTATTCAATTAATATAATACAATTTAATTTCACTGCCCAGTGTTTATTATTTCAAGATGACTTTAGAAATCATGTGTTAAAATTAGAACATTATGGTTTTATATACTTGAAAAGTTAAACCATTAATAACATTTCTAAGAACAGAAATTGTTACTAAAATATATGTAAATAAAACTGTGTCTGGAGTCTGGTGTGGCCCGGTGGTTGGCTGAAGTCACTAATGTGTGCTGCGGTCAAACATCGACCGGCGTCGCAGGCTTCCGGATGGGTGACCACCCGGGTTCTTTGTGACGGATCCTTGCCAATACGTTCCAATTGTACCAATTATAACCCCCATAAAAACCCAATGGCCTGTTGCCAAGGGTAAATAAAACCATTTCCACTGTAATAATATGGACGGGCATGATTTTGTTGTACTCAAATATAGCACAATTAAGCATATTAATCATATAAGTTATTCACGCATCCCGCAAATTCGAAGTTCGAAAAATAATTGCAAATAAAAGATAACTTTCATTCAAGAACTAAATAGCTGATTACTAGTGATTAGTAAAAGATAATAAATGTTCCAAAGAAGAATACAGTCATCATTAGTCTATTGAGTATTGGCCTTGGTCAACTATAAATCAATAGCAATAGCATGTACCTACAAAAGTATGCAACTCTGAGCCCTATTGTATAGCTTAAATTAAAGTGTATTAGCTGACCGTTATATTTACGGTAGTTATCTATTAGCGTGTTCTGAATAATTGAAGTCGACGTTGCATGTTCTGATAGTTAGCACATATTATTAAAAGTAGATCAAAAGTTATTAATAACAAGAACAAAATAAAATGACAACGTTGGAATACAACTGTGAAATATTGAAGCCCTATAATGATACAATAATGCGTCAATCGTACAAACAATTGTAACAAAAAACCTAATAGTTTACTTGTAACTTATAGTAGGATGCGTGTAATCGATTTTTACTGACCAAAAATAGTTATTATTAAATATTTCCGTTGGTGTGTTCTCTTGTTATGTTTGTCAGTTTGTTATCGACGTGTTCCCTTGCATTAACAATCGTTAGACTAAGATGCCTAAATTGCCTGACCATAGTGCATCGAGAAAACCGTTCTTCGGTCTAAATCGTGATAATATACATTATACAAGCATTGAAGCATTGTTGTCATTTGAAACTCTAAATGTAATAAATTAAAATGTTAAGAAAAACAATGGTATTTAATAAAACATTTTCAAAAAAATGTGATGTTTATTTAACATATTCTACTTTAAAATTGATTATAATTATACGCACCATTTTGTAAAATGCCATATATTTTAGATTCTGAGCGGAGCGAAAATTGTATTGATTTTACGGTGATATGTTTTTTTATTTTTTGTGTAACTCTAAAACAAATGATTGTAGATACATGAAATTTTCACTGAATGTTTATATTAGCATTTTCTATACACCATAAGACTTTCAAAATATTTTGACTTGTTTTGAGCTGTGTACGAACATATTCAGTTTCCAATTTTTTAGTTTCATTTTCTATAAATGTCAATTAAATTGTATTCGTTGGGTAAAAAGGTTGAAAATGTAATACAAGGCTTCTAGTATATTGTTACAATGACACTTGAACAATTTTACATAGTCACAAATTTTTTATGAAGCATTTAAAGTTCGAATTTCGACAAAAGGCGTAAAAATCACGAAAATGGAAAAATTATTTTAAGTTAGATTTACAAAATTTTTTTTTTTTAATCAAAGTTTGAAAATTTAATACAAGATTCCTCATAAGTTTATCTATCTTTATCAAAAAAAATGTCTACCGGAGAGTCAAATTAAATTTTAATGAGCGTTTGAAGTTTAATTTTTTTAACATTGCATATTCACTAGAATTCTCATTTAGCGATTTTCTTATTTTGTTGTAATTTACAAACAAATAATTGTAGATACATGAAATTTACACCATATGTTTATTTTATCAATTCCATACTAGATAAAATTTTTAAAATATTTTATCTCGTTTTGAGCTGTTTACGGACATTTTCAATTTTCAATTTTTTTAGTGTTTTTCTATAATTGTAATTGTTTTGTTAAAAAGCTTGAAAATTTAATACAAGGCATATTGTTTAAAAATGTATACCTATATTAAAAATGCATAGGTACGATTTCTTTTGATAAGCGTTTAAAGTTCAAATTTTGCCAAAATGTATCAAATTTAAAATTTAAAAATTATTTTGTAGGTAGTAAAAATATATAAAATTTTCAACTTTTATACCTAAGAATTCCAAATTTAAAACAGTTTCACGCAAATTGGTAAATAAATTACTTTATTCACAATAATATCATCAAACATACTCATATTAATATCATATACTGTACCTTCTTCGGTCAGAATCGTTTTTCGTATACAAATTTAACACCATCCATTATAGTGTCCCACTATTGTAACCTATTATACAGCAGAACGACACCCACTAGTCCACCTTCTTTATTTACTTTTTCAGTGATGATAATAATAATAATTATAGCGTAATTATATTTTAAATTTTAATTATTTAAAAAAAATAATTTATTTGTTTAATTGTGTGTTTTAAAAAATATTTATTAATTCTCGTGTTTAATATTTCTAGATTTACAAGCTCAGAACTGATAGATAGCTGTACAATTTGTTTTGAAGATATTTTTAATAAAAATAATTTATTTGTGTAGTTTTTATTTATCATTTAAGAAATAGGTAAGTCAAACATTTGATTTTACATACATGTAATAATAATTTCTGTATTTTTTTTTTAACACAAAACCATACACAATAAAATTATTTATATTTTAATAAAATAATAAACTGTATATTAAAATATAAAATTTAAAACAAATATTTAGTTCGACAATCATTGTCACCTAAGCATTGTCAACCTAATGTGTTTATTTTGAATATATATGTACCTAATATGGAAATTGTAATGTAATGTAATTTTGCAAGTCGATTTGTATGTTTGATTTAATCTAGAAATGTATAAACGTATACAACTATAAAATATATTATTTTTGTCAGCAGAGCTTTTACCTATCTATTTTATGGCGTTTTTTGATTTTTATTAGTTTAAACTGTTAAGGTTTAATGAAATAATGTTTTCCAAAAACAAATTGTATATATTATAATATAGTAATTTTATTATAATATTATTTCATGTATTATTAACTATAGTGCGTTTCATAACAACTGCGACTCGACGCAAACGTGCCTAGTGGTGTTCTTTCATTGAGGTTTCTAAAACTAGCACGTAATAATGCGCGGTGAATTTAAAATTGATAACGAATATTTTACAAATTTTTTCGATCTTAGTTAAAAAACCCTGGTTTGAGACAAAACCACCACGAAGCTCGTTAGTGTCGAGTCGCAGTTGCTATGAAACGCACTATAGCTGTTAATGCCTGTTTACCGATTAATGATTGGTGTGAATAGGTTCGTAGAATACGAGTACATTACACTAGTGTTCAATATTGCGCCTAATTATATTTTAACTCGCCGCAAATTTGTTTCCGAGAATCGAGAGAATGTTGATGCGCTCTTTGTACAAACCAATACTCGTCATACCCCGCCGCAAACATAAAAATCACAACTTTTTCGGTGAACGGAATATAGATATGAATGATACATAATAATATGATACTCGATATTTTACCTATAGATTTATATTACGCAGTATATTTTCAAAGTTTGGAGCAAATATTTATTGGAATAAATAGTGATTAGAGCAATCAATTATAGGAAACAAATACCTAATTTGAAATAACGATTTACAGAGATTATATTTTAAAGCCTAGGATTAGAGGTATAAGATCAATATACTTTATCCTATCGGATTAGTTTACGGAGTTTTCAAATTTCAAATTTCTGTACATCGGAACAAAATGGGGCCCAATGTCTATTGTAATAAATAATAATAAATACCAATCATAAAATATCAAGTTGGCACCGACACATTATGCCATGACTATGAAGCTGACATCAAATATTTTATAGATTTTGCTAAGGCCTCTGAACTTTGTACACCCATAAACAAACATGCCGGTTAATTGTGGGTGAACCGGCACATTGTCCGATTCCAAAAAAAATTGCTCCAAATTCTTCAGTCCAGTCAAATATGCTAGATTTTCTAAACTATTTTTGAATTTTGATAGGACCACTGCTTCCCTAGAGGGATTTTTTCAAATTTGGCATCAGCACCGGCACATTCCGATTCCCCCCCAAAAAAATTGCCAAGTTAATTATTTAATAAACTAGCTAGGCCATTTTTTAATTTTGCTAGTAAGTAAGAACCCTACTTTTTTGGGGGAAATTTCAAACATTCCTAGATTCCAAAAAAAAATCAAGTCAAATTATTCTGACAAATGATAAAAGAAAAATAAATTTTTATAGCCTTTTTTTATTCTAATTAGATAGTTTATGAAATATAAAATCTATAACTTATAAAATATCTTAATTGAATAAATACAATTTTAAAAGCCACGTTGAATAAAAAAAAAGGCAGGTTGACCTATAAAGAAAATCTATATTTAAGGGCAGTGGCGTACGCAGGGGTAGGGTTCTGACCCCCCCTTAAAATGGCCTCCTTTTACAAAAAATCTTATTTACCACCATTTCAAGACACATAGTCGATCAATTGTTGGTTATTTTTAATAGAGATAAAATAAATTGTTAAATATGACAAAGACGTCGATAATCATAGTTTCAGTTTTTTTTCGGCTGATTTAGAATATTGCTAAACGTCTGCTATAATAGTCGTATGGTGTATCATCGTATATCGATTATTTCTACGTTTATTACGACCCGAAGAGGCTCTATAGATGATCAGGTGTCCAGGCTAAACACTCAAGTACTCGAAATGTAGGTTACATTTTTAGACAAACTATAATTTGTTATAACCAATTATATGAAAACTGTTTAGCAAAAAATAATGTAGATTATTTACTCAGGCAAAACCCTAACCGAACTAAAATCCTGCGTACGCTACTGTTTAAGGGCTTTGATTACCGACCGTTTCTAAGGAGTTTAATATAGGCAATTTTCTATTCGTTTGCATGGGGGTCGTATGAATTTGTGTGTAGTAACACTATATTAAGTGATGTGAGTGTGAGTGTGAGGGACTATATAAAATAAATAGCGAAGCGCACCCGCAACCGCACGCACATGTCATAACAATGCATTTACAAACTTATTATAAATGTAAATTTTAGTGAAACACTGAAACTTAGTTTCGTATTTCCAATAGTATAGCTTACTGAGTGACATTACAGTATGAACACCTATTATACAAATTTTCGATATTGTATTTTCAATACCCAATATTTTTCTCTAAAAATTGTAATATTTTACTTTTTGAATTTTAATTATTGAGTATGGTAATTAAAATATCGAAAATTAACTTTTATACAGGCGTCAGGCATAGATTAACTTCTCTTCTACAATATTGATAATAGGTGTATTTACTCTCAAACCGCTCAATAAAGGGGTACGTAATAAATGTCAAATATTCATAATATAATATAATAATAATTAAAATTATTATTTTTTCTATTTAAATTGCCTACTACAACTTTAGCTGACTTTGTTTCGTCAGTAGGCGAAACCTCATTTTTTTAATTACTTTCCAAACAGAAAGATGATCATGGCTTACTCATTTTGAAAAACGCGTTGGTTCCACCGTTCTGTTTGGTTCTGTTTCCGTTCTGTTAGGTTCACTTGGTTCGTTCGATATCCATTATCAGGGGTAGTTTGATGGACACTCCATATTGATGGTGGATAGAGTGCCGAGTGTTGGAATTTCGAAGTCTGATACCATTATTTGGATTATACTGAACACTCCTATAAGACCCATGAACATAGGTGGTAGCAAAATAATATATCAAATCTATTGCCTCCAGTGGCATAATTATTGTTCTTAAAAAATCGATTCCCTCTACTACTTTTCTGGTAAAAATGTTAGACTATTGGGTTATTTCTACAAAGTATACAAAAATTATTTTTATTTCTATTCATATTTTCAAGTCCAGGACCCTGTATTTCTACGCGTGTTTCGGGTGAGGTGATAAAGCACCATTTAATACAGACATCGTTTCCAATTGTATTTTTTAATACTTCAATCACAGCCTTTTTAAAATCTAGTTGTACAATGAGATGATTAAGATAAATTTTCCTCATTAGTTTTTTCTAATAAAATTTTAATTAACTGTTCATATGTAGACTGGATTTTTCTTTTTAATAAGCAAAGTACATGTATAATAAATATTGATTTTACTTGAATCCTTATTACTAAAGACCGGATTTAGCATATTATGCATATTCATATTTTTATAAGCTATTACATGCAGTAAATGGATTTTCATCAATCATAGTTAAATAAATAATGTTACAAATTTTTATTTTGCATATTTTTGCATATTTTGGGTACAAGTGCATATTTTCCATAAATTGCATATTACGTATATATTTAAATATTTTTATTTAATTTTATAACTGTATGTACCATTATTATACACAAATTTGTTCAAAACACAAAAATTGAAAATATTTTTAAAAATATAATAGGCAGATTGTATACTGATTTTCCCGTCGTATAGTTTTATCTTATCTAACATTATCAAGTTATCGACTATCGTTTATTTATACTACAGAACACAGACTGACAGACTAACGACTGTAGTTCGAAGTGTACATTCGGCAATAGTCAACGACGTCAACGTAGTTCTAAATAAACACATATTAATTTTATATAACATTGTTTGTGTTTTTAAATTACAATGCCAAAGTTTCCAAGTTCAAAATTACCATCACTTAGAAAATGGATTGAACCGTATAATAAATCAGGTGAGGTTTTCAAAACCTTAAATAATAATTCAGTTTTTTGTCAGTATTGTAATAAAGTAGTCGTAGTAGAAAAAAAGTTTCAAATTGATCAGCATGTTAAGTCATTTTCACACGAAAATATTCAAAAACTCCAACTTCTAAACAAACATTCGTTAACCAACAGTCAACTTCAAGTGAAAATCAATCAGTATTTTTCCAAGAACTTTGTTCAGCTATGATTTCTTCTAACATACCACTGCATAAATTACAAAATACCAATTTTAGGTCTTTTTTGGAGAAATATACTCATCTACATATACCTGATGAAAGTACCCTAAGAAAGAATTATGTAATCAAATGTTACACAGATATTTTAACAAAAATACGAGAGAAAACATAGGAAGTTCATTCATTTATTTTTGTATCGATGAAACTACTGACCCACGAGGCAAATATGTTGCGAATTTTATTGTTGGAAAGTTAAATGTTGATTCACCATCAAAATCTTATCTTTTAGCATCTAAAGTTCTTGAAAAAACAAACAATAATACTATAGCAAAATTTGTAAATGATTGTCTTAGAATATTATGGCCAGAGGGAGGTAATGACGAAAAAGTTTTGTTGATGTTATCCGATGCAGCCCCATATATGGTTAAGGCTGCCAAAAATTTAAAACCATTTTATTCCAATCTTATTCATGTGACTTGTGCTGCTCACGGGATTCATCGGATTGCAGAAAATATTATGGATATTTTTCATGAAATAAATGATTTAATTAACAACGGAAAAAAGATTTTTTTGAAAGCTCCTTATAGAATTCAATTATATCATGAAATGCTACCTAATAAACCATTACCGCCCCAACCTATAATAACACGATGGGGTGCTTGGTTAGAATCAGCAATATTTTATGCAGATAATTTCGAAAATTTTAAAAATGTTATACAAAGCCTACCAGAAGACGATGTAAAAAGCATTAAAAACTGTAAGCAAATTCTAACTAAATCAAATATAATTAACGATTTAACTTATATTAAAACAAATTTTTCGGTTATTGTTGAAAGTATTAAAAAGCTTGAGACTTCAGGTTTGCTACTCATAAATGCTTTAGAAATATTGAACAAGTTACAAATGCTATCAATAATCTTTCAGAAAATGAAAATAGCGTATTAATTAAAAAAAAATGTTCCGACATTATTAAAAAAAACAAAGGCCTGCTAATTTTAAAAGAAATTTCTAAAATACACCAAGGTGAGAATGTTGACTTAAGTTCTTCTATCAAACACTTTTCCCCGGAAATGTTGTCAAGTTTTAAATATGCACCCATAACAAGTGTTGATGTGGAACGAAGTTTTTCTGCATACAAACATATTGTCACAAATCGCCGTCATAATTAACTGAGATCAATATGGAACATATTATTGTTACTTATTGTTTTTCCAATAACAAATAAATTATATACTTTTTATCACAATCATAAATTCATAAAATATATTGTATATAATATTGTAGTTTATTATTTTTTTTTCATCATAAATGTTTTGATTTTATAAATTTTCCATAAATAAAAAGCTGTAATAGGTAATAAAAATTTATTTTGCATGTTTTATGATTTTTAAGTGCATATTCAGAACTTTTTAAGTGCATATTTGCATGCATATTTTAACATTTTAAATGCATATAAATCCGGTCTTTACTTATTACATATAGTTGTTGGAATTCGGTCGGCGATAATGCCAAGTTGCTATCTGTAGATATAGTACAACTAAGTTACGGCAATAAGATTATAGTCTAATTATTAGTGAAAAAAGATCAGACGATTTAGTTGATTTAGTATAGTCTACTAATAATATTAGGGGGATTTAAAATGTGTAATATTTTTGTATTAATAAGTAAAGACACATATTTTGGTATTTTCTTCACATAGTTTAATTTTCAAACATTTTGCTTAATTTAGCTATATAACCTTTTTAAATTATATTAATTGTATTAAATATATTGTTTTAGCACAAAAATAAATCCGTGTCTTTTTTATCAATGACTTTTTGTCAGTAGTTTTTTTATCCTAGATTCGGACTTGCTACACTTTTGATTATATTATATACAGGAAAATTTGCAAATTATGTTTTAGCTAAAAATGTATTAAATTTTAATTTTAACTTCTAACGTTTGATAATTGTATTCAAGATTCCTCATTAGTATCTATTTTACTGGAAATTTAAAGTTTCACGTTAGGCCCCACATTAATGTTATATGAGGGATGAAATTAAAATTTTGACCGCGATATTATATCAACACGTAAAATATCTTTTGATTTCTTTTCAGAAGGTTTTTATTATTTTGTTGTTGTTCAACAATTATTTTTTGTTAGGACCTGAAGCTTAACGTCACTACGTTTATTTTTATTTACTTTAAAAGGTTGACATTTCTTAATATGACATTAAAGGGACGACGTAGTTTGGACCCAATAACCGAAAGGTTATACAAAATAAACCCTTCCAACTACAGTACACAATTCTACACTTGACAGTTAACACCTATTAGAAAAACTAGTATTTTTTATTGTTATGTAAACAACACATAATAGTATTACGTGTTTGCGCTGTTATATGGTATCCAAAGAGTGTTTATGATAAACATTTAAAAAAAAAAAATTGATTTTCGAAGATATTATACTGTGATGGTGACTATGCCTAAATCTGCAGGGAGCCAATTTTTCTGGCAGAAATGGGCCATGCCCCATGAAACTATCAGGATAGAACCGAGTGAGTGTAATGTATAATCGAATAGGTTCATTCTGCTAAGTAGTGGGGGAGGGAGGTGGCTCTGACGGTAGAACGAACCTATTCGATTACACTTTCCTTATCCTATCCTTGATTCTAATTCCTTATTAATTATTAAATCCATATAATTTATAATATATAACAATTTCAGTTTCTGCACAAAACAACAACACTGGGATGGACACTTGAGTATACATAAATATTCGACATAACGGTATTTTTCTCTGAAGTTTCAATCGTTTGATTATAAATTACGATTGCACGGCGTTGTAGACATTCAACTAATTGCACACTACTGTCAATCTGTTGGTCGGTTCGGAATCTAAATTAAAATTAAAATCGTGAAGAGAATAGACATCTGGCAGCGAGAGTGAGAGACTATTCGGTACTATTCTTCGGTATCGCTTATTAAGAAGCACGATTAAAGATATACAGGTTACCTATCGGCATCTGATAAGGCGTGAATGAAATGACTTGTAAAAATTAACCAGTAGCGCTCCAAGCGGCAGTATTACAATCAACCAATTATATTATAGGCATAGACTTATAAACTAATGGACAGCGCATTCCACTCCGCCCTGTCATCAATGCACGGGAATCATGTAAGAGAAAGAAAGAAGAAAGAACGAAGAGAGAAAAGAGAGAAAGAGCATAAAGGGGATAATCATTGACGTATGAAACTAATACTACATTTCCCCCACGTTCTCTTTTCTCTTTTACTCTATATCGTACCCCTGACTTCTCTCTCTAAGCGCTGTCCATTAGTTTATAGGTCTATGATTATAGGTGTAAAATTAGTTCTAAATATCGACACATATGGTTGAGTGTTGACATCAAGCGCTAGTAGTTAATTATTAACAACTGTTTTATATAGTCACTTTGTAAATCCATCTGAAAACCGTTTTTCATAGGGCGATCTGCAAACTGTATATCTTTAATTAAGCATTTTAAAAATATTAAAAATCCTTAGTCACAGTTTTTATTCATAAGTATTTAAAGTATGTAAAGGTTACTAAATGTTTAAATTGGTCCGATGTCGATTGGACATAGTCGGAGGGCCAACTTCATGAACGTATTTAAAGTTCAAATATTGACAAAATACGGAAGAATCACGAAAATTAGAAAATTATTTTGAGTTGAGAATTCATAAAAATTTTTCTTTTTAAATCTAAGATTTGAAAATGTAATACAAGATTATCCATAAGTTTGTCTACCTTTATCAAAAAAAAAATGTCTACAAGAAAGTCAAATTAAAGTTTTATGAGCGTTTGAAATTCATATTTTTACAACATTTGATATTCACTAATTTTCTCGTGTAACGATTTTCTTATTTTATTGTAATTAAAAAACGTATGATTGTAGATACTTGAATATTTCACTGAATGTTTATATTAGCATTTTCTATACACGATAAAATTTTGAAAATAATTTGACTCTTTTTGAGCTGTTTAAGGACATTGTCAGTTTTCAATCTTTTTAATTTTTTTTCTATGAATATCAATAAAATTTTATTTGTTGGTTAGAAAAGCGTCAACATTTAATGCAAGGTTCCTGATATATTGTTACAATAGCAGTTGAAAAATATTAAAAATACTTAGGCACAATTTTTTTTATCAGCATTTCAAGTTCAAATTTAAAATTTAATAATTATTTTGTAGTTATTAAAATGTTCAACTTTTTTATCTAAGGATTGAAAATTTAAAACAAGGCTTCACGTAAATAGGTTATATATAAATTTCTTTATTCACAATAATATCATCAAATAAACTTGGTAATACCATAGATGACTAACCGTTTTCGCTCAGAACCGTATAATATTATAATATAATATTATTGAATTCAAATTTAACACCATACATTACAGTGACCCACTTTTTTTTTAAAGTTATAAGCATTATTTTGTTAACTTAAAATGTTTTATCAAACAAACTTTTAAAGACCCATTGGATCTCAAGACTACTGAGCCTAATAAAATCATTCAGAAAGTAGTGGACAATGATAACGATGCATCAATTCAATCAACATCTTCGCCTCAAGGAAATAAGCGGTCATTAAACTCCTCAAGATATAAAAATAAAGAAAAGAATTTGGCAACAGATGAAGCACTCGCTATCATGAGAGACAAACAACGAAGTAGATCTGTGAAAAACCAATATACCTTATTTGGAGAGCAAGTAGGTATACAAGTAAGTGGTCTCAATATGTCGTATAGGAAAAAAGCTGCGAGACAAATAATTGGCACTGTATTATTTGACGCTGAAATGGGGAAATTTTGATTATCCACCTAACACTTCTTCACAGCTATACCCAGGAGCACACCTGTACTCACAGCCACCAAACTCCAGTGTACCTATGTACACATATTTCGGAACTCCAACTTCTAGTATACTAGTATATTATAATCCTTCATTCCGTTCACCTTTTCCGTCTACTAGCCAAGTATCTACACCAATGACGAGCCCCGCTTCTTTCATAGATGGACCTGGTACAATTATGAGCTCTGCTTCCTACACGGATGGGTCAGTTACTAGTGATAATGATTCATTTGGTAATCTTTTATTAGAAATGTAATTATATTTAATTAATAAATAGATTTTTACCTACAAATTATTTGTGAATTTTCCTACCTAATATAATCTTACAAATCGTTGGTCAAAGCATCACACACATCTAGGACGATGGTTGAAATTATTTACTTCGACATTTTAAACATGTACATCAATGAATGGTAGGAATCTCCTGTTGTTAGAAATCGCAATGTAACAGCAAGAAGTTCAAGAACGGGAATAGCTTTTCTAAATGTAGTATAAATCTTGCTGATTCTCGGACCAATCAAACTAAGAAGAGTCTCAAATTCACTGCTTTTCATTCAAAAAAACTTCTGGAAATCAGTTCCACATCTGTACTCTAGATTTAATTCATCTACTTCGTCCGAAATTAAATCATTCATAAAATCATTGACACTGTACTTAACTCTTTTTAAGCTCGGGCGTACCCAAAATCGTCGTTCCTGTGGTTTTCTGGCTTGATCATTTTGGTCGACTATAATTACAGCTGCGGCAGCAATAATCAAGTCGTTGTCGGCATACATCGTGGTTAACTGAATGGATACTGAATTGTGATGTACGTTGAATTTACAATGTGGACACAATGAGTGGCATTTGGCATCAGCATCTGAATTTGCCATTTGGCAAAGCCAGATGCCATATTATATCGGCATAGTGTGCTAAATGTTTTACGATTTCGAAAAATAATCGACAATTTCTAGTTTTTTTTCCTATTAGGTAGAACATATGCCGTAGATGTTTTAAACATTTTGTGATTATTTTTATTGAGCCCACTCACCATTTAAAAATGTATATACCTACAAATTACAATCGAATAATATATCTAATACGATCCTTGTTTCGTTGCCTGGTGTGGCGTGGTGATTGGCCTCAATCACTTAAGTGTTCTGTAGTCAAGCATCAGCTAGTCGCTAGTCACTACTCACTAGTTCTCTAATGGGTGACCACCCAAATTTTTAGTGACAAATCCTCGTCATAAATACACGTGTTCCAAACCGTACCCTCGCCCATAGTAAAAAAACGACTAAAATTAGTATCCTAAATCAACCCAACATCATGCGTCTGTTTCTCTTCGGGATGTCAAACTTTTTACACATCCTTTATCATGTATGTATTTTTATAATTATATCTCAGATGTTTATAACTTTGCATATTTTTTTCGACAACCAGAATTATACCCGAGTATGATATAAATTCGATTCATGAAGTATAGATTACAAATATTCAAACTTATTTGTATATATTTTTACATATTTGACATTTTTGACTATATATAAATGCATGGTATATTGATTATGTTTAGATCAAGTAGCATATATTTTTTAATGCATCTGGATCCCTCGTTAAATCCCACAGTCACTTAATGTTTATATTATCATTCCTATACATGATAAAATTTTCAAAATACTTTGACTTGTATAGAAAAAACAGTCACAATTTTTTTTGATAAGCATTTAAAGTTTGAATTTTGACAAAAGGCATGCAAATCACGAAAATATCCAAATTATTTTGAGTTAGAAATTCACAAAAATGTTGCTTTATAAATCTAAGGTTTGAAAATTGAATACGAGATTCCTTATAAGTTTTTCTGCTTTTATGAAGAAAAAAAATGTCTACCGGAAAGTCAAATTAAATTTTTATGAACGTTTGAAGTTCAAATTTTTAGAAGATTGGATATTTACTCGATTTCTCATGTAGCGATATTTTATTTTGCTGTAATTCAAAAACGAATAACTGAAATACTTGAAATTTTACCAATTCCTATATTGATAACATTTTCAAAATATTTTAACTAATTTGAGCTGTTTTCAACTTCTATTATAACAATATATCAAGAGCCTTGTATTCAATTTTCACACTTTTTGACCCAACAAATACAATTTTATTGAGAAATAAACTAAAAATGTCATTACAATTTTAATTGTTTGGTAAAAATGCGTGAAAATTGAATAATAGGCTCCTGATATATTGTTACAATAGCAGTTGAATAATGTTAAAAATACATAGTTTTTTTTTATAGTTATTTAATGTTCAAATTTCAACGAAATTATACATATTAAGTTAGGTAACAAGAATAACGAATTTAGTTATTTTGTTGTAATTTAAAAATATTCGTGAGTAATTGAAATTTCTCACGTATATTATTATATACAAATATTGAAATATGATAATATGCAAATAATATTAATTCAACTTACTCACTACCGCTACCGTATTAATTATAACAATATGATTAATATACCTAATATAAAATATCCTGAGCTGACAAACCGTCTCCACTCATAATCGTTTTTCGTATACAATGATATTATTTTTATTGAATTCAAATTTGACACCATGCATTACAGTGATCCACTTACAACCTACTGTAAAGCAGAGCGACACCCACTTACCCATAGCTGTCTCAAGGGAGGGGGGCAAGTTCCTAGGGCGTCATAAAAACAAACGATAAAAAAAAAATTGGTGTTTTATTTTAGATGTTAATTTTCCTTTTACACTGTAATACCGAAGACGAGTACCTATTACATTATACATATTATTATACCATTAACAATTAACTATTATAAAAATTGTATCGTAAGAACCTACAGCACAAATTTATTTGTCAAAGCAATGCCATTGGACTTTATGCGTGATATTTCCACTGCAGAAGAAAAACCACTGCAAAGTTTGTCTAAATTTTAAATTACTATGGATTGCAAGCAAATTGGGTTACCGAGTGGTGCATAATAATATGATATAATATTATAATAAGAATTATAGTCTTTATTTGCAGCAAAAAAAAATATATAATAATAAACTAAATAGTAGATATATAGCATATATGGTACAACCATAGGCGCAATTTGGACAACTATTTTTTTTTTTGGGGGGGGGGGGCGCTAAATTTAAAGAATCAATACAGATCCGTAGGGGCTCCACCCCAGCACCTCCTATCCGCTTTGACCACTTATAATCATTTCTACGGTAATAATAATCTTAAGTCAAGAAAAGACTTTTTTGGCTAATAGTATGATTAAAATCCGACATTTTTATATATTTTTATACAAATCATATAAGTCAAAACTATAATTCATTATCAGTGAATATTGTTTGGGTTTAAACATTTCAAGTCACATTATAATATTAGGTACAAAACACGTATGTTTAGTTAAGATTTGAAGATGACAGATTTATAATTTTAAAATGGTCTTACTATCTTAAGTCAAGATTAGTAATAATTTTAAATGCATGCCGCCTTTATAGCGTCATAGAAAATAAAAATCCATCTATCTTAAGTCGCTTATAAACCACGAAGAATTGATTTTAAATTTCTACATAATAGCATTGAATATAAATACTATAATATTATCAATGATACTATAGTAAACATACAATTAGGTATATTAAATATTAAATTAAACTAATTATTATCAGTCAAGACAATAATTATTAACGATTTTAAATGATTTTTCAATGTTATGTTTTCTCTTCCTGACTAGGCGTTTTAACTTACCACATTTATAGCATACACCAAAGGTATAATACACAAATATTTACTCAACAGTAAAATCAAAATACAGTGTTCGCCGCTTAATGTAATCACTTTGGTACGAGACATAACTGATAACATAATCCAATTGATGACACTAAACGAAAGTTAAAAAAGTTATAAAAATAATATTTTAAATTTTAAATTAAAAATAATAATTATTAAAATATAATAAAATAATAAAGTACATATGTAGGTATAAATTAGAAATTAAAAAAAAAAAAAAATTAAATGTAAATAAATATGTATAATATGTATGTACTACCACTAACTTGAACAATATCGATGTCTGTTTTTTTTTACCGTTAAAATTTCATTGATGAAATGTTCGTATTTGTACTATAATTAATCCAGATGTAATTCAAAATTTGATGAATGTTGTTGCACTCCCCTTCGTAATAGTCGTAGAGCATCTCTCATTTCCAAAGACCTTGGAGGTTTTTCAGTATTTGTTTGTTTAATTTCTTCATTTTCAATTTCTTCAGATTCATTTGTTTGTGATAAAGCATATACAATATCTTCTTCAGTAAAATGTGATGTAGTAGGTATATTTTCATCGATTTTCAACCAATTTTCAAAATCTAAGTCTACTTCTTCATATTCTTCTTCTTCCTCCTCGATAATTTCTGCAAAATCTCCATGTTTAAAACAATTTCGTATTGTTTTATCTGTCACTTGGTCCTAAGCCATTGTTATAAGATGTAATGAATCTAAGGGATTGGTTTGTTTGCTAATAAGACATTCGACGAAAAATTTGATAGTATGTTACAAAATTATGATTTTATGACCTCAAACTGATGATGTTGTGCGGCGTATTGATTACAATAGCCAACATAATTTACACATATAAGTATACATCCAGCCCGTACTTATACATTTCGATAACAATAAACGTTTGATAACATTAATCGTGATTATAATAAGCGGTGACCACTGTACTTGGTATATCAAATACAATATACAACTCAACATATTTTATCAATGCGCAGTGGCGAAATCAGGGGGTCCCGGGTCCCTTGGTCTGTATACCTATAATGAGTGGGTATACTGTCCAAATACTTAATAGTATGAAAAAAAGTTTCTTTAAGGAATTGCTAATGAACAGTTTTTAAGGAGTTCAAAATAGGCAATTTCCAAATTATATATGCATGGCTTTGCATGCGGGTCTTGTAAATGTGTGCGTAGTAAGTAATTATTAGTGTGTATGCATGACGTCTGTAATAGTGAAGAATTAGAGGAGTGCTCGAGCACGCGAATGAACAAGTCACCTTCTCAGCGTTGCGCAAGTTAACGGTAAACAATAAATGCTCATTTGCATGTACATTTTGTCAATCCTACCGATAGACCTGATAACGCGATAAGACTTCTGAAAATTGATTTGAATTCGTTAATATGCCTACTTGAGATCGATCCGGTCACATTTTAAGATATTATTGCATTTAACTTTCAAATAATAAAATTTCAAATTTCGTAAATTTTGAATATTCAAATATATTAATAAATATATATTATAGATGTTTAGGAACACAGTTTTAAAAAAGTGGCCTGGTCGATCTCAAGTAGACGTATTAACAAATTCAAATCAGTTTTCAGAAGTCTTATCGCGTTATCAGGTACATCGGTATGTTTGAAAAAGATTGGTATATTTTGGTTGAAATAATTGTCCACTTGCAGTCGCCTTAAGAGAACGTTGCATCCGCATATGTCTCTCCGTCTGTACAACATAACAAAAACTATTTTTCGCGAGAAAGAACCGAGAACGCTAAAGTCATAAGCTAGAGCCAGGAATTATATGCATTTGCATATTTGTACTAAGTACAAAGTGTAGTTGCACGTCAGGGGGTTTTAAAATGCTCACGGTTCATTTCACACCGAATTTAAACATCAAGTTTTGTATTGCATATTTTTCATATTTAGAGGATTATTGCATACTTGTTCATAAATGCATATAACGAGCATATTTAATGGTTTTTTTAATAAATTAGCTATTTTAATTTAAGATAAATACATATGAGTAATTTTAGAGAGAAAAAAAATCGTTGACAATGTCTCCTAGAAGAATATTGTTCAAGTATTATAATTTTTAATAATAAATATATTTGAAAAATCAGGGGGGCTTAAATGAAACTAGGGGGGAAGCCCTTCTAGTCACCTCCAAATTGGACCTATGGTTATACAACTCTCCCTGTAAACTCTGATTGTGTTGTGACTTGTGAGTGGACCGTTCGTCACGTAGAATTAGTTCTCGGATTGTTGAATTAGTTGACCAACTAATTAGGTTCCTAGGTTTTAATAACAATTTAACTTTCATTCTCGGCGTATATCGTCTGAGGACTGCTATAATTTAGTAAGTATGGTTAAAAATACTTAAACGTCTGTATTCAAATTTTAGCTGTAATTCTTTTTGTAGTAATTTGGATATCATGCCCGTCAAACGATGAAAATATTATCATACAACCAATTAACCTGAATCTCAACCGATTATTATAATGATGCATGTTATTTTCATCCGTTGCTCTTGCAAACATCAATGTAGACTTTACAACGACTGTTTTTGAAATCCGCAATGTTTCATTTGAAAAATCCTTTTGGGATCCGGATCGATTCGGATGGCAGCCCCCCTTTTTGTTGCTCACCGGTCACCGGTGCTGTGCAAGTCCGATCGCCGCGCACAGGTAGAACACGAAAGATGGGTATTAGGTACCTACTACCTGTTTAGCGCGCACACCACACACTCGCACGAACACGCACGCGCGGGCGTACAGCGCCACAACCACCTCATTATCTCTTATTAATTTTTCGAAAACCTACCTGACGCGCGCGAAAGAAGACGGTTACGGCGGCGGCGGCGGCGGCGGCTGCCACCACACTCCCGCAGTCATAGTCCTGTGTAGTTTTTTCATACTCGGCGGCCGGCGACCGTTAACAAACGCGGTTACAGCGGCAGTGCGCGCGCGTGTGTGGTTTGGTGCGTTAGTCGTCGTCGTCGTCGTGTGCTACACCGTGGCGTTTGATATTCCGACGTCTCGGACACGTGAGAGTGTGTGTGTTTAGTGTGTAACTCGAATCATTTAAATTGATTTTTCGATCTATTGGCATGTGACGCGAACACTGCAGCACCGTTCGTTATTATTCGATTCGTTTGATACAAGTGTCATTTTTTTTTTTTTTTTATCTTAAAAATTTAAGTCATTTCTGTGTGTTATTGTCCGGTGCGTTTGAGTGGGTGCACCTACGCGTTGTTGTTGTCGTTTCTCCATCACGCCGCGAGTTGTTTTTCTATTGTTATTTTACGATTGGTCTGCCTTTGGATTTAGACGAAACGTTGGATACATCATACATTTTCTTGGACATAAAAAGTGAGTTATTGATGCTGTATAATATTATAGTTCGTGGCTTCTTAACTCTTAACCTGTATACGGTATATCTGGATACTGTACGTATATGCGATAGAGTATTGTGTAAAGGCACCTGCTCCGGTGCTGACGGTGCATTGTATACTTATATATACGATTCACTTACGAAAATAATAGTGATTTAAGCCGGCTAGGTATGTGGGTACTATAATATATTTTGTCACATAAATTGCAGAGTATTAGTCTGTTAAGATCATGGTTTGAATTCTTTAATAGTCTTAAGTCACCATTATTTGTCGACGTGTTTTTACTGTAAACGTTTTAAATTTGAACTGTTAGGGATAAAATAATCAAATTTGTTTTTATGAATCCTTATAAGGTCATGACGTATCTTATAACTAAATAATTTATTTTTTTTATAAAAATTCGTATTATAATTTTTATGGAGCTTCTTATATTTTCAATACAATTAAGTGTTTATTTACCTATAACCTATCATAGAGCATTCCTTTTACTTCCCTGGTTAGCTGCATATGTTCATTGCTAAGTTTATATTGAGGCCAGCAGCATTAATTATAAAGTAAATGCACCAAAATATAATGGATATAATGCTGCGTTTGAATAACGTTAAAAAATGTATAATTATTCATACCTACAGTCTTTAATAACTTTTTTAAACAGTATTATACTAAAATTATGGTAGGCAGTTGTTTTTCATAAAAAATCTTGCTCCGAGAAAATTCAAAATTGTTTTATAGTACCAAACTGTCAGATATAAATTGGTAAACATAAGAACGCACTTAGCCTATTACATGTATAACGCCTATATATATTGTAGACGATTGTAGATTATGAATATTGTATAAAATAAATGGATGAAAGTATTATAATAAAATAAAAATATGTATACAATATATAATAATAATATTGGTATATTATAAATAAATGATGCATTAATTACATTTTATAATCAAAATTAGTTTTAAGTAAAAACAATAATATACAAATCCAAAATACCAATGTTAACTTTTGTTTTATATAGTTGCGATGGAAAACAAAATTTATCTACTTTTTATATTTATGTGTTGTATATTATGGACTATTTACCATGCGTGGGCGTATCAAATAGGTATAGGTAGTTATCAAAATTAAAAACGCATACATGCAATAAATTTTAACCTACTTCTCTTTTGCTATTCGTAGTTATGTAGAGCAGAAAAACATAAATGCACAGTAATTTCATAAGTTTATTGTTATACACTTAGATGACTAAAAAAAAAAGATTATGTCAATAATGTGTTCAATAAAACTGATATTTAATTAAAATATATTTTGAAGATAAACCTACTTAAGACTAATTTAATTAAACTTATTAAACTAATTTAACTGAATTAAGGTTTAACCAAGTCAACCAAATCACTTAGAATGTGTGTATTGGATTAATATAATTTTATGGTCGATTTCTATAGTAACGTGCTTATAATATAATTTTATGAACAGTGTCAAAAGTCAAAGCATATACCAAAACCAGACATCGTCAATACGTCACAAATCACTATATACATATTGTAATGACGTATAATTGTAAATTGATTAATAATAAAATTATAAGGCCAAATGTAATTGTTGACTTTATAGTTTATTAGTATTTCCTCTTGCGGAAAAAACTATGTATCTAACAATCTCATGGCTCTATGTAAATCGGTAGGTAAACATAATTATATTTCCGTGACGATGGAGAATTATTACACGACCCGGGTTTTGTGTATACCATTGTTCGCGTTACTCTAGATATGCTAGCCAATCGGTGTACACTATACGAGTCATTTATCACTTTGTTAACTTTACGAGTATATCCAAGGTGAAGGGGAGATTAATGAAAAGAACACAATTTGAATAAATATTTTGTTGGGGTTATCATTACCTACCTAGTAGGTACCTTCAGGCTTACAACCTACTATTGTTTTCCATTCGTTTTACGACCCTCGACCATTTGTTACATAGGTATTAATGTATTATTATTTGTTAATATAAGAATTACTATTTACTATATATAGTTAATGATTAAGAGTTTTATATATAGTTAGATCTATTTAGCTTCTGCATTTTTGTGTTAATATTTAAGTTAAGTAATTTAATCACAGACCACATATTTCTCCAATGTATTATGAGTACCCAGAGTACCTACTTCAGTACTGACTACTGGAATACTGGATACTAGGTATACGGTTAGCACTATATTACCTACTGCAAGTACTTGGGTAGCTACGTCCACGTGCATTACAACTTACAAGCTTATATTCAGGGGCGGTTCCAGAGACTTGGTTGGGGGGGGGCTAATAGTTATAATTTTCACAAAACTTATAATAACAAATACAAAACAACAATTTTTACAACACAAATTCAAGTCTTTTTTACTTAATTAGTATTCTCGTAGTCCATACAGATAGCAGATACATGCTACAAGTCATACACCGACGTACCTCCAATAATTATATACTCTTACGTGTCTATAATATGGTTTTTTGTTTGTAATTTTTTGTTAGCAATATACAATTTTTTAGAAATACGGGTTTTGGGCCTTGGACCCCCCCTCCTCTTGGAACCGCCTCTGATCATATTATATAGAGGTACTTACAAAATACCTAATTTAAACAATAGTCAATACTAATGTAATGCGGTATATTATGGTTATTGTAGTCTACTAGTTTATCTAAAAATTATGAGAATAAATTTAACCAACAGAATAAGTAAAATATTTTATTTGTTTAAAACTTAAATAATTTGAATAACCTAAAATATATCAAAGAACACATAGGTGCACATACGTCATTACAAAATATATAAAACTGAGCAACTGTGAATACGACATTTGTTTTACATTATTCAAATAAAAATAATATTTTTAATTTGTAGTAATCAGCTATACACTCAAATAGTCAGTTTATTGTCGCATTTTCTTATTTCATTTATTTCAGATAAAATGTATACCGAATACAGTTCAACAGTAGTTGTATCATAGCTGGTGACGTGTGTGTTTATTATAATATACTATAGAGTCAGTTTTACATTAAATACACAAAAGCCAAATATTTTTCAAATTATGTACGGATTACGGCACAGACACCAGTGTAACAAAAACATTACAAATTCAAATCGATTTAAAATGTCAATGACGTGTTTATTATATCACTATTGTCTGTTATTATTTAAAATCACGATATCAAACAAATTCGTATTTGTACAATAGATACATATAATAGGTATATGTATTATATTCTGGCATCATTCACAAAAATACACTCAACTATGCGTTTTGGCAACGATTAGATCCATTGCTATAGTTAATGTGTTAAATAATAAATATTATATACATGCTGCAGAGACGGTTATAATATTAAACGTCATTATTTTGTCATAAATCGTAATAATAATGATTGCCAATGCCCTAATGAGTAATGACCATGTATATTGTATAATAATAATAATAATAATAATAATAATATAATCCATGTACTGACAATAATATGAATTGGTAAATATTATGTGTTCAGTTTGATTTTCGGACAAAGCATATTGTTTAATATAATATAAATTATATTAGTACAAATCGTCAAACCAATATTTAAAATATTGCCCAATTAATTTTGTTGTTTTCCTAACTTTGTTTATGACTTGTCATCATTCACCGAGCACATATTTTCCACTCGTCGAACCTTCGAACTGTGATGATACCCAATAGTTGTAATTTGTTTTTTTATTACCTCATTATAATAATTATTAAATTGTCGACCCGATATATTGTGTAGGTATTTTTTTTTTTCAATAAACAACAAACCTGGATGTCTTACAATGTAAAAGTCTGTTGGACCGAGCCAAGTGTGTGAT
This sequence comes from Sitobion miscanthi, assembly GCA_008086715.1. Lineage (NCBI taxonomy): Eukaryota > Metazoa > Arthropoda > Insecta > Hemiptera > Aphididae > Sitobion > Sitobion miscanthi. Next base: position 3,469,014 of record CM017802.1, on the reverse strand, counting down.
AATGTCTCGCAGTGAACGACGCTATAAATATGTAGGTACCTATATACACTCCAACACACGCACAAACAAACATGATGCATTTATCTAGACATTTTCTGTTTGCTCGACGGACTCGAGTGGCAGATTTCTATAGCCGCACGGCCGAGGCGGGTCGACGACGATAGCACGGTATATGACAACAATAAATATTGTGCAACTCGGCGGTCGATCTGCGCGGCGCCGAATGGGTTTCAACCGCGGAACACGTGAATCTATAAATAACTACAATAATTTCGCGTAAATATCACGTGGACCCGTTTGTCGGCGAGCACACGCATGGACGCTGCGTGCGATACAGTGTTAATAATAATCATACGAATTTCGGCAAATTGACCTTGGAGAGTGGCGGAGTCGAGAAATGAATGAAGCCGCCGCCGCCGCCGCCGTGGACGACGGCCAGTTCGGTGTGCATGGGAAAGTTCACGTGTCTTGTGTGCATAGCTGCCCGGAGGCGAATCGGCGGCCGGCCGGTCAACCTACTTACACGCCAAATCCGCCGGAGATACAGCATTCCTCCTTCCGGATCTGTACAACGAACACGCGCGTATTACCGGCTGTATACGATTATCGTATATTATGTGTATTATGATTTTTACGATGGCGTCGCCGGGTAGGGATCACCAGGATACGGACAATAATTAATAATAGTGGTCTTCAAAAATTAATACCCCATCCCACCACCCGCCGACTCGCGCGTCGACTTTCTATTTTTTTCGCCGTTGCTACCAATAATATTATCGTACATTTAACGTATTTTCCACCTCGATCGCGTGTCCGGACAGGACGCGTGATTATGTAGGTTGGAGGAGGCATGTGTGCGCACACCGTGCATGTAGCCGACCGACACTATAATATGCAGCTGAACCCAATTGCACAGGTGTATATTTATAGTATACCGTGTATACTATAATAAAATATTCCGTTACCGGAAGCCGTACATTTGCGTCGTTGCAGGATCTATTGTCGACGGCGGTGTAGGTACGCCTATAATATAGGTACAAGCGATGGCCGGCCGACTGGCAGGACTGTCGTGTAATGTTATTACGTAGAGCTTCGCGGCAACGCGGTTTAGCCGTTCGACGGTTTTGTGCGTCGTATGATAACATAAAATTATAATATAAAGTTTGATCAATACCCGATAAATGGCGGGTAGGTACGGGTTAGGTACCTATAGAAACAAGGAGTGCGGTTGATAACCGTTTGTCGTGGAGCAGTGAATGCGGTGCGTGTTTTTCGACATCTATAATATAATATTATTATGATAATACGTATTGTACGCACACGGCCACATGGGATATAATGCGCGGAAGGTATATATACATAATAGAATATTATATTATATATTATAGGTATGCGTATTTACAATACCGACGAGGAAAATTGGTTCCAAGGGCGATGGTTCTATACGTACCTATATATACTAGACGGTTCGAGACGATTATATGTAGGTTGTTGTGTACACGGTGTATTTTTTTTTCTTCTCGAACGTCTCAATCGAGCGGCTTTTTTTTATTAACATCGTTTTGGAAACTGGTTTTTTGTATATATGTAGGTATATATCTGAATAGTAGCCGTCCTATAAGAAAATGTGGATTTTATTATAATGAAAACGATTTCCCTTACGAACTACGCACATAAAAATGTCATCGGTTCACGGAACTATTATTATTGCTCTTTTTATTTTTGTTTATATCGTAACCTACATATTTTACGGCTATATTCAATTCAATTAGCTTTTTTGATATGTTTTCGAAGCGTTTTGAGAAATATCAGGCCACTATTATTATATATTTATATTGACCTCTACTGAGCATAGCAACCGTATTAATGGGCCTTTATTAATATTGCAGTATACCTCCTACCTACGTCGATTTTAAAAAATAAGTAGAATACCAATACCTACTACCTATTATAGGTGTATAATATGCACCTAAAACCACCATGTATTACATATTAAATAGTGAACTTTATAGTAGAACACTAGAATGTAAAGTTAATGTTACGGTCAACTGTGGTACGACCATCGTAAAACAATAAACATATTTTTTACTTTTTACAAAATGTTTACAATTTTTATTACATGTGATGATAAAAATAAATTGTACTTGATATAATATCATTTAATTAATAGTTATTAATTCTGTTTACACTTATATAGTCTGCTGACCCTCGTTTTATTATCAAATTATACTTTAATTTGGGCACCTATGTTTTTTTTATCTACATCAACATCTGAATAGTTTAATATATTTCAATGTCTTAAAAACTAAGCGTGTCCAGTAAAAACGATGTGACTATAATATTATGCAACTATGCGAGCATATAATATATTGTAATTAATGTAATATAGTGTTGTGTAGTAATTACCTATGCCATTCTTAAAATGGTTATTTTTCTATCTTCTTTTGTCTATAATCTATAATATAGGTATCGTCGTTCTTGATCCTGACAATACAACCATTAAGCCATTCAAATGATTGACAATCGGAAATAAAATCACAATTTATAATTGTATAGTTCGTTATAGTATAATGATCATTGTAAAGTGATCATTGTAATGTTTAATTATATAAGAAAAACTCGATTAAATAGATTATTACGGAATATATTATGCAAACAGATATTAGAATAAGTAGGTACTAGTTTACCCCGGATACAATAAAATATTTTTACAAAAAATATGATAATAATTTATAGCTTATTTGTAATGCTTCAAAAATTATCATTAACAATAGGCAGTAGATATTATGTTTTATTCGATCCAAGCGTTCTATATGGAACTAAACTGATAATGCAGGCAACTAGAAAAAACATTTTTTTTTTATTCAGTTTACGGTTTACTGGTTAGTCTTTCACATAAAATGGTCATGCAACAAAATATAATGTTAAAAGCCATACGTTCAATTTTATGCTTAAAACATGGTGTTACAACAAAAACATACCTATGGCTATATATTTATAGGACATATAGCCACATAGGTAAAGACTATACAGGCATAAGTGTGCGCACGGGGTTAGTCAGCTGGTCTAATGACTTATCTGTTAGCATTTTTTTTTTTAGGTATCCCGTCTTCACAATTTTATAGGTAATACATATTAGGCATGTGACATATTGGTGCTTGTTAATAATGTTCGATTTGGAAAAAAATGTATAAATTATATTATATTCTTGGCAAGTATATAAGCCATAAGGTATGGGAATGTGGCTAGGTAGTGACTTCTATTATAGTACTCTAGTTATATACCTTATATATTATTTACTTACGTGTATATTTTTAGTAAAGTAACATTTTAAATTTGAAAATGATACTATTTTATTTATGTGATATTGCCATGATAATCTCTTGTGTTTAATATTATGTGCGTTTAATGTTATTATAACGAACTAATAGTGGTAAGAGTTTAAAATCATAATATTACCCCTCCTGAATAATTAGGACATAAATAGATATAGGACAGGACTTAAATATAAATGCGTGAACACTTATATTATTTATGACTAGTGATAATAAGGTATGTGCACATAATATCTGATGAAACTTACATTTCAAAGACTTTGTATTTAGTTTTCATTTTGCGATTATAAAACGAAAACAAAATATATGATAATTGTTAGAACTTTCCTTCACATTACCAGTACTCAGTGCCTATATAGTCAGTGGTCAGTCGTCAATTTTCATCGCTCGTTTCGAAAGTATGCTACAAATACTTAATTGTAAATAAAACTCGTAAAATCGAATGCATCCCTACATTGGTATTTTAAAAAATCTTAAACGCATATAGTAAAAAAGGTAAATATTTCAATGCTTTGTGAGTACATACTACTATTATAATTTTAAATTAAATTAAAATAATAAACACATTTAAATGAAATCCACATTTTGTTGAAAAAATATATTTCATTGGAAACAGATACCTAAGTATATCATTAAATAATAAAATGTAGTACATAATACATTGTTTATAAATACAACGTCAGTTATACTGTTAATGTAAGTATAAATACCTTTTAAGTATACTTCATACTACCTATTGAAATCTTTCTTTTGAAAGGTTGAACCTTGAACTGCATTCATTAATTTCATTTCAAATTCAAATTTTTGTTCTCTTTTTGAAGTTTTTTGTTTATAAAATACTTACTTCAAGTGAAAAAAATCAACTTACATTATTTTATTATTACATTTTAAAAATATCAATATTTTATAATTTTTACTGCATTTGTAAATATAAATAAAGCTATTGTATGATCTTATAGGTATAAAATATAAATCACGTCATAATGACATAATTACGTTTAAGACCTTAAGTAAAGGCCATATTATTATGGTGGGAGGCAGATGAACAATATTATTGTACTTGTACAAGCTTGTGAAATACCCTATGCCCTATATAATAACAATAAATAAATATAAAAACGGAAAAGACTCGAAGAAATAATAATTTTTAATAAAAATTAAATAAATAATATTATGCATCTAGCATCCATATACAGTAGTATAATATACAGTCATTCAGACTATATAGGTAGGTACACATAATTAATAAGTACCTAATAATCTCTAAATGCGAGATAATATCCAAATATAATATTGAATATTGTAAAATGTAAACGAACGCACGTGAATGTTGAACAGTTTCGATTTATAGAAGGATTAACTGAGATAGCAGGAAAAATGACATATGCATCAGCTGTAAAAGATCTCCAATCATTATTTATGGACACATAATATATCCAAACCGTGTCAAGCACATTGTAATCGTAAAATGCAAAATGTTAGAACTGTATATCATTTATATAAATATTGTTCATAGACCATAATATCGTGTTGTTGTAAGTATTGCGGGTTTACTCATTTTCTAAATTATTTTTCATACCTACCCAAATGGTTCTTATTTATACATTTCATTGGCGAAATTTCTCGGTAAAGGTAAAAACGTATAGGTATGTATGTATATAGGTGTATAGGTATCTACATCGATATTTCTTTTCTTACGACGTACCAAAAAAATACACGTATAAGGGTTCTTCTATAGATGTTATACACGGTAATCTTTTATAATACTGAATCACGCTATAAAGTGAATAGGGTGTGTTACCAATCATGAAATGGCTTCTAATCTTGTGTAATAGACGTCATGCTGAAGCCTAAAACCAATATAATAATAAGCGTTACTCACGAATATTAAAATATACTTTAGGTATATAATATAAAATACACTATCGGGTAAAATAATATTAATAATTTAATAATATTCATAATTATTTTTCCTTGTGATTCCCGGATACAATATCGATCATTTGTTAAAATACTGGGCGACTGCAGGCGGACAGGCAGGGTTGTACGTAGGTCACTTACGGTCAGACCAACAAGACTGAAACTATAAGGCGAAAATTTATAAATGATAACCAAGTAAAAAATTGGACCACCTTTTTTTTTAACATTAATAAATATACTCATAAGTGTTGGGGTTACAGCTATCAAAAATAATGAATATTACCAATACGTAATTTTACATTTTGAGGCCGCGAAAAATAGTTTTAGGTAAAAAAAAATTACAATATCTTCCGTCACAATGAAGCGTTAGTTATAAATTTCAGATGTAATACTCAAAATAATACTAACCTCCGATGAGGTTAATTATAGTACATATTTATTATATAGTAACAACTAACAATAAATTACGTTACAATAATATACTACAATAGCATCTATATAACTAAGTTAACAGTATTAATATAATATTATGTCTCCTACCCTATTCCCTCTCAAATTATATACAATTCTATGCTATATATGTATTACTATATTAGTATAATATATATAGGTAGTTCTATTCAAATAATTGTAATACGCACCATGTACCTTTTTGATTTTAAAATGTATATGTAGGTATATAATATAATTTTTTAAAACCTTTTACAATCTACAATACTACAATTTTAATATTATTATGAATTCATAATTGACTACAACGTTTTGTAAATTAATAGTCATATACTTAAATACATAGTACATAATATATATATAACACAAAGGAGCAGGGCCGTTGTTGTTCCGATACTAAACCTAACCGATTGGTATAACAATCTATTATCCAACCACCATTAACATAAATGATACGTACCAACTGCGAAAAATAATTCTACGGATAATTGGCTTGTGTATAGCCAAATAAAGATAATAAAATAAAATAAAATGTTGGTAATTGAACCCCAAAGTTCTACTACCATATAGGATGTCGTGAACGGCGGATAGAGAATCTACCACAGTTTCACTAATCCATCGTATAACTGTGTAAGTGCAAAAAACTATGAAATACATATTATACAGGTACATAATAGGTCAAATAGGTGTAATACAATTGAGTATTGACTCTAACAATAACTATTATATGCACTCATTCAAAATATCAGCATGACAGTAATATAATATTGTATCTGCTCGTGCAACTTAGGTCAATACACATAAGTCGGATATGATGGATATCAATGTATAATATATATTTAGTGTTTACCTAGCTACATATTGTAGAGTATAATATTATGCATGTATACCGAGAGAGATGTTGCGCTTGTGTGTGTGAAATTGTACCGGGTGGAAAAAAATCGTTCGATGCGCGTATAAAACACGATAAACCAACAACGTTAAAAAAGTTCAAGATATTATACGGGTTTTTTCACGATGATGGTAAAAAAATAAATAATATACTTCATGGAAATAGTATGGACCGTTGCGTGTGGACCGTATTAAAAAAAAGATAAGAGAAGGTACACTTGAATAGCCCTTTTGATCATTTTGACGACCCGTGTCGTATCTTTGCCCGGTCGGTAAACGTTTTCGAAACATCTCTCTCATCGTGTAAGTAGGTGTGTATAGGTACAAAATGTAGATGATATCATATACAGTCTTGCGAGTGGCAGCTCGCTGAAAAAGTCATAATTTCAAAGGGTGCAGGTGGCTCGGTAGGGATGGAATTTCGTGTAAAGATGAGTGTGTGTGTGTGAATGTGTGTATAACGTACGCATAGAAATGCTTGAGAACTCATAAAGAAAATATTCTCAGTGTGTTTGGCGAACTGAGACGGTGAATGTTGCAGCAGTTATAGTACACAAACACACGATTGCACACGACGGGAAACGTTTTAATAACGGTCGGCCAATGTTTTGAGACCGTGTAATTACCGTAAAAACAAAGAGTGTTTCCGACTCGCTGCTATAAGGAATTTCACTTTTATACAATGAAAAATTAACAGCAATGTGTGTATTATAGGTACCTTTATATTTTTAGTGTATTTTTTAAGAGGTCTACCTATATAATTGATAGAGGATGTAAAATTAACATTAAATATATATAATATATAATATACAGCTCGGATGATTCACCGAGCAAGCCCAATTTTATAATTTATTTATTCAAATTCTGATATTAAATTTAAACAGTATCCTGTGACTATATAAAATTATATTTTTTTTAATGTAAACCACCCTTACCAATCTAGTACTTACGACTTACCTATATGCCATACGGCTATATTGGACTAAAATATTTTATATTTGATGTAATAAGGACATTATTATCGAGGTATATTATATTTGGTAGCAGTGACGTGGCGAACTTCATTAACTTATTAGGCACAATAATCTATATTAGCAATTATAATTACTAATGTAAACAATTACGTATTTATTTGAATGGTAACTGAGAGTGATTGGCTTAGTCTTAGTGTGTACTTAATAAATTATTAACTATATGTGAAACGCCCCAAGTCTTCAGGACACCCACCACCCTTTAAGCTGAGGCACGTGCCTCAAATAAAGTCCTTCGTCACTGTTTGGTGGATACATATAAGTTAATGACTTTAAAGGATAAAATGAACATGCTCGGCGAATCACCTTGTATTTGGTACCTATATATATACATATTACGAATTCGGCGGACAACTTAAAATATTTCTTCAACTCGTACGAGTCGTATAAAAACGCGTACGTTAACAATTATCATACTCAATATATTATTTTACTATTATGTTTATGTTGTCTGAAAATATCGTCGAAATACGCATGTAAACGAACGTGTATTGGAAATAAGCACGTTCCTATATACCGAATACCTATAATAATAATATTATATACTAATATATTATACGCGTGATAGCACTCCTGCCACATGGAACGAGGTCCAATATACACTTTATCAGCATCCGTTTAGCAGATAGCTCGAACGGGTTCGACTCGATCGGTGTCGGGGTCTCTAAACTCTAGAGCCCGTAAGTACCTACGTATAATATTGGTACTCTTACTCTCAACTATTATTACAGTCTTTACATTAAAATATCATCGTACAGTGTACACGAGTGTCGTAATTGTACTATCGTAGGTATGCGTGCGCGTCGAGTTATGTGCCTATCGTACCCACCTATCCCCACCTATCCTCATAAAAGTTTTGTATCGAAACCCAAACACATTATCGGTAATCGGTCGTAAATTTTGATTTCAAATACAAATTGTAAGAAGCGAAGAAATGATAAAGAAAAAAAAGAAAACCTTTCAGATTGAAATGTAAAACGATAAAGTCTCTGATTCAGTTTGCCAATTATAAATTATAATATCTGCTGGAGCGCACATTATATATTATAGTACTGTGATAATATTATGATAATTATGTGATTTCCGACAAAACTAAACAAAAATACTGCTAGGTAGGTAGTATAGAATAAGAAACAGTAATTCTAACACAATGTGTGTATTACTATTGTTTAAGTGCTTAACCTATAATTCGTAATAAAAGGCCTTGTCCTTGTATTAAAATGGAAAAAGTAATTAAAAAAATAATAAAAATAATCAGTCACGCATATATACTACCTATCGCAATAATATAATATTTTTATTGTGGAAATAGTTCTGTAATAAAATACTGGTACATTACATATTATATACGAGTAAATAACATATTTGGTTAGGTAATGCTGTTTTTCGATATTTTCTTTTAAAAACGTAATATTTAATATTGAAAATAATAAAACGATTTTCCGGTGAATCAGTTTCACATAATATATTGGAACTTACTATATGATATAATGATTAAAGGCTACTGAGTTATCTTAAAATAAATCAGAAAGTTTTTTTTTGACAAAATATCATTTATTTCATTGTATGTTACTTTCACACGTGCAGATCACGTGGATAATAAAAATAACAAATCACAGTTTACCGTTGGCTCTAAAAATGATGACTGTAGCGTATATATACAACGTAATATTATATTATTGTAATAACAGCCGCATTATTAACTTTGCACTTCGTTACAGTCTACAGACATTTATCAATTTTGTTTTACCATATACCTACAACTAAAATGCATATATATATATGCGTATTGCGTATAACCTTCATATACTCATATCCATATGCCATGGTTGAGGAGTACCATAGGGGGAACTTACGCATAATTCTTCTGCCCTCCAGGCCAAGTCTTCCCGAAAGTTAATTCAAAATGTGATGATTAAAATCGGGAATGTTCAGTATATAATCAAATCCATTCTGGAAATTGATTTGAAATCAAATTTATGCAATAAAGGAAATACATTTAGACACAATATTCTAAATATTCCTATCCCGTTCACCCCAGTAATATTATGCACATACTGATTTTAATGTAATAATACTACCTATAATTTTCAAATATTACAATTTCCACGTTCGAACTGCTAAAAATGCAGTCTAACGCTGGTACGATCAATTATCGTATAATAAAAAAGTTAAAATTACTTTTAATAATTTTATTACGAAATATTTACTGTATTTCACATATAATGATGTAAAGTCATTAAAAAACATATATAACTTAATGGTTGATTAGGTATGTTACAAACTTGCATACTACCAGTTTGTAAATGTGTATATAACAGATTACACAAATACACAATATGTTATCTGTGAGATACTTGGATATTGTATATAGACACTATACTAAACATTAATGTAATTAAACATATTATCTAAGTATTAAATTAGTTAGTTTATTTTTTAAATAAAACTTATATTTTAAGGGTAAAATAAAATATAAATAATTGGTATCATTTAATAGAATACGAATAGTCTACAATCGAATATAAGGCATACATACAAGTCTGTCGAATATTTTTTGATTATGTTGGTCCTACGTGCAGTGGCGTGGTGATCGGGGTTTTATGACGACTATGTGCCGTGGTACAATTTTTTTTTTGGGGGGGGGGGTGGTTGGATACATTATGGTAACCAAAAACCAATAACATAAAACTAAAATATTTACAATCACATAATAATTATATGTACTTTATTATATTATTAAGGGGATAAAGATTAGTATTACTCAATGCAACTATTTGTGTTGTTAGCTGTAGTAAAAATATAATATTTCTTCATTCGAACTTTAAATAATATGTAGCTATTATTTTATTTTAATTGGGAAAAAAATTTTGAGGAAAAAATCCATTTTAACAAATAATTATATGCCTTCAACTATAGTGTTAACTATTATATACTAAATATTTTACTTTAGTTAAAACTCTATTCGAAAGTGAGTGCCTTTATAAATCAGTTAGCCGAATGTCAAGGTTTAATGTTAATCACCGACAACATTCTATACATATATTATGTCCACAGATAATTTATAAAAACACACAACTCTTGGAACAAAAAAAAAATATAAACAATAGACAAAAAACAACATATATTTTTTAAACAAGTTTATTAGAAGATTCCAATCAACAGTGATGCTAATTTTAACCTTAATTTTCTGCCGAATAGTGGTACAATTCACGTAAGGTATTGTAAATGATAATGATAATTAATAGTTAGTTAAATATATATACGCAATACGCATGTAGGTACCAGGTACCTTTATAATATTAAGTATTCTTCACTGAAAAAAAAAACATTCAATTCACGCTGAAATTCTCAACATAATTTACAGTACTAGTCTTCAAGACTAAAAATGTATAAAAATTAAAAAATTAAAATTACATCACCTGTATAAATCATCAAATCATTTAAAAAATAAATATTATGATGTTACAATAAAAAATACTGAAAAAATACAATTTATATCTATCGAATTCATGGGTAATATAATACTAAGTATAACGAGTAGGTATTTATGGTGATCACTATAGTTATATCCGACTTATATGAGATTTAATATTATATTATTTTAAATATTTTAAATTTTTTTTTGGATAAATGTGTAATTATTGGTAAGAATATAATACCTATATGTATTATTTTAATCATACGAATATAATAATCTCTATATATAAAAATGGATTCTTGTTTCCCTTGGTCATCGCGTCACGCGTGAACGGCTGGACTGATTTCGCTAATTATTTTTTTGTTGTGTTCGTAATTGTTAGGATAAGGTTCTTATGAAAGGACATTTTAGGAAAATCCACCAGAAAAGTAGGAAATATGGATGTCAAAAATACAACAGTGGCGTCCAGAAAACTAAACAAAACTAAACAATAAAAAAATTATTGTTGCAGATTAAAAAAATAATAGTGAATTATTCATTGGTTGCTATTCGTTAATGGGACATGTTGATTTGTATTATTATTTTTCATCAATAAATATATATAAATGAATGTTCATCGGATTTTAGTACGGTTAGGTTAGGATTATGTATTAATTTATTAATTTATTATATTAATCCATTATATCAAAATAAACTTGGTATAACTTTGATATACTTTAGAGTTAAATCATACACTGACGTACAAACAGGACTGGGTCCGCGAGGTAGATTGCCTACCTGATAATATACTGCTGCGAAACAGAATTTTTATTACAGGCAATAGAAAAGTTAAGATAAGTTTTGAACACCATACACCGAATATTAAACAACGAATTGAACAAAGTTTGAGTCATATAGAGTTGGTACATTTAATGGGCAACGAAGTGCACGGGATCAGCTATTTTTAATAAAAATATATTAATTATCATTAATACCACTAGAAACATTTCAATACGTTTTCATTAACCGTTTTTTATATTTACTTGCCGATCACATTAAACAGTATATTTTGAATAAAAAATTTTACATATCATTGTTCGAAGGCAAAATAAACAACCAATCTGCACGGGCGAAGCTGTGACGGGTCGGCTAGTATAATATATTATACATATTGTCAAAACAATCGCATACCTCTATTTTATTTTTTAAATTAAAATTATATAACTTGAGGATGTCTCACACTTATTTTTTTTATAGGGTTACGTTTTTAATGAGTAGGTACCTACCTACCTAAACAACGTCTACTTATTGCAACTGTACAATATATACAGTACACTGCTGCAATACATACCTATAGAAACATATATATGGGAATGTTCCCACACACTTTTGAATTTGATATATTACGTGTATAATTCTTTTTTCTGTGTTTTTTTACTTGGACGATTTCCAGTTATTCAACATTATACTGACGAATCGTGTATATTTTCAGATTTCGTTGAAAATCATAGATGGATATCAAAAAAACACCGTAGCAGCGATGATATACCAACAGAAATATGACCAGTGATCCTCACTTCTTAAAGGCCCTCAAGAGACATCCGGACAGGAGAACTTTGCAGGTATATGTTCACGATAAACCTACTGAATTACATTACACTAGTGTACTATGTAACTATTATCTACTATTATCAATTTTAATTTGCGTTAAATAAATATAATAATTTAAACTACTAATTTCTGCAATGATTACAAAATACAGTACTTACCTATATTTTAAAATATCGAAAAATATTAAAATATAATATAAGTAGGTAATTTGTTCATATTTTTATACTTATTATACCTATAAGTAGCCTATAAAATTATTAATACCTTTGCATATAAATTAACCTATTTCACCTATGAATGTACAGCGATTAAATATAGTAGTTAAAATTATAACAAGGTAGTAGATATAAAATATCAATAGGTACATACACACGATATTATAATGGTCAAACAATTAACAGTTGAAAAGTTTTTAGTAATTTAAACAATATTTAAAACATGTTAAAATAACACTAATATTATTACTTTACCGTTACTGGTTCGCTGGTCGATGAGGGACCGTTTTTCATTTTTTCCCGACGTCGTTCCAACGGTTGTTTCCATCTAAAGTTTAGAGTCTAATCAGTATAAACGTGTATTCTTTATAGTCCAACGAACTGCCTATCGTCATCATATATAATAACTATATACGATATACCATACCTAAATAATATAATCGTGTGAACATGTTTTTTGCGGCATACCTATAACTTAATGAGATCTATTATACCCATCATGCAATTGAAATAATTTAAAAAGTCTTCACCGATTATATTTTTAGATTTTGAGCGGAGCAAAGAACATAAGTATTGATTTGATTTAATGATGAAGTGGTTTTTTGTTTTTTTATTTTTCTTTCTGTACCTTTTGAAGCAGGAAAAATTCTTAGATGCATAATTTCAATATTTTTCAGGTAGGAAAGCGAATCTAATAGGTCCTTATTTTTGGGAAAGGGAGGTTTAAAGTAAAAATTGATCAGCACTTTTCTCGTCGAAAAATGGGAAGTTTTGGCAAAACCAGTTTTTACAAAATACATTTTCTCTTATATTGTTATAATTCAAAAACGAATTACCGTAGATATTATTTACACCAAATGTTTATATCAAAACATATTAAATTTCGATAATTACAGAATAAAAAAATTTTGCTCGATCAAAAATCTTGATATTTTATATTTTGTATGTTTTAATATATACGGCAAAAATTAAAATCAACCTACCGTAATAGTGTAATAGGTATACTAATACAATTAATTAAGTACTTTAGTAAATAGTAGCAATATAAAAAAGGTTGGTAAGTGGATACTGCTCTGCTGTAGGCGTAAGTGTCGAGTGGGTTACTGTCATCGATGTATTGAATTTGAATTCTTGATATGAAATAATTGTATACGAAAACCGATTCTGAGCGAAGCCGTCTGTCAGTCTATATTGTTAAGCATATTTTTTATTATTTTATGATATTATTACTATTTTTACCTTGTAATTTATTACTATCTATTATACATTAGTATAATACAGGAGGTTGAATCCAAATTGAATAAAAACATATTTGTATATTGTATGATTATAATATAATAATATACTTTTAAAGTTTCAAGAATCAATAAATAATAAATTTATATTACAAAAATAATAGCTCAAATCGTTATTCTTCGTTTAAATATCTAATTTTGTCCAAATTTGAACCTAATATATTTTTATAAAAAAAACAGTGATTACATAATATTATGTTTTAGATATTTTGGTTATTGTATTAACTATACTAATGAGAAATATTGTTTTACATTTTCAATCCTTAGTTATAAAAATTGAACATTTTATAAATTTTTTACTAAAACATAAACAACAATTATGACAAAAAGATTTCATTAAAATTTGGGTTACGAAAAAATTCCCAATTTTCCTTAATTCTTTTTTTGTTTTTCTCGATTCTCGACACTTTTGAAAAGTACTATGAATTTTCCATTTTGACCTTTTAAATGCTGTAACTAAATTCACTTCCCCGCGATATAATATACTAAGTTAAAAATCGAAACATTATTTCAACTACTTATCGTGTACAGACAACAAAAAAACAAAACACATCATTGTAAGATCAATACATTACGCTCAAAATCTAAAATTGTACCGTAGAAAAAATCATATACTCTATACTTTTTTTATCAAGTGTGGTTCTCATAATACTATGCAATTTTCTTTAAATTAATGTAAAAAGCCAAAGAGGTAATCTTCAGGTTTAGTTGGTAACGTACGATATGTAACTTGTATACCATACCTGTATAACCTTTTTATATCTACGTACCATCTGGCACCTACACAGTTTTGTTTATCAAAAATGAATACCGAATACGTTATATTTAACATGTATCAAAATTAATTTTATTAGTAGCTACAAAATTATGATAATATTATAATAGGCATTTAATTCCTAAAAATAAAATGAAATATGTACAAATGTACAATGTTATTTATATTATTATTTAATTTCAAAAAAACCAAATAATATATATTATATATATATTTATAAAAGGTGATTTTCTTAGCGTACCACCTACTAGCGTTCTGCGTACCACAGGTTGAGAAACGCTGTTGTATACAGTATAATGAATTATTAAAAATAGTACTTATACAAATTTTTTACTTAATTATTATTCAATTACAACAATCACTTACTATTTAGATATACTTACAAGCTTACATTTTTTATAGTTTCCATTTTTTTTTAAAATATGTAAGTAGCATCTTTAATTTTGAAATATTTAATTTGTTTTTTATTTTTTAAAAATATGAAATTTGTCACTAAAAATAGTTTTACAGCTTTAAATAACTTCTATTTTAAAATACAAATAACAGGTAATCAATTATGATTATTTAATATTTATTTGCTTGTACTTGATTTGTGCTCTTCTGTATTCCTTGTTTCATCTAAACATTCATCTTATTTAATCGGTGAAAGAAGTTTGATGAAAAATATAATTTTACTTTTATTCTGTTGATGTGGAACACCAGCCCAAAATGCAATCATTTTTAGACAACATTTAAATAAAATATTTCCGAATCGACGGATTGGTACTAATGGCGTTGTTATACATTTAATTAATACAGTTGACAAAATAGTATACACTAAAAATAATGTTTAATTATTTCACACTTATTTTATTATTTCCAATGGTTATAAATGAAAATATCATTAAACACGAATTATGCATAAATCCAATTTTTGACTTACTCTAACTTGGGCAGTTTTGAAATAGAAAAAAACTTTTTGTACAATAAACGTTTAAAAAAAATATTCTACCCGTATCTGCAGAAAAAACTGGGGTTGCCATTAAAAAAAAAGTAAGTCGTTTTGCGCATGCGCGTACCGAGTGAGCTAAAAATTTGAAACTTGTCTGAAAATATGTATTTAAGTGCTCCTATCACCTCCCGAAAATCCCATTTTAATACAAAGTCACCTATCTTAGATATTCATTGGTACCTAATATCTTGATCACACTGTATATCTAAAAATAGAATTAATAATAAAACACGAAAATAGACTTCGGGCGAATCTGTTTCAATACTACTACGGTGTACTTGCCTTCCAACTCTTCGTGAAATCTTAACATCAACGTCCCAATCAGAACATGTTTTTTGAACGGTTTTGAAAATATAATTAAATATATTATTTCATTAATATCATTTTGCATTTTGAGTAAAATTTCTTTGCATGATTTAAAGTAGATATACTCTATTCACATCAAGAAGGAACCTCGGCGTCGACCAGTTTTCGTCAGAATTGTTCACTATCTACCTTATATTTTACCAGAAGAACAAAGATTAAACCAACATTAAACGTAAGAAAACAAATAATAGATGACTTGAACAAAAAAGATGGGTCTCCTTATGTCCATATTGATTCGCAGTTTGACCATGCATATGGAAAATAAGAAAAATAATATTAATATGCTCTTTACATTATGCTACCAACATTATTATTAATATTATTAAACAACATTATTTTTATTATTTCAAAAACAATATTTTATAACAACTGTATATTTTATTTTATGACAATTATTTTGAAAAAAACATTTACATTATTATTTATAATTTTATGGCACTGTCTTAGATTGGAAATCATTGGCATTTTGTTATTAGGTTATTAATTTTGATAAGAAATATTATATTATAATTGATAAGGAATTTGCTCGTGGGCTGTCTCTAGACGCTCGTGGTTAAGCCACGCCCCTGTGCACAAATCGACCGCCAAGTTTCCTTCTTAATGCGAATAGAGCAACAATATTACGATCGTCTGTTAATACACGCACACGTATATATGTGCATAAACGTTAGTACTTTTTCGGTTGGCGTATACAGCCGTGTAATAAAATGTAAAATGGTAGGTGCGACAAGACCAATTATTTTTCGGCATAAATGATTATTACCTATATTAAATGTAATGTTCTACAAAATAAATCATTATTCATGTTTCACTCATGGGGGGTTAAACCCCCAAAACCCTCCCCGTCAGTACCCTATTGCGAGAACCGTCGATAGACCCGGTCGGCGGTCAGTAGTCAGTAGTCACTAACCACTAAGTATGTACACATAATACATACTATATATAGTACCTAGTCATAACAACCCACCTTTCTATTAATCTATTCATCATCGTTTTATAGGATCTTCAAATAATTTACTATGGACTTCAAAGTTTGGAAGCATTGTATACCTACAGAGATTCCGCATTGCGCACTTTATGCAAAACTGTCAGATACGAACACCACGAAGCCAACGATGTATTATACTTGTAAGTATGGAAGTTGGAAAACATATACATTTTAATATCACTATGTCACTATATACTATACTAGCTAATAGTATATTGTGTTGTAAGGACGGGAAGTGAGCTAATTCAGTCGCGGGGGGCGTGTGCGGCACGAGTGAGGGATGCATTTCGCCCAAGACTGAAATTGCCTTCCCGCACGAGCCACACATACTATTGTTTTGTCACGTCTCTGTGTTCATCGATCACGGCATAGGTATTGCAGGGATCTATGCAACAACCAAACTATTGACTACGATAACAATATTTCATGAAAGAAACGATAATATGGTTTTATTTATTTTAAGCGTCATGCATGGAGGTTATAAATTATAATCCGAGTTGATGTTTTGTGAGGTCCGTGCATAGATTTCAGTGTCTGGTTGCTCAAAGGATAAGTGCCCAACTCTTTTGGGGGTTTTCCATTTTATCACCTGACACTTTTGGGGATTTTCACTTTATCATCTGGCACTATGGGGATTCCCACTTTACCACTGGACGGAAGAAGGTCGCTTTCCAACGCTTCAACCGCCATCGAAAACTAACTTTCAATAGATTTTTTTTGTACCTGTCTTATTAACATATTTTAACATTTTTTTCTACCTAATCTAACATTCAATGATAAATATCGTAAAGTTCATAATCAGTTTTTCACCTAGCTGGCTCGCCTGGCTCCATCATCCACTATACTTATAGGTATAGATACATGAGTATTGTGTATATGACACAAGTACACTCGTTCCATATGTCTCCGACGAACACATTATTGGAACTTGTAGTTAGACGTCATGTAAGAAAATCGTTAGAACCCTTTAGATATTTTAGAATACAAGTTTAGATCATAAAGTATTGAACACTCTATGTTGTATGCACGGGTCCATGTCCACATTAACCCTCTTTCAGTTTTCTTGTCCCAGACTTGTGCCAATAGTTTGTGTACCTACCTAATACCTATACTTGTGACAACAAAAGGTTTGTTAGTGCCGGACATTTGCCAGAACCCCATAGTCATCATACAGAATTTTTTGGGTCGATGCCAATATATTTGTGCGGCTACGAAAGATTTACCCGATGGAGGTAGCTTTAGGGGATATTAAAAATGTACTTGTATAACGTATATATTTGATGTTTTTTTCCTCATTTATTTTTTAGCATTCATACCCACTTAAGTTTGTGTCCCAAAGTTAAAGAAATATTTTTGCAAAATAATAATGTTTTGGACCTTATTATACTAACAAAATTGAAAATATTGCATAAGTATAATGAATTATTCACAGTTAACAGTGTCTAAAATAACAGGAATTGTTGCAAAGTACAAAGTTACAATATTAACAGTAAACTTCCAAAACAATCCGAAACATTACGCGCGTGTGTACCTTAAACCTTACCGCCGGGCTCCGCAACTACCTTTACATAAATACTATAATTAGGGATATTTGAAACTGAAACTTTCATAAAATGAAATTTAAATTTGAATAGTCATATTATTATAATCTTTCCAGAACATTTATATCATTTTTTGGAATTTATTATAGTAACATGGTGTTGACTGTATACTGTAAAAGTATATTTAATATGTATTCATAAATATGTTAATTATTTTTATGAAATTCATAATATTATTTTAGGTTTAATTTATTTTTTATTCAAAACACAATTAACATATAATACTAGTCAAAATATACTTGCAGACTCGGTAATTTGTGTACCTAAAGGCTAAACTCATTATTATTATCGTCATCATAACTTATAATTGTATGGTGTTGACGTCATTGTTTGATAACATTGATATTATATTTGAAATAAAATGTACATTGCTTAAATAATTGTCCAGTGTGACAAAAAGTTTTAAAAAATGTTCAATGTAGCATCGTAATATTTTTAAATAAAAATAGTGTACATTTAACCACAGATACATAGTATATAGGTATTATAGTATTATATTATATTATATCTATGCATGTAACATAAAAAAAATATATTATGTGCTGCCATCTAGGCGTTTCTTAAACAACTATATTTTTTGTTTTAATGCAAATATTAGCGTATAGACAGCGATGTGTCTCCAAAACCCGTTTTTAACTTTTTACTGCACGACGGATTAAAAAATTATCCATTACCTATTTAGCGACTACACTCATTATTTTGAAGTCAACTTTTTTGAAAATAAAGTTTGATGTCACTTTAAAACAACAATTCTGAAAAAAGTATTATTTTTTACTATCTCTTAAATTTTTTGAATGACATCTTACTTTTTGAATTTCAATACCTAAGCAGAATATTATTCTGAGTATTTCAATCCATAAGGATTAATTTTCAGACAAGTGGTTCATTAGTTATACTTATAAGTATTTAAACTTTCATAAGTTTTGATAAGTGGAGTAGAGTGGCACAGGGGTACACGCTAAATGTTGTCCACCACTCCCCACTAATCTAAACCTTAAATGCTTATAACTAATGAACTACTCATCCGAACATTGATTACCTGGTATGTTAAGTTAAATTTTTTTGACAGTTTTTTTCTCATTTTTTTAGTACCGGAGAGTTGGCGATGTGTTGGTTCGTGTTGCTTTCGGGTTCCGTGTTCATTGACGGAAAACTGTTCCTACCCACGTCCAGGTAAGATCTTTTAAATACCTAAATGTACATAGGCGTAAATAGAGGAGATTTAGACACTAAGTCAAAAAGTTACAGTAGTCCCCCTCCCAAACATTCCCTAAATTGTTTTTAAGTTATAGTAATTAGTAGGGCTTTAGCCACCACAAATCTAAAACGTTATTTGCGCCTATGTGTATGGAGCATATTATATGGAACGTTTTTTTGTTGAAAATCGTCGATTGCCGTATTTTCACCATAACTAAATAATAAAATCTATTGATCTAATTTTATCTTGCAATTACTTTTATTACCCTACTATATTTCGATCTTTTATATTTCAAATGTATATTTATATCTATAGTTAAATAAATATTTGGGTATTATTTTATTAAATATTTTTATGATGTAAAATTATATACTATACATATATAATATGGTTATAGAATATAACTATGTCCAAAAAAGGTTAGGTTACCTATATACAAATATTAAATTATAAAAAGTACACTACATTGAAAATGCGTTATGTATTTAGTTAGTACGGGGTTTTTTTTCCGAATACCAATCTTAACCTACGCAAATTATATTACCCAGCATTTAAGCACTCTATTTATTATTTAGTGTAAAAATATGTTTTGAGATTTTACGAGATTTTTGAAAGAAATAGTTCAACTTTCAACATACCTTAATATAGTTATTAGTTATGACTAATAGAAAAATAAAATGCCAATGAGTGAGTAATGACAGTAAAAAGTAATCATTAAATTATATCATTATTCATAAGTCATAAATAATTAAGGCTGACACGCTTAATCTTCTCATAATTTGTTTTTCGTGTATATGCAATGATTTATCATTGAATTAAAATTTAACATGTCCATTACCATTTACGGTAACGTCTACTCAATAAGAAATAACGAAGTGTACACTTTAAACCCACTAAGCAGCAGACCGAGTTCCCGGGATTTTTTTTTCCTTCGAAAAACGGGCTTTGACCATTTGTTCCGCGTCGTATGCCTGTCTGATTTTCAATCGTTATCATACAATACTAACTATTGTTATACTAGTTCATGTTTTCAATCAAACCGTTTTTTTCGTCGCCACTTCAGATAATAAACTAGCATATCGTACCACCATATTATAGACAGTGCGTACCCATACTGATTACTGTCTATAATATTATCACAGTGACATTATCTACATTTTAAATAGTGGTGTGTTGAGCGACGACATTCCTAACGAGTCTATCGCACAGACGTACATTTTCGAAGTCCGTTGTCTGCAACCGCGACACCCGTTTTCTAGGGATTAGGACGATTAGGTAATAGGTATCTACGTGATGAGCTCGAGATAAGTCACAAATTATCCTATAATATTCACAGCTTCTTTTGTGGAATAGACGGTTTTATATAAACGCCTTTGCGACCACTATTTGGAATTTACATTATTCACATATATTGTAATATATTTGGTTTGGTCAGGTACATTCCAATGTATAACCTTCGGAAATATAGAGTCGCATATACCTAATGCGCATCGAGCTGTACGACAATTTATAGACTAACCTATAGTATAAACAATGACCATGACTTAAATATTTTATTAGAATATTTACATTAATCTCGTTTTTGATCCTATTCCGATGATACATAGTCATTAATACTCAGAACTCTCAATTGACTATTTGAGAGGGTGTAAGGGTTGTCACATCCACAGTAAAATAGCAAATAAGAGACGACAGTGCATATTATTGTTATTATTATTATTATTACTAGCTAAAAATCACAAATAAAATAACCACCAATTGAGGATGATACCAGGAATTAAGATAGTATATTAATGTACCTAATTTATGTCTACACTCTATAATATAAATCAATCTTGTAGATTTTTAATGACAAAATATATAAATAGTTAACAGATAACCATGATTGTTGATTTGTTTAGTTTACAGTAGCTGTTGTTGTATTTGGAGGTTTTAAATAGAAAAAAAAAATTTGATCAACTTTAATATTTTATACATTAAAAAGTACATTTTTTAATACATAATTATTATGTGATAATAAAAAATCGTATTTGCTTTAAACATCTTAGGGAAGGAGCTAAATTAGTTTAAGTGGGCTTTGCCCCCCCCCCCAAAAAAAAAAAAAAAAATTACTGCCCTTAACCCTTGTATACAAGTATACAACACAGGTATAAAAAAGCGTATTTTTTACTTTGCGCAATGACTTAGTATAATATACTTACCTACCCTTCTTGTAGGGGTATCTCCTTTGCGTCCACTCTATTTACCAGAATAATCAATTTCTATACGCGTAATATTTTTCTAACGCTAAATGGTTATTGTTTTCTTTTATAGTTTAGTCACCGTATCTTCGAGTTATTTTTATAAACTTTACTTTCAATTGATAAGAATTAAAAATATATTTAAAACAAAATAACAAAATATAAAATATACACCAGAGTTACACTATTTATATTAAATACAAAATTAATCAAAAAATCTTAATCATATTCAATAATAATAATAATAGTATGAATATTATACAAATAGTTATCTAACCATCTATGTTTTAAAATATTGACCAACGAATATGCATGTGCATGGGTCAATATTAAGTAAGTGTTAGTTAAAACAAATAATTGACATTAAAAATATATATATCAAACATTGACACTTCTTTAATATTTAATGAATAATAATTATTATTCGTTTATTATGTACCATAATAATATTTGATATTTATAAGTACTTAGACTATTATTATTATATAATATATTATATTACAATTTTTTTTAGAAAACTAGATATAGTATGTAGGTAGTAATTTAATTGATCTATTGTTATATACTTGAATTTAAATTACAACCTGGAGATTAATAATTGAAAACTAATTTATTTATTTAAGTAATATTAAATATCTATTTTTTTGTCTTCGTCGTGCAATTAATATGAATCGGACGTTTAGTTTTTAGACCAACTGGTTACCAATCATACAAGTTAGGCGTTTTTGCTGCAAAATATATGGATGTCTTATAAAATGTATCACATAGTTTTCAAGGCGTTAGTTATAAAAAAAATTTTTATTTAAAAAATAACTATCTTGTGAAATTGCATTTTGAGTAAACATCATCGGACCATTCTACAATAGTACAATCTAGAGGTGCCCTATTATTTTATTTATTGTGAGTAATATTGCATGCTTACAAAACTTTACTGAACTAAAATAAATAATTGAAAAGCATTCTACAATATTATTTAGACAATAATATTGTATGCAGACTGACCGTTTCTAAGGAGTTCAATATAGGCAATTTTCTATTTGTGTGCATGCGGGTCGTGTAAATGTGTGCGTAGTAAGTGATCATTCTATATACTATTTAGGAATTTGGTTCGTAGTAATTATTTCCGCTCACGGCTGTTTAAAATTGATAAGCTATCAAATTAATAGTGATGGTATCACGCATCGTTCGATAGATTTTTTTGATGTTAAAAATAAGAAATTTTAATACGATGTTGATTTAATAGTGTTATGTAGGTAATGACTAATAAGGAATTGCTATTTATTTATAACTTATATTCACTTAGTATTTCTATATAAATTATAATACAACAATGGATTTTAAATGGATAAAAAAAAATCTAACGTTGTAAATATGGTTATAAATTAGAATATTGTATTCAACATAATCGATGGATATATTATATTTTACACTCGATTTATTTTTAGAATGTTTTGAAACTATTTTCTCTTATCCTATCCTATAACGTAACGTCCTGTAACTCCGTCGGCAAATACGTAAAACAAAAAAAAAACGCCCTAGCACACACTGGCACCGATAACTTCCTTTTTCATTGTGTACATATTGTAACTGATAATACAATTATCCGATTCGATGTTTTGCGTTCTGTTTATTTAAAACGCAAATAATAAAAATCGATTATAAATCAATAGTTTTGTGTTACAATGTCACGCAGTTATTTGAAAACAAATATTAATTATTTAAAAATGTGTACATACACCCATCGTATTAATATATTATTTTATATACTCGTGTAAAATGCTGATTTTGTACATTTTTAACAATGCTCAATGTAATATATTTTACTTCGTCGTAATTATCCTCGGTCTGATACTCTGATCGTCTGAACAATTGTCTGATTCATTAAACGATTAATACCAATGGGTTTGTAGGTACTTATTGTAATGCGGCACAAGTTGTTAAACACTTAACGAATCCGACCGAGCTTCCCCTCGACGTGACGTGATACGCTTACAATAGGGACTTGAATTGGACTTAATGCTCGCCCACTTTTGGGGATCAAGACCCGATGCGGGTTTGGATTATGGATGATTTTAAAGAGTGCAAAGGAGGACTGTGGTTCGGCCCAAAAAAAACGCCTCTGATAAACCAGAACGTTAATAAACTTTTTATCTTCGTCCTACGCCGTATATAGAACAGCAGATTACTTGTCTCCTTATTTTTTTTTTTTTTGCTACATCAGAACAACATGTGGGAAGTAATATGGAACTTATTATTACACGTGTTATTTTAAAGGGAGTAATAAAAACAAATACATTCACGGACACACGGAAATATTACCGACGAATAGACAAATATAATTGTCGTATATATAAATAATAATATATAGTACCTATATACCATGTTAACTCAAATGTGGCATCCGGATATGGAATTACAATATTTATAATATTGCGCTACATACATTTTTTAGGTAGGTACATAATTTTAAATAAGTACTTCATGTCTATACTCTAATCCGATTCTGACATGTACAAATAATTGTATGTAATATTTTTGTACGGTTTTTGTCCAATATTGTTTAATATTATTAGGTATATTTATTATTGTTATATATTTTTTTTATAAGGAAACAATTTAAATTCAAACACTCTTCAGTCTTCAGTCTTCAGTGTATAATAATAGTTTAGACTTGACAATTCCATAATACTTGATTATTGTGGTTTCTTTTAGTTTATCCTAATTAAATGCATTGTTCCTTTTGCTAAAACGTTCTAATTAATTTGAATACATTATGTATATACTTCGGAATGAATGATTTCCTAACAATAACAATTATTATTGGAATTTCGTCAAATTGAAATTGTATCGTACAAAACATAATTATACTGTATAGTGCCAGTTATTTTAATTTTGCACACAATGGTTTGTGAGCCGTGTAATATTATAGACAGTTATTATGTTAGACATTGTACCTACCCCCACGGAAATCAATATTCGGGGTAGAAGGAGAATCAGTCGGCGAATAATATTCGCCTCTCTATTAGAATATGTTGCATGGTATTTTACGCTGATTGTAATTTAATCAGCTTAACATATGCTTGGTGAACATACAGTTATTTTCGAGTCATCAATATTGAAACAATATAATATCAATTATAATTTTCATCACTCTTTATAGTTCCTTTCTCATCGGTGACCTATGTAGGTTTTTGACAAAATCATCAATTCTTATTGAATGGTTTGAAATACTTAACGCTTTCAAATTATTGTAATATACTAAATACTTATACGTATCATTGTAATTATTAATTACGCACATAAAGTAAATAATGACTCACGCAGCATAATATATGCATATGGTATTTATACATAATTTAGGATAGTGTATAATTGCTATTTCGAGTTAATCAAATATAAACAATAATTAACAATTGAAAATTATGATTCCTCAGAATTTGATAAAAATATTTTTCGTATTCGGCATACACCAAAAAACTAAAGCATTGATATTTCACATATTATAGTAAAAATATACTTTTAAGTTGTAGTCATAACTCATAAAACATAACGTACAAAAAAAAAAATAATACTTGATTTAGATTTTGGAATATATAGCGCCCAAATAGGCTATTTAATATTAATTTTATATGGTTACAAAGTGCACATTCAATATTATAATAATTATTACCTATATTATTACAATATATGTATACGCCTGGTGTGGTTAAACGGCTGATTCGATGAGTGAAAAGAGAATCAACTGTGGATTAACAAAACGTATATAAATATTAAATGTGTAGGATAAAATAATTCGGACAGTGTAGTTGTGTACATAATATATTATTATAATAATATCCTCTCAGTAAATGGTAATCCATTCGTTAAGATTCTCTGTGTATAATATTTTAGTGTGTATATCCTACATAGTATATACATTCGACTATTCGAGCGGTATTCATTGTATTAACTACCTATATTATGTATACGGTAGATCCTGCGGGTCATGTGGGATGACATTATAATATCCTATAGGAAATAAATTCAAAATACGTCAAACTATGGCGCGGGGTAAACGCCCTTATTAAATATGCAATATCCATTAAAACCACCAATAAATCTCGTTAAATTTTAGACAGCTGGCCGCGAAAATGTAATATAGCGCAAGTATATACGTGGGGGATGCCCAATCAGATACAGGCATAGTAGAGTGGAACTAGTATATAATATTATATGTATAAGTACCTACCTACTGTGATCTATCATGTAGTACATGCAAGACCGTTCTTAAATGTTTGGGGGGTGGGCAGGCTCAGGGCCTAGGCTCCGCATTTGAAAAACAAGAAATGGGAGAAATAATTTCAAAAATTACATTGTCTTATAGAATTTAAAATTTTATAGAGAAATAACGAAGAAATTCATTATAGAAAAAAGTATATCTAGCGACGTATACTTCATAATCTGCAGTATGCGTAATAAGTAAATAATATAACTGTCACAATCAAGACTATGTATATCATGATTTTGAGGTAAAAATATGATAGAAAAATCAATGCGGGGCATAGTTATATAGGTACTTTCAGAAAACCCTAAAGCTTCTTTTGTTCTATACACGGCTTATAGGCCTAGCCATATAATTTGTTTCTTGGAAATGCTAGCTGCTATGACTTTTTTACTGTAATTTAAAGATAACACAATTTTTTCTGCTTCTACGGAAATATGGACAGTTCTTCTGAAATTCATCAATTGTGGATCAATAAATTATAAACAGTAAAAAATGGATATTTTAAAAGAATCTATGTGAAGAAGCCACCGTATAAAAAGTAACGAAGATAAAAATGAAATTTTCTTTTTGATCATGGCTTTTTTACTGATTGTCATTTTAAAGACACTTGTAAAATATATAAATGTAATTATAGGCTCTCAATTATTTTCGCACCGGGTCTCAAAAATCTGTAGAACCAACCTGTATATAACAACCTAACCTTAGGTATATCACCTAATTATAAAATATATAAGTATACCTACAGGTATTCGCGACATTCAGTATATTTTAATGTTTATGCATTATAATATAATAGTCACAATAAACATGTTATAAAAACAATACCTCGCCACGAATATTCGTTTGTCATAGTGCGTGGATGTTATACGTTGCTCTAGGCGAATACATTATACAGAACGATCGAAATTACAAAGAGATCGCTCTCGATCACAGTCATACGGATTGTTGGTCGAGTTTCATTTTTATGTTTCGAAAAATAAATCGAAAGTACACCACACGATTATAATAGCATTATAGCCGTTTGACCCTCGAAACACGCGCGTTCCGTCGTCTCAAGGCTCCTCTGCTGCAGCGACGGTCGTGTTTAATGTACTTAATATAATAATATGTACGACTCTATACTTCTCTACCTACCTACCAGTAAGTGCTTTACGGCGATTTACTGATAAGCCTTGCTAATTAAACGCGTAAGGCGTGTGCTGTGTCTAAATGAATCAGCGGGTGATTTACTAACTTGTCACCCGTCTTGCTCACTTGTTGTATACGAAATTGCGTCGTCGGTTGATGCCGCGAACGCGGTGTATGATGTGCATAAACTATATTATTATTATACGACGAACGCCCGCAAAAGTTTTCGAGAAGACAAAAAAACCGTCGTTTGACCTCGACCTTCGCGCGACGAGCGTACTAAAGTGTACTCGGGGTGTCCCCTATACCATAATATATCTTATATAATTATTATCTTCTAAAACCACTGTCTTATGGATACCCATTTTAGTTATTTTTAATTTTTTGCAGCGGCCCTCCGTTTTTGAAAAAAAAAAAATGAATAGATAAATTCTGTTTATTACGTGTAAAAACAAGTTTTAATTAATTTTTTATTAGAATTTTATAATCAAAGTTATATTGTATTATTATTATTATATTTTAATTCGCATACCGTAGTATAATTATTGAATGAAATAGGTACCTACATGTTTAACTAAGTGTCTATATAATTTAGCTTTTAAAAATGATTCGAAGTTCAATCGAAAAGAAGTTTCGATTTTTAAGAAGTTTACAGTTTATAACATTTTCGTGCGGTTATCTTACTTAATAAAAAATATAATATTTTACACTTGTATAAAATTGGTTATAAAAGATTAAAGCTAATAGATAAGACTAAAATCATCAAACATCATTAAAACTTTTAATTAAGTAGTAAAATAATTAGTAACGGATGACTATCGTAATAATTTCATATTCATAATATCTATATTTTGTTTATGCAGTAGCCGCAAGTAGTTATTTGGTTTTTATCTTGAAACTTGAAAGTGTTACTAATTACAATGTTTAATGACTAACGGTAATATGATTTGATAACTTTATATTTTTGGGCCTAAAAATATAAGCTATAAGATAATTGTCTATATTATCCATGTTTGATTTGTTTGAGTAGATGAGCTTTGTGGAATAATTTGTTTACTGGTACATAAACTAATTTCCTTGTAAAAGACATATGCTGCGGGTCCTCCAGTCCTTTATTAAAATAATTTTCAATTTTCCTTTTGAAATACACTTTATATTGCGATCCATTGGGACCGCGACTCCGGACACGTTCTAAATAATAAATACTTTCAATAAAGACCGCTGATCTGCAACGATGCCGCGGCGAACGCGGTGTATACGCGCGCACTTCGGGCGGCGGCATATCATCGTCATTGTGCTGTATATAATATACAATAATAATATTATAGTAGCAGTAGTAGAGTAGTAGGCGCGTCATCCCCGTCACGGTGCGGCGGCGTGTGCAACGGGCATATACACTCACGCACGCGGACGCCACGGACACCACGAGAAGGGGCCCTTTGGCAAATGAATGGGGCACGTTGACGACGACGATGGCGTGCCGGCTCGTCCAGGTGGAGCGGTGTTTAGCGGTCGCGGAGTGGGGCGGTGTGGTTGGCGCGTCAATGGTGGGGGATGGGTAGGAACGGTTGGCGGCGGTGACGGTTTCACGGATCGCGCATCTCCCTCGACGCCGCTCCCGCCAGCCGATGGACCCCCACTCCGCGACACGACGGTCCGTCGCGCCCATCGACGCCGTTGCATGCACGCACGCACGCACGCACATACGCACGTAACGAAACGCGACGAAGAGTTGCGCATGCGCACGGCCGAGAAATGCAACACCGAGAGTCCAGCGGCACGGCGTGTTGTCACACACACGCACAGAACCGACGACTACGATCGCGTGTACTACTACTACTATAACGTAACGTCGTCACTTCTCTCGGCAGTTGTAGTTGTCGAGTGGATGAAATAATATTCACGCAATGACAACAACAACAACTACAACGGTGATAATAGATTGATAAAAATTAATTCGAAATTAATAATAATCAAATACGATATTAACTATTAATCCGTCTAGTAGTTTTCTCGGTGTGTGCTCCGGAGCTCGTCTGCGCGTGCGTGCGTGCGTGCATATTATCAAGTAGTAAAAAATAATATTTTTGTTATCGTTATCATCGCGGTCGGGCGTTCGTCGTGTCAGCCGCGCGCACATTACTCATTAGTGCACATTACACACTCGCCGTGTGTGGTACGTATCGTTTCGTTGCGTTTGTGATTTGGTTTTTGTGTGTTTTCCCAGTGTCCGCAAAATTCGCGATCTCCGTTCGATCGTATCGGTTTGCTGCTCGTCGCGTATTTATAACCTAACAAAAACTCGGCTTCGGTTCTGCGCGCGCGCATGTATACGATGTTGTGTTATTATTATGTGAGGCGCCGCGTGTGGTGATCTAACACGCGAAAACAATGATGTTGGCCGCATCGGCACTACAACAACAGCGACGACGACGACGACGGCGGCGATAACGGAACGGTGAAAGGATTAATTCACGTCCGTGCGGTGTGCGTATATATCTCGATATCGCCGAGACGTACCTACCTACCTATTTCGGTATTTGATTTTTTTCGAACTCACGACCCGGTATTCTGGACAAACGCCGATCGCCTTCGGAAAATGAAAGGTAAACCGTTTGTACTGTACCCGTAATAACCATTGCTCATTAGGTACTACTGCCGAATTGGCGTCAATCTTATTATATAATTTTAATTTGTATGCATTTCGGATAGGATTTATTGTGTGAGCGCGCATGCGCCGTCCGTGACTATGTGTGTGTATGTGTGTGTGTGTACAATCGTCGACAGAAACAACAGTTTCTAATATCGTTATCATTATTATTATTATTATCATCATCATCATTTTTATATATTTATTATTATGCACGTACCACCTAGTTGTCGTCGTGAATCGTGATATACAATGTACATGTTTCCCCCGAGACGAACGACCAGTGACGACGTTAGATAGGTACGCGTCAGCGTTACGATGTATACATCTGACGAACAATATTGCTAGATTACCGTCAATAATGGTGTTGGTGTTGGTGCTATTCAATTCCCGTAACATCTCTCGCCACGACACGTCCTCATCAGTGTGCGCGCAGGCGACAGACGGTTGAACGGTGAACAAGTTGCTTGTTAATAATAGACCGCCGAACAAAAAGATAGCATTACACTGTCGCTAATTATGGTGTAGATGGTTGGCGAAACTACGTGATACCATTAAATGGTGATAACCACTGTTATAAATAGGGCTGAGATTATGTGGCGAAATAAATCGCCAATAAAGTGTTTATAATTGCTAAGAAAAAATTAGCAAAAATCATTTTTTTATTTAATTTTAACTAACAAAAAAATACTGTTATGTGTGTTTACCTATTGGGTACTACCTAAATGATCTTTCTACGTCAACTTTTGTTGCAGGGCATACTTCATGTAAACTAAATCATTAAAACTATTTTGCTCTACATTAATATTATGTTTGATGCAATGCCATCATGCATATTTATATTGGTGTCTTGTATAATTGTGTGTAGTATAATAATACAGTTATAGGAAATATGTGAAATGTTCCTGACGATTTTGAAAATATTACCAAAAAAGTACATTCAGAGAAAAAATGGAAAAAAAGTTTACTTCCCTGTTTATTTCATTATAATCAAAATTATACAGTACCCATTTACGAGCCCTTACGAGCCTCATGAGAATTTATTATCTGTCTTACCGACAAAAAAACATTTGCAAGTTGCAACAAAATTCTGTCCCTGGTTGTACCTAAATTTTGTTCGTCGTCCTAGTAGTGCACACTAGAATCTAGTGGCTAGATAGATTCTATCGCGTTTACAATGTTTTCGTTCAAATTTTGTAAGTGGTTAGACTAAGGTTACACCAGGTGTCAGCAATTAGTTTTTAAAGGATGGCTGGATGTTGTGAAAAAAAATTTTGGAGGTCCAGAAAGGGTTCCTTTTTTTGTTTAGCCAGTTGTTTTAAGTTTATACAGAGACACAAATAATTAGAAAAAATTAATATTTTTAGTGGTTCAGTTATTTCCCCTCCGCTGACGGATATAACCCAATTGTGTATTCTGCGAGGTATTCTGTATTTAAGTGTGCACACACAAATAGTATCGTAAAAATCTTCATCTATATAGTTCGCTGGACTGTGGAATTCGGCTTGAATATTTTAAATGTTACATCATTGGTATTCATTGTGATAAACCAATGATGGGCAAAGTTCAGACCATTCCAACCTAAATACTGTGTTGTTAATCATTGCGCTTACCGGCCTCGACCGTTTAGTTTATTTCCATGATAGTAATAATATAATGTCCTCTTCATCATCATAACAATATAATAGGCCTATCGTTTTATTAGTTATAGATGTATAATACATAAACGACTAACTAAAAAAAAATCAATAATTTAACGAGTAATGTATAGGCTACAATGGTATTCGATTATAGATAATAACTGCTGAGTGATTATGTTATCATCATTGAAAAAATTGTTTTTTTTATATGAATCGTGTTAAAAAAATGTTGTGAGATTGTGACGATTTTATATTCACCATTCTCGTCATATAATTTAAATAGTTTATGAATTATATTTAAATACTATCATAGTATCGATGAATATCGCCTCCAAATATCGATTAATAAATAAACTATCAGCCTGCTTCTACTTAATTGTTCACTAAACACCCCATTATTAAATATATATATAAATTGTCGAACAGTAGAGGTACTTATAGATGTTACTATATTAGTAGATCAATTGTGACGATCTGATAAATGTATTATAAACATTAATTAAATTATATTTCCTCGATATTATCAATTGATTTTATCATAACTCATCGTATTCTTAATATAATTTGGAACACTTCAGTACTGATACATTTTCGGTGGTCAATGTCCATAACATCATGAATGTGGCAACTTTTATAAATGGTTGTAAAATAGCAAATATATTAATATTAATTAAAAGTTGAGTAGGTATCAAGTAAATTAAACTACATACATTTGTATATATATTTTTTTGTATTTATTTGGCTTGTAAGTAATGTATATTAGCAGGTACATCCGGTTAGTGACTACTGATTAGGTAGTGATAACTAATATTTAGCTAATGTATTTGATGAGTTGCTCGTCTTACAGTTGATATAATTTAATAGTAAACATGAACAATTGTTAGCAAAAACGGGGTTATCTTGTTGAAAGAATGTTGATCAATATATTAATATATAGCTGATTAAAAATCGAGTTTGTACAATTTGGGAACCAATCGTTCGAGATTCTTGGCATAATATGTTAAATTTAATTTAATTAGCATCGCGCGCTTATTATTTTTGTCTCGACTCATTAATTGCCGCTTTGTGGAGTACTACGTTTGCTTACCCAGTCTGTCTGTAAACGAATTTATTACGAGTTAGAAATTTTAAACAAGAATTGATCACGATTCACGATTCACGATCACCAACCTGGCTTATGTAACCCTTTCGTAACTACATATAGTACCTAATAACCATAGGTATTAACTCATAAGTGTTATATCCAGTACCAGTGAACCATTGAGAAATTCGCAATTGCTTTTCCCATATTGACGCTCAGTAATGAGCTTTTTTCTTCGATTATAGTAATCGTCAATCGATCGATATAAAAGATTTTTTCGAGGATAATTTTGAAAACCACAATTATGATGATTGAGCGTGGATCGACTATAATAAAGAACTATCGCCGAAACTAGTGCGTCATACATTCGCGGCTATTCGGGTGTTAATCGACGAAAACCAATTTTATATTTATTATACACATTGTCCTTGTCCGGTCAGTGTTGAATTTAGATAATATTATGTATTCATTCCAGAGTATTGGCTATAAAGTTCACACACACAGCAATTAGTTTAAGTGACGATTTGCTTTAATCAATTCGCCACAGCTGCCAACAGTCATGAATTTTTATATGGGTAACCTATACATGAAACACTAATATTATGCATAATGTTTGGTCGTTGGACGGATCGTGGAAGATTGTCGTCGAACGGTGAAATCAATATCATAGAATTATGTCGACGTACAATTTTTGTCGCGATTATTGTGCTTTCTCTCTTTTCCCATTGTCGATTTAAGGTTGTAAACGACGAGGTGAGTGATTTTAACACGATCGTCAACGTATATATTGTCGCTGCCGCACACATTTTTTACGCGATCAACAACGATTTTAATTTGGATTTTTTTTGCCGCGATCGCGTTAAAGTGCGGAAGTGAACATAACTCGTTTTGCGGACGCGTAGCGAATTCGAATTAAATGTTTTCGTATCGGAGCAATGCAATAAAGCGACGGCGGCCCAGGGAAAGCGGATTGTCGCCGACACAAAATCGCGCCAATATACCCACCGATGTAGTTAGTACTTTCTAATGGTTTCTATGTGTTTGTAGTAGGTACACTCGCACCATCAGCCATGTCTTTTCTAGATCTTGGTCTCAAATGAAATTTGAAAACGTTTTGCCGGTAGACGCGTTGCAAGATTTCTAGAAATCGCCTTTTGCGGTTTCCTGTATACACCGCAGTTTTACGTGGTGTGAATTTTCAGTATACTCGGTGTATTTCAGTATACTGCTTATCGATTCCGCCATTATATTAACTTTGTGTTTTACATTTGTTGTTAAAAAAAAAGTGTTTGATGTGCCGACGATAGTGTGTTCGAGGTTTGACGTAGTTAACCTGCACCATTAGTTTTTGATACTATGATACAGTTTTAATATAAATTCTTCATTAGAAAAACTCATTTTCGATAAACTTATTTGTACATTTATGTTTATTTTGTAGGTTTTGTATAAAAAAAAAAACATGTGTATGTAAAATAACATTAAAAAATATTTTAGCAAAATAGAAACAAAAGAAAAATATTGTACAATACTGTATAGTCTATGTATACTGCACGTCTTGTAATAGAAATTGAAATTAAAAAAAACAAACAAACATTAAAAAATTTTTTATATAAATGAAAATACTTTTGTGATAACGTATATTTTTATACAAAAGAGTTACAGTATGTGCGGTGGTCATTGTTTCTAATAGTCTTTATGTTATTTTTCGCGAAATCGCAAACGTGCTATAATTATTTCGAGTAGTTCATAGGAAGTGAATCACCGCTCATTGTTTTCGATGCGTACACTTAATACCATTATTGTACTATAGTCATACCTAAAGTGGACGCCGCCGCGAGGGTATAATATTATAATATTGTTCATGCAGTAGCTTCAATGGTTGGTGCTGGGCTGTGTTAAGGGGGGGGGGGGCATGGAGCATTTTTACCCGGCTTAGTTGAATTAGGGCGACCACACATTAATTAATTAACAAAATTAATAAAACCAACCAAGTCAACTACAATTTGACATTTTCACTATAGTAATATTACATAGTCTGAACTCTGTAGCAATGAGCGGTTTTAAATTCTATCCACAATTATTACTTTACTAGAGATACGGATACCGGGCTACAATCAGTTGTCTATAACTATTCAAGTTATTGGTAATAATAGCGTTTATGAAGTATGAATGCGTGATAACCGCTTAAAGAAATATTTAAATGCGATTTAGGTATGGGGTGGAGGTAATATTTGGTGGGTACGAAAAAATAATTTCGATTATATTTTTTATATAATTTGTCCATAATAAACACTATGATGAGCCACCTACTTTGGAGTGTTATCTCTC
Organism: Sitobion miscanthi; assembly: GCA_008086715.1. Classification (NCBI taxonomy): domain Eukaryota; kingdom Metazoa; phylum Arthropoda; class Insecta; order Hemiptera; family Aphididae; genus Sitobion; species Sitobion miscanthi. The sequence continues at coordinate 3,433,616 of CM017802.1, read as the reverse complement.
ATAATCCTACCCGTATTCTGACGAAGGAGAAAGAGGAGAGGGGCGCATGCAAATATAATTTGAAACAGTGTACATACGCGGTGCGTGCCCAATTTCTGAAAATGATACAAAGAAATCTTTTCTATACGTCTGTAAACGTTATTTCGCCACGAGTATTCGAAAGCGATGGCTACCGATTATTACCTACAATTAATTTCAAATAATAATGATTCTTTCGACAGTCGTGCCCGCTTAAACTTCGGTATCGTGCATTCGTGCGCACCGAAAGTTCTACGGCCTGCGCGCCGTTTTTACGTAACGCACCACCGCCGCGCCGGTTTGAATAACCGGTACCCGTTTAAAGTAGCCAGCAGCGTATACATTTATATAATAATTTATATTACTATTATTATATACTTATCCGAGCCGAAAGCATCAATATTTACCAATTATAATACTACCTATTATTATGTTGTTGCCTACACACTACACACTCCTCCACTCTGCAGATATTACGAATTATATTTTTTTGGTTTTCTTGCGTCGTGTGTGTTCGCCGTTCAAGCCATCGTCGTCGGCCACCGCTACGAAGACTGTTGTACAAGTGTTGCCCATGGGATACCCACACCGGGTTTGAGAAAAGTATTGTCTGTTTTTTAACTTCCATGCACGCGTTGGATCGCGCGTGAAACATAAAAAATAAAATAATAATAATAAGTATTGTGGAATTTCTGTCCCGCTCCTCTGTTGCTGCAATAATAATAATAATCGTATATCGCGACGTGTGCAATGTATTTTTGTTGTCGTCGATGATGATGATGGTGATGATGTTGTACAGTGTAATAACATAATGATATTATACATGTATAGATTATAAAGCATGATTCATACATTGTGACAGCATTGTAAATTTGTAACGGATCTCCTCTCGTCTCACGCGTATAAATCTATAGAGAGGTACGTACGGATATAATATTATATATATACGTCGCGCCGTTTTCCGGTCGACGACGGCTATCGCGGTGGGCCGGAAATTTCCTGCCTGACTGTAGCCCATCATTATATATTAGCTGTAGAGTGTACAGACGGTCTCCTCTCTTCAACGATATAATATAATATAGTATATTATGTATACATGCACCTACTCTCGTCGAAGTGAGGTACTCGAAACCGTCCACGGCGCCTTAAATTTATCGAATTTTCTACCGTCCTACAATAATGTTACATAATTGAAATACAATTATTCGCGGACCTCGGTGCAGCATACAAACCGTTGGAATAAAACGATTCTAAGCCGTTTTAATGTTTATCACCATATTTTTAAAAGGACACAGCGTTCGTTTTCATATTATATTGTATTCCGTCAACCCCGTTCGTATTAACGCATTATCGGTGGTTATCTTAATGATTTATAATATACGATAGCGAATAGTCATAGTATCCACACTTATATACAGTCTACAGATGACGGTGTGTGCATGATAATAGGTATACGGGAATATGTCTCTTATATATAACTAAAAATTGGTCGGGAAGAAAATGTCCATATCTACCGAATGAAATTGCCGTTTTTATACGTACCGATACCACATGCGCTGCAATTTTAGACCCACGCAATGTACCTACCGTGTATTTTACGCAACGAAAACGACTAACGGCTAAACGAAATAATATTTACTTCGTGCGCATACCTACATAATATTATAATAGTACAAATGTACAATAATAATATTATGTAGATGTGCGACTGTTGTAATGACGGCGGCGCTTCTGCTGGGTGAGGCGTCACGGGTCGTTCGGCACATTCTTCGTTTTTATAATATACGAGGTACCTCTTTATACTACCCGTTGTTGTTCTGTAGACAATTTCGTTGGCCGAAAATAATGAACTTTTTCAAAAAAACTTTGTAATACAGACTGAACGCAAACGGCTTGCAACGGGATGAAAGCTCTCGCGCTGATTCCGCCGTCGGTTTTTTTGAAATTTACATAATATTATTATTATTATGTTGGATTTCCGCAAATAATAATAATAGTTGTTTACCACTATTTTTTTATTAACGTTTACACACATAAGCACACAAAAACCTTAGAGTCTAGCATAATATACGGGCATTATGTGTACGAAAACGCATATGCGACGCGATAAAAAAAAATTGTAGGTATATGTTAATATAATATATAATTATGTTTATAATCATTCATTTAATACGTTACGTTTTTTTAACGAATTATTATATCTTTTCCTACTTGGGAAAAATTTATATTTCGTATACAAACATTATGTAGGTACTACATAGTCACTATAGGTATACCTACTGTACGTATACAAATTAAGATATTATGTTATGTTTTATGCCTAAACTTATTTTCTCTTCGTCGTATAGTACAACTAAACAAAAAATACATATAGAATAAGACGAAAGTATACAATTTCTTAAAAATTTGAAGTTTTTATTTTATTGTTTTTTTTTAAATTATTTATTGATGTGTTGAATGTAATAATTATATTATATTATATTGCTCTAGTTTTTTTCTCCATTTACTACACTTAGTTCGTTCTATTAACTGTGTGTTATATGCACCTATTGACAGGGGCAATAGCCCCCCTCCCTTAAGCTGTATTTCTAAACAATTGTATACTGTTAATAACAAAATTACAAAAAAAAAATCATCGAAATTGCCAGAAAATTATGACTTGGGCCCCCCTAACCATGTCTCTGGAGCCGCCCTTGCCTATCGATAATATACATTATTTGATCGAAATTTGTGTGTGAAATTATTACATCTTTAATTCATATATGGAGGATTTACCTATTCGCGAGACGACACAAATGGAATGAAAGTAAATTGAATTATGACGCCGGTTATTTTATCAATTACTTTCTTTTGTTATTATAATATAGATTTTGTGTTTGTTTCCTGAACTAAACGCAAATAATTACAAACGGAATCAGTTTGACCAAAACCGCATTTTTCATCGAACTATTTTTCAAAATAAAATGCATCATTTTGTATATTTTGTTTCTTATTATATTACTTATCTATAATAATTATATAAACAAACGGATTAAAATATTTTATTATGTTTATTTCTTCAAGGACTGTTAAATATAAAATTAATAACTACCTATATTTACTAAATTGTATATTATATAACACAAATGATCTTTTTCCCATTTCGATAATATTTTTATATCTCCAATGCAACTACATAATACAATTTTTCTCACTGAATTGAAAATGGATACATTTTGGCTGAAAAGAAAAGCTGAGAATTTATCCAAAAAGCGTAATTTTGAACAATTAATTGTCATTAATATTAATATTAATTAATTAATTTTATTCACCAATATGTATCATCGAACTTCTTTAATTGAAAATACCCTCAAGTTATCCATCGTAAAATATACTTCACAAATCTGTTCACTGTGCAGTATGACGTATGTATGTCATGTCTCACATAAGGTTTTATCGTTTTTTCTAGTAGTATTATATTATACGCCACCATACTTTTATTACTACGAATAATAATAGCTATATATTGCGCGAGCGCACACACCATAAAACAATAATTATTATTTTTAAATTCCGATAAATTGATTGATGTCGCAGACCTTGTAACATAATTTTTATTTGGAATATACTTTAATTTGCATTTAATTGAATCCGAGCGTTTGACAGCTGATGATAATAATTATAATTCTAAGTTATATGATACACGAATACATGATAAATGGTAAATTAAATCGTATTCCCGAGGTTTGTTTTAAATTATAAATACGAGCAATAAGTATTTGATTGTAATTCATAATGAATAAAAAATATATACGCATGCACGCTGCGTCCAAAGACCGTGCGTAATATATATTGTGTAATAATATTATACGTTTATATATTTGTTTATTGTATATCTGAAAAAAAACATGCAATGTCACCGACATCCGGGGCCTGCCACCGAACGATAATACTACCGTTGCTGCAACACGATAATATTATTATATTATTATAAAAATGAAAAATAACGGCCAACACGACCGTTCCCTTGACGGTTTCGCCTAAAAAAAAATAAAATACTAAAATATATATCCATCGAAATTGGACCGCACTCGATTGGCGCTCCATTGTTTCGTACACGTACTTGTTGTACATAGTTTTACGGGCACTGGTCACCGCCACAGCGGCTTTCACTATATTATACGGAATATAACTATACTCGGAAACGGTAATTTATATAGGCGTCGATTATCGAAGTGTCAAATGTTTCTCCAAATATTCGTTCAGTTATACAGGATGATTTACCAACCATGCCAGTCCTCGTCTATTCCTTTAAATAATGAACAATTCTGATTTTTGGAAGTTTTAAGTATGTTTCAAAACCATATTTTAAATTATTTAAATTGCTTATACAATTTAAGGAGTGCCCTGTGGCGATACAAACTTTTGTTTCATCAAATGAAAACCAACCTGTTTTACTGTAAAAAGCAGGTGGTTTTTTTCAAAATATTCATTTATCTATCTAAATTCAAACGAGTAGTTGTTGAGTTATTAAAATGTATATAGTAAGGATAGAAGTTTTTAAAAATGTTTAAAATGTAATATTGAATCTAGTATTTATACTCGAACAATTTTTTCAAATTAAAAAATACTGATGGATTTATTTTATAAATTAAGTACTATAATTTTAAAGCATAGCCCTCATATTTGATCGTGGACCAATTCCCCTTGGTTCTCAAAGTTAAATAATTCAAAAACTAACCGTTCGAATTTCGATTGAGGTACATCAACATTTTCAATAAATCCTTCTGCAGAAAAAAAGGTCGTTCGCATTTTAGAAAAAAGTATTGTAATTTATTAATTATACTGTCACAAGACCCTCCTTAAATCAGGGATTTCAACCCACTTTATCTTTATTTGATGATCGCGAACACATTTTAAGCATATAGTACCTACGTATGTATTTCGTTAATTCAATTTAATAATTATGCGGTCTGTGATTTTTTTTTAAATTAATAGGTGGCCCACTGAAGGCTGAAGAACCCGACCCTAAATGGTATATAAATCATCCAAGGAAGAATTTGAAAATTCGGTCTTTCATAATAGTACCTACACTTCAAAATCCCTAAAATCAGAATTTAAATAAATTCATTTTAAAATGGAAAAATTAGGGGGAAGGGGTGAGCAAGTTTGGTGAATCACCCTGTATAATATTATTATTATATCGTGTAAAGAGGTATTTCAATATTTGGCGTTTACGATCCGGATGCCGGGCGATAACAACGATTTGAAATATCTCGTATACGTGGTGGCGTATATACCTAATCGTAAAATCCCGATCACTTTCAATGGGTTGACGCGGATGATGATATATATATATATGGACAAATGTGTATGAGCATATGTATTGTATTTGTACCGGGTGGCAGATGCAAGCACAATAATATTGCCCCGAAAAATGTTTGATGGGGGGAGGGTCGGGTCGTACATTCTACTACATAAGCATGCGCGCGTGTATAGTGTTTATAAAAATCCCAAATCTCCACTCTGCCCAGCTAGAGAACACATCGAAAATCGATTGTTCCGCACATCCCCACGCGACACCCTGCCATGTACAGGAACCGGTTTCGGTGGAAGGGTGACGCGCGTGGGGACTGGCAGAATCGTCGAGTACAACTATCGCCGACTGAGTATTATGGATCACGTACCTCGTGCACTCGCGTGTCGCCTTAATGTATAATTGTAATTACGTTGTTTGTAATGTTTTTGAATAATTTGAATAATATTATATATATTATTATTGTTGGCCGTTACAACATCGTACCTCCGATGTGTGGCCCGACTGCCGGAGAAATTGTCGCGCGCGCGATAGACTCGTTGTCGCCGATCTCGCGCGAATTCCTCGTCACGGTTTGCATCTCGCAGCAAGACGATGATTCTCTGTAATCGATTCGTATCGCTGTAGCACAGTTCTCGTACGTCGAGAAAGACTATAAACGCGCATCTCGCCTGCAGTGTTTTTTTAAACGAATGCACTCTGTCACTTTATTTTACGACGTTCGTATTCATATTATTAAGCTCTCGGTTTGCCCGATAAACTCTACCGACCCATTTCTTTGATGGAACGTTATCGGGGTTAGAAAAACCCCAGGTTTTTTAATAAACTGGGTTGGGTTAATAAATTGGTAAATGACCATAAAAACCTTAAAAAAAAAAAACAAAATCACCCAGGGGCTTTCGTTGAATTATTTTAGTGCGGTTTAAATGGGTTTTATTAAAAAAAAAAAACCATTTATACCCATATAGTTGAACCCACAAAAAAATTAATACTTAGAATTTATTATTTTTTTTATAAATATTTTGATACAACTTATTCCTAATTCCTAAAAGTTTAATCCTTCATCCTAATAAGTTAATTACGTAAGATTTTATGTTTAGATTCTAAATTCAGAAGTTAGAATATAGGTGAGTAATAATTTATAATTAAGTACAGTATCAATAACTGCTATTCCCAAATTGGCAATTGCCAGTACATGTTATTGTTTAAATATAAAAACAAAACAATTTTTAAAATTAAAAAAAAAAAATAAAAATAATATAATGGGGTTTTTCGAGTTGCTGGGTGGTTATAGAAACGTTATTTCCACACATAATTGCACGCTCATCGTCTATTCTACATCGTACAGAACGGTTCACCAAGCACGCGTTCATCCCCTCCCCCCCTACCACAACTTTTCCATTTAACAATGATCGTATTCAAATTCAAATTTTTGGAATTTTTTATATTCTTAAAGACTAAAAATATCTTTGATTTAATTTATTATTTAAGATGTTTTCTGTGGTGGTACAAACTTTTTTAAAAATCATAAACAATATTTTTTCCTATACATTGTAAGCAGAGGTTTTTTTTTATGTTTCATGCATGTATGATGTATCTACAATTTAAAATTCAAACGAGTAATTTATGAGTTAAACTGTGTACTTGCTAAAGATAATACGATTTGAAAGATATAGTAAATAATATGACTTATATATCTTATACCATTTTAAAATTAGTAAAAACTATTCGAGCATAATGAATACTGCATATATGGCTATATATTATAAAATATATTAAGTAAGTATACAGTTATTTTATAAACTAAGCAATTTTCTTGGACTATTGTCAAACATAGCTTAATATACATTAACACTCACTACTCGTTCGAATTTTAATTTAGATACATCAAAATATAAAGTTCAAAAAGAATATGTTCTGTAAAAAACGAAATTTGTGTCGTTACAGGACACTCCTAAAATTGCATAAAAAACTGAAGTATTCCAAAATAAAGCCCTACAAGTTACAAAAATCGAAATTCGAATAAACTCTTCATTAAAGGAAATAATGGGGAAGATGAATGGTGGGTGAAACACCCTGTATAGGATTACGCGCCGTGTACAATAATAATAATAATAATATTAATATAATATACTGTGCGTTCGTCGAGCGCTAATGTTTTTCCGTATAATATGGTAAATGTATATGCGATGATAATATGTATTCGATGTTGGGTCATGAGGGGGGTGGGGAGGGCATGCCGAAATTCTCCGAGAGAGCGAGCGAGGGAATCGGCAAACGACGACTTTTGTGGCGTTGGCGTGGGCGGGCGACAGCGGCGGGGACGACCCTGCCCGCACCGGCACCGACGCACTACGTGCCATCTGGCGTGAGCATGCCCGCCGCACACACCACCGCCACCACTACCACTCACGCACGGCGTCGCCGGGGATGGGTTTCGGCGGCCTGTGCGCGCAGTGCCACCGTCGTCCCGACAGTGGTGAATCGTGCGTGGCGTCCGCATAGGTCCGTCCGGGTTTGGGTCGTCGCGCGCCGCGGTCGTCGTCAGCGAACTCGCGCTGCACATGCTGCTGCCGGACGCCGGTGCCGAGGACGACGACGACGATGAAAAAACATTCCAAGCAGCTTGAGAAGCGCATCGACGACCAACGACAGCTGCTGCTGCAGCAGCGGTTACCGGGGGCGGCCGCCGACAAGCGGAGACCGTCGTTGTCGTCGTCGAAATGCAAAAACGGCATACTGAAAAACGAGTCCAGTCCCGAACTGTCGCGGCCCGCTTCCCGCAAGTCCAGACAGTACTTCCTGGAACCCATCCGCCGGTGGAACTCGTTCCACAACAGCCGCGAACGCAAGTCCAACACCGCCGCGGCCGCTGGCACGGCCACCCCCGCATCGCCGTCGTCATCGTCCACTAACAACCTGCCGTACCTGCAGACCTTGGTCAACCTGCAGCGGGAGTCTAAGAGCGCTTGTGCCCGACTCGCACAGTCCGTGTTGCCCAAAACGCCGCGGGGAGCCGAAAGTGCGCCAGTCCTCATCGGCGGGGCCTCTTCTACCTCCGTCTCTGCCACCGCCGACGATGTCCAGTCACCGAAATCGCTACAGCAGACTGGCGGCGGATGCCCGGCCAAAAAACAAAACTCCAGCCCGAACCTGTTGTTGGTGTACGACCGCCGGCAGCAGGGTGTCGCGGGAGTTAATGTCGGTGGCGGAAACAGCCTGACGAATTCGCCTCGTCGCTCGGCCCGAAGGCCGAAAACGCCTCCACCGCACCCTCACCACAGCCAACAACAACAACAACAGCAACAGCTAGCGGCGGCGGTGGCTAATAGCAGTAGTGCCGGCGGTGTGGGGTCGGACGCCACTGGTTCTTCGAAAATACCGTTCGCCATAATGGTGGGTGACACGCCGGTCGTGTGCCAAGACACTGTGCCCAGAATCAAGGCAATCCGCGCCGATTCGGTGACGGAGAAATCGTCGTATCTGGCTGTCGACTTGTCTCCGCACCGTCGATATTCGTTTTGGTCAGTAAAACGCGCGTAAAACTTCTTGTGGCAGAGTGAACCGCGCAAGCTTACAACTCGGGAAATATTATTATTTAAATTTTTTTTGGGGGCGAACAAGTCACGTGTGACCACTGACCAGAATATAATAATAAGGATAATGTATAGGACGCTCAATGCGCACTTTTAACCGTGCAGAGCCATATTTGTGCGAAACCGTGAACAACGGATCAGAGATTCTTTTCGTTATCAAGTCGGTCATCGACTGATATAATTGAGGATATAATTTGTGTCATCTATATTAATAATAGGTGTGTTGTGTATAAGCAAATCATCAGCCGAGCCTATCGCACTCATGGTTCTGAAATTTGGTGCGTAGGTAACCCAAGGATGTACGTTCACCGCAAAATCAATTTTCTAAGATTCGCATTTTAAAAACCGGCTATCCCAGAGCAATTTTTTGGCTCACGAAAAACTAATATTTTTTTAATTTTGCTGGCGTTGATTACGCAAAATAAAATATAATTATTACGATTGGATATCATTTTAGATCGGAATTTTATATTTGGTCAAATCACCCAATTGACTGTGTCAAGAATATTATGTATAGTTTACATTTAACGGAGTTTAAGACAGTGTAAATCCACTGCCATTATTCAATTTATCACGGTCAACGTCGTGCAGGATCGGCTATAGTATAAAAGATAATATATATAATTTAGATGTATCGGTTTTGTCACATGATTATATATACGATTTTTACTACTCGGATTTGTATTACTGCTGCATAATGCATGGTATTACATTCTTTATTTCCTCGGCCATAAACTCGTCGAATTAATAAAAAAATATCTATATAATCTTTTAGAAACATTCTGTTATTACGGGCAAAGCCGGGTAATATTAGAGGTTTTACCGTGTGTGTGTGAGCGAATTGAGGCGAACGAATATTGCTAATGCCGCCACTGATTGCAGTTTTTCATAATATCGAATATCTGCTCAGTAACATGCAGATATTGCGCAATTCACCTATCATTTTCGCATCAAAAGTTTTATTTAATTAATACTGGCTCGCGTTTAATTCCGATCGGGTTATTGTTGTTTTTGTAGTAGGTATTCAATTAGCATCAGACGTCCGCTCCTCGTTTTTAAAACGTGATATTATATCATAAATTATATTAATATAGTTTTTTCATTATTATTATTTTGAAATAGATTTATAATATTGTATATTACCTATGTAATTTTTTATAATATAATTTAAACATAAACTATATATACATTTCACTAATGAAGTGCGCGGTTTCTTAATAACTATCAAAAATAAAACAATCGTGACAGCCATTTGTTATTACTTATTATATTATTTTCTTTATGTAATAGCTAAGTGTATTATTTAGATTTCATAGTATTTTTTTCGTTTTGCTGACCTGTTCAAAAATATTGTCCACTGTACATCGAATAATATAATAATGGCGTCCTTAGGAATTTCATAAGTGTTCTGTTATTCGGAGCGCGCCATCTATTTACCCTATTTTATATTTGTATTTATATTTATACTGAGCGTATATTAGACAACACTGTTAATGCAAATAGGATTTTAATATAATATACTACTTGTCCGAGTATATCGGTTGTATAGCGAAGTTTCATTTCCAATAAAATATAATAACTTCTGAAGTACATAATATTATAACGATGGTATTAGGAAAATATTTTGACAGTATAAATGGGAAAAAAATATATGAGGTATACCGACAGCCGACCTCAATACACGCTCAACTGTTCCTTTATAGTTACTTGGTTATGGGAAACGTCGGTGGTATTTGTATGACAGTTATTAATTTTACATTGTCACTTGGAAAGTGTTTTCACGGTGTTTGTTTGTTCAAGTACACAAAACAATATAAATAGATACCTATATAAACTTTTAATTTCTCATTTTGGGTGAAAAATATAGAACACCAACGAGTACTTACACCGTGGATTTGATTTTTTTTTTAATTCAATTCAGTTGTATGCACAATCCTCAAGGGTTTGCAAAACAAAAAATAAGGTTATTCCATATAATATATGCTTGGAAGAATCGTTTCACAAAAACAAATGCATATCGATAATTCTATTTGATTGACACACTTTATTATACCAACGAGGCAACGAGTAACATTAATTCTAACTAACTCGATATCTACAAACGGAAACATTGTTATCAATTATTTTGCAATCTCTTGGGTTACACAATATATTCTAACTATTTCCATATTTTATTATATTTTAGTAATTTTTCCGAACCTATTTTTGAATAGTATCAATTCGTTGACGTGTGTTATTGCCTAAAAAAATAAAATATTTATGGAAAATAATAAATTACTTATAATATCAATACTATTATTATATTTAATACCATCTGTTAAATTATATTTATTATGAATTTGCTATTATGACATATTGGCATATTAAAATTATGACAGGTTTAAAGCACAACAAATGTAAATAATACAACTAATTATTTTTATGTACTTCCGTATGTAATCAAATATTATAAGTAAATTATTTTTTAGTACTCTTGTAGTCTTGTCTACGAATTAATCATCGAGAAGATTTCTGGAAATTAAACCATGGTTATTTTATCATTAATCAACTTGTAATAATAGCAGTAGTGCTGTCTATTGTATTCGTCTATTGCGTGTTAGTTGTATCTACAATTTATATAACTCTTAATACCTGTGATTAAAAGTTAATGTATACTTCAAAGCAGAAACTTTTAGTTTTCGAGATTAATGATTATGAAACACTAAAGAAAAAGAACTATATTAATGTTTTCGTGCACCTAAGTCAAAGATGTTTACTTACGGTGTATCGAAAGCGTAAATATTATTACTTTAAGAGTCAAATTATTAAGTGCAGCTTATTATCATCGTGAAAATAACTGTCTAAAATTAAATTTCATATGTGATGATTATGACGATGCTTTCGTGCAGCAATGAAGCTGAGTTTATACAAAACTTTTACTTATTCGTATCAAAAAAATCATTTGCGTGTCTTTTTGTATATTTCTCTTCTCTATTCCCCTCACTTATGGTCCATATAATATTTTATATTTATCTTAGTATACGACCCGTGACAATTGATCTCTTTTCGAAAATGTTTATGAGTATACAGACTAGTATATGTATACATTATACACTGAATAGTGTCTGTATTATTGTGTTATAAATAAATGTATAATGTGCATTTATATTATAATAATATTTAAGAAACACGGTGTAACGCCGTGGTAGGCTGCAGTCACTAATGTGTGCGGCGGACAGGCATCGTCCAGCATTGCAGCTACCAGATGGGTGACCACTGACCACCCAGGTTCTTTACGACGAATCCTCGCCCCACATAAACACGTGTTCTTAAAACCAACCGTAACCCCCACAAAATGCTTATGAGCAATATTGTCATGACCATATTTGTCTATTCTCAAAGTCCAATAAAAAAAAAAAATAAAATATTTATAATAATATTTAAATTACAAGTGTTTACCTATAACTATACTAGCTAATATAGCTTACTTATAACTTGTTAGTAATATATTTATAAATACGGTTGACAAATAAAACAGTTTATCTGTGATATGAAAACGACTACGAGCTTTAGATAAACGATTCATAATTATTGCCCCGACAATCGTTGTCGCATCGTATCGTGCAGTATACTCATTATATACCGTGCTGTGCCACGCCAATACGTTACCATAACAATATATACTTACTACCTGGTTTAAATATATATTTAACTTTTTTAAGACACGAACTACACTCAGCACGGTTAGTTTAGAACACCCCTTGAATATTAAAGACCTGTTATTATTGTTAAATTCCTTAAGTTAAACCTTTTAAACCTTATGATTATATTTATTCAGACTTAACTATTTATAGGAAATATAAAATTAATCAAATAAAGAGTACTTCCATTACACCTATATAAGTTGCACAACTACAACTTGTCGAAATCAAAGAATAAGAAGGAGGGTCTTCTGAATCGACCTGGGTAGGCAGATATTTGGTAAAATGAGTATTAGTACTAAATAGTAATTATACAGAATGTATTTATTTTGCGATGATGTATTTTTTGTGTATATTTACACGATTTATAGACTTATAGTAGAAAAAATGTTTTGATTTTCAAGGTTGGGTGGTTTTCAGTAGAAAAATAGATATCGTTGATACTTTGAAGAAATCACTATAGGAAATACCCAGTATCAATTTCGTTTTTTTTTGTGTAGCTCAAATCGTATGCAAGGTTCTGCTGGAACTATATAAACTAACCAAGTTGATTTTTCTGTAGACTTTTAAGTTGAAATTTGGACAAAATTCGATATTTCAACGAAGAAAAATAACTGTAGTTAGTTTGTTGAAATTAAAAAATATTTTTAGTTGGAATTTGAAACTTTTACGTATATTATTTTGTTTTATCGTTGATCATAAATACTATTATTATTAATCAATGGTTTTATATGCCGACAATGACATTTTGAAAACTTTTAGATTAATTGTATACCTATTTAAAGTTTATACTGTACTATTAATAGTAAAATAAATTACTGTAGTAATAATTATTAGCAATATATATTTATATGATAATATGCTGACAAGACCGTATCCGCTGAGAATCATTTTACCTATATATGCGATAATTCATTATTGAATTCAAATTTAATTCATCAATCATACCAATTACAGTGACCTACTCAATGATGATGAGATCCACTCAACTCCTATTTTACATCAGAGTGGGGACCTACTTGTTTTAAACTTTCTGAACTTCAAAGTTAAATTACAAATCAAATTTTAATAGACCATCTGAATAAAATAGCTTTGAACAAATTAATGATAAAATGTTTAAACCGTCAAGGGGTGGGACCCACAAGATTTTGTAAAGAATCTCTTCGTCTATTGTCTAATATTTTTATGAAAATATCTGCCTCGCTATACTCCTACAGGACCGCATGGCGCATATATTTTAATAATAGAAAAACAACAATTAATGTTTGTCGTATACTGCACGTATATCGAGTTGATCAATACCTTGTTGCGTGTTATATATATATACACATACACATACACACCCATTTATATATAATAATATATTATAGATTATTTCATTAAAGGTTTACACCAAAGTTTGTTTTTCGCTTTTATTTTTGCGTGTTTTTCAACACGTACCACGTTTTCCCTTTTCCGCTGCGTACATACCTATATCATATACACATATACACAATAGTGTGTATAGAAGGACGCCTATATGTAGATATTATATATATATATATGACAGTTGATTAATGAAACGTGTCACATGCGTGAAATAAAATCGTTGCCTTCGATATCGACCAAACAACACCCCATCACACATATATCACACACACACACATATATTTATATATATTCAGGATCTGTAAGTTTCATTCCGATTGTTGAATTGTATCGTTGAATGTATATGAGTTTCACGGCTCAGAAACCACTCGCGTATGTTTAATTGTAGTCAATTTAAAACGAGCCTATTATTCACATGATTGGCATTTGCCACTCGCTCAGCGCTGTCACGTGACGTCCCGTACAAATAGAAACATTTTTTCTCCGCTTACTATGGAAAACCGCAACGGATAATAGGTTAAGAAACCGGCCTGTATTAACCGTGCCGAAGACACATTATGTCGGCATTAAGTATAAACGTGAGGAGGAAAATATTATACAAAATAATAAATGAGCCGCAATTTACATAAATATATTTCGGGACGCAGCTAATTCCAATCTATTCTGTGCGTGTACCGCGCGGGTATACGCTGAAGAAAAAAAGAATATCCGTGGTGTGTGAGATAGACATGGTGTCTGCTCACCTGGAAACACGCTCATGCCCAGTTTTCCCCTTTAATTTATATATATACATTAATTTATTAATTTATGTATACATTCATCCAAATTCTGATTTTCAAATACTTATAAAACTGATACTTTTCAAATGTGATTCCCCCCATAATTACGGAAAATTATTAAACCATTGATTTTTTTGAAAATGTTAATGTATATACCTAGGTGTATTAATTGAAATTTTAACGAGTACCTACCAATAGTTCCTGAGTTATTATTACTAACAATACTAGCCTATGATAATATAAATTCCATGGCTTAGAAGATGTGGATGATTTAAAAATTATAGAAATTATAATATTAATTTTTCAAAGGTTGTTTGAATTCAATTTAGGTGCATCAACGTTTTAAAAAAAAATCTTCTGCTTGGCAACTGACATTGGAAAAATATAGCTCATTTAAAAAAAAGAACCTTGTATTGCAACAGGACAGTGCTTAATTGGTATAAAATATCCAAGTATTTGAAAATATTATATATTCTTTAAATATACTACGCACACACAAATTCCAAAAATCATAATTTGAATAAAAGCCTTATTAAATGATAAAAAAGTGGTCGATAATTCTTGGTGAAATGGTTTATCCCCCCTCCCCCGTTTAGTGTATATTATAGAACTTTGAAGTTTAAAATATAATACTACTGTTAAAATTTATTATAATAACTAGTAACATATTAAAGATCGTTGAAGTTTAATAATGTTATACTGTACTTATCTAATTTGTTATTTAATATTATTGAATTTGTTTTAATATACCAAATTAATTTCTAAATTATAAGTAAATTATTTAAATTTTAAATATATTGATCAAACAAATTAATACTAAATTTTATTCTTACTAATGATATTGATAATTGATACGGTATATTATATTTTTTTTTCTATCACATTATATGATATAAATTTACGTTTTATCTGTTGGTCAAAAATAAAAATATATTGTTAATACTTAATAAAGTTAAGTAATATACATAAACACATTTTATCCATATTTCAATGTTTCTATAGTTAATTTTGGAAACCTGCTATTTAGTGTAACCGATGATATTATGTTGATATTCTACATGAAAACCGTGTGTACTTAATACTGTAATTTATATAGTTATATTATTAATTTCAACATAATTTTATACTTCGTAAAATATCCAAACAAATATATACCATTATTAAAACAACGTGATAACAGATGTAATTAACCGGCTATGAAATAATTTGTATTCTAATCAGAAATAAAAATGTTTAGTTACATTACGATCATTGTTAATTATTATATATTTAAAAAAATATTGTAAATTATCATAGAAATAGAAATATTACTCAGTTAATTACATTTGTTTGTTACGTTAGTTATATCACATCCTGTACACTGAGAGAGAGACTCACTGTCTTAGGGGTGCAGGAGAGGGTCGATCCTTTTACCCGTGACCCGAAAAGTTAGCAGCGTGACCGTGTTGCATTTCAATCCCTAACACACATACCACCACCTTGCCACCACCACTCGTTCGACCTCTCTCACCACCAGCGCGACGTGTATTATATATATATATATACATAATTGAGTTGAAATCCCCGTCGAATTGGGTGCTTGTAACCTACGACATGTGCGATTTAGCTCTGTCCCATTCTTTTACGCTTTTGAGTTTTAGGTATATATCGCATATATATTATGTGCGTAATGCGTATACATTCGACTTGGTTTCCGACCAGTATATAATATTGACGTATATGCGAAGAGGCTGTTTGGTCGAAATTCTGAGTACATCATGTACAATAATTGAATTATTCACTGTATACCTACTACATATTCCTCTTATTTATTATTATTATACTATAATAATATGTACCTATATGTATATTGCTCGTATATAATACATTATGTTTGTTGCCACAAACTAATTGTACAAAATATTATATTACAATATACGTTTTAACGGTGGAAGAATTAATAAACGTCTGCTGTTGTGTGTTTTCCCACTTTTGACCATACCACATTTTGTGTAAGTATACATTTGTTTAATATTATGATGTTTTGTGTTACAGTTTTGGAAAACGAACCGGAAGCAACGCTAGACGACCCAACGAATGTTTCGTGTTGGAACCATCAGAGATGCTGGTGGTAAGTGATGTTTTTTTTCGTTATTATTAGTCATCGACCTCTATAATACATTTTATTCGTTTTTTTTTCTTACGACCGCTGAAATATACGTTATATCATATTATTGTTAGCGGTTTCGGTGGTTAGTGGATATTTGTTCTAATTGCGTACAGAGTTAAGAGTATAAAAATATATTGCACCGCAAGCCAAAACCATTAGCATTAATCAGCGTGTGATTAAACAAAAAAGGGCTTTTTATCGAATAATGATTTATAGACGCGGACGCATCCATATCGAAACAAACAAACGTTTATGTTTGTCGGTGTTTTTTTTTATTTATGCTGCACATACATCTGCAGATTATGTACACTAAGTATCTAATATACCTACAGCGGTAACCGGATAATAAAGAATATGATATTTATAATATGCGTGTCGGACACAGTGCTGTAGTAAATTCTAAGAAGTATAAATATTAAATTCTCGTCCCATTAGTTTTGTTTAATTTAATCTTCTTATTTTGTTGTAATTCAAAAACAAATAACCGTATTGTATATCATAAGTTTAATTTATCAATTCCTATACTTGATAAAATTTTTAAAAATATTTTGACTGTTTTCGAGCGGTTTACGGAAATTTTAAATTTTTTTAGTTTTTTTTTTTTATATATAAATGTCGATTAAATTTTATTTGTTTGGTAAAAAAACGTGAAAAAGTAATAAAAGGCTCCTGATAATATACTGTTACAATATTAGTTGAAAAATATTAAAAATACATATAGTCACAATTTTTTTTATAAGCATTTAAAGTTCGATTTATCAAATTATTCGTTTTTGAATTACAGCAAAATAAGAAAATCGCTACATCAGTAATCAAGTGAATGTCCAACGTTGTAAAAATGTGAACTTCAAACGCTCATAAAAATTTAATTTGACGTTCCGGTACACATTTTTATTTTGATAAGGTAGACAAACTTATGTGAAATCATGTATTACTTGTATCAACTGTCATAGTCATTGTAACAATATATATTATATATATTAGGATAGTATTAAATTCTCAAGCCTTTTGACCCAACAAATACAATTTTATTGACATTTATAGAAACTATAAAAATTTTGCGTATAAATTTCCGTCTTTCTTTAATTTTTTTTTTTGTTCTTCCTGGCATTTTTGAAAACTACTGGGAATTTTAAAATTGGCCCTTCCCAATGCACTAACTAGATTACATTTCCCATCGAACAAGATACTGAAGTTGAAAATCGAAGTATTTTTTCGACTTCTTATCGTGTTCACAGACACAAAAAACACACAGTCACACAGACACACATCATTGTTCAGAACCTAAAAAGTTAGTACCAATAGTTAAGACACTAAATAACGCTGACAGTAATACTGAATGTCTTTTTTTAGGATAAAGTATAAAAAGTGCTAGGTACAGACTACTCGATTTACATGAAATAAAGTATAATGTTATTAATTATAATACCTACTGCGTACTTTGAATTTTAGAACATTTAATAATAAGTGCCATAGCATATACGCGTTGCGCAAGTGAATTTAATAATATAGTAAATAGGTATACAGATAGATTATAATATAGTATAAAGGCCAGTGGACATTTTTAGAAATATGATTAAGTGTTATCATTTGTGGCATAATATTTATGATTATTATATAGGATTACAATATTATAAAAGGACAAAGGTAGCCTATTTGGCTATTTGAAGTTAAATATTATTCTACAATAAAATATATACTACGAGCCCATATGACTAATATAAACTAATCACATTACTCCGTGAATATTATACTCTAAAACGTTTATAAAAGAGATAATTTGTATGTTAATTTTTTAAATTTGGTAAAGTGGTCAGATTACTCAACTCACGAAATCAAATTAAAGGGTGATGGGGAGGGGTGATAGTAATTTAGTTACAATTTGCATTAAAATCACAAGAAAATATTGAACAAAATTTAACATTGTACCAATAGCCATTCAATATCCTTAATATATCACATTATATTCAGTCACACATAAATCGCCCTTCGTATGCCTTTGGTTGGAGTCGAATGTGAAGAGCTATACCTATAATATATAATATATGTTCAATATAATATTTTTTATTTTAATAACCAAGAATTTTCAGGACTAAAGGTATAAATATTAATATAAAATAATTAATAATAATGAAATCAATACATTTTGACAACTTGGTAGAAAGTATAAATCTTGTAATAAGGCGTCAAATTCATAAAAATAAACAACTATTCCTAATGAATGAAAAATATAAATTTATCGCTATATTTGGGATAGCGGTATAGGTATAGATATATAAAAATGTACACCACATTCCTATATTTAAAAATAACTTTAATTTTACCTTTATTAAATAGTATTAAAATAATATATTTTATGTGAGGATGTTCGAATATACCATAATAATGACGTAGGTAGGTATTAGTATGATTAATGTATTATTAATATATCTAAATTTAATATCAAACTTTATTATTCTTAAAAATTAAAATGTATTCTTGTCTATACTAATTACCATTACCGAAATAATTTATAAGTTTTTTAGATAAGAAGTTTCCTCTAAACTTTAAGTTCAAAAGTTAATCACAATTTTGGATAAAATAATGGTTTTTGAAATTAAAATTTTGTTTGTGGAAATTTATCAATATTTATACAGTAGGTACACTTTAAAACTTCGGCTTTATTAATGTTAAAATATTCTTGTTAAAACAAAGTTATACCTTTTATTTTAAATTTCTGCAAATAATTTATTTCACCTTACGTTTTATTATTTTAGAAATTAAAATAATGATGTTTATCTCTATGTTTAATTATTAAATTATTTTTGAAATTAATTAAATGCTTATAATTAAAAACTTTGTCTCACTGCTTATAATATTTTCAAGTAGGTAGTTTTTTTTTTTTAATTAGTTTATTTTATTTGTTTCTCCAATTCAGCTGTACCTTATATTCATGCAATTACTTGAAACATTTTTGATATTATTTAACTGGACATTTTGTTTCATTGTATATTTGTATGTATTTAATTAAATTGCCTATTTGTTTTAATTACTCAAAAGATGTTTTTTCAAAAATTATCATTATACCTACTTCATTGTTTTGGTTTTTAGCGTTTCAAGTAATATAATTCTAAAGGTCATACATTTTGAATTTCGAATCACGGTGATCTGTAATTTTACTACCATCATAAACTATACATTCTTAAGTACCTATAGTGTAATGTTTAAATGAAATATATCCTAGTCATAATATTTAGTATTTAATATTAAAATAATTCATAAAACATGATTTTTTTTCTCTGATAATTATATAAGTGATTCAAATGAGTTTTACTCATGGTTGACAAGTTAGATTTTTTCGTTAGATGTAATTGAGTCCTTACTCTTTAGGTATTTCCTAACACGATATTATATACTCGAACAGTGAACACAAAAAATAACTTATTTTGTCATTAAGCTCCCGTGCACCCGTCGATAATTTAAAAATACATATATTTTCATAATAATAACTACCTACAGAATAATTGAAATCGCATGTGTTCGTCCAATTTGATGTAAAAAAGAAAACTGTAAACATGCCGTTGCAATCCAAATAACTAGCCATCCATTATTTTATTTTTTATTATATTGCAACACGATGCTATATTATGTTGTTTCTGTATGATCGATTCCCTGGCCTTTTCTCCTTGGAATTTAATTTAGTTTATGGATTTTAATTAAAATTTCAATCAATTACCATTTACCAATTTCCGTAATTATTATTTGTACAGTTACACGTGCGTACATGCGGGTACTTTATTGTATGCTGTGAAGCCATATTTTGATTAGTAGATATTATTACTTATTAGTTATTAGTAATACTGACACCAAGCAACAGTGTATTATACATTCTTCACACCAGTCGTTTGTATGCAACACAGCTGTTCAGATTTCTCGTTAAATTAATATTAGTACAAATGTCGAGGACAATAAAAAAATTGTTCACGTGTCCCTCTTATACATCAATGACGTCGTTACGCGTCAAAATTTTTCTCTGATATTTACCAATGGTCAGTCAGTAGGTACTCAATGTGGTATTTTATGATTACAGCGTTATATACTTATATCTCAAACTTCACACTGTGGTAATAAATAATAATAACACAATGTAACTTGTGTAGCGTCTTTTTTTTTGTATATTATTATTTATTATACATTCTCTATACTACTCTAATTATATATACTATATTATACATGATAAAATGTTATCGCGGAACGAACTCATATTATGTTATAATATTATGTACCACCTACGTGTAATATAACGCCGTGTATTTGTATTGTATTGAAATGTGTGTAGATCATATTACAACATGTGCAAGTAAAAATTATACGAAAAAGGCTATAATAATACGCGAATTTCTCCGAAGAACGCAAGCTACTCGTGACAGAGCACTACACACTATATAAAGAGTGGCGTGGCAACCCACCCACCCACTGAACGACACCGACTCAAACTATATTATAATAATATATGCCATCCGCGCATGGTCTCCCCCGGCTTGCCTCTCTAAAAATTTTCAAAGCTTCCCCAAATATATATTGGATAACAAGTCACGAACAATTTATTCTTCGGCGAGGCAAATCAATTGCTAAGAACGAGTATGCTGCAAGATGATTTCTCAAATTTGGCCGTTCAGTATTTTCAATTTTGTGTTAATGTGATTTTAAATGTATTAAAGAATGACAACAATTTAGAAATGTAGTTTAAAATACTGGACATTTATAATAATATAAATATATATATTATATATTAGTTATACGTTTATAATAATTATATTTTTCAAGCAACTTACTATTTATTAACTCAGTAAAGGGGTGTAGGCCGTAGAAAAATGTTCACAAAGTTGAATAAAGAAAAAAATATGAAGTTCTAGTGGCGCCTATGCTTCTCCGATAATTTTTCTTTTTTTACAACTATTAGATAGATTTAACTAAAGTACCAAGTACCGGTGGTTTCCCAGCAACACTGCCCCCTCTCTCTTGATAGTTATTCGTTAGAATGAAAAATGTATATTGTGTATACATGAATTATTTATGTATGTATGTGATAGCTATACTCTATACGCTATATCTGGCCCCAAATAATCGTAAAATATGTATATTGACATTTGTACGTGCGTAACATTATAGAAAATAAAGAAATCGCCTTAAATCATGAAAATGACCTCGCCTATCAATTATAATCAACGATAATTCTCTGGAGTTCCAACGGGTAAGTTTTCCTTCGCGTGCAATCAACCGGTTATTTTTCCTCCGTTGTTGACTGCGCACTGATGTGATCCGGGACCGCAACAATATAAGGTATAAAGAGTTATGACGTGTTGTATACGTAGTATTATAAGTTTGGGCAGTGACAGAGTCAGAGAGAAAGAGAGAGAGAGAGAGAGAGAGATACTGCTGCCGAAGACTTGTACAGATAATTATATCGTCGTCATCGACAGGAGAACTTTTTAAGAGATTAAAACGTCGTGTTGAAGCAAAAAGTGTCTGAAACCCACCGCCACCGCACCCCACCTCGCCACCGCAAGATAACATAAAATTTAAAAAATAAAAATAATGAAAGAAAGAAAACACCGAAAAAAAACGAGAAGGTTAAGCGCAATATTGATCCGAAAGCACCGCCGCCGGCAGTCGGCGGTAGCGACGGACACCCACGCATCGTGCCCGCCACCTCCTTTGCACCCCGCTTCATACCTCTCCGCAGACCCGCGTACTTGCCACCACCACTCGTGTACTTACTACTACACTGCTGCCGTCCAGTCATAGTTCCTTTGACGGTGGAGACGGTGGCACACCTCCGTCGTTTTTCGGCCCCTCCGAACGTCTCGCGTGTACGGGGGGCATATTATGATTGACTCCTTTCGTGTGCGTGTGCCTGCTTTTCTCTCCTCCTTATATATTATTGTTATTATTATTATTATTATTTTTATCGACGTATGTATGTGTAACAGCGGAGGGCGCGCAACAGGGCTGAACCGCGTCATATATAATAATATATACTTTACTATTATATTATGTGTGTAGGTATACATACTCGTATACCCTATCACACAGCGCGTCGGTTTTCCGGGTTCATGTTATAGAGAAAATATAAATATTATTACAACAACGAGAGACCACGTTTTCATTCCGTTCTTTTATTAGTTTTCGTATATTATATTTTCGTTTATATTATTATTATATACACGAGTATTTATGGGGTGTTGCGTGTAATATATTGTATATTATTATATTTTCGTGTATTTCTCTTGTTGAAGCTATTTTCTTATTTCCTTTTTATCTGTCCGTGGACTCTGCAGAGTGTGTCACAGGCGCCAAATATGGAAGAATTCGAAATTTTTTCCGGTGTCACTCTCTAGAATACAATGTCTACGGTTTGATATTATAATAATATAGAATAATACGACATAAATATTATATTGATATAATTTTCTAGTATACAGCAGTAAATGCAGTTATAACCGCCAAAGTTGCGACGTTGTGCGTGCGTTCAGTGGCGCAACAAGGCAAACTATCCAGTGTTACTTAATAAATAAGGGGCCCTAATTAAAAATTTTCTAGTGTTCTATCCGATTATCCTTTACATTGTAAACAATATTTGGGTTCGGTCAATACAATTCCACCATATTTCATCAAAATATTTTCATAGACTACTATTAGCTTAATAAGTTAGTATCTATATTACCTAAACATATTATTTAAATTATATAATTTTTTGATTTGTATGAATGTACCTACCAATGTAAAAAAGGAATGTGTTAAATGCTCGATGGTTTATTTATAAGTACTAGCTATAGGAACATAATGCATGATTTACCAGCGATTCTTCTAAGTACCAGGAACCCTCAAAATATTATGATTTTAATATTTATTGTTAAATTTGTAATCAAATACGGAAATAAACTATTGATTGGCCAGGACTCCTCAAAAACCATTTCACATTGAGAATCCCAATAATTTATACCCCCAACCCTCTCGGCAGTTGGCGTCCCTTCAGGTACACTTTTTATAAAAAATGTATATTTAACAAATTTCGAGCTATATATACCATAATAGTATATTATGCACATCGCGTCATCAAATATTGTGTCGAGAGTACTCTGTCGTAATCTTCAATCGTCGAAAATACTTGTGCATTATAAGACCAGTCATAGCTGTGTAAAATATATTCAACTATATGTATATTATAACTGTGTGAGGGATTTTTTTTCCTTCGACAACTCTTAAACGTGTATACATGATGATGATGTACCTATATAAACGTGTATTGTCGTTTCTTGCTCACAGAATAGTATATAGGTCGTTCGATTTTCGATATCGTTTATGAATTAAACATCGTTTTTTATGTGCGGTACCGTGCATTTGCCTCCGCTATTAGAATATGGAATTGAAGATTAGGGAACTATTAATAATAAATAGGTACCTACTTAATTCTTAGTACGTAACATATTATTATGCGCTTTATAACAAGTCGTTTTGGAAGTTTTACCCGCAGATAATATAGTAATACTTTTTTGATTAAAAATTCACAAGTTAAAATAAATAATAAATATTTCATTTTTGAAAGATTGATTTCATTACGTCATAGTATTATATATTGTATAGGTACCCCGCAGTATATTATTTGAATATAGTATTTTACAAAATTAAAAAATGAGTTATGTTCCATATATTATAATATTTATAGATCGGAACCTTTTTAGTCATTTTACAATAAAAAATGTTTGTTTAAGGCTTTGATATAACTCTATTTTATTTTACATTCATCATATTTTTCATCATCTATTACATAGTACTATGTTTTTACAATTTTCAAATCGCATCAATTATTAAACAATTTTTTTCCGGAAAATGTAACAACGCCAATTTTTATAAACACTCGAGTTTTGTATAACTTTACTATTATTTGTTAAATTCTGATATTGACTATTATGAAGTGTTCCAACATGTAATTTCCGTTTCAATTAATTGAATGGTTATCAATTAAAATTTCCATTAAACTTTAAATATGATATTTTCTTTATTGTTTCAAATGTAGGTAAATCATTCGTCGTTGTTAAAAACTAATTTAAAATTTATACATTTAATCTGACTATGAAAATTGTGATGTTAGCGTATAATTATTATTTAATAATATAACTATTATTTCACATTACTTTATATCTTATTATAAAACATTTTTTAATGTTAAGTTGTTTAGACTTATTTATTAAAATGCAGTTATTTTATTTTGAACTGCGCTGTTAAGTTAAAGGAAACTATTTGTTTCATACATATAGGATTTGATTTGATTTGAATGAACTAATTAAGTATTTCCATAATCTCTCGTCCTTGTGACTTATGATTTGTTTGGTACATTTATATTACTTTTTTAGTGGTTATCCTTGCTTAGAAGTAAAAAATGTTGTGGTAATAAAGTTTTTTTGAAATAAATAAAATATTGTATTTGTATTGATCACAATGCAAACAGTGCAAATCAATAGCCTATTTACTTGAAAATTGTTCTATTAGTCTGTACTAAATATTCTAAAAAAACTATCTCCTTACACATCTGTATATTCCGTATAATCATAACTCATACATCCTAATGCTACTGGTGCTATTAACGAGGATTATATTTTATTTGCCCAAATTGAAACGTCCCATATTTTAGTATTATAAATCAAAAATCTAAACGAGTATTCAAATATAATTCCATCATAGATAAACGTACTACCTAGATCAGTTGTCCGAATAATTTATTATGTACCTACTGATTCACCAAGTATGCTCACCCCCTTTTTTCTTCATTGAATATATAGTTATTCAAAATATAATTTTTTAATATACACTTAGTAATTAGACCATAATTTTGAATTCTTGAGATTTTTTTGTACTACTTCAACAGTGTCCTGTAGCGATACCAACTTCTATTTTTCAAACGAGAACCCCCTCCCTCTTATTTGTACTGTAATTTATTTAGTTAATAATTTTTCTGAAAAATATGTTAATATATAGGCTTATGATAATAGGTTTGAAAGATAAGGGGGGGGGGCTATGTTCATTTTATAATTATAGTAAATAATATCGATGTCTATTGGCATTTTAAAATTTGGAAAATATTTCCGAGTGTAATGAATATATTAGATTAATTATTACTTACATCTATTACATGTTTTTGTCAACTGAGAAACTGCTCTTTTGAATTTTGAATTAGATACTAAACATTTTTCCAAAAAATGATCCACTAAGTAATTTACAGTAAAAAAAAAGGGTGGGGGATTCTCATTTGTAAAAAGGAAGTTTGTATCGCAAATAAGAACACCCCTTAAGTAGTACAACAATTTCAAGAATTTTAAATTATGGTCTTTAAGTAGGTTTATTTAAGAATTCCAAAAATCAGAATTTGATTAATTTAAAGAAACATTTTTTGAGAAGAGTGAGCATGATTTATGAATCACCGTTAATTATACTATAATGGACACACATATTACACGATATAGATAGATATGAATTGTGATTATGTGATTATGTGATTCATGATGTTGGTAGTAAGGAATATAATATACATTTATAGTAATAGTTTCCATAAGAATTCGTCACTACACCTGAACACCAAACGACAAACATAACAGATAAATCATTTCTATAACATTCGTAATGAACATAAATAAAGATCATCAGCGAATCATTCTGAACTAAGAATGTAGATACCTATTACCTATTACTTCAATTGAATAAGTGAATCCTACATAAAAATCATTTTTATTTTCTAGATAGGTAATAATTCAAGTTTGAAGTAACAATGAAACAAAATTTGAATGCATCAGTTATACTAACTAAGAAATACAAAATATACTACAATAGGCGTACTGTTATATTATAATATAGAAACGTTTTTTTTTTTGTTAGCTAATTAATTTCTAACGGGTTTCCAGTTAATTTTCTATTAGCATTTATTTAGATTTTTTTAATTTACTACGGACTGTGAAGAATTGGAACGATTTTTTTTCTTTTACTTACTGTATATAAATATATAATATATGTTCGATTTTTTTTTTCCAACAAACTGAACAATTGAACAAATATTCTTCTTTTATTTCTGAATAATTATTATTAATTTAAACTATTGTTTTAAAAAATAAAATGCAGTATTTCAGTGTAAATGCGTAGGTAGTTAGCAAATTCGTGCACAGGCTTGGACACAAGAAGCGTAAATAATATCCCTTAACGTTTACACCTACGTGAACTAATATATAGTATATAATAGTGTGTAGGGCGGAACTGGCTAATATATACATTATACTATTTTAGTATTATATAATATTCCCCTTTACTATAAAACTTATGTGTGTAATAATTAATTTTACACTGCTAAAGTAACGTTTCGTAAAATATATATATAAAACCATGTTCAACTACTTCATATACGTAAGTAAGTCACACTACGCGTAAACTAAATAATTTCAAAAATTTAAACTTCCTTTTACAGTTGTACTAAACCTATATAATAAGTAGAAACAAATATTTTCAGTATTTAAATCACTGATATATACCATTATACCCCCATACCTGCATGTATTTTGTTTTCACTCTTGAGTAGTAATCCTGCTATATTTCATTGGTTTTATGTACCGGAAAATATTACGGCATAGAATTCGGGTCAGACGGGGTCGAGTAAATAGATACCTGATACCTGATTGAATATCATGATTGAAGGTTAAAAGAAAATTATTTTTACTTGTTTCAAATTATTTTGTTGTAATTTTTATACTTCCTTATTTTTCTTTACCATTTTATAGTGTATGTAAACAACACATTTTTCCTGGAAAATAAATATTTACATTGTACTTAAACCTCTAACATTGAGGTTCGTTAAAACTTAAAAACGTATTAAGTATAAATTATAATTTAAATATGATATGCATTATGGTGTTCCTTGAGATTACCTATTTAATTATTGTTTACGGTTGCGTGTCAATATGACATTGTTGAAAAAAGAGGAACCCTAGACAGAAAATTATTAGAAGGTCTAAATTTCCGCTCTGTGCTCGTAATTTCTCTCCTATTGTCGTCGAGAGATTTAAGGGTTGTGACGTAAATTACATATCTGGTGTTATTATAGAAACGGTTTTAATAAAACCTTGTGATAGTTAATTTAAGAAATATATATTTTACCATCAATAGTTAATACTATATTTTATAATCTTCAATACTTCTATAAACATTTATTTGGAAAAATGTTCTATAATTGCATATTATAACCAACTGGCTAATTAAAAAACTGCACGTTTATGAAATAACTGGGCGTTAAAAGTAGATACATGCAAACCTAACGGATATGGGTGGCCGTATTTATACGAATTATGCGCTTAGAATATCTTTGTCCTTGTTGAACCGGTTGTGCTTCATTTTTTTATTTTACATCTTGCAATTTCCCATATTATACAACCACATAATATAATGTTTACTCGACAAAAACAATAATACGCTTAAAAGTTTTTTTTCGTCATTAAAACAGAGCAATCATATTATAATGGTTTGAATCTCAGTATCGACCTACACGTTTGGAAGTATAAAAAAAAACTTAGTATTCATCAAAGTTTAATTTAATTTTTGAAAAAATGATTATTTACAAGTGTACCAGTCAAAGGCTTAATCTGGGGTGAGTTCTTGGAGGGCTGTCTGTAGTAAATCTAAAAATCTATAAAATAAAACACTATTGCCCACTTAGTTAAATATCTGAGAGAGCAGTTGCCCTCCTTGCCCCTTCCCCAGCTTGCTTACGCCTATGGTACCAGTTATCATGACAAAATGTATTTTATCTAAAAATCTCAGTGTTATTCTATTTTTAGAACTTTCTATTCCAATCGGTGATAATTAATTCACATTTAGCTATATTAATTTGAACAATCAATATTTTTTTTTTTTACTATTCATCAACATTGACATATAAATTTAAATATTTTATGGGAACTTACAGAAACCTTTTAAATCAAACATGAATATTCATTACGGTCTATTGTTTGAGAATGTTGTTGGATTTTTTTCAAGAAAAAATAAACCTAACTAACATTTTATGAATGATATTATTTTATTTAACAAAGTTGCATTAATCTTTAAATCAAATGTAAGAAAAATTATTACTAAGCTTCTGGATTATTATTTGATATCTATTTAATTTAATACAAATAATGTATTTATATTATATTCGTCTTTCACGAATAAATATTTTCTCTCTGGACTCTATTTGATTTAACTATATTATACATTTGTAATCTGCCATTCCTTACCTTATCGTATGAGCAATATTGAAAATTAGTAATTTAATATTTTATAATATTCCGTACCAAATTATAACATTTACTTATTTATGATTTCAGATGGATTATGCGGACTCTCAAAGCGGTCTGCGCTCGTTGAATATCCCCCGGCACACCGGCATGGAACGTGGTGGGGCGATCAACCTCGTATTCGACGACAGCGTAAGTGTTTCAAATATTATTATTGAACTTATTGCTAAAAACAATATGAAAATCTTGTTATTATAATATGGTTTCCGTATTTTGTGTGATATGATGTTGATGTAGTATATTGCTGCGATCCGGCCTGAACTATACCAGAAAAGCAATCGGAGCTCGCACAGCTCGGATACCAGTTCGGCGTATTCGGGCAGCGACACCATGACCAGCGTGCATTCGGGGAGCGTTTCCGTGGAAGCGGACGAGGTGGACCTGTCGGGGCTCGTCGAGTCGATCGTGGACTCGGACGAAGACGACCTGGGTGACAGCAGCGAGAGCCTCACCGTCCGGGACACGGTCCGGGAGTGCCTGGAGAAGGACCCGTCGGAGCGGGCCGAGGACGATGTCGAGGTGCTGCTCGAGTTCACCCAGCACTTGAAGGCGTTCACCAACATGACGCTGGCCGTGCGCCGGGCGCTGTGCAGCGTCATGGTGTTCGCAGTCGTCGAGAAGGCCGGCACTGTGGTAATGAATGACGGCGAGGAGCTGGACTCATGGAGCGTGCTGATCAACGGCCACGTCGAGGTCGAGCACGCCGACGGTATTCCCGATCAGCTACACATGGGCGACAGCTTCGGCATAGTGCCTACCATGGAGCGGCTGTACCACCGGGGCGTGATGAGAACAAAGTGCGACGACTGTCAGTTCGTTTGCATCACGCAGACGGACTACTACAGAATACTCCACCAGGGCGAGGAGAACACCAAAAGACACGAAGATGACGGAGGCAAATTGGTCATGGTCACCGAACAAAGGGGTACGCTGGAAGCTGGCAGACGGGGTCACGTAGTCATAAGGGTAAGTTCGCCGTAACTTTGTTGTGTATGTAATAATAATATGTATATGTTATTACTGTCGTCGTAATATTGTCATTGCATTACTATAATTTTCTTATTGATGTGCGTTCTGGTTGTAGGGTACACCGGAGAGACTGATGCTTCAACTGATCGAAGAAAATTCGGTTATAGATCCGACTTATGTGGAAGATTTTCTTTTAACGCATCGGACTTTCATTAAAAACTCGATGGAAGTTGCCAACCAACTGTTAAATTGGTTTAATGAACCGTCTGCGAGGGACCGCGTTACTAGAGTGGTGCTACTGTGGGTCAACAATCATTTCACCGATTTCGAAATGGATCCAGTAATGATGGACTTTGTAGAAAAGTTTGAAGCGTGCCTGGAAGAGAATAAAATGGGCGGACAATTAAGATTGTTAAATATTGCTTGTGCTGCAAAGGCAAGAACTAGGTGCGTTACTCTAGCCAGACCGTCTAGAGATCAGGTGCTACATTTTTCCATTTTGGGAGGATATGAGAGAGGATTTGGAATATTTATTTCAAAAGTATGTATTTTCTTTCAGATTATTAATACAATTTATATTTAATTAAATATTTTTATAATATCTTAGGTCGATAAAAAATCTAAAGCTGAAGAGGTCGGTCTGAAACGAGGTGACCAAATTTTAGAAGTTAATGGACAAAGCTTTGAACACGTAACCCATACGCGTGCTTTAGAGATCCTTCGAGGAACTACGCATTTGAGTATTACTGTCAAATCAAATCTTTTAGGTAAATATTTTTAACTAGTTTTAAAATGAATTGTTATTTAATTATTTTATACAATTTAACAGTGTTCAAAGAAATGCTTGCAACTCCTGACAACTCACCTCGTCCAAGAGGTCGACAAAAACCATCTGTGGAAATCGCTCGTCTTCAAGACGATCCAAGAGCACGGCCGTTGCTCACTGCTCATCTTCCTCCACCTATCCAACAACCTATTAAAACAAACGCATCCAACACATCAAGTGGCGGAGGTTTTATGACTCTCGGCCCCAAGAAACGTCTTCAGCGGGCTCTGATGAAAATGAATATTTTACCAAAAAATATTATTGGCGACGTGTGTGATGATAGTTCGGTGTCTGCTAAATCTGACTCTAGCTCAAATTTTAAACAGTCACATAGCCACCCGGACTTGACTTCAATATCATATCTGGACGATACAAGGGTAGCAGCAGATTATCCAGAACACGTATTAAAAGTTTATAAGCCTGATCAGACTTGCAAATACCTATTGGTGCATAAAGAAACTACAGCTCATGAAGTTGTTATGCTTGCATTACAAGAATTTGGAATCACAGAACCGAGTTCTCTTTATTCATTATGTGAAGTCTCAGTGTCAGAAGGAGGTATAATTAAACAAAGGAGGTTGCCAGACCAATTACAAAATTTAGCAGAACGAATTGGGCTTAGTAGTAGGTCAGTCTAAACCCTTGCATTGTGTTGTTTTTTTTTTTTTTGAATTTTTGAATTTGAATTTAATTTTTATTCATATGCTTTTATAGATATTACTTAAAAAATGTCAGTAATACAGAAACATTAGTTGGAGATGAACTTGCAGCTGATTTAATAAGGGAAAGTCATGTACATTTTTTGCAACTGAACGCTGTTGAAGTGGCGGTACAACTAACACTACAAGACTTTTCAATATTCAGGCAAATTGAAGCAACAGAATATGTTGACGACTTATTTCATTTAGACAGTCGTTATGGAACACCAATGCTCTCTAAATTTGCTGAAGTATGTACTTCATATATTTTTTTAAAAGTAAATTTTATTTAAATATAATTTATTAAATGTTAAACATTTTAGTTGGTGAATACAGAAATGTTTTGGGTTGTAACGGAAATTTGCTCTGAACACAACCTTATAAGACGGTCAAAAATGATCAAACAATTTATAAAAGTAGCACGTGCGTAAACAAAATAGATTTAATAAAATATTTAATTATTTTTTTTTCTGATTTAACTTTTATTTATTAAATATGTAATTTTATATATATAGGTCAATGTAAGGAATGTAAAAATTTTAATTCTATGTTTGCCATCATTTCCGGACTTGGACATGGAGCTGTTAGCCGTTTACGCCAATCATGGGAAAAACTGCCCACAAAATATCAAAGATTATTTAGTGATCTTCAAGACTTAATGGATCCTTCACGAAACATGAGTAAATATCGTCAACTAGTCAGCAACGAACAATCTCAACCCCCAATCGTATGTATAATGTGACTTTAAAAATGTAACATTTGATGAAGGTACTAATTTAAAAAAACTTTTAGATACCGTTTTATCCAGTAGTTAAGAAAGATCTAACGTTTATTCATCTTGGTAACGATACACATGTAGAAAGTTTAATTAATTTTGAAAAATTAAGAATGATTGCCAAAGAAGTTAGAAATCTAACAAACATGTGCTCATCACCTTACGACTTACTAACAATGTTAGAACTTGGAGGACAACCTACATCCAATGCAATGGTAGCTTTGAATCAGCTTACTACAGGTGTAAGTGGAAGTGCTCATCAGGGAGGTGCTGCCACATTTAAAAGAAGAAAAAAGTCAACTGCTGCCCCAAACCCAAAAAAGATGTTTGAAGAAGTATACATGATATATACCAGCTTATTAATATAATAGTTGAAAGTTCTTGCAGTACAAAACTTAACGAGCTTCTTTTAAAATTATTTTAGTCCCAAATGGTAAGAAGAGTCAAAGCTTATCTGGCAAAAATGAAGGTGCTCACTGATGAAGAAAAATTACATGAACTGTCAATGAGTTGCGAAGGTTCTAGTACTGGTGGGTCTATAATGGGATCTGGACCTATAAGAAAACGACATCCATCACCTACGCTTTCAACAGCTAGTAGTGCTAGTAGTGCCAGTGAAGGATTGAAGAATACTGGTCCTAAATTCGGTAATTATTAATACTGATTATATTCTTGGTTTATTTGTGTTTTTATATCCAAATAAAAATATAATAGGCTCTGCTTCACCACAAGCTGTACGAAAGTTATTGTCTTTGAGTGAGCCAAGCAAAACGAGACTGCATC
This sequence comes from Sitobion miscanthi, assembly GCA_008086715.1. Lineage (NCBI taxonomy): Eukaryota > Metazoa > Arthropoda > Insecta > Hemiptera > Aphididae > Sitobion > Sitobion miscanthi. The sequence goes on along the minus strand of CM017802.1, from coordinate 3,400,326 downwards.
AACCCAGGTATCATATGGCACCTTCTCCGGGTCCACCAACTCGTCGCAACGTACACCAACCACCTAGTGTTCCAGCAACGTCTCATGAACGTTCTCACTCAGACACAACCCCTCTTAACCCACCACCACCTTTACTCTTATCATCTGTTGATCTGAATGCTGAGAGCAGTAGTGTTACTAGTTTATCAAACCTCTCACTAAGAAAGACTGTGACATCCAGTAAGTTAATTTATATGGCCTATTAAAATTAGTACACAAATGTATACTCATTTAAAGTTTGTCCTAGCGGGTTCAGTGACATCCAGCGATTCAGGACACTCGACACAAACGAGCGGATCAACAGATGTTTGCATGCCTCCAGGAGCTTCGCCTCCACCACCACTCCACTTAAGGAGACATTCAGTACTACAGCCTCCAGGTACTAATTTATATGCACATTTATTTTAATTTACCAATTTTACTTGAGCCAATTATTTGTATTGTTATTAGCGAGTTATCAGATTGGAAACCGTCCTATTTATTCGTCAAACATGCAAATGATGGGATCATCGACCAACTGTGTGCGGACGAGACCACCACCAGCTTATAACACGAGTGTTGCCCAAATGGCAGCTAGGATGCATCGTTTAGGTAGAGCACATTCGCATGAAGGTGTCACATCAACATATTATCTACGAGATGATGGTGATGATGATGATGGTAAATATTACTTACTTAATTTATTTTATGTTTTTAAAATATTGTTGTTAAATAATTGTTTAGACGATGAAGATGCACAAGTATCTGCTGTATGACTAGTCAACCACCTATGATGTAAAATTAAAAATGGCCATGAACATATCAAAACAAAAATTGCTTGTAAAAATTAAAAAATATTATTTCCATTAATTTTTAAGTACAAATGTATAATTTGAATATAATGTGTATATTAAGATGTATTCAATGTAATGGTATAACGTTAAAGGTTTTTTTAAGGTTCTTCCAAAATACTTAGTACCTAATTTTCTTTTTATCTTTTCTACCAATTTTTCAATTTTAATTCGCGCGGAATAACAAATATGTTAAAAATAAATACTGATCTAGTTATCATTTTTATTTTATTTTTTATGTATATATATTATATAGATTATAATATGTCTCACTGTATTTGTAATTACCATAATAACATGTTTTTTTTTTATTTTGTTATTTAATTTTACCGACCAAAATACAAATTTCAATCATTATTATAGAGCGTCTAAATAATATAGTGTAAACTTATCTTTCGATATAAGGATAGAGTTAATTTAATTTAAGGGACACCTATTGTTTACATAATAACATAATATGTAAGGAGTGTATTGTTTTGGTCGAAAAAGTATTATTATTTTTTACGCAATTATAAGTTAACTGGTTTATCAATTCGTCTAAACCAATCACATTATATAATCTTAATTAGATCATTGATTTTATGTTATGATTCATACATTATTTTTTTCATTTGTTTTAAATTTTATTCCTAAATTTTATATTGTATATCTAACTTTGAATTTTAATTTATGTATTGTTGCTACTGACTGAGTATGTGTAAATCATTCGTAAAGATTATCGTGTTTTTTAAATTTTATTTTTATTTACTTTTTACCATGACATTAAGCTATATGTATATGTTAAAACATAAAAAAAATTATGCCAAATCATAATTATTACTACGATCACTGGTATTCTAAAATCTATATCCTTTACACATTTAATACATCGACTTAATCTAATAGTCATACTATGTAAGGAAATAGTAAAAAAGATAAATACAACTATCTAGGAATGTTTAAAGAGTTTATTTTGAAATTTCTAAATTTGTAGTGTATTTCTGGTAAAAAGTTTGATGATTAAAATGTATTTTTTTTTTAAAGTAAATAATCATGAATACCAATTTGAGATTTAATTTTCTACTACAGTGAAGTTAATTAACATAGTATTATAAATAATGTACAGTTGAATATTAATGGTGGACTTGGTGGAGTAATGGAAGGTCAAATCAAATAAGAATATTGCAATTTCTATTACTATTAATAACTATTGAGGAATCCTTACCAAATTAGCCGTTACACTGGTCTAAAAACTATTAATAGAAATATGAAAAAAAATTTCATTGAAATTCATTCGATAAATACTATAAAGCTTCACTCACAAACAGTGTTTTAAACAAAAACCTATGCCATAAAAAAAATGACATTGATGGAATGAACCTGTCCGTCCGTCTGTCACCAGGCTGTATCTCTTGAACCATGAAAGTTAGAAAGTTGAAATGTTCATAGATTATATTTTTCTGTTGCCGCTATAACAATAAATACTAAAAATCCTAGAATATATAATATAAGCAGTGTTGCCAACATGTGTATAGATATGATAGTACGGGAACCCTTCGTGCGCGAGTCCGAGTCGCACTTGTCCGGTTTTTTTATTATGTTTTTCATTTGTGAGTACACGATAATGCTTCGATTTTTAACTTTAGTATCTAGTTTAATGGGAAAGTGAATCTAGACGGTCAAAGTGTAAAATTACCAGTAGTTTTCAAAAGCGCCGGGAAAAACAAAAAAAAATTAAGGAAAAACGGGAAATTTTACGCAAAATCGTTTTTGGTTTTTCCCGTAACTCTAAAACAAATGACCGTAGGTACATGACATTTTCACTGAACATTTATATTAGCATTTGCTATACACCATAAAATATTCAAAATATTTTGACTTGTTTTGAGCAGTTTACGGACATTTTTAGTTTCCAATTTTTTAGTCTTTTTTTTCTATACATGTCAATGCAGTTTTATTCCTTGGGTCGAAAAGCTTGAAAATGCAATACAAGACTTTTAATATATTGTTACAATGGCAGTTGAATAATATTGAAAATACATATAGTCACGTAAGTACATTTAGCGATCAAAGTTCAAATTTTTACAATATTGGATTATTCACTCGATTTCTTATGTATTGATTTTCTTAATTTGTTGTAATTCATAAACTAATATTATTAAAATTATTCAGTATTCACTAATCAGTTATAGCGGTATTCGCCTAAAAAAAGTAAGGGCTTTTCGAACACTTTGTAATTCATCTGTCAATTGTCATAATATATTTTTTTGTTTATTGTAAGGTTGCGTATAATTTTAGACTTGTATATTATTTGGATTTGGCCAAATCCATATAACTTAATAAAAATGAAATTCCTAGCGCTGACTTTTCGGCTGTCGTCACGGGAAGGCGGCAACTAACACATGCACATTATAAACAACGAATTAATAAAACATTCGTAATTAAGACATTAAGTACGTACCTCGCTGGGTCTGAAAATAATATACTGATCGCATAATCACAAGCGTGTCTCACGGGCAACGCCGGTTGATGACTGATCAAATCGACGTAGAGCCTAACTAATGGTTTGAGGCTGCAAGTATTCACGGTTCCCTATAGTATATATCATATTAATTTCATAAGTCTAAGATATTTTTCGGCAAGATATCAATAAATTAGAGACGGGAATTGGGTGATGGAAATATGGTATGGAATGGGTGATACACAAATATTTTACACTCAAGCAAAGCCGGGTAATTCAGCTGGTATAGGTATATTATACATAAAAATTAATTACTAACTAATTATTAACTGTCCATAAGTCTCGCTAAAACTCAAAAAACGACTCGACCGATTTGAATCATTTTTTTTATTATTCTGTTCGTACTTGTTAAGAGGACGCTACACAGCCATTATTGAAGTCTAAAAACATGGTTTATTTACATTGGCAATAATATTTGTATGAAATAACATTTATAAAAAGTACTGAATAAGTCAAAAAAATTTAATGATATCTGAGAGATTGAACTCGATACTATTGCACTACTGCACTAGTATTATGTACGTTGTCTTTATATACTGTTTTTTTTTTTTTTTTTTTTTTATTGAACTTAAGCCTAGCGACTAAGGCCATTAGTTGTTGTAGGGGTTATGAACTGTGGTAGGGATAAGGTTGGTACGGTAGGTTGTTTTTACGATTGTTACGGTATGTAGCAACACGTGTATGCGTAGATATATGTGGCAATGGTTTTTAACTACTATGAACCCGGGTGTTCACCCATCCGGGAGCTAGTAGCTGTGGCCGTTACTTACTCCCAGTCGCATTCCGCGACCGGTAGCATCTAACGCGCCACGCCAAGCCACAATTTTATGTACTCTATATGGACACTGGACAGACATAGTCTTTATATATACTATGTGCTATATTGTTATTTTTATGAAAAATACTTTTCTTTTCTTGGTTATTTTTTATTTTTGCTCAATCGATTTGACTGATTTTTTCCGTTGGATTCGTAGTTATCAAGACAAGGTTTGTATGAAAGAAAATTTTATGAAAATCCATCGGAAATGTAGGTACCCGGTGTGCAAAAATCTGTACTATAGATGTCACATAGTAATCACAATGGTACTCGTGAAGTTGATTATAAATGCCTATCTACTTCTCTGAGATGTTATATGGATGCTAAACGCCAGGTTGAGTGATGTTGAAAATGTAACATCACAACTGTGATTACTTAGTGATATCTAAATGTGACTTCTGTCTGTGATGTATAATACTGTTAAATATACTTCGCATAGTACTCAAATAGGTTTATCACAAGGATATAAAATATTAACTTCTCAGTAATATCGCAAATGAACCTCATATCGATATTTCATTCCAGTTCACACCATCGATTTTTTTTTTTAAATATATCTTACCCTTTTGGGTATGTATTAAGTATATTAAGTATTTTCTTAAAAATAAGTAGTATACTATAGTCTGTTCAAAATAATGTATGACAGGAACCAAAATACTCAATAACAAAATAAAATATACAAACATTAAAAACAATTTTTTTTTATTGAAAACAAAATCTGAATAAGCAAAAATATTTTTACAGAAATAATTATTTTAACAAAACAGATTGTTGTATTATTTTGAAGTACCTAGTACAATATTAATTATCAATTTATTATTTTATAGTTAATAAAGAAATACATAAATGAATATTTATAAAAACAAATTATACATAAAAGAATTGAATAACAAAATAGGTAAGCATATTGCAATTAGAATCTACTATTCCAAGAATAATAAAAATAATAACAATCAAGTATACATAATATGGGTAATGGGTACCTATTGGGTATTGTATACAAATATAAAAAAATATTATACACTGCAGATAAAGTATAATTAAATTAATTGATTTAATGTATTAATTATTAAATATGTGTAACAAACTTAAAACCTCAGCTTTTAAATCAGAATTTGGAATAAAAAGAAATTTACATTTTAGCTCATCTAATTTAATCTTAGATTAAACGGAAATGTTATCAGTAGGTAATTATCTAAATGTTAAATAATTAACAAAGAAATACATAAATTAATATTTATAAAAACAAATTATACATAAAATAAATGAATAAAAAAATAGGTAAGCATATTGCAATTGGAATCTATGCCAGGAATGAGAAAAATAATAATAATCAAAGTTTACATAATATGGGTACCTAATGGATATTGTATTGAAATATAAAAATTATTATAGGTAAACCACAGATAAAATATAATTAAATTTGATTTAAGTATTTAATATATTATTATAAAATAACGTAATTATTAATTATTCGGTACATGTGTGTAACAAGCTTATAACTACAGCTTTGGAATCAGAAGTTGGAATAAAAAAACATTTAAATTTTATTTGATCTAATTTAATCTGAAATTGAATAGAAATTTTATCAGTTAATACATAAAAACAGTCAACAGTAGTTGAACAAATTGGGTTATTTGACATTTGAAAAGATCTATTAAATTTACATACTTCTAATGTAACTTCACCACTTGAATGTTTTTTAATCTGTTGTACAACAACTATACTTTTGTCGTATAGAATAAAGTATTTGTCTTTTGATTTATTTTCCTCTTCAAATAGGCCAACTACCCACTGAAAAAATATTATAGGCAATTGTATATGAAATTTGAACTTTTTATACTTACAGTCAAATTTTGTAAAACAAACAATAATAATTAAGGTAGGTAAAAGTTATAACTATAATTATAGGTACCTAACTAAATATATTTAGTAATTCATGTAATTCCTTTTACTTATTTACATTATATAATTATTATGTTATTAAGAAAATATACTTTCGCACCTAGCTGGTAACTTTTATAAGAGTTGATATAAATAAAGGTACCTACTAATCAAATAATACCAATTTAAATTTGGTTCAGTGATCTACACAAAACACTTCCAAATGCTTCAGCATTTCGTAGTGGTAGGTACCTAAATAATAGATGATTATTCATAATTTTTAGTAAAATTACATATTCATTAATATGCAATAACTAAATAAGTTGATTTTTTCTTAAATAATTCTAAATGGTTCTTAATATGCAACAATTAATAATTCCATTAAATATATTCATAATAAATTATAATCAAACTACAATGTTAAAATATATATTTACCTGTTTTTCAGCCATGATTTTATAAAATATTGATTAGGTATTCGAAAGCACATTCGCGTCTTGTACTTTTGAAAAATTCACAAAGAAAAAATGAAAGCGCGTAAAAAGAGCGACTAGCGAGTGTCTTTCTTTCATGAGCACTGTTATACAATTACTGGAAATACCAATAATTATTTGTTATTGCATTGTAGCCCGCCCCCGCCCTCCCAAATGAATGTCACAATTGACACAATTGCAACTTCTATGTGATATTCATTATAGGAACTTATTAATATAACTATTAATAGATATAGAATATTGCTATAAGCTATCAGAAAATAGTCTCATACAGCCAACAGCCATAATTTTAATACTGTTCAGTGTTCACTGGATCACAGTAACACACTGGATCAGTGACCTCTTATAACTTATAATAATATAGTGTTACACTGTAATGCTTTTTGGTAACATAACTGGGATCACGTACTGCACATCCTAATAATACTATAGAGTATAACCGTAGGATATCTGTATACGATGTATATAAGTATATATAACCTGCAGTACCTTGCATTCGTTTGAAGCGTACCTGATGGCAGTGCAGGCTGCAGTGTGCACTGTGCAGCCACTGCGGGGTAGATGTTAAACTGTAACTTAATTAAGATATTGCTAAATAATAACTATTGAACGTTTTAGTGATGAAATATTGAAATGTCACAGATTTCGACTATTGTAATGTATTTGCTACGTTAAAAAGTTATTTCACATGCGTATTAAAAATAAGTATACATAGCGATGTTATAATGTTAAGTATGTTAACTTAACTCACTTTGCGCACCTAATTTGATATCGCACTGTAACATCCTTATGAAATTGCAAAATGATATCTATTAAACGTCTTAGTTAATGATTTCAAATATTGTAATGTATTTGCTGAGTTAAATTGTTTTATCGCATACATGTTCAATATGTGTATACTTGGCGATGTAATAATAATAAGTACGCAAACGTAATATTCATTAAACTTCTATGTCACTGCATATTGTGATGTTTGTTTTGTAATCTTAACAAAACATCTCTCAGTAGTTAACGTCACCACATTGCACACCGGGTAACTAGATGAAAAAATTTAACAGAGGCGCCAGCTGTCCAGCAAAAATATTAATTAAATAATAATAATTTTTTGTTTATTGTAAGGTTGCTATTGGTTATGATTGAATATAATTTTAGACCTGTACCTTGTACCAATATTATATTTGGTCAAAAACTCAAAACTATATAACTTAGTAAAAAAAAAAATGGTATTCCCAATGCTAATTATTCGACCGTCATCCAGGGAACTTTCAACCTACACTTGCACATCATAAACAACGTGGTAATTAAACATTTATAATTACGTACCCAGTCCACCTCGCGGGATCTGCAATCCACCACAGGTGGATTGCCTACCTTAAAATATACTACTCCCATAATCACAAGCGTGTAATTACGGGAAACGCCAGGGGGCTATAATATAATATATAATCGAACGTGTCCTGACAAAATCACTGACTGATCAACGTAGATCCTATATAATGATGGCTTGAGGCTTGCAATTTTACCACTATATGTACCTAAGTGTGAACTAAAGATGGTATCGCTTCCAAAATTCTTATTTCATAGTGGTGCTTGCACAAGTATTTTAAGATTCAAGATGATCGAAAAAGTTACCACCCGAGAGAGATCCCATATGCTACACCACTGTTGAGTTCTGGCTGAACTCTTAAATTAGAAGTACTTATATAGGCGCAACTAGACCTCTAAAACCTGGGGTGCTATAATATTTCATGTTTTTAAAACATAAAATTGATTTCACTATAATAATGATAGTTTGACCTAAAAAAACAAGGGGTGCTAAATTAGAAGTTGGGGGTGTGTGCTAAAGACCTTTTTGCACCCCCTATAGTTGTGCCAATGCTAATACCTATATGTCACTGGATACCACCTTCATTCGCTCAACCAATGACCACGACTTGTAAGATGTAGTATTTATTTTACAACAAATTCACTAATTTCTCGGTAGGCACATCAGTATTATTGCAATAATAATCTATTTTAATGTTTTCTACTCTTAATAAAAAAATTATATTATAGACATAGATATTTATTTGTTTATCAGCTGATTATACTGCTGAGACAACCGTTTATTATATGTTACTTGTTGACGAACCAATTCTTTTAATTCATCTAACTGTGACATCAATCCTTTTTCTCTTTTTAAACATTCCTCTCTTTTTTTCTTTATCTCGTACCGTTTTTGAAATACCTTGCTATCCAAAAGTTTATTTTTTTCTCTCATTTCAACAACATTTAACATTTTCATCCTAAATTAATTTTTATAATTATTGGTAATAGATATTATGAAATGATTATTTTAACGATGAGATCCATCAATTCGTAATGTGTCAAATATAAAAATATACACTGATAACTGACCAATAGTTAGAAATAGCTCCAAAATGATCAATGAACTTTTTCGCTTTAATTGAATTTATTTCCGTTTGGCGTATAACATTCAATTGAATAGTTTTATAATCTTCTTCTAGACTGGCCACTGTCCCATACTGCAAACTTATAGTTTTCTAAAAAAAAAACTTAATCTTAGATTTCCAGGTGAGGAAAAACCGGCAGTGTTTAAGTCTTTGATGACTTACATCTAGTTGTTCGATTTGTGATTTAGCATCCTCAATTTTTTCTTGAAACTCCGGAAAAAACTCTGTTACACTGGTGTTTATGTTTTCAATTTTATTTTTTTCATAGTCAACCAGTGAAATACATTTTTCTAATCTATGTACATTATACAATATCAATAACTTTTTATTGGTATAAAACATTTTTAGAAGACTAATAATATCCAGATTTTTACCTCAGCAAAAAAATTGAGTAATTATTCGGCATTCACAAATTTATTAATATTATAGTTTAATACAGTTAATTTATAAGGTATATTCATAACGTTATTTTTATTTATACCTCGGAGTCCTCGAGCCTCCTAAACAATAATCGTAAATTTTGACTTATATTCGACTTTTTGGTTTTCAAATAATTTATTTTTTAAGCATATTAATATAAATATACTCATTTAAATCAAGCGTAGGAACACTATAGGAACTATAGGAGTGCCACCCAAATCATAGCAAAATGTTTTTCAATATTTGTATTACAGATTTTTTTGTTATTACAATTAATTGTTGTGTTACAACGGATATAATTTCTGTAATCACAATTAATTTATTTGTTATAACTTATAACTTGCAACGGATATATCTTCAACTTTCAAGTTACTGAACATCATAAGTTATAACTCATAAGATTAAGTTGAGAATATATCCGTTTTAACAAATAAATTATTATTGTAATTACAGAAATCATATTCGTTATAACTTATAACTAGGGCTCTGGGCTCAGATTTAAATGAATTTGCATCCTTTCATTGGAATGTCTTTCACGATGCTTTTCAAGTTTCAAAAGTGTTTCATGTTGTAACGACAAAACTTTTTTTTCATTTTTAGTGGTTTTTATACTTTTTGGTGCATTTTTGACGTTCTAATGTATTTTTTTAAATTCTTTAAGACATTTTTAACCTATTTTTTATATTATGACGAAAAAAATGACTTCATAAACATATAGTATTACGTTATATAAATCCTTTTCATTTTGAACTATATAACATCAGGTAATCTTCAGGTTAAATATTATAATTATTAATTAGCATTGTACAGTGTAATACAAATGTAATTTGTTTAATTAAATTTTTTACTAATTTTTTTATTTTTATAAACGTACGTACCTATATTATTTTACATGTAAAATGCATTTTTAAAAGGTAATTTTTTAGAGTTTTTAGTTTATAAATGCATTTTTTGAAAGGGCATTTAAATCTGGGCCCCACTTATAACACAATACCACATTACAGCACAACAAAATTGTGCTTAAACTAGTTAAACTAAGTTGAAAATATGTCCGTTGTAACTTATAAGTTTAAAACTATAAGAAGTTATATCCGTTATAATAGAACAGAAGAACAGTTAATTTGCAATAACAAATATTAAAAACATTTTACTTTGATTTGGGTAGCACTCCTACAATTAGACATTAATATTACTGTAACAATTAAGTTGTTGCCTTCAGGAATGTGGGGAGGACACTTTTGCAGTTTCGCTTTAACTTTATTTAAAAATAAATAATAGACAATAGTTATATTTTATGTTGGTTACTTGAGTTCAAGTGGTCGGATGATATTGTCATTATAAAATTGTATTTTTTCTTTAGTTTCTTCATTGTGATACTTTATAATAGAATTCATTATTTTTAAGTTTGTTCGTTTTTTCTGATACTCCAATCTTTTGTTTTCTAATTCTTTTGATTCTTTTTTGTATTTTAATTCAATATTCTAAAATCAATTTAGAGGTAGACACAAGTACACAACGTTTAAAAATAACGTGTATATCAAGATTCAGAATAAAGTAATTTATTAATCTATTATGTTTATAAATAATGTATAATCTATTTTCTGGACCACTCGTCCTCATTGTCTTTTAAATTATCATGAAATGTGGTTTGTAGGTATATTCGGCTATGGATAATAGGCATTCGACATTTCAAACGTGGATAAGGTTGTTACAGAATAACCGTCTGTCTGTCTATATAATATAATATACATATATATTTAGAGATATTATACTAAAATAGTAAAGTGTAAATACTGCATAGTGCATAATCAACTTTTTTTTCCTATAAGTAATTATATCTATATACCTGCACAGTGTAAGTATAATGTATACAATATACCTAATATTATATTCATACATTTGTGACAATTCCCAGTTAGGATCTGCTTTTGACAGGGTAAAGTCGAATTTCACTTATTTTAGCAGAATTCTACACGATTCAAAAAAATTAAAGGTCGAACTGCACTTAGAGTAAAAAGTAGGTAATGGTCGAACGGCACTTGGGTTCAAAAAAATATTTTAAATGTTATAAATTTAGAATGAAAATTAAAAATTATTCATTGTCCTACCCATAGCACAATATTGTACTTTTCACAAATTTTTTTAAAGATTTTTGTATAGGTACGCGTCTACGGTTTTATTTTTAATATTATGTCATAATTCACTTGTTTACAATGTTAACCCCGGGCACAGGGGCGCCCGCAGAGAGGGGCCAGTGACTGACATGGCACACAATGAGATTTTTTATATGAACAAAAAAATTAATGTATTATAATATAAATATGTGACTACCTATGTATGTATAATATAAATTTAATTTTGCATCCACTGAGCTGATTTTTTTTGCGGGCGCCCGTGCCCGGGCAGCACTTTTTTAAGGGTAGCAAATTTTTTAGTAGATTTTTTTTAAAACAGATTTACAATGATTTAGGCAGTTAGGTAAATTAGTTAAAAAAACGTTAAATTAATATTTAAATATAAAAAAGTCATTCTGTGCAATCATCTGTGGAGACATCTAATAAGAAGCGCGCGTATTGGTTTGTTGTCGAATACCTAAACCTATATTATTCTGTGCCTAGACCAAACATTTCTTGTGGGCTATGATGTATTTTAATACCATCGTACTGTTAGTACAAGAAGGCCATATATAAAAAATGGTATATTGTACAGGAGAGCATTTTTAATATTTAAAAGCTTACAAACTATCATAGGCGCAAATTGACTAAATTTTTTGGCGGGACTCAAGCCCCTCTCCCCATAGGCTATAATGCTTAATACCACAGAACAGAATATAAAAACTAGTAATCAATACTAGATTTTCAAATGGGGGGGGGACTTGACCGATATTTGGGGGAATTAAGTCCCGAGCCCCCCCCCCATATTTGCGCCAATACACACTTTTTTGCAAGTTATCTTTAACTACATATAAGTAATAAAATTAACAAATTGTATTCGAAAATTTCTTGTAAATTTGATTATAAACTTTTTAAAAACTTAAACTTACCAAATATAGTATTTTTTTATAAAATAAATAAATACTTTTAATTTTAAGATATTGACTTATATCTGATTGCCTTGATAATTTTATAATAATATTTCATAATTATATTATTCTATAATAATATACTTTTTTAATAATAAATAATTAGGTACTGATGACAATAATATTATTATTGTTGTATTTCATTGATAATATTATTAGATTCTGAGCGAAGCGATGAAGACAATGATTTTACAATAATGTGTGATTTTTTTTTGTGCGTCTATATATACACAATAAATAGCCAAGGCACTGAGTTATAACTTAAAAGTAGTCAGTAAGTATATAAAATATAAAATATTTAATATAATATAAACACAATAATATAATATAAACTTGATCATTAAATAAACATTAAAATGAATAAAATATGTATACTATAATATGTATGGTACCTCTAACTGTGACTGTTTCTTTTTAATTTCAATTTGTGCGTCCAGTATGATTTTATTTTTATCAACACAAATTTCCTCTAGTTTTTTTGTTTTTATATTTTCTTCGTCGATTTTTTGACGTCTTATGATTATTTTTTTTTCTTTTTCTTTTATTTCACTTTCAATATTCTTTAAATATTCCAGACTATTTTGAAAATAAATTTTAATGAATGATAATAATCATAAAAAAAAATCTAAAACTAAATACATTCTAATTTATGGAGATTTCAAACAATAGCTGATTATAATTGAGAAAAAAAGTTATACCCGCCCCACCACTAACCATAAAAAATATTGAATATGACACTGATTGCAAACGGCCCGACTTTTAGGAGTTCAACACTTTAATATAGGAAATATAAACAATACGTATGTCGAGCCTTGTAAATTGTAATTTTGTATATCGTCATAATGATAAATTAATTAAATAAGATAATTTGATTATTGGTGTGCGTGCGCGGTGCGCCACAAGCCCTACCGTTCTACCATAACGCGGAACTTCCGCATGCGGCTATTATCGCGGAAGAATATTATTTTTTTTCCTGGTTAAAAGATAAAAGTACTACGTACCTATGTAGGTGAATTATATTGTTTCTAATTTGTAATTACAAATCGACAATGTAGTTTAAGCTTATTAGAACTTTGTATTGAAATTACAGCCTCAGTCTGAATTAGTTTTAAAACTCCGATAAATTGATATATATATATTAGGATACGGAGACTCAAAATAGCTATTAAATTTGCTATGGAAAGATTCGCGTGCATTGGTTGTGCAGCGCTGAAAGCTTGAACTTTTTTTTGCCCATATATCAGCTCTGGTTTGCATTATATCTTATCATTATACAAAAGAATAAATTATCTTAAGGGGATTCGATATTGTGATTTTCTGTTTTTGTCTAACACACGCGCGACATAGGATTTTAAACGGGTTCTTTGCCGAACATACCAATCGATCTAATGAAGCGATAAGAATTCTGAAAACAGATTTGAATTTGTCGTCAAGTCTACTTGAAATCGACTTTCCCACATTTTTTATATTATCCCTCCAAATTCTTAAAAATGTCATATTCAAAAAGAGTATTTCAAAATTTTGGTATTTCAATTTTTGGAGAAGTTAAAATCAAAAAATAAAAAATGTAGGAAATTCGATTCCAAGTAGACTTAACGACAAATTTAAATCTGTTTTCAGAAATCTTATCGCTTTAATAGATCAATTGGATGGTTGGCAAAAAACTCGTCTAAAATACTATGCAGCGCGTCGCGCGTGTGTTGGACAAAAAACAGAAAATCACGGTATCGAATTCCCTTAATGTTTAGTCGTTAGATATAATTGTACTTAAATATTTAATTAATAGTAATTACTAATTAGTATTTATATATAACATATATGTATAGCTATAAATCTACATAACTAATAACAAGGTAATAGCCAATATGTAACTAAAACAATGATGTTATAACGGACTGAGCTGACTTGGTGAATATTGAGGCTCTTCGTACAGTGTCAGTGAGATCTTATGCAAATCAACAGAACTGAAATATGGATGACTTGATACATGATAAAATTGTTCATGTCAATTATTGACAAATTCATAACATACAATAAAAGTATAAGACTCATATTATTGTATTATAATTTATAATTGATAGTAATTAATAACTACCCCATTAAGTAATGTCTAAATGTTAATTGATAATTAATAAAATATTTATCAACTTCAAAAATCAAATATTCAAATTATAGACAAACCGTCAACCAGCAATATATTTTAATGGCCATTAAATTATTGTTACACGTCACAAATACGTGAGGACTTTAAATGCACGAGAAAAGGACTACCTTCAAGCCAGCCCTGATGAAGAAATAATCTACCTACTTCCAAGTTGTTATTTTTATTTAATTTGTAGTGTATAAATGAAAAGTAATATAATTTTACATAAAATGTCTACATAATACATATAATGATATAAGACAAGTATAATTTAAGTAGTAGCCACTAATATAGGTATACTATTATAGTATGATAATAATTAATAAATAATAATAAGATATTACTCTAAAAAAACTTAACCTGTGTAGTAGAATTTCTTCAGTAACAGGAATCTTATTATGTAACTCATCTAAGTATCTACTTTTTTCTTCAGCTATTATTTTAACATTATTATATTTTTGAATCTGATTAGATATGCTACTAATAGTTTTGGAACTTTCAAATTTAATATCATCCAAGTCTTTATTTATTGCTGTATTAATGTTCCCCATTTGAAATTGAAGATTATTATAACAATCTAATTTTTGTTTGTTTACTTCAATAAGTTTCTCAATATTTTTATACATTCTTAAAATTGTTTCTCCCTCCCAAATTAAACAAATTTCTAATTGCAGACATTTGGCCCTCACTGACATACTTTTTGACACTGACTCAACTATATTCATAATGTTATTCTTTACCATTAACCTATATTATATCAAACAATAATGTAAATTAAAAATAATAATTTATAACTAGGTAACCTAGTTATAGTTTTATTAAATAGTTTTTAATTGCTTATTATGGTTATTCAGAAGTTATTAATCAATAAAAATATACTGAAGTTTTACTTAAATTCTTAATTATCTTAATGGTTTACCTATTATTTTTATATAGATTGTAGGTATTAAATTTGACTATATCAGGGGTCTCCAACCTATGGCTTTCGGGCCTATGACTTTCGAACAGGTCCGCCAAGCTAATTATAAATTTTATTATTTTGGAAATATATTTAATACTAGCTGATCCCGCAGACTTCGATGGCAACTCTTAACAAAATGATGATTGTTCAACACTTTTTGGGTATAGCTCAGTAAGTGCAACTCAGCCACCCTGGTAGGCAATTTTCAAACATTTAATTTTATGTAAGCTTGACCTGAGCTGCCCGATTAACCAATGGCAATCAATAATAAATAAATACCGTAAAATGGGATAACTCCGGACAGAATTTGCTATTTTTTTCAAATAGTTCTGAAAACCATAAATTTAAAATGTTGTAAAAATTTTCAATACAGCCAATACATGTAAGAAAATAATTATAAGCTCCTAAATATTATATTTGTCATATTTCTATATTCCCCCAGGGTTGTACCTACCGGGTCCAATTGTAAATCTAAATCATCCCAGGAATCATTCAAACAAACACAAACAATTTCATCAAAATTGGTCTAGCTATTTAGGAATGCATAAAGGATACACACACAAACATTCATTTTTATATAATAAATAGATAATATTACTAAAAATAGTTCTTATATGTATATTTTATTATTTTCAATTTCATTACCTCTCTATCTCTATCTAAAAAATGCTGACTCATTATGCCAAAGCATAACACAGATTGGGCCTGCCATTAAAAAAAGGTCCTCCACCTTTTTTTATGATATAGACAATAAGGCGACAATAAGCCTAAAGCTAATAAATAATAAAGATAACAACAGTCTGCAATAAACATAGAGTACCAGGATCCATTGGCGCAAATAGGGGTGGCTTTGGGGGCTAAGCCTCCCCCAAACATTTCCTACATTTTGTTTTAAGCTTATTCAATATTATCAAAGTAAGGCTTTAGCCCTCCCCCCCAAATCCCAAACGCTATTTGCGCCTATGCCAGGGTACCTAATAAGTAATAACTAACTACTAACCACTTGGTAATAACCATAGACCTATAAACTAATGGACAGCGCTTAGAGAGAGAGATCAGGCATACGATATAGAGTAAAAGAGAAAAGAGAACGTGGGGGAAATATAGTATTAGTTTCATACGTCAATGATTAGCCCCTTTATGTTCTTTCTCTCTTTTCTCTCTTCGTTTTTTCTTTTTTCTTTCTCTTATATGATTCCTGTGCATTGATGATGGCAGGGCGGAGTGGAATGCGCTGTCCATTAGTTTATAGGTCTATGGTAATGACAAATAATTATAAACACCATTACTACACCATGGTTCATGTCACTACAAAAACAAAATTAAAACAATTGCAAAAAACACATAGAATTTATATTTTAGGTACAAATAGTATCCCCGTAACATTAAATTCATAAAAATTAATTATATTTTATATTATGTTCCCAATAAAATAAATATTAAACATACATGTTTTGTTGATATTTAAATATCAATTTACGGGCTTCATTAATCAACAAGGCATTTTCATCATTTGTTTTTAAAAGACTTTCTTTCCATTTACAAAAGGCATTTTTTAATATGACATCTGTGTTATTGAACTTATCAATTTCTTGATTAAGTATATTTTTTTGTAAATTTAATTTCTGATAAATGTCATTAGTTTGTTCATCAAGTAATAAGCTAATAAATTATTTGTGTATTAAATAAAATGTTCAAATACAACTACTGTGTTTTAAGTTATAAATTTAATAACATTTCTTAAAAACTTACTTTTCTTTATAATATGCATTCAAAATATCGGTAGTTGATCCAATTGATTTTGTTACGTCATCAACTTTAGAATTGATTTCAACCTCAAATTTTTGCCTTTTTTGTTTGTAAGAGTCTTCATTATTTATCATCCACATTGACGGTAGCAATATTTTATCATCTTTGTTATAAAAAAAATATTATACCTATTGTTTTTTTATAATTACTTAAAATGTATTACCGTAAATATTTTGAGTTTTATGATATATTTTGTTTGAAAACAAATTATTTTTAATATCATTTATTATTGTCTGACAATCTGTTTCTACAATTTGTATATACTCGTTAATATCATTACGTATTGGTGGATCAAACTCATAATTGAGACTAGACTGTTTTATCTCAGATATTATGATCATTAAAGATTTCACTTTTAGCTCTACATGTTGTAACAATTCATTTCCGGAAAAAAACTTATATTCAGTCATTGCAACAAAAAAAAAAAATAATTTATTAATGTTGAGAGAAATAATTAGAATTAATAGATAAATAATTGTATTTTTATTTAAATTATTAATAGACTGTACGATATTTCATAGAATTATTTTCACTGTTTTAACTAAATTATTGTTGTTATGAGCAAGTTGCTCAGAGCAACCAATCATCGACATTATAATTTTTAAATTAATAGTACAAGTGTAGATTTTGTATACTATTTATAAATAGTTTAATAATTGTTTTTTATCAATAGTGTAATACCACTCTCTCTCTATAGTTTCAATCCATGGATTGGTTTGCAGCCATCTTCTATTCTTCTTTTTTATCCGCTTTCCTTTACATTTCTACATATGAGTTGCATCCTTGGTCTTTTATTATCTGTTGAATATATTCTAATCTTGGTCTTCCCCTCTATGCTTCTTTCTAAAATCAGTTTTAGCAATCCTTCGTTTCACATTATATGGCTTATCCATTCGTTTCGTCTTCTAACTATATTTTTCATAGTAACTTTATTTCTGCTATTATTTCCAGTACATCTACATTGGTTACTCTGTCCATCCAACTTATCCTTAAAATTCTTCTGTAGCACTGCATTTCAAACGACTAGCCTTTTTCACTCTTCTGTTGATACTGTCCAAGTTTCACATTCATAAAGGGCTACTCTCCATCTATTGTCTTCAATAGATTATTTCTTGTTTTTAAACTAATGTTTCTTGATGCAAGTTAAGTGTTCTTGTTGTTAAAGACTATTTTAGATTGACAGATGTGTTTTATTATGCCACCAAACAAGAGTAATAGTGATTTTAACTATTTTTTTTGTACACAGTTTGGTAATAACTAAATTTTTTTAAAAATATTTTAGACATAGATATTAATTTTAAAAGCATTAACAATTGTTATTTATTTTTATGCATAAATTATTTTATTTTTTATAACTGTAGTCTATACAAATAAATTTAATTCTAAAATATCACATTTGAGTAAAAATTAAGTAGAGCAATATTCCTAAGAGCCAATTAAATTGTACTTGAGCAGCTGAATTTCTACCTGTACTAAATTTGTCAACAATATGTAACTTCCAGCCCATATTGCTTTGAACAAAACTATGGTAATATACTATATCTGGCCAAGAAGAATTTGGTTTAAATTCCAATACAGCTGGATCTCCTAAAATACACAATCATTTTTACTTTTATTGAATACAAAAATTAAAATATTTGCTTTAATTGACCTGGTTCACATCTCATATCCAATGATTTATTGAATTCTTTAAATGAAATAAAATTATCATCTAAACGGCGATCAAATCCCTTTCGTTCACGTAAACATAATGGGCCCGCTAAATAGGTACATTAAAATATTTATTACTTATTTAAAATTACAATCATACAACAGACTTATTTACCAGAAGTAGGTCTAGCTTGTCTCCTTAATGTATATTGAACACCAGCTAATATTCTTGTATGTTTCTGCGCAACATCTGTCATACCATCATAGCCACCATTTGGTTCATCGGTTATTACAAATGGATGATAATACTGTGAACTGTGAGGGTTGTTGCCCCCATAAATATGTATTACATATGTAATACCACGTTTCAGCCATATTTCAGGTATTAAATATCCATTTATAAACCATGCAAGACCAGGTGAAGGTAATCCTACAGAAAAATTAAAAAAAAAAACATTTAACAATTAACAATTAAACTTTTTTCAACAAGTTTGAATATAATAATTTTAAATGACCTACCTGTTAGACCTTGAAATCCTTTTTTCCCACCTGATGGACCCAAAGTAGCAGTCATCATACGTAAACTTGAATCAATGATTTTTGGTTGTTCCCATACATCTCTGAAAATAACGGTTATTTAAAAAATAAATAAATATAAATTTTACGTTATGAATAAAAATGTACTTTTTTAAAGTTTCAGTATTCACAGTAAATGGGTAACAAGTATCAATCGGAGGCTTAGGATCTAGGTCGAGTTTTAATACACTTCTTGGGAAAAAATCATGAACACTAGGTTCTTTTTGATGATTCATACGACCAATTGCCCAGATCATTGAATTTAATGTATTAGTTTTAAACTCTTTGTCTCCAACATCATCTACGATAAAAAATGTTATTGATATTAATATTAGTATACATTTTAGTTTTGAGTTTCATAATTTAAATCATAATAAAAAAAAAATTTGAATATTTTCACAATAACTATATTATAAATATAGTAGTAGTATATTAAAGTATATTCTACTCTCTATGACAACTACTTAATAATAATTAATTCTACAATAGAAAGTGTTCAAAGTTGAAATACAAATATTTTAAAAACAAACTATAAAGAAGTTAAAAAGTTTATAATAGGTATTGTAAAATTAAACTAAACATTTTGAATCATCATAAACATGTAAAACACATAAAAAAAAATTGATCTATTCCTAGCATAACTTTTATTAGATATAATTGTATATTAATTGATTGATTAAATAGACATACATGATTGTAAGTTTCTTCTATATGTTATGATATTGATCCCGTTTTCTCTAGTTGCAGTATGTACTTGATTGTCATCTAATCCACCAACTAGAGTGTCCCTACATACTCCTTTATACTGCCCCAATACTTTCACACACTATTAAAAAAAAAACCATTGTTATTGAAATATTATTTGGTAAATTTAAAAAAAAATATCTCTACAAACTGGAGATTTTTCTGTTATATTATAGTCCATTGCTTGGCCTCTAAAACCATCAATGTATGCTACAGCAATATCAGCTCCTAGCATTTGAGGTGCTTCTTCAGATCCACTAAATCCAAATGCCATATAATTATCTTCATCTATTTGTCCTGCTAGTCTTATTGTAATTTGAGGGCCAAATACTTGCCAACTTAGCTGAAGCTTTTTATGTAATTGAACACAATGCATAATATTCTCTATTTTATCCTAAAATAAACATTTGAAAAATATTTATTTTATGTTTTGCTAAAAGTTGTTATTTCATTATAATAATACTTACAGCAACTTTTTGCAAAGATGGGGGCACATTCGGTTCATCTGGTATTAAAACCCATCCAAAATTCTCTTTAGTTTGTAAATCATACACGCTTAACCAATCTATGTCAAAAACAGTAGTATCTCCAACCAGTTCTAGTATAATAGTTTCATTTAAATAAGTTCTTAAATTGTCTAGGCTGTAACAAAATCAAATTAATTAAATACATTTTCAATAAAATAACTCTGTAAAATATCTACTCACTATCCTGATTCATCTGGAATTTTTCGCCCTTTAGCTGATGGTTGAGGTCCATTCCCAACAACAAAGTAAGTGTCTATGAAAAATTTAAAAAATGTTTAAATTAATTTAATTTTAAGAAATAATATTTGATTTATATTTACCTTTCCCAGCACCATTGTAAGAAAACATAGGAATCTTGATTGTTTTAGAATCTAATATTTCAATTGGTCCTGATGAAACTCCATGTGATTTAGTTGTAAGATCACCAATTACTTGTTTAATTGGTGGTTCAAAATCTTCTGGGACATAAACATCGCCAAACGCAATCTAAATTAAATGTATATTATAATTTAATAATGTCGATAAAACATTTATTTTAGTTAGAATAACACACAAAATGTCTTACATTTTTGGAAAGATCGTAAATAGCAAGCCAATTTATTTCAGTCAATTTTTTATTATCTGGAAGAGTTAATTTTAATTCTTTTCCTAAATATCGCTTAAGCACATCCGTTCTATAATGATAATATAAAAATAAAATTACATAATAATATTTTAATACATTTTCATTCAGTAATGAATTTGCTTTTTACAAATAGTATAGATAAGTACAGGAGATAATTTAAGAAATCATCTTTCTTACCGTCCATATTCATTAGCCAAAATAAATCCTTGAGGCCCTGGTCTACTAGAAGCACCTGCCCAGAAAAATGCGTCATTCGCACTTCCATCAAATGTAAAATCTGATATCAAAAGTGTATACTCATTAACAGCATAAACTTCACCACCAACTTGATGATGATATGAGTTCAGAGTTCCTAGTGATTTACCTCTATACTCAGTACCTTTGACATAGTTCCCTGTGGGATAAAAATGATGTCAATAAATGTTATTTTTATTCTAGGGCATTAAAGTTTCCATAATTACTTTCGAGCAATAAAATTGAACATAGTAATAAACGGCTCATTAACACTAGACACATAATTTTGTTCACTTATAAATTACAGTACAATAATATTATTTAAAATGTATAAACTATTTTTAGTCTTCACATCGTAATCATGATTTAATCGCGTAAATTACTTTTTATATTTAAAAAAAAATACATTATCACCAAGATTCACAAGAATGGCATGCACGGTGTCAGTGACAACTACCTGTTGTACCTTCCAGTAGACTACTGAGTTAGAGTGAGTCATACTAAAGAGAGAGAGATCTTGGTAGAATTAGAAAGTGACAGTGAATATTGCTTTATTCTGTGATACTGCTCTAGTATAGCGCATGTAATACCTGGCCATTATTTTTAAATAAAAATGTAGTTCAACATTCAACGTGACCAATTATTCAACAATCTCCCGACTGGCCGACTAGTGTCTATACTACTACCTTATACTATTTGTATTATTTTTATTAAACGATCGCACCTATTAAATATTTGGCCCGTGTAACTATATAGTCCGATATGTCCGTCGACATACTCTATAGCGATTTATTAAAGTATACAGTTACTACTTAATACTACAATTAGCTACCTAGATAGTAGGTACTACCAGCACATAATATAATATACAGTCGCACACACTGGAGGGTTCAAGGGTAGCAGCTTCCACCCTTGATTTTTTTGGTGGGTGGATGGGTGGACCCCCTAGTCCCAAAATATCTACATCATAAAAATTCTACTACGTATAAAAATATTGAAAATAAACTATTAAATAATATACATATAGGATATAACCATTAGCCTATTAGGCATTAGCTAGTATAGAGGTACTTAACTGATTAAATATGCTACCCCTAATTATTTTTGAGTGTGCACCACTGATAATATAATGTTCATTGTTCTGTTTATGTTACCTATCAATTAAAATTATCATTAACAATGATAATTTTTAGCGATATTTGCCTTATTTTTAAAACTGTAGGCTTGAGCTTGACTCGACTACTCGTGTTCAGGAGTGGTTCCAGAGATATGGTTAGGGGGAGCTCTCCCCTGGAGCCACCACTGGTCTTGTTGCTTTGAGACAATAGAGACGTCATATAAACAAGACAATCTGACAGTGTATATTTTACAATAAAATCAATATCAGGTTCAAGGTTATAATATAAAGACATAAAGTTATAACTTATAGCACGCTGTAAGATATTATAGTTATTACAAGGTTCATATCTTATTCCTATACGGCTATACGGCTCCCTTTTGGCTATACGGTTTATTCTTAAATGATTATTAAATATTGTATATTGTATATTTGAATCATTGTATGATAAAATAATATGTAATATGAATTAGGTAGGTATAACCTGTTTAGCTAGGTACCGATAAGGATACGATATTATAAGGGGATCTAAGACGTTTGCCCACATGCCTTTGCCCCGAATCATTAGAGCCCCCCCCCCCCCACCGGAAAAAAAATTAATATTTTAAATATTAAACAATAATATAGCAATCATTAAATGAACAACTGGTTAAATCAATATATAAATATAATTCAGATTAGAACGTCATAATAATACTAATACAAAATTCACTAATATAATTATAAAGAAAAAGAAAATTAAATAATAAAAATCAAACTCTAAAATCCAACTTATATATTTTATTTTTGGAAGATAGCTGATAAGTCACAGGAGTTAAAAAATTCAAAATATCTTCATTTGAAAAATGTTCACATCACTTTTTTAACATATTATCATCACTACCCAAATTGTTGTAGAAAGCACCTGTTCTATAATTTAAAATTGTAATAGACGATAGCGATGCACTAGGGTTGCTAATTTGTAGAGCTTCAATGAAAAGCCACGTACTTGGATGATTGATACGGACGAGTATTGTAAATTTATTAAACACCCTTCCGAAATATTATTTGTTCTACCTGTATCAGTTTTAGTTATAAAAAAAAAATAGTCCTTAATAAAAATAATTATAAATCACATCAGGGGGGAAACGTCCGATACCGCTAAAACAACCTTGGGTGGAAAGGCATGGGGGGGAGGAAGTCCAAGATATACCTGGCCTTTATATAAGTAGGTATCCAGTATTCCAGTGTATTATCCATATTTATATACTATATGTATGTATCGATTATGCCACTTAAGTACTAAACCACTTATTATAAATATGAAATATTGGCCTTGATGCAAGTGTAATTTTTACAGAAATAATTCAAAAATAATTGTATAAATATTTAATAAACGTAAGTATTATATTCTATTTGAAATATAGCAACCTTCCACACAGCCTTTTTCGCCCTTTGAGCAAATGACTGGGAGCCAGGGCATTGAGGCAATTATATATTTATATTTTAATATTTTATACCTAAATAGTTCACTCTGAATTCAATCGCGTTCTTCAAATGCGAAATGTCAATTGCAAAATCTGAATTATCTTTTCGTCTTCTGAACCCCTCGGCCCTCATCACCCACCCCACAGATGATTGAAGGCTACGAGTTTACCGATCGAAAGCCCGGAACGGCTGCTGATGGGCCGGGTGGGGTGATTAATACCCACCCGTAAAGTGCGCCGACGTCGTTACTCGTTACATAATAATATAAGGTAGGTACTAGGCACTATGCAGTATATTGTACATTATTTATTTATGTGATATAAATGTAATAATATTACGCGGACAGCTGCTATACAGTTTCGATCAGCTGGCAAGTTGCGCCGCGCGAAAACGGTCGATCTATACTCTAGCAGATGGCGCGGCGCCGCGCTATCGCGGGTGTGCGCACGCACGCCAACGGTTCATCGACGCCGCCGATCAGCAGCTGATCGTCCGTACAAGGAACTTTCCGGCGCGTAAAAAACGAAAATTGACGGTCAAAGAACGAGCGATACTGCGCGCGTGCGTTAAACGACGAGGTGATCGGGTGGTCGTGGAGGTGACTGGGAGGGTAACTGGGAGACTGAGCGAGCGCTAGCGCGCGCGCGCGCCTTGGATTTTGAGTGCCGCCGCCAGAGAGTGGTCAGAGAGTGAGAGTGCAAGCCCGCCGACTGCTGACGGACGAGGGAACGGCGGCAAGTAGCGGGGAAACGGCAAAAAATCGTTCGGCCGGCTGTGCGTCGGTGGCGTCGTCGTGTGTCGGTGTGCGCGCGTGTTCTCTTGTTTGTGTGCGTGCGTTTGTGCGGTGGTGGTGCGTGAGCGTGCGAGCGACCGAGCGACCGAACAGAGGAGTCGCTCAGACGGGCGACGAGTGTGTGAACTGTGTGTGTGCGCGCCAAGTAGAGCGGGGCGGCGGTTTGTGTGACTGTGCGTTGTCGGACGATGTCGGACCGAGAGAGCGGCGATGATCAGCCCCAGAGTCAAAGTGAGTTTGTTGATTTAAATGCATCGCGTAAGCACCGGGACGGCGCGCGCGATAAAACGGCGGCGTGAGCGTACGACCTGCCGCGGTTTCCCGGGAGATAACGGATTCGTAAATCCAAGATGGCTGACCCCGAGCAGCCGCATAGGTGATACCACATTCATTGCGCCGGTATAAAGTATTGCTTTTTCTCCCCGGACCGGTGTCCGAAACTATTATCGCTCGCATCACTCTTGTCCAGACACCAAAGTCCGTGTGGTTGGTTTCCCTTGTTCCCGCGACCTACGACCACACACACACACACACACACTAGTCATCCCCCCTAACATATGTCCGTGCTTTTGTCTCATTCCTTTTCTTTTTGTCGCGACGAAATTGAATTAGCAGATAAAACGGCTGACAATCTGCCATCATTCCTCGATATTAATTAAAAAACCAACTCCATGACCCAGGGACCGTAGTTAGGTTCGTGGATTCCCGTCTCCGGGTAACGCGCCATTTCTCTTGTTGGCATTGCCGGTCATCGAAATAACAATTTAACATGTCCTCCGGAGACGCGAGACTGAGTCGGAGACGAGGTACTTGTGTTTATCATGTCAATTAGTGGTCCCAGCATTTGACTGCTACCAGACGTCACTGCTTTGCTTACCCCTTACGATACGATGTTGATGTACAAACAATGTTTTACTACTCTGGCAATCGTCTAATCTATACATTTTTCATTTTGATTTCCAGGGCAAGCTTCAAATGGAGCTACAGGTTCTGATTCTGGTAAGAATAATGCTATATCTTACTCATTTTTTTTATTTTTCATCATTGCTTGTTAATACTACTATGGTACCAAGTAAAGATATATAAGTGTTTCTTTAACATAAGGTATTGTAAACGTAAAGATTAATGATGTTTTATTATGTTATGATGTTAGGTATTATACCACAGTTACTTCTTTTTAAATATTAAGGATTTAATTTGTACGTTTGACTTGATTCACGATGAGAAAATTTCAATCTAGGTATCCGGAACTGTTACATTTTTTATGCTTTGAAATAATGATTTCTTTTAATAATTAATAATGCTCCATTAACCAGATGAGCAACATAATAATTTAATCTATATTAACTACCGAGGCTTGAGGTATAATTTATCATTTAATAGTTTATCAACTTACCTACCTATTATTTAAAATTAGCTATAGTGTGTTATTAGTTATCAATTAATTATTTTAATATTATCATATTAAAAAAAAAAAATGTTCAATTTATTATAAGTATAATTAGATATATCATGATTTTGTACTGATATTTAATGGTTAATAATATAGTTTTTAATATACATATGTGAAGTATACAATATACTGTGTATAGAGTACACATATATTTTATGAGTCTGTTAATGTGATCTGCTTAGTGTACAATTTGGTATGTTATGTGTTTGTAAGACAGAGAGAACGCATGCGGGTATAGCGCCCTCTTAATAAATAACCACATTTAGGAATACAATAATTTGTGTAGCTTACAAATAAATCTAAAGTATAAGAAATTGGATTTAAATTGTGATTACTATCAATAAAGCTTATTCAATAATTAATTATCATTTTCTTGTGTAGATAATATTAAAAGAATTTGAATTAGGTATTTATGTGCATTTTTTTTTTAGAAGAATCCTTGATTTATTACATTTTGATTGATAAGGAAAAGTTATTTTTATTTGAAAGTCAATAGCAAAGAAGTAGAGATCTAATATTCATGGTTAATAGGAATGTCTTAATCTATAGTATAATAGCTGATCCCGTGCACTTCATTGCCCGTTAAATGTATCAACTCTGTATAACTCAAACTTTGTTCAATTCGTTATTTAATATTCGGTGTATGGTGTTCAAAATTTATCTTAACTTTTCCGTTGCTCAGAATACAAATTCTGATTCGCAGCAGTACATTATATCAGGTAGGCAATCTACCTGTGGTAGATCGCGGACCCCGCCGTGTTGTTAGTACGTAAGTGTATGATTTAACTCTAAAGTATCAAAGTTATACCAAGTTTGTTGGTTTTACTTAATTCTACCTACGATGGATTAATATAATCAATTTACCTATACAAAATCCTATCCTAATCTAACCGTACCGATGAATAAAAAAAAACAAATTTAACCCTTTGTAAATTAACTTATCTTCTTCCCAGAGGTCTAATCTACCCAAGAACATTAATTTATATATATATCTAACTATGTAAATACAGAGACTATAACTATACAGACTAAACTCTGGAACTACTTATCAGATCTTCTTGTATATTATATTATATGTATGTATATTGACAAAAAATAATAATACAAATAAACAAACATGACCGATTAACCAATAGCTACCTAAAATTTTCTTTCATATAAACCTTCTTCGTGAAATACTCTTTCGTTTAAAAAAAAAATCAAAAAGATCTGATAAGTAGTTTCAGAGTTAAGCCTGTACAGAGATTTTCATTTCACGTTTTTATAGTTTGATAATATATTATAATTTATATTTAAAAAGTAAAGCAAATAGTTTTTTTTTTATTATTATTATCATTAAAAACCCATGGCAACCATTTATAAACAAAAATTTTCAACTGAAATCTCAAAATTCCCGTCTTAGCACCTCCCGGGATTAATCCTTTCCCTTTTAAAATTAGCCTATCTTTTAAGTTCGGCCAAATTACACACATAGTAAAAATTTCAGAGTTAAGCCTGTACAGAGATTTTCATTTCACGTTTTTATAGTTTGATAATTTATTATAATTTATATTTAAAAAGTAAAGCAAATAGTTTTTTTTTTATTATTATTATCATTAAAAACCCATGGCAACCATTTATAAACAAAAATTTTCAACTGAAATCTCAAAATTCCCGTCTTAGCACCTCCCGGGATTAATCCTTTCCCTTTTAAAATTAGCCTATCTTTTAAGTTCGGCCAAATTACACACATAGTAAAAATTTCATCAAAATCGGTTAAGTGGTTTAGGAGTCCATTGAGGACAAACATTGTGACACGAGATTTATATATATTAAGATTATGCTAGTAGTAAAATGTAGATACCACAGCCAGTGGTTTCTTCAATTTTCCTAAAAATAATAATTAAAATCAATATAAAAATGTAATTGTTAAGATAGTAGAACACTAAAAAGGGGGTTGCTAAAAATATAATAGCTAAGCCCCCCAGTGGCAGCAAATTACCTTGGTCTGGTCCTTGAGCAGGGTTGACCAACTACATCTTGCTATTATTTAATATTTGTCCACTATCTCGTTAAAATGTTTTATATTCAAATCAAGCCATTAAGATGTAGGTACAATAAAAAAAATTGATCAAATACATTGTGTTACAATATCCTAATAAATTTCAATTCCTAATAATTTTTAATTCTTGGACCATCAAGAATATATTTTTTTTATGGCCCGCGATAAAAAAGTGGCCAGCACTGATTTTTTTTTAATTTATACAATTTTTAATATTTAAAATTAAATCAACTATCAACTGAAGGCAGTGGCAGATTGTGATGGTTCTATAAATTACGATTAGCAAATAACCCAATATAATCAAATATTTGTTCATTAATTTAGGTTATTACAGTTCCTTAACTTAATTAATATTTATTTAATTGCTTTCCCTTTATTAATGGCAACCATACCAGGTGCCTAAATAGAATACATTTTTGTTAAATCACATATTATGTGTATTAAGTGTATAAATGTTAATAGCCTATAGGTAATTACTAATTATCATTTATTTATTACATTCAGATTTAAATACTTTTCCTTACCTACTACCTAGGATACCTAGGAAATGTTGTAAAGATTAGAAAGTACTATGAGTATTATGAGTACAAACACATATACTATTAACAAATACATTTTAATAATATTATTATATAGGCAGGTAGTTTTTTTAAGAACAGAATAATCTAGTCTCCCAATTAGTTCTTTGTATCGTTATTGATGAATATATTATGTTTTTTCTTTTGTCGTCATATTTTAGGTACATTTGACTGTAATAATAAAATATTCTAGAAAAACCAATATACACTCGTACAAATAACAATTAAAACCTAAATTAATATAATAAAAGTTACATTTTACATCATTTTGTTAGAATATTTTGCTGAGTAAACAATGTAATAAGAGTATTTTTGATATGTAATTTCCTAAAATATTGTACATTCATATTTTGAGTATTGAAAATAAACTAATAAAAGAATTGAATATAGTATTACAAATTATAATTCTCCATAATATATATATATTTATTTTTATTTTCATTTCATCACAATTTAGTTTCTAATCAGATCTATGATCTGTACTACATTATTATATCTATTAAATAAAAATTCAGCCACGTTAAATTATATCATTTTTTTTTTTTTTTTTTAACACTTATACTATTTTTACTTGTGTTGATTGACAATTGATAAAACATCAGAGAAATACCATTGTACGAAATAATTTTCGTCAAAAAAATAATAATTGGTTATAATTTATATTTTATGAATAATATTATTTATTTATTTATGTTCCTATAGTTCTTAATGTTGAGCAAATTTGTAGCAAACAGTACTTGGTTGATGCAAATATGATTTATTTTACAGAAGATCAAAATTCTATATATTATGTATATTAAATATATTTTATAGAAATTTAAAATGAAAAAAACATTTTTCTTGAATATTTAATACTTATTTAGGTAATGAAGATAGTTAAGAAACAATTAAAAATTAAATTTGTATTTCTGATGATAATTTAAAAAAAAGTAAATTTTGAGTGAAGTCAATTGGTGGATTTCATTGAACTGAGTAAAATACACTTTAGCTGTTCAGCTTAATTAAGCCGTTAAAAAATAATATTTTACCATTTTGCATTACATTACTTAGGTAGTTTAGTCTAATATGTTCTAGTTATATCAGTAAACAAATGTTAATTCATCAATGTTTTCTTATTTGTAAAACATAACTCATTTTTTAATTGCACTAGGTATTATAAAGAAATGACAGAAAAGGTGGAAAGATAATTGTTGCCCACCTATTATATGAATTATAATATAATAATTATATATTATATACATACATTCTTCATTAGTTTTTGTGCTATGTATTTTATTTAACATTTCTCTATTGATATCTTTATCTCTGATTCCTGAAGTTTGTTCAGTTGCCTACCCACAAAAACTCGATTGTAGTATTATATTAAATTAATCAATTAAACAAATACTTTATATATATAAAAAGTATATAGTATTATAAAGTATAATATATATATATATTATTATAATATTATATAATTAGTTAAATTCAAGCAAATAACTAATGTATTATATTGTTTTAGTATTTTTATTGAATTGATATTTTTGATTTGAATTGACGATGTTTCAACTTTCAATGCATTAATGGGGTAATCCCATGTGATTATTTATGCAATTCGGGTATGTGTATTTATCATTGGATCACGTTAATCGTCCTATATTTAAGCTGGAATGGGGGGGATGACTGGCGTCTGAGTCATTCGGTCTTCCGTAAGAGACGCGTCACCGCAGCCAAAAGATTCGTAATTATTTCCAAGCGCATGGTTCTGTAGGGAATGGGCATGACACGGAATATACAACCAAATATCAGTTGTCGTTTGCGATCAGTCGATGTCTAATGTTTTGGTGTAGTTATAAAGTGTCGATTTTTAACAGTGTTGACTGGTGTATGTAATTTATGAATGGAGATATCATCAAATGAGGCGGGTGCCGGCTTAAACGCTGGGCGTACCTCGGAAGATAATGACAATTGGAATTATGGAAGAATATCTTACTGGCAGTCATCCCTTGGTAA
Source organism: Sitobion miscanthi (assembly GCA_008086715.1). Lineage (NCBI taxonomy): Eukaryota > Metazoa > Arthropoda > Insecta > Hemiptera > Aphididae > Sitobion > Sitobion miscanthi. The sequence continues at coordinate 3,369,097 of CM017802.1, read as the reverse complement.
TCTATTGGATATTTTTAAATTAACACAACATTCCTACCCCTAGATTATTCCGTTATTATAAATGATTTCATAAATTTGTAATAATTAAATATATATATTTTTATTAATAAATAATCAAATATAAATAATTAGATAGATATGTAAATATGTCATTGAATACATTATCTAAATTCTAAACTGAAGAATTTCTCTATAAAATAAGTTTAATATGATAATGAGAATTTCCTATTTATGGTTCACTGGTCAACGGCCTGATTGTGTTGATTTTATTATAAATGTTAAACGTAAGTTATTGTTTGAGTCTGGTTTTTTTTTGTAAATAGAGATGGTAATATGGAATAAAATATAGACTTTATTCAGGTAAAATTAATTATACGTATAAATAATACACCTGATTTATTAGACTATCAACATTTTACAAGCATGATAGGTATAATATTTATATTTTGAATGTGGTGGTAGTTGTTATCTTCTGTTTCTAGGACGTCCCCCCCCCCGTGCCTTTTCCCCAGGACAAAATATTAAACAATAATGCAAATCAAATAAATGTACTGTTTACGAGATTTTTTATTAAATAATTATTGTTAAATTAATATATAAATATAATTCAATAATACTTTCTCATAGATAACTTTGGTTTATCAATCATTATCCATTTAATTGGTTAATAACTAATAAATCCATAACGTGAATGATGACAGTCGATAGATACCGATATGATAATCGTATATTTCGAGTAAAACAAAAAAACCTATTTTTCAACTTATTATTATGTGTAAAAAAAATATATTGATTCAGGGGGGGGGAGTTGTTGTTTGATTAATAAGTAATAATTCACGATACGTATAAACTAAATAGTAATAAATTCAAACAATTTAAAATATGTATTTTTTAAATTTCTGTTTGGTATAAATATGTACTGTTTAAATAACGATAAATTATAAAATTTAATCCGATTTATTTTCCATATAATAATAGATGTATACGTTTTCTATTGATATGTATATTATTTTTAACTTATCAATACACATTTTATAAGTACACTATAAACATTAAATATGTATGTACATATATAATTATGTTGGACCTAGTGTTGCACTGTTATGTATTGTGACCATTTAATATGAGAAATATTATAACATTATAGTATTTATTTATGACTAATGCATGCATATTGCATATTATGTAGTATAATAATATTATGCCCATTCTATAAAAATTAGTTCTTAACTCTTGTTTCGAAAACTGCGTTAACATTTTTAATAGAACAGTTCTGTTTATCATAAAAATGACAATTTAAAAAGAAAGTGATTTTTCAGGGGTTTTACCAATAATTATAATGTAAATGTTATAAACTAATAACTAATAAACCACCACTTAATTACTATATTACAATTAAACTAATGAGTACTGATTACCAATATTTCTTTCAAATTTACTAATGAAAGAATAGTTCCAAAAAAGAAAATATATATGTTAAAAATGTATACTATATTGGAAGTCCATACCAACTACGAAAAGACGTGAGGACAGCTATCAGTATACAATTATCTATCATACTTATTTCTTGATTTGTTTGATCGGTTACGATCCTCTTTTATTTTAACGTAGTACCTTTTTACCTTTTGGTAAAGGTAAATAATTAAATTATTTTAGAAAATTTATTCATAAATTGTTGTCATTTTAGATTTGATTTATCAGCCATCATATTGTCATAATAAAATCCAAGATAAAAGATAACACACATAATACTTCATATTAACATGTACCAAGTACTTAAAGTTTACGCGGTGTCCCATGAAAATTTAGCGAGTCCGACAATTTTTATTCTGATCGTGCTATTCTGAAAATAAAGCTGTTTTGTTCTTCGTCGGACTCGCCCGTAGTACACGGCGTTAATAGATTTTCAGTGATGCGATATGCTTTTTTCTGTATACACTATTTGTAGTATAATAAATGCTTCAATTTTGGGGGTGGATTTTAGTAGCAAGATGGATCTAGATAGTACTTTTGAATGATCAAAATAGAAAATTACCTAGTGATTTTTAAAATAAAAAAAAAAGTGGGTAAATGGATGTCGCTTTGCTGTACAGTAGGTCGCAAGTAATGGCTAATGGATGGTGTTAAATTTGAATTCAATGATGTAATATCATTGTATAAGAAAAACGATTCTGAGCGAAAACGGTCAGTCAGCCTATGATATTAGTATTACTAAGTATATATGATGATATTATTGTGAATAAAGTAATTTATATATTTACCTATTTACATGGAACCTTGTTTTAAATTTTCAATCCTTAGCTATAAAAGTTATTGTATATTGTATTATATTTATAGAAAAAAAAATTGAAAACTGACAATATCCATAAACAGTTCAAAAAAGTCAAAATATTTTCAACATTTTATGGTGTATAGGCAATGAAAATATAAAAACTCAGTAAAATTTTCATGTATCTAAAGTTATTCATTTTTGAGTAACAATAAAATAACAAAATCGCTACATGAGAAATCGAGTGATATTACATATTGTAAAAATATGAATCTCAAACGCTCATAAAAATTTAATTTGATTTGCTAGTTGACATTTTTTTTTTATAAAGGTAGACAAACTTATAAATAATCTTGTATTACATTTTCAAATCTTAGATTTAAAAAGATACATTTTTATGAATTCTCAACTCAAAATAATTGCTAATTTCCGTGATTTCTCCGTATTTTGTCAATATTTGAACTTTAAATGCTTATAAAAAAAAACTTTGCTTAAGAATTTTTAATTTTTTTCAAATGTCATTGTAGCAATATAGTTGTATTAAATTTTCAAGCTATGTATTACCCAACAAATAATTTTATTGACATACATAGAAAAAAAGACTGATAAAATAAAAACTGAAAATGTTCCTAAACAGTTCAAAACAAATCAAAATATTTTGAAAATTTTATCATGTATACAAAATGCAAATATAAATAACCAGTGAACATTTCATGTATATACGTTCTTTGTTTTAGAAATACACCAAAAACCAAAATTGATTGTGTGAAAAACTGATATTGCAAAAAATTCCCGTCTTTCCTTAATTTTTATATTGTTTTTCCCGTCACTTATAAAAATTTTGACAATCTTAAAATTTGACCTCTCGAATGCACCAACTAGTTTCACTTTCCCACCGAACAAGATACTGTTAAAAAAAATCGAAGCAGTTATACTGCCCCAAACCGTAATGACAGATAAAAAAAAAAACATTGTTAAATCAATACATTAATCGTCCCACTCAGAATCTAAAAGGAATTTGTACGCAAAATCAATTAAGTTTTTTGTATAATATGTATCAAAAATGAATAACTAGATACTTTTTTCACCTAATGTTCTTATTATAATATCCTACACATCGTATAATTTTATAAATAATTTGACAATTTTTAAGCTTTTAAAATTGTCCAAGTAGTTCTGTCTGATACTAAAAACTCTAATTTTATTATAAACAGAATTCATTTTTATAAACATTTTAAGTTAAAATTTGGACAAAATTGGATATTAAAACGAAGAATTACTATTTTTGTTCTTTTGTTGTAATTTAAAAATATTTTTCGTGGTAATTTGAAACTTTTAATGCATATATTATTATTTTATTTTATATACCTACAATATAACATTTAGATTCATTTTATGCTATCGCCTATTTATAGATTAGGCCGTATTACTAATAGTAAAACAAATTACTATTAGAATTAATTGCAATATATTTTAATAAGCTTACGCTTACTATCTCAGCTCAAAATCGTTTTTCGTAGGAAATGATTTGCCATTGAATTCAAATTTAACATATCCATTACAATACCTATACTTAACGACTAGGTATATTTGCCATCTACTTGCGGTTACTTACTTCGCCTTCCCCTATTTTTGGAATTTGAAATTAGTATTTCTGCTATTCTAAAAAAAAAATGTATTTTGACCCACGACCCTACAGGTAATTTTCAATTGTGACACTTTTCACAATTTTATGAGAAATATTGTATTTAACAAAAGAAAAATCACAATTTTCATGCATGTACACTGTTATTAATTGAAAACTAGATAATAGTTATATTTTTAGCATTCCAAAAATGTACACAAAATGATTTTGTTTATATTATATCGTTATTTTAAGATATCCGGCCAGTATTAATAAACGTAAGTTAAACCTAGTTTAATGAGAATTTAAGACTGGCTACAGCATAAATTGATTGTACAAACGGTTTAAACGCGGCGTTATCCTTCACCTGTATAGCCCATCCCATATTTTTAAACGCGTAAAATTAGTAGTGTGCATTTTCATTACTTTATCGTTCTTCCGCCAAAACGCAGGCTCGACAGCGTTTTCCGTAGTGAACATGAGTACATGACATATGGCTCACTCAAATATAAAACAATGAATATTGAATTCGACTGAAAATGTCGTGTATAGCCCCCACCTAATTAATAATCAAGATGGGTTGTATAAAATGCTTTTACGATCATATTACATTATTTATTTATTCTTATGCTGTATTTTATGTTTCACCATTAACTACAAAATCCTCAAACACAAGTATACATTTTTTTATTATTTCGATTTATGGTATATATTTTCCGACAGGTGATGGGTGAAGCTATAGTATTTTTTTAATCGTTGGTTTTATTTCCATCAATTTAAAAGTGTTCAATACTTATTCTAGAAATAATTATTTAAATTTTTCAATTACAGTTTATTAAATACAAAATATTCACGTTTGAATATAATATAATATCATCGTTGTTGATATTATATGTTCAGTACTTTAAGTTTTAATCTTGTATGTAAAGGACTTAACAAAATAAAATTTAAAATTGTATTTCTTATATAAAATATACAATTGATTTATGGTACTAGGTATATACTTGGTTATCTGTTTGGCTTAATTTATATTTTTTTTTTCTTTATATTAATTTCGAATAATGTCGTTTTGGTAAATCTGTTTAGTTTTTTAAACATTTTGCGCAGTATTCAAGTGTTTAATTTAAAAAGCTCCTCTAAACTATTCCGTAAAATAAATTTAAAAAAGTATAAATTATTTCTCGTGATGGTGCTATCCGCAGCCCTTTATGCGGCGAGTCAGCTGACGTGACCCACTTATTGAGCGCCCTGACCTAATCCCTACCAGTAGTGTTGTTGCCATCCCCAAGTGTTGTACCCCTTTAGTCGTGTTGCTCCGCTGTTGATCTTTTGTTAGCGAAATATGACCCTAAATGTTTTCAGTTATCGTTTTAATGTTAACAAAAAATTATGTACGTTTGCAAGTCATTCGATTTAAGCTGTTATTAAAATAAAATGCAAAACCGCGACTTGCCAAACGACTTCATCATGTCAGATATCGATAGGGAAATTATATTCGGTACAACATATCTTTTGTGATGTTTTTTAATTGTTAATTTTTGTATATTCTTTTATATTTCTAGATAGATAATAATTATTTGTTAAATTATATTCACGGAAAGTTTATACAAATTAATTTATTCACATCAATTGTTTATTGTAATATAGGTCAACAACAGCAAAGCAATGAGCAAGAGCTGGCCACCAAAATGCTTCAAATACAATCAAAACGTTTTTACTTAGATGTTAAACAAAATAGAAGAGGAAAGTTTATAAAAGTCGCTGAAGTAAGTATTATATGTATATAATATATTATTTGTTATTCTAGTTGAAAATCACTATGTTTAACATCAGTTTGAATTGAAAAAAAAGTAATTTAAGGTACCCCCAAAAATGTGTTAAAATGTTTAAATGTATGTCTTTTTAAACATTCTTAATTATTTTTATCATTTTTATAGATTGGAGCTGATGGTAGAAGAAGTCAAATTTTTTTGGCTTTGTCCACTGCGGCCGATTTCAGAGATCATCTTGGTACTTTCAGCGAGTTTTATTCACAATTAGGTAAATATTCTTGAGCTTTAAGGTAATTAGTGAAATAATAAATTGTTATTACCTGTTAGCTATACATTTTGGTGAGCCATACAAATAAATAAATACATTTTAGTTTACCTCTATAAAATCTAAAATGTGTTATTCAAAGAAATTTATATTTTATATGATTCTTAGAATTATTACCTACTTGGCTATTTAAGTATTAAAGTATAATAATAATTAATAATTATTTTATTGGATATTTGATTACAAATATAATCCCTTGTATAACACATTTTAAGGTAGCAATAATCAGTGTAAGTTACATCATTCTGTTCCTTGATATTTTCATTATTTCCCCATTACAAAACCCTTTATATAATCTAGAATCAAAGAATTAATGTATATTGTCAGATCGCTTTGTAGGTTGAACGTAAATGTTCTGCTATTAAGTATAAACTAACTATACCAAACCATATGCCTAAGTTAAGATTAAAAATCTGAACTAAATTGAATGAAGAATGATAAAAGAACATTTTAATGAAATTATTGTTAAGGTGAATATAGTATAATATTTTTGTCATCGTTTAGCTGACATAATATTATAAAATTTAAATAGTTTGATTCTGTTTGGTAAGACGGGATAGATTAAAAAAAATTGAAAGCTTGGTTTGGGTTGATCAACTGAGTTTATTTTTTTATATATATCTTAAATTTGTATATTAAATATAAATAAACATATTTGTACAGGACCGCCCAATCCAGATACCGTTCCTGAAGATGGAAAATTGAAGTCCGAAATGATGATCAAGGACAACCGTCGCTATTATTTAGACCTAAAGGAGAACGCTCGTGGAAGATTTCTTCGTGTAAGTGAATATTTTTGTTTTTCTAGAAACAAATTTACCAAATTTAGAAATTATATATGTTGTATTTATCATTTATTTTATTGTATTACCCATCATATAGGTCTCCCAGACCATAACTCGTGGTGGCCCACGTTCTCAAGTTGCTATCCCAGCACAAGGGATGATTGAGTTCCGTGATAATTTGACAGATCTATTAGATGAATTTGGTACAGATGATGGTGGCTTCAAAGGTGACTTGCCTGATGGTCGTCACATGAGGGTTGATAACAAAAATTTTTATTTTGATGTTGGCCAAAATAATCGCGGCATTTACATGCGCATATCGGAGGTAACAACTACGGCAAGTCTAAATTACTCTTCATTAAACCATCTAAAATGTTTTTTTTTTTAATTTAATTGTAAACTAATTTTATTTTAAATATTAGGTTAAAGGAAACTTTAGAACGGCAATCACTGTGCCAGAAAAGTCATGGTCCCGCTTCCGCGATTATTTCAGGGACTATTGCGAAAAGATGGCTGAGTGCAACGAAAAAAGCACTACAGCAATAACTTCAGTGCCAGCTGAAAGTGTCAGTCCACAATAAACCTCCATGTATAAAAAGTTATAAAAAAAAATATATAATTACATTTTTTTTTTCACACAAGCAAACAAATGAAATTTAAAAAATGTTTTAAATTAATTTAGCAGGTCTAACGAATAGTATAATATGACAAGGTGGTGGGGATGATATTCAATTCGTCCTAAAGGAATGTGAATTTACTAAGGCATCTGATTTATGTTCTAATTGCGCATGAGTTTACCAACTGATTGTGCAATGTTAAAGTCTTTTCTAGCTTGTTGTTTAAGTGTTGTTCCATCTCATAATTTCTCCATTAGTGCAATATTTGTTGAACATTTTTTTTTAAATTCTAGTAACTACCAGATCGATGTTTTTGTTTTATATTTTATTATGAAAATTGTTGTTTAAATTTTATCCCGAAAGTTGACATTTATTTTGTTAAATATTTTTGTTTTAGCTTATTAATCATTCCAAAATTTATTCAGTTATGTTTATTTATTTATTATTTGACATTTTATAATAATTAATGATTACATTATCAATACTTTCGAGTTAACAGTAAATTATTTTATCAAATAACAATTATGTCTGTTACATATTTTTTTTTTTGCCTTATCATTTAGTGCTTAAAAAGTTTTAGTGTCTCGAGAGTACAAAATTTAGACAAATTTTCCATAACATAAGAAAAGTTAAAAAGTTAAAATCAATTTAAATATATACAATTATATAACCAATATTATATGTATATAATATAAATGTTTAATTTTGTATTAGATATTCAAAGAAAATATTATGTGTTTATTAGGTTTAAAGAAAAAAAAAACAATTTTATGTATGTCAGCTTTATGTGTACCTATTTTATTTACAGATCTTTTTTCTAGTCTATTAAAATTTAAAATATTTATTCTAACAAAAAAATTATAATTTAATGTTACTAATTAAGATTTTTTCACGTACTTAAAATTTTATTTTGGAAAAAAAATTCTAAGGAATTGTTAAAGTTTGTTGGGTATGGATAGTGATGGGAGGTCATTGTCCTGAGTGGTCTGTGATTTTGAAAGTAGAACAATTGGAAATTATATATATTTTTCTCTGTTATGTTTGGTTCTTTATCATGTTGGGCACGCGTTTCACATATAAAAAAATTGATATGCTCAAAGCGGTTATCTATTTTTTTTTCAGTCAATTAGAAAAGATTTGTGGGAATGTTTAAGTTAAAGGATGCAAACACACTGCCATTCTAAATTTTCCCAAATTAAACAATTTCTTTTTAGTTATTACTTTGTTAACATTTCATATTATATTGCATAATCGTGGAAAAATCTAGCAAATTTTAAATTTATACTATGTTAAATAATTTAAAATATTTGTAAATTAAAAGTATTTATTAGATAACAAATTAAAAATTACTTTTCCCACTTGAAGATTAATTGTATTTTAACTCACATGCAATAGTACCTTCATTATATTATATAATATTATATTCCTTGTTGATTGTTTTAGATTTTTTTTTTTTTACTTTATAAATATTTATTTTTCCGTTTGTACTTGTTTTGTACAAAATTTGTTACCAGAATATTATGATTTTGTATAAAACAAGTCACATTATCTGTGTCTGGAGCAAATAAACTAATTGTAACGTGAAAAGATATTTGGACTTGAACTTTTCACTGTACCAATTATTTCCTTTATCTTGAAAAAAAAAAAAAGTAATAAGTTTTCTTTAATATCAATTTTGACCTAATAATTGTTTACAGAGTAATTATTTTTTTTTTTTTTTTTAATATAAGCTATTGTTCTGTGAAACTATGTTTGAGTTTTTGGAAAATTTAACCACAAAATAAATATCCAATGTATTTATTTATCATTTAAATGTTTTCAACTTCAATCCTTTTAAGAGGATGTCACACACTCACAAACGTACAACATAGTCAAAACGTGTTTACGCATCCTGGGTATAATTCGCTCAATTTTGGTTTTAGAGTAAAAATACCTATTGTACAATTAAATTGTGAAAATATTACAGGGGCATGATAGTTCATTTATATCCATTATTCCCAATATAACATTCATCATATCATTTAAAAATAGCGAAAATTTTAACATTGTAAAATGTCCCTTAACTTTTCAATAAAAAACTCAACGTTTTGCCCTCCGAAATATTATCATCTTTTAATTTTGTAATAGGTGTTTTTTTCCTAACACCAAAATTGAGTGAGTTCTACACAGTCTTGTATATAAACGTGTTTTGTCTATATCGTACGTGTGTAAGACGGAGAAGACATATGTGCGTGGGACGTCCTCTTAGTTTACCTATATATAATTATAAACATTTTGTGGTAATTATTAATGTTATGTACTAATATTATATGGCTATAAAGCAATATCTACAATCTACTCAGTAAAATGTTTATGGAGGACTTAGGGGATCAAACTTGAGTTATAGAATTTTGACAAATTTAGTTATCAATTCAAAATTGATAACTGGTAGTGGTCAATAACACCAGTGGCTAGTTAAAATGCAGTGCCTTTAACTAAGTGGGTATTAACTTTTTTATATTTTAATTTTAAAGCAAATTATGAGTATTTTAAAAATTGTAAATTGTTTATAACTGGCCATAAAGTACATTAACAAAAATGAGAAACAAAACTAAATATAATATTGTCATAAGGGATTCGTTAAGCTTCCTCATGAGTGTAAAATACAAATTTAATTGGAGTGATGTAGGCATGTAGCAACTCAAATACAAAACAGAATAGAAGACAACAATAACATAATTCTAATTTGGATATTGGATAGTAACCTGCAAGACATAGGAATAGTCGGCAACAAAAAGGCAGATAAACAAGTCAGACCTGCTCAAAATACATCAACATAGCCATGTGCACAGATGTGAGGTAAGTAAATAAAACACCACCTCCTGGCAAAATAAATTAGGCAACCAAACAATCAAATGAACCAAATCAGACAAACAATTAAAAAATGGAAAAGAAAACCAAATACTAGTAATACAAACAAAAAATAACTAAATAGGGACAGAATTAGCCACATAAGACTGACACATGGATATGGCAATAGGTACTGCAAAAAGTGACCCATCAACATGCCAATCATGCAGCACGATCCTCACATTTTATTTCCAACACATTTTCTAGGAATGTAGAAAGTACAAAAAACTATAAAAGAAACTCAACAAAGAGTAGGTATCTATAGACCACCTGGCACCTATTATTGGGACAAGTCTAGGACTTAAGGTCCATATCCTGGAACGAAATCAACACAGTAGAATAATTCATTAAAACAATCAAAATACTAAATTTAATATAACCATTAGCCAACAATTGCAAAGTACATGAATATCAAATAATTGAATTGAATCCGTAATTTTAAATTCCGAGCGGAGCGATGAATCATCTATTGATTTTAAAGTTTATATATTTTTTTTTAGTCTGTGTACACGATAAGTGGTTGAAATATAGCTTCTATTTTCAACTTCAGTATCTTGTTCGATAACTGCGATGGGAAAGTGAATCTAGTTGGTACATTGGGAAGGTCAACATTTAAAATTCCCAAAAGCGCCGAGAAAAACAATTTTTACGCAAAATTGGTGTTCGACAAAATCGATGTTGGTTGTTGGTATAACTCTAAAACAAATTACTGTAGATACATGCAATTTCACTGAGTGTTTATATATTAGAATTTTCTATACATTCTATACGCCATAAAATTTTCAAAATATTTTGAATTGGTTTTAGCTGTTTAAGGACATTTTCATTTATCAGTTTCTAATTTTTTCAGGATTTTTCATTCGTTTGGTCAAAAACCTTGAACATTTATTAATTATTACGGCGCTCCTGAAATATTGTTACATGGCGGTTGAAAAATATTAAAATACAGTCACAATTTTTTTTTAGCCCGGCTAAGCATTTAAAGTTCAAATTTTGACAAAATACATAAAAATCACGCAAATGTGCTAATTATTTTGATTTAGGAATGCATAAAAATTTTTCTTTTCAAAACTAAGAATTAAAAATATAATACAAGTTCCTCATAAGTTTGTCTACGTTTGTCAAAAAAAATATCCACCGGAATGTCAAAATACATTTTTATAAGCGTTTGAAGTTCAAATTTTGACAAAATTTACAAATTATTCAGTAGTTAAATTTTATAAAATATCCAATTTTTATAGCTAAGGAATGAAGTGTCATAAAACCCCGTTCACCACGCCACTGACTGACCATCCACCGTGCTGCACCTTGGGTTAAAATCATTCACATAAATTGTAAGTATAAGTGTATATAACCATTGATTATCCGAATAAATTGTTAATTTAAGTGTATGCAGTATTTACATTATAACTAATATAGAATAATTTACTGAAATTAAAATACTGAATTAGTGAGGTAAGTATTTTTCATGTTGAATAATTTATATTTACTAGGATTTTTAATATAAGTATTTTTAACTATCGGTAGACTCATATCTATGTTCACATTAAAATAAAAAAAAAGTAATACTTTTATTATATCTTATATTTTTGAATTTGAACAACTAATAACGGCCGAAAAACCGTCTCCGCTAAGAATCGTTTTTCGTATTCAAACATATATAACCAACTGCGCCTACAGCAGAGCGACATCCACTTACCCGCTTTTTTAAAATTTTTTTTATTGATTTTAAGCAATGTCTATACAAACGTAATGCGTAATCGCGCAGAAATTATCATAATTTTAACACCTGTAAAAAACAATCGTGATTAAATATTTTTAACCATAATGTTTGAACAAACTTACGTTAGAAGCATCCATTCTACTTTGTGAAACGAAAAGTATATAGTTATCCAGTATCCTTGTATTGGACGCATAAGAAATTAAAATTCGGTGGGGATTACCGACAACACCGTCTTTTCCATGTACCGCGTAAATTCCTTCGAATCTTCACCGGCGAGCGGCGACAGCTGATATCAGACGTTAAAATATCGGTTATTTTTTCCACGACGTTGAACGTTCTGAATTTCCAATTCAAATTTTAAACCATAAACATCAATTATGATATTGTAAATCATTAATACAAAATTGTATATTATAATAAGTGCGTGATGGTACACGGCAACAGTAATCACTATTCGAACGTAGTTTAATTTTAATTTTCAAAGTCTTACCAATTTAGCAAACATTGCTTGAATACTTCAATGTTGTTACTTGCTGTTAAATATTAAATTTGTAATACTAAACGATATTATATTGTTGGATTCTTCGAAATCTTTCTGTTTTCTAATTTGCGTGTACATTAATAGCTTTGAATTTTTAAAATGAATAAAGAAAGGCGCGTTGGCCGTCGTAGTGTGGTACAAAATCTTGTTAAACTTACTCCCGAATACGATAATGGTATGTATCTAGTGTCTAGTATAATATTATTTTGTATCTTTTTATTTTAAACAAAATAATTACTCACAACTCATACCATATATTATATAAATTATTATATGAACCATAATTACCTATCGGGCATCATATTAATTGTATAAGATCCATTTTATTCCTTTTAGTAAGTAGTTGTTATGTATTTTCATTGAAATTCTGACAATTTAGGTAATTGGTAATCAAATTTTCATTCACAGTAAAACACCAGTTGTTTCATATAAAACATACAATATAATATATTTTATGTACAAACATAACATGTACAAAAACTGAAAATACTGAATAACATACTTATCTCGGCACACTATTTATTAATTAATTGTTTTATCGTAATGTATGTGACTATGTAAAATGATATAAATACTGAGCATCCTAATTAGGTAACAAATTATAATGCATCCCTAGGTATCTTATTTCGGTAAATTATTATAGTTAATAAATATCATAATTCAACGTTGTTAGATAATATTAAGAAACAAATTGTTCTCTCTGAAAATTACTCTGCTATCTAATTAATTATTACCTGAATAATTACTTTGCTGATGGCTTCACTCTCAGCTATAATAATGACACAATACTTGATTTACATCATAAGAGATTTTGAGTAACGTTCAATATCTATCTTTTTTTATGATACTCTTAAAGATAATTAATGGTTTAAAATTAAAAAAATAATGAATATAGGAAACAAAATATGGATACCAGACTATTATTTTAGAAAAGATTTGTTTCATTTATTTTTAAAAATTAAATTTGTTTAGGTATTGATACGTGTCGAGTTTAGTTCTTAATTACCATAATCACAACATAGTTTAGGTACCTATATTATTTAAAATAATTAAACTCTTTATTTGTATCTTTTAGAAGAAAAAGTGTCAGTTGGACCAAAAAAAGCTTTGTTCGATGACGATACATTTGTTATGAAACGTACATTAAAGCCATTACATGAGGTATATACTAATATTTACATACCGTATAAAAGTTACAATAATCAATGTATTTCAATTTATTTTCAGATTAACAATTTTCAGTTTTCTTCATCAAAATCAAAAAGTCATGATAAACTTTATACAGAAAATACTTTTGACATACCAAAATCTACATACATGGATATGTTTAATAACCATAATAAAATTCCATTATCTCCACCTAGTAGAACAAAACTTCTTGAATCATCAATGGGAAAATCCCGCCAAAAGCCTTGTGAACCTGTATTGCAATCAAAAGAACTTTTCAACACACTAATTGACTCACCTTGTACTAAGTATGAAAAAGTACAGTTCAACAATGCATTATCATCTGCCTCTAAGTATTTATTAAACCGCCACTTAGAATCAGTCCAACAAAACGCTGACATATTTAATGTCTCAACACCTGATGTAAATTTGTGTCCTGTCAATGAAAATCATTTTAATAAATTCACAACTCCAAGTTTATTAGATCTGAGTATTACTCCGAAGCCAGACATATGTAAATCACATAGTCAAACTCAAACATCAAATCTACCTTCGATAATTGAAGTAACAAAAAACAAAAAAAATGATGAAATTTGTCCAAACCAAACATCAAATGTGCCCCTATCAGTTGAAGAAGAAATTGAAGGATTGAAAAACAAAGATATTGATGATATTCGTCAAACTCAAATATCAAATCTGTCTTTATTAGTTGAAGATATTGAAGAACTGAAAAAAAAAGAAATTGACGATATTCGCCAAACTAAATCACATTGTTGTGATTTAATGAAGACCCGGTTCAAAGAAATTGAACTAGAAATTGAAAAACATTTTGGTATTATGGAAAATAAAGTTAATGAAAACTATGATAAATTGATAAAAAAAATTCAAGATGGAAACAATGACAGTGTTGAATCACAAACTTCAATTGTTACAACAGAAACAGTGAAGGAAAAAAATTATACTAGAATGACTGGTGCTTTTGGAATTTTCAATAATTTAAATAAAGATTGCAGTTTTTTGAAAACTCCTAAGACTAAAGGCAAAACCCGGGAAGAGATGTTAAATAGAGGGGTTTTGACACCATGTACAATGTCATTTGTTTTACAAGAACAATTAATGCACTTGAATAGTAGTTCTTAAGGTAATATACATTTATTATTATATATTATTTAAAACGCATATTGTTACCATTGATTCTATATTAATATTTTGTAATTTAATTTCAACTTAAAATAATTAAGTAGGTTTATCGTAATTACAATCCAGATTTTTCTGTTAATTTTTTAAAGTTAACTATTTTTTTTAAATTATATGCTTTGGTTTATTTTTCTTTAAATTAAGTAAATTTAGTGGGCAATATATTATGTTTAGTTCTGTACATACAAACGTTCAATATTGCTGATGCATCTGATCAATCAAATCATTTTCATTATGCCACTAATTTGTATATACCATGTTAAAATGATACAATATATCAAATGATCAATTTTAATAGTGCTAAAAATAATAAGAAAAATTAAGTTTCCTTTCTGTTTTGTGGTAATTCAAATAATCATAATACAATTAGCTATATTCATCCAACATACACCTAATAAGATACTAGTTCTTCGTAAATTGTTGTGTCTCTTGCCATTTAAGTTATTTGGATAAAAACAATATCGAGATGTTATTTTCAAATATAACTAAACAATATGTATAAAATGTATTTAATTAACTTTGTATGCTCTTTACATGTATGTATAAATTTATCATTATTAATTTGTACATTTAATTTTAATGTATTTTATTTATATATTAGGTTTATTTTATGTTTCAGCTTTTGACCTGTGAATAATCCAAAAGATATAACTAATAATTTTTAAAGAACTTAATTTGTAAATCTTCATTAGTTATTGTGACCATTAATTATTTTTATGCAACAACTCAAATAGGTACTAAAAATATGTTTATTTTAATGTTAATACTAAATATTTATTTACTGTACTTAATATTGATAAAAATCATTTTTTTATTATTATAATTATTATTATTATTTACATTTCATTTATAAATTATAATATAGTAGTTATGATGATTGCAATATTGTAGTGTTAAATACATTTTTTAGTCGATGATTCCATGTTGTACATATTAAAATATACCAAACATTTCTTTTACGTTCTTATATATTTTATGAATAACACATATATAAGTACGTTTACTAATTAAATAAGGAAGGATTATTCTTCAATAATGCTAAAGCTGCACCAAAAGCAGAATCTTCTGACATTGTTACACTCAGTGGAAGATTATAACAAGTTTCTATTTCTTTTTTTATTATATGATTTTTGGTTATGACTGATCCTGAACCTATGATTCTTTGAACTCCAGCTTTCAATAACATTTCTCTCGGCATCATTCTAAAATAAAATTAACTCAAGTGTTATAGTTGTATATCATTATTGCATTGTCTTGAGATAATTTAATAAACCTACTTGTGTAAATTATTAATGATTCCTTTGCAAAAACCTGAAAACAATTCTGATAATGTGAGGTTATTATTTGTAACATTTATTAATGATCCAAAAGTTGTTGGATTGTGCCTTTCTCCAAAAATTAAAGGGTTTACTATAAGAGGTGTCAAATTTTCTTCAGGTGATAATGTAACAATCGATTCCATAATTCATCTGAAATAAAATTATTGCATAATTATACATGACAAGTCAATGAAATATTCTATTATTTAGTAAATAAACAATAATTTATGTATTAATGGAAACGGTTAAAAGCTAAGACTGGTTGGTGGTTTTTACTTTTTACATTTACTAACATCATAAATGACATTATGATATAATTTTTGTAATATTATGATTTGGGTTTTACTAATGGAATGGTATTGAGTATTGATACTTAAACATATAACATGTGTTAGTATTATTAATTACCTTCAGTTATAGTCAATCCAAGAGCAGATACCCAGCTAAACACAGATCTAACAAAAGAGTCTAAGACATTTCCACCATTCAATGAAGCTGCTACTGCCAAGAAGTGATTCTCAAAATACGGAAAATATTCAACACCATCTAATTCAACAACAATAAATTGTATAACAAACTAATAAGAATTATTATAAATATTAATAGTCTAAAATTTTACCACATTGTGTCTCAATTTCTTTGGCAATAAATGTAACTTGAGCAGAGGTTGAAATGTTAATTACAGCATCTGTCATTGTTGTTAATGTGGCTATTACTGAACATTGCAAATCACCAAGAGCAACACCTTAATGTTAGGTAAATCAATTAAATACAAGTTATTTCTTTTTAAAAATGTTTATCATTTACCAACTACCGCGCCTTTTGGTATATGATAAATTGTTTCATATAATGTCCCTACATTTATTCCAGGTTGTACGACTGATGGTAACAGATGAACTGGAAAATTTGTTTCCGTTAGAATATCTATATTCCAGGAACAGTCAGTTACATTAAAATATCCCCAACTTGCCGCATTGTGAGTAGACATGACTGGTTTTCCTTGATTGCAAAGTATTGATACAATTAAATCTTGAATTGTACCACATTGATTAAAATTACTCAATATTTCTGGTCTAAAAATTGTATATAAAAACATTTGTATTTTATTTTTAAGTATTCAATAATTTGTTACACCTATAATACTAACTGATTTTCTTTTAACCAAAATATGGTATTACATCCATAACCTGAGTATGCCTTTAAATGAGAATGAGGTTTTGGTAGTTTGGCCAAAAATTGGAAATCTGTACGTGCATCTTGCCATGTATATAAATTAGATACAAATTTATCTGTTTTGCTTGTAAACTCACTATCCCAAAAGTTGTGTACGAATTTTTCATCCCAGAAAACTATTCCATGCATTTGACCACAAATACCAATTGCTTTTACCTTATTATAAGGATCAGATTGTTTGTGAAATTTTAGATTCTGAGCACAGCGATGAACGTATTGATTTTTCTATGATGTGTTTTTTTGTGTGTCCCTCATCATCTTTAAAAACCGTAAAAATGTTTCAATTTTCTTCAATAGCATATATTCTCATAGGGAATTTAATCTAGGTGGTACTTTGAGAGGTCGAAACTAAAATTTTCTCAATGGTTTTCAAAAGAGTAGAAAAATAAATAAAAAAATTTATAAAATAACTGAGATTCTTACGCAAAATATATTTTTGATAAAATTGATTTTGACTTTTTGGTAACTAAAAAAAAAATAACCGAATATAGATAAAATAAGATTAATAAGATTTTCGAAATATTGCGACTTTTTTAGCTATATTTATAATCATAAGAAGTATTATATAGTATAGTATATTAAAGTTTTATTAGTTTTTTTCAACTGTTCTCGATAGCACATTTTTCAGTCTGTCAATAAATTTGAAAATGTAATACAACATTAGTCATAACTCATAAATCATAAGTTAGTGTTTGTGGAAATTAAAAAAATTAAGCGTAAATCCACAATAATTTTTTATGAGCGTCAAAGGGTGTTGATGCCGGTTTTTTCAATTTTACGAAAATCTATAAAATTTGAAAATTATATTTTATACTTTAGTTACTACCGTAATTATAATACTTTTCCACAAATCTACAGCTCGATACCTATTTACGGTGTATTATATCAACGCAAATTACATCACTGGAAAACCTCTCACGCCCTCTAAAATAGTCGGATTTTGTTAATTTATTTTTTATTTAAAAGAAGAGAACATTTTTCAAGGCAGATTAATAAAGATCGAATTTCATTTTACTTTAAATAGTGATAGTAAAATACGTTTGAAAAAAACAATAATTATAATACATTTTAAAATCGGGCTTTGATCCGACTTGTAAAATGTTCTCTTCTTTTAAATAAAAAAAAAAAGTTAACGAGATCTGACTATTCTACAGGGCGTGAGAGTTTTTCCTGCAGGTCATGTTTTCGTACTAAAAATACGCACCAGCTCCGACGCTCTTAAATCATAATTTTGAAAGAAACACGAAAACTAGCAAATTATTTGAGTTCAAAATTCGTAAAAAAAGTTCTATTTTTTATAAAAGATTTTAAATTTGAATACAAGATTCCTCTTAAGTTTCTCTACATTTAACAAAAAAAAAGTTTACCTAAAACTTAAATAAATTTTTTATGAGCGTTTGAAGTTAAACTCGAAAAAACAAATTTTCATACAACGATTTCTTATTTTGTTGTAATTCAAAATCTATTAACCATAGATAGACACTTGAAATTTTCATCAAATTTTTAATGTTTATATTATCATTTTATATAGGTACATGATAAAATGTTCAAAATATTTTTAATTGTTTTGAGTTATTTATAGACAATTCAATTTTTTTAGTTTTTTATTCTATGAATGTCAATACAATTTTATTCGTTGTGTCAAAAAGCTTAAAAATGCAGTACAAAGATCATCCTATGTTTATATAATAGCAGTTGAAAAATATTAAAAATAAATTAGTATGTTTTTTTTTTATAAGCATTTAAAGTTAAAATGTTGATTAAATTTACAAATTATTTAGTAATTAAAAATGTATAAAATGTTCAACTCTTATAGCTAAGAATCGGAAATGTAAGACAAGGTTCTACCTTCCATGTAAGTAGGTTATTCGGTAACCAAAAATCTAAAAAATGTGATAACAGTTTTTTTTATAGTTATTTTAAGTTCAAATTTGGACGTAATTAGATATTTAAACGAAAAAAAAAACGATTTTAGTTTTGTATTATATTTTAAAAATAGTATTTGTGGGTATTTGAAACTTCTAAACTAAATTTTTTTTTTCATTGGTACAACATGGACAACTAAGGTTATTACTTATTAGCTTACAAGTTGCAACCATAATAATATTAGCAAAATGTGAACTATGAAGGGATACATTGAATATGCTAGATATTGTGTTATACATGTTAATAGATTTGAGAAATAAAACAATTTTTTGCTGATGTCTTCAATTGGGCTCAGACCTTCAATAAAGTTGTCTGGCACCCTTATAGGCTACTTCTGATTTCTACGTGGTTTCGACAGTATATTATTTTCACTTCCATTATCGTGTAATCAGACACAAAAATAAAATAGAAAAAAAAACATACATAATTGTAAAATAAAATCAATACATTCATCGCTCCGCCAAGAAACTAATATAAATTATGGATAATAATACCATGAACCAAGATAGTTTTTTTTATGGTTACTACTTATATTTTTTTAAGTTTTTACTTTTTTGAATGACGCCATATATTTCACATTCCGAAGCAAAATATAATTCGGAGTACCTATTTCAATATACAAAAAAAGGTGGGCAAATGGGTGTCGCTCTGCTGTCCAGTAGGTTACAAGTGGGTCACCGTAGTGGATGGTGTTAAATTTGAATTTAATGATATAATATTATTGTTTAAGAAAATCGTTTCTTAGCGAAGACGGTCAGTCAGCCTATGATATTACTAAGTATACCTAATTGACGATATTATTGTGAATAAAGTAATTTATATATATAGGTACCTATTTACGTGGAACCTTGTTTAAAATTTTCAATCCTTAGCTATAAAAGTTGAACATTTTATACATTTTTAACTACAAAATAATTATTAAATTTTATATTTGATAAATTTTGTCAAAATTCAAACTTAACATACATACTTTTAGACATTTTTTTTTGGATAAAAGTAGACAAACTTATGAATAACCTAGTATTACATTTTCAAATCTTAGTTTGAAAAGTTTTTATGAATTCTTAACTCAAAAAAATTTGCTAATTTTCGTGATTTTTCCGTATTTTGTCAATATTTGAACTTTAAATGCTTATAAAAAAAAATTGTGACTAAGGATTTAAATTTTTTTCAAATGTCATTGTAACAATATAGTTGTATTAAATTTTCAAGCTATGTATTACCCAACAAATAATTTTATTGACATACATAGAAAAAAAGACTAATAAAATAGAAACTGAAAATGTTCCTAAACAGTTCAAAACCAATCAAAATATTTTAAAAATTTTATCTTGTATAGAAAATGCAAATATGAACAGGCAGTGAATATATCATCTATTTACGTTCTTCATTTGTTTTAGAGTTACACCAAAAACCAAATTCGATTTTGTCAAAAACCGATTTTGCGTAAAAATTTCAGTTTACGTTGTATTCCCGGCGCTTTTGAAAACTACTGAGAATTTTAAAATTTGATCCCCCGAATGCACCAACTAGATTCACTTTCCCATCGAACTTTCTCATCATTTGAAGATAATCGAAGCAGTTTAACTGCCCCAAACCGTGACGACAGACACAAAAATTAAAAATTAAAATTAAAAAAAAAACACACAATGTGAAATCATACATTCATCGCTCCGCTCAGAATCTAAAATCAAATTTCGGAGAAGTAGTTGATTAATTATATTATGTCACTTATAACGATAGTAAGTATTTAAAATTTAGATTAATGGAGAAGTGAACAACATTTTACGGGTTATCTACAGGCTGAAACCTACCCATACACCACTGTTCTCCATCACTCATCTAACGATCTAAACTTTAAAAGTTTATAACTATGATGAATTACTTCTCGGAAATTTGATCTTTTTAATTAAGATATCCGAATAATATTCAGCTTCGGAAAATGAAATAAAAAATGTAAGGTTACGTTTAAAAAATTTTTTTAGAAAATATATATAAAATTATGTAAAAAAGTTAAAACTTTTTGAAAAAAATTAGTGTAGACATTTAAATGGATCACTCTGTTTAATATATGGTTCAATTTCGGATATAAATATTTTCCTTTTCCATCATTTTTCCTGGTGATTTTAAGCATTGTTTCATTGCTTTCAAAATTTTGACAACATCTTGCTCGTCACCTTTTTGATGACTAGGATTAACTTTTGCTATGGTCGGGACCGATTTCGAA
Organism: Sitobion miscanthi; assembly: GCA_008086715.1. Classification (NCBI taxonomy): domain Eukaryota; kingdom Metazoa; phylum Arthropoda; class Insecta; order Hemiptera; family Aphididae; genus Sitobion; species Sitobion miscanthi. The sequence continues at coordinate 3,347,483 of CM017802.1, read as the reverse complement.
TAAATAGATTTTGAAGTGCAGCTGTCTAAAAGTGAAACTTTTACTGAACTTGTTCCTATATCTATTCCTAGTATTAATTTTTCAAAATCCATGACTCAACGGTAAATAATTATCAACTTATTATCTGCAGTGCAAATAATTAATATATTTTCACACGATACTAATTTTATTAAAAACAAAATATAATATATAAACTCTTGATTCTTGAACCCACTGTTTTATGTATGTACTCTACGCACATCAACAATTATACTATGACTGGTTGCGGTATTTGTACGTCCTTAGTCCATAGTACGAACTGCATTATCACTATATCAGCTACTACTCAGTAGGTAGGTATTAATTATTCTTAGGTTAAACTGGATTGAGGTCATATTCATTTAGGTAAATGTAAACATGTCCTTATCGAATTATTATTTTTTTTTGTTTATATTTTAGCTTTATGATAGGTACTTGTACAACTGTACAAGTTACAAGTGTTGGAGTGTACAACGCATATTGTACATGTTTAAATCATTTGTTTAAAACGCTCGAGGGAAATTGTATTACCTAAACAAAAATTAGGTAGGCTAAGGTAGTTGTTGCCGTTTGTGTGGTTATTTGCTTGTCTTATATGTATATTATATTATACTCTATCCAGAATACGATCGCACCAGAGCAACCGGTTTTGTTACGTTAATCTAAGACGTTTTTATTCTGGATAGAGCAGCGTTTCTGAACCAGGGGGGGATCGCGATCACCTTGACTAGGGGTCGCGCAGTTCAAAAATAATAAAACTTGAAATTGGAATAGTTTTTAATTTTTTTGCTTCTTCCGGACCTATCATAATATTGACCATGTCAATAGCGGCGGGTATAATGAAGTTCTCAGCAATCGTGTGGGGGCTTCGATTCCCTACAGCTACCCTAAGTGCTGTAGTACCTATGCTATAGGATGATTGTGGTTGCGATGTTGTTCTGACTTGATACAAGTTTATAATGAAAATAAGTGATTTACGCTCAAAAATATCAAATGGTTTTTTTTACTGAAAGTTGGTGATTTCTTTCCATATGTCAAATTAACTTTAAAGGTTTCATACATTCCTGAGATAGAACTTGAAAGCAAAGAACACATTGAATGGCTTATTATCCAGTTAAATAAATCCATACTTCAAATATGTTGTATGACCTGGACTTTTTTTCGCTGGCTCATCGGCGCATTACGTTTTGTCATGTATTTATTATTTATCCATAATTATTAATTCCAATTGGCAATTACCTACACAAAACTAAGAAGACGCACTTTTTTTTGAAAATAAAATGAGTTTAACACGAGCGACGGGCGACCGTCATCGATAAATTAATCGTTTCATAACACACAAAAATAATATTGATTAGAATCATAATAAGCATTCGATTAAATGTAGATATCTCATAAATAAAACGGGCACTTTACCGTTAATGGAAATTCCCAACGACCTACAGTGGTCGGAAATACAAATTTAGGCGGACAAAATTATTTTATTTACAATAAGTGTTCCTAATGTTATTAAATTTTAATTTTAACTATTGTAAAATTTAAAATATGACGAAAACGTACTATAATAAAATAAAATGTATTTTTATTCTAACCGTTAACAGACCATATAGTTTTATAATTTTGGTTTTTTGAATATTCTACAATATTTCATTCTGAATCATCATCTTTGTCACTGTCACTGTCGGAGTCACTATTTTTGTCTACCTCAACAATTAATAGTGCACTAATATCTTCATCTAGTGATTTTAAGTTTATTTTCGATGTTTTTTTAAACTTGAAATGTAGGGATCTGATGATACAAGTAGCATTATATGATCTAAATCCTAAATGATTTTTTAATTTTTTATGCTCGAATTGGAGAGGATAGCGATTCGTTAACTATACTACAAGCTGCTCTTTTTCGTGACATCGAAGCGATTGACCTTATTTTATACATATTTTGTGGACGTAATTATAATATTAGTATTTAATTAATATATTATATATGTGAATATATTGTTAAATGTATAGTCTAAATTGTATAAAATTATTATAATTATTATTGTACAATTCAAAATTAAAGTACACAACTATAATATATTTGGTAACATCTGGACAGTTAATAGGTGATCTAAGAAATTTTTTTCATTAAATATTTTAAAATTCAGAAACAATTTATAATTTTAAAATAATCATAACTTGCTTTAAAATTTAAATATAAAAAAAAACCTGAGGTTCACTAGATATTATTCTTACATCTAAATTTTATATGATGTCAATTCACCCTAGTTTTTTTAACTAACAGAGCCAAGCGTGATCTGCTGAGCGTACAATTTTCTATGTTCTGGCGTTTGTAAGATCTTAAGGTTAGAAACTTAAGGTGGGTTTACATTAGAGCCCAAACACGAATTAATGAATGAACAAATAAGAAACTTAAACACTTATCAAACGCTGTCAGAGGTGAGGGGACACAGTATTTTAGCCCTCGACACGAACAATTTATATAGATATTAATATACTTAATCTATGAACAACTAATCGAAAAAAAAATAAGTTCAGACTGTTAGTTCAGTGTCAAATTGACACGATACAAATTAAGCCGAATCATTATTTTAAATTATCTAACATAATATTATTTAGTTTACATTATGTGGAGTTATTAACGTTGAACATAAAATAATATACTAGTCGTTTAAAAATCAGTACATTTTGCAAAACAACTATAGTTTATAGCTTAGTTATTATTAATAATATAATTTATAAGTATTTAACAGTATAACCACCAGCCGAGATATCTCAGAGTATAAAAAAAATTACACGGCAGACAAAATAGTTGAAAAAATGTCCATTTATTTTCTGCTAATAAATTTAAATTTAGATTATTCAAATAAATATAAATCAATAAATAAATCAAATTAGTTGGTTTTTGTATGATATGTTCGTTAGAAAATCAAATAGTAACTTAAAAAGTGAAAATAAATTTACTTATTAACTAGAATTTGATTTTTTTCAAATATTAATACAAAATATAATAAATTAATAACATTAGTTTATAGTGTAAATACATTATAAAAACAAATTCAATTATAATAAGTATTTTCGTAGGTATATAATTTAAAAAAAATATATTTTTATATTACATATTGGTATTATATTATATTTATCTATATAATATCATATAAGTATACTATATAGCCATGAAGGTAATTATATTGTATTTTGTATAAATACAATAGTACCTATGTATTTCTGCATTGGTATTTGGTAAATAAAGGTAGGTAGGTATTATAAATTACCAATTATTATTGTTGTTTTGTTGAATGTTGAGCTCAGTTTTAACAGTCAATTAAATTGAGATGAATAAAAAAAACATCAATGGCGTATTTATGGCCTATTTACTAATGGTATAAGATTCTTCAGTATGGTATGAATAAATCTGGAAAATGACTTAAAAGACAAATAGATTCTTTGGGGTGAGCTAAAGCTAATTTTTTTACTTCAACATTTAGATGATGTTCGGTAAACAGAGTTGAATTTTTGTTCTTAATGTCCCTTAAGGTTAATATACTTCTACATTTGTTAGGATAGATGTTGACAATATCGATATCATTGTTTTTGCAACGCGCGCTGACAGTATTTACAAAATAGTTCAAGAACTCCATAAATTTATTGGTAAAGTTTAACTTAATAAGCAATTCGTTGAATATACTTGAGCATGTTTGGAACACCAATGGTGATTTAGAGCATACATCGATCAAGTTATTTATTTCCCACAATGATATCGCAGACAGAATAGTTTTTTCAAAAATTAAAGGATTCACTTCAATGGTTTTTTCGTGAATAATTATAGGCAATTGCAATACATTTGATCCTAATTGAGTCCAAACAGTCATTAAAATTGAATTCAATGACTTGTTGTTTTTATTTAAGATAGATTCTATGTATCTAGCATATATATCTAAGTCTGCTCCTTCATCGAGTATTGATTTCAATTTGATCATGTGGTCATCATCAATTGCATCGAAATTAATGGAATACAAAAGTTCTTGAATGTTGGACTGTGTGCTGAGGGTACTGTTGGGGATAAAGTTTGATGAAGTGTACAATAATGTTTTCAAAATCATCTAGAATCAAAAACAAAATGTTATTATAAATCTAAAATTTGATATTTAACAAAGTATATCTGATATCAATATTTATTTGGTTGAATGACACAGAATTCTAACACAGAATAGATGAAATTCATCTAATCTGTGCTTCTAACCTCGATTGATTAATACCAAATTAACTATTGGAAGTGTTTTCAAATGGTGACTTACTAAACATTTTCCAAATATCTCGTCTTTATCTAAGTTTTTATTTTCCAAATGTTCCAAAAATGTAGCTAAACGATCTTTATTTATTTTTCTAAAATTTGAAATTTCCATCATAATACCATTATTACATTATATTATTTTCATACAATTTGTGATAATACATTTTACATAATATTCCTACTTCCTGGTCTTATCTTATGATTTAAAATCTTGAAGCCAATTTGATCGGCCAGTCGACCCCGATGTCACCACTGAGCATGCGCAAAACCAAGGTGGATTTATAAATCCACCTTGCGGAAAACATTACCGCAATTGTGTTACCCCGTTCCGCGCTATGCAATTCTTACAAAAAAAATCAAATGATTATGATATTTTATGATTTATAGCAGCATAATTTCGACTTTTCAACTACTAATAAAATTTTGGAATTTTAATTTTATCACAGAATAATTTATTCTGCGATAGTACTATCTATTATCGTGATTATCGCATATCAGAAAATTACAGTTGATAATGTTATCACAATGCACTTTTTTTGTATATCATTCAATACATAAAGTAATAATTACTCTATGATTCTATCATTGTATAAAAAATTAAAATGGGCAGATAAAAAATCTTAAAACCACTTAAATTTAAGTTAATTATTATTTATTGTATACTATTAAGTATAATTATAATTTAATTTTAGTTTTAATTTTTCGGAACAGTATTAATCGACAAAGTATTTTATAAACTCATCATGTCTTTTGGTGGTTTTATTGATTTTTTTCAAAAAGGAAAAGTAAGTGCCAAAATATTGTACTTTGGGTATATTTATATTATAAATATACTAGTGTACACAGTGTTAAATTTTCCATAAAAAATAAATTTTCAGACTTTTAGGCCAAAGAAAAAATTTTCACCAGGCACTCTTCGTTATTCGTTGTACAAACATGCACAAGCTTCATTAAACTCTGGAATAAATTTAAGGAGCGCAGTACAATTGCCACCGGGAGAAGACTTATATGATTGGATTGCAGTTCACGGTATTATTATTAAATTTTAGACTTGTAGTTACAATTAGAAAACATAATAGCATTTGCCAATATTTATCAATATTTAATACCCACTATACAAATCATCTTAAAACTGAATTTATTATTTATTCTATTTTAAACATCTATACAAGTTTTTTACATACTTATATATATAATATGCTCATAGGCACATATTTTACAGAAATTAAATAGCCTGAATGTTCTTGAAATATCTTCAAAATAATTTTCATTAATTTTGTAACTAGTCACAACCTCTAGAGCACAGACTACTTAGTGTAATCGTGTTTGTAATATTTTTATTTACTGTTGTTTAGAATTTAATATTTTACTTAGTTAAATTAAATATTCTTCTAAACCCCTTATTTGACAAGGATAAAAAACTGAACTACTTGAGCACTAGTGATAAAATCTGAATACATAACCCCATAGGTAATAACTATGTTTTAACCAATTGAAACGCTGGGTCCACACATAGTAAAATAAGAAACAAGAACTCAACTTTCCCATTATTGACATGAAAATCTTAATTGTTTTTGAAAATAAATTCTGTTTTGTTTAAATATTATCTTTATGTACCAAGTCCTAACACTAGTACATAACTTAATTTTCATTTTCAGTGGTTGATTTCTTCAATCGTATAAATTTGATATATGGCACAGTCTGTGACTACTGTAACGAAACATCATGTCCAACTATGAGCGGTGGGCCAAAGTTTGAGTATTTATGGGCTGATAAAGAAAGATTTAAAAAACCAACACCGCTACCAGCACCTCAGTATGTTTCGCTCCTCATGGATTGGATTGAAACACAAATTAATAATGAAAACCTGTTCCCAGTATCTACAGGTATGTTTAATTGAGGTCTTATACAGGTCTTAAGAAAATATTTAACGTTATTGAAACTGTTTTATTTGTTAATAGATGTACCATTTCCCAAGACTTTTATGCCACTTTGCAAAAAAATACTAACTCGATTATTTAGAGTATTTGTCCATGTTTATATACACCATTTTGATCGAATTATATCTATAGGCGCAGTAAGTATTATTATATCTTGGTACAATGAGAAAATAAAATATTTAGCTTACAATGTAATTGAAAATAAAAATGTCTGTAAATACTTCAATTAGAATCAAAATATTTGTAAAAGTCATACCATGTATGGAACAATCTAATATAAATAGGCATTTGGTGAAATTGTCAAGTATTTAAGGTTGAGCGTTTTTAAGTTATTTACCCAAAAAACTAAAGTGAATTTTTTTTTAACTACACTAGTAACATCAGGTATTTAATATGGGGAACCTTGTATTAAATTTTTCAAGTTGTGTATAGAATAAAACATTTTTTTTCTCGATAATAATTTAAAAAGAAGCCAATAGAAAAAAAAAATTCTAATGCCTATATTAATAGCTCAAATGTGTCAAATCATTTTGAATTTCATCACAATTAAAAATTAAAATAGAAATTGCTGATATAAACATTTGGTGAATATACCACGTATTTACAGCTAAACTTTTTGAGTTGCACAAAAAAAAAACAAAATAGATTTATTCAAAAATAGGTTTTACGTAAATATTTCATTTTTCCTTAATTTATGATTCTCAGTGGAGCGTTGAATGTATTGATTTACACCCATTTGTAATTTTTTGTGCATGTACACCAATACTCAAATATTAGTCGAAATAATGCTTAGATTTTCAACTTCAAAATCTTTTCTGATAGAAAAATGAATTTTTTATAAGCGCGTGAAGCAAGAATTTAGACAAAATTCGTCAAATCATAAAAGTTTGCAGAAATACATGCAATTTTTTTATTTTTACCTAAAATTTGAAAATTGAATTCAAGATTCTTCTAAAGATTTTCCACCCTTGAACAAAATAAAATTTAGCGGAAACTAATTTTTTATGAGTGTAGTATTTTCACTGTATCATTTTCAAAATATTTTGACTCGTTAAGAGCTATTCGATCATTTGAAAAATTTAGTTTTCTTCTATAAATGTCAATACAATTTCATTTTTAAATAAAAATTTAAAAATGTAATAAGAAATTCCTCATAAGCTCATATAAGTTAAAAAATTTTAAAGATACATAATATGCACAATTTTTTTTAAAAGTATTTAAATTTAAAATTTAATCAAATTTATCTAATTATTTTGTAGTAATTAATTTAGAAAAGATAAGTTATTTTGTTACATTAAGTTACATTTGAAAATATAAAACAAGGTATTTTAGAAGTAGTTCATATTGTCACAAAAAAAAATTGTATTAATACAGATGTTTTTAGTGCTATTTTTATTTTAAATTTGGACGAAATTAAATATTTAAATGAAGAATAATGTTCCTAGTTATTTTGTTGTTGAGCTTATCCCTGCCCAATTGAATTAAAATTTAACACCCACATTTTTTCCCCTACATATTTTAAAACTATCGGATGGTTAGGTAAATGTAGACTTCTTGAATGCACCAACTAGATTCACTTCCCCAACAATAAATTTCATTAATTCTTTAAATAGAAAGCAACAGCTAAATATTTTATAACTTCTAAATTATTTTCTGTACATTTATTTATCTAAGTAAATATTAAATCTAAAACCATTTAAAATGTATCTTTAAATAATTCATCTGCTCTCCGAGAAGGCTGTTGACAATGGAACCAGACTGCTGACGGATATTAATAATATTATTATTTATCAGTATAGAGTATAGGCATTGTATTGTATATAAAGTATAATGTATATTGCCATCACTAAATTGCTTAAAGCATTTAGTTTTAGCACTATTCTATACTATCTTATTTAAAGTATTAGAGAATATATATTTTATGTTTATTAATGCTAAAATTTATAACATATTATAAGTCAGTGATTGTCATGTGACCTGTTCCCAAAATTGTTAGTACCTACTACTACTTATAGTCTATTCCACGAGTGAATAATCAGTCCGCCAAACAATTCTCGTCAGGGCCGCGCATTCCCCATCAACTGCCCTGCATTAACGTGATCCCGCGGTTTTCAATGCACCAATCAAATCATTTGTGATGCGCGAAAAGTGATTATTCTTTCATGGAATGGACTATAGTACCCCATGGTCCAAGACAACACCACCTAAACCAGTTGGTCAAGTGACTGCCCGACCTGTACCACGTGTCCGGCGCTACAGGTTTAATAGTAAACTCAAGGGTGACATAATTTGCATATGTTGTGATAGTGTTGTGTAGTACTGATATATCTTTATTCGACTGTTTTAAGTATTTCTTTTATTAATTAATTTATAAATATTTTATAGATTGCTAAAAAGTTAAAGCATTAAAATATTTTATTCTAATTCATATTCTCATATGCCATCATTACTAATTTATCTTATTATTTCATAACTATTGTAGATGTTCTGTTTGTATCATTTAAAAGAGAATATATGAGAGGTTAACATTTTATTATTTAGCACACGTTTTTATATTTATTTTATCTGTTTTTTCTAACTTCAGAATGATGCAGTTATTTAATTTCATTGACAACCAATGCATAATTATTTATAAAAATTAATCATAACATCTTCTATAAATCTAATACAAACCCTTTCAGCCATTCACAATATAAGTGAACAATAGTATAATGCAGCCAGAATGACCTAACCAGAATTGTAGAGACAATCCCATGTTGCATTAAAATTTAGATTATCGGTAAAGATATTTCAGTTTCCTTCATTAATTTTCATGTAAATATGTTTTGGTTTATTTAACATTTAAATTTACTTTTAATGTGTTTGTGGTGATTTCTAATATCAGCATATCTATAAATTGTTTTTATCTATAAATGCATTTTATTTTACAGGAACCACACGTAAATACATGTTACAAGCATTTCTATTATTTCATAACAGAATTTGAACTAGTCATAAATAAAGAATTGGAGCCACTAATGGAAATGACATCAAAAATGTGCCAGGATTGCCTTCAGAATGAATAATATTTTGTAACCAAAATAGCATCAATTAAAGAAATTGTATATATTTTAAGAAATACTATGTGGCATTTATTTTACAATTTTGTTACCTTTGAAATGTGTATTTTTAAATAAATAATATTTTGTTAATTTAATCAAGAGTAAGTGAATAATATATGTATAAAATACACTTATTATATTAAAAAAAAAAAAGAATTGGATTTTAAGAATTTTTTATTTTATTAATAATTAATTATTACAAAACTTAACCCTCTTGTGTACGAATACGTGCATTTCCATTGGTCAATCTGATAGATAACTCTTGGGCTCTAGAAACGATGGTTTTACGATTTTTGGATGATACACCATGAGCAATCTCTCCACAGTATTTCCTGTTTTGCATCATCAACATTTCCAATTCCTAAAATTTGAATATTTTATAAGAATCCATATAAGCTATGTTCAAAGATCCTGGGTATACTTACTCTTACGTTGTGTACAAGGACTTTACGGAATTTGGAAGGCAACATGTGTCTGGTTCTCTTGTCACTACCATAACCAACATTGGGCATCAAATATTGTCCCTTGAATCTTCTTCGGACTCTGTTGTCAATACCCTTTGGTTTACGCCAGTTGGGCTACAAAAAAAAAAAAAAACAATGAATACAAATGATACCATTGAAAACTAAATATTGGTTCAAATAAACTTACCTTGAGTTTGTCATAACGATCACTTTGATGTCTGATGAATTTCTTGGTACGTTTTTTGATAATTGTTGGGCGATACTTCGGTTTGATCGACATGGTTAATCTAAGATAATCAGACAAAAATCTCAATTTTAACTGATCTTACGAGACAAAAAGTATACAAATATGATTGATATATAATTTCGGTCAAATAGAAACCCTTTATGGATTCTTATTGAAATCATATAAAAGACAATTATGAGAGGATCGAATTGATAAATTCGGATGAAATCTCACAAATATACTTACAAATTTGTAGCCTTATAGAATGGATCTACGGGAAAAGTAGACGTACGTCGAAATGTCGTACTAAAAGCGAAGAAAAGTAAACAACACAGACTGCGAACTGTATTTTGAGGTTATGGTTATCATCGTTATTCCGTATGACATTATCACATTAAAGGTATACCAACCTCACGGTTCTTACAAAAAAGTTCCGTTCCATGATTTCTGTGTGGTTACTATCAGACGCCCAATTTCAAAATCACCTAAAACTATGGAATCGTATTAAAATCATTGATGATTTAAGAATATTATATTGTTATTGTCAATTACTAAATTCCACCAAAGTCTCTATATGTAGGTCTATACCTATAACAATGCTTATATCACAATTATAAAGAATTATTATATTCCATATATTTCTATATTGTTTATAATCATGGCTTATATTATATACTTATCTAAAGCTTATAAGAAAATCGTTTGATGAGAAATCGTTACTTTACGCGTGAGTATCCAATTTTATCAAAATTTTAACTTCGGACGTTCATCAAAATTACTTGTGTAATAATTATGATAAACCTCCACAACCAATTATGATATTATAATTAAAGCATTTCCGAAGTCACAATAAACAGGATGAAAATTTAAATGTTTTTTAACGTATTACACTTTTTTATTTTTCATTTATTTATTTAATATAAATGGACGTGAGTCCTAAAACATAATATTACAAAATATATACATTAATAAATACCTTAATTAATTGTATTATAAAAATTATTTTTTTGGACAAATACATTTTTTGTTCGTATAATTGCTGGATTATTTTGTTTCCCCTGCAGACTGGCAAATTTATAAGTAACGGCCATGTTCTAAGTTGAGGATTAAATTGTATTCAACTGTTAATTATTGATTAGATATTTTTAATAAGTGCTCAATCGATATGAGTAAATAATTCAAAAATACTATTATTTAATTGTAGTATAGAGAAAAATAAACTTTAAGACTATAAGTATAATAATATTATATTATATTTTAACTTATATTTTATAGTGCCACTTAAATAGAATATTTGAAGAAAATATTCAAAATTCTGTCAATTCATATCAAGTTTCTGTGTAGGTATTATATTATTAATTATAATTAACATATAGGTATAATTTTTCGTGATACCTATTATAATGTCGATTCGTTTCAATTTTAAGCGTAGACTGTATAGCACCATAGAAAATAATTTGCATAAACATCACTAACATGTACATGAATACATGATTACCTACATGAACAATTAATGTTCTATGGTAGCACGAAGCCTGTATTCTCTGTTCAACTTCAATCGATTAAAAATAATTTGATTAATTTTTTTTAATTACCTGCAACTGGGTGATTTTACAACTTTTAAATAATTTGAATAATTATTAACCAATGTATTAAAAGTGTATTTTAACTTTTATCCTAAAATCTAATATTTCTTCTTATTACAAACTGTTGCTGTATAAATGTATAATGGTTTTAGGCGCAGCAATTGCGGGTTTATGTCAATTTACTTATTTAATACAAGAATATTTAAAGTTTATTTTTATTCAAAATCATTGTATTGTGCGATTAAATAAAGCGAATTATCGCGTAACTTATCACGTATAAACGTGATTTTTACTTAACGTGTTAATTATTTTTCAAATTAACTAGCTAAGTCAGCGGTTCCCAAAGTGTACACCATGACGCCATGGCGCCGTGTTGCCTTAGAATTTTATATGGTTTAAAAGTAAATTTGAAAATCCGACGATGGCGGCGATGGTAACAATTACGATTATCTGTTGTCTCCGTCCTACAAGCTCTTAACATTGCAAATTTATGCACAGCGGATCACGTTTAACTCCGTTAGTTTAAAAATTAGAGTGAATTGACATATTACGAAACTTGATGGTAAGAACATTATTTGTATTCATACGTTAATTGTTTACGATAGTTAAATTTTTAGCAAGTTATGAGTATATAAAAATGTAAGTATATAAATTAAAAATGCTCATAACTCCCTCAAAAACTTAATAATCGTAAAAAACTAAGTTTCAAAAACAGATACTGTTCTTACTATAAAGTTTCATTATAAGTTGTTCCACTCTAATGTTTACACTAACGGAGCTAAACGTGATTTGCTGAGCTTAAATTTGCTATAAATTGCACACTTGTACAACGGTGACAACACAACGTGGCGACGTTGCGTCCTCTCAATAGTCTTAATATAATACATTAATACTATAATATTATATACTATATAGAATATCTGAATATAGATGACTGGTTAGCAGCGAGTTCACTGGTTAGGAGCACCACGGTGGGTAGTATTATAGCAACAAAGTTACTAATTAATAATTATAATATAATTCGAGAACGTTTGTTGTTATTAATTAAATTATATTTTTACAGTGAAATATGTTACATATTATATAGACAAAAGAGAAAGTTTTTTTATGCGGTAAGGCAATAAAAAACTTTCTTGAAATTTTATAAGTTTAACTATCTACCTATTAGGTATATATTCTATGATGATAACATTATGATACGCCGTACAGTATGGCTATATTGTGTTTATACAAGTAAATGTATAGGCACCTCTAACACTGGAATAATACTTATCAATGGATAGTGGATACTTAAGTACTTTTTAATAGCACTTGGTTCCCTTATTTTTATTTATTAAATACTACTTTACATATTACATGTTTTATTCGTGTGAATTAAAATGACCATTTTATCATGGTCTGAGTTTATCTATTTATATAAAACCCAAATACTACTCACTCACTCACTTACTTACTCACTCACTCACTTACTCACTTACTCATGAAATTTGGAATAGTGGTTCCTCTAAAGCTAATGCTAATTCTCTAAATAGATGGTCAAACTGGGAGCTTGCAAAGATTTACGTTGGAAATTGAAACTTTTTTTTGTTTATAAATGATTACCGTTTGTTGCAGATTATAATAGTAAAAGTAAAAATATTTTTTATTTTTGTATATAAATGGTAGTCATTGCAATCATATTATGGTTACTCAATACTCGGGCAGATCAGGTACAAGCAATTCAGAGGCGTAACTATAAATTTTAATCCCCGGGGCAGTATAAAATGTTGGGCCTCATCTATTTATGCCACCAAAATTCTTAAATTTGTAACTAAAAAAAAGGAATAATAAAAATTATAATTATTATTATTATTTTATTTATTTAAGGCTTCGACAACTGAGGTCATTAGCCTGTTACTGTGGAGTACGGTTGCCTGTTGGTTTTGGACACGAAGCGTGTGTGGCAAGGATTTGTCACTAAAAACTCGGGTGGTCACTCATCCGGGAACTATAGTAGCACCGGCCGGTGTTTGCTCTTAGATCACATTTCGTAACTGATTGCAACCACCGCACCACACCGCGTCACAATTATTATTATTATATTTTTGTTTTAGTTTTATTATAATATTATGTAGGTAAAAACTACAAAGTACCTAACTATTCAATGTTTTGTTTTCAACTTTCAGCTCAGAAAACCTTTTTATTAATTATTTTGTACCCATTTTTTCTGCTTCGTTTGCTTCTATGGCTAAAATTGCTAAATCGCTGAGGGAGGCGTTCTTGTTCTTGTGTGCTTCTTAAATAATTATTTAATTCATTTCAACTTTGAGAATGATCGTTTAGTTTTGGTTGATGTTACCATAATACCATTGATTATAAATACTAAATAAATATACTAGTATTTATAATCAATGATGTTACTATTTACTAGTTATTGGTAATGTTAAAAATAATATTAAAGCGGTTTGCATTTTGATTTCATTTTCCACGATTAATTGAGTACAAATTAAATGAAAAAACTGAATTTTTATTCATGAACTATAGGTAGTTGATTCCGCGCACTTTGTTGTGTAGTGCCACGGGACCCTCCGGATATAGGTACAAAAAGTCTCAAGCATTTGGAATTATCGACTTTAAGAATATTAAAAAATTCCAAAAAATCAGATTTTTAATAAATTCATTATTAAGAGGACGTCACACTCGCAGACGTGTTGTCTCCGTCTTACACACGTATGATATAGACAAAATGCGTTTACGCAGTCTGAGTATAAATCACTCAATGTTAGTTCTAGAATAAAAATACCCATTTTAAAATCGAATTGTGACAATATTTCTGAGGGCAAGTCGTTGCGTAATTTTACCTAATATAACGATTATTATAATGTTTAGAAATAGCAAAAATTTTAACTTTTTTAAAATACCTTAAACTTTAAAAATTTTAATTTTTTAAAAATACTCAACACGTTGCACTTCAAAATATCATCATATTTTATTTTGTAATGGTGTTTTTATTCTAACACCAAAATTGAGCGATATTATAGTTTAATAATGAATGTTACTTGAGGGACTAGTTAAGGGGTGTGTGGGGGCAGAGTAGAGCCCCCACAATTTGTACTTATCTTAAATATGTAAGAGCTGAAGCCCCCCTCCTAACTTTAAGGTCTATAGTTACGCCTATGGTCATACTAGAACACCGATAGAAGTCTAGAACTACCATAGACTTTTTACTCATGACAAATTAGTTAGATTGTCATGCTTTTACTATCCGACATAGAGCAGCCCGTTTAGTATAAATATTTAGATGTATTTTATACCGTATCTGAGTAACTCAGTAACCGAAAAGCGCCGCCTATCTTGACTCGATTGAAATATGAAGTGGGCCGCCAGGCCGGTCTATAATTAGAAAAATGTCTATGAGAACCTATTGTCTATGAGACTTCTATTATACATATTTTATATTAAACAACTGCTTATTTAGAAATCTGTGAGTAGAATTAAAACAATTTTATGATTTGGATAATGTCTGGACGGTCGTATTTAAATTTGAGATATTTCATGTCGGTCAATTGGCTACACTGGTTATGGTCGAACTTTTTTCATTATTCCTTCTAGAAATTTCCATAGATTGCTCACTTTGGTCCCGGCTTCATAATCTGCCAATTCAACCCGTTCTGTCTTGTGATTTGGTGCGGTTTTACGAATCATTTTCGTTTGATTTTCAGTCGTTAATTCAACGACATTAAAATTCATTCCCGTTCTGCCGAATCGTTCAAATTATTCAAGGTAAGATAAAATTCACTTTTTCCCGATTACGGATTAATGGACGTCGGTATTTTACATTTAAAACCAACTACACGTATTCTAACCTTTGCACGACCCGGCCGGCTTTATTCGATATTGAAATAACCTAATTCGTCGGCACAGTGTAAGTTTCGGCGGATCGATTGTCTTTGTTTTTCGAATTTTCCGACAATTTCTCAGTTTTAGATTATGAACCGATTGAAATAAAGAATATAAAAAAAAACCGTGTATGTAGGTTACCCATGTGGTTTTTATTAAAAAATTATATATTTAAGTGAAAAAAGGTATGCTAAGACAAGTAAAATACTAAAATTGGAATCGCAACTATTCCTTATTACAATTTACTGTTTTGTTCATTAATATTTAATTTTAAAGTAGAATACGTCATATTGAATTGACTTTATAGGTAGCTGGATATAATAATATTACAATTAGTTGCATTCTATGACGAAATTTAAAGTAAAAGTACCTATTATATGGCCATAATATACTACTTGTTAAGATTGAAAGTTCTGTAACTGAAAACTATTTTTCAGAAGATATTATCTTTTCCATTTTTAATCAAGTATAATGTTCATACTTATTTAAGCACACATTTTTTTTTTTTTTTATGGTCATTAAAACGTTTTAAATATTTTGTATTGTTTATGATTGTTTTTTTTAATATTTAAATATAAACTGTATTTATATTTAATAGATGTACCGTATCTCTGCTGCTCTTGCTAGAAACAATGTGCCCAAATACTTTGCTAGAAGCTATGCCAAGGACATTAAGTTTGGGGCTGAAGTGCGAAAACTTATGCTCGAGGGAGTTGATATCCTTGCTGATGCTGTTGCTGTAACTATGGGCCCGAAGGTGAGTTAAATTACTAAATTTATTAAATACCCATACACTGTCTAGCAGGCCAACCAAAATCAGTTTATCTAAGCATCCCCCCACAACACTCATATGAGAACCGGTTTTGATAGGAGGGTGCCAGGGGATTCACAGAATCAGCATGTTCTCCTGCTAAACATAGTATAGTATATTATACTGGTATTGAGTATCAAATATTGGTAAATTTCTGATTTACCAAACACCCTTTTCTTTTCAATTTTTTTTTATTTTAACAAATGTAGTTAAAAACAATTGTAAAGTCAGAATTTGGCCATTGGACTTAGTTTTGAAGTTATAGCTACATAAAGTCTGAGAACTAAGGTTAGGGAAATGCACTTAACTACAATAAGTCGAGAGATGTTTATGTTTTTGATTGTGATTGTCAGAGCGAGTGAGTGACCACACCGGGTGTATATGAAAATACTATAAATTTCAATTAGCTATAACTTAAAGGGTCATCCTTACAATCTAAATCTAAATCTTAAAACTAAATCTGACCACCAAATTTTGACTTCCCATTGTTTTCAGCATGGTTAACTGCATCTAAAAAAACACAAAAAAAAATAAGTGTATGAGTTCCCAAATATTTTATCATAATGTTATTTTTACTTTGGTACCTACTTATGTTATAAGAATCATCAAAAACAATATTTTTATTTCGTTTATTAGGGCCGTAATGTCATCCTAGAACAAAGCTGGGGTTCTCCTAAAATCACTAAGGATGGTGTAACTGTTGCCAAAGGTATTGAATTACAAGATAAATTCCAAAACATTGGTGCTAAGCTTGTACAAGATGTAGCAAATAATACCAATGATGAAGCTGGTGATGGCACAACAACAGCTACTGTGTTAGCACGTGCTATAGCTAAAGAAGGATTTGAATCAATTATTAAGGGTGCTAATCCAATTGAAATTAGACGAGGTAATTGGTAGTAAAATTTTATATGCTTTAAAATTTTTAAATAATCTTATCTTTTTATCATCAGGTGTAATGTTAGCTGTTGATGAAGTTAAGGTTCAATTAGGTAATTTATCAAAGAAAGTTCAGTCCGCAGAGGAGATTGCACAAGTTGCCACAATATCTGCTAATGGTGATACTAGTATTGGTCAACTTATTTCTTCAGCTATGGAAAAAGTAATGCTTCTATTTGTTGAATGATAATTATGGTTTAAGCAAGATTTTATTTTTTTTTTGTAATTTGTGCTGATAGGTAGGAAAAGATGGTGTGATAACAGTCAAAGATGGAAAAACCTTAGAAGATGAATTGGAAGTTATTGAAGGTTTAAAATTTGATAGAGGGTACATTTCCCCATATTTCATTAACTCTGCTAAAGGTAAATATAAAAATACTTACTTTTTTTAAAAACTTTTTAATAATATTATATCAATCTTCCAAAGGTGCTAAAGTAGAATTCCAAGATGCTTTAGTGTTGTTCAGCGAGAAAAAAATTTCATCTGCTCAATCATTAATTCCTGCTTTAGAATTAGCTAATGCACAACGTAAACCACTTGTTATAGTTGCTGAAGACCTTGATGGTGAAGTTATTGGAATGCTAGTTTTAAATAGGTATTATTTTCAAATATGATTAATTATAAAAATTAATAATATATTTCTAGGTATATAGTATGATTTATAGCTGTTTAATAAATTAGATTTATAACCAAAAATAATTTTTTTTCAGATTGAAAATTGGTCTAAATGTTGCTGCCGTCAAAGCGCCTGGATTTGGAGATAATCGCAAATCTACATTGACTGATATGGCCATTGCAACTGGAGGTGTTGTTTTCGGCCAAGAAGGTAATGAACTGAAAATTGAAGATATCAAAGCTGGTGATTTTGGTGAAGTCAAAGAAGTAGTTATCACCAAAGATGACACTTTGCTGTTGAAAGTAAATATATTAATACTTACACATTGCCATTATATTTATACTTATAATAATTATGAATAGGGTAATGGCATACCATCTGACATTGAACAAAGAGCCGAACAAATTAGAGATCAGATCAAGGATACTTCATCTGAATATGAAAAAGAAAAACTGCAAGAACGTCTTGCAAGGTTAGCATCTGGTGTTGCTGTATTGAAAATTGGCGGTAGTAGTGAAGTTGAAGTCAATGAGAAAAAAGACCGTGTTACTGACGCACTTAATGCCACCCGTGCAGCTGTTGAAGAAGGTATTGTTCCCGGAGGTGGTACTGCATTAATCCGTTGTGGACCTGGATTAAATGCAATCAAAGTAGCCAATAAAGATCAGAAAATTGGTAAATATTATTGAGTAATCGCACATATTATGATGCACCTGGAAAAGATCATTTTAATAAAAAAATTATTTGATAGGTATTGATATTGTGCGTAAAGCATTAACCATGCCATGTATGACAATTGCCCGAAATGCTGGTGTTGATGCTGGTGTTGTAGTTGCTAAAGTGTCTGAAGGTAAAGACGCTTTTGGTTACGATGCAATGAACGACGAATATGTTAACATGGTTGAAAAAGGAATCATCGATCCAACCAAAGTGAGTTAAATTTAAAATTGTTGGGGAAAATGTACTGGGATGGTTAAAGTCAGTCATTGACAAAAATCAGTGTTTCAAGTACTTGTAAGCATATAAGAATATCATTCATTTTTTATTCTCGGTGGTTAAAATATTTGCAGAGTTTTTCAATGTATGAACAATTTTACTATTTTACTTAACCTAATACCATCAAAAACATGTTTTTTTTAGGTTGTCAGAACAGCAATAACTGATGCTGCAGGTGTTGCGTCATTATTAACTACAGCAGAAGCAGTTATCACTGAATTACCAAAGAAGGATGAGCCATTACCAGGTGGTGGTGGTATGGGAGGAATGGGCGGTATGGGCGGTATGGGAGGAATGGGTGGCATGATGTAATAATTTGTTTTAGAAATCACAAAGACTGACATCGCAAGTGGCATAAATATTTTTCTATCCTAGTTATGTGTTGTTCTCGATGTTTTATTTTATAAGAATCAAATTTATTAATTATTAGTAACATTATTAGTTTTTTTTTATACATATTTTTTAAATTCATGTGTTTCTATGTACAAATGGATTGTAAGTTTCATTAGACACACATGTTAAAAGATTTTGTCTATTGCATAGATGTTTAATTGGAAATTGTACAAAGTGTTTTAGGTCATATAAAACTCATTCCAAAAATCATTGCATATATTTGTTTTTTTTTTTTATTCCAACAGAATAAAAAGTGATGTTGCAATTATTATTGTTTTTGCCCGGCATCGTTGCATTGTAATGAATTAAATACTGTCAAGCACATTAACAACTATTGTTTTGTAGATAACCTTATATAGTTATAACATAATTTGTCTACTGTTTAATGTATTAATGATATATACCATTAAATTACACATAAATGATGATTAAAAAAGGTAAACCACTGGGTTCCGCTCTGCTATTATATAATATACATTAGGTGTTCTGTGAACGCGGGTTACAAATAGATGTTTTGAGGTTGAATTCAATGGTACATACTACCAACGAAGACAACCTATAATAAATTATATTTTATAGTATTACTGCTTAGAAATTTTTTTTTACAATGGACATTAGTAATAGAACAGGCTGAAATAATATTTTTGAAAATGTCATTTTGTGTATATAATATAATATAGGTACTTAAAATTGTCAAGTGCCTTTGAAAAATATTTTTAAATTACAACAATTCCCGTCATTTCTTGTATAATCCTGTCATATACTCAGAGAAAATGGTGTAGTTATTTTAATTTCAAGTTAAGTGCTACTAATGGGTGGCTCCTTATTCACGCAACCCCAATAATGTTAATTTATTTCCTTTTCCACATATACTTATTGTAATTAATTGTAAAGATTCATTGGCAGTCAAACGATTTTGTCATTTGGAGTGGGGAATATGGCTGATATTTTATCATACACTATTTAATTCTGAAAAATATAATAATTTATGGTTATCAGATCTTAAACATTGAAAAATTGTGGAAGTGCTGCTGTAAATTGGGTGTCTAGAGAGTCACTGTAATGGATGTGTTAAATTCATTGCATAGGAAAAACAATTCTAAACAAAAATTGTTTGGGTTAGTGTATGATAACTAAGAACCTAGGTATATTTTATAATATTGTGTTATAAAAATGTATCTTACTATTGAGCATAAGTGACCACAGTAATACTGTACGTAGGTAAAATTAATTTACGTGAAAAAATTGCATTAGAAAATGTAAATCTGTGTTTATGTATTTTTTAGTTACAGAATAAACTACTCACGTGAATCATTGTTTTAAATGTTCAATCCTTGGCTATTAAAATTTAATATTATATACATTTTTAACTACAAAATAATTTGTAAATTTTCAATATATAAAATTTGTTAAAATTTGAACTATAAATGATAATAAAAAAAAACGAAAAAAAGCCTAACAGTATTTTTAAACTGATATTGTAATAATATGTAAGGAGTTTTGTATTAGATTTTCAAGTTTTTTGACCCAACGAAGCAGGTGCTAATATACTGTGTCCCCTGATTGACAAATGCGTGTCCCAAGTTTTTTGAAGTGTTCTTAGTTTTGTAGAAATAACCAACATTAATCATTTAATATTTTAATTTACTAGTTACCTATTCTGTTGACTCAAGTTAATTACCTACTTATTTTAATACTATACTAAGGACAAGTTTGTTAAAAAAAAAAAAAAGAAGGAATGATAATAGGTCAATTTAAAGTAATTAGGTACCTGCTTTAGTATAAAATAATTAAACATGCAGGCACATAAAATATTTAAATTATTCTATGCCGTGTTTATTGAAATACAATATTGTTTACACTAGTACCTACTGAAAAGTTTTTCTAGTAAGAGCATCGTAATTTATAGAATATTGTGATAATAGTATATAATTGGGTACAGGTACTATAGCATATTATAGATATGTATTGTTATTTATTTTAAGTCTAAATATTAAAAAAATTAAAGTTTTAATTATAATCATAAATCGGATTTTAAAAAATGGATAGTTATTTTGTCTTATAATAAATATTAAATATAACTAAAAGGATCTACCATACATATGTTTATTATATGTATGCATATTCACAGTTTATTAATTAACAAACCCAATATTATCTTCTAAACATAATCAACTTTGTTTTTTAAAAATATTGAATATTCTTATAAACTATTTTGTTACATAAATTATATTCAAATTGATGATAACAACATACAAAAATATTTTTCAATTTACTACACACCTAGGCTTTTACTGATTTAAAATAATTATAAAAGTTACCTCACTAACAGGGTAATTAGTGGTATATAAAAATAGGGGGAAGGGATTTTGTGTGTTAACATCTACAAATTTTTATGCTATAGAAAACTGTCCAAAAGTCCAAAAGTAACAGTTAAATTAATAAGTGAGGTATGTCCCCATTCCCCTGAAATCAGCTGTATTTTAGGCCCTGCTACGAAGGAAATGTTGTTGACATTTAAAGAAAAAAAAGGTGGGCAAGTGGCTGTCAATATGCGGTACACTGGTCATAGGTGGCGCAGACTTTTTTTGCAGGGTATGCTGGTATCTTTAAACATACCTAGCTGAATACAAAAAAAACTCCAAAAACTCTTAATAACTTGCTATATAATGTGAAAAGAAATGAAATGAATTTTATTTAGCTTATTTATTGGTTTTAGGCATAAAAATCTACAGACATTTGATAATATTATTATAATATTTAATAATGGCAAAAAATAATCTAATCTAATTAATCGAAATTCTTTTATTTTTGATAGCTGAAGGTAGTATGAAAATAAGCAATACCGCAGGGGCCTGAATGTTCTGGTGACAAAACCCGCAATTCTCACGAAAATGGTAGATTTTGATTTCAACTATATAATTATATAGTTAGCAATCTATTTTATTATTTATAGGTGCCTGCGGTGATTATGAAATCTAATCAACATTTAATTTCGTTTCAACTCCCAATATTTTATTATAAGAAAATAATCAAAATATTTAAATTCTTCAACTAAGATACTATGAACTATCTTAGTTCATGATTCTAATTTATTATCAAAATATTTACAACTTTAAGCTATATGGTTATGATAATTCTGCAGGAGATGCTATGGCATACCCAGCATCCCCCTGCGCACGTCTATGACACTTGTTACAAGTGGGCCTCTGTAACGGATGGTGTTAAATTTGAATTCAATGATATAATATAATTGTTTAAGAAAAACGTTTTTTAGCGTAAACGGTCAATCAGCCTATCATATTACTCAGTAGGTATATTTGATATTATTGTGGATAAAGTAATTTATTTAAATATTTACGTTGAACATTTTTTTAACTGCAAAATTGTTTTTAAATTTTGTCAAAATTCAAACGTTAAATAGTTCATAAAAATTTAATTTGACTTTCAGGTAGATATATTTTTTTAATAATGATATGTACTTATAAAATGATCTATGACTAATAAATTATTCGTAAAAAAGAATCTTTAGAAAAACATTGTTAAATCAACAATAATCAAACATAAAAACAAAACGAATGTTTAATAACCGATTTACCATTATTTTGATAAGAATGAGTACTGTTGAGAAACGGTCTAAAGGAAAGAAAGGATTTAACCTTACAGAACCATCCTACAGCTAATAGCCTCAGTTGCCAGGCTTAAGATCAAAAAAAAAAATTTAAGATCTTGTTGGAAATGAGAAAACACAATAAAAGTTAAAGATATTATTTTTATTTAAGTGTGTAATTATTGCTTTATACAGTTTTTTGCAACCTTTTTGGCTTTTTATTTTTCTTGGTTTTGTTCTTTTTCTGAAACAAATTAAACATATTATAGACAATTCAATTTGAACAATCAACTATTGAACCAATTTCAATTAAAGTGAATTGTGTAATGTGTAGAGTGTTTGTTTTTAAGTTTCAAGACTGTCAATATTTTTAATAATACATTGATACAAATTTTATAAGGTTAATTGTAAATAAATTTATTGTTTTTTGGATAGAAGTCTTGGATTGACACATATTTTTATTACTTAATGTTGTTTTTACCTTCTGCAATCGTTTTGCAATTAATAAAACCTCTTTTGATTGGTTGTGGAATTTGGCAAAATCTGTTTTTTCATACTTATGAGGGATAAAATTGTTATTTTTTCTTGAATTATTTGTATGGTTTTGGGTAGTTGAACTTGTACTAGAACTTTGCTCTTCAAGTGTTATTTCTCTTATGATTGTATTATTTGAAATTTCTTTTTTTACATTGGATAGGTCACTAATATTTTTCTTAATTTCTTTAACCTAAAAATAAAACATCAAAATAATTAAATCAATTGTGGAATCGGGTAATTAATTTTAAATCAAAAATATAAGTTAACCATATTTAAAAATTTAATCAAGCATATCCGGTATTAAATATCTTTGATGAACATAACGAATCATTAAAAATTAATTTAAATCATGTTCAAACATTTTACGAAACCACTATGGTACAAAAATATTACTATTATACATAATATTAAAATACATGTATGAACATTAGAATCATCTGCATTAGTAAAAAAAATTAAATTTAAATCTCACTTGTGGTGTTAAATAAAGTTTGTCCGGACATTCCATAGGGATACTAGCATTTAATGTCTTATTGCTGTCGCTAGTTTCTTCTTTTATCTCAGATGATTTCTTAAGAACCTTGTTATACTTAATTGTTTTCAAATACAGTTCATATGGTTGTTTATATACAATATTTGTTAAACCAATATGCTTTCTTGATTTTTTTTTCACTTCCTATGTAAAAAAAGAAATATTTATTTAATAATGTTTATGGTTGAATAAAGAACTGATTGAATATAATTAAAATGTATCACTGAGTTACTTGAAATATAGTTATTTCTTGTGGTGTAAAATATACAAATTCAATCTCGTCATCAACTAATTTATTTAAATCATCTAATAACGTGGGCAATGAGTCTGCTTCGATTTCTTTTGATTTAGAATAGTCATGTAAACTAATCATGTCAACATCTATATGTTTGATCACATCTTGTGAAAAGCTTTTATCTTCATTCAACTTCTCGGCCTGTAAAAAAAAATGTATTAAGTATACACAAAAGCATTCAAATTTCAAACAATTTTTAATAAACACCAAAAATATTGCTAACATTTTCAAATGTTTGTTCCCTAGCATTTTTGACGATGTAATGGATTTCGTGAAGACATTGTCGAACCAAGGGAGGTACTGGGGAACAACAAGCCAGTATACCGTACGATTCTTTGGGCAACATTTCTGATATCTTAAGTAACATATGATTTGGTAGAATGTATCTGTAAAAAAAAATAAAAAATATAAAACAGGAACATGTCTAATAATTTTACAAGTATTTTTTTTATCTTACCCTGGACTTTCATCTAATTCTCTGGCTAATTTATCTCTCCAAGCGTATAAATGTTTGAGCGCATACATTTGCTGGATGTCAAACATCTTTTTACTTCGCTTGTACATACTCAAGTGACTGTCATCCCCTAAAATATTCACTTCATACCTCTGAAATAAAATGCAATTATCAACACCAGTAATAAAATATCAATCAATAATTTTTTTACTGATTTGCAGACATCAGCACTTCGCTGAAATACTAATTCGATATAGTTACACTGGTTAGTGGACATTGCCATTAGATCTTTTTTTATCATATCATACACATAAAGTAAATAGTGGGTATCACATCGGGCATAAAATATGGCTTCAGTCGATAATGGCCTAAAACAACACATTGTCATAAAAACATGCTTACATTTTGAATGGTAGAACCTTACATAATATACAATGGATGGAGCTACGTATATAATGTTCATATACCACTGAGCTGTATCCATCATAACCCCCACCACCCATTCAATTTCAGGAAACAATGATTAATTGCGCCGACAATCACTGTAAAATAACTAATAAGTGGGGGATTATGTTGGACACATATTATGAATAAAGTAGCTCCATTGATTGTATATGATTTAAGGGTAGAACAATATTTGTAAATGATAACCTTAAACATGTTTTTAGTCGGTTACAAACTATTGTTACCTTGTTCTCCAATCGTACAGTTGAAATGTTTTATCAGCATCCACATTACAATAATGCTTTAATAAGAACTCTAACCCTTTTCTAGAAAAGTTCAATATTTTAGCAGCTTGATATGTATCAAACATATTGACAACATATAGACCCAGATCTCTTTGCAGCCATGGGATATCACTATCCGCTCCATGGAATACCTGAACATGGACAAACAAATTAATTATTTATTGATTTTCTTTTTTTAAATTCAAAACAAATACCTTGACTACTGCAGGATTAGTGAATATTTCATTGAGCACATGCAATTTTTCTCGAAGATATAGTGTATCTATAATATAATCGGCAGTTCTAGTTGATATTTGCATTAAGCAAGTGAACCCTTGATACGTTCGATAACTGTGTGCCTATTAAAAAAAAAAAAAAAAAAACAATAACACCATGTTTTGTTGTAGATTAAATCAATAAAAAGTTTGAATCCCACCTCTAAATCAATAGCTAATTCGTTAACAGTTAGTAAATGCGAAACCATCAAACTCAATTGTTCCTCAGTATATACTTCAACAAATGGTGTGTCTTCTAGTGAAGCAGGCTTTACAGCTGTTGAGACTTTTAAATGCTCTACTGGAACCTTAAATTCTTCTAGTTCTAATTGATATGGATGTTTATAACTAAAGAAAAAATAATTTCAAAATATTTTTTTCTGTATATAAAACCATTGATACTACTAACTACTACTACAGATTGTAGATCAGTTTTTTGATGGTGCAAAATATTTACTCTTATTAGATGGTGAGGTGAAGTGACTACTAGAGATTACAATGTCCCACGACAATACTAACCACAAGCCCGCACCCAAACCTTGGCTGCCAGGGTTAGTAATATTGTGTGATATTGTAATCACTTCACCTCACCATCTACTACCGGGAGTAGTGCAACCAAAAAACCGGCCATTGAGCAATCTATAGTATTTATAATCAATGATAAAACTATGAAATATAACAGCTTACAACATGATTCCATCTTCATTCGTTTCTAAACACAAATCTAATGGTACTTTACTGTTAGGTTTAGTAGTAAGAAGGGGTTTAAATGGAACTGGTCTATTATCGACTTTGATCTTGAATTTTATTTGTGGTCTTTCAATATTACGGCCATGTACTAATATTCTTTTTTTGTTTGCTGCTTGTGTATTGTCAGTGGATTCTGACGCAAAAGCTTTAGGGGTAACAGATACACCCACATTCTTGAAAGATCCATTTAATGTATCAATATTGTGAGTCTATAAAAACAAAATTATTATTGGCTCTTCATAAAATAAATATTTAGCGCATTAGGTATACCACTCGGTCTAAGATTGTGTCATTTCCTTCCTCGACAAGTTCAAATTGATGATCAGCATCTTTACCTCGAATATTACCAGGGATTTTTTGATTTTTCAATAATGCAGATATTCTGTAAGTCAAGAAATCAATGAATTTGTATAAAATAGTATAATATGTAATATTTATTTGCATTATGTAAGTATGAACATACAATTTGAGAACATGATTTTGACGTGACGAAACTGCTTTTTTAAATTTAGGGTAACTGTTATAAAAATTCCAGTTCACTCCACTTGGCAAATTGTTAGAGGCTCGAGTGCCTTCAATAACTGTCTTGAAATCACTCTGAAAAAATAATGTATACATATAATTCATGTTGTTGTTATTATATTAAATATAAATACTGAACAGTAGATTTTTACACTTTTGTGTTAAGTGTCTTAAAATTGAAATATTATTTTTATAAATATCTTTAGTTTATATTAATAGTTAAATATAAATATGTCTAAAAAAAATGCGTGGTAAAAAAGGTTTAAATTTTAGCATGAAGAAAATGATCCCAAACTTTCTTCACTGAACTATAATAACAAGTATAAGACAGGGTTAAAATAATTTTAAATTTTAAATATGAATTGATTGATTAAAAAAAAACAATAATTTTTCCTTAAGGTAGTTAATTAACTTACCATTTTATTTTAGTTGTAATCCAGCATATTGTTATACCAAATTTTCGTAACACAGTGTTTTCTTACAGACCATACAGCATCGTGCTAAAATGCTTATCAATTATAATTAATCAACAAAAAGTGTAGTGATAACGATTACAGGTCAGCAAACTGTTTGGGTTTCAGTGTAGGTAGAGGGAACAATCATTTAGTATAAGCGTAGACACGACGGAGTTAATATAATTATATCTTTAATTAAAATTTAGAATATTGTTCCATTGTCATTGGTTACGGACGTATAATATAGTATATTATACGATATATTTATTATTTTTATAGTATATTATATCATATTACCATGGCTAAGTGGCTAACTGATCTAAGGTTTATTGTATAGAAGTCTGTCCAGTGTCCGTGGGTTCTAGTGTTCTACAGCTAGACGTCGTTCAGTGGTCCATTGGTGGCTATTGTTCTGTGATGGTACCTAATGATGATGGTCGCAGATGAGTAGATAACACATATTTAATTTTAATGCCCGTGGTCGTAGCAGTTTAATTTTAATAGAAATAACAATAGGTGTGTCTTAGACATAATATACTAATCTATGGTCTTAGGCTCGGGACACACTATGCGTTTTTGCCGCACGGTAAGTGGATGTCGCTCTGTTGTACAGTAGGTTACAAGTGGGTCACTGACATGGTGTTAAATTTGAATTCAATGATATAATAGCACCTTATATTGTTATTACTTATTATTAATTAATATTATAAAATTACAACAAAATAACTAATATCGTTATTCTTGGTTATTCAATATGTAATTACGTCTAAATTTGAAATTAAAATAACTGTAAAAAAAATGTGTTTATGTATATTTTTAGATTTTTTTTGGTTACAGAATTAACCACTTACGTAGAACCTTATTTTGACATTTTCAATCCTTAGTTATAACATTTTCATTTTTAATTTGATCTTAATTTTTCAAAATTTGAACTTTAAATGCTTATAAAAAAAAGTTGTGTCTATGTATTTTTTATATTTTTCAACTGCTATTGTCACAATATATCAGGAGTCTTGTATTAAAATTTCACGGTTTTTGGGACGGAGTGGCCGAGCGGACTAAGGTGTCGGCTGCGGCGCAGTCGACGCTGGTTCGATACCTCGGCCGCGGGCGGCATTTTTCTTCGGACAAGTCACGGTGTCCGGAGAAAAAATGCCACCATCCCCGCATCCGTGGCATGGCAGAAACCTACGGGTGCCCCTTTAGAAATTCTGCCAAAACACAACACACACGTGTACCAACCTACCCAATTTAAAAACCTATATTTTTTAGTACATCAGGCAATTTTCTAAATGAATCTTCTGACAAGGAAACCGGCGATGAGATTAATTTGGACATGGACGATTTTTCTCCAGATCAACCAACCAGTTCTTTTCAAAATATTCAAAATTCAAAAAAAAAAATAACCCAAAATGACTCCTTTTCAAACCAAATTAATAAACGTTGTAGAAGAACAATAAAGTACAGATGATCCTGATAACGTTTTTTTTTTTATTATCTTTACTTCCCGAACTAAAAAAACTAGATGACAATAAACGATTAGGATTTCGTATTTATGCAATTAAATATTTTCAAAACGCATCTCAAGCTCAACCAACCACTTCTCTGCAGCATCCAGTACCACACACTATAATTTCAATCCAGAAACTACAGAAAACTCTCTTCAAATATGCCATTTTATCCTCAAAGTACAGCACTTTATAATCCATATTATAACCAGTATCAACCTAGATATTTCACTTAATTGAAAAAATGTCTACATCGCAGCCATCATAATGTCCTCGATCATCTCAATCTACATCAAACTATAGCATTTCCAATCTTAGTAATTATTCTTCAAAATAAACTAATTAAATAAATCGATGTCTTAAAATCAGCCCTTATCATATTTCTCACCAATACAGAATTCTATAAATACAGGACCACTAAATAAATACTGGACTCAGCGACCATATCAGCCTTGCATTGCGTCTTCACAAAATGCTCCAGATCAACAAGATATTATAAACATACCCTGAACTTCATCTACATTTTAATATGGTAAAATAATTTTTTTTTAAGTATGATTATTACAAGTGGTACAACTATTTATTTTAGTTATATAAGTGTTGTTAAGTACAAGATGGTACAATATACGTTATTATAATACGTTATTTTTTCTTTATAATTTTATGTTTTTATTACTTGATTTCTATTATTTCTATTGTATTATGAAGGTAATTTACAAATTAATACAAAAAATAATTTATTTACCTCTTTTGTTAAATTTCAAAACTCGAAATCGTCATAAATATTATGCATTATTACGTTCTGAATGCTATACATTTTACAAAATGTATGTTAACTATTTAATTAGTTAATTAGTTAGATTTGGTCAGTTAAATTTTGTTATATTTGATTATACAGTAAGATATTTAATAATATTTTAATTTACCTCAGTGTTACACTAAGCCTTGTTTCAGCACTTATAGGTTTACGAAATTTGGTGATCTGTTTACTTATATGTGGGCGCACTGTACTTAGTAGCTCGTAAAATGATGTAATGGACATATGATAGTATTAAAAAAACTTGTCAGGGTAACGACGTATACTCTCATAAAAATATGAAAATTCGTCATTTTTTTCTCGTTGAGAGTTTAATGGATGTACCCAAAACTGTCTTCCTGATGTGGTAGGTTCATCCAAATCTCCAACTGCTTCAGCTGCACACAAAACTTTTAAAAGTGTACTGTCGGACATTATTAAATATCGTCTTAACTGCGTCGATGCTTTTGCAAAAATGAACCAAAATCCAATTTAAAAATATAGCGCCATGCGGTGATATCGTGAAGTATGGCCATTGTGCCATAATCGCCTCATAGTGTGTTGAGCCTAATCGTTCGCTAAACAGTTAACAGTGAAACTGGTTACCTATTTTTAAGTGTATTAATTATCATGAAGTGAACCCAAAATTACGAAATGGCACAAATAGCCGTGGCGCCCTGGTCTATTTATCGTAAAGTTATTAATGTAATTTATGATAATAATATTCATGCATATCTCAGTTTTGTAAATTATCATTAAAATTATTCACTTGTGGTCTTTCTTTATAGCTATTACTTATTAGTACTGTCGTATTAAGCAATAACTTTTTGTTTTGTACTCGATTGATAAATTGTTAATTAAATTTTTTTTAAATATTTTTTAGAGAATACACAATATAGATAAGCGTATCTAGGCATTTGAAATATTTACGGGCAGTCACACTAAAATGTTGACGCTGATTTATGGACTGTTTTTTTCGTAGTCCTCTAACATATAATAAAAACTAAAAGGTTAGATAAATAAATAATTATAAAAAATATTGTCGGTAGATGGTGGGAGGAGGGGTTATTACATATGATCAGCCCCCCCCCCAACCCACATATTTACGCCTATGATGTAGACATACAAATGTAGCCTGGGTAATACATTTTCCCGGCCTGAATTTTTCTCCAAGGTCGTCCCTGTATGATGTTCTAATTTTGTATCACTATTCACTGTTTTAATTACATAATATATATACTATATTACCAACTTCATTTAAATATTGTTAACACAGGCCAATGACAAAGTAGTTAAAGTCTTAAATCCTTAATGAAAAAAAAAAAATTCTAATTATATTATGATTGTATTATTATGTGAACTTTAGGTAATGACATGATGTGTAATCTGCGTGTTTAATTTAATCTTAAAATAAGCAGGTATTATAAAATATTATTTTAAGACCAACTTTTAAAATTGTAATATAATATGAAACAAAAATATTATTCGTTGAAAAACGAAGGTAAAAAGAAAAAAAGGTATTTACCGGAATAAAATAGAAAGAAAAAGGATTTTGAAAGTACCTTTTTAAAATACGTTTTTCAAAAAGTATTTAAAAAGTATTAATTAAACAATCCAAAAAAAATTTCTATACAAGTATTCAAATACTGAAATACTGAAATACTTTAACAAGACTGCTGATCGATAGATCTACAAACTAT
Source organism: Sitobion miscanthi (assembly GCA_008086715.1). Lineage (NCBI taxonomy): Eukaryota > Metazoa > Arthropoda > Insecta > Hemiptera > Aphididae > Sitobion > Sitobion miscanthi. The sequence goes on along the minus strand of CM017802.1, from coordinate 3,316,057 downwards.
CGACCACAGTCCACAAGTCTTAGAAAATATATTTCATCTCCCGTGATTTATAGGATAAACACAATATAACAATAAACGTCTGTACCACATACCTATAGAGTAATTAATCTATTTTGTTGCTGTACTAGTTTACTCTGTAACATAGTCTTAAACAGGGGGAGGGGAGGCGGAAACTGCCCTCCTCAAACAATTTAACGGGGGCAATGCCCCCTTGGTATTTTGTAAATTAATTTGAAAAATATTATCAAAAAGGCATTTTAGATTTGTAAGAATTATTTTTTCAAGAAAACTGAAAAATATAATATTTTTATAAGATTAACTATAGAAAACAAAAATGAATTGATTAATCAAAATGTATTTATTTATTGCCATTTACCATGTGCGATATGTCATCGTAATACATCATGATAATAAAATTATGATAATGAGTAAGAACAAAACCAAACAGCAAACTGCCGCCTGCTGTGTTCCAAAATAATCATTAAGGTTCGTTAAAATCTTAGTTCATATACTATGGATGGGAGCCATAGCGTATTATTTTGTTGCCGATATTAGCGACGAGTCTGCGAATTAGGTGATCGATATGCACATGCGCGATGCAACTCTTCGCATAATTATCCATAAGTTAATATTACTGAATTATTATAAATCATAGTTCATGGTTAATTGTAGTATTATATTATTATAATAGGCATTATACTATTTTTTCAATATAATATTATATTTAAACATAATATGCTGGATTGATAATAAATTATCTGTGGATAAATATGCAAGAAGTTGTGTCGCGCATTCGCATATCGAATACCTAATTCGGCGACTCGTCGTTGATATTGGCAAAGTTTTTTTGTATTGGTATAATACGCTGTAGATCCATCCATGATCGAAGGGTAAAATGAAAGCCTGTTTTCCTATTCGTGATAACTAAAGACCGGATTTATATTCTCTTAAAATACCTAAAATATGAGCTAATATTCTCTAAAAAACCTTCAAATATTCTCATTATATTCTCTTAAAAAATTAAAAAATATGCTAAAATATGCAAATATAATCAATAAACATCATTATTTGCTTAAATATGCATTTTTAAATTTTTTTTTCAACATTATTTTAATAGTAAGATATTACTTAGGTATTAAAAGTTGCGTATTCTAATGGAATACTATTGCACTTTAATAAAAGTTGAAAGTGATAAAAAAAAAAATTATAAATGTTCAAAAAAAATTTCGTGGTACCATAATATTAAAATTCAAAATAAATACAAAATTTTTCTCAAAATTTATGAAATATTCCAAAATATGTTAAATGGGTTAAATATTCTCTAACCTATGAAATATTCTCAAATATGCAAAAACAACTTTTTTCTACGCATTAAGAATTGAACGAATCGCCAACATTTTTTACTCTCATAAGACTGCATAGACCCAGTAACGATATGTAAAAACATATAAATCCGGTCTTTAGTGATAACTGTTTAATTGTGAACTTCCACTGATAACAATAATATGACAAGACACGTTCTCTTTATTTTGTATTATTATTCACTATTCATCGTTGCGTTTGACTGTTTGAGCTTTGAGCGTAGTGTTATAGAATTACTATATTAAAATATTACTATAATACTATTTAGTATAAACTATTCTAATAGCTATATTTTTTGTACAATTCAAGGTACTTTTTTATTATATTATATTTGTGTGTATGACTTTAGTCATTATTCGTAGAAGCTATAATTAATATACAGACGCACAGTGTGATACATTTAAAAATAAATATATACCTAAGAACTATAAATTATAACATAAGGTATATCGTATATTATACATTATATTTATAACGTTACGACTTATGGACTTCGGAAAAAAATTCCGTTTTATGCAAAAATAAAGTAATAGGAAAATATAGAAATTCAGTATGTTTTTATTAAATCGCCTTATCAAGATTTTTCCATAATGTCATTTAATTTTACGTACTACAATAAAGATTTAGCTTAGATAATAATATTATTATGTTATGCTTTCCAGTTTCCACTGATTCAGTATATTTCTCCAAATATCTTTAAGCATACGGTAAATCGACATAAAATAAAGTTTTAATAAAAATTGCCCAAGTTACGCACATGCTCTGTAGCCTGTTGTAGGTAATAAATAATAGTGATTTAAAATACGATATGGTCGTCTATGCTTATATATTAGGTGTCTAGTGACTATGATAATTGATAGCTACTCCAACGCATCGGTTCAAATACGCGTCAGGCGTTCTATTATTATTCACAGTACATGTGTGTGTGTGTGTGTTATTAACTTACTATGAAACGTTTACACAACGTTACAATACTCTATGGTCCGGGTCACGAAAACTGGCGGCTGTTCGCAGCGCCCTCCAGTGGCGTTTTTTCAGTAGGGCTATCTGACTACTATAGCCCTACCGAATACAAGCAGCCGAACAGCCGCCAGATCTTGTGACCCGTACTGTAATACGCATTCCCCCATGCACATATAATTGACCTAAATCGATCAGATTACAGCCGGGTTCGCCGAGGTGTTTGTTGTTAATGAAATCTAGCCTATCTGACCGAACCCGTGATGAAATAATGATAATGCGGTTAAGTAATAATAACGAATGTTTTGTTTGAGAGTTTCGTTCGCTTCCGGGATTCTAATCTGTAAGGTAGCCTTGGCGAAGTTTGTCGGCATAAACGATGCACGTTCATCGCCGTCTTGAACGCCTCCGCACCAATGGGTTTTTACTTTTTTCCTGTTCGATGCGGATAAACAAATAAATTATTACTCAAGTTCGATTTCGTCGATCGCGATAGCCGACTGACGTCACAGACGCGACCGTCAAATCGAAAACTTTTGTGCAATCCCACTAAACGCAGTCGACTATCACGTCAGACATAATAATATTATCAACGTATACGATTACCATCCCGCGTCCCCTTAGTCTAAGCCCGTGTCCCCTGTCCGGGGTTGTCGTCAGTACGGGAGTCCCCGTCGATCGCCATCACGAATATTGGGATAGTATAATTAAACCCGTGGCCGTCAGTCGGTGCGCGCGTATAGTGCACTTGTCTATAAGTGCGCGCGCTTTTTTGTCTCTAGTAGTGGCACGGATTATGTAAAACCGATATAATCTGTGGTGGTGGCAAAAACGAGTTGATAATGCACAATCGTTATCCGTTTAATTGCGCTGTGTCGTGCTGTCGTCCGAACCGGCCGTAAACCCCGTCCGCCGTCGGATCGCCGATCACGTTCATCGTATTTCGTATTTTCGTCGCTCACCACTGCCGCCCGTCCACTCGTTCGCAACAGCTGACCGTTGCGTCGTCGTCGTCGTCGTCGTCGTCTTCACCCACTGACCCACCGCCGTGTCTTTTATCATTAAATATTCGTCTGTGAATAGAGATTGCAAAACCTTCCCCGCGGCTCATCGTTTTCATTATCTTCTCACCATCCCTCCGCCGTTCCGTTCACTCGTCCTCTCGCCACCACCCGCAATGTCGGTTTCGGCCGTGAACAGGATCGGACTCAAGGCCAAGATATGGAACTCGCTGACTGGCCGGGTGGGCCCGAAGACGTATTTCACGTACACGCCCCAAGTGTCGCAAGTATTGGACCGCGAGCCGAAGTGGGTGTCCGCCGACGAAGCCGTCCAGTGCATAAAGTCCGGTAATAGTGTATTTTCATTTCTCGCCAATTGTCTGCTCCGACGCCAATTATAGCGCAAATAGGCAACATTTTCAGAGTGAGGCGTGAGGGGGGGGGGTCTTTGGTCCCCCGATATTATTTTATAAGTTTATGTAGTAATAAGTAATACCCCTGTAAATAATTAAGTAAATTGTATAAAATATGTATACAAGTACCGCTATACTGTTACGATATTGATTGATGGCGGCTTGTTAAGATTTTTTTGGGGGTAGAGTGGTATGGTTAAAGACCATCCTATTTGTAGCACTGCCCAACGCACAAACTATTATGATTTAATTTCAATTTTTTTGGTCTGAGGTCCTTCTGATGATAATTATTAAATTCGATTGTTGACACGTTATGACAATAATTTACTATAGTATATTACTCTACGGCTAGGTACAAGTGTGCCCCTATACATAAACGTTTCTGAAGTTCTGACAATGAGTAATATTATGTCTGAAAATATATTAATCAGCTCGTGTCACTTACTAGCCATTGCAACGAATGCCGGATTGCCCTACTACTACCTAGTACCTACCATATACACATGTACATATTTACTACTAATACAAATAGATCCAAGATGTTTTCGTCTCCAAAACTACAAAGCAATATTTTTCTTTCTCATGCTGAATTGGAAATAATTTTGTGTCCGGTTTCATATAGGTATAAATTGTCAAGGTTAAAAAGTAATAAAATTGTGTTATGCAAATTTGAAATTCATTATAATTCGACATTATTTTACAAACCAACATTGAAACTGGAAATATGTATTTTTATCTAATGAAGATAATAGAAAATAGAACTAATGTACTCAAAATGTATCGGTAAGAATATAAAATTTGTAAATAATTAATAGGTTGGCAGTCTATTTTTAACTTTTTATAATTTGCATAAAATTGAAATGTAAGCTATGGTAAAACTGACAACTAGATACCTACTTGAGAAATATTGATTTAAAAAAAATAAATTCCTTTGTACTTTTCTCAAGATAGCTTATAAAGATAGTATTCAGAATTTTTATTAAAAATAGAAATTACAAACTAGAAAAATATATTAGAGTGGATATTATACAGTATGGTTCAACAAATATTTGGTAGATGCTATTAAAAGTTGCAATTGCGAGTATTTATATTTTCGTTTTAAACTATTAATTATTAATTGGTTTGTAGAATAGATAAAAAATGAGAACATAAATGTAAATTGTATTAATTATATGCTTTGGTTATTTTAGTTCTAATAAAGTATTTTGCTTACAGATAATACAATTTTTGTGAGTGGTGCTGCTACTACTCCAATTGAAATTCTCCGTAGTATGACTGATCATGGAAAACAAAAGCAATTAAAAAATATACGTGTATGTAGCATTCATACTGAATTTGAGTCACCATATTCATCCCCAGAATGCGAAGGTGTGCGAATTTTATATAATTTTACAATTCAAAATACATTTAAAACAATGTTTTTTTTTAGGAATATTTCGACCAATGGCTTTTTTTATTAGTTCCAATATGAGAAAGTGTATAAATGAAGGTCGTGGTGATGCTGTACCAATATTTTTACATGATATACCCTATGTATTTGAACGAAATGTTATACCAGTAGATGTATCAATTATCTCGGTAAGAAAATAAGACTAATTTTTGTTCAAAGGCCATAGTGCTGTTCGTTATGCATTTTGACCATAACCCTTTGTCATCATTTAACTATAACCTTAATAAGATATACAAATAATAACAATTGTCTTAGTTAGTTATAGTTAATATTTATTATTTGTGTAGCTATAGGAACTTAATTAATTTTTATTTGAAGTTTAGAGTCATAACCTGTTTATATTTACATAATAATTCTTGTATTTTAATTTCAGTATAATTTAACAAACAATTTTATAGGAAGATTATTTTTTTGTTTATGATGGTTATACTAAATATTATTTACATTTACATAAATTATCTTGATAAGTTAAAAGTCGTTTCTTGGTTTAAATATACTTCAATTATTTATTATAAATAACTGTTGTTTTCCAAATTGTATTAGGTAAAAATATCCTTATTTTTATTTCCATGAAATAAGGATTTATTATTAAAATAAATATTATAATGAAAACTGTCCGCGGCATCTAAGGCCATTTTTTATTAAAAATAAATAAGTTAATCGTTCTAATATTTACTATATAGTTATATGAGTTATATTATTAAATAATTTGATGACTAATGGTTAGATTAGGTAAAAGTTATCTAAGAATAAAAAAAATATAACCTTTGTATTAGAGGTGAAGTAATAGCTCATAGTGTAATAAAATATTTAGTCTATGTATAGTCACAGAATAGTATAGAAACCACTTATTTTATTAATTTTAGCATCAGGACAAGTATAAACTGTTGTATTTTATTTACATATTTCTTTATATTTATTCTGAGAAAGTTTTTAAATCTGAACATTGTACTTATGAATATTGATAAATGTTGTTTTCATTAAAAAATAAACATAAACAATTTTTGAACTTAAGACTTAATAAAGTTAATTATTATAGTAAAATATATCAATTTTTTTTAATCAACTTTTTATAAACATAAATCATATAAATATTGTTTTTAATTATTTAAATAATAGATTACAATTTTTAATTATAACATTTAATAACAACCTATTGAGTTCAGACTGATTTTTACTTTATTTGCTCTATACTCTGTCCAACGAGAGATCATGATAATTCTGCACATTCCCTCTCAACACTGCTATTGAGACCTGTTCTACTATGGTAGGGTGTTGCATGGGGATGCGCATACAAACAGATTTTCAACAGACCCTGGCATGTTCTCTCGCTGGATAGAATATATTATATTATTATGAGTATAACACTTCTTATTATTCCGCCCTATAAATAATTAATTTTTGATTTATATCTTTTTTAATATACAGAAAAATACTAGTGAAAAACAATGATTGTAAATCAAAATGTAAAATGTTATTTCTGAGGTATATAGCTGTATTGATTTTTGAAATTTCAAGTCAATAAATGTAAAATAATTTTATTCCTAATGTGAATCAAAATTAATCATTTTCATGTACCGTCTATACTTGTATTATGTAGAAAAGCTTAAAAATACTTTTGAAGAAAAATTATTTTTCTCATTTAATATGATTATAGTATAAATTAAAGTTAATCAATTGAATAGTAGATACCTTCAATCTACATACTGTATTTTGTTTTTTTATAAGCTCAAGTAAAATGCAAATAATTAATTTCAAATTAAAAATTAACCTTTTTTGTATGTACTTCAATTATTGTAAATTAACATTCAATTTCATTTATAGATTGATTTATACATGCAATTGTATATTTTATGATATATTTTGTCAATCATGTAATATGTTATAGGTAAAATCAAGAATTTATTTAAGTTCTATATTAAAGTACCAAATATCAATTTGTTGAGAAGTTTTTAATATTATATTATATTTATTCACTATAAAATAGTCAGTTTTTTTAAACATTAAGTTTAAAATTCTATAAAAAAAATGTATATATTTTTAATCCATATATTCTTATTATTTAACTTTTCTAATGAAACAAGTTAATTTGATTATTTATTTCAGGTATCACCACCTGATCATCATGGTTTTTGCAGTCTTGGCACAAGTGTGGATTGCATTCGTTCAGCTTTAGGAAAATCTAAAATAATAATTGGTAAGCCAATTATTAATTTTTAATTTTAACTCGTATATTTTTATGACATTTTAAAATTTTAATTTAGCACAAGTAAATAAATGTATACCACGCACATTTGGTGAAGCCATCATTCATCAATCACATATTGATTATGCTGTCAGATGTGACCGTGAATTACCTGCTCATGAACACAAAGATCCAAATCCTACTGAAACAGCTATTGGCAAACATATTGCTGATAACCTTGTTGAAGATGGTGCTACATTACAAATGGGTATCGGTGCAATTCCGGACGCCACGCTTACCTGTCTTAAAGATCACAAGGATTTAGGAATCCATTCAGAAATGTTCAGTCTTGGGGTTATTGATCTAGTCAAGTCAGGGGTTATAACCAATCATAATAAAACATTTGATAAAGGACTGATTGTTACAAGTTTCTTAATGGGCAACAAGAAGTTGTATGATTTTGTTGATAACAATCCATTAATATGTAATGAGTTTTTTAATTGATTAATTAAAAACTATATATATATATACATACCTAATTCTATAAATGATTTGTAGGTATGAGGCAAGTATCATATACCAATAATGTACATATAATATCTCAACAACCTAAAATGACTGCAATTAATTCTTGCATTGAAGTAGACTTGACTGGACAAATTGTGTCTGGATCTATTGGATATAGATTATACTCGGGTAAATAAAATATAAGTTAATTATTAGAAAATAAGCTAATACATGATAACGAATAGTTGTAAATTAATACCTATTTTAGGGTATGGTGGTCAAGTAGATTTCATTAGAGGAGCTGCTGAAGGTTTTGACGGTAAGGGTAAACCTATCATTGCCCTAGGTTCTGTGAATCCCAAAACTAAGGATGCTAGAGGTTTGCCAAGTAGCAAAATTGTGCCTAAAATTCAAGAAGGTAAAATATTTGAAGAGTAAACATAAATTCTTAACATTGATGTAATTTAACTATTTTATAGGAGCTACGGTAGTTACTACCAGTGCACATGCACATTATGTCGTGACTGAGTTTGGTGTTGCGTCATTGTTTGGGAAGAGTTTGAGACAACGAGCACATGCTTTGATAAATATAGCCCACCCTGACCACAGAGAATGGTTAGAAAAAGAAGCATTTAACCGTTTAAAAGTTATGCCGAGTGCATGAGCATTATTATATTATGTATTCAACATTTCAATGTATTATTTTTTTTTTTTTTGTTTAATTAATAACTATATTACCCAAGTAATTGATCAATTATGCTAAAATATTATGATGTATTCTTGTCTATATTATGCTTATTATCATACTGAGTATAAATTGATTGATAGTATATTTTTCACTCCATGGTAATTCATAGTTTGTTTTAATTATTTTTTTTTTTTTACTTAAAACCATGCCGTGTTAAATACTTATATTTTTTATTGGGTAATTAATATGATATTCATTTACAAATATTCTCAATATTCTCCATAAATAAATGTACGAGATAAAAATTATTTTCTAAACATGATGTATATTTCTATGTAATATGGAATTATGGTGTTGTGGATCTCAATAATGTTACTAAAAAAAACTTAAATTGTATGATTTTGTTCCGTCATACAGATTATTGGCGATTGCAATTGATAAGCTGTAACGGGGATGCATTGTATCGTGTATATGTTATTTTTCCAGTGGCCTGTTACAGGTCCATCCCCCGCCGGCTGGAAAATGTATAAGATTTCAATCGCCAATAGTATGTTGCTATAATCAAGAATTAAATAATTAGGTACCTATTCTATTTTCATATAAATAAATAATTATAGATTTATAATAAATGTATTTTAATTATTATGTGTAAACCATTAATTAAAATTGTAATGTTTATTATTTTATTAAAAATAGTATCAAATCTTAAGTATGAAAGATGTTTTAATGTTTAACTTACCCGTTAAAAATATATTATTCAGTATTGGGAAAAAAACAATTACTATTTGCCAACCAATGGTTAATACTTAGTTAATACAAATTACGACTATAATTTAAAACTGATATATTTTGATAAATAATAATTTATTTTATGTTTCAATACTAAACGATTAAATTGATTGTACTATTGATGTTAAAATAAATACAATTTAACTATGAAAAAAAAATTGTTTTTTCTAACTCAGTGATTAATTTGGTTTAAGTTGTGCCAAGTTGAATGCCTGTATATTTTCTGAAATTAATGCATTTTATCTTAAACTTAATCATTACATCTTTAAATATAGAGTATTTCTCATAGTATTGTACCTACATAATCAGCTTAAGAATTTAGGTATGCAGGAAATAACTTCAGTAGGTGCAAACCTTACTCATTTTTCAAAAATATTTGTGGGTGAATTTACAATTTATTTTTAATTTAATTTTTTTTTTTTGTGTACTTCCTAGAATCAGTTCATCCATCTAATTTAATCATAACATAAATATAATGAATATTCTAAATTAAAACAATTAAGTGGATAGCGGAGCTATAAAAAAGTCTTTTGACAGTAGCAGGGACATGCTCACAGTGGACGGAGGGTGTCATATACTTTGGCTTTTTTTGTCATATAAAATGTAATATGATAAAACAATGAATGTAAATTTGTTATTAATTGCTATAGAACGTGGCTAGAGAATAGTCAAAAATGTATAAACACTATAAACCCTTCACTTTCAAAAAAAATAAACATGCCACTGCGTACTAGGTACATTATTATAGCAAGGTACCTATGTCAAACCCATTAGCCATTACTTTATTCACATATTTTACTACAGTACAATATAATTTTAAATTTTCATACTGTTATAAGATAATTACTTAAGAAGTACGATATTATTAATTTTAATTACATAATATGCAATTCAAAAGACAGTTCGGTAGGTACCCACTACCTACTATCTAATAATAGGTAATAAAAGGAAAAAATAAGTAATCAGTATTCGGCCAAATTTCATTAAAACTATTGGGTATGACATTTGATAAACAAAGGAAAATTAATCAACTAATATCTTCTTCATGTATACGACCATTAAGATCTTTTTGACCAACATATTTTCATTCCACTCTTCTCTATTCATTGCTAATTCCAGAATTCCTGTCATTTTCCCCAGATCTAGTTTTTCATATCACTCCTTAGCCCAGTGCTCATCTTGTGAAGGGAGGGGTACAGAGTACACCACAAAATTTTTAAGAAATTTTAGCGTACCCCTAGTATTATTTTTAAGGGAAACTTACGGGACGCTTCATCATTCTGCATTTTTATCAAAATTCGAGAGATAAGTTACATCATAATTTGTCTTATGGATTATTTCATTTATATATTATAATACCCATGTATTAGCTTGTTTTTTTTTTAAATTAATTTTTATAAATATATTTTGTTATATGATTTAAAGAGGGGGGGTATAGGAGGTATTTGGTGAATATCCCCCGCCAACACGAGCTCAATAACGTTTAAAAAGTGATGGGGACGATTTTTTTTTTAAAGTAAACAGAGCCCCCTTACTTTAATTTTGCCAAGTCGAGCACTGCTCCTTACTAGATCTTCCCATATTTCCCTATGTTCATAGGAAATTAAAAAAAAACTTACATAAAATATATATTTGATCGATATATAAAGATTTATAGATATTTTTAAACCCGTATAAACTCCTAAGTAAGCTGAATCAGTCCACCGTCGGTGATTAAATTTTGTTTTTTTACGGGGGTACATGGTTAAAATAATTGTTTATTTATAATTACCTACTTCATACTTGGTACAATAATTTTTTTTCGCACTTACGAATATAAAACCTCAGATTTACGATAGGAATCTATTCGATGGCCTAAGAGACACCTCGCACCTCTAACCAAAATACAACTATACATGTCTACTTAGTACCTATACTGAACACGGAAATCAAACGTATCACAGTATTATAAGGGGGCCGGTGCCGGTTTTTCAAATTTACCGCAGTTCTATGCAATTTGAAAATTATATTTTATATTTTAGTTGTCACCTTAATTATTATAATAATTGTCCACTAATCTATCACCCAACACCTGTTTAAGGGGTGTGTATACGATGAAATGTTGTATTATTATCAAAAACAATGACAAAAAAAAAAAATTGAGATTAGTTAAACGTACGACAAATTTTATGAAAATTATATGCATAGTAAATTATTCAAGAAATATACTCAATAAAATCCCCAAAAAGCGTATTTTGAAAAAAGTTATTACGTTTCAAATTAATTTACTTCAAAAAAGTATTGATATTTTAAAAATTGTAAAAAAAAAACAAACTATTCGACTTAAATAAACGTTTTTACCATCGAAATTTGACTAAATTGTAGTAGTATGAAAACATTTTTAGCGTTGAAATTTCAATGTTGTGAAGAACTAGAATCCATAACCCGGGTTAGGTTAGGTTAGGTTATACATTATATTATGATAACTACATCTTGACCATTCTCGTGTGAACATATTGCAGATTCCACCCTCGATGTGATGGATTTATCGTTGCTTTCAAGTATCAATATAATGTTAAGAGCCAAAGAGGGAAGATGAACCCACGGCCCTTGTGAGTAGTTGTGACTTGCAGTCTATTGCGTAGTCTCTCATCATTTTTTTTTTTAATTTGAGTATTTGTTTATGCACAATACACTATAATATTTGAGCAATATCATTCAACGTAAAATAGCACATGCACTTGGTGTATCGGAAGGAAATTACAAATAACAATATATTGTGTGCCGCTTGTTATTGCCATTGAAAGTATTGTATTTATTTATTAATTGTAAGTATACATATTTTTTAATTTTAATTATTATTTAATACACTTGCCGCGTCCATGGCGTTGTATCGTCTCTCAGTGTTGTCATTTGCATATGGGGGGGGGGGGGAAACTGGGGCATTTTTCTCAGTCTAGTATTTACACCAAACTTAAGTCGGCACATTTACCTAATGAAGCCTCCTCTCTATCAAAGCAAAATAATGACCACGCCACTGAATTAAAGTCTATATAGGTAGAGAGTTTGGAAAAATTAATATAATTATTATATACCTATACTTGAGCGAGTCTCAACTCAAATTATGGTTGTGTATATATGGTATATCGGTCTTATATAGGTTACCGTCATCGGACAAAAATCGCATTTCTTAAGAATATAAATGCATAATAAGCGATACAACGCACAAGCACAGCATTGTATCACAATATATTGTATTATATAAGGGTATTTTATATACACGGTAACATGACTACGTTTGTAAGTACCTACCCACACTTTGTTACCCGCCAAAATGATTATAATTGTATAGGTATATAATAACGTGTATACATAATATATTATTAATATAATACTGTAAACATATGTATACGGTTGGGAGACTGTGCGCTGGAGGGACCAAGGGTTGGTTTTCGAGAGGTCTTGAGTACTGACGCGACGGTCCCTCTCACGTTCGCATCACACGATTTATTGGCCAGCACTTGAACCATATTATATAATATATAATAGACGTGCACGTAAATAACACCCTATTTGTAACGCACATCCTATATATACCTATAATCGGGTAAATATTTATTCGAATGTCGTGTATTATGGTACACTGCGGTATTTCGATTTATAAATACCACCGGATTATAATTTATATAGGTTGGTAGGTACCTATAATATATCAATATAATGGCCTTTCACGGATTACGATTAAACAAATAATCGATATTTATCGGATGTTGTATTATATTATATTATATTATATTATATTATATATTATTATTATTAAGATTGTAATTGTATCATCGATTTTAGAAGACCAATATTTTTGTAGGTACCTGCAGACTGCTGTGAAAACGACGGTTTAACTTTCGGCATTTTTAACACTTCTTAACTAAACTACTCAACAACAATCAGTGCTCGAATTGGGAAAAATTAAGTAGAGGAGCTGAATCTAACGATTTAAATACTGCATTCCGAGGGCGCAATTATTCAACACGGACCATACAAAAAATAGTAGGTGTACGCAAAAAAAAAAAAAATAGTAGGGGAACTCCGTCCCCTTGCGCACCCCCCCCCCCAATTTGAGCTCTGACAAAAATACAAAAATACAATACCTAATTTAGGATATTATTTGTTTGAATTCCACACGGTGCCACTAATAAGTTTATAACTTTAAAGACACCACATTCGATAACCGCTGGGTATAGATATCGTTATCACATTAATTTATAGAACGATTGACATTTTGGTAAGGATGGAAAATACATATAACAACGAATCAAGGAAAAAAAAACCAAGGCGAAAAATCCACGGAAAAAACCAAAGAATTCAATGATATGATATGATATCATTGTATAAGAAAAACGATTCTGAGCGAAAACGGTCAGTCAGCCTATGATATTACTAAGTATATTTGATGATATTATTGTGAATAAAGTAATTTATATACAACGTATTTACGTGGAGCCTTGTTTTAAATTTTCAATCCTTAGCTATAAAAGTTGAACATTTTAAACATTTTTAAGTACAAAATAGCAAACGAAAATGGTGTCGGGACCTCCTGACTGAATATAAAACCTATCCACAACTTCAAGAAGTCCCATCACTGGATGGATTCCTCACTCAAGTCATCAGTCCTTTATTTTTAATCTACTTCAACACTTACGCTTATTGTAAAAATAATATATTTACAGGTTGTGTAATAAAACTAATTAAAAAAAAAAAAGTACAAAATAATTATTAAATTTTAAATTATTTGATATATTTATGTTTTAGAGTTGCAGCAAAAACCAAAATTGATTTTCTCAAAAACAGATTTTGCGTAAAAATTCCCGTTATTCCTTAATTTTTACTTTTGACCCCCCCAAAGTACCAACTAGATTCACTTTCCTATCAAGAAAAGTTACTGTTGAAGAAAATCTAAGCACTAAAAGAGTCTTAAAAGTTTTTTATGAGAGTTTGAACTTTTAATTTTGACGAAGCTTATTGTCAAAATCTCAAATCTCCAACTATTAAACAGTAGGTCTCAGATGAAATAAAATTGGTTGCAAATTAAAGTTTTAAAAAAATATTATTGTTTTAAAATAAAAATATAATTGTATATTTATGTTTTGAATGTTTATGCATGTTATTGTTATAGACTATAGTTTGTTATTATTATATCCTAGTGTATAGTTTCATGTTGATTTGTTGTATTGAATGTGAGCAAAAGTGGTTAAATTATTTTTTCCTCTGGTGGCCCTTTTATAAAGTGTATCTTTGTAACAAAAAACTCCCTATATCAAGTACCAACCTCTGGTGATAAATGATAGTACATGAATATCTTAGTAATTAGTTTTCGATACTTATCGACAGTCATCATGCACAAATAAATACATTCGATAAAATTGATTTGAATTGTATAATGTATAATTTAGTCATATAACAACTATGCTACCAATTTAATAACTGTGACTGTATTTTTGCAGCAGTAACTGTCGTCATAAATGATAAATAGAATTTTCGAACAAATATAGACCAAACGAGAGCTATAGCATATTATACTGTAGTATTGCACTGCAGATGTCACTCGGTCATGATTATATAACTATTTTATTAGTTTGTGGACGAATGCTGCTGGACACGAGCATGACGAGTAGATGACTATTATTAACAGCTCGGACAATGTTCACAGTTCGATGTGTGCAGTTTGACGTTTAAATTTGCATCGTTATTGGTACGAAAATCCTATAGGTATATTATGCATCTATAATATCACAGGTTGTTTGAAATGGTAGAAAAAAATCACCGGACAACTTTACTGCTAGCTATATATTTTATTCATGCCGAATGATCCGACAGTTTTTTTTTTTTCATATTGTTAATGAGACTAAATGCGACTCTAATGAGTAACGGTTATTTCTTTTTCGGCGTAGGTACGGTGCAAAGACGGTGTAGCGTGCGAATTTCAACGTTTATTTTTATGTTGAACGGAATATTGGACTTGAAGACCGCGAGGTTAGCGATTTTTATGTACCTATATATACCTACAGATAACACATTTTAGTATTTCATTCACACAAGCGTTGTAGATTGTATAGCAGCTATAATAATAGTGAGTAGCTACGTATGGACGTTAAAATAAGCGCGGAAAAAATGTAATGGACTCTTGCCGTTATCCGATATATAGCGGTTTACACACACCTATGCCTATGTATAATGTATTATAATATTTACGATTGAGTATCGTACAATGTATACATTTATTAAGATTACATTAAGTATAGATAATATATAGGTACGGTGAAACCTCTAAATACCGGACACTCTCGGTGGCTGAAATTTCGTCCGTTGTTCTGAAGTGTCCGCTATAATATATTCAGAGGGTTTGAATTGTAGACGATTTGTAGGCGTCGTTCCCAAAAAAAAACGTTTGCTATTTAGAGGTGTCCAATAGGGGAGGTTTCACTGCACGCGTGTCAGGTACTATACGGAGTATTAGGTAAGCTACCCCGGTAACGGATTTGATTCGTCTTCGAGGTGTGTGTGTTGGTGGGAGGGGGGGGTAATATCTTATGGGTTTCTGAAGATTTCTGAAAGAAATTATTATTTATAGGTAGTTTATGATGTCTAGGAGGACCATGCCCCCTATGCTTCCCCCCAAACGCCGCGCCTGAGTTACTCGTGAATCCGATAAATAACTGCCGCACATCGGTATGAAAAGTTAATATTTTTAAGCGAATGGCCGCATCGGGTGATATTATTGATAGATGTATCCAACTCCGATGTATTGGTAAAAAAAAAGCGACGGGCACTGTACACATGTGAAATGTAAGTATGTCACCGGTATTATGGGTATCAAACATGATGGTTTTGATTTTTTTTTTTTTGTGAAAAGAACGATATAATATCTATTATCCACTCTTAATATATACTATTTAGATAGCCAAAGATAAATCACGCTCAAACCTAACAGACGAAAACCTGCAACATCAATTACGGTGGTGCAAATACAAGCATCTCTATTGATTTAAAAAAGCTTAGTGAACGAGTCGAGGAACAAATATCTCACTAAATAGTAATGTTAACTCCATTTTTTTTGTATTAAATGTTTTTTATTATTACTTTTATATATTTTAATTTGTTTTAAATACTCTTATAATTTTATATATGTGGCCTAATTCTGAATAAAAAAATATGTGATTATATATGGCTGATGACCTTTTTTTTTTTTTTTGGCAACCTAATGTGGCCGCAGGATTGTAATGTATTTACAAAGTGGCCCGCAAAATCATTTGGGTTGGCCATCCCTGATATATATATAGAACTAAATTAGATATACTCAAACCATAATCTACGACAAACAACATCAAACTAGATTTATAGTATATCTTAAGAATATAAATAGTACTATACAAATATGGGCTACAAAAATCAACGGGGGGGCACGGCCTCCTCCGCGAGCGGTCACGCTACAAAATCATAATATTAATAATATTAATCACAATATCATATTGATAATTAAATAATGATACACGTCAATATCACCTAATTTATTATACTTTTAACGAGCTGAGAAATTTTAATACTACTTACGTTTTGTTCGCATTCATTAATTATAATATTATTCATTGTGCATTCCATCGCAAATGTAAAACAAACAAAATATTGTTAATAATTATAATATTCTAACAATTAATAACATAATAATATATCTCAATATTGAATTAAATAATGTTATATTATGAAACTTTTATAACTTGTTATCAATAATTATTGTGATTGATTATGCTAAAAGCTAAAACCCACAAAGGTAAGCAAGCAGCAATCCAAAAATAGAATATTATAAATTATAATATTCGAGTTACCATAGTTTTCGTTGGTAATCTTGTTTAAACTTAGTAGTAACTCATGATAAGACTTTTTCGCGGGAAATCATCAATTTAATATTTAGACATAATAATATTTTACAAGGTCTTTGGCTATAGTTGAGAAACTGTTGTTTTCGTGGTTTTAAGAGAAAAAATTGCGCTAACAGATGACGTTGCTAACTCAAAAACGAAAAAAAGTGAGTTACGACACTCTTCGTTGGGGGCGTCGATATATGCGTTTTATTTAATATTTTTTTGGCATGACGTTTGAAAAGATTTTTTGTCGTGGCTTATAATTAATATCCTGACCTCTGATATGGTATGTGTCGTTTAGTATCGGTAAACCGTTTTATACAATATCATTATAGTCTATACAAAAAAAAAGAAAGATATACGCGGACGAGAGACGTGCGTGCGCTCCTCGAGCACCGGTCGGCGGCGCAGCAGACCATCATCTACAGACCGGTCACGGCAGGCGGACGGGTGGTTTGTTGATTTGACAACCCTTTGGAACGGTTTTGACGGCCGTAAAGAAAACCGAGTCGACGGCAGACACCGACCCCGATCTACGGTAATGTAGTGCGCGCGAGCATCTGCTGCCGTACACGTCACGCGGGTTTGTGTATATTATTATCATTATTATTGTATATAGGTGGGCATAATATAGCCGCGCGCAGAGGTGCACACCTGACGGACGGTCGCCGCGGTCATTAGTCAGTCAATCGACCGGTCAAGCCCTTTCTCGGACCACCCTCCGGCGCGCAGATGGTTAGGTATACGGTCCGGCGCGGTGCCGCGGTGTGGTCGATCGGTGCCGTTTATTGTGCGCGGCAGAGCGCAAGGCGGCGACACGGACACATCACAATAACATAATAACGCATTCGAAGGGAGAAAAAAGAAAGGATTTGTGTACTTCCGCGCGTGTGTGTGTAGTACTACCTTTACCTTTACGCTGGCACCCGACTCACAGCACGACTCTGCATCGTATATCCCTGACCGCGGGCCGTGTCCGATACCGCTACACCAAAAGAGCTTTCGACAAGACGAGATGTCACACCTGGCTTTTGTGTCGTCACCGCGTGCGCTGGCCGTCCGTCGATAATCTGTTCATATTTCTCTAATATAATAATACACATTATTATTATTATTATCGTTATGTGTGTACGTCGCGTCCGAGTCCGACAAAAGGTCCGTCGAGGGGTCACCTATCGACGCTCCCGTTACCAGCTATACCGCTGCAGCAGTCGTACGATATAGAATATAGATATATAAATCCGCACGCGTATACCACATGTAGGTAACCACAGGGTGGTTCACCATACTTGAAGCATGCTCGCTCCCTTTTTATTTCTCTGATAATCATGAGCCCGTCCAAATGTATTCTCCGATTTTTACCTATATAATGATATATTACATGTTTATTAACGATTATATAATTTGCAAATACTTAGATTTTTTACACCGCGTATATTATACGGTTTTAAATCGATTTCTTTTTTTGAAACGAAGACCTCCTCTTTTCGCAGTAAATTGTATGATTTTTTTTGAAAGTGCGATATACTTAAATCGAAATTTAAACGTGTGGTTTCTCGACTATTAAACCGAATGTATACATAGGTAATAACTAATAGGGATATAATTTTCCTCGATAATGGTTTTACATAAAAAAAAGTAGTTGTGTACCTAACAATATTAGTCTATGTAGTTACTATTCACCATAGTAGGTCCCTCCTACTCGTATTATCATAGTGGTCCGCATAAAAATAAAACCTGTCAACTGTTCAAACTTTTTAATGCCGAGATTCGTTATTAATATTATACTCTTCATTGCTGTACAGTATATAATATGTTACGAATTATGGACTTTTGCTCGCACATAAAAATACGCCGAAAAAAAAACAGCCGGTCGCATAATATATATACCGACGCTACCACTGTTTGGTGAATCACCACAAATATAATAAATTATTATGTGTAGGCATAAGTATAGATATTCCGCCGTCAGTTACAATACCTACACACAATACGTGATTGTACTTCGTTATTATTATATTATTATCATAATATGTGCTCTATATATATATATATACCTACCTACGTCCTACGTTGTTGACCGCTGTCGGACAAACGTACAAGGCGCGTGTGGATTTTCGTACAAAACGTTTTGTCAACAAAACCGTATTGACGTTTTGTATAATATTATACTCGGCCGGGTCCGTGTCCCGCGGCTTACGTTTTGCGGTGTATGATGGATTGGGGGGGGGGGTGGAGGAGGAGAGGATCATTGGCGCAGCTATATGGAAATATCAAAAAAGGGTGGTGCACGGTGCACACTTGATGAAACACAAACCGTAAACATTTAAACAGACGGTCCGATGTCTATTTTTGATACGCCCGTGACATAATAATTATGTATAATGCTTGAGAAATTCGAATTCAATTTTGTTACAATATCAATAGAAGAAAATGGCATAACATAAAAATTCAATACAACGATAGCGTAAAATATGAAAACGCTCATAGAGTTGTTCGTGAAGAATACTAAGGGTCTCCGCGGATGGAAACATTTTCTGGCGGCGGCATTCGCAATGTTTATGTCCAAACACGTTTGAAGTCCGAAAGACTAAATACTTAACTAAATAATTATATTGACACCGCGTATATTTCTATTATTTTCGATTATATAATTTTTTTTTTTTTTTTATTGGTCTTGAAATCTTACGATTCCTGCTTCGACTACTATAATCATAAGTATAATATTATAAACATAGTTACATTGCATTTATAATGGAGACCAGAAGAGAGAAAAAAAAGCAGTTTTGAATTAGGTAGTTATTTTGATGTTTTGTACATTGCAAATGTTGGCCAAAGTAGCTTAAGTAATTTAGTTGTTTTGAAGAATTCAATAGTGTCGGTTTCGTTGTCTGGATTTGGACCTAGGCTTGCTCCAATTTGGTGACTTATATCGAGATCCTCTCTTTGTTGATTACATAATTACGTTATCCATAAAGATGTATATTTATTATGCAGTTCGATAATAATTCACTCTTACTCGTTTACACTGCCATTCATTTTATGGCGAATCAATATATTCGTATAATTTTTTTTTGACGATCGTTTATGATATTATGTACCTGTAATAGATTGTCGTAAAATTTAAGTGTTCATAATTTATTATCGTCTCGTTGAAGTTTTTAACGAGAAGATAAAATATTTATAAAAAATGCCAATGGTGGTATAATTATATATATATATTATATATACATATATTGGTGTAACACTAAACATATTTTTAACGAACCCATGAGGTAGGTGTACTCATATTATACCAAACATTTTATTATGTAATTAAGTTCATGTTAAAAATTCGCAGCCGGCGAAATCGGCTAAAAATGAATAATAATAATAAAAAAAAAAAATCCATCGGTGTATAATTTTGATGTTAATTTACTGATTGGCCTCAGTATTGTCTACGATATAATATTATGGCCGAGACCGTCTTTCCTGAAAAAAATACCGGTCGACTATACACGACTGTAGAATGTAAACTATATAATAATATTATACGTTCAACCTCTGCGTGTATATTGGTTGTATCATGGTCGGTCGGTGTGATTGACGGCCGATAGCTAAATCGACGGATTTCGACTCGCCACCGTCGTTTTTTACACGCGCTTATCATTTGTATTAATTATATTATAAAATATGTATTTGTCTATGTACACGTATATAGACGCACGGTGTGTCGAGTAAATTGTTTTTTTCAACACCCATATTAATAATATTATTACTTGTGTAATATATCTGGACAGATCTTGTTCCCGGCATATTGTTACCGGGCATACCCACAATTTCGTCCATTTGTATAATACCTACTCCGTTTGAGTAGGTACATACCGTATAATAGCGTATTGTTCTCTATAAATATCGTTTCTTTGTGAGTTTATATGATTTTGAAACGCTCATGCCTTATCCAGTCCCACAGGAGTACGTTGATATGTAACACCGGTGTACGTTCACCAACTCGTTCTATATTATATTAATGTACACGCAGAGGTATTTCACTAGGTAAGATTATTAGGGCGTGTTGTCTACATCGATTTTTTTTCATACTTCAGTACGCACGTTGTTCGAATAATTTACGACGAGATAAAATTAATTGCGTCCGTTAAACTTAATTATTATATTATAATTACGTATTATTTTATAAGTAGTATATATTATAGGTACGTCACAATGAAGCCACATATAAGTGTTTATTATTATACGTTCGCGTTTTTTGCGGGTTCGTTATTTTTACACGTAAATGTGAGCGTTATTTTAAAGATAAAAGAAATTTGAATAAAATTTAACATTTTTCTTTCGATTAATTAATAGATTAACGCGAACGTTTTTGAATTCTTCAGAGTCATGTATAATTTGTGTAAAATACTTTGAAATGTACTTTAAATGATTTACTTACCTACATATAATACATACTTAACAATTCACCTAGATAAGAAATTAGATTTTTATTCAAATCCATCATATCGCAGGCATCGGAATCAAGAATAATCTTATATAGGAATGGTTGTACGGAATTTTTCGTATTAGATTTTATATAATAATAGGTATATCAATTTTATTATTTAATATTTTATAACCATAAATAGATCTACTATACTCGTATTTCATTAGTTCGCGTTGATTGTTGTCATATATATTGCAAGACATATTTAATTACAACTAAGTAACTTCACGTAATTTTTTTTAAGACTCAAATTGCCAATTACGAATATACAAATCAATCATAACTCGTGTATAATATTATAAACACATTTGTTATTGTGTGTGTGAATAACGTGTACCCGCATTACTTAATACTTATAGGCAAATATATTAACCCGGTATAATATTGTCTACGAACATTTTCTAGCCTAACCTAACTAGTATTGGTGTTTACAATTTTGAAGAATTAACTACACCCAGTGGTACAAAAATCTGGTTTTGTCAAATAAAATTATCTCCGAATCAGTATAATACAACATTATGGGTTAGGTATAAACAGTATTTATTAAAATCAAAAAAAAATTAAAACGACTAAGAGTAGAAGAAATTATAAATAAAGATAAGAAAGAAATGTATTCATTTTAGTAAATATTTTGAGCTTCTTTACATGAAGAAAAAACCGAAAATCCTGTCTTGACTTCCAGTTTTTTTTTTATTCCAGAAATCAACCGGTTGCACTGGATTTTAAGAATAAAGAATGGGTAAATGTTTCGGATTCTAATCGAACATTGGAATTTAATGTACGGTCGTGTCTTTTACATTACGGATGACGGGCCTCATACATTTTTTTAAAGATATTTATACTGTGTGTTGTATTTAAATTTTGGCACTTGCTAACTTGCTGCATAAACTATGATAATTATTCCGTTCCTATAATACACTAGTCACATAAAACATAAGTTTTATCACATTATAATTTATTACATTCAATTATTGTGATAAATGCGTAATAATATGTAGTTAATTAAAAATTAACATATTTGTTTAGAAAAAAACTATAGTCTATAATTACATTTATTTAGATTAGATACTATAGATATTCTATTGAATTGTAATTAAATATTTTAGGTATTATTATGGTTATTATACGAGTTATTTTAGTTATTATCGTATTATGCTGGATAGATGCGTTTATTCATGTGAGATCGAGCTTTGGGTGTGTACATTTTATGAAGTGCATGATTTCATTTTATATAGAAATACCTACCTCTATAAAAAAGGAAAAGTTACGCTATTTATAGTCATGAGATATTTTCATTTTTTTAAAAAATTTTTTATAACTATTAAATTTGATTATTTATACAAGTATGATAGGCTGACCAATGTCTCCGCTGAGAACCGTTTTTCGTATGCAATGATTTATCGTTGAATTCAAATACAACACATCCATTTCAACGACATTCTCGAAAACTACTGTACAGCAGAGAGGTACCGACGTGTTTACCTTTTTTTCATTTAAGTTTAAACCTAAATTTAGGTTGCTTTAAGAATAACTTATGCCTTATAACTTTATGAGGAACCTTATAATCAAGTGTCAAACATTAGGGCTTAGGAATTAAAAATTGAACATTTTATAGATGATCAACTAATAAATAATTTGCAAATTTTTATATTGTATCAGAATATTAATTTAAAATTGTTATAAAAAAAAGGTAGTGTCTATGACATCGCGTCGTTTAGATTGGCTTCCGATTTTTCGATTGATTTTAGAAAAGCATATGATGTTTGATGGATCTTTCATTTAAATCATTTTTACCAAACATAACATTTTGTATCGATATTTATAGAAAAGAAATTTCAAATTTCAAATGTCTGTAAATAACATAATATTAGTCTAAATATTTTGTAAATTATATTGTGAATAAAAATTTATAATTTAAAACTTAAGTAATAATGAATTGTTTTAAGTTTATATGATTAATATTTTAAGAATTACATCAAAATAGCAAAAATTGTTTTTAAATTATAAACAATTTAATACCGTAGAAAATATGCGATAGGTAAATATTTACCGTGTTACTAAGTAGGTAATAATAAAATGACTAATACCAATTTAAATATCATATGATAAATATAATTTTATAATTATTCTGATTAAAAAGGTGTCAAAATAATTCATCAATCCTTATGAGTGGTCACTTACACCACACTTCCCCTCCAATGGTTTATCAATTAATTAAAATTAAACGCATTTACCTACACATCCATTACAGTGAAACACTCAATGACGTAGACACGTGGTACACAGTACACTCGACACATATACTTATATAAATATACAATACTATAATACAACAAGTGACTTTCCCGGTTTTTGTTGTCCATAGTGTTAAGTGAATAATAGTAATAATAATATATTTTAAGAAAATGTACAAATAATACCTATTATGTTGACCGTTTAGATTTATAATCGAATAACATTTCACACCTGAAGCCATATCGTTAAAGATGTTTAAAGCAAATTTACTATTTGAATGTATAGCCGTCATAAAATTATCACGACCAACGTGACAACGTATGAAGTATAATGGTGTGTTGACAATGACAAAAAAAAAGAAAAATAAACAATTGCAATTTTTTGAGATATACCGTTAACTAACAAAGCTCGTTACATTTTTAACTTTTAAATTTCTCATGATTATAATATGTTTGTTCTGGTTCATGAGCAAAATTATGCTCAAAACAATGTGTATTTAGAAAAATACATTACGTGTATAGTAAACCAAGAAATTGTAGCCGTTTATAGGTACCTATACATACACAACTGTAAAATTACTCTCACGTATATATATTTTAGATAACGGTAGTGATAATAGTTATGATGGTTAAACTTTGTGGTCACTCACCTTTAGTACGAGAAGCACAATACGCATAAACATAAACTGTGCTGACTTCTACTAGGTACATATTCTCAGTGAATGTATTTTTTTAAATTTTGAATATTACAATGAAATGTAAATATAATATAGGTACGTCATATATTATATATATTACATAAAGAACGTATACAGTCTTTGACGTAACAAAATTGTCATTATTTCATATATATATATAAATATAACTAGTACGAACAATTTAAAAAATAATATTCCACTTATGATGCATTACTACCCCAACCATTCTATATTAAATAAATAACTCCATTTTAAGAATATGGTGAATAATTATATTTGGATGTCGTCATAACCTATTATTATTGTCAACTTCTTTTAAGACCTGTACGGCTGTATTACAAAGTTATTCTTCTAAACATTTTTGTAAAGAAATAAAACTATGGTATATAAGCACGATATAGGCAGTCCATTGTAATGTATATTGACATTTGACATGTGCCTGTAGCTCACTTATAGGTAAAATATGTATTACCTTTTTATCAATTTATTTATATTCTTTTTGACACATCCAAGCAATATCAATTGCATAAGTTTTTATTTGGAAACATAAATCTAACTAACAACACGAGACTTTTTTGATCGATGGAAATAAAATATACTGATATTTTATCATGTACATTTTTTAATATTATTTAATGTATAAAATTATAAATATTAAATGTTTAACGTGTTTTTACTAGCAAAACACATAAGATGAATTAATATTTTATTCACAACAGGGGAAATTGGATGTTCCTTATAGTAATTGTGTTATAAATAATAATTAAATAGATAATTTAAAAGTACCTTCAAAAACTGTAAAAAATAAAAATCACACATTAATCCAAACAATTGTTGTATATTTTTAAATACATCTAGATTATTTAAAAAAAACCTGCGAAGTTTCTCTGCTCTATACTTCGTTTCGTGTGTAGGTCATCATAGAGTAAGGTCACTGTAGAAGTGTTAAATTTGAACTCAATAATATATCATTGCATAAGAAAAATAATTCTGAGCGGAGACGGTGTTAAACTGTGAAAGCTAGAGACTATTTTTCTGAGGATATTTTATAGTTAATTTTTCTATTGCTAATACATTAAGTATAGGATTACTTCAAACTTATTTTTACCAAAACATCACATATTATATTATTAATTATTATAATATTATATAATATATTATTGTTATTTTTTAGTAACTTGTATAACTTAATACCCCACGTATCGTAGAACAGTTGAATAGGTTCGGTGGTATAAATATATAGCTGATTTAGAGGAGCCTAAGTACCAACTTCATTAAATTTTATACCAGAAACAACCCTCAATGTTGAAGACTGATGTATTTTTGTTTTTCCTAAAATGGTGACGTCAGATACAAAAGAAAACGCTCATCATGTTAAACATTTATCGCTCCACTCAGTGTCTCAGTAGATCTCTTACATCTAAAATTATAAAATATTATAGTTGTTCGGTAATCGAGGGGGTCTTGAGGGGGCGAAGACCCTCCAAAAGTTCGTCAAGCCCCCTCCTTTTTAGTTTTGTAGGATCAAAGGCGGCCCCTCCTTTTAAAGCTCAAATTTATGTTAATAATGTTAGCCCCCCCCCCCTGAAATTTTAATGGATTTCCGCCTATGTAGTCGTATTTCTATCATTTTTATTAATTTAGTTTTATTTAACAAACCCTAACTATTAACACCGTACCGTATAAAACCATTAATTCGATAAATAATATCTATAAAACCTAACTACGCGTATGTAACAAGTTTTGTAATGAAATATCGTATAATTTATTATTTCAGGGAGTAAATTACCTATTGGACATTGGTTATTGAATAACCAATAGGCAATATTCATTCGTTTATTAATCGTTATCATAAAAATAACTTACCACATTTATTTGTACACACCAATGACCTTTGATGATATATGTTTCGGCTTTCGAGTTTGTAATTTGTATGTATGGACTCTAGCGCGTATTTATTATTTATGTATTCATATAGGTATGAATTAATTATTGTATTCTGTATGTGGTAAAATGTACGTAGGTACCTACCTATAATCTTAATTATCCATCGGATATATATACATTTTTTTTAATCTATTTATTATACTTCCAATCAAATTTGTGAGATAAAAACTAACTACTGTAATACACTTGTACGCATAATATTAGTATGTTTTATACGTCCGATTTCGCAGATATGAGGTGTACCTAAATGGATAAACACTGTAAACATTTATCAACAACGTAAGAAACTGCATTTACGTGTCAGCTATAGGCGCGGGGAAATTCTTATACCGTCGTATTATATTATTATTAAGTAAACTTAATCAATGTCATTAGATAAAAGCTGAGTTATCTGCAATAGGTACTGCGAATTAACTAATACGATAGTACATCTTCCATTATCCATCCCTATAGCGGGTCCAAGGCCTTAGAAATTTAGAACGGAGGTCTCAAACTCAAATTACCGATGGGCCATATCGTCAAAAGTTTTTATGGGCAAAAAATTTGATGTGGACATTGTTTTTTTTTACTCGTCCAACGATAAAACTACGAAAAAACATTGAAAATAAATAAAGATAAAATTATATTATTACATTATTCCTGTTGTTATATCATTTAAAATTACAAAATTAGATACTGTTAAAATAAAATCTCGATGAAGGTATAGGTACCTACATTTTTTTAAACGTCGATTTAGTTTTATTTTTTTTTTCTTGCTCACAGATCAGACATATAGGAACAGAATTACAACTAGGTAGTAAAAAAATATGCGTACAGCCCCACTTTTCCATAAAAATTAAAAATATATCTTTCGTAAATGATTTTACATTTACCACTTCTAAGTTTTGACATTCGACGTTTTAACGAACGAGCTCGATTATATTATTTAAAAACTACACAGTATCTAAACCCTGGACATAAACCCAAATGGTTGACTCACCTACGTTTGATATAATGTTTCTTTATAGATTATTTTTATCACATAGCAATTATTACCGTGGAATGTCTTCGTGTCGGTATTTCTTCCAAACGATGCAGGATGTAAAAATAAAACATTAGGATATAAATTATATTACGTATGAAGTGTAAACCGGGAGATTTAAATCCAATTTTTTTTGGTCGTCGCATGATAATAGATGAAAAAGAGGCAATGGACATTTCCGTACGAAATAAATTTGGACTGTGGGCAATATGCGTTGAGATTTGAGACCACTGTCTCATAGACTCCTGCCGCCTTCTCTTGTATAAGCACACAGACCATGGGAATCGTTGTTTTTCCGCAGAATATATGGCAAGAGATTAATGCAACCAGATCATGTAATATTCGGCCGCATATGCCTATGAAATATCAAAATCTGTATTGGTGGTCGGCTACTCTGTTTGCTAAAGTGCTAAATACGAGGATAACGTTGAATGCAAATCGTGTATATCTGATATATTATTTGTATCAGTTGTACGCCGATAACTATGCAGTCGGGGTGGTGGAGGGGGGGGGTGCTCCGCGCCTCAAATTCGTTTAAACCGACGCGTCGCGGCGGACTCGAAGTCGCCCTCGTAATAAAAATGAAAAAAAAAATTGTCTACTTGCGGCCGTCCTCGTGTTTAATGTAATCACTCGTGAATTCGTATGTTTATGTGCGGGTAGCGTTTATGTATATAATAACAAAATGTGTGTCACAAGGGACACCGCATAGTCGTCGTCGCTGTCGTCGTCGTCGTCGTCGTCCTCGTCGTTCGCAGCAGCGCATATTGTGGACGTGCTGTGTAACATATATATTAATTACATGGAAGGAAGGAGAAAAAAGCGCGGTGCACACGTTGTTGCGGGGGGTCACGTGAGGTTCGTTGACCGGCTATATACGTACACGCGGTGTACATAGAATATTGTATATATATATATATATATATATATATATATATACACATAAGTATATTGTATGTATATTGTATCTGTGGGTAATATTAACGTAGAAGCCGTCGCCGGCGATGTGTTCACTTGTCGTCGCCGGGCGTCGTCACAAAACGCCAGCCATATATAATGTAATATTTACGTACATATAATAAACCTCAACGTATATTTATTATAATATATTGGGTATACGATATGTATATATATATATACGCCTATTATTTAACGTGTAATAATAATAGTACAACAATATGATATATATATCGTTGTGGTATAGTGTTGGACGAGAGTGTGCTCGTATAATATGTACAATGAAACGACGACGAGAGGAGGAAGGAGTGTGTTTTTTTTTTCTTCTAGTTCCGAGTTCTCTTTCTATTATCGCACGTCTTGTACACACAGCCGTCGTCGTCGTCGTTGTAATAATATTCTTCTTCTTTTTCTTCTTCCCCTCGGCCACCTCGTACCCATCGTGTTCGGGATTATTATTATTATCATCATAACTATTATGAAATTGTACCAGCTCGCGTACATTTTTCATTTCTATTTTCGTGTGTTATGTGCTATGCAGGTATACGCACACGAGGTATACTCGCCGTCCCCCGGGACATCACAATATACAATGTAACTTTATATACCTAGGTAGAGGATAAGTTAAAAGAGTGAACGTACGCGTACCCCTATAATATGATATACGTGAGCTTATGATATTAAGTAGTGTGCATACACTATATTGTAGTAGACAACTATAAAATTAATTTATGTGTTTATACTATATAATATGCCGTGTGTGTACATATATGTACATATTATATATTAAGGGCTAGAACTATATCCTATAACTAACCTCATGCAGGGTCATTCACCAAGCAAGCTCATTCCTCGCCACCGTTTTTTTTCTTTAACAATGAATTTATGTAAATTCTGATCTTTGGCATTTTTAAGTGTGCTTAAGGACCGCATATCTTCAATTATTTAAATTCTTGTACTATTTAAAAATTGTCTTGTGGCGTTTGAAACTTCTTTTTTTCAAATAAGAACCAATCTTATTTACTGCGAATTGTTAAGCAGCTTACTTTTTTTTTTAATTTTGTAAAAAAATATTGTTAAAATTCGAACGAATAGTTCCTATTATATTTTAATAGTTTAATGTGTTACCTAGAAGGGATAATAATATAATAGTCGTTAAAAACGATTTAACAAAAATCTAAAACAGAAAAAATGTACGAATCTAATAATTGTTATAATAGGAAAATTGCATACCTAGTTTACAAATTAAACAAGTGTTGATAGATTAATATTAATGATACATTTCAAATCGTCATAGTATCCCCCCCCAATCTTCCAAACCTATTATCAAAGATATATCATACTATCCTGAGTATACAAAACTAAAATTATGTTTCTCATTTGAAAAAATTGAAATTTGTATCGAAACGAAACACTCCTAAATGGTATAAAAATCTAAATTTAGATTAAGGATAAAAAATTTTAAATGTGAAGAATTGAATTACCCATAACATAAGAAATGGGGGATGAGCGATGAACATGATTGGTGCATCACTCTGTATAGTGTATATTAAATATATATATACATAGTGTTATTGTAAACAGTGTAAGGTTTATAATTATATTATTATAATCGTATATTGGTGTAGATGTTGCGAAGAAAGAGACAAGATCTCGATTCGCGCCTCTTGCGTATTATAATATTAATAATATGTATTGTTCGTACTGTTATTGTTAAATACTATTATTTTTTTTCCAATGGATTCGCCGAGAAAGATAATTCGTACCAAATTTTTCTTTCTTTTTGTTTTCCTTTCTTCCTTTCTTTGCGGATCGATGTGAGACCGCACCCGCGCGTCGCCCATTGTGCAGGACGTGTACAAAATTATTTTGGCTTTCTTTTGGCACAAACGAGCGCAGCACCCCGAGGCCGTGGCAAGGACGACACGTCGGTGAACAGCGCCCGTGAATGCCCGAAATTCTTATTCTTATTACTTCTTCTTCTCCTTGTTGTTATTATTATTATATTCGCGACCAATAAACAATGTAATCATAATTTTTGCACACAACAACAATGTTTGATATCACATGGCTTACATATTATATTATTGAATACGTGCATGCTCAATCACGGTGTTGTATCTTCTTTTACTCATCTATACTTTGAGATTCAAATACTGATTATTTTATTGTATACGATATAAGCTGCTTTAGAACACATCGTGAAATAATTATTCAATTTTCTTTCGAAACAATTATATTATTATACCTACTATAATACGTCTATACTATGTATAATGTATATATATATATTATTAGCATATATTACACTGCCACAGTCGTACCCATATCATTTGGTTTCAGAATAAATCTTACAATATATAGGCACCTTTATTAGAAAATAGTGTCTATTCATTTTTTATAACAGATTAGTCTTCTTTTATTCTATTAATCGTTCGTCAAAACGACAAAATATTAAATCTCGAACCCCCTATAATAATACACATAATGTGAGTTTATAATTTTCCGGGTTTTAATAATATAGCGATCAATAATATACTTACCTACTAGATAACAGCATAAATTACTAAACATAGCATTAAAATATTTGAATATAGCACTAATAGCATAAGTGCATAATATATGATATATTAAACAAGTAACACTAAGCAATATTTTTATTAATAATGAATTAATTTAAATTCCGATTTTTTGAATTTCTATAAGTATACTTTAGGACAAGATTTATTTTAAAATACTTATATTTTATGTAAGAACCACTTAAAGAGTGTCCAATGGCAAAAACAATTATTTTTTCAAACAAAAATCACCTAATTTTTCATAATTTGACAATCAGATGACTTTCTTGAAATTTTTTATTTATTTAAATCGAAATTCAAAGGAGTATTTTTTGAGTTATTTAACCCTTTGCACTAAGGTGTGAAGATATTATAGGATCATGGTAACGAGTTTTGAAGATAGGGGCTATGTTGATTTAGGAATTTCAGTAATTAATATTAATCTTATTAATCTATCAACATTTTATAATATTTTATACAATTTGTATCTAATCTATTATATTTAATATTTTTGTAAGCCCATTTTTAAAGATTATTATCCTCAGTATATTGCCTATTCATATTTAATAACTCAGGGAATGTCAGAATCTATATATATATAATATTACGTATATTGTTTTTTATAAACACATTTTTATACCTTAACGAATTTAATACTATCACAATAAGATATATACCTGTAATATTAATCATAACATTGAATACCAATTACCAATACAAATGCTGAAACGCCCTTCGTTAAAGTCTATACAGAATTTATACCCATGCATTTTTCAAAAGTAAAATTACATTAGATTTATATTTATTGTATTATTGTGTTTTACTAACATATCCATGCACTAGCAATAGACAATACCTAATTTTTGATGGAATAATCTGGGAGTTGCATAGAATAAACGTCAACACTTACAACACCACACATTTTAAAGGAGTAATAATAACTACCAACTCGTAATGATTATCAATTTTCTACACCATCACGTACAAATACATGTGATTTAGGTTTTTTTTATGTTTACATTTTTATTTTTTATTAAACAGTAGATATTACTGTGAAAAATAGAACATTTTTTGCACTCTTATCTAGGTACCTACTTAAAAATACCTATGCACTATAAGAACATTTTTATTTAACCAATTGTAATGTAAGGAATAAGATAAATACATGATATATTATTATATTAAATTGTTGAAAAATTTTAATATGACATTGTGAATTTTGTATCTTAAAGTTGTTGTGTCGGAGTTTTAAAAAGTTATATATATATAATATATATAATTGATAATAAACGTATAAAATTATAATGTAATTTAATATTTGTCTGAATAATTTTGATAATCATTATACATTTTAAAAACATTTTTTAGCAGATTATTTTTAATTTATACAAATATGTGCATTGTGCATTGTGCATACGCGTGAAACCATACATTTTGTTGTCATATATTAATAAATTAATTTGTATTATCATCGGATTGTCGTCTATGAACCGACTTTTTAGTTATTAGTACAAATACAAAAATGTTCATTCGAACATAGGTATTTGAACAACACATCAATATGTTGGCTTTTTTTTTTTTTTATCATAAACGTAAACCGAGATAATTAATTGAATTTCTAAGAGTATTATATAAACTATATAGCAATGAAAAATAAAATAAACTTCACATCGCACAAATACAATATACCACGGCGAATACCTGCCCAGAAATGCGTATAGGTATAGGTACACATAAATACTATTGGCAGTATAGTTTCAAGTTCAAGTAAAGCGTATATGTTCATTCATCATATGTTTTCTTAATTACATAAAACGACAGGTGTATATATCACTGTTCCATTGTTTTGTGTCATTACCCTTGTGCTAGTAATCTTGCTAGGGTATTGTTTATATGTGTACACCGCAACATAATATTATTATACGTGATTGTAAAAATCCATAATGTTTGAACTTTGAAGTCTGATAGTGCTGCAGTACAAACTCGGAATGATGTTCTAAAATATATTACGACGGACATAACGATTGACAGACATAATAATATAATCTAACCGTACAATCATAGATGGAAGGATAATATCTTACACGTAATTAGAATATGATAGCTTTTATCATTTATCATGATAATACTCGTTCAGTATAATCATGCGCAGCAAACGTACAGATCATTATTGTGCGTTAAAGTTGTGGACAAACTTTCATAATTTATAACTATAATATTGACCTTATATAATACATAACACATCTGTATCAGTGCTTTCAAAAATATTTTATGAGTTAAACACGCGTTATGCCGTCGGGCACATGATAATTTTGCATTTTTATCTCGAGGGGCTTAACTTTGTAAAATTCTATACAAATTCTACGTCTTCGTGATATTTATTAAGACCTTCAGTGTGTTTTTTGAAACGATATTATACGATATTATACATTTTCAAAATGTTCGTGAATTTGACGATTTTTCTCAAAGTAAGAACTTAAAATCATAATAAAAAAAACTTATGTAAATGTACTTTCAATATTTTGTAAGTGCTTCAACAAAATACAACTTATGATAAACCCATAGAATTAGGGTTAAAATTATAGGGGGGGGGGGCTACAGCCCACATAAAAAAACTATTTATTTAAAATAACCCATAGGGGCCTTATATCTAAATCAATAGGGATATTTTTCGGGCGGTTAAATCTTAGTCAGAGGACTAAGTTGAGTTGACAGAGAAATTATGTATTAATTTGAAAGGAGTTTTATTTATAAACAAAATTGTTGTAATGTATCAAACGAAAAAAAACGCAAAAAAATTAGAAAATGTTAAATGTTTTTAATAATAGCACAACAAATTTAGAAATACATATTTTGAAAATTATATCGTTTCTAGAAAATGCTATTTAAAATAATTTAATGAAAACAATAGGTGAAGAAACCAGATTTTACGTAAACACTTCCATTTTTTCTGAATTTGTGTATTGATTTTCCCGGTTTTTTTTTAAAGTACCAACTAGATCTAATTCACCTGAAACCACCCTCGAAGTTGATGATTTAATCATTTTTACTCCCTAAAGGTAACGTCAGACGAAAAAGAAATCTTCACATCGTTGTAAAATCAATACCTAACCTTATACATGGCTCCGCTTAGAATCTAAAATTGACAATAACATTATTTTAACTTAGTTCTTGGAGTAAATTTTATGATTGTAATGTAACCATTGGGCTACCAGCTCGTACTATTAATAAAATAAATAAAGTAAAACAATTTTTAAACGCATCATTCATTCTATAGAATGTTCAAAATCAAAGATCACGGTGATAGAATTTAGACCCATTGATATTTGACAATGATATCTTTATAATATGTTGGGAATATAATAGATGCCCCTTGTCCTTTGTACCTTAAATCCGTGATAATTTACTAACGTATGGTTGTCTACTTCGTACAAACAGATTGTTATATTTATTATGAAATTCTCAAATGTATATTGTTTATTGGGTTTTGGGTAAAAGTTATCGGATTTATTTTGCGGGTTTGTTTTGTACAAAACGCCGCGATAAACGTTTGAAGTTTGAATGGCCGACCCTGCGTTCAATAATATTGTTATTCACCACTAAGTCTTAAATTGAGTTCAGGATTGTTTTCTGTGCATAAATACTATTTATTATCTAGTAAATATAATTTTATTTATTATAACAACATTTCTTTCTAGCTCTGGTGCATCATTCGAAGATATAAAAAAAAAACGGGTAAGTGGATGTCGCACTGCTGTACAGTAGGTTACAAGTGGGTCAATGTATAATGGATTGTATATTAAATTTGAATTCAATGATATAATATCATTGTATAAGAAAAACGATTCCGAGCGAAGACGGTTGGTCAGTCTGGATATTTTATATTGTTATTATTCATTATAGCCTGAAGTACACGCAGTTACATGTAAGTTAAATTAATATTATAATATCATATTTTTTTTATTCGTTTCTATAGTTTTTCCTATGACGTTAAATAATTATTGAGAATATCAAAAAATTACCTCTCTAAAGTACCATCTTGATCCAATTTGCTAAAAGATAAGATACTATATGTATTGAAATCGAAGCACTCCTTCTGGTAGAAATTTTAGGTAGAAAAAAAAAATAATAAAACAAATACCACTGTAAAACCTTAGCTTACTCGCTGATCGCTCCGCTCAGAATCTAAAATAGAATCTATATTAAATTTATAAATATTTTTACTCAGTACTATTATACCACTATACTGGTAAGCAAATTTTGATTATTCACTATATGTATGATAAAATAAAAATATATTTTCTTTGTAACCTTAAAACTCTTTTTAGGAAGTTTTAAATTGAAAAAGTCCAAGATATTACTATATAGTAGGTACGTAATTTCACTATAATATAGTCAACAGTCTTACATTTTGAAATCTATATTAAAAATAAAAATATTATCGTACCAACTACCAACATGAGCTAATTATGGGATTGCTGTAAACATCTATATCTCCCTAATTTATTTATATCATTAAATATTAATAAAACATAAGAAACTATGTGATGAAATTAATATGATAATTAATTAATGTGATAAATATGTATTGAAATTAAATGATATTTTATCACATTATAATATTATAATTACATTGATATCATGAAATACCATTGTATAGAATTACGTATAATTTATGAAATCTATAGCGTAATACTAGGTATTATTGTATTATTATCCACGGAACCTTTTTGAGATTATAGAATACAATACAGAATTTTAGTATTGAACAAATTCCGAAAAAAAAAAAAAATAATACTATTCAATACTTTCATAAGCCGACAGCTGAAGGTACCTGCTTACGTATTTAAAATACCTACACGATAAATTTATATTATATAGTATTAATTTTAGTGAAATATGTCGGTATGTATATTATAATATAATTTTGTACTTAATACAATATTATTAAAATATACAAAATTAATATGTGTCATAGCCTCATAGGTTTTACATATATTTTTATGAAGTCACCCGTTTGACTAAAATTATTGTCAACATTAATTATGATAGTTCAACGTACATATTATTATGGGACCAAACAATTTTGTTTTTAACAATTGTAGGTACCTACGTATGTTTAAGACATAGGATTTATACTTATTTCCTAATGAAGGACGTGTTGTATTTACACTATCGTCTATCGTCGTCCAGGTGGTTATTCATACAATTGATTCATCGTATAGGCATTAGGCATATTTATAATAATTTACTCCGGAAGAAAGAATGCATTCAATATATTTGAAATAAACGTCATAAAATGTTATATTAATTTATTGTCGCCTGCAATTTTGACGAGTTTCAGAACAGACATTTTAAACGAACGCAGAACGACAGAATATCATACGTACCTTTGTCTGTTTGCTGACAGCTAGTATATAGGTAGGTAAGGTATATTAAAGAGCCCACTTTAAATCGGAAGTTAATGAATTATCAGACAATGCGGGTCTAATGAAGTAAATGCAACTAGGTCACTGTTTTAAATAATTTTTGCTTTTCATTTGACGTAATGACGCCTTGTTAACTGTATTTGACACATGTTAAGTACATACAGTTGGATAATGTACTATAGTGATGGAAATATCGGAAATCGTAGTTCTTAAGCAAATACAAAAGAAAAGACAAAGAAGCCTACCCCTCTCGGTTCTTATGCATACACGTCGAATGCACTTGCCAACCTAACCGCAGGTAATTGGCCGAGTCATCAGGATTAAAACTAATCAGCAATCACGAAATAAAACAACCTGTAATTTAAAAATGTCCGAATAAAAAATAAATTAATACTCATTATTCAACGATTGCTGTATTACATCTGTACAGTAGAAGCCTTGTGATTTTCGTTATATTCATTTCTGTGTGTATTCCAATTGGGAATTTTTTTTTGGCAATGGTTTTGCGTATAACGAGTATAAAAGTTACATATATATTCATCACTATATATGGTAGTAGGCGGGGATATTCCGTACTTAATAAAGCCAAAAAGTAGTTTTTAATGATACAGTTTTAGCGTAGGACCATTAATTTACTACTATACAAATAAATGTAATCAATCATAATTTATTCTAGCCATATAAGTGTACACATTATTATTGTAAGACTAAAAACATTGATTGAATATGACTCGAGTGTTTGAAAAAAATAGTTTTATTAAAATTAAATCATATACGATTAATGTGAAATAATTAAGTTTAATTAAGTTATGGGTTGATTTCAGTGAATCAAATTCTATATTTTTTTTCTAATATCTATTTGTACTTGGAAGTTCGTAATATTATTACTACTTATATATATATAATTAAAAACGTATTAAAATATATGTAATTTCTAAATACGTGCGAAACAGAAATTTATATTTTAAATAGTTATACTCTTGACTGTATACATATATATTTCTTAATATTTTAGTATGGCATAAGACATGCGTCGTACGAATGCGGTATAGGTACTTACATTATTTTTTTTTTAGAAATTACGTAGCTTACAAATCCATAGACAACAATAAGACGTTCTTCAGTATAATTAATCGTAGATGAAATGGTGAAAATTAAGACTACCATGACGCCATATCAATTACAAAATTAACGACCAACGTTGCACAATAATACATGACGTGTGCAACGTGTTATCATATATGTACCTATATAATAATACAAGTCGTAAATATGGTTAACGGATGCGTTGCTGCTCACTGGTTTAAGGGCTAAGGCACACAATTAAGGGTGTTAACGTTCTTCACGTCCTTACAGGTCCACAGCCATTATGTATATGACAATATGTTGTCATTATATTATGACTTGTCGGTTTGAGAGCGATAAATATTGCGTGTGCACAATGCGCGTACAGGGACCTCATAATACGACGTCATAATAATATGCTCTTGTAATATTTTACCATCGTATCTTCAGAATAATACGCGTGCGGTGGGAATCTATGGTATACGACTGAACGCACAATATTATTATAAAAGTTTATCGATGCACGCAAAAGACAGATACATTATTGTACTCAGTCGTTTCATTTAAAGATATACCTAATACACATGCAGCACACATAGCTATATATATATATAGTCCTACACATGTGTAACATTATTATGTGCACAAAGCATTTACACATTCATTGAGCGGGGGGGGGGGACTTCCCGAGTTTCAGAAAAAATGTTTAAATGCTCTCGGTGTGTATATTCTCACCGTAAACGTGAATGAAAACCTGATAAATTTGTTGCGGGTACGCAGTCTTGTAAAAAATGCTTTTATTTTGTATTCGGATTACGTACCTATTCGAATAAATTAGTATTGAATTAGTATTTGAATACGTTTAAATAAATATATTCGGAATGCACATTTAAATATTCGGAAAAATATTCAAATACTAATAGAATATAGTTTTTCCCCCGCTAATTTTTGGTTGGAAATTAACGTGGGTCAATCTCGTTTCGTTCAAAGAGAAATACTATATTGTTTGTAACTTATAATGTGCCCGTTTTTTATTGGGAAAATTGGTTTTGTCACATATATAAACTATTTTCGAGTTCAAAAACGATTTGTTCTGAAAATGTATTCGAATAATAATAATATTCAAAAAGCATTTAAAATAGTATTTGATTACTTTACAAGACTACAAAAATGTTATACACACGCGGCATCATCATGTTTTACAATTTACGATGAGGAATATTACAGTTAATCCTCCCCGATATAACAAATTGTCAGTTTCCTCTAAAAAGCAAATTCCGAGCTACGCCACTGGTAAACGCAGATCATGAACACGTTATAATTTCGCGTGCGAGTTAATAAAAAAAAATTAATTAGTTTTTCTATTATTCAGTTCATTACTCGGATAGCCATCGCGAATTTGACATTTTCGATTTATGGCGAGAATAATTCAAAATGTTCGACGTTTTTTTTATCTAGGCACTACGAATAGAAGATTATGCATCACACATAACATATAACGCGTGGTGCAGTAAATGGAATTACAAATACTAGAATACGTGTGGCGTATTAATTTAAATTGTGTGAAATACCAACCACATTGCACTGTCAGCTGGCAATGTTTGCAGATGACACCTCATTTGTATCACAAAACATGGAAGTTAGTCCTAAATTCCTAACAGTAACCTAACCTTACATTGAACATGGTTACATTGGGATAATAAGTCCAGGCGAACAATAATTCCGAAGAAAAACAGTCATAGGAAAAAAGAAATAAGAACAAAGTACCAAAAGTCCAAAAATAAAATGAAACAGATTAAAACTGTGTTACCTATATAATTACTCTATTGGAAATCACAACCAATTTATTTGCTCAGTAAATGTCCTATATAATAATTATATCGACATAGAATATTAGAATATGTTTAAAAATGTTAGACATTACGGGAGATATAGGCATTAGGCACAATATAATATTATAAAACACATAATGAGACAACATATTTATGAAACTACCTATTGAATGTTATGACTTATTGTATTGGGGGACGGAGTGGCCGAGCGGACTAATGCGTCGGTTGCGACGCGCACCGACGCCGGTTCAGAACCTCGGCTGCGGGCGGCTTTTTTCTTCGGGCAAGTCATGGTGTCCGGAGAGAAGTGCCTCCATCCCCCACCCGGGCGTGGCAGATACCTACGGGTGACCACTAAAAAACACACGTTTTTAAATCTACTGTACCCCCCTCATAGTTAAGAACCACCCAAAAGCCTAAGTTGCCGCGGGTTAATTGATAAAAAAAAAAATGCATTGTATTATGAAAAAAAGTATATGGGAGGATGTAGTGAAGAAGGACGTGGAAGAACTATCAGGAGGAAGTGAT
The DNA here is from genome assembly GCA_008086715.1 of Sitobion miscanthi. Taxonomy (NCBI): domain Eukaryota; kingdom Metazoa; phylum Arthropoda; class Insecta; order Hemiptera; family Aphididae; genus Sitobion; species Sitobion miscanthi. The sequence continues at coordinate 3,276,061 of CM017802.1, read as the reverse complement.
TGGAAGGCACGAGCAGTAGACCGAGAGGGATGGGAAGCTGGATGTATGATGGGATGGTCATAGAGGCCGCAAACACCTCCCCCCCCAAAAAAAAAAAATGAAAAAAAGTCGGAAGTTATTGTACCAATTGTAGTAAATATTAATATAATATACAGTTTTAATCTATTTTATTTTATCTTTAATACTTAATAAATAATTACTTATCAGTATTTTTTCCCCCGATTTATTTTTACGTATACCATGACGAGTTATCCTTGTGGTTCAGATGAAAACTCATACTTCAAATGAAAAGGGAAACAAAAATATTTAACTCAAAAGAACGTATAAATCCAACTTTAGGATGGCAATTTAGTATGGCAAGGATACACAATGATGAACATTTCGTATCCCTTATCAAATCACAGATCAATCCTGTAGATGAAATATTCTTTATTGTAGATTTTATACGGCCATAAGTTTCCATTTCAAAATCGACGAAAAATATCCGAATTCAGGTCGAAACCGTCGCGCCTATCTCAATAAGGCATTTTCCAAGAAGGTCATAATACGAAGAGCAATATGCCGACAGCTTATGAGCTAAAATAACGACTACGGCCCACAAGTATGTGTACCCGAATATCGTTATTGTAAATGTAATTTTATGGTGAGTATAACGTCGACACAATTTATCGAATGAAAAAACCTAGTGTAAGCCTGCCCCAACAACGCGGTGCGTTCAAATCTCTCACTCGAAAAACTTCTACGCTCATCGATCTCACCGGTCCGGCACTTTGTCCACAGCTGCAGCTATAACCAACAGAAAAAGCGCGTAATACGAATTTAAAAAAAAAAAAAATAACAAGCACAACCGCACTAAGTATGCGTGTGGAGCGGCGGCAGCACCAGACAGCGGCGTACAGTTTAAGGGATGATTTCCGCGATAGACCGCATACATCATATTATTATCGTGCGGTGCGGCGAGGACGATGTCGAGTGCATTACGTAGGTTCTCGCGTTACCACCTGCAACAGCAACAGCCGCTCTAGTTATATATTATTATTATTATTATATTTACTTCCTGGTGCGTGCGTATACGAACGGGGTTCAACGACTGTGTGTGGTTCCGACAAAAATACGTACAAACACACACAAACTCCGGCGGCGGCAGAGGCGGCGAGGGACGAATACGAGTTCCACGAACCAGGAAAAGCTGGGGCCTGCACAGATTGATCCGGACGACGGCGGCGGCGGCGGCGGCGGTTAGGTGACCCAGTGTCGAGGGAGGACGAAGCGTTGGCCGCCGGACGCGTCGGTTTGTCGGTGGCGCGCGGGTGAGCGGTGTGCGCGCGCACGACGCGTTGTATTATATACATATTGTGCTACACGTGTGTGCGATGTGAACGCGACGACCGCGCGCGGCCGCAGCCGTCTTCTTCGTCTTCTTCTGTTCGCGACCACCACCGCCGCCGCCACCATTGTCGCGGTGGAGGAGCAGTCGAGGCCAACAACCTGACTAGTAGGTCACAGTGGCACGATGGTCGGCGGCCGCCCGGCCGTTGACTCACGTGACGTCACCGGTGTCCGACCGGGCGGCGGCTCCCTTCTGCGCGCGCGGACCGCCCGATCGTTCGTCAGCTCGTACGACTTGCGCATCCCGCTCGACGAGCTACAGAACACAACAATACGTACCTATACAACATTATGTAACTATAATAATATTATATTCGCACTCGCTTGTATAATATAATATTATTGTTATTGTCGTCGTCGTCGTTGTTGTTGTTGTTCTCATTGTCGTTGTCGTCGTCGTTATAATAACCTACCTCGTGTATGCGTGTCAGTAAGGAATGCCGATAATATAGAATCCAGCGATTTGTCCGCGACTGTCCGCGGGCGTAACGACGACACAGCGCCGAGTGTGTGAACGCGTAATAAATGTTGGGCCGTAATAATATTATTATAATTTTATTGTCCGGCGAGAATTTCGTCATACCCGCCGGCGGACGGGCCCGGCGGCGTGCATAGCGGGTCACGCGTGACGCTCGTCGCCGTACAATAGGACTACGACGACAACGGTTTCGCGGCGTTTTCGGACGCCGCCGCCGCACATGACAGTATTAATATTTTATGCCGATTGCCGATTTGTCCGGTGTACCAACCACTATTACAGTATTACCACCCCAGTAGCTAGGGGTGCAACACGTAACGTCCGATCGGTTTGATTTTAAATAAAATATATCATTTTATTATGATCTACCCCGTCAGTATAATATATTTTGTGACCGGCATGCCTGCAGTGTTGTTGTCACGCCTGCACCGAAAGTTTGATATTCGATGCCGCCGGTTGAAGCGATGGACAATTATACCTTTTCCGTCCTCGCCACGCACAACATGATATACTATTTCGATACATATGCGCGCCGAAATACCAAATGCTCATTATACACATAGATAATATATTGAGCATAAGATAGTATGATTGCACACCCACCGATAAATACCGGCCAGTTGTGAAGCATCGCTGCAGAATTTATCATTACGTATGTGTATAGTCTTGAACAGTTTTATTCTATGATATATGTGTATATTATATACATACCGTTGTCTCCTTGAAGAATAAATAACAATAAATGACTGCCGTGGCGTTCCAACAGAAAACCGTCCCGAGGGTACAAAGGCGAGCGGGGCCCACGTCCTGCAGGGCCACTCGACATGAGACGGGTTCACGCGAATTTTCGAGTTTCTCGATGCAAACCAAACTCGATTGCGTCCAATATTGAAACACCTATATTACAGCGCTTCTCGTGTCCAACATTTCGTGATGGTTCAGACGTGAGCACTTCGGGGGGTGCCATTTCGTGTTTAACGCGCAATCTAAATGAACTCGGGGAAGGATCCTTGTCTCGGTCAAGAGCCGGTCGAAGATACCGTGTGACAAGTCGAGTGGTTCGACGCAATTATATTATACCTGCATTCTATGTGCATTACAGTATGTGTCATCACTCGTCTTGCGTTTTACGACGTCTACATAAATATAGGTACAATTTAAATTTTTATAATTCGTCTGTGGGAGTCGGCCAAAGTTACGACAAGGAGTTTGGTACCAGCCCCTTTCATCACTCGTAGGCTATATAGCATAAGTCTTAATATTATGTTATGTTTCCAAAGTATAAACTCGTCCAACCTGATACATATGTCAAAGCTATAAGTCAAACAGCACACGGCTGCACTCCATAGATATGTCTTTATTTGGTTTAAATAAAGGTGTAATACCTTCTTATTACACGACATTTGGAAAATAAACCATTTTGTTAGGTTATTGTGGAGTTACGTCGTAATATTATAGTACTTATACTATACTAAACCTTTATGTGGCTGAATGTATAAAATATTATACCGTATAATACATCGTGATTTCAACTGTGTAAAGTTTCATTGGTCAACAGTTGTAGGTACCTATAATATATAGTTTAAGAACCGATAAGAGCGGATTTTTATAAGTTCAAAAAGTTATTTAGAATTGAATTCATTATGAATGCATTTTATGAATGAAACAAATATTGTGTCCATAAGAGTTTATAATTTATGTAGATTTTACCTGTCACTGGATTTTCGCGCAATTGTTTGAAGGGGCTTAGCAAGTCCAAATTAGCTAGGCTAACCAAAACTGCTCCCATGCACGAGTAGAACAGCGTCGCAAGTCCAAGATTTACAAAATCGGACGGAGAAAAGAAACTTCACGAATCCGCCGAACGACTAAATAGTGTTATGCTATAATATTACGATCGTTCGTAAAATTATATTGCCAATAATGGTGCGCAATATCATTATGTATTATGTGGTACTCAAGACTGAATAATTTAGTTGATCGATTCAAATCGAATACACAGCACCAAAGAACGGGAAAACACTTTGGCCCGTTCTGTAGATGCATCATAATATTATGTGTAAAATATATTTAATATACTATCTTAGAGAAATACGTGGAATTATATATATATAGAATCCGCGGGCGCTTCTGAAGTAAGGTTTGAATGTGCAATGAATATTAAAAAAAAAAAAAAACACGTAAAACTGTTTGTTTTTATGTTTGTATACATATATGATATGCACGGATACAAGTTAACGGTAAATGTAGATTTAAATGGAGATTATGAAATTTAATTGAGTTGAATATACGATTAGCAATTTCGTATAAACAATAATAAATTACGATGCATCAAGTATTATTGGATATCCACACCTGCTTCGTCCAACACATCTTAAATTCTGAATACGAAACGAGTCGTGTACTGATTTTATAATAATATTTTTATTATATTTTTCTGTGAACACTTTTTCTGATGCCTAGATGAATCACGACTTATCGTTTAAATCTTTTGAGAATCAAGTCCGATATGGTGTTTTGAAAATGTCGTTGTCATTTTTAACAACACAATTACCTACTCTATAAAAACGATGAAAAATATCATAAAAAAAGTCTCTATAGATGGGTATTTGAGCAAGTGTGGTCAGTGGTCACCCATAACTACGTTCAAAGTCGACTATCCAGAGCCACTATATAATATGATACATATTGCTGAGCCTAGGCGAATGCGAAGTGAAATTATATATTGTCCAATACTATTATAGGTTATTGTTTCATATTTGGCCTTTTAAAATTTTCTTTTACAAAGAATAGTATTAGTAAATTTAAAGGTTAATTTTTAGGTACCTAGGTACTTAAATATATTATTATACCCATTAAGTTATTAGTCAACTTTATAAGTATTTATCAAGAAGTAAATCTCACATTACGTACTCGTGTAAAAGTTTGACATATGTCATAACTAATGTAAATTACTTTATTGTCTCGATTATTTAAAAATATAATTTCAAATTTCAAACATTTAAAGAATTATCAAGTAGTGTTATTCGAATCATGCGAAATTGTGTTCGAATTCGAAACCAAATACATATTATTAGTCGCAATATCAGTAACATTAAGTCATTAGACGGATATGTATTTAAGTTATACCAAGTACCAATGTGGAGTCCTTAAATGGTTATTACTTATTATGAGTAGTAATAGACAATAGTAACTACACTACAAATTTTCTTTTCTTTTTTTTTAATTTAAAAGTAAAAATAAAATGACCATAGACATTTCTCTCGATTTGTAATATCTAATAAAACAAGTAATACATCATCTACTTCCTAGTATAGTAATAATTGAATTAATATTAATAAGTCAGTAAGTATTAATAAGAAGTATTAGTTTTTTTAACTGTTATAAATAAAAAGTAGTTTATAAACAATTATATTATTATAACATAGAATTTGTTCTATGTGTTCGTGCTTTCGTGGTCATATAATATATGTGTGTTCATAGTTTGCTTTAATCCCATGATAATTATTTCATCCCAATTATATTTTCTCGATCATATATATAATTGAAATATTATATTGAATGTTTTATTAAACTGCGTCGATACTGAAAATAATTGTTTAGCTTTAAATTTCAATTTAAACGTATGAATTAATAATTTTGTACTATTTCAATAAATCTAAAAGTCATATATATATATATTATATGCAATATGGTATTTGTCTATTATCTATATTCTATAGATGTATAATATATAATATTAGGGTGATTTTTTTTTAAGCATGCTCGCCCTAGTTTTATGCTTAAATTATACATATATTCAAATTCTGATTTTTGGGATTTTTAAATACACTTGCTTGATGAAGACCATAATATTTTTGTTTACTTGATATTTTTTGTACCACTCAAGGATGATCTTGTGACAATACGAAATTCAGTTCCTCAAATAGGAACTCCCCTTTTTCATTTTTCATTATTAAGCAGATATTTTTTTGAGAATTTCGTTGTATCTAAATTATGTTTTTGAGTTATATGTCTTTGTGTATAAAGGATATAAAGCCATTTTTAAGGATCATTATCCTTAGTATAAACATTTTAATAACTCGGTAACTACTCATTATAATTTTGATTTAGATACATCATCATTTTCAAGAAATTCATCCGCTAAATTATTTGCAGTAAAGGGGGGGGGGGGAGGGTCTCATTTAAAAATAGAAGTTTGTATCTCTAAGACAGGACACTCTTTAAGTAGTACAAAAAATATCAGCAATTTGAAAATATGGTCTTTAAGCAAACTTAAAATTTCTAAAAATTAGAATTTGAATAAATGTACCATTAAAAGGAAAAATGGGGGTGAGCATGCTTAAAAAATCACTCCGTATATTATACACACATACTGTTATACCATGACAACATTACCACAAATTTGGTGACTCGTCTCAAATTAAAAATTTGATTTTTCAGAATATATTAATATCTACAATTTAATAGTTACTTATAAATTTTAAAAACTTTTCCTAAAATACTACATTCATAGTTGTCTTTATGAATTATGAATAACCTACCTATACCCAGTACCTATACATGTGAGTTATTACTTATTGCGTTGTCATCGTCCAGCATTTTTGTTTATCGTTAAAACAATATTATGCAGCAATTTAGGTAATGTATTGGGTATAATATTATCGGTCGTAGCATTGACAAAGATGTAATGCAATAACTATAGTATCTACCGCATTCTGTCGTTATTGATTTTTAACCAAAAATGAATGTTATTATTCTTCGTGGACTATATAGTAACCTACATATCTATACGTTTTTTGTATTAAAAAAAAAACAACATATTTGATGATAATGTACATTCACTTTCTACAAATCGTTGAATACCAATTTAGTTCGAGATTCTTATAAAATATAGTCACAGTTTATGCCATATTGACAATCGACATTATACTACAACGAAATCGATCTAATTTTACAACTAAAAGTTGATAATATGACACTCGGAATAGCTGAAAACAATATAGTCATCTTTAAATAAATCGTTTCCGTACAATGATTTTACTATTGTGTTACGAATATTCCAAAACAAATCTGATTATTTTTCTCGTACAACAACTGGCAACTGTCTTTTTCTGCATCTCAGACGATTAAATTACATTTTTTTTTTTCATTATTATTATCAAAATGTATTATATATATATATATATATATACATATAATGATAATAATAATAATAATAATAAAATACAACCGCCGTATCATATAATGTAGCTGATTCATCGTCTGGTATATATAGTGTATAGGACATATAATACATCTATATATATATAGATAGATATACACCCGCAACGTCGTTTAAATTTCTCATGCAGAGGGTGCAGAAAGGGTTAAAACGAACACAAAAAAAGAAGCAGCCAGGTAAAGGGTTAATAATTTTCCGTCTGCAACAAGGGACGGCGGGTTTGCAGGTACGTGTGCGTGCCATTTGCAGCGTGCAGTGTATATACCTATATAATATTATACACCTATATACATAGATACATATACATGCATATAGATATACCTGTGCGAGAGGTCCCGTAATCTCGGGGGAGACGTCAAACTTCCGCGTTCCCTTTCATCGTGGGAACAGTGCAGCGCAAGACCGTCGTCGCATTTAATCATGACCCCGCCGCCACACCCCCGTATTATACACACGTAGGTATTGTATGTAGGTATATAATATTCCTATGTATAACCACCTATCGTAGGCACACACACACACAATCAAAAGAGAAGGGAATAAAAAAACTGAAGTTTTCTTTAATGGTCTTCATTGAACACCTGTTTTTTACGTGTATTTTTTTTTTTTTACACTCTGATAATGGGATCAGGGAAATTTATATCTAGTTACTTCCTTGTATCATAAAGGTTTTAGGTTTGCATGAGAACAGATGGTGCAACGGTATCGTACACTGCGGCAGCGACGATAGTGCACACATCCGCGGGTTATAATATAATAATATAATATTGTACACAATATTATTAGATTGTTTACGATTACTGTCTTATGCACGCGATGTTTTACTGCCGAACAATAGTGTTCTTTTTTAAATATATTATCATTTCGGAGACTCCGGACAAATTTCAGATGTCTAGATCATACGATATTGATAGGTATGCATTGGTGGTATTTGATTTTCCATCCGCGAGAACCCGTTAAACCTATATAAATATACGAGGTTGCAGGTTGTAAAAATATTTAGTATATTATGCAATAAAACTTCGAATTGTGTATAATGGACTTTTTAATAACTGAACTTCGTGTTCATACTCTTCGTCTAGGTAATGCATTTTTAATTCTAGAACGGCTTTGCAATTAATATTTACTTCAGGCGCGGTTCTAGGACTAAATTTTCGTATGTAACAGTACATTTATAATTAGGTCTTAACTGCAAATAATATTCCTGCTCCCCCCACCCCCGCAACATTTTCTGAATAAAATATTTATATGCTTATAGCCTCCACAAATATTTTATTAGTTTATAATATTAGCAGTAGGTACATTAGTAGCTTAACATATTTATAATATAATAAAAGGTGGACAATTTGGTACCGTTATAGTTGTCGAGCATATCATTGTAATGGATGAGTTATATTTGAATTCAATAATAATTCATTGCATAGGTACGAAAAATGATTCAGTTCGGAGACGTTGTGTCATCCTAGCATACGCTTATAAATAATCAAATTTAATAGTTAAAAAAATTAATACAAATTAAAATGTCGTATGGCTATAAATAGCTCAAAACGAGTCAAAAGAGTTTGGACAATTTTACCATGTGTGGAAAATGATAATATAAATATTTGGTGAAAATGTTACGTGTATACGGTATTATTCGTTTTGGGATTACAACAAGATATCAAAAATCGATTAATGGGAATTCGTTAAGTACAATATACTTGTATAAATTTTAACTTCACAATCTTATATAATTTAATAGAGAAAATCGTGTTTTACATGCAAAAAATAGGAAAAACAGACCCCCTAGCGAATGGTGTCGTTACCTATTCCGTGCTTCCGATACACTATCAAACTTACGTCGAAATGGCACAAGTGGTATCACCTTATCTTCTCTACAGCGTGGCTCCCACCCTTTGATCACAATGGTTGTATTTGATCTAAGCTCCCACCAATCTCGAGTACCTATCAACGGTAGAAGCGACATTACCACGACATTGATAGCTAGTGACTACCAATTTCTCACCAATGTAACGATAATAATATAATTGTAAATCATCATAATAATTTAGCAAAAGATAAAACATAATATTTTTATAAAAAAAAATTACATTTTTAACGTAAGGGGCACCAGAGATTTTGATATGGGCAGCTGCGATAGAACGATGACTGATTTACTTATAGTCAATCTTGAAATTCAAACAAATTGTTTGGCGAGTTTATATTATGTACTAGTACCTAATTTAGTAGTTACCTACTACTTTACAGATAATTTTTTAATTTTTGTAGTAAATATGTGTTATATTATGTATTGTTATGTTATTATATATAATATATTTTTTATAATTTATATTTCACTCGTTTAATGATAAAGTATAATATGTAAATATGTACAAGTTCAATCCGTCGTGTCATATATAAGTATAGTTTATATAATAGAAATATATAGTTATTTTATAAGTTAATGATTGTGGTCAAAACAAATGCAGGTAATTTTTTCCACACACTAACAAGAGGCGATTTATGATAATATGATAAGTGACGTTTTCCAACAAAACTCAAATACAAATACTAGTTGTATTATTACCAAGTATGGACAATAAACATGCAATATGAACAATTGCATGGTATGAATAGAAAAATTGTAAATATATTCTTTTTAGTTTTGTAAATCATAAAAAAGTGGGTTTATATTTTATGTGAAGTTGAATTTCTATAAGATTTCACATAATACCAATTCCATCTCTACGTGTAAGGTAAGCGATATATTATCGAGTTATTTTATGTGTGGATGATATACTTATATCGAGCGATGGGTTTTAAACAAACAATTATAGTACATCAAAATTATATATAATTATTTATTAATTTGTTTTTTATACCAAATTATAATAATGTATGCGATGATTTTAAATTTGAAAAAATATGAATTTATAAATACTAATATTGGTTATAATGGCATAATGAATAGTTCATCAAATATATGAAAAACGGATTGAAATATAGTTTCTATACGTGTAGCAAAGAATATATTTTTTATTAATTAATAAATTCAAATTTCGGATTTACATCAAAATAAAAAAATTGAACTTTCTCAACGAGAACGGGACAAGAATCTTAACTGTCGTTAAAAACACGAAATCTAATTTGTCTTAAATGTGTTATTTGAATCTGTAATGTGGACCTTTCTTAAAACAGGAGTAATCAAATTAAGATAGATATACCCGCAGGCTGCAGAATTAATAGAATCCAATTATTTTAATATCATACTTTCTGAAGTCAAATAAAAACATTAACATGATTATAATTAATATATTTCTGAACTATATAATAATTATATAGAAGTACCTAGACAATAATTTGTGAAAATAAAATTGAGTGGTACTCATATACAGCTGAAAACAATGAAAACTAGTCCCTGAACACAACTTTTATGCTATTTATAATATATTATATATGTATGCATAAATACTATATAGGGCTATTCACCAAGCATTCACATTCAAATGTTTGTAATTGGTAGGTAAGTACGTACACTTAAAGGACAATATTCATCAAATATTTAGATTTTCGGGCAATATAAGGAGTATCTTGAAGTGGTACAAATATTTATTTATTTCAAGTAAGAACCATACTTTTCATTGTAAATAATTAATTAGTTTTTTACTTTTACTTTTTGGAATATGTTGATGTAAATATAAATCAAAATGTAAACGATTAATGTGTTTTTTTCGGGTTATTAGACTTCAAGGACCTACTGAGGACAAAAGTCCGTGATTGTAGGTTCAAATGAAATAGGGCCTATGATGATTTGAAAATCAAAATGTCATTATTAATTCATAAAAACTACCAAAGTATGATGAATACTTGACTACATATGTTGCATATATAATATTAATAAAAATAAAAATAATACTTACTTATAGGTACTGATACACGTTCTACAACAGAACCAGTATGGGTCTTGGATCAGATATAACTAGGACTTCATCTACACATGGCTCATCTACATGTTCTTGAACTCGTTCTCGTTCGAACGTTTCATTGTAATGGTTTTTCATTCGGCCAATCATTGAAGCCATTTCCATGCCACAAATCACAATGGCTTGCATATTGCTCTTTTTGGTTTGCCAAAAACCACTACTTCATCAAACTCGTTCCAAACACGTTATCAATCTTAATAACTATTACGCCCAAATGAACGAGCCATATTAATTATTATTATAGGACTAAAATGTATCTAGTTTTCTTTATCCGTTAACAACATTAATTACTAATAAGTATTTTAATGTAATTTTCCGATATTGCCAAAGGCCTCTCGTCTTATTCGCCCGGACGCTAACGGCTGGCCAAATTTAAAATTCAAATCGACACAATATATGTAACACTCAAACCATTTGACATATAGACACGTAATAATGTATCACGAAAACGTATTGTGAGTATTTTAAAAACGTGTTCATGGTGCCATATCCGTGCAGCTTTTAATGCGATGCTAATAAATGCTGTGCCGTCTGTCGTCGAAAAGGTTAGCATACCTAGCAGTAAAAAACCGTGTTGCAACAGGAGGCGGCTCGCATGTAGTGTAATAATATAATAATATATACGCGTAAACCCTCTGCATATATGTACGATGGCGATGAACCAGGAAGCCACCCTTGCGTACACAACGAATAATAATAATAATAATAATAATAATAACACAACCGGTTCGAAGGCGCGTTTTTTTTTCACCCACGCACACAATCGTGGATAATGAATAGTAAAAAAAAAAAAAAAAAAATCCGTGGTCCGAAACAGAGAGAACACACACACCACGTTTTTTATGCATTTCGTTTCCTTTCCCACACCGGTTTTTTAAGGGGCTTCTTATAAACCAAAGCCACCCGGCTCCGAAATCTACGCACACATGCACATATATTATACACGTTTACGCGCATACAGGCCCAATACATCGTGCCTATTGATGAAGCAGTTTTACGACAGAAGAAATAGACAACATTCACATACATGCGCGCTGCACATATACATGGAAAAAAAATTAACTAACAGCTGAAAGGGGCATTATTATTGTTTGGATGTATCTGATTTCGTCTGTCCATCTGTCTTTGAAATCTCATGTGCCAGCGATAATAATATATACCTACTATACCTATACATATATATATATGTACAAATGTAAAGCGGCGACGCAGGGTCGGTATTTATACCTGGTCAAATTTTGCGAGAGGAAAAAGGGAAAAAATGCCATAGGTAATTTATTATGCGTGGTATAGGTTGTGTACGTATAGAAACGATCAGACGCGGGTTAAATACGGTTTATCGAAAAATGTATGCCTTTAGTAAAATAATAGTGTAATAATATTTTGCAGTGATCCGCAATGATATACAACCATAATCGTGCTAAATTTTTTTTATCATCGACTCGGTGCACACTCGCAAATAGTCCAATTTTTTAACGGGTCTCAAGCATATAAGCACTCCGTACGATATCGATTTGCAAAAAAAAAACGTGGACCCTTCATCTCCCCCCCCCCCAAACTATAGTCATCGGCCTATAAATACGTAAACCGTATGCACTCGACATATGTTTTGTGTACGCCTATCGCGTGTCTATATCGAGCAATAATTAATGGAGTAAAATACACGGCCGACCGACACACAAATCGGCGCACAAACTGCAGTGGTGACGAGTACAATATATATACACGGTGTCTGGACACGATATTATAATATCGTCTCACCTCGCACTTTCTTCGGGAATCACGACGACGTCTTTATCGTTCGCGTTCATATCAGATATCCGTAAAACAAAAATCCCAATATCGTTTCGTCTCCGAGACGATACGACACGTCGCGATCCGAACAGTACGACTCGTCACTATATACCTATAATACGCAATAAATAGATAGTACGGTCGCGTGGGTGGTGCAGATATTTGCGCCGCGGCGTCGTCCTAGAATGCAGAGCACAACTGGCAGGACATATTTTACATTGACGTGAAATGGGTTAAGGACACGTCGGACGTGAATGTATCCGCACACATATTGTACATTATACTACGTATACACTACATTATGTATGTGCCCGACGGTTACAATACGCACTGGTTCACTGTGTATATACGAAATATTACACTGCGGCCGTGGCGCGGCGGCGTTACTTTTTACGTATTATAGGTTCGTGTTTTTTTTTTTTTTACTCAAGTCTAGAGAAAGTTCTGCAGAAGAAAGTGTTAATCGATTAGTGAAAACGCTATATTTAAAATGTTATTTAATTTAGAAAGTGATAGCACGTACGAAAGTGAAATGATAAAAGTAAAATCACGAGGAATTAACTACGGCGATAATATAATGTTTGTCGCTAAAAATTCGAAACGCTTTTTATACACTATCTAAAACGTGTCAACTATTTATATTGAACGCAGTATGTGGTGTAAACCGTGTTGAAAAACTATATACACCTACTTAATTTTCGAAACTTAAATATTATGTTAATCGTTTAACAACATAATGATATGTGACACTATTAGTTATTATGACCAACATTTTAATTCTCATACTTTTTGTCCATCTAAATTCGACATATTATTTGGGCTACCAAATATAGTATGGGTATGCGTCATGTGAATATATTCATATATACATATTGTGGTATTATACATGCAAATTTTACAATTTATATACTATAACAGTGGGTTTTTATTTTTATTTGAAAATATTATTTATATATATATTTTTCATTTTAAAATATACCTACCTATACTAAATTATTGTTAGTATTATGATATTTATTTAATGCTGATTTTTGACATTGTACACTAATATCGGTACGACGGTATAAAAATATAGTTAAAAAATCACTGCTTTTTGGGAAACAAAAAAAAAAGTCTTGTTATTTCTGTATTGCCTATTAGGGGTTTTTCATTCATTGTACCAATAGTTAATTTAAGTTAAGGGGATTCGATACCGTGATTTTCTGTTTTTGTCTAACACACGCGTGACATAGAATTTTAGACGTGATTTTTGCCAAACACACCAATTGATCTAATGAAGCGATAAGAATTCTGAAAACAGATTTTTATTTGTCGTCAAGTCTACTTAAAATTGACTTTCCCACATTTTTGATATTATCCTCCAAATTCCTAAAAACGCCATACTAAAAAAGGGTATTTAAAAATTGTTATATTTAAATTTTCGGAGAAGTTAAAATCAAAAAATCAAAAGTGTGGGAAAGTCGATTTCAAGTAGATTTGACGACTAATTCAAATCTGTTTTTAGATTTCTTATCGCTTTATTAGATCGATTGGTATGTTTGGCAAAAAACACGTCTAAAATACCATGTCACGCGTGTGTTAGACAAAAACGGAAAATCGCGGTATCGAATCCCCTTAACAAATAATACGACAATAACTTTTATATTTTTGTAATACGAACTACGTAGAAATAAAAATTTTACTGCGGATTAGCTAGGTTTAGCGTATAATAACCAAAAATAGGCAATGGACAAAATTGAGTTGCAGTGCCCTTTTACCCGGACGACGTCAAATTTCGAACGAGTAATCAATTACTACATCATGACAACTTAACGTTTATTTTTTTCGAAAGTCAAACATTTACACACCTATCTTAACAGTTGAGTTTGTATTGGGTCGATATTTTCGATACAAATTAACCCTGCGATGTGCTTCATTAACTTTGCAGGTTTTCGGAAAAAAAAATCATAATTTTAATTATGTCCTGTCTAATACTTTGGTTGTACTCATACATTAATATATGGTATGATTTACTTACGTGGGTATTATATGTTTGGTTTATTAAACTCGGTGTTTATAAAATATGTATTGCTGTAATGCTATGTATTTAAACTACCTGTACATAATGTTTGTTATATTTCATGTCACATTCTACAAATTATTTCACTAATGACACTGCCACGTGTCTAAAACTTTTAATTATACTGCAGGAGAGCAATAAAACTGTTTAAATAACAATTCAATCACTCTAATGTGAACAACTATTTGGAGGAAATATATTACATTTATCATAATGGTTAAACAATCAAAACTGAAATATATTTCAAGATTATTGTCATCATTACGATAAATGTAATAGTTAGTAAAAAAATATTCAGATAATAAGTGGTATTGTAATTAACATAGCAACATGTTTATAATAATTATTATTGTTTTTACACTAAAAAAGCACTGTTTCTGATTTTCACATGCTACAAAGTAATATTGTTTATATATGTGCGTTATTATGATTAAACCAAAATCTATATCAGTTTAATAGTTTATCTAAGGAAACTGTGACCGTGTGGGACTTTGTAAAATAAAAAAAATATATAACAGTTACAGATATTAAATCAATAATATGATTTTATTCATAATCATTATAAATATCTGAGCACTTTGTACAATTGCATTCACGAGTCCGCGACCTGTATTATTTTCAAAATTTGAAAACGTGTAGAAACCTAGTTCTAATAGTCTCATACAAATATGAAATGAGTACATTTTTTAAATCTATTTATTCAAAATAATATCTTATTTTTAAGCCCGAGTATAAAGTGTATTTCAAAATTATGTTAAACACCACTGTAGCTTGTACCTAAGTGAGCGAAGCGAGGCGAGTACTCAAACCAAGTCACCGATTCTTATTCTGTCTTGTTTAATGTATTATGTACTAGTATAGGTAAAATATGTTGCATATACATTATACTTACTGTCCTACATACAAGATTAATGAATATTTTATATTTTTTTTTTAGTTTCGTTCAACAGAACTACACGAAATTATCAATAAATGTGAGGTACATTAAAGAATAATAGTTTTCAACAAGTGTGTTCCGAATCATTTTATGTTTATCGTGCGTATTATACATAGGTAATACGTATAACATAATGTGGATATAAATTAATACTAATGGTTCGGTTTTTTTTTTTATTTATCAACGATTGACCTTAACATTTTTTCGTAAGGAAGTGTATAGAATATCTAACTGTTATAAAGTTGACCTTGAACGTGACCTGACCAAAGTTGAAGGTCATGTCATCATATCCGAACAGCCTCGGACCTCGGTTGCAGCGACAAGGTCAAAAAGTAAAATTCAGGTCAAGTGTGTTGGTCAGGGAAGAAATTTACTCTATACGTTCACGCATAAGACAATATTATAATGTATTTCTTGTGAAGAAGAATATTACGTTTTATTATTTCCTATTTTTTTTTTCTTTTGGTGCGTATACGATATTATAGTTTTATGTATAATATTTATTTGTAATGGGTGTAATAATTCATAATTTCAATCCTAACAAGGGATACGTGACCGTGGTTGTATATACTATACAGACTGACGAAAGTAAAAGCTTCTGTAATATATAACATCAGATTTTATCATACTTTCTCCTCATCTGAAATTCCCCCAGCGAAAGAAAGGCGTCCAAGGCGGACTCATTCATCTAGGGCGTTACTGAGCTGTGTGTGTGTGTGTGTTGTGTTTATGTATACCTACCCAATGTCACTACAATTATACGAGGGGCACTTTTACTTCATTCTGGCTAGGTGAAAGGAGTTGTAGGTCAAAATCACTTTCTTTTTGCTTGCTTTTGTTTATTTTCTTTTTGGTGCAATTTTTTTATTATACGCCGAATTTTTGGCACGTTTTTTTTTTTAATCTTCTATATTTGTTTAATGTATAATACATGTATATAGGTGCATATTTTTTTTGTCCGTATCTTTGGTTGTTCTATAAAGGATTTTTTGTAAGCGATTATCAAAAAAAACGATCAAAATTGGAGAAACTTTCATGCACACGGAACCCCGTACAGGAATTAAAGTTCATTTCCGCAGGTTTTTTTATTGTTAAGAGTATGTTCTGCAATACTGTATACTAAATGGAAATTATTTAATTTCAATGTTAACCCTTCTGTTTTATTTTAATACGATAATTGTTTCTGAAAATGTATAGGTACATACAACTGTATTGAAGGTGTCTGTTGCATATTCTATAACAGTATAAGCACCTAGGTATATTTAGTATTTTGTTAGATTATATCATTCATCGTCGATATAAATTATTTGTTAGTTTAAAACGCACTATTATAAAAATGTTTACGTCGATTTGATAAAGCGCCGAGTAGGTATAACGGCATGGAATTGTTTTAATGAAAATAATATGTGTACACTGTACATCCGCTTTCATTTTTTCTTATTTTGTATACGAATAAAAGAAAAATGACGCTTTGATGGCATAATATTTACGACCACGAATATAAACAACAAACTGCTATCTATAATACTATATATTGGTCGTTTTGATGAATATTCACTTTACAAAATAACATCCATTTTTAGTTATCGATAAAAAAAATGTCTTAATAAAATTAGTATCAACAATGTGAATAACGAAAATTCAAAATTGAATAGACTTTTATTATTGTATGCTAAATAATATATTATTACGAGTTATAAATAACATGATGACCAAAATGTTAAACGATTTTATAAACAGTATTCGACGTATTTAGACGTAACTTAAGTATTTAATTGTATGCCAAAGAAAGCAATATCCACCGATAATATTTAATTTCAATAAATCCTTGTGTATATATTTATTTAAAAATTCAGAATTGGTGTTGTTACACCTACATATTCGTTCCAAAATCGATTTATAACGGAATTTACGTTTTGCGAACTTGTAATTTTTTTACAGAATATTTTCTTCTCGAGTTTTCAGCCTTTAGCCCGTCTCTGGCATAAATGGGGATTTAGCATAAGGCTATTATCAAACGAAATTGAGAACGTTATATTTATTTTGGCCAAACGATTGAGAACACTTAAAATTAACAAAGAACTTACTGCTGACCCAAAAAAAAAACCCAAAAAAGAATACGATTGAGAACACGAATTTATGCGCAACATTGCCATTCAATTTATTTGGCTATTGAAAGAATCAGAAATACACATATAATAAATATTCATAATAAAATGAAATTTTCCCCTTTTTTACCGTAAATTATTTAGTGGGTGATTCTCGTGAAAATGTTGGTGTATCTAAATCAAAATTCTAATTCGTAGTAATTGAGTTATTAAAATATTCATACTAACGATAATAACCCTTAAATATGATTTTACAAAAATATAAGTTATATGTAGTATTAGATGAAGTATCCATTATACTTAAATCATTTTTACAAATTATTTATATTCATAGAAATTACTAACATTTTCAAATCGTCTAAGCCCCCAAATCTACTTAACCAATTACCATAGGGCATAGACATATAATATCCTTAGAACCTTGACCCTGGTCTATCGCAGCTATTTTCAATATTGTTTCTGCTTGAGTTTCAATTAGAATTTTAATAATAACATAATTTATATCGATGGATGATTTCGATATCAACAGATTATCGTGCTCAAAAAATTATCGTTCGATCAAATTTGGCAACGTCGGAAAAAAAATGTAAAATATCGAACGTTCTCGATCGTGTTGCCAAAAATAACGTTCTCAATCGTATTTCACTCGAAAGGCGTTTTTGCAACCGGAGCGGTAGTTGAAATGTACCGATTATTTGAATCTGAAACCCGAGATTTACCGATGATATATCGCTCCGGTCAGAAAACGTCTTTCGACTCGTTACGAAAAATCCCCATTTGCTCAAAAAAACGGCCCCAAGGCCGAAAACGCGAGAGGGAAAATAGCAGAGCCCGACTAACCATGTAGCAACTATATACTATCACATTCTACACTCTATATTGTATACAGCACGTCACGTGACATATTCACACGGTCAACAGTTAATTTAAATTTTATTATATTCGACGTCGGACGCAACTATACGCAAGTCCTGTGGTCCAGAGGCGTGCTCGCGGCTTTTAGGGGGGGGGGGGGGGGCGGAGGATGATGTCACAAATCTGTCGGAACGATAATATAAAATATAAACAAAATACAATTTAAACCGATCTCGGATCGTAAATGTACCAAAAAATAACGTTTGAAAATACAGCAGTAGTTATAAACGATGTCGATGTGATATAATGTGATGTGTAATATCATTATCATCACACTGCACGCATCGGTGATGTATAATATGTATATACGACCAACGTACCTATATAATCACGAGCGATCGTGTGTGTGTGTGTCTGTAATCCGTTAACAGTTTGCGAAACCAATTTCCTATTTCTCGCGTGTATTTCATGGCGTGTAATGTACGACGGAGATTGCAACACAGTACATAATATTTAACTCGACTCGCACAGACGAGCATATGTACCGATGCATCGGAACAAGTGCAACAATTATACGTTTCGCGAGAGTCCAGCCAGCCCTCATCTCGGTTCTACGCGAATATATAGCATAGGTACATCGTACATGCATATATATGTATAAATAAAACGAATAGATTTCGCAGAAGCTTCCGTTATAACAGCACGTCACAACGAGTACCTATATATATAATATGATAATATGTGTGTACGAAAACCTTCTGTGTGAATATAATAATAATGATAACGATGCATAGTACGATGACGGCGGCGGCGGTGCGGTGTATGTGGTCTGTTCGTGCAGTTTCCGCCGTGCCCGTTGCACCAGATCATCATCATCGTCGTAATAATAATAATAATAATAGGCAATAACATGATGGACATACTTATATAACATCACGTCGTATATACAGTGTATTATATTATATTACGCGGGCGGGCACTGCGGCGGAGGGAAGAAAATACGATGAATATTTCGGTAGTGACGACGGGGAGACGCGCGTGGGACGAGGAAAAGAATAAATCGATCGGAATAAAAACGTGCGTGGTCCAACAGCTATATTATATTATATTATGCGGGGTTCAAGGAAGAATATATAGTGCACACACACACACACACAAGTACACGTAATACACGTCACATATATATATACATGTACGGACGGTAACACAATAGCCGCACAAAAACCACCACGGACGGGGGCCAGATGCACATAACTTATCGAAAAGGTACCTATACCTATACACGCACACAATATATTATAACTATATATGTGTGTGTGTGTGCTGTGTGTACATAATATTACATATTATATACGAAACGTATAACGGTACATCGCATATATAGCCAACAGCAGGACGGGCGGCCATTTGGCCGCGGGCCGATCGCGGCAGCGACGAGATGTTATGCTATACTACTATATATATATATAATAAAATATAAAATAAATATATATATACACAGAGAGAGGATACGTGTGTTACACCGCTGCAGCGTCCTCAACCTCCTCCTCCTCCTCACCCCCCCCCCCTCGCTTCGGCGTGTGCGGTACGCCGTGGAGCTCGGGATTTTTTTTTCACGGCGACGGTTAATATATTATATACATGTGTATACTGTACACAGGTATATACACATAAACGTCGACCAGGAAGTTACATAACCGCCGGAATATTATTTCAGGTCGGCCGGTGCAACGCCGGTGCAGTGTGTGTGTGTATAATAATATAATATAGGAAATCACAACACGAAAAAAAATTAAAAAAAAATACCGACGAAAAACAAAACAAAACGGGTATATCGTATACGCGTATAATATATTATGGTGTCTACGTAAACCGTATACCATATTATATTATTATTATTATAGGTACTCTGCGGCGCAGCGCGACCACTGCTGCAGTCGTAGTCGCGCGCCGTCGAAAAAGTGCGGCTCCGGTGGGGCGGGGCGGGGGAGAGGGAGGGCGCGACGGAGGGAGATCGAGAGAGAGATGGAGCGAAAAGAATTTTAGGAACAAAAAATGCCGTCAACGATTTTTTTTTTTTTTTTTTTGTCGTTGATACCTCGAGCTGACCGAACGACGAGTAATATAGTATAATAATAATATAACGTCCGGCGAGCAAAAAAAAAAAAAACTTCAGGCGTACACACGGTTTTTACGCCGCACAAGTCTCATTCGTCCAGACCCAGCCATAATGTAACACAATAATAATATAATCT
Organism: Sitobion miscanthi; assembly: GCA_008086715.1. Classification (NCBI taxonomy): domain Eukaryota; kingdom Metazoa; phylum Arthropoda; class Insecta; order Hemiptera; family Aphididae; genus Sitobion; species Sitobion miscanthi. The sequence goes on along the minus strand of CM017802.1, from coordinate 3,255,000 downwards.
ATAATATATGGCGGGCGGCTGAAGACTGACATCGTCACGACACGGAACGATCGCAAATGTACCTATATGTATGATATACGACTATACCGGTGTATATTGTAAATTATAATACCTGTACGTTTCGTATCTGTATTACTGGATTAGTATATTGCCATCGATCGGTTTCCGGGGCACACAACACACGTAATGTTTCGCCCCGTCGTAAATACCTAAATCATACTCCGATGTAATACTGTTGTCCGGGATCCCCTATATAGAGGGTGGTTTTCGACGACGATTCCCATTTGGGGGTGGGTGAAAAATAGATTGTATTATACACGCGAGACTTGTCGTTTCTTTTTCCGTGGACAGGTTGGGTTGGTATACAAGACGAGAAGTGATTTTTGCAAGAAGTTTTCGGGGTCAGATCAAAATTTAATGTTCATGTTTCTCCGAAAAAATTAATGGCAATATCGAAGCGAAAAAAAAATAATGAAAACCTCGTTTGGTTCGGCATTGAAAAATTTAATTTCTTGTCTGTGAGTCACATAAAATTCGTCATCCGGCTGCATGTAGGCCGTAGGGGACGCCCATTTGGTGACTTCTGGTATAAAGCTTATATACCATAGAGGTAACTCGACAAAGTCCAGGTTGAAGGTTACTGTTATATTTCTCATTTTCGTTATGATTACAGGATTATACGCATGGGCGCAAATAGGTGAAGGCGGGCTTTAGGGGCTAAGCCCCCTCAAAAATGTCCTTAGCTCCACCAAACATTTCCTACATTTTGTTTCAAGCTTATTCAATAATATAAAAGTAAGGCTTTAGCCCCCAAATCCCAAACGCTATTTGCGCCTATATGATTATACGAACGTCTTAACAGTTAACGTCTTCAGTTGTCGTTCTACCTGTGCGGATTGAAGCATCTCGTTTGTTATAACGACTTTGCTTTCGTGTTCGCTACATGCTTGACGCTCGAGGGATCTTTTACTTATCGGTAAGCAAGACTTATTTTGAAAATAATGCTCTTTTAAAAAGGATGATGTTGAATGGCCAATAACAATGCACAGGTCTCGCACCTATATGGACCGACTGCAATGTTTCACGCATAATTAATTGAATACAATATATTCGTAATATCTGCTGAACTATTTTTAACGGTGAATATTTGTTTATTTTGAATCCTAAACGTAAATAAAAAGTATGGTTTATCCATACGCATACTATCAGACGATACAATTGCGCGAACATACCTATCAAGCAACAGGGGGATTTCCCGTTGCAAACTCCCCTCACCCTCACCTCGATAGTATGCATCGAGTGCGTATTATAATAATATTATTGTATACGTGTGCGTGTGTGTGTGTGTGTGTGTGTTTAGGTATAATAATATGCACTCACCTGAGCACGGCCAGTGTCCTAGTTGTGCTGCAATTGCGCGCATTCACATAATATATATATATATATATATATAAGTATAAAAGATGTAACGCCACCGCCACGGCATCGGTCTGGGAACGAACCGTAATAATAATATTATATACAGAGATTGTTGGTATGAGTGTGTGTGTGTGTGCGTGTGTATATACAGTATATACTATATATGTACATTTTATATTATGTATTTATAGTCATATAGCGGCGCGCGAACACAATATTATATTCGTATTGTGAATAATTCATCGGGAGAACACGAAATTTGGACCAAAGGTGGATGACCTAAACGCTGGCTGTGACCAAGTCGCGGAAGATAGGCCAGGTCCATTATACATACTTATATATTATATTATAGTTCGCGTATATATATTATTATGTGTGCGACGAGTTCAATAAACTTAAAACCAACGATTATATTATATTATATACCCACCGGGTTTTTATTCGTAATTTTTTTTTTTACGTATCGCAATACCTAGCCCGCACACACACACACACACACACACACACGCACGTATCTATATATATATAGGTTGGATAGATTTTGCCCACTTATCGACATTTTTGAGGGTCACTGCAGCAGCTGATGAGTGATGACTATACGGAATATTATAACCATTGTTTCATTCGTTGTCATGAACAGCGCTATTTATTCTTCAGCCAAAACATATTGTGTCGTATACAATATACCTATTACCTGGATCGTGTTGTAAAAAATGTACTCGTTTATTATACAGCCGAGTCTCAATTACTCGAATATCGTGGGGAATAAAAATAAATTCGACTTATCTATTTTTCGAGTTATATACCTCAACCGCGCCAAGGGACTGGAAAAGAATTTGAGTTATCATTGAGAAACGATACTATACATATACATGCATTGACGTGCAAGATGCATAGCGAACATCGTAATATGCTTTAGACACTTGATTGGGGATGAATATAAGTTTTATATATATATTATGTGGGAATATAAATTATAACATGTGGGAACGTACAGGGTGATCGTGTTTTTTTAAACTTACCTAAACGTTATGCTAGTTCACTTGGACAGGATTGTCTGACGGAGTTGTGGCAGTGCAGGTGTATTTGAAGCTCGGTCAATGGCGGTGGGGGGGGGGAGGAATTTGAATGTATTATAATACGAGTTATTTTGATGAAACGACTCGCCTTCCATGCCTCACATCAATCGACTTCTTGAATTTTTTTTTCAACTTTGTAATAATTTATTTTCGGTTTTAAGTAAGACTTAGGCTCGACTTTCCAGTAAGTTCATCCTACCAGCATTGCGGGGCGGCGATGGATAAACCATTGCCTTCAAATACGTCGTATTTATCATATTACCTATGTATTATATTGTATAATATTATAACTGTGTGGTATGTTAATATATTATAAACTTATAACTTATAAGTTGTAGAATACTAGAATGTGTGATATACTGTAAAAACACGTGCTTATACAGTATTGACTCTTTCAAGTTCTGAGATATATTAACAATTTTAAAAACACGTCATTAAACTACCATAATAGTCATTGTTCAAAATATTTACTAATTAATAAACGTTTTTTTTTACAGATATACACGTGTGGGTATGTATCGAATTCGTTCGTTCAAACAATTCCTTTTATTTAAAATATAATTTAAAAAATGATTATGTTATCGGCTGACGTCTTTAATGAATTCCAAATCGTCAAATCTTCACAAAACATATTAAGTAATCACCGAATTAAATATACGTAATGATAATAACAGTTGGTTTTTCTTTATATTTATAAATTCTATTACACTACATAAGTATATCAAAATATTTAAACATATATATATATATATATTATAAATAAATATATCTTACCATAGTTAATAATGTCATAGATAATTTATAAGACGGTAATAATATATTTATATATAACTTAAAGTTTTTGAGATACGAAAATTGAATTAAAAATAAGTACATTTATAATTTTGTTTTGTTAATATTAAAATATTAAATTAATACATTTTACAGTTATACCCAATACTATCCATATTATATAATATTTTCAAGTACCGACATTTATTGATACAGATATATGAAGACTAGGCTTATCGGTTGAATTAGTTTTCGAAAAAGAATTTTTAGTGTTACACATTACAACATTATTAATTTAAGATGATATATAAGAACAAGTTATAAATTATTAAAAAATATAGTGTAGAATACTAGAATAATTTTAACGTCATTCGGACATAATATAACTGAAAACATTTCTGGATTCTATGATTATCTTATCATCCTGAATTTTAAAGTATTTCAAATTCAGTACTGCAATTCTTATTCATCGGTAGGAGCGTAGGACTGGTTGGTATTTCAGTATTTGTATAATCTAAATGGATACTTCATAATACCGTTAAGAATGCCATAATATCTCAACAAGTTGCATTCGCATAATATTATTCAATATTCACATTCGTTATACTACACGCATGATTGAAATTGAAAATACGGAAAAAAAAACGCCAAACCTTGTATACTATTTATATTGTTTTAAGATGCCTATCTACTAAAATTAGAAAAACATATATTTTATACTTTAAATTATTTTATATTTGTTGTTCGTGATAAAATTATTGAAAAGTTAAGAACCTCTACCGAAACAGACAATGACTAAGTAATTTATCTTAAGTCGTTATAATTTACAGTTTTACATATTTTTTTTTTTTAAATGTAATTTGAACGTTACTATTGCGATAGCATTATAAAGCTTACTATCGAAAATACATTAATATGGCTGTTACATATATGCTTATGGGAATTGGAAGCAGTGTCTATCTGTCCTTGTCGAACACACGTGGAGCATAGGAATTTAGACGTGTTTTCATTCCAATGAATCATCAAGAATTCTGGGAACAGATTTGAATTTGTCGTACATTCTACTTGAGATAAACTTTCCAACATTTTTTAATTTTGATTTTAATTTTTCCAAAAATTGAAATATTCTTTTTTTCTTCAACTACTCCTTTTTACGGGTTTAATGAGTTAAAATCAAATCGATCTTAAGCAGCCTTAACATCATACTGCCATAATGGTATAAATGATTATGTATTATATGCAGGAGCAACCCTAGACCAATTTGTAGAGAGGCGGCAAAAACAAATTGTTTAAACTCAGTAATTGCATATCATTTTTAATTGCTTACAATAAAAAACTAGTTATGAATAGACAATTTAATCACATTTTAAAACAATAAAAAAACACATATCATTGTCATCATTGCAGTAAAACCAATATATTCATTGCTCCACTCAGGTTCTAAATTATAACATTAAATAAATGTATATTAAAATAAACCATTTGTCTTAGGTATTATTAGTATGAATAACAATATTATGCATTTTGCATTAAAATATTATATAGTTTTATAATAAATGTATGTATAATGTTGGTAAATTAATAAACTAAACTATACATGTTGTTGAGTTTTTACATTTTTCAATGTATATTGAAAATATAATAAAATATAATATGTAAATTATATTTTCAATTTTGATTGTTTCACAAAAATATATAATATCATCTTACAAAATCACTGGAAAATCAACTTTGAAATACTTAAGAAATATTTATAATGTTACAAGGCAGGGGTCTCCAAAAATTGTTTACGGCGGGCCAAAATTGAGATACGCTTTGGCATCGCGCGCCAACATTTTTAGAGGAATAGATCGGTTAATAAATTGAAGAACAGATAATATTTATTTAGAAAAATGAATGTTTGTTTATACACTTTTTTTATTTTATAATGAGTTTTTTTCCGTTATAAGTTAGTGTAGGTATAAATGACTATTATTAACTGTTACGAATAACAACAAAGGATAAAAATAATAAATTCATTTTATTTGATTAATTAAATATAAAGTGAAAACAATGAAAACTAAACGAAAATAATATAATAAATATATATTATTTACAAAACATTAAATAGCTTGGCGGGCCAGTGAAAAACCCTCGGCCGTAGGTTGGAGAACCGCGCTATAAGGTATGAGGGGGAACTGCCCCCATCGTCCCCTCCCCTTAAAGACGCCCCTGAAATATGTATAACAGACTGTCACTTGGACACTTGGACGCTTTTTGTCAGCGCCTGATGTAACATCGATATCCATATATAGTGTAACGAATGGACAAACCTGTCGGAAAAATAGAAGAAAAAAATGAAAGGCGAACAGTAACAATACAAATTATATGTATATACCCACCTATATAATATACTCGTACGGACATCGGTTATTTAACAATTTGTTATTTAATTGAAAGTACGAGTAAAAAAAAAAAAAACCGATATTTATGGACGGCCGTACCATATGTTGGTCGTGAAATTCTTTTCGGTAAGGTCAATAATCAGGAGCATTGTGTTTTAATAGTTTTTAGAGTTCAGATAATGGGTACACACAGTTACTTTTCCTTTATATGTATTATATAATATATCAGAGTAGGTATCTAAAATACAACCTCGTTTTGGACAAATTTTATCGTTAATGAAAACTGCGAACTACAATAATAACGTAATAGGTATACATACTGCAACATCTCATGTTTAGACTTATCTCCATTGATGCTCGGACAGGTAAAATTATTATTATTATTTTTTTTTTTTTTTTGCACATCGATTTTGCACCTTTTTATTAGAGAAGACTATTCTAGGATAACATCAATGAGACCGCCGAGGGTCAATCGATGAACACAAAAGGTGTCCGTTTCACACATTTCTCTTCTATATTGACTATAATAGGTATGTATATAAAATGTCGAGCAAATATAAAAAAAAATGTTTACGTATTATATACCTTATACATACCTAAAGAGATAGGAATATTTCACCGATATCCGTTGTAGCAGGTAAATGAGGTTTTACTTATTTCCAAAAAAAAAAAAAAATTAACAACAATAAAAGGTCCTATTGTGAGTATTATTTATTGCGGTACGAATTTGTATATTGTACACTCGTTGTCGCACACATACACATAAAATACAATATATATTATTATATATTTTATATTTATATTATGTGTATATATGTGTAGTTTCACGATTTATCAAAGATTTTTATTTTCGTGACCGAATATCTGTGTATACTTTTATTTTATATTGTGACAATACAATTGGAAACGTGAGTCATTATAAAATATAATAATGATATTGTTTAATTATATTAACTAATGGGAAATGAATAACTCTAACGCAATTAAAAATATGCATTGAATGAAGTCCTATAAACCTATTTAATTTTTAATTTATAAGTGCACGAGATAAAAATTGCTAATTATATTGTTATTTGCGCTTCTTTTATACTGACGAAGGTATATTAGATATTTATTCAAGCAAACCAAAATATATCTAATATAGTTAATAGTTATATTATATATCTATATAGTTATCGACTTCAAATTGTTGTTGGCACGTGAGTACTATAATATAAACTTAGGTAAACAATAATTATTTATTGTTTAACTATTATAACTATGAAAAATATAAAATTGGTGTATAATTAAATAATTTATAAACTCAACTTAAATTTGAGTTCTCGCAATTTTTTAAAAATTATATAAATTTGATTTGTATTTATATATATTTTTTTTAATTTATTAGTAAAATTAAATAATCTGTACAATATTGGTATAATAGTTGAAGTGATTGTCAGATTTAAGTGGTAAACAGAAAAAATACAAAAAAGGACATATGGGCTTGAGATGATACCACCCATTACAGCGATAGCACTTCAGAATTTATATTAATTTTTAAATAATAATTCAATACAATTTTCTCGTTAAATATTTGATAATTATTACATAAAATTAAACATAGGACTCATGAGTGTAAAAAAAACTAAATAGAGTGTATCGCAGAAAGCGTATATTATGCGTGCATACAGTACATTTGCAAGGTTTAAAGGAAAAATTAAAATCTTATACCTAGGTACTTAAAATGTTGAGGAGATGACACTCCTTGAAATCTCTACATTTTACATGTTGAAGAATCTAATATATTATTGATTCTGTATGTTTATCTATTTAACAAGAAATAAAATTACAAATTAAAAATATCGAGTTGCAACTATAATTTGCCAGTCTGCAAAAGTACTTAGATTTTATTCTACTATAATTAATTAATTTTTAATATTGAACTTAGTAATATTATTAGTCTGTATTGCCTACAGAAATAATTTTTTTTCTCATAAAAAATTTAAAAAAATTTTATTAATGAGTAGTTGAAAAATAAGAGAGTTAATGACTTGACAAAAAGTTGTTGAAAAATATTGATTTACAAAACTACCAACTGACAAAATGTTTAGTTCTTACACGAATGTGTTTTTTTTTGCTGCAGGATCTATCTAAAATTCGTTATACGCTTTTATGTTATGGGTACTTGACGATGTTACCAGGTGCTTTGGTGATACCATTCGTTTCTAACGCGTAAATAACTTTAATTATAACCTTGCGATTCAAAAAACATGTTCATAATTCATCCAGTGTCTTTCCCAAGTCCCAACAACGGAAAGGGTTTTGGTTTATTCCATCCAGCCTCAGAATCATTAAAAATTTAGGACTAATATATTTTATATAGTAGTTTCATTAGTCATCGTAATTTCAAATGAGATCCATCGATGTGCACCTACTGTAAACTGTAAACTGTAAACCATAAGATTTTTTGGTAATATGGATGCACTTAAATTGAAATTCGAACGTCTATACATTTCGAGTTATTACATGTTGTGTAGGTGCACTATAAGATGTAATTTCTAATCTTAGACAACATGTTAATATTATTCTGTTTTAAATATTTTGATATTAAAAAAATGCATTAAGGCGTGAACAATTTCTAAAGATAAAGAATAGAATTTTTTCAAGTTTAATTAGACATAATAAACCGTGATAACTATATTATGATAGACATAATAAATGTATAATAAATGTACATTGTCACTATAGTTTAAAATATTATGTTACAGAAACTATATTGTTTTGTCAACAAGTGGTGGATACCCTTTTGATAAGGCATGTAAAGTGGACACATTTACAAATTTTTTGGATTACGCTCATCTACATAATACCAATATATTATTATTATCATTATATACGACGACGAGACACATCCTTCGCTTCGCCTGCATCGTGGCCGCCACCGTCGTCGTGAGTACAATTACTACGTAATACCGTACCAGACACACACACACACACACATATATATATATATATCTACATCTTGTTGGCTGGGTGTATAATGTATATAATATAATATATATATATATATATGTACTACCGATGTCACAGTCGCACACCGATCAATCGATTATACCGTTACGTGGCGGTCTCCGGCATATAATATGTGTCCTTCGCGCGAGCGCATATATATATTATAATATATATATATGTAGGTAGGAAAGAAAATATAAAAAACAACCGATGCCGCCGCCGCCGCCGCCGACTATAATATAGGTCATTTGTACTCCGCCACCACCGCCGCCGCCGCCACCGGTGCTGTTCCTGTCGCCGCCGCCTCCTCCGCCCGCCGTCGATTCCCCCTTTTGGAAACCGGTTGCGCGCCCAACTTGTGACGGTCGGGCGGGGGCGGTGGCGGCCGCAGCTTGTGCCCCCGTGCTTGTGGACTTCGGTGACACGCGCGCGCCAGCGCAAGCGCAATCGAGCGCCGGGGGAATGTGCGCGGAGGGAATAATTGCCATGCCCGTTATGTAGTCGTAGTCATCGCGCGAGACCAGAGCCGCGGCCGGGAAGTTAGTGGGAGCAGACCGCTGCACCGCCGCCGCAGCCGCAGCCACGTAATAATGTAATGTATATATAATATTGTGATAACAAGTGGCGGGTGGGGGGGAGGGTGGATGGGGGTATTTTTACCGTTACCGGGTCACTCGCTTTTCCGCTATATACCGCTGACCGTAAAGCGGCAGCGCTTGTGATGATGATGATGATGACGATGACGATGACGATGATGACGACGGTGAACTGCGCGTGATGACAACGATGAGTCGATGACTGCGCGATGACGACTACGATGATAATGTAGTTGTACGGGAAAGAAAATAATAATAATAATAATAAAGTGCATGTGGGCGTGTACCGTTATTCGGTTACGTTAACTCGATATAGGTATTATATTATTATTACGGTTGTGGACGCGAGGGAAAGAGAAAGACGGGAGAAGAGACGAGGAGAACAGGAGGAAGAAGAAGAAGAAAGGTTTTTCTATTATCGAATTTTCTACGACGCCACAATAAGTGCGTCTTACGAAAAACATTTCTCCCACAACACAATGTTATTATTATTATTTTTTTCTTTCGTTCTTCGAAAGTATTTTGTGTTTACGTTCTGCGCATTGCGAAATTCGTTTTTTCGTTGTTATTATTATTAACGTCGTCAAACGATAGCATCAACGTCTTATTGCATATTTGCATGTGCCTACCATATTATGTTCATATAATATTACACCAGTCAAAAAGCCATATAGTATATAATAATATTATACAATATATTATTATTTATTGCATATGACATAATTTTGGTTTGTACATTTCTGCTTTGTAAAGTTTTTCGTTGTCACCCATATTGTCTGCATTATAAATAACCCAACTAAAATGCTCGAGACAATTGGTGTAAAATATGACATGGTGACAGTAATATAATAATAATAGTATGTAGGTACATTAAAAAACAAAAAATAAACACCTATTGTCGTCTACGTATTATAATAAAACTATAAAAGATGCTCTTAGCCGAATAGAATCGTATAGGTACAATTTACAAAAAAAAAAAACATTAAAAAATAATGCCAAAAAGATATTCGTTTTATTTGAAACAATTTCGGACGAAAACAATAGGAAACCAATAATTATCAGAAGATTTTTTTTTTTTCGCGAAATTCGCCAAAACGGTAGTCGATTGTTCTGTCTTGACACATTCAGTATTACGCGATGGTCTCGAGGGGAGCATTCACAGATGGATCAATAGATAAGAGTGTATAGGTCATCAACGTTAAATAACTTTTCTGAATAATGTTCTGCTGTGTTAGAACCGGTTTATTTTTATAATGATCAACTCAACCTGCGAGTGGTTTTGGATGCAGCCCCAAAAAAACAGAGGTCAAGGTCCAAAAAAAAAAAAAAAGCCACGCTGATGGACATAAAACAAAAGCTATAAACCCTCCGCGCCCCACTCCATTACGAATAACCGCCTCGGAGCTTAAACTATAACTATAAGGAGTATTTTTTGACCTCAACCATCTGCGTGTTAAACTGGATCTTCGATGAGGTAATTTCAAAATATTATATCACAACAAAAACCTTTAGGACGCAATTTCAATAATGGTTGTACACGTCTTGTATTATTAATACGTTTACTTGTAAATCATAATATTACTGCGTCATATATTGTACTACCATATTACCATATTATGAGATTACATGTACCTACACCGTACATTTAAATAAATCGATATCATCATGGAAAACACTGATTAAAGATCTTACTGTCTAGTAGTTTAATAATTAATAAATTCAAAGCTTACGTCTTCCAAATCATTTAGGTACGCGTTTTTACTTTTATGTTATAATAAAATATGACTTATGAATCCCAATAATAATACTTCATAGGTAGGTACAACTGTACAAATAAGTATAGTATTATTACATTTTATTTACGACGGACGATGGTTAAATAATAATAATTAAACGAATATATATTATTTTAAACTAACTCATTAATTGAATTTAGTATTTGTATTAAGTATTTAATAACTCTAAAAGTTAATTTATGTTTATGATTCAATTTCAATATCGCTTTAACTCATCTAGTGTCTTTTTCATATTAATTATTCATTTATATTTCAAACATTTTGAACAAGCAAAGTTCACTTTTTTAAACAAATCATGTACATCAAAAATATATTCAATAATTTGATAATAACATTTAATATATTTCGTATAAATTTGAAATAAAATGTATTAAAATAATATTTAAATTATTTAATGAGTAGTTTATTATAATATATTATCCATTGTAATTTGTAACATAGAATTTGATCAAATGTTATAAACAATATTTTGATCTTATGATAACCATAACAATCTGTCATAAATAACTTTGTTGTTTTATATTATACTTTTTTTCGGCCACTTGTTTGTTCATTGTATCACAACAGCTGTTGAACACGCGATACGCCGATACACTATTATAGTTCATAATTTATAGTTTATATACGTAATATAATACCTAAATATATCAAACAGTTTCTAGAGCTTTGATAAAGAAACGGTTCATATAACAATGTTATAAAAATAATAAATATTTGAGGTGCTATAACATAATAAATTACCATCATGAAATCCTGTAAGTGTCTTAGTACGGTATAGTTTCGTTCATCTCTTATATTATTATTATAACATCATTCGACTTGGCCAACAAAGATAATTTTTTTTTTTGAAGCAGAAGTTCTTCAATATATTTATTTCACGTCTTTTGTTTAATCATCATAAGATGGTAAAACAAGATGAGTTCATAGCACTAAATGTCAGTGCGTTATTATATTATTATGCTGTTGTGTGTGACCCAAAACAACAAAGTACGACGAAATAAATAATACCTCACACTGATTGTATACCCAACGGCCGCCGCCGCCATCACCATCACCATCGGCCGAGACTGGTTTTAAACCAATTCATTCGAAGTGAAGTTTTATCATCAATAGACACATATATATTGGTATCTTCATTGTTCGGTTTTAATGAACACTCTCGATGGTGCCACGGGCTTGCAGATAATATTTGTGAGCGATCTCTTGTTAAGGTGACTGTTTTTTATTAATATATGTATTATATTATCATCAGGTCGTTCGAAAACTATATACCTACCTACCTTTACACCATCGCCATCGTACATAATAATAATAATAATAATAATATGATACAATATGTAGATTAATTGACGAATTATCGATCTCTGGTGTTTTCTCTGTATGATGCCCTATCGAATTCTTAACGTAACTGCTTGTATAGGTCAGGTTTATATCTCAGTTACGGGCAGTATGTAAATTTTTCATGCCGATGACCAAAATAATACTTACATAACCATAACAGTTCTGATAATAATAGTTAAATATTTACTGTATACATATATATATAGTCACATCATTTGTAGAAATTCCAATAAAAAAAATAACTAATTATAATAGTATTAATAACGTATCACGATTTTATTAATATACCTGTGCCGCTGACCGTTCATCCGACTTCGGCTGGCAGCATAATAACATCATAGATAAAACTATTATAATATTATATTACTTTATTATAGGAATATAGTAATATACAGTTTTCGAAATGATTTATCAGTTTATTATAATAACACTGCTGTGCCTGCCTAATATACCTACATTATCGTTTTATCATTTTTACGTTTACATTTCGGGGCGTTATTATAGATAAAATTAATTAACAAATAACAATCAATCACGTAATTTTATAATTACATATCGATTCGTATGTCTATTTTGTAAAAATATAAGGTCTATAAATATAGATAGGGTGGCACACCATACAAATTATATATACCGCGGACGTCTTCTATGTTATAATATTAGATACTTTGACGAGTGGTCTTGACGCTCTTAACCGACAAAATGTTTTATAATGCTTTTAAAAACTATTTTTTTTTATCATAAATTGTTATTATTGTTATCGTTAAGAGACAAAAAAAAAATATAAATTACGTATCCCCGTATCTCATAGGTGTCGTGTATTAAATATTAAAATTTACAATGATGTATTTTTTTCTCGAACGTGTAAAAATAATACTCATGATGAGCGTACTAAAAATGATTATAATATTAACACTGTAGGTCCGACACACACAGTATACCTTTATCGCCATTTCGGTCGAATTTCGTGTGCCCGCAGAACGCCGCGCGCTGTAACATAATAATATAGTACGTGCGCGTGTAATATAATATATAATATAATATAATATTACGTTCATCACACATTACGAATTATTGTTATTTAATTCCGATATTATGTGGGTAATAATAATTGTCGGCAGTCCGATCGTGTGAAATGTGATTTTTTTTACCTCCGGTCGTGATCGGGAGACGGCCGCGGGCAAGAAAAAAGGCAGTTATCGCACGGAAATAACGGGTTACGGGCACAACATCCGATTTTCTTCGCGAACCTTCGCACAAAAACGCGGAACCAGTTTTTTCTCCACGCCATTCATTCATTATACATCATAAACGCGTGTGTGTGTGTGTGTGTGTCGAGAGGTTGATAGGAATTCCGTATTTTCTTGAAACATTTTTGCGGTGCGGATGGAAAAAAATTGTGAAAAAAATTTAACAAAAAATGTATTGCACGCGGTGTGTGTGTACAACAAGACACGCGTATCTTCTGCAGGCGTACATGCCTGACGTGTAGGCCACATAACCAACACACTGATGAATCATAAATTATTATGCTTCTGCACACACGGTCGAATGCAGTGTTTAGAGGTATTTTATTGTTATAATATTTCACCGCCGTGTGTACCGCTGCCGTGGTAATAACCAAACAGCATAGTACGGATAATCGTTAAAAACTAGTATAGGTACCAATTTATCGTGAACAGTACCTAAAGTTGTAATGTCTCGATCGACAGTGTACGTCGTACATCGGTATAATACATCGTAATATATGAATATCAAATTTACGCGGGCACATATTATTTTCCCTTTATATTATTAAAGATGTATTATAATAATATGTACTGCTGGGCGGCAGATTATCTCGAATTTTGTCATATTATTATTTTTGGGCCTCACACGATTTTATACGCAGACCATTTATTTTAATCTCGTTTACGCATTATTATTATAGATAAAACCAACAGTGTTGTCTACGACGGTCGTAAAAACGTTAAAGAAACTTGATTTATACGCATTATTTATCAAGCATGTGACGTGTCGTCGGGTTTTGTGCTTTAATCTATGTAAGTACACCATGTATTATTATCAATATATAATATTATACATGATATCATTATGCTCATCTTTCTATGACATACAATATTGTCGACTTGTAGTACAAATTATATACAACATAATATATTGTACATGTATGTATGTTGTACAGCAACATAATGACCGTGTGATGTACAGCACGATTCGTTTCGAACTAATTTGATTTATAAACAAAGTTCAAGGTGACCGAAAATAAACGAGATGAAAAAAAAAATCGATGAACACAATTAGTATAGACAAATACACGCACAACGCATATATATATGGTACACAATGTTGTATAATATATATGGTATATCGGATAACCGTATAGTTTTTCCGTCGTCGAAGTTCGTGCAGCGATGATTTTTGTTCATCGATATTAAACTTATACTTCCTCAAACGCCTACATTTCATTGTGTTAACTGGTCGACGTCCCGAAAAAGCCGAAATATAATAATTACAACAATATCGTTATGTGTATGTACATCACGACCTCATAATATAGTTTTATGTTATAAATCAGTAGCGTAGCCCTCCCCGGAAATGTTGAGAAAATTAAATAGTTATTTCTACGGTCTATGAACAAAAGTTACAGGAACCGCAACCCAAAACAAAACATCGGTGTCTGCAGTATATGCCAAACTCATGAGCGATCCTAGTTAAACCGACTGCGTGCAAACACATTATCAGCACCTCCCCACCCAGCCGGGAAGAAGAACCCTGGCTACGCCACTGATATAAATGTTATATCACACGTACTATTTTGTTGCGGTTCTCCGCGAGCGGCGACGCAGTAAGTAGTAACAGTGTAGTAACACCATCATGCGATGGCGTCGGTTTTAATGCACCATTAAATTGTTATTATATACACATAATAGGTACAAATTAAAAGTGCACATAAATGTAGTACGATATTGTACATTTGTATGCCCGCTTTTTATTATATCACAACGGCTGCGTCGAGTGTAAAAAATAAAAACGAAACACACGACACACAATTGCACACGCCAACCTGCGCATTACCCGTGTGATGTGCCGTTATAATTTTAATATTATTACCTAATTATTGTGATGGAGTAGTACCTGCACAATAGTGCGTTCTTATAATATAATAATATTACCATTACATAATTATACGCACACTAGCTATTGTCTGAGATACGCGCAGTGTATATAGTCGGTGCAGCGCCGACCGATGGACCATAATGGGTGCAATTTAGTGGGGTCACTTTAGAATAGGACGTCCTCCCCGTGCCACCCCACTTCTACCTTAACTTAACCGTAATAGGTTTTTAGACTTTAAACGATATATTCCGCTCCAATCATGTATACATGATGTAGTGACAACCTATTACAAGATTACCATATTATCATGTTTATTGACATTATTTCTATTCAGAGATATGATACGGTGACTTAGTAATTAAATTATATATTCTTACAGGTGGTTTCAACGACCCCGACATTTTGAGTCTATAGTGTAGCCTATATAATTAACGGCGATCGTGGAGAGTGACACTACATACATAATATATACTCTGTATTATATTATAATAAGTGTTAAGTGTCGTTCGTCTTTGATGTCAAGTATGCGTGTGCGTAAATAAATAGTGTTCTACGAAACATATATTAATTAATTTAATTGTTTTGTAAACGTGAAAATATTATTGGAACCGACCCGATGCACGGTTTTCTTTCGATTTGATAACAATAGCGATCACTGAAGCCGTTCCGGCAAAAAACTCACACCCTGAATCAGACGAAATACATAAGGTATAAATGGTAAAAACCACTAACCCATATGTATAGTCGAGGAAACGAGCTTCATCATCGGAATAACCATTGTCGGTCTAACCTTAGCACCATACATTATTTATTTATATTATAATCCTTATCATTATATATATATGGACCTTGGGTCAAGAAGGGCCAATCTCCATAAAATATTTTATTGTGTCCGGGGTGGCGTTTAACGGTGGTGCAATGAATAATGGTTAATGTATTATATATTATGGTATTCTCCATTCGGTATAACTGTATAAGATTATATTATATTATATAATACGTGCATACTCTAATATGTACAGTGTATAGTACGCTCTGTATGCAGACAAAGATTTGTGATGGCGTACTGTACAACAATATTACATAACGGCGCTCGCAAAGACGAGATGGAGGAGACGACGACGACGACAGAACGTCCTTGCCACAGCTGATGTTTCCGTCTTCTAAACCCGAGCGGCCCATAAAGTTCCCGACGTCGGTGATAACTGATAACGACGACCGACTTCCGCAGACACATTTTTATTATTATTATTATCATAACGCCGCCGCGACGACGAGCCTACGAGGTCACTGGATGGCGAGTGGGGAGGCGCTCTGCTCTCCTTTTCCGACACGACGACGTTACGTAGGCATATATTATAATATTTAACAACGCGTGTTCCGTAACGACCGCGTCAAGGACGGAAAGACCTGTGGAATTTCGTGTCGTCTTTGGAGGTGGTGGTGTTGGTGGTGGGTGATTTGTTGACGGGTATGAGCGGTGATATACGATAATACCGTGTGCCTACACATATTATTATTGTATTATTATAATTGTGTACGCGCGGCGTTCGTATATTATTGTATGCGCATACACCAGTGCAGTGGTGGCCCTGGGATGACGCGGCGTCGAGACCGGAAGCACTCGGTCGGCGGCGCCGGCAATACGTCACCGCCGTCGCGCCGCGGTAAAAGGGTCGCGCGCGCGCGTTTCATGACGTCACAACGCACGCCGTAGTTATCGGGCACGAGCCGCGCCGCCGAAGCGTTTATACTCATTTACATTTTCCGAATATTAATTATTGAGCGACACGCATCTCATATATTGCACCGGTGTATTATAATTTGTAACTTACAATATTATGTACTTGCGACTTACAGGTTTATGGTATTACTCACGACGCGCGACGGCGCGAGTATACGACGATATCAAAAACCATCGCCACAAAATAGATCTAATTCATATACAGGGTCGGACCGATGAAAAAACACTTTAAAAATATTAAATAATGTGTGTTTATGTGAACTGCACGTCATTCGTTCTGAGAATCTTACGGAAATCCGTACACAAGTCGATTTTTTGGCCACTGTGTGGACGGGGACAAGTGACATCTTTCATTGCTACCTTTACGGTCAAATCGCGTAATTAACGCGTACAAATGTAGCGACGCAGAAAATTATTTTTTAAACGATTCGTTGCAATTCAAAAGACGTGTTCGCGCGCTATGATCCAACCGATACAGGCATAGGTTTCTCACGACGAGTGATGGGTTTCATTTTCACTGATTATAATATATACCGTCGATATCATGGGACATTAGGACACTGGTATATCGCATTGTTTTTATTGCTATATCGTATCGATAATAATAATGTTTGATCTTTCTCCCGACCAGAGTAAAGAGTTGGCTGTTTAATAATAATAATAATAATAATAATAAAAATAATAATATATAATATACACCGGGATCGTGTCTCGCAGTCGTATACGTGCGGTGGTTGGTGTGTGCGTGGACCGGGAAGACACGTTCGTACGCGGAACGGTGGGCGGGCGGGCGGGGAAACCGGTGCAGAGGCGAGGGGCGCGCGCGCGCACACCGGAGCGGTGGCCATCGACCGAGGCGGGAACGGTGGACGGGGGGCCCACTCCGGTGGCGGACGGGACAGTGGCGAGGGGCACGGTCAATAGCCGCGTTCGACCCACTTCCTATATGTACGTATTATTATACGCGTACATGAAAAATGTACGCGAGCAAGCGATCGCGCGCGCCGGTCCGACGTCGTTCCGAGCGCTCTCGCGAGACGGATTGCGCGCGGTGTCCGCGGCGATCGGCGGAACCCGAAAACGTTGCGCGCGGGCGGGCGGGCGGGGGGGGAGATGCAAAAATTCGCGTGGGTCTTGTCGGGTAGCATACGCGCGCGGTCTTTCGTATTCTCAGCGGCACGCGGTCACGGCGGCGGCGGCGGCGACGACGACGACGGCGACGAAATTCGACTGATTTTTTTGACCGCACGTAAGCACCGGTGCCGCCCGCGGGGGACGAGAGACTTCGATTCCTTTTTATTTCAACACGATTTCGCTACACTATAAAAATGTATACGTATTTATACTGTTGTATTATACAGGCTGATTCACCGTATACACACTCACCCCATCCCTTATTGTTTTTATTAGGTAATGATGATGCATTTGTTCGAATTGAGGATTAAATACCGATTGTTTGTAAACGATTATTTATTTTTTTTTTTTTTTTGCAGCGATACAAATTTATTTTTTTTACATGGAAAACATTCGTTTTTACGTTAAAGTCTTGAGTTTCTAAGTTTTTAAACGCCGAATACTAAAACCGTAATAAAGGATAATTAAAGTAGGTACTTAAAAATAGTTTAACATAAACTGTGAGTATAATATTTAGTACCTACACTTATCAGTTATTATTAGGGTCCGGATTTCAATGCAAAGTGCATATTTTTTTTTGGTTGATCATACACAATGCTTTCTAAGTACATAATTCGTTTCACGTAACGAGGGTTTGAAAACTACAAATTTAATTTTGCAATTTTTCGCATATTTCGACGTTTATTCATTTTTAGCATTATTCGATCATTTTGTTGGCGTTTAATACATATTTCTTCAATATAGATATAAAATTCAGCATATTCAAAATATTATCTAAAGATAAATTATTTTCTTGATATTTAAGAAGGTTTATTGGGCTTTTCCATACACATTGTCAATTTTTTTTCGATTCAGTTTTTTTTTCAATGCAATGCTCAAAATTTAGTCAGTCAGTACAATAGGCTCACCTAGAATGTTAGTTTTACATACATTTTAATATATATTTTGGTATGTTTAGAATGAATAATATTTCCCCAAAAACGGCCAAAACATATGCGTGTCAACATCATAGCAGTCAATATTTCAAATTTTCAGTTTTTTTTTTAATAAAATAACAAATTAATAAATAACAATTATATTTCATTGATAAATTACAATTTGTATATAAAAAAAAATAGCATTTTTAAGGTCATTTTTGTGGTAAAATGCATTTTTGGCTATTTTTTAGAGCATATTTGTATGGTTTTAATTGCATTTAAATCCGGGCCCTAGTTATTATACACCTGACTTGGACAATTTTTACAAATAATAACATTTCAATAAACTAATAATTTTCAAATTTGTATATAATCCAAATCTTATATACAAAATCGTGGGCTGTTATCCTTGCCTAATTCTTAAAGTATATTAACTTGAAATGATAACATAATTTATATTATAAATACATCAACAATTTTAAAAATTCATCACCTAAACAATTTATAATAAAGAAGGTTGGTGCTCATTTGAGAAAAAAGTAGCTTGTATTGCAACTTCTTAAATATGGTATAAAAATCTAAATAATTGAAAATAATTGAATTAAATTTTACCTGTTATGTAATGTCATTCTTCAGGGAGGTTTTTAAAGTCGTAATAGGTATAGTTTTAAGAATTTTGATTTTCGCACATAAACGCATATCATAGAGCTCGCCCCTCCCCAACATTTACAATGGATGAAAGGCTATAGTTATTTTACACGCATGATTTTAAATTTTGATTTAAAGTCGAGGGAATCAGAGATTTTAAGTAAATACGCTACCGTCGCTACCATATGGAAATCGATTGAAAAAGGTACCTACTTAATTTTAATGCAATAGAGTGGACTACACAAATGTCTTAGATGTTTTTTAATCGAATTACAAGATGGGTAGCATAATATTAGGCATTAGCACACGCAAATTGAGTCAAATGTTTAAATAATTATATGGAAACAAATACGTGATTTCTACAGATTGCGTAACATAAACTAGTAAGTATATTATTATTATTATGGTTTATTTGATAATTAGGTACGTTAAGAACGTAATCGGATGAAAAAAAAATACTAACGTTTCCGAATGTACTCGTTTTATTTTGAATTAAATACGATCGTCTGCTAATTTCGTCACCCATCGACATAACAATATACGGGGGTGACATTGCGAACATAATTTT
The DNA here is from genome assembly GCA_008086715.1 of Sitobion miscanthi. Lineage (NCBI taxonomy): Eukaryota > Metazoa > Arthropoda > Insecta > Hemiptera > Aphididae > Sitobion > Sitobion miscanthi. The sequence continues at coordinate 3,234,492 of CM017802.1, read as the reverse complement.
GTTTTTTGCATTTAATTATAATCCATTGTCGTACGCCCGATGAATTTTCAAAAAATTAACAATGCCGAAAAATATATAAGTTATATATGTATATAATAAGGGACAAAAAATGCAGGTACCCGATGTAATACAAGTTGTCCGAAATCTAAATACTCGACAATAGCAGTGTTGTATTCACGTATAGCCACGTTGTAGGTGGAGTTAAGAGGGTTAGTTTCTCTTCCAATCCTCGCCCCCCAAACTACTTGAGAAATAATAAACACAAATTAAACAATACAACTATTTATTATTACACGCTTGAGTTTTTGGGACGTCCGCACAACATTAAATGTCACTAATATTATGGCTTAGAAAAGGAAAGCTTGTGATGTTCAAATTTGGACGACATTCGATATTTAAATGAATAGTAATAATTTAAGTTTATTTTTGTAATTCGAAAACATTTTTCGGTGGATTCGAAACTTTTACGTTTATTTAATATTATTATTATTATTTTTTATATTATACACGATACAATTATTAAGACATTTAGATTAGTTCTATGCTATTGCCTATTTATAGTTTATACGGTAAAAACTATAAATACTAAAATAAATTACTATAACAATTAATAACAATATATTTTTATAATGATATAGGCTAACAGATTGTGTCCGCTGAATATTGTTTTTCGCGCGTATGCATATTTTTTATCATTAAATTTAAATTTAACTGCACATCCATTACAGTGACTTACACAATGACGATGTACACTCGACTCCTATGTGTACAGCAAAGTGGTTACATATATTTACACCCTTTTTGTTGCAACTAATCTATAGTTTTTGTAATTACCAACAAAAATCACTCTTCCTCGCGACCTTCACCTCTCCAAACTAAAAATCCTAAGTCTTTGCTTATTTACGCCACTGGTTATATAATATTGTCATATATAGGTGTATATTTTTGTAGTCAAACTGGTCGGGAACAACTGCAGCAGAACACGACAGCGTATATTATTGTAATATTCCTATATTTTATGCATTAACCCTCAAAAATTCCATTAAAATCTAAAGAAATTCGCTGCAAAAAAATGTATTTTTTACGGTTTAAAAATTCTTCAGAAGACAGTTCAATACAATAATGACGCTTAAATTTAAGTGTTGTTTGGTTATTAAAGGGTACGTTTGATTATTTGAAGGTATCAAATCGGTGGTCAGCGTACATCTATAACTGTATAGACTACGTTGGACACTATATCTGACCACTATAATAATTTGTACCTCTACCGATTATATAATGGATTTTATTTCGGAAAAAATTCGGAATTCAAATCAAATCGAAACGACCGGAACACCCCGAACGCGTTTTCTCCTCGCGGGACTACGCGTTTCAAAACGCCAAAACAAAATGTCATCGCATCAAAGTCGTCTCCACCCTAAATGTTATAATAATGTTCCGAATTCGTTATGCTCATCATTCATATAAAGTAGGAATGATATAACGTATTATACGTGTGTAACAACCGCGAGTTCAAATCGCCTTCCACTAAACTGTGAAACACATACGCATATAATATACCTGCAGTACGTATAATATATATATAATAACGTCTATGAGCGAAATACCTGCGGTGATGCGCGTACCTTCGCATAACCGTGGTATAACATAATTGTGTTGTATACCAGTATATTATGTGTACCGCGGTAATGAGGGTTGTTGTACTCACGTGCATGTATTTATACATAATATATGTGAGTTTTTTTTTTTTTAATGTCTCATACATTTGTGCATGAACACATGCTCGCACACACGCACTCGTACATGTACGAAATAATCGCTGTTGCTCGACACCGTGTTTTAAACTGCTCTGCGATGGTGGCTCGGACGTTATACCTATTTTATTACTATATAGTAATTAATTCGTCGCGTTTAGCCACAATTAGTATAATATATTACAATATACGGCGCGATTAATCGTTTTCGCTCCGCAACACGACCGTAATGCGGACGCGATAAATAATGCCAAGCCGATGGTAAAGAATCGTTTTGACGCGATCGATCTCTGAAACCATCATATTCTTTGTCCGTTTTACCTATCCGCGGCTTATTTACGGTTTTATACGAATATGGTAAAAATGTCGACGTTCGATCCCGAGTCGATCAGCACCGAGACTTCCGAGAGGTTTTCATTTATATCTACAATCACATATCATTTGGGATACATTTGTGTGGACGACACCTGATATATATGTTTGACAGTCGCGCGGGGACGAGTTTTTATGGATATACATATATATATATACGTTTATGTATATACGGTGTATACGATATACCCAATACGCATGCGTCCAATAGGTACGTTTCGCAGTTTTGGATTTCTTACGGTTCTCTAATAAAGTTTTGACTGCATTTATGGTTAAAAATATGTTCCCTGAAAACGATTTGTTTAAGTGTTGATACATTTTATTATGTGCTGTTAAATGTGACAATTATTTAAAATACATCATACGTAGATAATTGAAACAACGTAAAAAAGTCAACGTACAAACCCAGATAATAATGTCCTTAACTTTGAGCTCGATAATACATCAATTCACTCCATATGATATTAAAGCTAACAACAGCAATAATATTGGTTGTGCTAAACACAGATTTGCCATATTGCGCGTGCGTCGAAGCGAGGAAACAAATATAATGCGCTGAATAGAAATACACCTGAACGTCGGTTAATTTCTCGCCAAAATGCTTATTTCTAAAGGTAAATATTGGATCATTTGCCCTAATATATTTTACGCGATCTCGAAAGTCGTTATATAGAAAATATTACAGTCTAAAATATATACTAGCGAAAAAAATTTACATTTTATTGTGCAGTGCATAATATAATATGTATTTAACCGGAAACAGAGAAAAACGTAATAATATGTTTTGAGAAAAGCGAGTTTATTATATATTAATCTATCATGTTAACAGTACAATATTATAGTTATTACTATATACTAAACAATATATTTGATTAAATATTTGAAGCGCACAATATAATAATGCATATTAATATAAATAATAATACCTAAAATATATTATAATTTTTTTTTTTTTTTTTTGGTCGGGGCAAAATATTATAAATATTTTTTACCTGTATTGTGTGTAAAAATATAGTGGTGGAGGAAGTCCCGCCCATCTACGCATCTACCCCTCAAATAATATATCAATAATCATCCACACATGTAATTTGTTTACACTATATATTATATCAGTCCTTGAAGTCTTGTATAGAATCGTATAATTATTGAAGATTATCAATTTACTTCTCTACGACTACCCATATTATTATGTGTATATGACTTTAAATGTACCTATGCAGTATAAATATTTAAAACTTTAATGGCTGAACAGCAATTGATTAAAACACACAAAATAATTAAACACAACTATTCAAGCATTATTATAGTGTTATAAGTATTATCGTAATACTTAAAAGACAAAATGTTATAATTTACAATAAATTAGATCTTAAGGCGGGGGGCAACGGCTTCCCCCCTGCCAGCCTGCAGATTATGCCTATATAACTTAAACTTAAGAGTATGTAACGTGGGCATCTCTCTCTTACAAGTGCGTAACATACCTAATTTATGCTCAGCAGATCATGTTTAGCTTCGTTCGTTAGATAAAAAATTGGAGTGAACCGACCTATCATGAAACTTGACGGTAAGAACATTATATGTGTGTTTTTTACGATGATATAGTTAAATTTTCTGCAAGTTTTGCGTATACAATATATCGTAAATTAAAAGTGCTCACAACTCGCTTGAAAACTGAACCATGGTAAAAAAAAAAAACCCGCGCACTTACACAGATTATAATGTTCTTACCATGAAATTTCATAATAGGTCGATTCACTCTAGTTTTTAAACCAACGAAGCTAAACGTGATCGGCTGAGCGTAAATTTTCTATGTTACGCACTTGTAAGACGGAGACGACAAATGCCAGTGTTACGTCCTAGGTTAAGCGAGTTAAATCATAACGTATGTATAACATATTATTATGATAAATGCACCATGTCATTGTCCAACAGTTACAATAATTGTAATCAAAAATGTCAATATCGCTATAATTTCGTGACTTATTGTGCGTGGTAAACGCCGGTCCGCTTTTAAAAACGTCCGAAAACGTTTAGAGGAAGTGCCCATGTGTATAAAACAAAAACACTGAGGTCAAGCCAACGTTTAGCTAAAATTGCGTTTTAAAAATATATTTACGTTGTGTACAAAATATTTTTTTTTGACACAGCGCCAAGTTTAATATAATAATATATCCGTCGAAACGTTTGCGAGCCACAGGTGTGTTATAATTTATAAGTAGGTACGCATAATAAACACGTGACGCCTGCATAATATTATTGTAATAACGCAGAACGTTTATTTTTAAACGTTACACCCGAGTTATTTTATTATTTTATATAATGGGTCAAGGAAGCACTGCGCGGCGTGCGTTATTATGAAAAAAAAAAAATATGCAATTTCGCTTATAAACTAAATCGATGATCTGCAGCACAGCGATCCGGCGACCATGACGTGTGACGGGTGCACGAGTACTGCACTTCGGATGTACAATAATTGTAATTCTATTATAATTTATATCACAATATAATGGGCAACATAAAATATGCCTCCAGTGCGCACAATTATATATTTTGTACGTACAATGTGTGTGTATTATTATAGGTATATAGCCGGTGCTCTCGTCGTGTTTCGAAACGATACTATTGGAATCGGCATTATAATCACAAGTCGTCGTAGGTACGCAGTCACGACCCACAGATCATTTCCTCATAATTTGAGTTGTGTTCTTTTTTTTTTTCCCCCCCGAACTGCGGATCATAATACCATCTCGTTCTATTCATCACATCCACATCGCACAACGCGTGATCGTATCCGTTCGCGCGGTTCGCCCGTTCGCGAAACATCCGAACGAACAACATATTATGCGTTCGGTTTTCCTCCGAAACGAATAATATCGTCGCGAGCAATCGACTTTCCAACGCGCGGCGACGAGGTGTCGCGGCGGATATCACGACGTACGATAATAATGTGCGCGCGCACAATTATTATGCGTACGATAATATTGTGTCACCGCGACGTCACTAAATATTATCGTGGCGCTATTTACAATGCGTCATCTGCACGTACTAAGCGATGTCTAGGGGATGGACAGACGAAGGCGCCGTATCATGTCGTGATAAACCGCGTTGGACATCGGTTAGGCGACACCGGTCGTATTAATATAATATGTCGTCGAGCTGTGCGGCTCGCGATTTACGCGACCGACGTGTCATCGTTATAATGCAATCATTATATCGTTGTAATTCGTGGACGGTGCGCGTTTTGATATCAGTCGAAAACGATTCGATCGACATAAATATATAGCGCGCCGGACGAGGAGAATAATAATAATAATATATTATATAAACATCGTTTTGCGTTTCGAAATCGTGAGACTCTCCGTATAATATTGTTATGTGTACGATTCTCGCGAGGTCATCTGCGAAACGTCAAAATATGCACTAGCTCGCAAGAAGCCACTCGTCGACACTGCGGGGGACAGGGGGGTCAAGGACCGGTTTCTATGTCAAATTCAATTCGAAACACACATCTCCAGCGCGTCTCTGAGGTTTTCGTGAATTTGACCCCTTTGTGCGTGTGTCGGCGTGGCACCCGGCGAAATCCATCGTGTCCCGAAAATCAGTAAAATCCGCGTACATCCCGTGTTTAGGGGTAGGAACGCATTGTCCCTGTACGCGGCGCGTTGCATAATGAAAGTATTGTATATATCTAATGACCGCGGCGAATTTCAACACGAAAATATAATATTTCGTATCACAATAATGCGATATTGTTGTGTTCGAGGGAAGTTTTTTTTCTCCGGTGTAATTATACGGTACGTGCAGGTATAGCTAGGGCTTGCGTTATGGAGGCGTGTTGTGCGAAGAGAAGAAAAAATTTTAAATTTTACAGTCGTGTAATACAGTATTCCTTTGATATTTGCGAGTACGGCGGGAGACACAACAAGTCGTTTTTATATATTAATAGGTATAGTCGTGTTTAAATTATCGTACGAACCGTGATACCGCATGGTGATTAGATATTGTCGTAGATAAATCCAAACGCGAGACACATATTACAATGTCCTTTGCAACGACTGTAATGAAACAGAAATATTATATTTCATAAAAGATTATTATTTTCATACTCGTTTCAATTTTTTTTTTTTTAAATGATTAACCTGCAAAACGTACTTTTAAGTGCTCGAATTTTCCTAAATGCAGCGAGTGCTGCAGTGTTGCAGCTACACCTGCAATGTATGACAATATTAACGTACGCTATTAAAACATTATTATCTGTATAATATACCATTATACATATTATTATGATACGTTTCTCTAAAGCGGAAGATAAACTATATAGTGGAGACGTTGAGTGCTATCATGTCGTTTTACATAATATATTACATTGTTTGTTTTATTTAAATCCTAGTCGGCCTTCACTCTCTTTATCTCTCTCTCTCTCCCTCTCTCTTTCTCTCTCTCTCTCTTTCTGTCTGTCCGTCTCTCCAAACCAACGAAAACTATAATTTGTGAATATTGAAATATATGAATTATTACGGGTATCCAGAAACGGGACAAGCAGTGCGTACTTATTTATTAATAATGTAAAGTATTCAGAGTTGCAGAAATTTGAAACGGGCGTGTTGCGGCCCTGGCTGCACGATAAGTGCTCCAATAATGGCTTCAACAATGGCATCTATTATAAAATAAATGCACTCATAACTCTATAACCTCGCTCTGCTTCGCAGCAGAGTTTTTTTAAACTCTGCTGCAAAAGTGTTTACAAGCGCTTTGTGTATCGGCAGCTACGCACAGAAAACAAACGGTTCGAAATTGCTCCATCTGTTGTGTGCACAAAGAGTCGTCGAAAGTATATCATAATATATATCGTCATTAGTTTGGAAGGTTCCAAAAGACGGCCCGGCGAACGCTCTCGGCTTTCCCACCGCAAACCAATATGTCGCGTGAATTCGCAATATATACGGACCAACTGTAGGTACCTATATACAGTGTACCTGCGTATCAACGCGTATACCATTTCGATGTAAATAATAAATCAATAATATATATTTCAATACGATGTTCTTGTAGCGGTGTGAGGAGGAGGAGGAGGAGGAGGAGGGTATATGCATACGAAGATTTATACACAGGGCTTAAATACGATGATACCACGTGTGGTTATAGTGTATAATATATTGTTTATAAATATATTATAATACGTGAACTCACGTATTCGTCGTCAGTGAATACACATTTCTCACACACACACACACACACACACAGACAAATATAATATATAATATATAATATATATATAATAATAATGGTTCAACGGCTGGTATAGGGCGGGGGGCAGAGGCCAGTTATGGTCAGCTTGAAAGGCAAAGGGTTAACGAACTCCGAAAAATAAGTTGGAACCACTTATTAGTGTGTGTGTGTGTGTGTGTGTTTGTGTGTATATATGTATATTATGTATATGATGTAAAGACTCGTTGCCAGCGCAATCTTGGAAGGAGTTCGACCGCCGTCGGTGGGGGTGAGGTGGGTGATAGGGGAAGAGGCGTCGGTGGCGGTGGCAGCCGTGAAAGAGGGAGAGGACCGTGAATAAGAGGGGAGGACGATGTGGCGGAGAACGAGGAGGAGCGGTCCGGCAGAGGAGAGCCGAGATAGCGGGGGTAAGGGGTATACGCACATATATGTGTGCCTATATGTATATATACATAACGTAATGCATGTCCGTGAGGGTACCCCGCTCGCTGTTAGGGGGGGCAAATATCAGTGTTGGTAGGGGAGGGTGGGTGGGGGGGGTCCTGGACGGAGAGGGGAGAGCGCGGCGTCGACGGTATACCTTTAGGTACCTATATGTAATACGACCGTCAGACAGACTCGCCGGTGCCCCACCACCGACGGGCATGAGCATACGATAATAGTAATACGCGTATACGCAGCACACGCACGGCCGCCAAGGTGGACGCACAAAGGACACGCCTCTGATACGCCAAATAAATATATATTATATTTTTGTGTTTGTGTAATGTGTACATATATATATTATAATATAATCTACAACGTGTAAGTTCCATGCGATATTATATTATCACGTTCACGATACGACACACGCGTTATTGGTCCGCGTCACCGCTCTCGGTGCCTTTGCCGCGGCGATGGACAGAGTGGCATTTTTTAAGTCCCCCCCCCGCCCCCGCGCCCACTGCACCGCCGCGCAAGCTCCGACGTCGCGGCACCACAGTGTAAAATAACGTCTTAAAATGCGAATCGGAACGATTTCGACGACGTTTCTGGAGGCAAGTGCCCATAGTTCCTAACACGTAGTTTTTCGCCGTTTTACGACTGTTACACAATCGTTTACCGGCGCGTACGACCCGGACAGCATTTTGTAACGATCATATTACAATAACGTCATACTAATATTATTCGTGATTGTAATGTTATAATAATATTATTAAACAAAAAATCGCTGTACATCTGTACATATTATAATATATCAGCCGTCGCCACCTATTACAGTCGTGTTGGACTTTAAAATGATAATATCTTTATCACATAGTACGCGCATATCGTGTAGCGGCGTTGTTGCACACCGAAAATATAATTCGAAGATTGTTCGCAGCATTTCAGTCGGTCAGGATAATAATAATAATATATGTAGCACCTGCGAGGCTACCACTCGAATGTTATCACTTATCATGTCACCTGTTTGAATATTTACATAGGTAATAACAGTATACAATAATATAATACGGTATTACACTTGGGGGGTTGACCCATCCCCCTCGGCCAATATCGCAGTATATTATTTGTATTTTATCAAAACTTATTGATATATCTTATAAATAATTGTGTTTATTAAGCGATAAAACGTATGTATACACTCGGGGAAGGAACAGATAAACAGTAGTTATATACATTTGATACATTTTTTTTGGACCACCCCCCTTGAATAAATTCTGGTCGCGCCTCTGATGTAATATACAACATCAAACTATTATTATGAATACATATTATGTAAATAATAAAGTCTAGACACACGCATTTCGCGAAAATTATTTTATGGATTTAATACGATGCGTATGATCCGGAGTCGATTAATTTATTAACAAAAGATAATATGGCTAAGGAAAATAATTTAAATAATATAACATCGCGGTCTGCGGGTTAAAAGCTTGTACGCACGCATTATATACATCCGAACGAGTGTTATATCAAAATTAAACTATACACAAATATGTTTTCGACCTCGTGCGGAGTGAAGAATATTACGATATTTAGTTTCGCGTTTTTACGTCGATGTTAATTCCTAACGAACGCCTAAAAAATAATAATTATCGTCTCAGTATAACGTAATATATTATACGGTTGTACTATCATCCAAGAGCTAACACCGTTTGATATAATATAATATATAAGGTACGCGCGTTTACACTACACAACAATGTATAGTATATTGCACGTCCATAGTTATATTCGTGTGTTATACAAACCCAGTAAAAAATATTGGAACACTGTACAAAATCGAATCGGAAGTCCCGATGAACGACATCGTGTAACATTATAATATGAAACGCATCACATAAATACATAATTGGTTCGTACAAAGGACTAAGGAGTAGAAAAAAGAATGTATTGCGTTTATGATGTTGGTATCTCGTGCGGTGACTGACCGACCTACAAGAGAATGTCTTCCGTCTTCCCGTCTCTCGTATTGTGCTTGTGACTTGTGAGTCAGTGCACTTACGATCGCAAATTTTGATTGATTTGGCCGACGCGCACGGTACATACATATATTACTTCGTAAGTCATGACGTCTGATGGCGATAACTTTTAAAAGCGCATAATACATCGTTATTCGTTATATTAAACAAAAAACGTGCTCAACCGTGTGGTGACATATCGTTGTCTAGGTTGTAGGTAATATGGATATTATAATATGTCTATTTGAGGGGGGCATATCATAGGTAATTTATAAATGTTTAATGTGTAGTATATTAATTACGTTAAAAATATAAAGAATATTTTGTTTTATACGAATGACGACACTAATTTATAATAGTATTTTGGAAAAATATGGAATTAATTTTTTGTTAAAAATTATGTAAATTATTATTAAATACATTAAATTTTTCAGCGATTGCAATTCGGTATAATAAACTTATAAAAATATGCATTCATTAGGTATAACTAAACAATTGCATTTGTTTTGTAATTTACAATTTGAGTTAATTTGTATATATTTTTGAAGTATAACTATATTATTGAAATAATAAATATTATAATCAAACATATTTTGTAATATCTATTCTAAACACATATTTTTTAGGCTTTGTTCATATTTATTTAATTTTTTGTTAAAATGTACCAGTTCGGATAATTAACAATTTAATAATTGCTTTTGAATTCGATTCAAGTAGTTCAGTTTGATCAAAAATATACATCTATAATTTATTGTATTTATGAAGATATTAGACAATAGGCAAAAAAATAATTTCATATTAAATAATAAAATAATATTATTAAATAGTAAACTTTTAAAAAAAATGGAGGGGAGGAATGTCTGCATAAAAAATATATCCGGGGGGAAATGTCCTACTAGACCGAAAACTGTCGGGGAAAATGTCCGGGGGGGAAATGTCTGCGATTCGTTTATGTTATCAACGGTCGAAGTTACATCATATAACCTGCAGCACATCACGTCCACATATAATTTTAGCTGGCTGCAGTCTGCAAAGCGAGTACATAAAATTATTAACGAACAGTTTATATTTTGATTAACAACAATACTCGTGCCTATGATATCTATTGTGTATTTATTTAGATTACAATTTTTTTTTAGTTAAAATCGTTGACAATTATAGGCTCGACGTCTGCAGACTGCAGTGGTGGCAGTGCTCTCAGTCTGTGTCCGTATGCGATAGTGTTAATCCAGGAAGGCATGCATTTCCATCCATTTCGAGTAAATAAAATAGGTATACATATGATATCGTGATAGATAATTCTATGACTGCAGTTATGTGCTTCGCAATACTGACGTCACAAAATATAGGCGTGAATCATCAATTACGAGGGATTTTATCGAAAAAACAATTCTCGTCATGAAAATATCGATCCCCTCCCAGAAAACCTGTCAAAATATGGCACACTGCTACATAGTAGTATATATGGTATATGTTAATTAATTGGAAAGTTAGTAACCTCAGTTCACGATGTATAGATATAGTACGAATATTGTTTTTTTAATGTAACATAATATATTATATCATCGTAAAAGAGAATACGCTATTAGTCATGTATTACATTAAAAAACTACATACACATGTGAATATATGATGTTTGCACCATATCCTGAACTAGCGGTTACTGTCTTTCTACTTAGCACATAGTATAGCCGTTCATTCGTTAAGCCCATTATACATCGATATTCGTATATTTTAGATAATATTTTTTTTAATCGTCGCAATTGGATATTATAAACTTTTTTTGTTGTTTCTATAAAAACGTTTGACGGGATCAGCGCGTTTTCTGATTTTTTGATTCACATTTGTATATTCATTAATTATTATGTTAATAGGTACTTTATACATTTGTTTTAGTCCGATTTGTTCGAGAATGAGATAGCGCTGGTAAATTGAACGATAGTATATTCGATTTTTATTTAAAAAGAAAAAAAATGTAAACAAATAAATAAAAGGGAATGTATAAGACGTTACGGTTGTTGTGGGATTTAATTTCGATCGATATAATAATTCAAGTACACAAGTGCGTACTTGTAAGATCACATAATAACAATGTACTGTGGTGGTGGCTTGTCAAAACGTAAGTCTATTATTTATTGGCTTTTTCGGTGTAAAGTATGTCGCACAATGGCCATTATCGTTTTATCGAACGGCCATAAAAACGTGTGGAGGGCCATTTCACTCAAAACGAAAACACACACGAAGAAATAAATAAAGTCCGTATAAATTATTATCAATGGGTGGAGAAAAAATCAGTACCCGCAGCACATCCTCACACAATATGTAACATATACGCATCCGCCCTCGACACGCCGCCCTCTCGCAACACCCGTACCGGCGGGACCTGCGGAGTAACGCAGACATAAACACACACACACACACACACCCCGACCGTATAGCCGCCCAGGTAAAAGTAACGGATTTCGGGAACCGGCGGCGTCGTCGTCGCCGCGAACGGACGAGAGGTGTGGAGGAGGAAAAGAAGAAAAAAAGGAAAATAACGTGAAAAAGGACGCACGACACGTCATGGAGTTTCTGAATCGACCACAAATTAGAGTGACTGCGGGTGCTGTGGGATCATCGTAAATCAACGGGCCGAGCACACTGCGTGTGTTTTCACAACGCACATAGCTAGGTATATAATGACGTGATATTACGGGGGTGGTGGCGCAAATCAAATATTTATATATAAATAACACGGAATAAAATGTATGCGCGAGGACCGTTTATTGGAAAGGACGTGACGTGAGGTGGAAAAAAAACGCCGCAAGTGTGGTGCGCGCACAATGGCTAGATTTATCGCCCACGTGCAATATACATTATATATTGTGTGTTACCCGTACACGCGTAACGTCCCACATTTTTGCCCCGAAACCGATAAGTCTAAATCCTATTGTGCCCTGTCGTGCGTACGACATATGTTGTACAAGTCGGTTTTCGATAGTGTTATAAAATATAACGTTATATTATTTATCCTTTATGAAGAAATTTCACCCCGGATCACAATACAACTCGCTGCGTCGCGTATCGCACCGTATCGGCTTTTCTATTTATATGATATTATTATTGTTATTATTTTTTTTTTACCGACCTCTGTATGGTATTATAATTTATAGTGCGTATATATTTCGTATATTATCCGGCGTCCGGGGCACCACGATTGTGATAAATGTGTTGTCTATATTATTGTCGAGTGGTAGGTATACCGTGATATAATAATACACGACGACCAGGAATTTTATCGAAGAATAAGGAGAAAAGGCGCATCAATACGGATCTCCGTGCGACCCGTCCGTCCTAACTCCTAACCCGCAGAGATCAAAGGCGCTTCGCGTTATACTCACGTCCGGCGCGAATACCTATCTCAAATATTGTATAAACACAATGAAGAAACACCTCTGCACGGCGCGCCCTCGGGAAACCCGAGTTTCGCCGACGTCCCGTTACGTGATCGGATCGTGTATTATTATGTGGGTTTATGATGGACAAAAAAAAAAAAAATATAAGAAGAATAAAAATACTCAAACGAGGGTTAAAACGTGTGACGCGGCGCGGACCCGGAACCGAGGATCATACCTCTATACGATATGTAACGAGCGGCGTGCGTCAAAGGCCCGGCGAATAATGGCGTGTGCCCGAAACGGCCGAATCACAGGTCACGAGGAGACCGTTTCCGCGCAGCCCGCAAGTTCTGTGTAGTGCGGCGTATCCGTCCACAAAAGACGCTTTCCCAACTTCTCGGAAGCCGCCGTCCGAATGCGGAAAATGATCACAGGATAAAATAAGAGGCTTATAAACCCTGGCGGCGGCGGCGTCTGTTTTTCCTCGGACCGACTTTATACACAATACGTCTGGTTCGGGTCGGGTATTGCATTATTTCGTATACTTACAGAGGCGCCGACAAAAGTCTCCTCCGGTCCTCTGCCGGGCCTACGTGCCCGTGTCGTGCGATCGTTATAGGTAATATCGATAATATTACACGTAGGTAGGTAGCAGTACGATTTAATAATATAACGTGTACACACGACGACGGTAAACCGATAAAATATAATAAATACGCGTATGGCGTAGGTATGTTATACTATTATTATTATTATTATTACACACCGTGGTGGTTTATTATAACGATATTATTATTATTACATCGGCACGCGCATTGTGCCGTTTAAAATCGAGCGACGAATTAATTTTCGCAACAATGTTTTTCGCGCCGCGCGCCGACAATGCATATTATAATGATATATACGTGTGTACGTATTATAGTGAGGTTTTGCGCACAATGGTGTCGGTAACCATTGTCATAATTAGGTCTGAGATTTCTATGCAAATTTTAATTTTTTTTTTCGCTTCTATACGTCTGCGGGTGAAAGATTTGATATTATAGTGTATATCTATATATATATATGTGTAGGTATATATATATAATATACACGCGGTATTTGCTATACACGCGGTGTATATACTTGGCACTCGCCGATTGCTAATTTGGCTTCTACATACATTTGCATAATTTATATTTATAACACAAACTCGTATGGCGATGACATATATTTTTACCAAAGCATTTTTTCCACTTATAGAGCGTTCATTTTTCTCGGTAATATAGCAGTGTATCACCCGTTGAACATATACATACAAGGTGATCCGTTTAAGCGTCTACACTCATTATTTCGAAACGATTATTTTACATAACTAAAGACGGTCATTGAAAAAAAAATCGTATTTTTCGGCATATTTTATTTTTAAATTTTTACTCATCCGACCAAATAACATATTCATATTCTTAATTGCATTTAATCGTGTTATACAATATCATCAATTTATAAACATATCAAAAACATGTCGTTTTGCAATTGACTCATGACACCGTATTATGTAAAATTTATGAAAAGTTAAGACTTCAAAATAATGAGTGTAGACACTGCAGCAGTCTGCAGTATATCATACCCGCTATAATACGACATACTGCAGGTCACAATAAAAAATAAATTTCAATCGTAGGACTAATATATTAGTCATAACATTCATATTGAATGTAGGTAACCATAGGATGTTGTGTTATTGACCTATTCAAAATAAATATCAATTATCAAGCACTTTAGGGGTGACGCTGCATATATATATATGCCACCTATTATAAACAGTTGTTATATTATACTTACTATAATATGTATCTATATGTCGTAGCCACTTCGTGAAATCGTACTTTTCATGAAAAGATGACCATTTCATGAAATGGAAACGGATATTTTACACTTCGTGAAATTCGAAAATATTTCACAAAATGGTCATTTTTTCATGAAGTGGTCACTCAAATTTAACATCGTGTAATTTTTTTCACAATCCGGTCGTTCACTTTGTGTAATGGAATACAACATTCATTGCACACGTCAAGTTTGATTATATTCATTATTATTTATTAATGTATTTATTAAGTATACTTATTTTTAACTTTAACAATACTATAAGTTATTTTTATCTATATTTTATTAATTTAACTAAACATTATATTATTATATTTATAACTATTTATAATACTAATATATTATATTGTTCATATTACAATAATTTTTTTATTTATTAGAACAGGTAAATGAATTGTGACAACGACTGTTGCATTTTATACTAGCTTTAAAACAAACACATCTTTTGGTTTGACAAGAACTTTTACATGAAGAACTTAGGAATCCCTGACCTCCAGATACGACCTGAACAGTTTCACGCAAGGTTAATTCTTTTTGTTTGTTACGTTTGTTATTTATATCTATTAATCACGTTCTGATGTCAAATACAATATCGGATCCTGCTCGCGTGATTTCTGTCATTATTGAAGAAAAAAATAAAATGTACAAAGTAGGAACTACACACGGGTTAATTAAAGGATGGTTCAATTCTGGAAATATGCAGCATGCCACTGCAAATTTTATTTTAGCTGAACAGGTTAACAAACAAAAAGAATTAACCTTGCGTGAAACTGTCCAGGTCGTATCTGGAGGTCAGGGATTCCTAAGTTGTTCATGTAAAAGTTCTTGTCAAACCAAAAGATGTGTTTGTTTTAAAGCTAGTATAAAATGCAACAGTCGTTGTCACAATTCATTTACCTGTTCTAATAAATAAAAAAATTATTGTAATATGAACAATATAATATATTAGTATTATATAAATAGTTATAAATATAATAATATAATGTTTAGTTAAATTAATAAAATATGGATAAAAATAACTTATAGTATTGTTAAAGTAAAAATAAGTATACTTAATAAATACATTAAATAATAATAACGAATATAATCAAACTTGACGTGTGCAATGAATGTTGTATTCCATTACACAAAGTGAACGACCGGATTGTGAAAAAAATTACACGATGTTAAATTTGAGTGACCACTTCATGAAAAAATGACCATTTTGTGAAATATTTTCGAATTTCACGAAGTGTAAAATATCCGTTTCCATTTCATGAAATGGTCATCTTTTCATGAAAAGTACGATTTCACGAAGTGGCTACGACATATATACGTAAGGTAGGTATATGCGTTGTAAACGTTAAAAAAAAAATCGATTACGTTAAAATAATGTCTGATTTAACTCTGAAACCCTTGATACGTGTTCTACTGTTCTATACAAAATATAAGTACCAATTTCTATACATTTATTTATTAACATTCGGTTTGAAACATTATAATATTATACAACTGGGGTGCCACTATGGGCCAACTTCCCCTTTCCGTCAGTCGAATCTCATCAAATTTGCTTTTTATATTATAAAATGTATTTACAGATTGTAAATATATCAAATATTGTTACAATAAAAAAATATGTTATTCCATTTATATGCAAAAATGATACAAGAAGCATAATAACTACACATTTGAATAATAATAATAATGATAATTCGGCAACAATATTTAAGTATTCCTGGAAATATTTATTGTTTTTTTTTTATTGCAATAAGGAATAAATCATTGCATTTATTATTCAAAGTAAAAATTGTATAATAAACCTTGTAAGTTTCCGAGAAATTTAATTCGATAATTTGTATAAATGTATAATATTTTATGCACACTTGCTTTGAGTTACAAAATACAAATAATTATTGTTAAGGTTTTTTTTCAATCGATTTTCGGTTATTGACACTAAACCAGATACCTATACAAACATATATTATTTTTAATTTATAAATATCCCTTATATTTTCTGCCGCTACCTTCCACTTTCCAACTTCTTTTATCACAGTCTTCTCAGCATAGCTGCTTCCTTCCTTGTGGACGCTTATCGATAGGTAATTGATATTATAGGTTAATATATGTCTAAAGAAAATTTCGATTTTTCTTAAATATTTGTTCAAAGATTATATTTAATAAAGTGAATGAATAATAAATAATTATAACAAAATATTAAAGTCGGATTAAGTAAATAATTATTTATGATACGCTGTATGTAAATTTATAAAACACGATAACGCATTGCATAATAAATATATTATTTTTTTTTTATAAATATTCTATAGCTGGTGCCCAACAATATTTTCAATACCAATATGGTAAATCTGCATAAATTATATAGGTAATTAATATTATAGAAAATTATTCAAATCAATATTTAATTTATTCATTTGCACTTTTTAAACAGGTCCATCTCACTAATTCGCTACCCATTTTTTTTCGTAGTCGTATGTAGATAATTATTTATCTGCATTGTATACGTAGGTAAATTTTTATAAAATTTAGTATTTGGGAGACCAAATTATATTATTATGTATTTATAAATATTTGATAATCGGCATACATGAAATGATTGGGTTTTCTGTTTATATTATCCGTACCTATCATGTAGAAGGTGTACTTTAAAAAAAAACTAAAGAAACAGACTTATTAATAGTGAACTTACTTTTGTCTTAATATTAAAAACATAATATTTATACAAAGTAAGACGGATATACTCAGAATAAGTTTGTCTATGGTCGATGAAGTTACAATAGTTGTTAAAATCTAGTTAAAAGTAGGTACTAAGTCGTTACTAGACGGTATATGCCTATATAAACTATCAATGAGTCGATTAGTTTGTAGGACAATAATGCATTGTCAGGTACATATTATTCAATTAGTTACGTTACATACGTCATTAGTAAATCATTATAGTAATGAAATTTGTGTGTAGTCAATTTTCAACAAAATTGACCCCAAATATAATACAACGTGTGTAATATGCACCAACATTTTTAAACAGCGTTTGTATTATATTACAAACATATTCCATATATTATTCATTAAATAAAGATAACCTAAGATAATTTGCACCATCACAGGTAGTAAAAAAAAGGAATTGTAATTTTCACCAAATATCTAATTGGTTATTCCTTCGATATAGTACTTTAGTAGTTAGTACTTGCTTAAAAGTTTCGATAGAGGAGTATAAAATATTGAGATATATGAGAAGCTAAAGACACAGAATATTCTGTTTATAGATTCTGAGTGGCTATTTCATTTACCTATGTTTACAACGTTCAACGGTACGTACTTGAAAGCTACCCTATAAAATTATAACAATACTATATGACAAACATACCATAAAATATTATAATTGCATCAATGTAGGTAAATGTATAATTTAGTATGTATTTTTGTGCTATAAATAAAAAGTCTTATTAGTTAATATTATAAATTAAGGTAATAAAAAAAAAATAACTTTGTAATGATTACCATATAAAGCGGTGGATAGTAAGAAATCCCAAAAAATGAGTATTGTCATTTGAGACTTTTGAGTCTCGACCACACTGTGGTATAATTGTAAAAATAACAATAATTATTTTAGCTGGCCAAAACTGTGATACTGGAATTTGATATATATGTTTAAATTGAATGCCTCCGTAGTCTTTTAGAACACCATAAAATATTTGGTCAACCAGTGACTGATGAAGTAGATTATGTTTAACTTTAATAAGATCGTGATTGTAAGTACTTATGTTTAAAGTTAAAGTAGGCCAAAAACTTCTTTAGACCTGGTAAAAATGTCACACACTAAGAAAAGTCAATTAATTGAAAAAGTCTAAAATAATAAAATGTAA
The DNA here is from genome assembly GCA_008086715.1 of Sitobion miscanthi. Lineage (NCBI taxonomy): Eukaryota > Metazoa > Arthropoda > Insecta > Hemiptera > Aphididae > Sitobion > Sitobion miscanthi. Next base: position 3,215,587 of record CM017802.1, on the reverse strand, counting down.
TAAAATAATAAATACAATATTATACTATATAATTATTATAATAATGAAATTAACAATATAATCCTCTTTATAACTCCTCTTTTTATGTTATGACTTACGGCTAAAAAAGGTCACACACTAGGAAATATAAATTAACTAATTGTCAATTAACAATTACTAAATACATTTTTTTCGGGACTTTTTTTTAAGATTACCATTTTCAACTACCCCTGCGGGCTATGGTGTTGCAAATTACAACACCATTTTTGGCTACCTGCAGTGGTGCAAATTACAAGCTCCTAGACATTTATAATAGTTCGAAATATATAATTAATTATTATTTTCTCTTTGGTTAAATTTAAATTCAAAAAATCTACTTAGTTTAATGACAACAAATATATTTTGTAATCAACATACAGCCACAACCTCAGTTAAATATAAAATTGAAATAATTCAAACAAATTAAATATTGGAAAATGCATTTTAGTCAAGTTAATAAAACATGGTCTGATATTTTTAAATTGCCATGGAAATTACTATTAAGACATTTAACTTCATTTAATTAAGTAAATACCGTTAATTGCAGCTAATTATATATTGTTATTGTACAAGTATATATTATGTTTTCCGATTTATTTCTTAGTTAATATCTTTATCATACTTATTCAGTTATATATACTATATTTATATATCCCTATAGGTATTAGGACATTAGATACAGGGTAAAAAACGGGTTAACACATTTCGTATTTAATAATAGGGTTTTAACTTTTAATTAATCCTGAGGTGCTACAATTATTTTATAACTTTAAATCGTTCAATTCATTAAAATATCATTCAACACGTCGTTTTACTAATATTTGTGAACAACGAACATATTATATTCATCTCGACACACAAACGAATAACTACAAGTCCACAACGACGAGGCCATTTACTAACACGTTGTAACACAAATTACATTTTTGTCATAATTATTTCGCCTTATCATATTTTTTTATATCAAGATTTTTATAAAAACAAAATATTAATAAAGCAGTCCGTATAATAGTGGTGTGTCATATAATTGAATGAGTGTATGAATGATTTATTCAGCTAATTCGATGTAATATTATATTGCGTGTTTTGGGTTGATTTTTGTGTGTATGTACCTAAAGCAAGCAACGTTAAGACTTAAGAGGAAATATGATCGCATCGCGTGTTCGATTCGTATAATTGTATATTATGTACATAATATATTAAAATACTATACCGATACGTCAATACTATAGTTTAGACTTTAGAGGGACAAATAGAATAGAAGTCTATATTTTGTTGAATAATAATTGGATGGAACGTACAAAATTCGGAAGATATTTTTTATTAATTGTATTTATCTGGTATAATATGCATTGTAAGGATTTATATCATATATATAACAATATAAGAATACAAGTTATGTACAAATATTTAATAATCGTCATGGACAAAAATAAAAATTAATCATCAAGTATTTGCGTGTGTCCTAGGTTATGCAATTTTTCAGTCGCATATCGTAGAGTCGACTATCGTTTAGAAATTCGGAGCGATCGCCATTCGGCACGACTGTGCAATGTCTACATTGGATCATATTATAATATTATAACATAATAATGAGGCCCCGGTGTGGTGTAAAGTAAATCATCACCTCATAATATTTCCTTACCCAAATAAGTTTGGGTACTTGTAACGTGTAAGTAATCGAACGAATAAAAAACATTTACTACGAACTGCAGCGAGCAACACGTGGGAGAGGAATGATAATTATAATAATATTCGAAAAATATTGCACAAGTAACCCGATTCTCGAGGCGCGGCGTCATCGTCCGCCAGGGAGTTACCGCGGACGCAGATCCAGCTGTTGCACAACCACCGTCGGAATCCGCGAGGGTTTTCTGACCGTAAGTGAAAGCGGACGCGTCATTTCAGGGGGTGTAGGTTTGCATGGTTTGTCAAAAAAAAAAAAAAACAAAAAACGTAAGTGCCACAATACGTGTATATTAAATCTGAGTCAATATTTACTATTTTGTATCTCTTTTTTATACTTTTCAAGTAAATTTTTTCTATGGTCCAACAATTAACAAACTACCACGAGTAAGTTAATAAGAGCAATGCGTACATGGGATATATATTCTAAAAAACCGATAAAAAATTATAAAAAATATTATCATTAATTTTGCATGGCACAATGGTATACAACGTTTTGGCACCAACAATTAAAAAACTGAAATTACGTGCCTTTGAACGGCTTAGCGATTATAATAATATATGTGTTATTCGCACTCGGGGATGCGCCCAAATCGCCACGGTGCGCAGGACTATGACCGCGGAATGGCGCGGATACCCGGTAACCGGTCATATTATAGTGCTCGTTTACGAAAACATTTTGTACGTAACGACGGAAAACACCGATGTCCGGTAATACTCGAATGTATTTAATATTGCGTACAAATAATATTATAATATTATACCTACATTTTAATAGGTATAGGATATACGTCGAACGGGGAGCGTGAATCGGAGGCGGCGGCGCAAATCCCGCGCCGCGAGTGTAGAGCTGCCGCCACACCACCGCCGCCGCCGCCGCCGACGACGACGACGACGACGACGGAAGGGGTCAGTTGCAGTGTTCCGCGTTGACGTAGGTTAACGACTTTGCTGACGAACAGCTGACTCGATTATGTTCCCCCCCGACAGCCGCCCGCCTTCCTAGACACGAGTACCCGACCAGAGTCCATTGCTAAGCCGCACAGCCGGCGTACAGTGCGTGTGTGTTCCCGCGGTACCTATATAATAATAATAATAATAATAATAATAATAGTAGTGCATTATATAGTAATAGTATACAAGGTATATATTACATTATATACAGGGTGTGTCGCACGTCTCACGATAATATTAATATATACCTACGATACATATTGAAAACCTCTGATAATGTAATATTGATCATCGTCGTACCGTCGTAAATCATCGACAATTACGAGTATAGGTATTTTAGAACTCGTACAAGCCACAAAGGGCATTCAAATAATAAACGCATATTTTTTGTTCATATGGTAACTACTAATTTGTGTTCGGTCGATGCCGAAATATCCGTTACCTTATCATTGTATAATATCAGAACTTGAATTGGAAAAAAAGTTTATGGGAGATGCGAAAATATTTAAAAAAGTTGCATACCCAAATATTTAAATTGCCTTTTGATTATAAGATGTAAAAAGAAAGGGTACGCTCAAATATTTTTAAAAATAGGGGTAATTCTGCCCTTCCACGTTCCCCTCCAGATGAAGCACTGTTAATGTAATATAAGACTATATAATATTATTATGCGAGTAGTCGGCGAAAATATTGTTCCTGTGCACGGTTTGGTCGGGATTATGTTGTATACTCGCACGTATATATCATTATAATATATTATGTATATACGCGAATCGAAATGACTACAAAAAATAATTGCCAATATACTATAAAACGACGACGATACGTCGATATACGCTGCCGCCGACAATGCCGCCGCACCTCGTCTGCAAGTCGTGAAGTCGAAATATACGATTAAAAAATACACTATAATAATCATCATCTATATGTGTACAATGTTATCACGCTGTTGTCTTCTAAAATCGCTGCGACTATAATATACGTTTTCGAACTAAACGACGCGACTGTAGTGAAAATTACGTACAATTATTAATATTATTTTAAAGTAAATACCCGTTGTATTCGATCGAGCGATTATAATAACATTCAAAGTCGTATACAGAAACTCCGTCGTAAACTGCCGACGAATTATATTTGATACCAAAACAATTTTTTTTTTTTCAAACTATGCAAACATAAGATTTCGAAATTTGCATACAATGAAATATGGACGCGAATTCACTATCGTATCGTAATTCGTATTTAACATGCACAAAACACGATTCGGGAGACGAACAAAACCGATTTCAAAACAGTATAACATCATATTTTTTAGGTAGACGGAGAATAAGATTCCGTGTGACATACTGTACTGTATCACACTGCAATACCCGTCTAAAATCGTATTGGTTTTCGAAATATAAAAAAAAATGTCCATTTTCGACGTTTGATTACATAATAATATTATTATAATACGGCGAGCAGCTCTTGTCATATTTACACGTGGAACACCCTGTATACGCTGGCGGGCGGGCGGTCGGGCGGTCCGTCCGTAGTTCCGATGGTTAGGGGGGAGGAAATCTGGTCATTGCGCATGCGTGCCGGTAAAAAGCCCTGTGGGAGCGCCGCCGCGCTCGCGCAAGTGTGTGTGTGTGTGTGCGCGCACGCGCGTGTGTATGCGTGTGTGTATGCGTGTGTGTGAGAGAGTGTATCAGTCGACAGATACACCTTCTTTTAAAATCGCGGCAGACGCACCGACGAAAAGCACACACACGGCGGCGGCTCGAGTCATCGGTCGTGTTCGGTTTTTCATCTCTCTCTCATATCTTCTCCTTTTTTAGTTCCTTGACCGGCCGCGATCAGTGTCGTCCCTGCAGCAGTTATTATTATTATAAACATCGATACACATATATATACACCTAAACATTATCATTATTATATTATCATCTTCCGTCGTCGGTGCACTCTTCAGTCCGCGCTCTCGTGTGTGTGTGTGTGTGTGTGTGTGTGTCTTTTTTCCCGGGCTTTTAAACCGGGCCATTATAAATACGGGGTGCACGCGCTCAACAGCATTCAGTATCCGACCGGCTTTTCGTCCGACGACACTTCAGCGGATCTTTGCTTTTTCTATTATCAATTTATACCGGCCACTCTACAGCAGCTCGCGTATAATCCGATATTTCCGAAAGATATCGCCGCCGCCGAAGTGTTTGACGTTTTTATAAAAAAAAATTTTTTTTTGAAAATTTTCTTCACCGCCGCAGCAACGATGGGTTTGGATCCGACTGGACTGTACTGAGTGTACACTTGACGACTACATCTCAACCGATCCGTCAAATCGCCCCAACGATTTTTGCGCAAAGCCCATACAAACCAACCGAGAATTTTTCCAAAAATTCGATCTCGACTTTCTTCGTATATCGAACCGAATCCACGACAAAAATAATCATCATGTGCGGAGGAGGACCGAAACTCGACCCAACTGGCCTCTACTAACCAGCGTAGATGCATCAAACAACCAACACACACACACAATTCAACATTATGTTTAAATCAGGTAAGCGTTATTTATCATTATTATCATACCTCCGACGGTGTACACAATTATTTTTAATTATTGTTATTATATACGAGCAATGAGATCGTTGGTTCTAAAACGCGTTTTTCGTAATTTTTTTATTTTTTTTTCCCAAGTGATTTAAAATAAGTTCGTAAACCAAATATTATCTACACATACATGAAAACGTAAAATTATTATTTTTATTATTTGACAACTTTTTTTACTTTTTTACTTTATACGAAGTTTTTAAATTTAAATTATTAAAAAATGTACTTAAATGGTAGGCGATAACATCAAACACGTTTCACGCCGAGGATATCCCGAAGGTCACGGGCCTGACCACAGGTTCCTGGAGTAGGTTAATATTCTCGCACCGGAAAGCAGCAGCCGTAGGGTTCTTTAACCTGGAAAATCGCAATTGAATGATAAAAAAAAAAAAAATCTCACGTTCCGTAATTTACTCTGAACCGTGGGGACCTGAAAGGTGTGTTTTAGATATATTCTCGCAGGAAGTCTGTGGGCCGACAAATAATCGGCCGGCGTAGGCGAGTCCACCGAAAAAAAATCCTCCATAATAAAAATATGTTTATCTTTTCGAGATGAATTGCAAAGTGAATTGAAAACGAATAAGTAATTTGAATACCTGCTGATTATTATAAAAACAAACAGATCTGCGTTTCTGCGGTTAATCGTAATAATATTTACAAATACGAAATAGTAGGTACGACTGGAATAAGTGATATTAATAATAATTTTGATAAAGCTTGAACAATCAAATTTAAAAATAGAGTAGTGTGATGCTAATAATATTTTATAGTAACAAAATAGTCGTGTACACGGCACAAATCGACTGTTTCAACTATTTTTATAAGACGTGTTTTTGTAACAAAATAACTAATGAATATCTTTTCATTTTTGGTTACAGGTTTACGAAAAAACACGAATTCCAAGATCATGGCCCCAAAAGTCAGCACCTTCTACCACGGCACAATTAGGCATCTGTATTGGCCTCAAACAACAGTTCGTTGGAATCAAGATTTTGTATGAAGACAATAAGTTCTGTTCAATTTCCTCATATAAGACTCGAGGAGGACGATGGATGATGATATTCACAACAGAATATTATTATTATTATTATTTTTTGACTATTTAAAATCTCAAAATAGTTATATTGTTAAATTTGTCTGTTTTTAAGATTTTCGTTTCCTCCTCGCTTTTTTTTTATTATTATCATCTGGGTTCACATGTAGTTTCATTGGGAATATGGACATCTGTATTAGTTAGCTGATCATAGTCCCCGTGGAATAGGGTTTGTGTATTTATTTATTTATTTTTATTATTATTATAAATACGTTCCAAGCTTGAAAAATATTTTTCTTTCTTAAATCACATTGGATTTTAATTAAAGTAATGTTGTTTATTGTTAACTATTTAAAAATTAACAATAAATTAATTTCAGTCTTATGTTATTTTTGAACGATAATTATTATTATTTTTATTATTTTACTAGCTATTATTATTATTATTTTTTTTTTTTATAATGGAATTGAACTTATATTGTATTCATCAAAATGATTAACAACAAACATTAGAACACTTTGTAACAAAAAAAAAAAAAAATCACGTGTATTAATACGTAGGCTTAAAAGACTGACTTAACTCTGGACTTCTATAAAATAAAGTGTTTGTTTTCCAATTATTCTAATAATGTATAGTCTCAGGAACAATGTTTTTTCTATTTTTATAATATTAATCTTCTCCGTATTTATTTATTTTTGTACATAAAAACATGAAATAAAGTGTTTGAAAAATTATTTTGTGTATAACCATTATTATCCATCATAATATTATTATTACGACTTGCACCTTGGTCGATACAATTCCAATACGTTCGCAAGTGAACGTTGTGTTGCGTTTCGGGAACGCCTAGTTGATATTACACCTATAACGGAATAACCGACGAAAACGTATAGGTAATAAAACAATCATACGGTTTTCTATAGTATATTATTATTGTGTTACAATCGAAATAATTAAGTATAAGACATAGTGTGTGTACAATTGAGTTTAATAACTTGCAGGGAGACCGCAAGTAGGTAGCTCAATAGCTGCAGTAAGTATTCTAGTGTTCTTATAGCCATTTATACACCGAAAAACATAACACTGGTAGTTTTTTATACTCCGTAGCTATACACTTAAGTTTACAAAATGGTCTCAGTTCTTAAACAATAAAATATTATGTATCCAAGTGCTGTAAATACACGTATTACAATTGATTGTTATATTTTAATCTGCTCACAATTATAATTTACGCACAAAGTAAAATGCATCAAAATCTTAGGTATATTAAAATAGCTTATTATTATAGTATTCTACACGTCGCTGGCGGAACATTGTGTTCTGGATAATATACGTATAATAATATGCACAATACACATGTATGCGTGAATATTGTCCTCTGCGGATCTTTTGAAAGCCTATAGGCTTTTTTTTTTATGTTAAGACATCGTGTTTGTGTACCATATGTTACATTGTGATTTGTAACCTATTTACACGACGTAACAGACACATTATTAATCGAAATACGAAATCGAAGGAGGTATTGTGCCTATACCACAAAATTATTCTGTGCCTATATGCTACTTTGTTTATCGTGCACGCTGTTTGTATCAACCGGTAGGCGTCGGGTACTTTATGACATGATAATAACATGCAACACGTCATGTATTACATATTTTATGTACGTAATTATGTTATAAGTATAATAATGTCAATATTTGTCATTTGTAAGAACGGCGTCCCCGCAACAGTGCAGCAGCTCTCGCAGTTCACCGATGGAAAGAGGAAAAGGCTGTACGTTTGGTGGAGCTGTGGTTTACTCGTCAACCACCCCCCCCCCCTCACAATAAAAAAATATATATTCGATGTACCTATAATAATAATAATAATGTTATCGTTTCTTTGTCAAATTTAAACGCACAAAAATACGCGTGTTATTTAATGTATGTGTATATATTATAACTTATAAGGATGTAGGTAAATATATTTATTTATATATACTGTCGTTGGCGAATAAAAATAATATAAACGACTGTAATTACACGGTTCTTATATGCACACGTCGCACACACATAGAAAACAGTGCCCGAGGAAAGAGAAAGGGGAAGAAAGGTTAATTATAATTCGTCGTGATAAATTAATAAAAATACCTCTAGTTGGTTTCTATAATATGCAAGTAGGATATAGATCGACCGTGTTCGACATAGATAATTCCCGAATAAATCATATACACGGTCGGGATGAAACCACTAAGTAGGTACAATAAAATATATATATATTAAAATTCTTGCAATTTGAAAAAATAAATGATAATGGTACAGGTACAATAAAGATTCATTTAACAGGATCTGATGTGTAATGTGCATAGGTAATATCGTATATTATTGTAGGTGTAGGATTTTTCTGTACAAGGAATTTTTTTTCGCGGACATGAAAAGGTAATTATGTTGGAGTTCCTATACGATTAATTTTACATTTACGATTATCGAACATGACTCCTTAAGTAAAAATTTTATTTTTCATCGTAGTTTGAAAGTTTAATTATTTTATATTCTCTTTATGAATAATTATACATAGGTATCAAATATTCTGGGTGATTTTAAACTCTCCCGAGTCTATAATAATAGCTTCGTTTGTACATTACAATTCAATAATTGTATCATTAAAGTATATAATGTAATATGAATAATATATATGATTATAATATGAACATAAACATTTAAAAAAGTTCAAGTAAGTAATAAAAAAAGTTTTATGTAAATTATCTATATGTGAAACAATATAGTAAATTATAATATAAAATATCATATAAAACTTGGTAGGGAAATGACCCTAGTGATCTAGTATTTTTCCTAAAAAAAATAAAATAATAATACATTTAAATACTATTTATAATCAATACTTAGATAAACATAATGTTAAACTAGGCCCTAGGGTGACCATAAAAATAAAATAAAAATACGTGATACTTTAAAAAACAAAATACATGCGTGATGTATAATATTGTTTTTAAATACATTGTACTATAATAATAGCCAGTACCTGGTAATCAAAATAAATTTCATTGTTATACTGATGGTGAATTAATTAAGATTATGCATATATTTATATATAAGTTACCTAACAAAATATTATATAATAAAACAAATTAAGGGGGATGGAGTGGCCGAGCGGACTAAGGCGTCGGTTGTGACGCACACCGGCGCTGGTTCAAACCTCGGTTCACGTGTGGCATTTTTCTTTTGGCAAATCACGGTGTCTGGGGAGAAGTGCCGCCATCCCACACCCGGGCATGGCAGATACCCGCGGCCCACGGGTGTCCTCTAAAAAATCTGCCAAAACTACACACACGTGTTACACCTACAGTCCCTCCCCTACAAACAAAAAGCAAACAGCTAATAGACATAGTTGCCGGGCTTCACGACCAATAAAAAAAAAAAAAAAACAAATTAAATGCTGCTATGTAGTGATGTACAATGCAGGCAATGCAGCCGCCAGCCGATAATGCCAATTGCCAATAAATGGTTTTTTTCATTCTACATTAATTGTTGTACCTAATACAGTAGCGCAATTATCGGGAGTGTTGGGTGTATAATAATTTTCTTTGGTTAAATTATTTGGGTGGCCGAACATAATAACAATCTATGTCTATATATATAAAAATAAATGTTTGTTTATATGTCATTGATCTCCTCCTGAACCATTGAACATTTTTTATGTGTTTTTGAGTGAGTCCCTGAATGGTTTAGATTCACAATTAGACCCAGTTGGTTCAACGGTTCAACCCGGAGAGGTGCTCAAACAGGTATTTTGAGGTTTACGTTACAAATTTTTGTTTATAAATGGTTGCTATTGGTTATAGGAGAAATAATTAGTAAAAATTAGTATTTTAAATGTTTGTCATTAGTTACTCTAGCAGATGAGGTAAAAGGATCCATCAAATCGTCGCACGCTTATGGTTTCGAGTAAAGAAATTATATCTTAAAACAAATATGAGAATTGAATGTATATTTGTAGCTATTATATAGGTTCCCAAAAACAAATTGACCGATTTTGGGAGAATTTCAAATTGTTCTTAAAGATATCAGGAAAGGTTAAAGAGTAGTTTGAACCACGTTCGATTTATACAAAGTACTATACCCAATCCACCACAGATAAATTGTCCATCTTGGTCGATTTAGTTCGCAAAGCTACCCAAATTTATCTGTGAACTGAGGTACCTAGGTAGGTTAACAAAAACCAAAATACACTTATATAATCTAAATTTTGTATTTTTTAATTTTTTTACGGACGAAAGCGGGTTATAGGTACAACTAAAATTGGATGTTGGTTTATCCGAAATTAATAGCCTCAAAAAATGATCGCGTTCAATAAAAGTTATTTCAATAGATTATTTACTTGAAACTTGGAGGGTGTATATAGCTTGATTTTTTAACTCATATATATAGGCTGTGGAGTGTAGGTAGGTAAAGGGTAGCTCACACATGATTTTTTTTGAGCATAAGAAAAAAGAAATATTTTTGTCAATCTAAATGATTGCAGACACTTGCAGTTCGTTTCATATTATATTAATATTATAATTAGATGAAATATGTTAAATACATTTTGTATAAATATATTTATAAAATTTCAAATCTTTTGCCTGGATAACGTTAGACGGGACAGCCATTATATTATATACATGGGCCCATTATTATGAAGTTGCGCCACTGAGTTCTAATACCTATGCTGTTTTATATCTGCTGACTGCCACCATATAGAAGTACATCATGTTATGTAGAAAATACTGATTAACATATTGTACGGATCATTTTTCGAATTCATCAGCAAGAAAATTCCGGTTTTAAATTTTGAGTGAAAATGCATCTATACTCTTTTAGACTTAAGGTATTTTTAAAACAGATAGGTTATCTACCTTTTTATCGAATTGTACTGTTTATTCATACCAGCCCACTACGGGGTACCCCAGCTACGCCACTACTGACTACCTACATATAGTACCTACATACTGAATATCTGTCGTTTACAATTAATGGTAACGAAGAATAACATTAAAAATATTTTACATAGATATAATAGATATTATAAAATATAAATAAATATAAATATATCATAGTCCGCAACACGCACACATTTCACAACGAACTAGTCGGTGGGATTGTATTTGTAATTTTCAAAATATATGAAAATATAATATTATGAGGTGGGTATGTACGTTTTTCGTCACCGACAATAATGTGACATTGTTAATTTTATATTGTATACCTCCTGAAAAGGTCAAAACGAGAATCCAAAAATACCACTATAAAGTACCTATAGATTCTAATATTCTATTGAATAATGTGATGCAAAAATATCGAAAATAAAACGATTTTATTATAAAATAAATCTCAAAAGTCATAAATTAACATTAAGAAAAACAACTGGATTTATACGGGACAGATTTGAAAAAACGGGACAAAATGAGCCCCATATAGCTTTTGTGAGGACACAAAGTTGATATACGGGATGTATGGTCGCCTAAAGTTAACCCGAGAATGTTTCGGGAGGGTTTACTGCCCAATATAGGTATATCAATATCTATTTATTAATATGAATGCCCAGATCAAGCCATAATAAGTCCCAGACCAAGTTGAATTTAATAGATAGTGCGTGTGTATATTAAAGGAAGTTATCCTTAAAATATGTTTATTTTAATTTTATTGGCGGCCAGCAGAATGGTTGAAAAATTTAATTTATTTGTATGTGAACATAAATTGTATTGATTAAAATAAAAATAATAATACTTTTTAGCGTCAGAAAGAATACAATATATTAAAAGGATTCCTCGCCGATTAGAATCTATAATATCTCAATCTTAATTCTACAAATTATATTTTAATGTATCTACCTATTTATGTAAGTATTATAAATTTTTATTAATTACTACATTTCTTTATATCCTTATATAAGTACTTATATCTGTAAATGAACATTTTCTAATACTCTATATTAGTAGTAATTGAAAGTTATAATAATTTAATTTGGAAATAGTAATCGCAACAATTCGCATTTCATTTTCATTTTTAATTTTTAGTAGAGCGATGGCCCATGAATTATCAATACATTCCTATTGATTTTATAATTATGTGTGTTTTTTTTTTACAATTAAATTATGCATTAATATTTAAAAACAAAGTACACAGTGCACACTGTATAGTGTATAGTAATAGTATGGTTATTTTATTTTATTATTTCTGAGTAAAATCGATATTTTATAATGCATATAAATATATAATACATAGTATGTATTATAGCCACATAGGATAGCCCAAATTTAGTATAATATAGCTTAGATTTAAAATACTCCATCTAAAAAATGTTGAGAATCACTATTTTGGTATTTACTGCTGCAAGACACACAGAACATATTACAACTAATTATTAAGCCATAACCAATTCAATAAGGCTATTAATGAAGACGTGTAAAATTAAAACAAATATATGGTATATGGTACATAATTATAAATTATATACCACAAAAGATTTTTTTTTAAATAATAATAAATAATACATTTAAATTAACGATCAGAGACGTGTCACAATTATTCGCCACGTACATCATCGTCACTGCAATTCGCCACATTAGATTGACAATAATACTATACTTACAATTACCATTACTGTGAATTTTTGTTTTGTACTAACTGTTTTAATTGAATTATAATTAAATGTCTTTTATGCCGAGAAAAAAATAAACCAAGCGATAACTGCCCGATAATTTTTACAATATTTTGTAAAATTTAACTTAGATAATTCTATAAATTCTCGTATAAAATAAATATATGTATATTACAATATTGAATATATCAACGTGATCAAAAGTATAAGGATTTTCAAGATTTAAATACAATTAAAATTGTATTTAATTATAATTTAATTACTAATACATTTTATTATACTAATACAATTATAATTTATATGTAGTAATAAAATATTACTTAAATTGTATTAAATTAAATTTTGGGAAGTAAATTCGTCAAAATTTCAAATCATAATATATAATTTATTATTGAAAACTGCCATTGATATATTATTAATTGTACATAATATTGTGTTCTTGTTGTATATGTAGTATGTACACTATATAGGTATATGTATACAGGCGAGTCCGGATAACTCGAGCCTCGATAACTCGAAAAACTTGACTACTCGAATTGTGTTTTATTCCCCTAGAAATTAGTTATATATCTTGAATAATACATATACCTCGAAGTAAATCTGTATCCCCCTTCAACTTCGAGTTATCGCTAATCGACTGTAATAGTATACCTTCTGAACTTCTGCAGCAGGTACCTATAATATATATGTATAGGGTTATACTTAAACACTCGTTCTCTCAAAGAGGTTTAGCGTTTTTGGAAATATGTTTTGTTTGATAATCTGAAGCCATTATAAAACAATTTTTCTTTGGTTATAATTTGAATTTTCACTTTTTAAAATCACTGCAAGCATTTATAATAATGTATTTCAAATCAGAATGATTTTCTGAGAATTTAAATGCGTACTATCATATTTTTAGGGATTAGTTATAATGAGTTATAACTTATAAGTATTTGCAGCTCGGAAAAGTGAGGTCGGCAAACGGTGCAGAAGTTCCCACCTCACAAAATGTTGGTACACTATTCCACTTATCCAAACTTCAAATACCTAGCCACCTAGGTACCTACTTAAAAGTTAAAAGTTATAATTAAATAACTAGGTATTCATTTAAATTTAAATTATCATAATAATTAATAATATTATGTATTGATATTCTCGGAAAAATCATTCTGCTTTGTAATAAGAAATTAAAAATGGATGCTTAAACTATGATAGATAACGATAAAAAAAATAGTAAACATTTTCAAGAAAACTAGTGTTCAACTTAAAAGAATCACCCTGTATCGTATATATTATACAGATAGTTCTATAGAACTATAGTAGATATAATATAGGTATACCTATATGTACAAAATTAAATATGATGTGTGATGAATGCTAGATATGACCTTGTATGAAGGATTTCATGATCAGTATATTATTATAATATTACATATTGTACGCATAGCGTACTTTTAGTTTATACATAGGTACTATACTACTATAGTATTATAGTAGTATGATGTAATTTAAAAGTGTATACCGACTACCCACAGGATATATTTTATGTATACATATATAAATTAATATATTATAATATAATGGATACCTGGTTGTTGGACACTCGTCTCGCTTCACTCACCTCGGCCTAAGCCAATATTTTATTATTATACATTTTAAAGCACTGCGATAAATCACCGCGTTCGAAAAAGCGATTCTGAGCAGAGCCTGATTTAGTACGCAGGTGTTTGTAGAACGTTTAAACAATTTTAAGTGCTCATAAAATAATTTACGAGTAAAGATATTTATAAGCTTACTGATTGAATGTATACTAATATAATATGAGAGAAGTACATTGTTATTAAAATTGTAGGCAATCAATAATACTCAAAATTGCACAAATTGCAGACTGCAGTACATCAGTAAGACTGTACCTGATAAAATAATTAAACATTCGAATATCGAGTAAAGTTTTTTTCTCTAAGTTTTACTGTTCGTTTTTTATAACCCTTCAAAACTCGTCAGTCGGCTCTGCCGCACCCTGTACATACATTTCCAACTATTGTTTATTTGTTTGAAATTTTTTTTAAATGAACAAAGGAGAAAGATTGTATAGTTGGTACTTTGCAGTGGCGTAGCCAAGTGTGGTTTAGGTGTTTACCCCCCTCCTCCTCCCCATATTAAATGTATTATTTACATACGAAAACTGTAAAAAACATAGTTTCAAATAAACTTACCCCCCCCCCCCTTTTAATTATCCTGGTGGTCTCCACTGGACTACTTTGAGTGGTAAATTTAAATTTTCTTAACTAAACAAATTGCAAACATTTCTTATTTTTTTATATAATTTAATATTTTATCAAAACTGATGTAGGTTTTTCGTTATAAAGAATTATATTAATCTGAGCTGCACTTAATATCGTTGTTCAAATGTGATGATTTATGGTTTTTTTAAATGTATAATGATTTATCGTTGTTTTCAAATCCAAAATCACAGCACAAATACGATACACCCACTCTAGTGGCCCACCCAACTATAATATATTATTATGTCAACTGATATAGCATTTTAACTATGTTATATCTAATAGTTAATGACAATTGATAGGTTATATTAGAGTAAAACCAGAGGCCAGAGAAGCTGGTACGAACGAAGTCCAGCTAATTATAATTATTAATTTTTAACAATAAGAAAAATCAAAATAGTTTTTTTTTAAAAGCTATCGTCGTGGACGTAATTTAGTCATTAGAAAGGGTGTGCAATAAGTTTGTATAGGTAAGTTTGTTAATAATTAATATCCATACTCGCACTAAGTATAATTATTCTTCAAACACCGACAAACTTATCCAATATGTAACTTATGTTGAATATTGTACTACATTTTCAATGTTTTTGACCAAACATTTTTTATTAACATCTATCGAAAAAAATCAAAAATGTCAAATGCCTATAGTATATAAGTAGCTCAATAAGTGTCAAAGTATTTTGAAAATTATACCATGTATAGAGAATGCTAATATAAATATTCGGTGAAGTATCATTATTTATGGTTATTTGTTTTTAAGTTAAAGCAATAAACAAAAATTAATTTGGGGGACGTAGTGGCCGAGTGGACTAAGGCGTTGGTTGTGAAGAGCACCGTTTAATAGGTTTTAATTTAGTCTCAGCATGGCGTTCGCACATTTTCGACTTACAAGTTACTAGCGTTGAATTTTAGTGTGTTTCAGCCCCTGGAAAGGCGATTTAGGCTGCTGGCGTTAAGGAATTGGTTTTGTCACATAGTATTACAAGTCCAAGAGAAGTAAAAATGGGTTAAAATATTGCGGGTATCTATACGGGTTTCGTATTAGAAACCGGGTAAAAATGTCGTGGGTTTCGTGTTTTGCGTTCAAAACCGGCTGCCATATCATTTGCGGGTTTCGCGTCCGAAACCAGGTACAATTGTAAGCGAGTTAGGGGTATAAGGTACAAATAAGGGTACAATTTTACGCGAGTTATGGGTTTTGCGTTAAAAACTGGGTAAAATTGTTTGGGGGTTTCGCGTCCGAAACCGGGTACAATATTGTTTTGCGGGTTACGGGTAAGAGCGCGTCAATTTATACGGGTTAAGGGTTTTGCCTTGAAAACCGGGTAAAATATTTTTAGAAATACTCATTTTTACTTCCAGAATTTATAACATCCATATGACGGACTGAAATGGGAGTAATGAGTTATTCTAACTTTTATATCACTACTTAGGTATATAAATTAAAATAATCCATGTGAAATAGTTGGGTATAACAATAACAATAATTTTAAATTATTTAAATGATTGATATCCTCTGGGTACTTATTTAAAATTCAACATTCTCCTAATATTGTAATTATAACTATATTATTATGATTATACAGCTGATCCCATGCACTTTGTTAATCGTTAAATGTATCAACTCTATATGACTCAAACTTTGTTCAATTCGTTATTTAATATTTTATTTTTATTTAAAATAAACTATTTGCAAGATATTTAGATAAATAGTCAATCTCAATATAGGTTTGTAACCTAACTTAGGCATACTTTTAATCTAAGTTTTAATTACAGATTTTTAATATTATTATAACAAGAATCAAATACCATTAGGTACCTATTACCTAGTCCTTAATCGCCTAATAAAGAATACAAATTAATGCTATTGTAAAAAAAGTATGATAGAAATTTGTGATAGGAAAGGACAAAATAAAATTTAAATTTAAAATGTCCAAAACTAAAAAATAAGATGGGTTATGAATTTAAACTCCTAAATTCATACTTTGCATGCGATACCTACCAATATAGGCCTACCAATTAGTATAACCTATATGGTTCAAATTTAAAGTTTATCCCATTACGAGAAGAATACCACAAAACATTGCACTTTTTTCATTTCACAATTTTTTTTAACCCCCATACATGCCTAAGACATTAATGCCAACAATCGAATACCATTTACCAATTTACCATTATTACTTTAGCCACCTAATGTAAAATCCAAATTTATGATGTTATAAGAAAAGTAACTGTGAAGTAATTAATTACGATAACCTATAATAAGAAATTAAAATAGGTAATAATATTGATTTTGATGATTATATGTTAAAATAAAAATAATGAACTATGTTTGCCAACAATTTTGTTTATGTTTTTTTTTGTGCGTGTCATTAGATTACTGTATAAAAAAGGTAGTTATAAGAAAAAATTATTTAGATCTTGTAAATTAAACCTAAACCAATTATTTCAATTAAAAGTAATAATGCAGATCTTACTAAACTTTAGATGACCATAGTTAATAAACTAGCGAACCAAAATTGATGATTTGACTATCAAAATTTTCAGAAAAAAAAGTTTTACCAGAATCCATTAAAAAATATAGTAGTTGCCGTTTGAAAAAATAAAGTAGATTTTGCTATTGGTACACCTGCGTGTTGAAAATTTTTGAAATTGTTATAAAAAAATTGCCTGTTAAAAATAAAGAAACACAACTTTTTTCGTCTTAACAAAATTCCATGTCATCGATCCATAATCGTTAAAAAAAACCCCACGTACCATGACATAAGATACACCCTGTATATAACTATATAAATACAGAGACTACAACTTTACAGACTAAACTCTAGAACTACTTATCAGATCTTCTTGTGTATTATATTATATAATAATATAATGACAAAAAAAATAATAATACAAATCAACAAACATGCCCGATTAACTAATAGCAACCTAAAATTTTCTTTCATATAAACCTTCTCCGTAAAATACTCTTTCGTTTAAAAAAAAAATCAAGGAGATCTGATCCGAAGAGATTTTCATTTCACGTTTTTATAGTTGTATATTATATTATAATTTATATTTAAAAAGTAAAGCAAATAGTAGTTTTTTATTATCATTATTAAAAACCCATGACAACCATTTGTAAACAAAAATGTCCATCTGAAATCTAAAAATTCCCGTTTTAGGCCACTTTTAGCACCTCTCGGGGTTGATCCTCTCCCTTTTAAAATTAGCCTATCTTTTAAGTTCGGCCAAATTACACACATTTATTATATTTATTATCATTTAGAGATCACCAAAGTCCTACTTCTAAGTATCTCCAACCACTCACTATTTCTATTGGACCTCTCGCTATTCAACCTGTCTTATAAATGTCGCAAAACTCATTCATAAATATTTTTTTACGGTCCTGTAACAAAGTGTTTATTATTTTGTGTGTGTGACGCCGACCGGCGATAGTGTGTGATAATATGTTTGGTGTGGAGATGAATGATGAGGGGCAGTGGGGTAACAATATCAATAATAAAATAATAATTATACGTGACACGAACAATACGGAGACATTTCGTTCACATATAACAAATTGTCGAAAACCTTCATAAACACCGAATTAATATCATCTATCAGAGCATGTGATTAAGCCTATGATTCACAAGTGGATCTCTTCTAAGCATGAGTCTATAAAATATTTTAAATGTATAGTACTTATATAACATTATATATACTATACTATAGTAATGAATATACTTAAAGAGCGGGTTAATGGATGTCACTCTGCTGTACAGTAGATTACAAGTGCCCCATTGTTTAATGGATTGTATTAAATTTGAATTCAATGATATAATATCATTGTATAAGAAAAACGATTCTGAGCGGAGACGGTTTGTCAGTCTAGATATTTTATATTGTTATTATTTATTATATCGTGTAACTTGAATTAATATTATAATATTATAATTTTTTATTCGTTTCTATGGTAATAAACAAAGAGTTAGAAATTAAAATGCCATTTTTAGCGGTTTTTCGGTGGTTTCTCCGTGGTACTAAATAACTATTGATAAAATCGAAAAATTACCTCTTCAAAGTACCATCTTGATCCAATTTGCTAAAAGATATGGTACTATATGTTGAAATCGAAGCATTCCTTCCAATAGAAATTTTGTATACAGGACATAAAAAAAAAAAATAATAAACACCATTGTACAACCACTACCTTCCTCGCTCCACTCAGAATCTAAAATAAAAATACTCATAACTCAATAAGTATATACTTATCTGATAAACCTAATAAATCTAAATACATAAAATCATCTTACTAGCTTAGTTTAGAGATCTATTAGTTCAGCTTAACTGCACCAAGAATTATATCAAAATAATTCCTTACCGTAGTCACTTCAACTCGACAACTTTCCTATAATGCTCAACAGTGTTGAAACATTAAGCTTCATATAACTATTTCAGATCTGTGCTTTGAGAGATAGGTATAATTTTTCGATAATAATTGCATTCATTGTTGATGTGTGCGTCTATGAATCTAAAAAGGTGTAATGATTTAAATGGTTTAATAATTAATGTTAGAAATAAGAAGAACTTATACTTAACGAACGAAAAGAAACTAAAGAAAGTTAAAAAGAACATCGGAAAACTTTTAGGTATTAAAAATTAGAACAATATAAATAATATTCACGAAAGTAAAAATTGATGTATAATATAAAAATGTATTTTGAATAAAATTAAAACGGTAATAACATTAATAGGAAAATTAATAACAAACATACTATTTGCCAGCATATCTATTATTGATATTTTATTATAAGATTAAATATGAATAATTTGTTTATTATGTTTGTGGCCAACACACGATACTAAAAATGAATACCAAGTAGGTAGCCCTCTACTATTGGGCTGCCATTAAGACCAGCGGGCCCCAGGGCAAACAAAAATTCATGGTGTCTACAATTTTAGAGTAATTTCGTTTAGTCCTCAATATTGCAATAGTTATTATATTATTAGTGCGCTACACCCGCATGCGTTCTCTCTGTCTTACAAATGCATAACATTTCAAATTGTAGGTACGCTCAGCAGATCACATTTAGCTATGTTAGTTTAAAAATTTTAGTGAATTGACATCTTATAAAATTTAGAGATAAGAATATTATCTAGTGAACCTTATAGGGTTTTTTATATTTTCATTTTAAAGCAAGTTACGTTTTAAAATGCACAAACAATTTACAATTTATTAAAATGCTCATAACTTGCTTTAAAATAAAAATATAATAAAAAGCTTATGCGATTGCCTAGATAATAATTAAATAATCTACATACTTTTTAAACATGAAAACAATTATAAAATACATACTTAAAGTGCTCGATAAGACCAATATTTTGATGTATTGATCATCTATAAAGCCCAAATAAAAAGGTTTTTATGATACCTACTTCAAAGTTCAAAAGTGTTTCTATTCACAATTCACCACGTTTTATGGTATCTTGTATTCTTGTTAAGTTATAACTTAACTAGCAAGTACCTATAATAATAGTATATATCTGTATATATTATATATAAGTATATTACAACAGTCGTTTGTCAATGATTGTGAACGTTAAGAATTATTAAGATTGCGCAACAAAGTAAATTTAATATAATATATGTACATTTTTATTTACAAAAGTACCTATACCAACCCTGGGGAGGTATATATTATATCGATAGGAATGTATAACGAGTGTATATAGTCGAGTTTCAACGACTAAATGTTCGTATTTTGATTTATCACTATTAACTCAAAAATGTTCGAAAACGTATGCGAATTATCTATAATAGCATAGATAGTTATATTCGTGTTGTAGCGTGTATATACCATTTCAAGAATAATATATTCTAAGTAAATTATAAATTTATATTATTACATTCATCGATTTATAACGTCATAACTTTTATAGTCTCTTTTTGATATAAAATTTTTACTTTTGAGCCCTCTAACTTCTAAGTACCAACAAGATCGAATTTGTTATAGGTACGAAACCCAAAGTCATTAGTCGAGGCATTTTTATTGCTCCAGAAGGCGAAAACAAACAAAAAAAAACACATACCTACATCATTGTAAAATCAATACCTACGGTTAATCGCTTCGCTCAGAATCTAAAAGGTATAGGTACAATAGTTTAAGCATTGTAAGTTGTTGTTTTGATTTTTTAAAAAATGATTGAACTACAAACTTTTTTCTACATTACCTAGTAAAATGTTTGTGTGGAGGTTTATTTAAATTTAAAAATAATATTGTTATTTGTAGGCATGTAGCAAAGGCCTATAAGTATTAGTATATAGAAAAAGACATACAGAATTATGATTTGTTATATAATATATTACAAATCATAATTCTGTATTATGTAGATAGCAGTACGCAATTTTAACGAACATTTGGCGGTAGCGCTTTGTGCTACAGTGCTACACACACGTTGTAGATTATAGTCTATAGATTGTATATATATAAATATATCATGGCTATATGCCTATATCTACACAAAGTAGAACAGTCCTGTCGTGTAGGCATATTGCCTTGATTGGGTTTGTCGGTATGTGTGTTACTATGTTATCTGCAGACAACAACTGTGTTGCGAACTTTGATAATATTAATATATTATGAAATGAGGTTATTACTATAGGTATTAATGTATTATACATACATCAGATCCAATTCTGTGAACCTAGTACAGTGGTGAATCTGAGGTTGCGGACACAGACCGACAGTCAACACATACTAAGATAAAAGGATTGAAAGCGGTGATTTTCTATTATTGGCCTTTGCCTAACCCACGTGGAACATAATATGCATTTAGACGTATTTTCATTCTAACGTACCAAATACCAATTGATCTAGCAAAAGGCGGTGAAACTATATAAGAATTCTAAAATCCAACATTTTTGATTTTATCCCCCTAAATCCTAAAAAAAATCTCGTACTAAAAATGGATAGGAATATTTTAATTTTTGGAGAAGTTAAAATCAAAAAAAAGTGATAGAATGTGTGAGCCCACCATTTCACTCTAGGGAAGTAAAACTTCTTTCATAAGTAATTGGACACGTGAAATTATAAGTGAATAGAGACAGGGAGTGAGAAAAATCAATACAATAAAAAAAAACATCCTGTTCTTTCTGTTGTTTTGACGATCTTAGTCGTGCCAATAGTGTTGGCTACATACTACATTCGTTACAGGTAAAGGTCGAGATTCATCTCGATTTTGTTTTGCTTTTTTTGTAACTCTATATTTACATTCCTCCGTTTTCTTTTTACTCAGTAATCGTAACCACTTATATAGTATATGCAATGTAATTGATTTAATATGTAATTTACGATATGCATTTGTGTTTATTAATGGTTGCTATGGACATATATAAATAAATAAACAAACGTGTCGTTTCAGTTTTCGTTATTCGTTATGATTTTTTTCCACCCACACCTCAAGAAAGAAGTTTTACTTCAAAATTAAAATCTGAGAAAGTCGATCTCAAGTAGACTTGACGAAAAATTCAAATTTGTTTTGAAGTGAAACTTCTTTCTTGAGGTGTGAGTGCAACCACTAATAAACAAAAATGTCCATCGTAAATTACATATTTTTTCATTGTATTGACTTTTCTTACTCTATCCTTAATTCACTTATAATTTTACGGGCACAATTACTTATGAAAGAAGTTTTAGTAACTGTTCCCTAGAGTATAATGGTGGGCTCACACACTCTTTAATTTTTTTTTAAATTCTTATCGCTTCACTGGATCAATCGGTACGTTGGAACGAAAACACGTCTAAATTCCTATGTTCCACGTGTGTTAGACAAAGACAGAAATTGTCGCTTATATACGACTGATAACTGTTATCTAGTGCTGTTCTGACCATAAACATATACAATGTATGACAATGTTATTGTACTTTTAAAACGCCGCGAAATACGTTGACGTTATCACTACCCGCGTATGTGTAAGTGTGTATAATAATAATATTGCTTTATGACAATGTGTATGTGACGTGTGTTTGAGTGGACGATTCAGGACCCAACTGACTATTTTAATATTTTATATATAAATTGACTTTTTCATGTTTTTATAAACATCAGCGGGGAAAATCCTAATTATGAGCTTTCTGGCTGCCGTATTGGCCTCCGCAGGTACGTCGTCGTCTGGTTTTTTTTTTTTGGTATCGTATTTATGCACACATACAGACCGTTTTAAACATTTGTTTTGTTTCTTTTAATAATCGTCGTGATTGTTGTTGTCGTTGTTGTTGTGTTTGTTGCTGCAGGCGAGGTAGAAATGACGGACTTGGACAAAAATGTATCCGAACTCAAACACAAAATCACAAACCTCGAATATGACATCAAGGAAGCAATGGAACAACGTTACATGAAATTCGCAGTGGTGTCCAGGGACGCTGCATCGTTGCTAGACACGGCCCAGTCATATTCAAATCAAATCAACAACCTAATATCACGAATCGACAGTCAGGTAAATTAGAAACATACATATTATTTTGCTTACTGTTTAGTATATCTACTTTATCTAGCTTTGGTCATGGGCTTTAAATCACATAGGTTAGGTTATTAAAAATGTTTCTCTCCATTTCTAGACTAAAAGAGAAGTAGTAGACGCTATGTCTGATCTGAAAATGTTTAAATCTACTTTGGAAGAAAACAAAAACAGTTTGATTATTATAGAACAAGTTTTGGAAGCAAGCATGAATCTAACAAGTGATAGTCAAACTAAACTATCATTAGCTGATAAAATAAACAAGTTGCAAACTGCTCAACACATTTTATTAAACAATGAACATTTAACAAAATTAGATGTGTATAAACCGTTAATGCGAGAACACCAGAGACTAACAGATGTCCTTCACTCAAACTGTGTAGCAGCCTGGGGAAAAAAAATAGTATGGTCGGAGAATGATAAGGAAAGCCAAGACTCTTGGAGAGTTATTTTAAAAATATCTGGCAGTCAGGATGATATTTGTGATACTGTGTTCGCATTGCAACATTTTGACAGTCTGAATATTGAAGTCAAAAAATTTTCAGATAAACTAATAAATTTAATTGTGAAACCAATTATTGATCAAAATTTACAAGTTGATGTGGTAAAATTTGTGAATGTTTCAACATTGACTCTTAAAGTTTCCAATACTGAAGAAGAATTTCTGTCAGCAATTATAAAAAAACTCAAGGATGTATTTGAATTTTTGAATTCAACTCTTCCTGCTGACATTAATGAAATCAAAATTATGTCTTATTTAGGATCTTATGCAAGTCAGCAATTTTGTAATCATTTTAAAGACATAGTAATATTTAATGCCATACCAGTTAAATATCATAATCTTAATAATTTTAGAGAAGAATTGATTGAAGTTCATGAATTCAACCAATATTTAAGTGAATTAGGTAATAAAATTATATATTTTATTTTATATTATAAATACCCTTGCATTCATGTATAACGTGTTGTTTTTTAGGATTTTTCGAAAAAACAAATGATGAATTGATAAATTATATTGAAAATATTGATAATTTATTTTTCACTAAAATTAGTCAATTATACTATGATAGAGCAAGAACTATTATAAAGAAAGATCTACATGATTTAGTTGAAGTGAACAACGTAAGATATTTTAGTTTTCTTTTAAAACAACCTATATAGTATGAGGTTTATTAATGTATTAATATATCTAGTATTTTTTTTCTTATAGGAAAACAGATGGTCTTCTGATGAAGATGTTCTAGATGATAACGGGTTTTGCCAAAAAATTTTTGCTTATCCACAAAGTAAAGTGAGGTAAATTGATAGTTAATTATTTAAATTATTACTTATCTTACATCATAGTAAATAACATTAATTTATGTCATACAACCTTAGTGGGTGTTTAAACCCCGGAGCAAACAGGTTTGTTTCCACAGCAAGCAACACACTTCTTGAAATGATACATTCTTTAAATCAAAACAATCTCTACACAATTTAATAAATATGTTATTTGAAATATTTAAATTGTAATAAAAACTATAACATAAAAACTCAAGTTTTCCAATATATTGGTTGTAAATTATAATGGTATTAACATTTAAATTGTATACTAGTATGATATTGTATGCACATACATAACTAGTTTAAAAATAATTTGTTTTTCAGTACTTAATTCAATATTTTCTATATCGAAAATCCTCAAATTTAAAATCTAGCGTCTTTTACCATTCCTGGCAATCATCCAGTACGACTTAAGTGTCTAGATATTTTGCATAACTAACATGCACACAAAGCTCCTCAATTGAAAGTGTCACCTTTAGGCACCTTCTTTCTTCAAATATACTGATGTTTGTTTTTACTCTTAGCCTAATATACTTATTGTGTCAACTGATACAGATTGTTTATTCGTTATTTAAAATAATAATAATAATAAAAAAAATGTATGCATCAATATTGTTAATATGTTAAATACAAGAAGATTTTCAATCATTTGTTTTTATTTTTTGTAGTTTCTAAAATATTTTTTGTATTTCAAGTTAACTCTTTAGAGATTATTGCATAGGTAATAAGCTAACTATATTACCTGACTTTGCCCGAGTTAAAATTAATCTACCTTTCTATTATTTTCCTTTTTGAATCAGTAGCGTATTTACAGGAGTTGGGGGTCCATGGGGTCCGACCCCTATTGGCCCCATAAATACCTATCTAAATATCTAATATATTCTGTAGTGGAGCCCCCCACTTAAATGTGTTTGGAAAATTAGCTGGGCCCCCTCCATGAAAAATTCCTAAATACACAACTGTTTTGCATTAATTAAAATATTTAATACAAACAAGATTTTCAAGGAAGAAATTTAAGTGTTTCGATACGTATTGGATCAATTTTGAGTGTTCAAGAAGTTGAAACGTTCAATATACTAATAACAATCACAATATTGGACTCAGACTTTGATACGATATCAGTACGTAACTATTCTTTTTAACTGGGGGGGGGGGAGGAATTCATATAAATATTTTAGTAGACTTAGTCAGTATGCATATATATTCGCATTATTATATACATGATGTGTTGACATTTTGTGGGGATATGACCCTTATATTAGATTCAACCATAGATATTTCACTGGGGTGAGCTACCTTATAACAACATTTAGTAACTGAAAAATTAAACAATAAATACCTGCAAAGTCTTAAAGAAACTATTGAAATAACTCTTATTGAAAACGGTCCAGTAGTTTTTAAGCCTTAAAAAGACAAACTCAGAAACATTTATTTTCATGTATGTAGATGGATTATGAATTTAATCTAATATAAATAATTATTTTTTTCAGTAAATCATTATTAGAATTTCTAGACCTTATCGATACAGTAGCCTCAGAAATGTCTACCATACCAGAAAATAGTACTTGGAGATATCATGATATTTTAAATAACATAACAATTATGTATTGTGATGTGATACCGCTTCAGCATTGCAAAGTGCTAGAATTTCATCCTCAGCAATCTGGTATATAAATTATTCATTAATGTACAATTCTCTATATAATTTAATTTTATAATTTTTTTTTATACACTTTCAGCTGTTCTTTACAATAACATTATGTATTTTACTCGAAAATTGGCTGAATTAAGTCCAACATACAAGAACTTGCTTATTGTTCACTTGCTTGAAAAGCTAAAAAATTTAGCTAGTGAAATACTCCACTCTCAATGCAAACAGCAAATTACACAAATTGAAAAAATTGTCAATCAATCTGGTAAGAATTGTCATTAAAATTAAAATTATTTTGTGTTGATTTAAATCTATTGGAATCCATTACATTTTTAAATATGAGTATAATTTAATTAAATACATAAAACTTGTATATAGACTAATACATACATCTTTTTCAGATATTATTTTGATGGCTGTAAATGCAAATTTAGGTTATTCTGTTGAAAAAAGTATGTCACAATGTTATGATCTTTTATCAATCCTGAGTGATTTGTGGAGAGATATTTTGCCATCAACTGTTTACTGTAAATTTATAGGTAAATACACAAAATTATATTATAGTATTAAATTGGTCTAAAAATAAATCTCTTAATATATTTATTTTATTTTTAGGTTATTCATGTAATGGATTATTTGAGTGTGTTGTTAATAAACTGTTCACCTTAGAAGACATATCAGCTACTTCAGCCGAACAGTACTCGTCCATTTTCAACAAAATCATCAAAGATATTCCATCCTTTTTTCCGGTATTTTAAATAGAATGCAAATATAATATGGTATAATTATATATATTTTGTATTATTGATTTTAGGAGCCCAAAGAAGTTCATAGATACGTTCCTAAATGGTGGCAGTTAAATGAATTAGTATATATATTGAGTTCGAGCATGAAAGATATTGAAAATCGCTGGGCAGATGGGAAAGGTCCACTAGCTAATGAATTAAAGGTTGATCAAATAAAATGCTTGCTGAAAGCTCTATTTCAAAACACTGATAGAAGAGCAGCATTACTCAAACATATTTTAGCTACTGCACAATCGTAGTGAACTTAAAATAAATATTATATAATTACGTCATTACCAATTTTACTTGAATATTATACAATTATGAAAATATTTTTTATAAAATGTTACATTGATAATTATAACATTTGAAAATTAAAAATATTGTTGAAGAAAATACTCTGTTTAAAAATATACAAGTTATATATTATTACTAAATGTACCATATAATATAACAAAGTAGAAATTAATTAAACAATTTTAACAATGTTTTTTTTTTTTTATAATATTAAATACCTGATCTGTAATATTATTTTACAATAAGTGTATTTGATGGAGGATACATGGCTTGAGTGAACAGGAGATAAGAAGCCTCCCATTGGAGACACTTAATGGTAGGAGTTTATTTTAAATATGCTAGTATGAGAGAATGAGACTGAATACAAAGCAAAAGAGAAGTAGAGATACATACATATTTTAGTTAAGTAGGTCACGACACTAGGTACGTTTAAGTCGCCTTCAGTGGTCACCAGGTATAGTGTTGGTGGATAGTTCTGAAATCAAGGGATTACGATGGCTGTGGAATTTGGAGTGTGTGCGTTTGTACAGGGTTTTTTTTGCTACGTTTTGGACTGTTGAAATGGCTAGATTTCTATGTAGAGTGTTGTTAGATACATAGTAAGGGGATTTGGTTAAACTATACATTTTAATAATAAAAACCTGAGTTGTATTATTATTACATGATAATATTATAATATATATTCTACAGTATAAAATTTGTTGCTCTGATTAACAAAACAAATGTAATTTAATGTTATTAAGAATAAAAATGTAGAAGTTTATCAATGGATAAGCACTTCAAATCTAAAAACAAAGATTCAAGTAAAAAACGACAAATTAAAAAAAATTCAAATGCAATTTAATAAAAAAACACAAATTAATTCAAAGTTTTAAAGTTTTTAAGTTAAAATATTAAAAATATAAATAGGTAAATAATCATGAATCATAACAATAATATTAAATCACAAATATCGTTTAGTACCTACTTATAATAGTTACCTATATATATGTTATAGCTGTTAAAATATGTTGTAACTCTTTTCTTACTTAAATATTCTTTTACTTAAAAATCAAGAATATAAATAGACAATTCATGATTAGATTTTTATCGATAAAATTTTGTTGATCGCAGACCGCAGGTATCTATTAAAATTTAACAAATTCAAGTTACTACCTATTTATTATTACATCAGCGTGACTATCAATACCTAAAGTGCGAACATTTATATAAACGTAAAGTTTTATATTTTAAGGATCGTGCACAAGCGTGCTTTTTGATTTCTATACGTATTTAAAAAAAAATACAGTAGAAGCCGCTTGTTAGTATCATATAATCGCGTTATTGAAACAAAATATCCGGGGACGGACCAGCCATAAATTAGAACCTCTATAATATTAATAAGTAGAGTCTTTAATTATTAATTCAAGATATAATAATATATTACCAATTATTTAATTTTAAAAAAATTCAAATGCAATTTAATAAAAAAACACAAATTAATTCAAAGTTTTAAAGTTTTTAAGTTAAAATATTAAAAATATAAATAGGTAAATAATCATGAATCATAACAATAATATTAAATCACAAATATCGTTTAGTACCTACTTATAATAGTTACCTATATAATATGTTATAGCTGTTAAAATATGTTGTAACTCTTTTCTTACTTAAATATTCTTTTACTTAAAAATCAAGAATATAAATAGACAATTCATGATTACATTTTTATCGATAAAATTTTGTTGATCGCAGACCGCAGTTATCTATTAACATTTAACAAATTCAAGTTAGTACCTATTTATTATTACATCAGCGTGACTATCAATACCTAAAGTGCGAAAATGTATATAAACGTAAAGTTTTATATTTTAAGGATCGTGCACAAGCGTGTTTCTATACGTATTTAAAAAAAAATACAGTAGAAGCCGCTTGTTAGTATCATACAATCGCGTTATTGAAACAAAATATCCTTAGTCATAAATTAGAACCTTTATAATAATTAATAAGTAGAGTCTTTAATTATTAATTCAAGATATAATAATATATTACCAATTATTTAATTTTAAAAAAATTTCAGCAATTATTTCCATTTTGTAATCGTTCTTACAGTGAAGCCCGTCGCGCGTAAACGTGAATTCCGTTGTCACTTACAGGGACACACTGTCGACGGCGTTGAATTGATAATCATATGTTTTAGGCGTTGATAACGATTTTTCCAATTTTTCTATGTACTTTCAGTCCTTGGAGCGTGCACTCTAGATTTTTCATCGACTACGTAAAGGTTGTAGGGACTTTTCAAAATGGCATCTCGATTATTAACCATCCAAACGCCTTTGAAGGCCTTCACATTGAAATCGGGAGTCACTCAGGTAAGTGCTGAATACGGCGCACAGATAAGGAAAATTTTCGTCTCGGAACTCACAAAGTTTTGCACAGGTACCCAATTGCTGGAAGTCTACTGTGGCATCGTGTGTCTCTCCCCGCGTGAACGTACCAGAGACAAAGGTCACCACACTAGAAAATGGTATGCGAGTGGCCACGGAAGACAACGGTTCTCAAACGGCGACCGTTGGGTTGTGGATAGATGCCGGCTCAAGGTGGGAAACGGCAAGCAATAATGGTGTTGCCCATTTCGTTGAACATATGCTATTTAAGGCAAGTACACTCATATAAATATATCTATTGTTGTTTCTAATATGTAGTGTAATTTCTATAGGGCACACCAACGAGATCACAGACTGCCCTTGAATTGGAAATTGAAAACATAGGCGCTCATTTAAACGCATACACTTCTAGGGAACAAACAGTCTTTTATGCCAAATCATTAAAAAGCGATGTACCTAAAGCCGTTGAAATTTTGTCCGACATTCTTCAAAACTCTAATTTTGGTAAGTTAATATATTTAGTTGAAATATATACTAGATATGTTTTCATAATGAAGTCACTACAATAATTATTAAATATAGCTTTTGTCAATATTGCACTTTCCTAGTACATCATTGATCAATGTCTGTAATATTTCATAATTATGTAGGTATCTTTTAAATAATTTTCTATTTAAATGACCTGTTTTTTTTTTTTAAGTTATTTTAAATTTAAATCTATAATTTTAATGTTATATTTTGAAATGGTTAATTTATCCAGTTATCTGTTATGTTTAAATAACAAGTTACAAAGTAATATTATTTTCATTCATAAACCAGATAGGATACAACATTTCTTTCAAAAATTATCTGAAATAATAAAATATTGATATTGTATAAAAACTAAATTGAAATATTTTATATTAAATCAGATTTACAAAATGGCAATTTAATTCTAATAGAATGAATTCATATTAAAACTTTTAATTCACTTTAAATTAAAAAGTAGTAATATGATTTGATATGTTGATAGCAATAAACTCATTATAAACAGAATAATTGTCTGACATATTTAATTTTGTAATTAATAGGAGAAAATGAAATTGATAGAGAACGCGGAGTGATTCTTAGGGAAATGCAAGAAGTTGAAACTAATTTACAAGAAGTTGTATTTGATTACTTGCATGCCACCGCTTACCAAGGAACACCTTTAGGTCAAACAATTCTAGGACCAACTGAAAACATAAAGTAAAATAAAAATTGTTTTTATCAAAAATAATTTGAGATAATTTTGTATATATCGATTTCAGTTCCTTGAAACGTAAAGAACTTAAAGAATATGTAGACTTGTTCTACAGACCATCTCGTCTTGTATTGGCTGGTGCTGGCGGAGTAGACCACGAAGAATTGGTTTGTCTTGCCAAATCATTATTTAAAAACCCAAAAGATTTGAACATGGATGCTAATGTACCTCATTACTCTAAGTGCAGATTCACTGGTACAAATACTCCCAATTTTAGAGTTATTTGAAATGTATAAATATGTTCTTATATGATTAACTTAGTTTTAAAATTATTTCAATCCAGGCTCTGAAATCAAAGCCCGCGATGATTCCCTACCCTTGGCGCATGTTGCAATTGCAGTTGAAAGCTGTGGTTGGGCTGATGCTGATAACATACCTTTAATGGTAGCCAATACCATAATTGGATCTTGGGATCGTTCTCAAGGAGGTGGTAACAACAATGCCAATCGTTTGGCTCGCTTTGCTGATTCATTAGACCTATGCCACTCTTTCCAGTCATTCAACACTTGTTACAAAGATACTGGTTTGTGGGGAGCGTACTTTGTATGTGATAAAATGAAGATTGCGGTAAGTTAACATACTGTTTAAACATCACTTAAAAACGAGATTGTACAACTTAAGTATATTTACTATTTAGTAAAAGTCATATTTTTGATTTATTTGTATTGTTAGGAATTTACTTTCCATTTACAAGAAGAATGGATGAGATTATGTGCTTCTGTGACTGATGCAGAGGTAGAACGCGCCAAGAACGTTTTGAAAACAAACATGTTATTACAGTTGGACACATCTACACAAGTATGCGAAGATATTGGTCGTCAATTGTTATGCTATAACAGACGTATACCCCCTCATGAGTTGGAAGCTCGTATCAATGTAAAAATATTATTATTTTATATAAATCACAGTTAATAACACATTATTCAAATAATTGTTTTTTTTTTTTTTTATCTAGGATGTTAGTGCCAAGAACATTCACGACATCGCAATGAAATATCTGTTTGATAGGTGTCCAGCTGTTGCTGCTGTTGGTCCAGTTGAACAATTGGTTGATTACAATAGGTTGAGAGCTGCTATGCGTTGGGTAGTTTTGTAATTTTGTGAGAATAAATTCTTTTGTTTTCATTCATACCACTTATTATGCCGTTTCTGCAGTAAAATTTTGCTCTATTCAACCAATCTGTTAAACCTATTTTCGATTTATCGATGTACAAAATTATCAAACATTTTTATATTCATTTAATTCTGTACGATTGTATTTAGAGACGGTGTTAATTGTATTTCTGTTGATTAGGACAATATTAAATACAAATATATATAATTTGTTTTTTTTTTAATTTTGTTTTTTCCTCTCATTTTCATACCTTGTAGCAGGTAGTCACTTACTAGTAAATATTAACTAGTAATAGCATTGATTATAAATTCTATAAATCGCTCACTGGCCCGTATTTACGCGGCGCGAAAAATGGATGTGGCCGTTAAGAAGCGCTGTCGTCGTCACAAGTAAATAACGGTTAATCAATTTGAATTATTGAAAACTATGAGGACTTATTAAACTGCCTCTACCTTCTTTTATGTACAGAAAACTAAAAATTATTCTATACATACCTCCTCACCAAATGATATATTTCATGATACAAAGTATTGTATTCTATAAGTATATACTTCTATAATTTTATGTAGATACCACTGAATTACCAAATTATGACATATTTTGTTATAGGTGCCACTGCGAACAAAGATCTCTTCACACAATCTATAGACCTATAAACTAATTGACAGTGCATTCCACTCCGTCCTGCTAGGTGATTATATAACCATGTAACTGAGGGAGAAAGAACATTAAGACTACTTAAGGATCTGTATATATTTTACTACTTTGTTTCTTTTCTCCTATACTATATCTCAGCTGTCTCTCTAAACACTGTTCATTAGTTTAGTCTATGACACAATCCTTCTATCTTAAATTAGGGGTTTCTCTATTGGCCCCTTCCTTAAACTACTATATTTATCATATTTCTACCAAGCATGTCTGGCTCCGATTAATCTTTTCACTGTTGATTAATTTATAGCACATGGTTGTTGGAGTTCTTCACTTGCTTTGAGTGTTTTTCTACAGGCCGTATAAATATACAGTTGCCTCACTCCTAAACATTTGAATTGTGGCGCTATTAAAATATGATAATTTACATCTAGCTTCTCTTTGGGGAATCTCTATTTTCTTGGCTAAGTTTTATGTATTTAGTTTTTCATCATTAATTAGTTGATCAACTTTACATTCATTATTTCAAAATTTTAGAATTAGACAGTAGTTCTAGAATTGTATAACTTTTAAATATTTTTCACCTTATTATTTATTAAGTAAACCACTATATCCTGTAATTACATCACTACATGGTGATTAAACAAGTTATGATTATTTAAAAATGAATTAAAACTGTATGTAAATTCCTTAGTAAAAAGGAGATTACACTTATTTGCGTCTTGTTAATATACATTATACCTAGATACCTAACAGATCTTATTTTGTAATTTTCTTACTTAGCTGTTTTTTACATGGAGTTCGAAAAAGAGTTTTTGTTGTGGTAAAAATAAATATTATTTTTAAAGTAACAACTAAAATCAATATCATCATTATTAGTTTATAACGAAAACAGTATAATATTGATTATTATAATATAAATATATTATAATTAACAAATTTTTACATAAATATTTTGAAGAATCAAATTCGCTTACAATTGATATGAACCGTATATCTGAGGTTATAAATGACAAATATTAAAATTAGGTATAACTACCTTCAAATATTTTTTTTAATAAAATCTTTGTAAGTGGCTTTTAATTATTCACCCCCAAAAAAAAAACTATTTTAAATCTAATGAATTCTTAATCTATTTATTTAAACATTAAAGATACTCTCAAGTTTAAAAATTAAAATTCTTTGCTTAAGTGTTTTTGAATATCTAACAATATCTCCTAATTCCTAAATCAAAATATATAAGTTAAGTAGATAATATTTCCATAAAAAATATTATAAAACAGAAAAGTATTTATAGAAGACTACATAAAACATAAATTGAATGTAATATGATGCTATTGAATACTGCATATTAAATAATCTTAATAAGATAAATCAAAAAATTTTAAATTTTTAGATCAATTTAACTTAATTTATTTATTTATGCAATATTGAATGAGCTAAGACAATGTGCAGTTGCTAAAACTTCGTATTCAATAAGTGTTAATCATCTTATTAATCACAACAAGAATAAATTAACAGCAACAATAAAAATAAAACCTATTTTGATCAATACTAAATAAAAAGTATAATATAAAATATTCATTTAATTTACTATGTCAATAATCAAAAACATTATTTTGGACAGTACAATACATTTAATAACCAAGGAAAAACATTTTTAATAATCACAGCAATATAATATATTTGTGTTAAGTTTTACTTTTTTTTAAACTTTTTTGATTTATTAGATTTATGTCTACCAATATTCTTCTTTCTCACACCCATTGCGCCTTCTTCGTCATCGTCAAGGTCTCTCTTACCTTTTTTATCTCCCATATCTTTCATATTCTGTAATTTTAAATACAATTTATTTGTTAAAATAGGTATAAAATTCTGAGATTAGCAATATTAACCATTTTGGCCAGTCTTTGAGCCTCGGATACACGTTCTTGTAAACACATTACTTCATCGTCCTCAACTTGATATAATGGCAATTTTTTGCCAATAAGTTGTTCTATCCTTTGATACAATTCAATGTCGTACTAAAAACAATAAAATAATTTTAGGATTCAATATAAAAAATCAATATTTATAGGACAGAACTAATTTTTTTTTTTTTGAAAGCTTGCTATTAGTGCAGTAGTTATTTAATTGATAACGACACCATGTAGTCATTATTCATAATAAAACTGAAAAAATCAGTGATTTAATGCAGCCACTTCTTTAAAAAGTCATTCCATGCATATAGTAAATAGAAAAATTGATCAAATTATCACCCTAGTATCCCCCACTTGTGATAATCATTGTCTCAATGTACTCAAATTAATAACAATAAAAGACTTAATATAAATACAAATACATTTCATTAATAAAAAATAATGTTAATAGAAATATTTTATCATAATTATAGAAAAGCGTTCCGTATTATTCAGATAACATAGTAAGAGAATTTATATCATTCCAAAAGAAATATATCTACAGATATTGTAACGTAGAACTAATATTTACAGTGGTCTCTGTAATTATTATTTATTATATTTAAGAAAACGTAACACTAACATTTATTGTCTCCGTCTTACAAGTGTGTAACATAGCAAATTGTTCGTTTAGCTCCGTTAGTTTAAAAATTAGAGTTAACTGACCTCTTATAAGATTTAAAGGTTAAAATATTATTTAGTAAACCTCATAGGGTTTATTTTATATTTAATTTTAAAGCCAGTTACGAGTATTTAAAAATACAGAAACAATTTAATATTAATTAAAATACTCACAACTTGCTTTAAAATTAAAATTAATAAAAAGCCTACAAAATTGCCTAGATAATAATCTGACCTTTAAATTTTAAAAGAGGTTAATAATTCACTCTAATTTTTAAACTAACAGATATAATTTGTTCTGCTGAGCATAAAATTTGCTATGTTACAAACTGTAAGACGGAGAAAGGAAATGTCAATGAAACATCCTCTAAATAATGCAATACATTAAAAGAAAAAAAAATTCAGAAAGGAACATTCTAAATCAGTATTATTTTAGTTATAAATATTCTCTAAGTAAAAAGTGAACTTAATACGAAAATGTATAAAATAAACTGTTGCTGTTTAATAAAGTAATAATAAAGTAGAAAAAAATTTTATATAGTATTTTTGTTATAAAGTTTTAATTCTTTTCCTCAAATCTATAATATTTGGTTATTCTTAAAAGCTTCAATTACTAGCTTTATCTGTTATAATCTGTATGATATTAACAGTATTATTTAGCATTATCAATAACGTACCTGAGTCACAAGTGTAATAGCTTTTCCTGATCTTCCAGCTCTGGCAGTTCGTCCAACTCTGTGAATGTAATCTTTACTGTGAGTAGGCATGTCAAAGTTGATTACAACATCAACATGTGGAATATCCAAACCTCTAAATTATTGCAATTTAAAAAATAATAATTGAGAATAAAAATCTTTCAATAAATATATAAAGCAGATACTAACCTACTGGAAACATCAGTTGATATAAGTATTGATCTAGATTTTGACTTAAATTTATTCAGTGAGGCCAATCGCTTGTTTTGTGTCATCTGACCATGCAATGGTATGGCGTCCAAACCCAAATTTCTGAGTAAAAGTGCTACACGAACAGTTCCATTGCAAGTGGCCATAAATACCATAAACGAATTGCCAGCCATTTCATTTAATATGTGTACTAAATATACGTCCTGTAAATAAACATTGCATAAGAACAAAAATAACAAACAAATACAGTAAGTAAAATTAATAATTATAAATTTTTACTTTGTATTTTACAGGAATGAAAATGTAATATTGTTGCAGCTGTTCAACTGTTTGGAATTTAGTAGACACTTCCACCCTCACAGGATCAACCAAAGACGCCCGATGCAGCTTTTGTACTTTTTTAGTCATAGTTGCAGAAAATAAAAATGTCCGCCTTTCTCGAGGAATGACTTTTAAAATTTTGTCTACTTCTTCTTCGAAATCCATGTTTAAAATTCGATCGGCTTCATCCATAACCTATTCAATATAAATGATAAATACAATTTTTTCAATCAGAGTATCATAAATAGATACTTACAAGCACTTTTAAATTTCGTAAGCCAAATCCTTTGGTATTTTCGAGATGATCTACAAGGCGACCGGGTGTTGCTATAATAATATGTGGTTTTTTGGCCAACATCAACGATTGAGCCATCATATCCATACCACCAACAATAACGGCACATTTAACACCAATACTCGATCCTAATTTAAAAAGAAATAATTATTAACAGCACAATTAATATTATTTGTCAGTATTTACCTAGGGCTTCTATTTGCTCAGATATTTGGAAGGCAAGTTCTCTCGTTGGGGTTAAAATAAGAGCAAAATATCGTTGAGGGTTTTCTAATAATGCTTGCAAAATAGGAATGGCAAAGGCGCCTGTTTTTCCAGACCCAGTCTCGGCCAGTCCGATAATGTCTTTGCCCTGCAAAGCTACTGGAATAGCTTCTTTTTGTATTTTTGTAGGCGTTTTCCATTTTAATGTTTCGCAAGTTTCACACAACACGTCAGTCACACCCTACAACAGTGAAATTAAAAAAATAAATGTTTTATTTTATGGTTGTGATTTAATACCTCGTATATACTGATTACTGAAAAAACATAATTTGTACCTACCAAATCTTTGAAAGTAACCAAGGTTTGGTCGTCGTCATCGTCGTCGAGTTTTTTGGATTCTTCGGAACTCATATTTATAATTATTCAATGATCAGTGTTTGTGTCTCGTGAATCAGTGATGGAGTGCCTATAATTTACGTAAATAAATGGAGTACCTATAATTTACGTAAATATTAAATAATAATAAACATTTAAAAACAATTTAAAATATTAAATACATAACCTTAATTATCACATGCCTGAAATTAAAAGTGGTAACCTCCTACAAACCAAACCATGGTTTACCACAGAACGATACTTAATAATTCGTTATCATAATTTTCAAAACATTAATAATTGATAAAATCAAATTTTTTTTTTTTCGGATTGCAAATGTGGAGATTTGGTTCAAAACTTATAATTCGTATTATATAACTCATACTTATAACATAGAACCTTATAATAAGTCTATAATAATATACCTGGGGGACGGAGTGGCCGGGCGGACTACGGCGTTGGTTCCGACGCGGACCGTCGCCGGTTCGAATCTCGACCACAGGCGGCTCCTCTCTCTAGGCAGGCAACCTCAGAGAGAGGCCGGTATCCCCTGACCGGGCATGCCAGAAACCTACGGGTGCCCAATTTGCCCCAATTCGGAATTCTGCCAAAACTAAACACACGTGTTAACCCTACCTACAGTACCCTTCCCCACATTTGAAAAAGTACCCAATGATCTATGTTGCCGCAAATGATTTATTTTCGACAACAGATTCGTCTATATCTAAATTTATAAATAAAATCATGTTTCAAAAAATTTAAAATTTAAAAGAAAATCACTTGGTACACCCCCCCCCCATCCCGATGAAATTTCTAGCTACGCCCTTGGGTCTGTACTCTATGCAATTAAATTAATATATAGACATAAATAATATAGAATTTGATATTTTGGTACCGGACTATGTCTAGTTGAGGCCAGCCAAGAAAGTATTCTACGGCAATTAATTCAACCAACCTAGGTATATTCATGGTTGAATAAATTAGTAAATTTCAAATTTTCAACCATGGGTATATTATTATTTATTAGTTATTGGCTATAGCCTATAGCTAATCCGGTAAGACGCATGGCCTTGCTTGTTGATAACAGTTGAAACTTGATAAATATTTTCAAAAAAACATAATAATACAGGTAATGGGGAGAAGCTTCGACCCGTTAGCCTTTGAAGTCTGAGTAGTGGGAGAATACTTTCTTGGTGGGCCCCAATTAGATATATTCTATAGGTAGCATACAATGTATGCTTGACGTCAAAATTTTTCATAATTTTGACCCTTAGATCATATGATACATATCAATTATCAATACACCTTGGATCTCAGGTTTTGACTGTTTTGAGTTAATATGTCTATAGTTTTGATCACATGATTACACATATCAGGTATAATTGTTATCAGGGGAAGAATTGCCCCATCGCCACGGCTACGTCATGGGCACACTGACCGTTGGCGTCCTTGAACTCGGCGTATCACGTTGGCTAAACTGTCACATTGTCCGTCGGACATGAGTGATTTGTATTTTGTTGTAAATTTTGATTATTTTGTGTATCATATTAAAATCATTTGTATTTGTCGAAATTTTTATTATTGTTATCGTGCTCTGAGGTCCGATCGCGTATACCTCTGGCGTGTATACTACTATTCTAACGTGGAAAGTGTGCCTTTATGCGCTTTCCGGAAGGTTCCGAAAGCACGCCGCGTTAGCAGCAGCCGCAACGAATTCGTCCGAACATAGCTCGCCGCCGCCGCCACCGTGTCCGTCGTCAAATCGCCGAAGGCCGAACACCAA
The DNA here is from genome assembly GCA_008086715.1 of Sitobion miscanthi. Lineage (NCBI taxonomy): Eukaryota > Metazoa > Arthropoda > Insecta > Hemiptera > Aphididae > Sitobion > Sitobion miscanthi. The sequence goes on along the minus strand of CM017802.1, from coordinate 3,175,973 downwards.
AGTCTGCAATAGGAGTGAAGGGTGTCCAGGACAGGTATTTCTGGCCGGACCACACTGTTCCGAGAGAAGATAGCCTGACGGCCTGCCACAGTGCCCTTCACGGAGGGACATAGTCGGCTGAGGAATGTCCTCGTTTATCTATCAAGGGACACAAATCGTAGGACGACACCGTTCCATCCCAGACTTGGTATCCATTTGAAGCAGACTCAACGTATGTAGACAGTGTTCCAGTTCACTCATGTCACCTACGGCTTTCGGCCGTCTAATCACTAGTCCTGTGTTGCTATTCAATGATTGTCCATTGTCTATGTATATACTATGTCTGCCGATAATGATGTTGTCTTTTTATGCCAGTGTTGAAACAGTCAAGTTAATTTTATATTCTGTGGTAGACAATGTTACTTAGAGTGCATTAAATCATTTACCTAATTTTTTTGAGTGTTTATTAAACATAATACATGACATATGTGTTGCTCACAACTTTAATTATTGTCTTTGAAAACTTGCTGGTTCTAGATGTATAGGGTACTTTTTTATATTTAAGCCTGTCATTAATAAACTACTAGTAATCAATTTATTACACATGAGTGCATGTCGGCAGCGGTAGGTTAGGTACTATAATAATCAATACAATTAATATAATGTTTTATTTTGTTTCTTAAAGAAATTAATGCATTGAGTAGTCATAATTGACATTTTTCAAGCTTATAACGTTGACACCTGTTTAGTCTAAAACAGTTAATTAAAATATAAGTGAATTAAGTTAATTCTGTAGACTACATTTTTTGCTCCATAAATAGGTTAGGTAACTTGCAATAGTAGATATATTTAAAATGTATGTAGTTGTCGGTTTTTTTTTTATTTTAGTACCTACCTTTATGTTAATTTTAGTTATGTAAAATTAATAATTTCATTACTCAATAGTCAATACTCATAGTGTATTATATTTTTATTCTTGTTTGTCACTTTACAATTTGTTTAATATTATTTACAGAATTAATTAACAAATCACAAATATGGCAGATTCTGGAGACAGCGATAGTGATACGGATATACACGTGTATAAGCCTCAGAAATCAAACGTTAGTATTATCAAAGTGACATTCATAATTTTATGTTTTTAATTATACTATTTGTATTCTTTTTAGATCATTGAAAGTGATGAAGGAAGTTCATCCAGTAGTTCTGATGGCGAATCTGATAAATGTCCAATATGTCTCACTCGACTAGGACAACAAGATTTAGCTTCTCCAAATTCTTGTTTACATACATTTTGTTTAAACTGTTTAACTGAATGGGCAAAAGTAAAATATATTCATTGGAATAATAAAACAATAGTTAACTATTTATAATTCTCAATTTTCTATTTTAATAGAATGCAAAAACATGCCCCATTGATCGTTTGGATTTCAAATTCATCATTGTACGAAGTGTTGATGGACAGTTATTACAAAAAATTGATATAAGCCTTAAAAATGAAGTAGAGAACCTCACCACAAATTTTGAAGACTTAACTTACTGTGAGGTGAGTCTTAAACTTTTATATAATTGCATTTCATACAGTAATTATCATTCATATTGAAAATACATAAATATTTTAAGGTTTGCCATTTAAGCCACCGGGAAGATGAAATGCTTTTGTGTGATATTTGTGACTGTGGGTATCACATGGACTGCCTTAATCCACCTATTTATACAGTGCCATTAGAAGAATGGTACTGTCCTCAGTGTGAAGCAAGAGAACAGGTTAGCTTTAAATTTAAATAACACTGATCCAACAGATGTTAATAAGATTGTTTTATGATATTTATAACATATAGGTAAAATATAGTTTTTACTTATTAAATTGCAATATTTATATTTTATCCAATAGCAAAGTGATAATGATATAGATCGCGAAGAAGTAATTGATCTATTAAATGATTTAAATGATGATGAGCAATTACCTAGACCAAGGCAGACAAGAATACGATTACAACAACGTTTGGTGCCACGAACAAGAGCTAGTGAAAGAGTACGAATGAATACTCAACGACTGCGACAAAATGTAATGGTTTATATTATCAAGCATTACAATAAAAAGATTATTAAAATAATTATAACATGTGTAGGCTATTGAAGGAGGTATAATACAAACAGCTTCTAAAGCGAAAAGGACAAAGAAATATTCAAAAAGAAAAGTCAGGGTTAAAAAGTGGAAGAAAAAAGTAACTAAAATATTTGTTTGGTTTTTTTTTTTTGCAGTTAATATAATTAAATTATTTTATTAACATTATATTTTTTATTGTTTAAAGGGTAATAAACCTGTAAGAAAAAAGAATACTCAATTAGCTGAAAGATTAGGGATGTGTTCATCGAGATCGAGTAGAAACTCTTTTGGCGATAATAACTCATTGGGTACTTCGTCAAGTTTTGTAGATCATACATCATTAAGTATATTTGGAAATCCACACGAATTTGACTATGTTTCTGTAGAGTACGTAATTAAAACTTAGACATTTTCAAAAATCAAATTATTTTCAATTGTTTATTACATTTTAGGTCCGATGAAGAACGTGACATAGGTGGTGATGGACCTTTAAATATGTCAGTAATGTCTCGAATACGTATTTCAACAACAGATTTGATCTCTCGGAAAGAAATTAGTGAAATTTTACGTCGGCCTGTACGTAGAAATATTAACATATCACATAATACTGATTCGATCAATATTTTGGACACTATATTGAATGTACAAGAAAAACAGTTTAAAAAAAAAACTATTGAAAATGAAATGCAGAATGTTGATAAACACATCACTCAAGCTCCAATGTATTCAGATCATAGAACTGACAGGAACTCTGATAATGTTGGTAATTATTCATCAAATCGCAATAATAATAGAAACTACTCTAGAAACAATGATCAATCATACAATAATGCTGGAAATTCAAGTTCATATGAAGAATCTCAATTGACTAATGAACCAAATTTTAGTGAAAATCAACCAGTCAATCCTTTTCCTTTCAGAAACTCTGGTCCTATCAAGTTTCGTATGAACGTTACAAAAATGGGTGAGAGGAAGCAGCCTCGAACTCCTCCTAAGGCAGTCACTACTGAATACAATGTAGAAGAAGAAAGTGGCCCTAGTACTCAGGTAGAAGAAACTTTTAAAGCACTCGAACCACCACCTGATCCACCAGCTTTATTGTTAGGTATCAATTTGGATGACGATGATGCTGATAATCTTATAATTGACGATAAAGATTATTATGATCCTGAAAACCCTAGTGATAATGATGATGAAACAGAGATAGGCAGACAAACTGGAACTGCTTATATGCAATCACCAACATATGGTGGTTACATGGAACAAGTAGAGAACAGATCTATACCGCATATACCTATTTCAAATAGTAATAATATGTTACGTCCAGATGATGAAGGAATGTCTTCTGAAGAAGACGAAAAGGAAACTAATGACGACTGTCCTAATATATCATTATATTCTTCTACAAGTCTTAAAATATCTAATTCACCTAAAGAATATGGACCTTTTTTGGAACATGAAAAGGTCAAAAGTGATAAATTAAGCGGAGATGCAGAATTACAGTTTATTCCTATGCCACCTGTTAGTCCAGAAATAGACTTGTTATCTGAACAAGGAGAAACTAGTCCAAAATCTGATGAAGACGAATGTTTGGAAAGCATTGAAGTTGATGATGATACAAAATTATCTTCGCCAAAAACAGATAATAAATGTGAAAATATTGACAACTCTGATGAAGATGAAAATAAATCCAACTCTGGTGATGACGTGATTGATGTCATTAATGAAATTCATTCAGACATGGAACGTGAGAGTAAAACATCTAAATCATTAGAAGTGAATCAAGAACCAGATATAATAGATCTTGAACACGACGATACTATTGAACCTTTAAATGATGACACAGCCATAGATCAAGAAAACATAAATTTAACTGGAGATGCTACATCTGATGTATCGTGTACAACATTGAATAGTTTAGATACTGATCAGCAGCAAATAGAAGCTAATAACTTAAATTTTGATCCAATATCAGATTCCGAAGAAGAAAAGAAAAAAACTAAGAGTCAATTAGATAGGTCTAATAGTAGTCAAAGAAAAGATAAACTGTCAAATGGTAAAAATGAGGTGGCAACTTGTGCACCCAAAGGAAACAAAGATAAAGATAACAAAAACAAAGTAAAAGAAAAAGAGTCTGAGAAAGAATCTGTGCCATGGAAAAAACTATCAAAAAATTCCAAAGATAGAAACTATCGTTATGGAAAAGGAAAAGAAAAAATAAGCGAAGAAACCAATCGAAAAGAGAAAAAACAGAAAAGAAAAGAAATAGAATTGTATGATGTTCGAAAAGTACTTGAAGATAGACCTAGACGTAAAAAAGATAAATTTGGAAGAGATTTATCTAAATCTAGTCACAGTGATTCAGACTCTATTGACCGAAGTCGACGAAAGAAACGTAAAAGAAGTCGATCTAAGCAGCGAAAACGATCTATTTCATCTAGTAAGCCTAAAAGTCGCAAACATTCTAGGAGCCGTTATCGTAGTGAATCTAAAAATAGACATCGTTCTAAAAGTAGACATCGTTCTAGGAGCAGGCATCGATCAAGAAGCCTAAAACATATGGGAAAATATGAAAAGAATCAAACAATTGCAAAAGAACGTTATCGTTCTCCAGCTTTATATGAACAGCGTGAAGTGTCTCCATTATCAAAACGTCAAGCAAAAAAATCAAAAGAAATAGCAAGTATTTACTCTAAAATAGAAAAAGACTATGAGAGGAAACTATTAAAAAATGATAAAATTTCTAAAAAAAAGCTTAAGAAAAAATCCAAAGATTATCAGTTTTCATCTCCATCCCCAAGATCATTGTCACCTGGTATGCCAGTATGGCAATCACCAAGAGACCACATGAGTCCATGGTCACATACAGATATTTCTCGTACACCATCACCTGCTTACACACGTCATACAGCAGATATAGATATGAATTATACAAATAGAGATCAAGAATTTTCGGAGTATAATGACAACATTGCATTAAATAATTTAACAGTTATAGTGAAAAATGATACCTCAAAAAAATCTAAGCTCTCTAAACGACATACCACTCGTCAAATAGCCGCTCCACCTGTCAAAGAAGTATTTGCTTCTGGGGACAATATATTAGTAAGTGTTAATTTCAACAAAGATGCAACATCCAAACAAAATTCCCAAGAGCCATTGAAACGTAAACGGCAAGAAACCTTACCGATATTAAACGCCAAAAAATCGAAAAATACCAATGCTGCAGCAGTGCCTGACACTACTTCGACGAATCAAAAAACATCCACAAAAAGAGCCCAAAACCCAAAATGGTTAAATCGTAAAAGAGTTTCTAGGACAATTGAAGTGATCAATGCTAAACCAGTTGCAATCATAGATTTAAATACTTCTCCATTTAGAGAAATAGAGATGTCTCCAAAGTCCGTTATTGTTTTAACAGACAGTGATGAAGACAAACAAGTGACAAAATCTGAAGCGAAGAAGGACAGTAGTCCTGAAAAGTCTAAAGAAACTGTTATTGTTGAACAACAAAAGCCTGTGGAGAAAAATGAAAACAGTACCCAAACAATATCAACAATCATGAGCGGTGGCCCAAAAACTCCTCCAGAACCAGTAATCACCATTTCTAAACCAGATAACATATCTACTAACAGTTGTGAATTCAATAGTCAAGATGAAGATCACACTGAACCTCATGATGTACGGGGCCGAGGACCTAATACACCTCCAGAACCTCCTCGGTCTATAGATACCGTTGTCAGCGAGACGGCGTATGATCCTTTTGAACCAACAAAATCAAATTCACCAAGCCCACCGCCGAGAATTGATATGTTTGAAGATGATGATGATGACAACCATAATGACACGTCTGCACAACCTTTAGAGGAAAACAAAACTACTGATAGCCAATCTTCTATTTCACCCCAGATAGTAGCTAAAACTATAACGCCACCGTTTTTAGAATCCCAAAGTTCAACTCAAACAGATAAATCTCCAGAAAAACTTGCCACAACCACTACAAATACGCTCTTTACTTCTAGTCCAGTAGCGGCCAAAACTCCTAGTCCTGTTCAACCCACGCCTACTGCCACTAACCCAGATGAAATAATCGATTTGGATGACAATGAGGACAGTCAAACATCAGCATTTGATAACGGTGCTGATTCACCTTACTCCCCTGGTGAAGGGTTTGTGGATGAAATGAAAGGTTCATCACCGGACAGCCCTGTTCCTCAAACAAAGAATGTTGTATCTACGTCACAGAACCAAAACAAAGGTGAAGTAAGAAGTAAATTGGACACTTTGCTCAGTATACTACCTCAATCTAAACCTGCAAATGTTTTTGATAACATAATGAAAATTAAGAACTTACAACCTCTTAAATTTTCTTCCAAATCAAAATGTAAGTATATGATAATAACACTTAACCTGTGTTATTAATTGTTCAATAGTTATAGTGTATTTTTCTTAACAATGTTATTCACTTTAGATTCTAAACATAATACCTCTAATGAGGACAGTGTTGATGATTTACCTGGATCAGCAGTTGAATTGGAATCTAAAAATAAGGTAATATTTCTTGATTATTTGTATCGTAGAGTATTACTACTGTATTTTTAGCTATTGATGTTCAAAAAATATTAAATCTTAATTAAAATATTAATCGCTTTATTTTGATACATGTGTGTAGTTCTTGGAAAAGCTTAATCGACAAGAACGTGTTATTGAGGAAGTGAAACTAGTGTTAAAACCTCACTACAACAAAAAACATATAACAAAAGAACAGTACAAAGATATTATGAGGAAAGCTGTACCCAAAGTAAGTCAAATGTTGTAGAAAAATAATTTATTATTATTAATGTTATGTTGTGTGTGTAGATCTGTCACAACAAGAGTGGTGAGATCAATCCACAAAAAATACATAGTCTTATTGAATTGTATGTGATCAAATATAGACACTCCCACAGAAAACAAGTACAACGGATCCCAAACAAGTGAATTGTTTTTTAAATTTATTTATATAATTGTGTATAACATACTACATACAGCGTAGCTTATTTCTAATCACAAATAAATTTAAGCTGAAAGCTCAAACTCATTGTTACAAAGTTATAGCAAAAAAAGATTTTTATTTACTTTGTGTTCTTACCATTGTGTATTAGTATTAATGTATTCATCATTTTTGATAGGTATAAAAAAAGCCAGCGTTGTTTTTGACCCGGTTTGTCTCTTTGACTTTCAATTTTATTATTTGTAAAATAACAACATATTAATTGTATATTTATTTATTGTGTTATAATTTTTTTTACTACATATTTATGATAGGGAATATAATATATATTATTATATTACTTTTATTATTGTACTGTATTGTAAATATCTTTAATCTAATTTGTATATTAAATAACAATACCTATTTATTTATTTAACTGAATACCTTATAGTTAATCGTTTTATATTCAAAACTTTTTAGTCATACATATAGTGAAAAATTTTAAATTAGTTGGGTAAAATTTCAAAATTTTAGATTTATTTAATTTAGCCCGATTAAAAAAAAATATATTTATATTTATTATTTACCAAACACACTTGTAGTTATTTTTTCTTTACTACATTCAAATTGTTTCCTATTTCTTGGTTGTTTTTAATAATACCTAGACAAGTGTCTATACTATAGCAATGTTTTGTTTTATTCTTATCAAGAACCTACACAAACACATTACTAGTAATAGTCTTGAAGTAATAAAAAATCCATATTAACTCTTTCACTGGTCTACGCATACTATTATGTCCAAAACATTTACTCCATTTACTGCTCCAGATGTACTATTACGTTTCTGAAATTTATAATATTATCATTTGCCGATAGCCGGCATATGATAATACTTCAAGAAACTCAGCTCATATTATTTTTAACTTAAATAATAATATCATATAGATATCAAAATTAAAATAAGATTTGAAACTGGCACCGTCATAAGGTTGAGCAACAATATTTAATGTACCTAATGGCTTTTCAAATTACTATAACTTTCAAAACAGTTATAAACAGCAGAAATAATGCGATTCATTTTGTCCACTAGAAACAGGAACGTATCCAAGAATTTTTCAAAGGGGGGTTCATATTTTTTAAACATGTAAAAAGTTTACTTTCAGCTTTTTGCACCTTAAGAATTTTAAATTCTATCAATAAATGGGGGAGGGGTCCAGATCTGAAAACCCTCCCTTGGGTACGCCGCTGACTAGAAACATCTATAAAATGGAAAAGTTTTTAATGTGTCTGAAGACCTGACAAGCAACTGCGATTTCCCAATAGAACTGCATCTAGAAAACCTTTACCTGCAGCCTAACCACATCGATCATTATTGAAATGCATGTACATAAAGGTTGATTGCTAGTTGCAACTTGAAACGCATCTCAGGTTTCAACTAGACAAATAAAAAAGTAATAAAAATGAAATATAGTAATTATATATTTCAATTTCAAATAAAAAAAAAAATTTTTAGGTTGGAATAGTTTTAATCAACTAACTTAACTCATCAATTGTATTATCCATGAGCCATCACGATTGTTTTTTTAATGCGAACATATATGAACGTACATGTATTAATGATGATTCGCTGTTAACTTTATTCAAAGAACAAAGATGTTTTTAAAATTATGAAAGTAGTATCTTTCCATTATAATATGAAAATGTAAACAATGTAATACAAAAATAATAATAAGGAACATGACAAATTGTTCATGAAACATAATATTTTCATACGTTAAACATTAACACATCTTATGTTATTTCAATTGATTTAATTTTTTTTTTTTTTTGGACATCAATTTAATATACTTAGCTTATCAAATACATTTTATGCCATAACTTATGAGTGATAAAATTTGAGTATATACTTTTTAAAATGAATGGCAGTTTGTTTATAAATATACCTAATTTTTACACATAGGTAACTTGTTTTTAAATGTAATGAAAAAGAAAAGAACCATATTATTTAGTTTGTGATAATATAAATACAATTCAAAGGCACGTCATAAAGATAACATACCAAAAAAAGTTACACTAAACACATATAATATAATAAATTATTAAAATTAACATTTAAATTAATACTAAAAAAATTCAACTACTCATTGATGTAACCAAAAACCAACAATTAAAAACATGAAAAACGAAAAAAAGTCTTATATTTTACATAGACTTTACTTTTAATTGTTTCATTCTTGGTGCCTTTTTCCTCTGTTGACGTTTCATCTCTTTCTCCTCCCACTTTCGTTGCTTCTCAGGATCCTCCTAAATAGGACAATTTTAATAATGAATAATTATTTTCATAAAAATATAAATCAACTTTACTTTTAAAATTCGTTCTTTTTCCAGTTTTTTCTTTTCTTCTTTTCTAGCGGCGGCTGCTTCAGCCCGAGCAGCATGAGTAGTTTTTAAAAATGCTTCCTCAACACGCAGTCTATTTTTTTCTGCTTTAATTTTGGCCTCTTTGCTGATTCTCAACCGTTTAATACGTTCCATACATTGGAATATAAATGACATTAGCGGGTATATAGTATTAATAGCTTCCTGAGGATCAGCATATTTATCAGTAGGAATGGTAAATGTAAATATCAATACTTTTTTTACTGCTGGTAACTTAGTGGGAACTGCAGTTTCACTAGAATAAAGAAATAAAAATATATATTTGTAATGATTTTATTGATATAGATATTGAACAATGGTACTAATGGTTGTTTCCCCAATTTATAATTTGTATTGTTATAGTGTAATATATTATATTCATTATGCAATCATAGTAAGAAGTTAATAATTGTTTACATTTTCAATAGATTGATATTAATCATTTAAAAATAATAATAATTTAAAAGAAAGGTGGGCAAGTGGGTTTTCCTACCAGAAAAGATGCTAGTGTAGAAAATCAAAGCATTTTTACTACTCTAAAAAGTTATGACAGACACAAAAAAAACACATCACTGTAAAATCAATACATTCATTGCTCGGCTCAGTCAAAATTATTTATGGCTGTTGAAAGCGGTTTTTTTTTCGTGCGTATAAACCAATTAATGGAAGAAAAAATGTATATTTCTAGAAGTCCAATTTTAATTTTGAATTCCTTATTCTCTTTTTTTAGGTAACACTAAAGTAATAGTTAATTTAAAAAAAAAAAGGGATTTCATTTGGTACTATATTAATTAAATAATACAAAATCCATACATAACTTAGAAAATAGAATAAGGAATTCAAATATTTACAAAATTAAAATCAGGCTTTTGTAACAGGGTTATTTTTTCTCTGCTTTTTGGGACTTTCATGTTGAATCAATTTATAGTGATGTGTGACTGCACGGATGTACGTTACTGACTTCCAAGAATCTTAGCCTTAGTCTGTCTTTAATTACATAAAGTTTTCAGGGAACTCACGCACACGTAATAATCGGTAACTACACGCAGCACTCATCTATCATAGGATATTGCCTAAATCTGACCCCTGAAAATTGGTTAGCTTTCAACAGTCTTAAATATTTAGAAAATTTTACATTTATTAGTTTTGCTCTTAAGTGAGAAAAGTATGTTTATCACACATACACACTCATTGTATCTTAGTAACAATAAGAGACCAATTCCATACAGTGAATATGCTAAAATTTACTAAATAACTAAATAACAGTGCCAATTATGTCAGTTTTTTGGTGCCGTTCTATAGTTCCAGACTTCCTCTGTTCACCATATTTGGTTTTATAAAAAAAAAACTTACTCCGTTAATTTAAGTCCTGAATATCTATCAGAAAAATGTAAACAGTCTATAACATCTGAGTATTTATTAATATAGTTGACAGTCTTTGCATCCAATATAGATGAAGATACCTCGGCTAATTCGCTGTGTACAGTAAAACCATCAGTCAAACCATAATTGGCTCCAGGCTTACGTTCTGGACAAAACACGCTCTAAACATAAAAAAAAATTAGAAATAAATAAAGTTTAAAGATTTCAATAACTTCTAACAAGGTCTGCCATTTCTTTTGAACACCGAGCTGCTGTTTTTTTAGTTGCCACACAAAACACAAATGTATCCATATCTTCTTTGTTCATATCAACTTTAATTTGTACTTCGTCCTTAACAGGTCGCAAGAATTGATTCAACATCGAAGCTAAATCTTGTCTCTAAAATATGTGCAGTTTAATATTTTGATGTTGGTCACTAAAATCTTGTGATATACAATTAACTTTATTACCTTAATGAATTTTAATTCAACCAACATTCCTTCACAGCAAGTGCGACCACTGCACCATAATGTATATGTACTTTCAGTTTCTTTGATCAAGCCACTATTCTCTATTTCAATTTTACCATCGTCACCTGAAATAAGAAATTTAATATATTTTCATTGTAAAATACTTTATATACTATTGATATACAAACCAACTAAAGAAAAATTATCTTCCAATAAAGATTTGTGCGTCTTAAACCATATATCTGCCAACTGAGCATTTTTTGATCGGCCATAGAAAAAATTTGCAAAATATGCAACAATACCAACAATTAATAGAGTTTCCATTATATAATTCGACCACTTCGTATGAAAAGGTACTGGTACAGAAGCAATGGTAATTTTAGGATCCTTATCATCGACATGTAATCGTTCAGTGTCAAAACCTTCAAATTCCTCTTCATCGTTAAAATGTTCAAATTCGTCATCATCCTATAAAAAAACACACGTTAAAAACAATTGTACTTGTTTCAAACAATTAATGATTTGTGTATACTTCGACAGTGACTTCAGCCTCGGCTTTTTCCAAAATGGGAGAGGAGTCATCCTTCAGTTTCAGGTCAGGTTCAGTTCTAGGCAACTCCTCAAACTCCTCAAACTCGTCCACTTCTTCAATTTCAAACTTACAGTGAGCTAAACATATCAGAATCGATAACGATATGACTAGAAAATACTTCATTATGTACAAGTTATTGAAAAATTTAAATTTCTGAAAAAATGTTGACTAATGTAGGTATAAAAAAATTATTAACCGGATTCGGCACTTATCTTATCTCGCGACTAATGACAAGTTTTCATGGAAGAACAGATAACGTATTTATTATATGCTTCCATGATACAACATACGCCCTAGAAAAATATTTTTAATAGGTACCTACAAAAATAAATCGTATAAGTACCAATATAAAATAATAATATGTATATGGGCATATGGCTAAAGAGTAAAGATTGAAGACTAATTTATAAAGTATAAAATATTATTAGTTATTTTGAAAACGAAATCGCATAATGTTTCACTATCTTTGTCTATTGCCGATACTCTAATAATCTGTAAGTACTCTGTATAATACTATAGTAGTTTAAATTAAGTCTACGGAGGAGTACTGGAGTAGGATGAAAAAAAAAAGATTTTTGGGATGTTAGGGGCATAGGTTGAAACTTTAAATTGTGTGGTGTGGGATCCTGAGAGGACTATCACCCTTCTTAATTTTTAAACACATATAGTCCCCCCTGGCCTTGGTTCTTACAATATTTAAAAATGCTTAAATAGGTAGGTACCTTACAATTGGCAATTGTCATAATTGTGGAAAGTATTTTAAATTAGGTACCCGTCTACTTAGAACGATCAAAAATGTATTATTTGATATTAACCTTCAGCTGCATTTGTCGAAGTGCCCTCCGTCCTCACTTTGTAGTTAGGATACTGCGTTATGTGAGAGGGCGCATGCGTTCCCCCTGTCTTACAAACGCATAACATAGCCAACTGTAGCAGATTACGCTTATAAATCTAAGAATTAGAGCGAATTGACCTCTTATAAAACTTAGAAGTAAGAATATTATAAAGTGAACCTCGTAGGGTTTTTTTTAAATTTTAATTTTGAAGCATGTTTTGAGTATTTTAAAATGCACAAACAATTTGTAATACTCAAGACTTTAATATAATCTGTGGTTATATAGGCTGACAGACAGTCTTCGCTCGAAATCGTTTTTCAGAATCATTTTTCGTATAGAATTTTTGTGTGTCGTTGAATTCAAATTTATAATGTTTGTCGAGTACCTGACTTTGGAAAAATGTTGTTATATCTACTTGTAATTACGGGTACTCGCCTTGAATCAAGTACTCGATTCAAGACTTTTTATAGTATTTTTAAAATTAAAAAAATATTGAAAAATAAATGTTAAAATTATAAATAGCTGAAAGAACACAAATATTTCCGATAAGAATACCAGTATAAGGTGATATTCTTAATAAATGATAGTTAGTTTAAATTTTGTTCACGTCAGTAATTGTCAGGGAGGTTTGTATGAAAGAAAATTTAAAATTTTTGGAAAATCTATTTCTAGTACAATTTAAAATACTCGAGCAATTCCCATTGCTCGACCCTTTTTTCGAATACTCGGCATTTGTCGAGTACCTTAATTGTATTTTGAACTTGACTCGGCTCGAAATAATTGAAACTCGACTTGACTTTACTAAAAATGTATAAAATGTTTAACTTTTATGTGATATTGTGTGTGATAATTTTTATTCACCAATAAACGATGGCAGCAGAGGAGTAGTATTGTGCAAACAGACCTTCCTCTGCTGTCGGTTCAAAAACGGGGAAAAAAAAAGTAATATTATTTGTACATTGTATTATTGTAATATTTGTATAATATAACAAACTAATAATATACTTTAGAAGTTTTGACTTTTGAGATATTGTGATTTGATGTACAAAAGTCGAAAATTGTAATTCTATATACCCAAGTTTAGCTGATATAAATTAGGAAAACTTTGATAATAAAAATAATAAACAAGTTTTATGTACCCACAAATAATATTTTTAAATTACTTAACACTTAAAATAACTATAAAAAAACTGTTTTTATATATTTTTTGGTTACAGAATGAACTACTTACGTGCGAAACCTTGTTATAAATTTTGTTAAATGTAAAAATAAATAGTAAATAATATCAATAATTACAGCATAAACTTTAAATAATTAGTATTTGTTGGCTAGAACTGATAATTTATGGACGTCTGTAAAATTATTGATTATAAATTTTGAATACTATAGTATATATTGTAGATATAATAATGTATGAAACTGTAGGTATACAAGTATATTTGTAACTTTAATAATACAATTATTTTGAATAAGTATTGACAGAGCACAGAGCGTCGGATACACCACTGACTTGAAGGTTTTAGACAAACGTCAAAGACTATGACATACAAACTTAGTGCCTACCTACCCACGTCCGTCAAATGATAAGATTTTTCCACTGTTCTTTTCATTTATTCGTTGAAATACAAAAAAATCGAAGATTCCGATTGATGAGATAACCTATGGATTTGTTACGCTGCAGCGGGTAAATAGTTTGTTTAAATTATTTTCAGATTTTGCAGTGCTTTAAAATGTCGTGTGTCTCGCCGCAATGAATTAAAATACGGGACCCAACACACAAAAATTGTCGATGCATAATTGGACGGCAGCACGGCGCAGTAAAAATACGCATGTTTCTGTAAAACGATTATAATTTACAACCAAACAACCAGCTGCCGCTACCTAAAAATATTATTCAGTGAACTGTTGTAATGTCATCGAAACGTCTGAGCAAATTATGCACATACATATATGTCACCGTCGTTGATGTAATTTATTTCGGTATTATTAAAATATTAATATCAAATGTGTAGCCAATACCTATAATAACATTAGTAGACGATATCGTCAATGCCCTAGGCATTATCGGACGTTATAGTCAATGTTGTAATGATCAAATCATTTACAGTTATTATTTAATTAGGTACTTTAATGTCTATTCTACAGGTATACAATGTTGATATTATCATTTAAATTTGGTTAGAAATTTAAAATGACACTGCGAAGTACACAAAAATATCAAATAAGTTGTCCAATATCGTAATATTTATATTGATACCTACCTGCAACTATATTATACATAAATCCGATAGAGGGCTATCTTTTACTTACTGTACGGTCGTCGTCCGTCGACAAAATATCAGATACAAAGCCTGAAAGTAAGTTATTGTAAGTTATAAGTATTGATTGTAATGATTGGATGAATCGATTTATCAACACGAGCCCGTTTCTAATTCAACGAACAAATTAAAGAAACATTTTTATCAATTATGGCTGGAAAAATCCATTAATATTGGTAAATGCATCATGACCTGAAAATAATTCCTATAGTCAGTATCGTATACTGATAAATTTGATCGGAAATGTCATTATTGACTAGTATTATTAATATTAATTCCTTAATGGCTTATAAATGTACGTCTTTGACGGTAACATAATATATATATATATTATACATTATATAGATACTTTATTAATTATATCATCTAACGTATAATACCTACCACTGCAGTTTCATAAAGTATTTAAATCATACCTACTTAAAAATTGATATAAAACAATTTAAATATACTTTTTTAAATAAATATCTCAGATTATACATAACGATAAGGCATTATTTATATTTATTCTGAGACAAATGCTTAATTTAAATTGTATGAAGGCATTTGTAAATTATCAAATATGCGTGTCACGAACAATATTTGTACCTAATTTAAATCTTTACTTTACTTTTGTAAGCTATTATATAACTATCTGTACTAAAACGCTTCAACCTAATCCCAGTAGGGCCTTGATATGTCCACATAGATATAAGAGCTCTAAGCCTATCATCACTATGGAATATTATGTATCTAGGTAGGTACCTCGCTATATTATAAATATTGTCGATATTGCGATATTACCATCGGTCATATTGGGTCTGATCCTATCTCTTTTCAACTCAAAAAGTGGGCGATGTAAAACATTTTCAAACAATAATAATAAAGTATGTTATTACTATTTACTTGTTGAAATAAAATGTTATAATTGGGTAATAAATACAATTAAATGTGCAGTTGACTTTGAAACATAATTAGATAAGTTGACTATAAATTATTTAGATAAAAAATTTAATATTACAATCTATACATTTATACATTTGTACCTATAACCTTACAACTATATAATACGTTATGTGAATAATGTTATAAGTTAAGAACTATTAATAGCCTACAAGTTGTGGATATTAGTAGTTATCGAAGATGATCATAAGTGAATTTATGTTGAATAATTGCAAACAAAATTAAATTAATTTATTGTCTTCTTGAAGTATTAATGAATAAAATTAATACATAAAAATCGAGTAAGTGGGTAACGTTCTGCTGTACATTAGGTGTTTAGAGAGTCATTGTAATAAGTGTAATAAACTGTTAAATTTGAATTCAATTTACAATTCTGAGCAAAGACCGTAGTCTCTGCTAGTCTGTCCGCCTATAACATTACTAAGTAGGTATATTTTATGATATCATTGTGATTAAAGTAATTTATTTTATTATTAGGCATTAGCACAATAGTACCTACTACAGTAAGTTTAATTCATTTTTGTCGAAAAAATTACATTTGAAAATGTCATTGTGTGTAATGTTTATAAACTATAATAATATAAGCTAAAAATTACAAGTAGGTACTCGCGAATAATATTTTTAAATACATCAAATTTACTAAAATCGTTATTCTTGGTTTTAATATGTAATTTCGTCCATCAAAAACCAAATTTAAACTTTAAATGCTTATAAGAAAAATCTATGCCAACGTATATTTTTAATATTTTTAAACTGATATTTTAACAATGTGGTGGAGCCTTGTATTCAATTTCCAAGATTTTTACCAATAAATTACATATAATAGAAAAAAACTAAAAAAATATAAAATTAAAAATATCTGTAAATAGTTCAAAGCGAGTCAAAATATGTTAAAAATTTAATAAAATATTTAAAATAATAAAATAAAAATTTGGTGTACCCAAAGTGTCTACTGTTATTGTTTTCTGAATTACAACAAAATAAAAAAACCGTTCCATGAGAAATCGAGTAAATATTGTTATAAAAATTTGAACTTCAAACGCTCATAAAAATTTATTTTAAATTTCCAGTAGACATTTTTTTTTTTTTTAATAAAGGTAGTCAAACTTATGAGGAACCTTGTATTACATTTTAAAGTTTTTTGGTAAAAAAATCAAAATGTTTTTATCGACATTAATTTAAGAAAAAATTAATATAAATTTAAAATTCCATTTGCCTATAAATACATGGGTCAAAATATTTTGAAAATGTTATGGTGTATATACAATGCGGCCAATGCCAATATAAACATTCAGTGAAAATTGCATGTATCTACGGTAATTTTTTTTAGGGTTACACCAAAAAGAAAAGTTTTGTTGAAAACCGATTTTTTGTATAAAATCCCGTTGTTCCTTATTTTTTTTTGTTTTTACCGGCGTACTTGGAACCACTGGTTTTTTAAATTTTTATCTCCCAATTGCACAACTAGATTCACTTTCCCATCGTAAAAGATACTGTAGTTGAAAATCGATGCATTATTTTGACAACTCATTATTGTGTACACAGACACAAAACATAAAATAAATAAACAAATAAAAAAACATATCATTTTCGATTTTCGATATCGCTCCGCTCAGAATATAAAATTAAATTCATGTACAATATACACCACACAGATCCACCTATAATTGATATTTTATACCTTAACCTTATTACAATAATACTTACTTATACCAGCTGGATTCATATTTTAGAATTTTACTCTTACTTAAACTCTTGCTCTCGATAGCTCTCAATGCCTGAGTTTTGACTTTAGAGGTCATAAGTTAGATCTTTAAGGCAGTATGAATGCATAATTAATGATATGAAGGTTTCTTATTTGAATATTCTGTGACACATTCTAAACATTTGATAGATTATTGATTAATCATGAATTACGCTTTTGTTGGTAGTTTATACTATAGTACATAATAAATGATATAAATTTTAAGGTATGTACTGCCATAGGGTCGTTAGTATATATAAGATTCAGCGGTCCATGTGTTAACGATAATATGGTTAATAAATAATAATAGAGAGTGGGCAGTTGCATAAAACATACTGTACATTTGGAAAAATACACAGTAATAAGTAAAATACGAAATTCAATTAATAATAGTTTTATTTTAATAGGAATTTTATTGGTACATCATTGACGTATAAATGTTTATTCTGGTATATCTACAGACACCATGACTTGCTGACTCCATATATTTATAGATATTGACGCATTGTTGTATCTTATGTTTCTAACGAAGCATTTACAACAACAATAAACAATATTATTACCTATACTATAATATTACCTATTAGTTATTAGTTATTAGTTATTACCTATATACTATGGCTACTAACACTATCATAGTATGATACTATTTTATATTACAATTTATATATTACGATTTATATTAAAATATAATACCTAATAAGTAAATTATTAGGTACGTGATTTCGATAATCAAAGGAAATAATAATATTATATATTTGAATAATATTCTTCCAATGTACCAACATATTATACATAATATTATATAAATATATAAAAATAAGAATAAAAATGTGGAAAAACTAATGACCTTATAACTACTGAAGTTTATTTAGATCGATAAAAATATATAAATATATAACTATTATACTCGTATATTAGGTACCTATATATTATTATTATTATTATTATATCATTATTTTTTCAACAAAATTACAATATCATTATTATTATAAAACACTTGTATTTTACTTTTTACGAGTTTTCGTCAAAGCTAATTAATTACAACCTACGTTGTATACTTATCTCATTATTAAAAGTATAATTAAATATAAATGATTAGCTGTAGCCATTTAACTATAATTATTATCTAACCATTTCGAAACAGTATGTTGAAGGATCATGCATCCAGAACATAGATAAACTAAGATTGAAAACATTGAAAAATAATTTAAAAAACAGGTTATTTACGCTACAGGACATTGAAATAATGGGGATTTATCCTCAGTAGTTTTTATTATCTACCTACACTACAGAGCAGTTAAAATGTAGGTATATTTGAAAACGTTTAAACAATTTGGTGGTCTATCAAAAATCTTTTTTTTTTATTGTTTATAAATTATAATAATATTGTATGCTTTACATGCTTACAGCTAAAAAATAATTTAAATCTATTGATCTAACCTATAGAGTTTCAACGTTAACGAAATAAAAGTTTTGAAATAATAGGATACTGAATACCATATTAAAATTAGATTTGATCTTAGCATCATCTTATTAGAAACTACCTATTTTTATGAATAAGATTTTTGAAATAATTCAATCATTATTATTATCAAATTCATATCCGTCAGCTAAAGATTAAAATGCTTTAACAAAATAACAAATAACAGCTAACATTAAATATAAATTAAGGTGCCTGGTGCAGATGTAATTTTATCTTCAAAAATGTATTCGACGGAAATAATAATGCCGTCCTGTAGAACCAAACAAATTTGATTATTTTTCTTTTAATTATTAGAGAGAAACATTCTACAGCCCGCATTGAACTTCATTCTTCAATATTTTAATAAAATAAAATTTTCAGCTTTTTTTTATAAATTATTTTGTACCATTATAAAATAAAATAAAAACTGGAGTTCAGTGTAGGTTGTAGAAAGTCTTCTTTCACATAAATATCGTCATCAATATCTGGCAATTTTACTAAGCCTGATAGTTTTTCCTGCGAAGTAATTTTTGTTAAGATAATACATCATACATCATACCCTATCCCCACAATATAAGGTAACAGTGATAGATTAATGGGAAATATTATTATAACATTAAAATGCTAATTAAAATGTAATTTTCAAATATTATGTATTTATACGGACAATTAGGAAAATCAGCACAGGCACCTCAATTAAATTATAAATCATGAATTTCCTAGAAGCAGTGTAGTAGTGTGGTACCTTGGTAAGAAAGCATGACATTCACAAGTTATCTTTTGATTGGCTTCTTGCCAGATTTTAAGTGTTATATTATCTATTTTATGTAACATACGCATAACACAGTAAACGTACATATTATAGCAACATATTCCAGGTTTAGTTCTCAACCGTCGTCCACGTGAATCATGATTCATGAACAAAACCACGTTTATTTGGAAATACGTAGAATCATAAAATAATGATCGATGATTATAAGATATCTATGATCTATCTTTATTCTAAATTTTATAGTGTATACTATGTATTATTTATTAGGTATTCAAATAAAATTATATAGTAACAATATAAGTTATGACTTATGTCTTATGTACAAACTATAATATCATGCACGTCACGGGTATCTAACAGTCCTTGACCCTTGAACCCTTATAATATGATTTATAAGTTATTATTGTTTAAATATATAAAATTGAAATAGAATTTTCTATTTTGTTTATTATTGTAAGCACTTTTTTACCCCGTGCAAAACAAATATTTTTCTAATTTTAACATTGCCTAAACCAGCCACTAGGGGTTCTTAAATTTTTCTCAGAAATAGAATCTTTTAAGTCTTTAAGAAATAAAGTATATCCATTAGCCACGATCCCCTTCTAAGTTTTAGTATAGGTTTCGAATGTAGGCACCTCGTCTCTGGTAGGTTATTCTAATGTGAATGTGTTAAAATATTTGGATTCAATAATTCAATGTTAATCATTTTCGTTTTACATACGAAAAACGAATCTAATGATA
Source organism: Sitobion miscanthi (assembly GCA_008086715.1). NCBI lineage: Eukaryota > Metazoa > Arthropoda > Insecta > Hemiptera > Aphididae > Sitobion > Sitobion miscanthi. The sequence goes on along the minus strand of CM017802.1, from coordinate 3,155,249 downwards.
TTTTTTATAATTTGTTTTATATTACTATTAATGATATGGACACATGGAGGTCAAACAAATTTTTCCATTAACCTCTCACAGTCAAATATACAGGGTGTAACAGAAAGAACTGACAAATAAAATAACTTTTGTTATAATCAAATTTTTTTTAAATTAAAGCTGATTTAAATTTTTTTTAAATTCAAAACAGCCAATTGGTAAATCTGGTTATTAGAAATATGTGGATTGCGAAAACCTTTATTAAAGACGTATAGTTTATTTTATACAGTTTTTGAATCTCATTATTTTTATTAAGTAATGTTGATCCATGCAGTTAACGTAGTTTAACATTTTAAATTCGAAAAAATAAATCTTTTTAAAAATATTTTATTAGAATTTTTAAATAGATAGGTACTTGATAATTATTGAGTCTTATTATAAAAATGTTGACATTTAAAAAAATCATAAAAATTAATTACTTGACTAAGATAAATGTTTTAAAAAATAGATTTACAAATCGATTATTTGAATTTTTCAAAAAAAAAATCAAATAAGATTTAAACATTTTTATTTTCAGTGTTAAAAAAATGTATATTTATATTATACATAATATATAGCGCATATATAAATGTAATTATAATATAATACATTTAAAGATTAAAGAGGAATAATTGTTGTTTTAGTAGTTTCATCAAAAATTGAACTTCTAACGATTAAAAAATAATTTGTCTACATGTATAATACATGTATTTTCAGTATTTAGCTGCAGTTGCTGTATGAACAACTTGAGAGAAATCTTTTATTATGCGTTTAACTTTTGTTGCGTAAACATTCAGTTTTTCATCAATTTTTTTTTGATTTTCTTGATTGTATTGTCGTCTTTTAAATAAACTTTTTCAAAACATGGTAGTATGGTACCTACCTAACCATAACAGGCATTTACAAAAAAAATCCAATATACATCGCTCTACGCAGATTCTAAAATATAATACATTTATTCAGTTTTAAATAAATAACATGAATATATGTACTATGCTATATTATAAAACTATGGGAAGATTTTCTTTAGTTTAAAAATGTATTTTAAGAAAAACATAATTATTATCAAACTAGCCGTTTCGGCGTTTCCTCTTCATCCCTGTGGATTCTTAACTATGTCAAATTTTGATCTTGGATATTAAAATGTAATAATTAAATTTAATTGCATAATATGTGCTTGCGTTTTACATAAAGTATATGTTCATTTGATGTCATTATACATTTATTTTATACATTAAACACGCATGACATAAAATGTCTGTCATCATTTTAGCATGCATGGTATAGTAAGAAGTAGGTATATGTCAAAATCCTGACAACCGTGTTCATGTTTAATTGATTATCAATAGAGACAGTCCATAAATACTGATTAAAAAAATATTTATAATAGACTAAAAAATCGTACCTATAGGTACTAAAATGTTAAATTTATATACAAATAATATTATACTTTCAAGTATAATTTATTATTAAAATAAAATGTTAACACATTCACTTAAACATTCTCTAAGATTATTATGAATTTATAAATACCCATCTACGTATTTTTACGTATTTTTACGTCACAGTACATTATTTAAATTTTATAAAGTATTTTTGCTAGACCTATTATTGCATCGATTCAGTACATTTACTTATACATGATGTCTGCCAAGTGCCAACTATGTAATAGCGTCTTTAGATTTTTCCTTTATTTATTGTTTTCAGAAAGTATTTTTTTTTATACAAGTACCTAACATCTGTCTATATATATATATATTTTTTTTTTATTTTTTATATTTTTATATATATATAATATATATATTTTTTTTTTTGTTTACCAATTGAATAAGTCGACTAAACATTAATTTTAAAATCATTTCTTTATATATTATATTGAGTATTCACAATATTATTACATTTACAAGTAGGTAGGTATAATAATAAAAAAGATTTTTTTGTTTGACGTTACGCAAAATTGTTTTTTAGTTCATTTATGTGAATATTTCAAAAGTTGACTTACTAATTTATATTGAGTCTAAAAATAGTGCCTAGGTACTGCAAGTTTTAAAGTGTGTAAGGTGATGGGTATAAGAGTACCTAGGTATCTATATTATTATATTAATAGCCAATAGGTCAGAGTAATAATATACTATAAATTATAATACCAATTTTATATACGAATAGTGAATACAAGGACAAGCAAACAATAAAACACTAAAACCCATACCCTGCAAAGAGTAACAGTATGATACTTTTAACAGTAAATACTAGTACTAAAAACTCATTATTTCAATAATTATTCACTCCTTTGAAAATATATATTTTCAAATATTTTGAATTCATTAAGAAACAACATTTAAAAATAATAAAATATTCATTATTTTAATCGTTATATATTTTTAATGTTTTGAATGACTGCATATATAATATTATGTTATTATTATACTATTCATTTAAAAATCCAATTTTTACACATAAAAATTAAAAATTCTATGAAAAGTATTCTGCTTCGGAATATAATGTACCTAAATGTATGTTTTCATTCAAAAAATAAAAACTTAAAAAATTGTTAAGTTCTTACAAAATATTGTTTATTTTCAAAAAATGATGTGGTTTTATAATAAATTTTAAGTTATTTAAAAAAATATTTTCAATGACCTTTATACTTTTAAAGATAATTAGGTAGTGCTTGTACTGTTTACAGTTACAATAATAATATAACCTATAAAGTATAATAAAGTGTACATTATAATACGTTTTTATATTTTATGATATATTGGCCATCCACATTTTATTATATATATAATATATTATATTATTATTAATACAAAAATACGTAGCCACGTAGGTATTGCGTATTTTTAAATGTGTTTTATAAAATATATGTATATAAGTAAATAATGAACCCGAAAGTCGTTAATACTCGTTTAAACTCTAAAAAAAAACTTTAAACGATAAAACAATTTGAAGATCACTTATATGTTTCAAAATAAAATGTTTATTATTCATTTTAGTAATTATTATCCTTTTGATAAATATGTAATCCGTACATGAAAATACAACAAATACACACATGACCATTGTTTTTATTAGACTATACTAATATATTATAATATTATATATATATTTTATTATCTTATTAAATTAACATATAAATCAGTAATCAGTAATCACAAACAATTCTAATGAATTGAAACGGATTGGATGATAAATTGCCGTGTTAATTACTATTATATAACACGGGATAGCATTTAATGACTTAGGAATTTAGATTGTACATTAATTGTACTAACTGAAAAATACACCTACAATCTACTTGGGTATTTAAATTATTGTAGGTTATCAATGCTATTTTAACTTTACCTACTCAATGATTAATACAATTTCCAAATAATATTATATTTTGATACAAACTACAGCGGATGTTAAATAAAATACATAAAGAAAATATTTTTATATGTAAAAACTGCCATAAAACTTAAACCTAAGTACTCCCAATATATTATAAATTATAGTATTACTTGGTACGTTTGATATTAATTCACTTAAATTGTTTGAAAGCCTGTATGAATTAAACATGATTACTCACATGTGGGTTGTTTGATGTATATGATTTAATTATTATTTTCAACTATATACTGACCACGTGTGACTTTGAAATATCAATTATGATGTTTTAATGATATTGGATAAAGAACAAATTACAAAGAACATTTGGAACGAGCCCAAAAATGTTCACAGCGTTAACACTTGTGTTGTTATTTATCGTTTATCAGAAAAAAAAAGTAGGTAGGTCGTAGATATATAAGTTCTGTATAATATATATATATATATATGAATACTTTATATGATATTCATTAATCCTATAAAATTGTATCATATATATGCAATAATTATAGTTTCGTACATTTTAAATTATAACATGAAGGGATGTGTAAAGATGTCTGAAAAACGTCTAAAACGCATATCATATATACCATTAGGTATATATAAGCAATATATTATATTTTATTTAACGAGGTTAGAACAGAATGATATGCGTTTTATGTCTTATGAGTTATGTGTTTATATATTTTAAATCTCGTAAATGTCATTAAAAACAAAACTTTTCAGCTGTCGTTTGCACATTTACATTGCTTGGGATGAAAGTAGAAGTGTTGTATTAGTGCAGTAGGTACCTACCAGTATATACTATAAAGTAGATCAAAATATTAAAAAAAAAGTGTTTACTGTATATGTGTGCAGATCATATAATATACCTTTAAAAGTTTAAAATACAAAACAGGCGTATATCACCACTATTTATATCGAATGGGTCATCGCGGTGTTTTCCTGGGAATCCATAACACACGAAAACGAGTTAATACGATGCAGTTCTGTCGGTCAAGTATTATTAGTTATTACTATATTATGTCTATATGTGTGTATAAAATTATTGGAAAAATTATTATAGGTAAGTGTACTTATTTTTGAACTCATGGAAGGGATTATTTACATATTTTACATGCATTAACATAAGTGCAGTGTATAATAAATAATCAGTATAATAATTTAAATATGTTGTGCCTATTTAAATTTTAAACCAAAGTTTTAACTTGAAATAATTTTACGATATGAAAATTGTTTTGTGTCAAGTAAATAAATATATGTTGAAAATGTCAACTTCTCACAGTTATTCATTTTTGAGTTACAACCTAAAACGAAATCAATTTTATCAAAAACTGTTTATCCGTCAGAATTCCCATTTTTTCTTTGTCTTTTTTAATTACAATAATAACAATGCACGAGGGACCTTGTATCAAATGTTCAAATCTTAAGGATGAATATTGAACATTTTAGGAATTTTAAACTACAATATAATTTGTAAATATTCGTGATTTTTAATTTCAACGATCATTAACAATTATTGTGAACTTACAATCAACATTTTTGTTTCAATTTCAGTAATAACAACTATGAGGAACATTGTATTACATTTTTAAACGTTTTGAACTAGCGAAATATTGTTTAACTAAAGTTATTGAAAAAAACTAAAAAAATCGAATTTTTGTGAGAAACAAAATTCATGTATAGATCATCCTATAGGACCTATAAGGGTTGAAATACGAAGCTACAAACTTCTTCCGAGGCTCAAAGAATCTATTGATATGTTATTTTTATTGCAAATAGTCCAGTAGTTTTGAGTTTATAGCGGACAAAGATAAAAAGAAAGAAACATTCATTCATATATTATATTAGGTAGGTAGGTCGTAGGTACCTATATTTTTAATTTTAAATTCTAAGAGAAGCGAACAATATATTAATTTTACAAAGCGTGTTTTTAAATTTATTTTTGTATCTGGAGACTATATAGTACAAAAAATTCTCCAATCATAAACTTTAAGGGGGTTTCTGGTGGAAAACTTTATCTAGTTGGTAGTTGGTACTTTTAGGAGGTAAAAATTGAAAATTCTCAATACTTTTAAAAATAATTGGAAATAATCGTAATTACAAATAAAATACGAACATTATTAAACATTTTTAATTTTATTATTACAACGTAGTCAAAGCGCTTAACATCATTAAACCATTTTAACTGCGCACAAATTGATTTTTAAGTAGATACTATTATAGGTTGTAGGTCCTATCTATATACCTATCGTTCATAATATGTGTTTTTCCTTTACGGATTCAAATAGGTACTTTAATTGTATGCGTATAATGCATATTATATAATATTTAACTGCACTTCAGAATATGTGCTCAAATATTGCCCAGTCTGTGCCTGATTGCGTGGTATTATATAAATATATTGGTTATTTTTAACGGCTTCCCGGTGATGAACGGTGAATACGCACCGAAGATCTCAGTTTATACACCATCAGACAATTTATAGATAATTTTTGTTACTGCATTTTAGTTTTACTTTTTATTATAAGCAGATCGATCAGTGCACCATACAATTTATGCAACAAACATTATCTATTGCAAATAATTATTTAATGAAAACGTATCCCATCAATAAGATCAACGTTCTCCTAAATACGATACTCGATGCGCGAATTTCGTTTGTCAAAATAAAATAGTAATTTAGTCTAACGGTAAAAATATCCTCGATACCCGGGGATAAATCAGGAAAAAGGGTATATTTCGTCTTTCGGAATTTATAGACGTTTGTATACTTGTATACCATGATATAATAATGTTAAACAGTATATACTATATGTCTATATATATTTATATACTAGGTCGTATGTATTGTACCTCTATATAATATGTTTTCAGTTTTTCACAATAAAATATTATATTTGAGGCACACCTTAACACAGCAATGTCGGGTGTTGTATTATAGGATAGACCGCGTAACTATTGTATCGATCAATGGTGGGGAGGAGAAGGTTCCGGTAAACTATTTTTTTCCCGTAGTACGTGCTAGCCTATAATGGAAGTGTAATGGGGGGCACAAATAGTCTTTCAAATCAAACAGTGACTCGTACAGTTGCATTATTACATAAATCGTAACTTCTAAACATTTCCTACGTCAATACGTATAACTTGTGTATCGCTGTAGTATTATACAAATCCCATGTTAAATATTCAAATTTAAAGTGTCCCCTCATGCTTTTACTAAGCCACTGGTTAGTATTCTTTTACCCCCCTCCCCGCACCCATTTCTAATAAATTCAAAATATACAAACGATGTGATACAATTATTATTCATAAATCAAAATACGCACATTTTTGTACTTATTAATTTTATTGTTACATCAATCCAACATGGCAACATTCCAACGTAAACTAACCATAAATACATAGAAAATAATAATATAAAAATGAATATATTGTATATTATTATGATGAAAATAACATATAAATCGATAAACCTCTGATCACTAATTAGTTAATGTAATTTTTAATTATTATATAACTGTAGACTGTAGAGTAATATCATTGGATATGTGAACCCCATGTCAAAATCATATTTATTTTATCCAATTTACCTATTGTATTTTTGAATATAGATTGTAAAAAAAAAAAATTTGATATTGTATGAACTATGAATGAATAAACTCAAAATCTATTGATTGTTTAACTTTATAATATAACTACCTAGTACCTACTATGGCTTGTATAATATTATAGTTGTACCTAAATAATTAAAATATCATTAATCATTATTGTTTTAAACAGTTTCACAAAAATGGTTTATCCTATAATTATAGGTATAATATCATATTTTCTTAAAAACTTACTGAAATATCCTGATATGCACTTTAAAATTATAATCGATGCACTTAAATTATAGAACCGCGTAAATAAGTCTTAATGAAAAAACTATACAATTGGATTATAGTTTTAACCATTGTTGTAATTCGATAATCTGTTAAATTTTTGTTTTTCGTTAAATAAATAGGTAAATATTTAGTAGCTTAGTTTAAAAAAATACTTTCTATACTTCACAATGTGGACAACTAAATACGAAATTTTGAATACGGAACATGCTCCGTGATCTGCAGTACATCGTACATGAGTTATCGCACATGACATGAGATCATTTTTTTTAATATCTCGCAGAGCAGCCACATCATGGTTAAGGTTTTTAAGTGGTCGTAATATTGTACGTATAGCGGAAAAAATTAAACAAAAAATGGATATGCTTTTTAAATCTAAAAAAAATCCACAACTCTACCTCTATGGGGTCCCAAATAAACCTATACTAAATAGATTATTTTACAAATAATATTGTATAACATGTTTTTTTTAAACTCGAATTTTCAAAGTTGCTATTATTTTATTAATTTTTTTGAATCATCAATATTTCAGTACCATTCGACAGAACTACGGCTGTCCCCACGTTCATATGAACATTTTTGTTTAAACGTATATGCTTAGTACTTATCTGTGGACTGTCTACCTCGTGACAGATTATGGGACAAGGCGCGCGTATTTCGTGAAAAGTTCCATGAATCCTGTACATTTCGAAAAGATTCGACACAATAATCTGAGGGTACTCGGGAGTGCCTACCTACCCACCCGCACACGTATATATAGATGCTCTTCGCTGTATAGGTACCTCGACCACCGATCGCCATACTAATCAGATCGTACGTGCATTATATACACAATAAAATAAAACACGTCTTCGAGATGTGCGCGTTACCATAGCTCGCCGCATTGTAATAGTCCTATAAATAAACGCGAGTCATCCCTCCACCCATCACCCTGCCAACCACCACCCTCCCACCACGGACGTAACGACCGTCCGAAAGTCGAAAGCCAAAGTGCCGCAGTACCTCTATACACATTATTATAATACGGCACGTTCACGTGCGCGGAGCGGGCTAAGCCGCTCTATCCGTTTCCGCCGCCGCGGCGATGGCTCTCGTCCAAGGAATTCCCCTCGGAGCACCGGCGGCCGGCTTCGCGCTAAATTACGATAACATAATTAAAGTCTTTTGTGTTCTGGTCTGTGGCCTGCGGTGGATGGGCGGCGGGGTCCCGTGCGAAAGTGTCGGCGCGCGTCGTCCCTAAATGGCCCGCGTTTATCAGCTGCTGGTGGCCGCAGCGGCAGGCAGGCGGCGGCAGCAAGCTTACGTGTGGACGACGCCGAGGGGTTCTCAAAACGTTTCTCCGTGAGCGTGTCTTCCCCCCCCCCCCATATTTTTCCGTTCACTTGTCGCGCGACACGCACGCACGCCGAGTACCGACCGAATAACGCGCCACTCGCGCGCGCCTGCCTTATCGTCGACGTCGTCATTATTTACGAACCCGAATCATCCGATCGGCGATCGCTGATCAGTGCGCGTTCAAATTCTGAACGTTTCCGCCACGGCGCCACAGTCCGCTCGATCAACGAGACAGGTTATTATTTTTATCGCCGCCGTCGTCGTCGTCGTCGTTGTTGATGTTTTTGTTGTTGCTACGTTCTGATCCGTCGGGTTCGATTCGATAATATAATACAATAATAACAATTTATAATAGTAATTATTATTATTATTATTATTATTATTACTAAACATCATCCCGTGTGCGCGCGCCATTGCGCGTGTTAGTGCGTGCGGGCAAGTTCGCGGTTAGTAGTAAAGTTGCGTGCGTGCGCGCCTCCGCGAGAGATATCGAGACAAAATGGCGTCGTTCTTATGATAGCGCTGGTCTGTGGTGTACGATATATGTATTATGCTATAATATTATCGTTTTAATATCGTAAATTATACTCAAAACTCAAACGCCGTTTTTTTAATATCGTATCGTGATTGGCGCCACGGGTATGTGAGACGATGTTGACAAAATGGTCCCGATCGACGACCGTCACATCATCGTCGTCGTCCGCACTGTTTTGACGCGATCAATCTTTCTCGGCCTGGTCCGAAACGGAATCGTCCGCCCGAAGTGCCATGTAGTCCTCTGAAATCCGCTTCCTCGTCTTTTTTCTCTATTCTATTACTCTATTTCTCTGTCTTTCTCTCTTTCACTCACTCTCGGCATCCATACTGTCCGGACCATGTCGTCCGTCGTCCCGCCGGTGATCAATAAATAACTTTATTTTTGAACCCGGGACGTGTTCCCCTCGAGGTTTTCCTCGAAAATAATGATGTCATTTAACCATTACGGTTACAACAGTTTGAAAAACGACCAGACCAACAAACGGCTGAGAACTGCCGACTACGACCGGGAGTCACGGACCACCAACAGTTCCGTGTCGTCTTACGAGGACGGCCGCCGCAAGAACGCCGAAACGCAGCCCAACCACATACTTCTGTTGACCATCACCAAAGTGACGTACCCGATAAACACAGACGTCATCCACACCATTTCCAAAGATCATGGTAACGTTCTGCGCATAGTTATATTTAGGAAACGCGGTGTACAAGCCATGGTGGAATATGAAGAAGTGGAACAGGCCATACGGGCCAAGCAACTGATGGACGGTGCTGACATTTACCAGGGGTGTTGTACACTGCGAGTAGAGTACGCCAAGCCGTCCAAGCTAAATGTTTACAAAAACGACTCCGAAACGTGGGACTACACCACACCAAATCCTGGGGAGAAGAAAACTGCACCCCTGTTACCGGACCCTCCAAGAGCTCCTCTGATATCCACTCGACCTACATTCCCTCGATTTGATTTTGAATGTCGAGGCGGACTGTTATCTACACCTCATGATTTACCTAATAATAACTATGGTGACAGCTATCCGGCCACGCCTGGACGTTGTGTACTGATGGTCTATGGTCTAGATCCCGACAAAGCAAATTGTAATCGGCTATTTAATTTGTTTTGTCTGTATGGAAACGTGGTTAAAATTAAATTTTTAAAAAGCAAGGAGGGCTGTGCGATGGTACAGATGGACAATGAAATGTCTGTAGATCGTTGTATGGACAATTTGAATAAGCTGACACTTATTAGTGGTAATGTGTTACAGCTGCAAGTATCAAAGCAAATGTATTTGTCTGACATTATGGTACCATATGATCTACCTGATGGCACTCCATCGTTCAAAGATTATTCCAACTCAAAAAATAACAGGTAATATTTATTTGGCGAATCTTCATATTAATATTGAATATCACTTTAGGTTATAAATATAGTTTGGTTTGGTAGGGATTGTACATATTTAGAAAATGTTTCTTTTCTAAATTTAAATAAGATTGTACCTATAAATTGTGTATAGATATTATATATATAATACATTTTAATTAAATCAAGTACGTCGGTTAATAATTTCCAATACACGCTTGTAATTGAATTTATTTCAATTTCTCAAACGATTTCCAAATAGTTCTTCATTATTCCATTACTTATTAATTACAAGTATCTTATTATATTTATTAAATACTAATGTATGATTATATTTTCAGATACCATTCAAATTCTAACGGAAAAAATCGGCGTCAGACCCCATCCAGTGTGTTGCATTTTTTTAATGCTCCACCAAACATATCAGAAGCTGATTTATCTCAGACAATAAGCAAAGCTGTAAAAGATGTTGATCCAAAAATTATCATTAAGATGTTTCCTCCAAAAGGTACAGAAGCACGTAGCTCTTCTGGACTTGTTGAGTTTACAGATATGGCTATAGCTGTGGAAGTGATAATGGCCGTCAACCACTGGCCGATAAAATGTGAATCATCAAAGTTTCCGTACTTACTCAGACTATGTTTTTCATCGCTACCCAAAGGAATAGCGAATGCCGAGATGGCACAGTGACATTGCGCTGCTTAATGAACTACCGTATCTCATGTTTGTCAATTATTACTTTTTAGTGCATAATATTGGGTTATTTTTATTTTTTAAAGAGAAATCGACTATGTTTCACATTTCCTATTAATAAGTTAAAAGGACTATGGTTAATGTCTGCCACCCCCTTAAAATGTTTTCGTATGTTTATTATTATTAAATATAATAATTGTTTTTTTTCTGTATTTGTATTATTATATAATGTAGACTTGTCAATTATGAAAATCAAACCATATCTTCACTATTTTTGTTTCTGTTTTTAATTTATACTTTTGTGTAAAATATTTCTGATAAAGTTAATTTCAGAATATACCGATATTAGGGATAAGTGGTGGGACCAAAACCATAATCTTGCCAATAAACTGTCCTAATAAAGAATTTGAAACATATTTTTTTGTCACAAAATGCTAATGATGCGTGCACACTTAATATGATACTGAAATATATGATTCCTATTATTAATATTATTATTGATTATGGTACTGGTACTATTTGTTTTAGGAGGAATATTTTTCCCAGAGATATTTAGCTTGATAGTAGATTGTTTTTAAATTTGTTAATACTTGTAAGTAAAGACAATTCGTTTTAGTTTTGTTTTAATAGTAATAGATCCATCATAGTTGTTTTATGTTTTCTTTATTTTGCAACAATTATAAAGATTTAGTTGAAAGTTTAAAATGTATATTAGACTAGTTATAATAAATTATTAGGTTGTATTTATTTTATTTTTAATTTTAGAATAAAAATTATATGATAAAAAAAAATTATATAAGTTACCACTGTTTTTAGTTTCCTAGTAACTTGAATCATTGAATGTAGTTACTTCAATACCATCTAGGTAGTGAATTCCTTTCATATTGTTTTGAATAAACAACAAAAGTTTATGTATTTGAATAAGTTATATTGTAGTAATCATTTTATTTTTCATTACATTCTCTTAAAAATATTTTTGAAATTATTGTGTTCATTCCTGTCTAATTCTAAATAATTATTTTAAAACTATACATCACAAACTACAGTATAGTATTATTTAATTGTTAGGTATTTATTTTTTCACACTAAATTAATACTATTTTTGTTATTTTAATTCTAATTATGAGTTTGTTTTTAAGCAGCTAGTATTCTATTATTTGCAGTTTGCCTCTGCTAGCTGCAGTTATAATATATACTTGAATCATAATCGTAATGGTATTGACGTATTGTAGTACTTTATACAAAATATATACCTTAATGAAACAAAATTTAAACGGCTTTTACAGATTCAATAGCCTTGTGTTATTTTTACCTTTGTTAATTACCTAACAATATTGAATTATCTATTTAAAGGTAAGTATATAAGACAGGGAAAAAGTACCTAATTTATATACAATATGTATTTTCAAAATTGATAAATTAAATATTTAATTAGTTTGGCAAATTATTATGTGTCTTATGTCTTCAGTAATCAGTACTATTGCTTTGTGTTAGGTAGGTAATAATGTAATATTTTTATATTTAAAATAATAAAATTATTATATAACAAAGCTTCATCCAATATATTTTTCAGTAAGTTGAATTATTAGATTTAATTTATGACATGTACTATCTAATAATTTTTAATATTATATTATTTTTATAAACAATCTTAATTTTTAACTAGGTAACTACAAGCTACAATTCAAAACAAAGTTTTACTTACATTAAATTCAAAATTATAGATGCAAGTTAAAAGTTTAATTTTTACCTATACTAAGGTAATATACTTATTTACCATCCTCATTTATACTTTATACAATTTTTAACAATTAAGTTATTAGGTAGGTAACTTTAAATAATGAAATAACATAGTAATTAGTAAGTAGTAAAACAAAATATAATTAGCCAACTAATCCCTACATATTTTGTTATAGGTTTCCTTTTCTAAATACAATTAATGTCAGTGGTGGGGAGGAGGTTAATTGGTAGACTGGGATTTTCACCACCACTAAACATTATTACAATATAAATTAATGGGAGGGGTTGAACGTCATTACCCCTGTGGATTTGAAATCCCACCCTCCCTCTTAGAACTAGGATATATCCGCCACTGATTAATATGTTGGTAAAACATAATCCAATATCCATAGGTATTCCATAATATTATAATATATTATGAACAAATTGTTCAGTAGTATAGCATATAGGCGTACAGCACTAGATCCTAAGATCAGTGCCGCTACAACCGTAAGGGCAGCCGGGTCAATGCCCCTGTAGAGGGCCACTAATCGTTGGCTCCCGCTTCTATTTTAAATTTTTAAATAATTGCATTGTAATCTAATGTTTATATCAAAAAAATATATTAAATAAAAATATTTATTTTTATAATTTATTATGCTATCTAATTTGTTGTCGAAGAAAGATGGGGGCCCCTATCTATCCATAATAATATCTATATTTATCTATAAATGATCACTGGTAACTGGGTTGTTGGCCTTCACATTATATTTTTAGGCTTTTTAAAAAAAATCACCATCATTATTTATTTTTGCATGGGTAGGTAACCTATAAAAATATATTATATACTTAGACCTCAGGGCCCCATACATTGACGTTGTCGGCGAGAATCCTTATTTCGGCACTGACTAAGATTTTAGTAGGTACACGCTGTACACCCAAAGCCTAAAATTTAAATGATATTACCAGTTATAGTTAAGTATATACAACAGTTGACAATATTAACATTGTTGTACTACAACAGGTAACCAGCCCTTAATTTTTTTAATGAATCTCGTCACAAAATGTGTAATCCGAAATTGAAAGTGTGCACTACGGATTTGAGAAGTGTGTACTAATAAATAAGACTATAAAAATAAATAGGACTATTAGCTACTAAATGTATAGGTACTAGGTAGTAATGTGACAAATGTAATATAAATAGTGTATTGTACTTATATCACAGTATTACACTATACACAATTAAACAATTTTTAATTTTTAAAAATAAAAATATTTTGTGATAGGTACCTAGTACCTACCAAAGTTTCAGTAACATTTTACGAAATTTTATTTACTTCTCTATTTTGAATTGTGAATAGTGAACACGCCAGGTAGTCGGTATAGTCGGTAGATACATATTACATAATACATAGGTATACCAACAACTATCGTGAAGGAGACTTTTCTTATATTTATCTAATAAGTAGGCGCCTACTTAATTATAATATTATAATAGCCACAGACAGTGGAGTACACAGGATTTTTCAATTTGGGAGGCAAGGGTTAAAAATAAATTACCGCTTAGGTGAGGTATTTTAAAATTGTTGTACAGCTAAGGCTTGAAAGTTATTAATACAAGGTCTTTCGTACAAGTAGTTTATACTTTAAAACAACACCTAATTATATTAAATCAACTTAATTCTGTTGAAATTAAATATGTAATATTATATAGGTACCTATTACCTACCTATAAGAATTTACGTCCTTGCTTACTAGTTTACGACAGTTGAAACTTGATAAATATTTCAATCTAAGATTAGTTTGCACTCGAATGTACTGCTATTTAAGTTTGATTTTAGCAATACCATTGAACACTTCTACTTGAGATGGTTTGGCTGGATGATCATAAAGAGTTATCAATTTATCATCATAAGTTCGGTAATTGGTTATAAAAATTGAAGTTCTAAAAATAGCCCGACAATTATTGAGAACCTTTTTTTTGTACATCTCCAGGTATGTACTATGTAGTTATGTTTTCCAGGACGTTTTAAACTTTTAAAGTAGACACACCTACGCATAATAGGTATATAACCATTCAAAATCGTCTCTGTACTTTCATTAGATTTTAAAATTTTCATACCCAATGTCCATAGTTTACAATATTATATAGAAGTTAAAAGACCATAGGAACTGCACAATAAAGCTAAGTCAGCACAATGTTCAATAATGTATTTTTATAATATGGTTTTCATAATCCCCCTATATATATTATTTTTATGGATTAACTTGTCTGATGATGTTGTTGAGTTATTTTTAATTTTTTTTTTCAATAGTATTTTTTCAGGTTAAAACTAAAATTCATGTTATAGCAAATTAGGTACCTACACTACTTTTTATATACAGTGGTTATAACTGTAGTTAACAACAATTTGTTTGTATCATTAATAATATATACCTATATATTATACCCACATACCTACCTATATTTTTTCAAACACACTTAATTTAAAATAATTATAATATTATATAATAATTATTGCTGTCATCTAATATATAAAAATAAGTCCGGTTTTCCTCCCTGACGCTATAACTCCAGAACGCACCAACCGATTTCCATGGTTTTGCATTCGTTTGAAAGGTCTTGGGCTACGTGAGGTTTATAGCAAAGAAAATTCTTGAAAATTCAGGAAAAATTCAACAGAAAAGTGTTGAAATCGTTTTTCACATACAGCGCCATCTATTATACATCTATTATATCTTTTATATATTATTTTTATGTACTTCAAACCAATAGCAACGGTGCGTGATAAAGTGTTTGACAGATAGTCATTATTCTCTTCTCTGCTCAGTTAATTTCATTTAAGCTCAGTGTAAATTATGTGGATCGTGCATTTGAAGTTAAATTCAACACTCTGTCCATAGTCCAAAATGCCTAGAGAACGACGTTCGAACATAATCATTATTCTCTCTGCTCAGTTAATTTCATTTAAGCTCAGTGTAATTATGGGATCGTGCATTTGAAGTTAAATTCAACACTCTGTCCATAGTCCAAAATGCCTAGAGAACGACGTTCGAACATCGGCCGCCGCACAAGACATGCAAGCCAGCAACAAGTCTATTCAAGGAACTTAAGAGAAGAAAGACAAAATATAATTCCATAAAGGTGATGCCTTTTAGTTTTTGAACTCTCTGGAGATACCAGGATTTCCACCACATAACTTGCAACTGAAAGTTGGTACAGTTATTTTGATACTGCGTAATTTGAATCCACCGCGACTTTGCAACGGTACTCGTCTTTCGGTAAAGAGACTTATGCCGAATTTAATTGAGGCAACCATTATTAACGGAAAGTACGCAGGTGAAAATGTATGTATTCCTCGAATACCAATGATTCCGACTGATCTTCCGTTTGACTTCAAACGATTGCAATTCCCAGTTCGCCTTGCGTTCGCAATGACAATTAATAAGTCGCAAGGCCAATCGCTTAGTGTTTGCGGGATAAATTGGAAAATCATTGTTTTTCACATGGACAGTTATACGTTGCGTGTTCACGAGTTGGGAAACCATCCGCTTTGTTTGTGTTAACGACAGACAAAAAAACAAAAAATGTGGTTTACCAAAGAGCACTACAATGAAACAATTAAATAACACTTCATTTTAGTAGGTAATTGTAATGAATTTATTACTGTTGTGAAATGAAATAAATATTTTCCTTTTCAAATATATAACAAAAAAAATTACAACGTTACTTAAAACGAATCTGGTGGCGAAACGGAGTTCGACGGGTCTGCTAGTATTATATATATGTAGGTATGCCTATAGTAGGTACCTACTTATGTTAATCAGAAAAATCAGAATAATTATATAAATAATTGTATGATATTTTAATGTCGAATTCATTTTTATTGTAGAAGGAATTTTTTCGGTTTAGTTTAAGTTTTTTTTCATGAATCAAAATAAGTATATTATAATAAATTTGTGTTTTTTTTCCGAAAGTCTATTTCTAATTACTAGTTTTAATTCTGAAGCAAATTGTGAGTATTTTAAAATTTGTTGACTAACTGCGTTCTCAAAATCTGTATGATGCTCACAGTAAAATACTTATTAGCGGAATGTCAGCGATATGAATAGGGTCGACGAACTCCCAATATGACGGAAAGCCTTGACGCTACACTTGGATCCAAACCTGAACGGCCTGAACAGAACGAGACAATTCAGAACTTTTTTAAATCAACCAATTTATTCAACCAACAAAATAGTAAATAGGTACTAAAATTAAGTTTAACTAGAAATCAAGTATAGTAGCTGTAACTAAATTTGGCCTTTGCAGTCAAGCTGTTATTAAGACCAATAAAAAAAAAAAAAAATATCATCACGTACTAAGGCGTACACATATCTATCTACTATTTTGTTTTATCTGTCTCATGCCTGTATTATATATAATTATACGCACGTCATAGGTATTGTACTGATAAGGCGAATATTGAATTATATGTAGGTACTATACTTGGATCATAATATACAATGGATGGAGCTACTTTATTCATTTGCCGTGTCCAACATAACCCTCCACTTATTAGTTATTTTTTAATGATTGTTGGCGAAACGCGTGCGTAATAACTCGTTGTACCTTGAAATCAAATGGGTAGTGGGGGGGGGGGGTTATGTTGGACATAGCTCGGTATACGAGAAATACACACATAGCTCTATCCATTGTACATGATCTAAAGTACTAAGGTACTAAATAAAAGTTAACACTGAAAAATGTTTTAGTGGTACGAGTAAAATTTGTATTCAGAACCGTGGTCACTAGGCAATTAATTTGTAGGTATGTATAACGATTTAATGTGATTTGAGTATTTTATACGAGTAAAATATTTTTGTAAAACATCAAATTTTATATTCCATATTTCCTTTATAGTCTTATAATTATGTTATAAAAACAAATATTTTTAGTTACAAGAAATTGTCATACTGCAGCATTTGATCGTATCCACCCACCCACCCACAACATCCACTTTAGATGTTGTGTTATACACTGGTCACTGGGTAGTGGACCTTCACATTATATTTTTAGGCTTATTTAAAAAAAATCACCATTATTGTTTATATTTTTATAAGTAACCTACACAAAATATTGGTATGTAGGTGTCTGTCGTGTCTGTAATCTGAGCATTTCTACAACAGAAAGAATTTATTTTATTTTATTTTTATTTTATCAAATATACGGGATAAATCCTTTGAACATATATAAACATTATACATATACAGTATACACATAAATTGTACAGTTTATGGTATAATTGTATTAAAATTAATAGCTAGACAGCAATTAATAGGTATAGAAGACATGAAAGGTCAACATTAGCATTTGACATCATACGTCTAATAAGTTAATTTTCAAGATGGAGGCGATGGGAACATAAAAAGGAGCAACAGATCGGGAATGACGTTGAGGAACTATAAAACAAATTATGGAAAGCAAATCGGGAGAGTTAATATTACCTTGTAATTAACTGTTCAGGAACTTAATGCCCGAGATCCGTCTACACTCAGCCAGCGAAACCAACTCAAGTTGAGAGGCAACCGGTCCATAGTTATAGGGTTTACAGGGGATATTCAATCTAAAACTAGCATACCTCATAAATTTGCGCTGAACCCTTTCAAGCCTAAGAGAGTCATTGAGGTCATGAGGATCCCAAATAACGGCACTATACTCAACAATAAGGCAAACAAGTGCACAATTAAGCACCTTATAAGATAGGCCTAACCGAAAGTCCCTACATAATCTTTACACCCCAGAGTTTTAAAAGTCTTACAACAAATATGCTCAATGCGGGGTCTCGGATCAAGATTATTACTAAGATCAGTTACACAGCCATTAGATCATGAAATAGCAGTAGGTCCGAGATGATAAGTATATATGACAGGGGACTGAATCCTGGCAAAAGTCATGGTCTTCCCTTTAGAAACATTAAGGGATAATCCTAGTAAATTAAACAATTCAGTAAACCGATTAAAATCACTCTGTAACAAAATATAGTTGAGGATATACGAGAGTAGAGCTTAATATCATCTGCAAAACATAAAATCCTGCTATTGGAAAGAACACTTGATACACTATTAATGAATAAAGAGAACAGGAACAGATATATGTGACCTCTTTGATGAACACCGGACGTAGCAAGATAGACATAGATTTTACTCTAAACAATTTAACCCATTGGTAATGGCAAGAGTAACTGAATCAAACGCCTTATTGAAATCAGTGTAATTGGCATCTACTTGTGTTTTCAAATTTAAAGATTGGTATACATGGTTGTTAAAGACTAAATTACAGGTAATGGTGGAAAGCCGTTAATGCTGTTCCTCCATAAGAATTATATTGATCGATGGTTGAACACAATGCAAGACCAGCAATTCAAAAATTTTGGAAATATGTGACTGGATTGAAATCAATTGAACATTAACATAGAAGGGAAGATTCCTTCTTCAAGCGAACGCTTAAACAGAAGACATAGGGGGGAAAGTTATAACATTTTTTAATTGATATAAGTAACTCACCGGATAAACCATCAGGTCCAATGGACCAGTTACTATGCAAGTCAGATAAGTGTTTATAAACATTTTCAACTGTAAAGTTAACATTATTAGGTAGATCAAAAGACTTGATACCTAACGAGGAAGTATCAAGATTAAGTTGATCATCGGATAAAACAGAAGAGATGTGCATAGAAAACAAATTGGCTGTTTCCCGCTCGTTAGTGGAGGTTGTTTCCCTAAGTGAAAACGTAGCGTAATGTGATGTAATTTAAATACAAATATTTGAAGTAACGAGCAACGTAATTTCATTACGTTTTAAAAGTATCTAATTTACCCAACACTGCAGCATTTAGATACCTACCTATGATAGGCCATGGACCCAATAGCATTTAATTTTTTGCATCCTTATTGAAAAAAATGTATTTTATAATTTGAACCAATGTGGGGGCAGACCTATCTGATCCATATTATTTTTTGATTTATTTTAATATACCTATTCAGTATTCAATCGACAATTATTTTTGGTTCGTAATTCAAAATTTAATGCACTAAAATACACTTCAAATTTAATATCTTAGATTCTGAAGATATAAATATATTTCTGTCTGTCATCACCTTTTAGGACATTATCCTTGGTTTGATGCCTCGTGGCTATAACTATGGACAGTGTATTAGCGCTGTGCCCTATAGTTGGGACCCATAGAGGTTAGCCGCGGGAGTGTCGTCTAAGGACCACCAGCACCGGGTCGGAGGCCCCGTACCAGACGGCACAGGTCTGAAGCCATCATATGCCACCTCTGGTGAGGTCGTGACCTATCCAATCACTTCCTGTTTTTGGTTACAGGCAACCTCCGCTGGTTTTATGCAGCGGTAAACCGGGTGTGTGCTCAGGAAAAACTACAACGCCGAAGAGGTTCGCACCCCCCCCCCCCCCCCCCCGATGGTGCAGCCGTTCACTGGAGACCTTCCCCTGCCAGCGTTGGCTTACCACACAGTAGCGTTCTCTTGCTGGACAGAGTATATAACAGAATATCCCTATTTTTTTTTATTTTAGAAAATTTACAATAAGTATTACATGACACAATAAGTAAAATAGATGACTGACACAACACTATATACATAATAAAAATAACACATGAAGCACAAGATGAGGGAAATCATCCAGCGATGGTTCCCTCCAAATACTTAATAATTAAATCAGTAATCTAAAATGCTCAAAAAAAAACAAACAAACAAAATTGTTGGCAAACATAGTTCATTATTTATAGTAAATTTTCGTGGTATAAAATTGAGAACATTTTTATTTTATAATTATTAATAATAATTTACCTACATACCAACCTATACTTACTTACATTGTTTTTTTTTTTAAATATTGGATTCGTTAAAAAAATATTTTTTGGGGATAAATATTGGCCCCGGGACCGTGCCCCCCTCCCTCCACCTTAATTCGGGCTTGTACTTATTTTTTCATCCGCCGAACGTTTAAAAGTAGAGCAACTTTCATCAAAATAGATAGTAATTTTTCTTTTATTAGACATAGTAATTGTGAAAATGTAAAATAGACAAAATAGTCAATATTAAAAAAGACACCGACCGTATAGTAGTAATACACTTAAGTACACTACACGGATACACAGTAGAAAACACGAGTACGAAAGAGTAAAGACGAATCACGGTGATAACTAAAACTAAATATTATGAGTTATGGCAAATAATAAGCGGCAAGTTTTCACCCAACAAATGACCTGGGGCTGGAACTACGTAATATTGTAAAATATATTTACCGATCGCACTATCGCTCATAATGTTCTGGAAAAGTGTATAGAGCTGATTGTTATTGGGAATTCTCGATCATCGAGTGGGATAATTTACATATTATTATATTTTGTGTAAACAACTAAATATTAATAACAATAAAAATATCCTAGGTCCTAGATATGAGTCTAGATAATAGAATAGTCATGTCAATATGTCATATAAACACGTATAAACATTCTGACATTCTGTCGACATTTACAATATTTGGTAATTTGTTTTTAGAAAAAATATAGAACAAAATTTAATGCATTATAGAATGTACTTAATTATAAATTGTTCTAAATATTGAAAAAAAAATGCTCGAGGGGGGGGGGGAGATCTATCCTCCATATCGACGATCGCCCCCGTTTGACCGCCACTGAACACAAACTTATCAATATTTATCGTGAGATGTAAATAGTTTTGCCTATACTGAACCCCTTTAATGTCGCTGCTTTTGTGTTCCTTCAAAAACATTGAATAACACGATAAGACAGTCAAAAAAAAAAATTACATACTAACTTAATATTAAATTCTAAATAAATATACAATGGTACATTACACAGTAAAGTGCATTATATAGGTCAAAATTGGTTTCTCAATTACTATGATTAAATGACTATCCCTACACCCTAAAACTTGTAAACACTCTAGCCTTTAAGTCAGTTTAAAAATATTTATGTTACGATAAATTACATTAAATTGAATGGAAGATAACGTTATTCACTGATTATTATCGATATTGACAAAATATGCATGTACAGTTATCGTTATTGGAGATGCTTCAATCATGTCCAATAAATCTAGATCAAAATTTACACTCGTGAAAAAAAATCACAACCCAACAGTTGAGATGTTGGAGTAAAGTTTCCAAAGAAAAAAGTTCTACCAACGAAAATTGGGCATATGCTCTAACGATGACCAATAATTCGAAGCACTATATTCAATTTTTAATTTTAATTGAATGTACTGCTAACTATATATACACCAACATCACAACTCTTTGGTCGTCTATTATTAATTTATCTTAATTTTTGGTCTTATCTGAACCTCATTCGTTCAGTCATTGAAAAACAGCATAATCATAATTCATAAATATCCCGTATCTGATTATTATCAACATTTCCCATTTATTACGGTTATTAAGAGGACGGCGCTACACCCGCATGTGTTGTCTCCGTCTTACAAATGTACAACATAGCGAAAATAGTTTTGCGCTGGACAACTATGGTGTATATTTATAGTAGAATTACATAAATGCCACAACGCATAGGGAAGAATTTTATCTGTGTCGTAGCTTTTTTGTTTTTTTGATAGCACTTACCAATAATTTATAATAATTAAACGAAAAAAGCAAAAAAAAACGTAATGTTCTCAAACTGATAACTTTAATTGTATTTAGACTTTAACCCCGGGCGGTGGGAACGTCATAAAATCGTATTTATGTGTAAATAATAAAAGCACACAGAACACAGATAAAGTTCATCCATATGCGTTGTGGAATTTTGGTATTTCTACTATAAATACTGAGAGAGCATTATAGTTGTCCCGCGCAAAACAGTTTATGCTATGTTGTGCATTTGTAAGACGGGGACAACGCATGTGGGTGTATAGCGTCTTCGTAACATGATTCTTTAAGAAATCACGATAATCCCCATATTTGTAAGTGAATAACATATACTCCTACTTGGCTATACTTATCCACCGATATACAACTCAATTTACCGTAACATAAAATTGAAAATATTATGTAATATCTAAAGACCGGATTTATACTCGTATGATTTTACGCATCGTTACTGGGGCTATGCGCAGTCTTATGAGAGTAAAAAATGTGGACGATTCGTTCAATTCTGAATGCGTGGAAAAAAGGTATTTTTGCATATTTGAGAATATTTCATGGGTTAGAGAATATTTAACCCATTTAGCATATTTTGGAATATTTCGTAAATTGTGAGAAAAAATTTGTATTTAATTTTAATTTTACGGTAACCAGGAAAAAAATGTTTGAACATAAAAAAAAAATTGTAAATATTTACATACTATCATTTCCAACTCTTACTAAAGTGCAATAGTATTCCAATAGAATACACAACTTTTAAATTTTAAGACCTAATTAATACCTCATTATTAAAATAATGTTGGAAAAAAAAATTTGAAAATGCATTTTAAAGAAAATAATGATGTTTATTGATTATTTTTGCATATTTTTTAAATTTTTAAGAGAATATAAAGAGAATATTTGAAGGTTTTTTTGGGGAATATTAGCATCATATTTTAGGTATTTTAAGAGAATATAAATCCGGTCTTTAGTAATATCATACTATGTTCAATCTCTTTTCTATGCACGTAGGTATATTAATGTTATTTAAAATAATTTAGAATTGAGTATTTACTATTTGATGTATACTTTTTACTTATGTCATATATATGTAACTATATAAGTTATCATATTTAAGAACAATATTATCGTTTATTTGGATTAGGTACCCAATGAATGAATTTGATTTAGATAAGTTATCAATATATTTATGATTGTTTAAAAAGAACTCAAGTATTTTAAATAATATAGATTTACTACAATTGTCATTTTATCAATTATAACTAAAGTACCAATTGTATTACCTAATTATTATGTGTACATAAACACTATCGTACAATAATCTATACAATGAAAATACTACCTATAAATATTATATACAGGCAACAGGTTACTACTTCAATAACTAAAGACTTATTTAAAATTGCCAACTATCGTACTCAGTATCTATATCAGTAGGTACTCATAACTCATCGGTTTATTGTTGTTGTTAAATGTAAATATTAAATATTAATAAATGTTTGGTAAATATTTTTAATGTTTTTATCAAATTATTTATCAAGCCTAATAATTAATTTTAATTTTGAACTGTTCATATTATGTATCTGGTATACGATATTGGATTAGAATATTAGACGTTCGTTTTTCGAACATGACAACACTAAACACTAGTCCTGCCGAATGAATATACTATCAAATTGTAATCAATCAAAAACCACTGTTTTTACTATAAATTATTATTTTTATACATACAATATTATTAATACGTCAATATTATGCATTAATGCGTATAAGTATAATAGAGGTGTAATACTGAAATGGCTAACGGAACGTTATCTTATCTATGAATAATAGCAGATGGAATTTATACATGTTACATTATATGTATATAAAACAAATGAATATAAAAAAGTAGCCCTTTTTCATTATTAAAAAAAAATAGGTACCTACTACCTACAAACCTTACAAGTTTGCCATTCAAATTATTATGTAATACAAAAATACGTTAATAGCCAATCATTAATCAGAATTGTGCGTACAGTGTACACAACACCATTACTACAACATAATATCATAATACATTTATTATATTATTTATACTCGAATGTTAATGAATATCTTGTTCAAGTGTATGCCAAAAAATAATATACGAATGTAATAATATTATACAAAATATGCAATGTAAATTTTAATATGCGGGCCCAAATATTTGTATTTTACGCGACAGTGCATAATATTTTAAGTTTAATCCAAATGTCTGGCCGTGTAGTGACTGATTTTACCAATATAATAAAACGTGTTCTACAGTTATTTTTTAGATTTTTTTTAACAGTATTACATACAACAGTACTCATATTTTTTCTAAAGTCAAAAATCGTTCATAAATCATAATTGTCGTTAACACGTAATTTTAATATGTATTAATTCGCGTACGCCGTACTGTGTTACATAAAATCATTTTTGTCCGTGTCAATACGCCGCCGCCTCTATAGCCAGTCTATAGAGGCCCCCCATTATTTTAGTGTCGTTATAATACATTCCGTGCGCCGGTGTTGTTGGCGCACTGAATAAAAACGATAAAGAAAATAATAAGAATAGTAATAATACAATAACAAAACAATAATAACAATAATTAACAATAACGATAATATAGTGGCGGGGCGGGGCGCGGCCAACAACTATCACATTGGTGGAAATATAATATTATTATTATTGTAACGTAAGCAGAAGACTGAAGAATATATTAACATAACCGGTGGCCGAAGACCGGCAACACGGCACGTACCGAACGGCGCGACGACCGCAGCGTTGCCGGATCGTTCGCGGTGTTTATAAACAACGTTTTACAACGTACGCCGAATATTACCGTTCGGCACCCGCCGTCATGTTTACGTTTCTCCCGCCGCCGCCGGTGGTGTTTGTCGGCTGACGAAATAACCTTGGCCCCATACGTGTACCCGCCGCCACCCGGCGTGTCCGTCGTCTTGGCCCGCACCGCAACAGCAGCAGTGCAGCACCAGACTACCAGCGGCACCACCACCAGGCACCACTGCACCGTTCACCGTCTCTCGACGACCAGCACTCAGCAGCAGACCCGGAGAGCGGAGACCCGTCGTGCGACGCATAGAAAACTAATAAAATATTAAAATCTCGTCTGCCGAACGAACGCAATAATCAATTGAGAATATCATCGTCGTTTCATCAATATTGTTTCATTTGTGAAAACGGCCAACGGTATAATATATATATTATAGTGATTCGCCGGAAAAAAAACGTAGGTAATTGCAGAAAACGCGTGGTCACCACGTACCTATTTCTATACACATAATAATATTTTCGTCGGTCACCGCAACGCCCGCCCGCACGCAACGTCGTACGTTTGATGTTTTGTCTGCGAGCATTGGCACCAAAACAATAACACGAGAGTTGTTGCCGCTTCGTCTGCGGGCGTACGTGCGTGCGTGCGTGCCTTTACCCCTACCCCGCGGACGTGTGTCGCCGCAATTCATTTCGAGAAAGACACACACACGGCAGTACGTCACACACATACACACAAACCGACGTCGGTGCCGGTTAGTCCGCAATCCGTATTATTTTCCTCCGCGGTGGTCACCCGTACTGAAACAGAAACAGGACTACATATTATATTGTTGTGCATTGTAATAATTAATAACAACACTACACACGTCGTATCACGTACCTATATAGGTAGGTAGCTAGGTGGCTTCCTTTACGACGACCAACACACGCCCTTGTTCCGTTCGTTTCCGCCGCTGCGGTTGTTATCATCGCGCACGTCTGTTTGTCGATAAAAAAATAGTTTCCAAATCTGAAACGACGAAATACTTTGACGTCGGTTGATTGGCGCACGACGACGCGACGTTCCCCGTAAGTATGTGTGACATGATGCCCAGCAGGGACGTGATGACGTCTGCAGCAGCTGCAGCCGCCGCCGAGAAGCCCAAGTTGTTGTCGTTGGACGTAGAGCACCTTGTGTCCGAGATCAAAGAGAACCTGCGGCTATCGGGGTTCAAGTCTAGGCGTAATCGCACCTCCCACTTTGCCCGGGTGAAACCCTACACGACCAGGCCGGCGGCTTGTGAATCTTGTGCTGCCAGACGACCATGTCGGTGCGACGACGACGACGACGATGACCAGGCTAGCGACGACCCGTACGAAATGCTGCAGGCCTTGTTACGGGAGGGCAGTCTCATCAAAGAAGCAGTCCGCCGACTGCAGATTGGACTTTCTCCCAAACAAAGGTACTATTATGAATCAGACGAAGAGTCTTCCAGGAGCCCCAAGTTTAGATTGTGTTGAAATGGTTACTTTTCGTTCACGCTCCGTCAAAAATAATATAATATATTTGGTTCCTTTTTATAAAATTGTTATTAGGCTGTTTATAAGTTGTTCAGATAAATACTGATGTATTGTTTACAATTGTCTCATAGTAGGTAACTGATAATTAATTGCAATTCCAGAACAAAGTTTAAGTCTTGAAATTTAACATTTTCCACAAAATTGTTTTGGTAACTCAATTAGCAAACCTATATTGTACATCTAGTCCAACGTATAAATTTCCAGTCTGACTTAACATTTAATGAATAAAATACAAATAGTTCATTTTTGTAGATGAAATAAACACGATCAACGTTATTAATACTAATGTATTTAAATTGTATTTAATTTCTAGTTTATTCAACTACAAATAAACTTTTTCATATTAATATAAAATGAAAGTGAAGCAATCATTGACTCGTTGTATATGTTTAACCAACAAAAAAATTTTGCATCACATTTTGAAACACAGTTAAAAAAAATAGGTATTTGAAATTTGTTTTTCTAATCAAGTATTAAGATAAACATTTTTGACCCATTCTAATACATAATTATTGTTTAAACGTGGTATCAAACTTTTGTTATTATTTTATTAATTATTAAAAATTAGATTTATCAATGTTATTATTTAAAATAAAACTTTCAATCCGCTCAATGTCTTTCAGAATACTAAACGTAGAGCCTAGTTGGCCATAGATTTGTAAAGTTACCTTATTATAATACCTGAAATAATGTAAATATTTTTCAAAACTTTATTTCTATGCAAGTTAATATTGGGTAGTAGAAGATCCATGTTAATATTGTCGTATTCACACGTGTATATATATTTTGTATGTTTTTTTTTTTTAACAAATTCTTATTGCAAATGTATTATGGATTGCTTGTTATATTTAGTCAGCATTCAGCAATGAGATGATTAAATTATTTTGTTATAAGTCTTACAAAAAATGATAATATGTACAAGTTTTTTTTTATCATGACTAATTTGATAAATGTTATTTAAACCTCATATTGTTATTAAGATCTATTTAAGACATTTAAGTTTATATATTGTAATTTGTAAATAAAGTGTGTATAACTCAAGTGAATGGACCAATACCATTAACCTAAACTGGCTAAACTGTTATTTACAGTAAGTGAAAGTATCATTATTTTCTTTATCCAACAACATTAGTACATGCTTAAAAAATGTTATAAATTAACTTAAACAATGTTGTGATTTTTTTTTTATTAATCTACCTATTTAATTTATCAAATGCCAAATAATTCACCTTCTCTTGTTCATGTATATTAATTATTTTGGTAATTTATCTATTTATATCATAGTTAATATAAAGAATAGCTTTTATAATGATTGTGTACAAAACCTTGTAAAGTATAATAATTTTATTAAATGGTGATTTAAAATAGGTATTTTTTGTATAAATTTAGTTATGAATGGAGACTGTTTTTTTTTTTGTTGTTTTAATTGTACTTTTAGATTAACAATATAAGGGAAAATATATTGAAAAAGTTTTTAAATTTTTTATAATACTCCTACTTAATATAATTATTTCCTACGGCTTTGCCCACATATCTGTAGTTTTGTTATTTTGAGTAAGGAAGCTAAAACAAGTATCCAAATAAATATTCCTAAATATTTTTAAAATTCTAATAATTTTAACAATGATGTAGGCATATAGCCAGGAAGGTTTAGGGATTCAACACTCTTCCCCGAGGCTTTTTTATAATTCTAAAATCCAAATATTTATATTAATTTTTTTTTACCATGTAAAAGTTTTTTTATTTAATTTATTTTTGATATCGACGTCGTTGAGAGTAATTAATGTATGCTGCCACTAATTCCCAGATGGGTTACCACCCTGGTTCATTGTGGCCAAAACCTTGCCACACATACACGTGTTGCTAACCAACCTTATAGGCTAATGACCTCAGTCGTCGAAGCCTTAATCTGTTAAAAAAATAAAAAAATATATCATATATTTTCATATAGTTTGTACTGGTACCTATATTGTATATTTATTTAAATGAGTA
Organism: Sitobion miscanthi; assembly: GCA_008086715.1. Classification (NCBI taxonomy): domain Eukaryota; kingdom Metazoa; phylum Arthropoda; class Insecta; order Hemiptera; family Aphididae; genus Sitobion; species Sitobion miscanthi. The sequence goes on along the minus strand of CM017802.1, from coordinate 3,126,322 downwards.
TTGCAATAAAGTACTAGGTATAACCATATAAACTATCATGGCTACTATATTAAATATAATTTCTGTTTTCTTAACTTGAAACATACATAGTTATAATTAAAATTGTTCTTTACAATGGGATTCATTATTTCAAAAGATAAAAAATTAATGGCCAATAAAAATATATTTAAATGGTGTTTTTACAAGTAATATTGATTTGTACTGAGGCTGAATTAAATATTAAATTGTATTGTTTATTACTATTAAAAGCTGTATGGCATTATAAAAAAATAAATAATAAACTGGGTATTATGACGTCAAAAAGGTGTTAAATTAATATCACTTAATTCAGGTTGAAGGTACCTAATTAAATCTTAAAACTATTATCTGATTTAAGATTTTATTAAAATATGTTCTCATTATATTATAATTGAATATTGAGATTAAGTTCAAAGTCCAGTAAAATAAAAACATTCATTACTGATGTGCACTGAAATTAATTTCTGAACATTACAACAATTTTATTTCCTTTTTCCAAAGGATCTGAAAGAAGTACCTAAACAAATTCTTAAGAGAATAATTAACATAAGACAAGTAGGTTTATTCAAAAATCAAATTTCAATATTGAATTATGTGTCGTATGTGATATATCTAATTATTAGTTTATAGTTACTATGTTCAACACATATTAAGTATATACATTTTAAGTGAAAGTAATGAAAGATAAGTAGCTATATATTTTTCATATCAGTATTGGATTTGATTTATGTTCTATTCAATTTAATTTATTTTAAATAATTTTTTTTTAATTAGAAAAACAAATGTATCATTTTTGATACCATTAATATAGTATTATTAGTATTATTGTATTATTCCTTTTATTTATATAATTATTGCAAAATATAATAATAATATAATATATTTTATTATCATTTGTGTTTCGTTCATATCTTTTTATTGTTATCATTTATCAGTGACGATGGCACAATACTTCTGTTATCACTTATCATTGTGTAAATATTTAAATAAATACTAAATATCAAATTGTTACCATTATGATATGTTAAGTGTAAACGCTAAATTAGTAATTACCTACCTATTATAATTTATATTTTTTTGTTTATAATTGCTAATTGGCAATTGGTATTAGTTAATGGGTACCTGCATTACATAAAACTGATTTGATAGCTTAAAAGGTAAAAAATAAGTTTCATTTACTATACCAGTTTTAACCAGTTTTGAAGAACAATAAAATGACATGTATCAGGTAGTTATTGTAACTCTTTTTATTTCAACAACTGAATAAACATGTATAGAGGAATTAATATTTTGATATTCATTATTATATTAGTCAAGATGGAAATTTCAGTTTGGGAGAACATACATTGGCAGTGCCTATGGAACTATATAAACTTAATCGAGAAAGACTTTGTAAACGTCTATCAGAAGTTGTGGACAAGGATGCTTATGTACTATTACAAGGTGGATCACATATATCCCATTATTGTACTGATGTGGATTATATATTTAGACAGGCAAGTAAATATTGTTTGACATATAGTTAATTTTTAATTTTTTTCCATGGGATCATTTTAACAGTGTAAAAATAATATTTCAATTAGAGTATAATAACTATTTACATTCAACTATAAGTACTAATACTGTTATTATATTTTGTAATATACCTGTGTTTAATTTTTTATTTAATACAACTGATTTAAGATTAATTTGAGTGTATAATATCAGTTATATATAAATTGGTTAAAAAAGGTTGTAATATTTCAAATAATATTAATCTATAATTTTAATATTTCTTTTAGATTATTTAAACCCTGATTTACAGTGGCAGCATTTATGGCCATATCTAATTTTAAATATGTAGCTAGTTATTCATTTCTTTGTGGAGTTACAAAATTAAATATTTTCTATGGTATAGTAGTAATTAGTACTTTGAGAATTAAGAACTAAAGGAAAAAAGTTTAATTGCCTCAAGTCACATAAAGTAACATTTTAGATTATCTGCATATTATTAAGTTGTATGTATAAAAATAAAACTATAGTTTAGTTTTGATTTGAGACTTCTAATATACTATTAATATAATAAGAGTATAAATCTAAGGTATCTAAGACTTAGAGTTTGTCAACAATTGCTGGTAGGCATAAGGAGTGACTACTTTGTCATACTTTAAAATTTCAAATAGCTATAACTTTGAAACTAAGTTAGACCGCCAAATGCTGATTTAACCAACATTTTTGGTCCTCCTAAAAATGGGCAAAAAAAGGGTTTCCAGTTAAGTGGAAAAGTTTCTAAAAATCTATATATATAAAAATAAATAAATTCAGATAATAATTATGTCTGTATATGTTGATTTCACTCCGTTACTCAATCTACACCAAGCCAAGTCGTATCTTGGCTAAAATTTTAGCCCATCTTAAATAAAAGACTTGCCTAATCTGGGTTCCCATTTAAAATTAAAAAGCGATATTAAATACTAGAATTATACTCTTCAATTCATTTTAAAGTATAAACTTCCATTGTGCCCATGTGTTTTTAATACTTTTCAACTACTATTGTAACAATCTATCAGGAGCCTTGTATTAAATTTTAATGCATTTTTACCCAACAAATAAAATGTTAGAAAAAAATATATAGAAAAAATAAACTAAAAAAATTGTATGGTGTATAGAAAATGAAAATATAAACATTCAGTGAAACTTTCATGTTTCTACAGTTATTTGTTTTTGAATTAGGTACAACAAAATAACAAAATCGCTACATGAAATCTTAAAATATGAACTTCAAACACTCATAATAATTTAATTTGATTTCCTTGTAGACATTTTTATTTTTTTGATTAAGGTAGATAAACTTTTGAGAAATCTTGTATTACATTTTAAAATCTTATATTTAAATAGAAAATAAAAGAAAACAATTTCTAACTCAATATAATTTGCACATTTTCATGAATTTTACGTATTTTGTCAATAGTTGAACTTTAAATGCTTATAAAAAAAAAAATCGTGACTAGATTTTTAATATTTTTCATGTCTTTGAAATTATATATTAGGATCCTTCTATTAAAATGTCAAGCTTTTTTACCCCATAAATAAAACTTAATTGATATTTATAGAATAAAAAACTAAAAAAATTGAAAACTGAAAACGTCCGTTAACAGTTCAAAATATTTTGAAAATGTTATCATGTATAGAAAATGCGATTATAAACATTCAGTCAATCTTATTTTCACGTATTATGGTAATTTGTTGTAGAGTTGCGTAAAAATTCCTGTTTTTCCTTTGTTTTTCACGGCGCTTTTGAAAACTACTGGGAAATTTTTACTTCTGACCCCCCCAAAGTACCAACTTGATTCACTTTCCTTTTTATCATAAAAGATATTGTTAAAGAAAATCTAAGCACTTTAACTGTCCTAAAAGGTGATGACAGACACAAAAAAAAAAATAAAAAAACACACATTGTTTTATCAATACATCCATCGCTCCTCTCAGAATTTAAAATTAACAACAATAAATAATTCGTATTCAAAAAATAGTTTGTCATAAATATTAAGAAATCTGTATTTATTGCATTTTTCTTAACTAGTATACATTTTCTAAAGGAAATTATTCTATAGTCACACATAACCCCACTAAATATTTAGGAATACTATTTTATCAACATCTAAAATGAGTTCCATATTTGAACATATTAAAAGTGTAATAATAGTTACCAGAAATTGCTTTTATATATTCAAGAAATTCTGAAATATTTTCATCTAGGCTTATCTATACTATAGTACAATCTATATTGAAATATTATAGTCTAATTGTGTGGGGTCAGCTTACAAAAATACCTCGATATTGCCTCTTAATGCAGTACAGATAATATTATAATAAATTATGTTGAAACATTATGAAAATAATTTTGATTAGATGGACCTATTCAAAATGCTTAAAATGTTAAAGTTTGTTGATTATATAAAAATAGAACAAATTTTAAAAATCAAAACTGTAAAAAACAACAAGAAATAGTACTAATGAATACATATTTAATAGTTAAATAGTTAATACTAACGAAATGAATAATATTCCATTAAAATTACAGATAACCCTTCCCCCTGTCTCAAAAAAAATTGGTGTTAGCATATTCTCGCTCCTGTGCTTTAACCCAAATAACCGCAACTTATGGTTCCGAATGTTCTATTATTGGTTAGCTTCCCTTCTTTCTGTTAATCAATTATATTTGTATTATTGTATATTATTACGTTATTTTATATTTTAATAAAGCTTATAAAAGAGATATAAAAAATATAAAAACAATTTGTATTTTATAGTCTTAAATATAAATACTAAAAGTATCTTGAAGTAAAATAAATGACAAGACTGATAGGCAACTTAAATGTTTAATCACTTTAATAAAGCATGTGTAAGGTGTGAGGTTTATTAATTATACAATTTGCTTTAGTTGTTGTAGATTTTAGACTAGGAAATCGCTAAATTTTATAATTATGATTTATGAATAATAACATTTATGTTAATTATTTCATATAGGTAGATAATTTTTTTTTAACAGTAAACACTCGTTATCTTGAAAAGTCTGAAGTTTTATTTTTATGTATTTTTTAAGTTTTATGTTTACTGTATAGTTTGTATTAAATTTCGAAAAAGTACGTAATTAGTCATTACTCATTAGTATTTTAAGGTTTGGTGAGTAGAGTAGAAGACCAATATTTTTTATTTTTGTTTGTGGGTATGATTGGAAAGGTTGATACTATCTCTACCACTCCACTCTGCTTATCGCTTGACAATACTTTAAATACCCTTACGGCTTACGCTGCGTAAGTAACGCAATGTATATGAAAAATATAGGAAATAGGTACCTAATGTGTTTTCATACCAACAATATTAACTGTTGTAAATTCTATAATATGATATATGCGATAAATACATGTATCATACATACAATATTTAATGACTCAAATATCTGTTATATAAACAATGTAAACACAACAGCAACAACAACAACAACAACAAATCACTAAAGTCCATTAGGTGATTATTATGATTATATATGTGGTAGCTAGAATGTATACAAACGTTTATGAATTGGCTGAATTATAAGTTGTGTCTACGTGTGGAAATTCAAGGTTTATATTTTATATATAGGTATATATATACATATATAATTTTTGTTTACGTCAGTGCTATCAGCCTAAAAACGTATAGAGATGGGTGGGATTTGAGACTAATTGATATAGGTAATATAGTTTCAATACTTATTTAAAAAAACATAATGTTTGTATAATGCGTTAATTATATTTCAGTGTTACACAATAACTGCGTTTGCTGACGCACATTGAAAACGTATATAATGCATTAATGCATATTAAAATATATTATTAGACACTGTTTATCATTTTTTAAAATAGGCAATGACACCTATTTGTAATTTGTCAAAAACAATACTATAGGTATTATGTATCATAACTAAATATATATAGGGCTATAACTTAACGCTCTAATTGTATACTAAATATACATAACATTGAGTTATAATGCGATTAAAAATCAATAATATGCGTTTTAACTTTAAAATACTACAATTGTGGTTTCTAGTAGTGAGTTGAATCTAATTGAATTGTCACTTTGGCTCATAACAAGTAAAAAAGGTGGGCAAGTGGGTATCGCTCTGATGTCCAGTAGGTTACAAGTGGGTCACCGTATAATGGATGGTGTTACATTTAAATTCAATGATGTGTTATCATTGTATAAGAAAAACGGTTCTGAGCGAAGTCAGTCAGTCAGCGTCAGCGGTCAGCCTATGGTATTATTAAGTATAATAAATTGATGATGTTATTGTGAAAAAAATAATTTATAAATAACTTATTTACGAGGAAATTTGTTTTAAATTTTCAATCTTTAGCCATAAAAGTTGACATTTTATACATTTTAAAGTATTTTAACTATAAAATTATTTTTCAATTTTCAATTTGATAAATGTGGTCAAAATTCGAACTTTAAATGCTCTCAAAAAAAATTGTACCTATGTATTTTAAATATTTTTTAGCTGCTATAGAAATAATACATTTGGAGCCTTGTGTTAAATTTTCATGCATTTTTACCCTACAAATAAAATATTATTGACATTTATAGAAACAAAAACAAAAAAAATTTAAAATTTAAAATGTCCGTTAACCGCTCATGACGAGTCAAAATATTTTGAAAATTGTATGGTATATAGAAAATGTTAAATCGATTTTATCGAAAATCACAGACACACAAAATAAATATAAAAAACAAATCAATACATACATTGCTCCGCTCAGAATCTAAAATACCAAGTAGGTACTTTTCGAAATTATCAGAAAAAAAACAAAATAAAATAATTTGGAAAATAAGAATTTTTATGTAAAATTAGTTTTAAACGAGCTAAATTTTGTTTTCTGTTGTAACTTGTAATTCATAAACTGGGCTTTTTCATGCCAACCCTAGTATACCTTGAATAAGAAATTATACTTATATAATTATTTATTATTAGTATCGCAGTCCATTTGTATAACGCCTTTATGTTTATTTTAGGAGCCCTATTTCCATTGGACTTTCGGGGTCAGCGAACCTGATTGTTACGGTCTAATACAAGTATCCAGCGGCGAAGCTCATTTGTTTTTCCCGAGAGTCGAAGAGGCGCACACAGTGTGGTTGGGCAAACCGTTGAGCTTAGATGAATACAAATGTCGGTATAAGGTCAACTACGCGTCGTACGCAGACACGGTAATAAATAATAATAGTTATAAAACTATAAGTTTCTTTATTTTTATCGAAAGTAGGTACGCCAACTGAATCGTCTTCTGGCTGAATTAAACTATTAGTAGCCTCAAAACACTTGCGCGAAATACCATTATAGGATCGTCAAGATATTCTATTATGGGAAAAATATAAAAATGTCTACAGTTAAACGTGAAAAACATTAAGCTTAAATATTTTACTCTAATACTCAATGTCTGTATATTTTTATCAGTACCTACTTTAATTCTTTTTAACATAGATATGTTTTTACTTTTTAGACTAGTTACGGCTTTTTTTTCTAATGTATTTTCATTACGCCATATAGAGTGTATTTTTGTCTCTGATATGGTATTTCTTATGCATACCATACAATTCTTTTTTTTTTTTGGAGGGGGGCTTGTTTTGAAGCCCCTATTGATGGGAAAATACCTTTATGTTGTATTGGGTATAACGATTTGAGATGTCTGCCATCTGGTATGGGATGTGTTGTAAATTTGTGATCCAAAGTTGATTAAGAATTCAAATTAAAGATTTATATATATTTATTATTATTTAACGTTAATTTTCCACATGTGTGGTATAGATTTACCGTCATAAGCCATTAAGTAGTAACTCCGTTTTTGTCAAAATCGATTTTTTGGTGTCTATCGAGAATCGATAAATATTTTAATTCCCTATCGGTCCATTAATAAGGGATTTCTCATTAGAAATTTATATAAATAGATAAGAAAATAACAAAGAAGGCGATATGTACATAAATTCATTAAGATCAGAATCAAATAAGTAGTATGTCCGAATACTAGAACAAAAAGCAGTAAGTGATTCGGTCATCTGGAGTTACTGCTTTTATTTTAAGTAATTATTGTATTTACATTTAGAACAGTCTGCAGTTTCACCAATAAAATTCAAATTGTTGGTTTAAATTTAACATTCATGTTTTTGGAGTTATTGCTTAGCATGAGAGTTTTGATGGTATTAATTTTAGTCTTACAGGTGCAGTTTACATTTTTTTTAGATGTGTAATCCAATTTAATATATTATCGAATGTTATTCCTACTTAGTATTACTGTAATTTGAATATTTTTTAGACAGAGTTTGAGGTTAATGTATTTGTTGTGATTTGTGGTTAAATTGTATGCATTGGCTTTTGTACGATTGCCGCGTCAGAAACGCATTGACGATCGACATACGAAAATAGCACCTCTATACAGTATAGATATATATCATGGCATCATGCTAATATTATTTTCTAGGACGGATGCCCAACTGTGTCGTGTCTTAACGTATACTGTCCGACAAGCAACGCTGAGTGACATTGACAAAAAACATTATAATAATATGATCAATGGTAGCTACGGAGAATTGGAGTAGGCTTTTAAATCACATATTTTGGTATACGTATTATAGGCATTAGGCAGGTGTGCTTTGCTTCAGCCGTGCACTGACCATGTTGGCGCGTGTATAGGTAGGCTAAAAAAAGCCACTGTTTGGGTCATTGTATCAGGGATACTAAAGTGCCTAACCTCTCCAAAAAATGTGCAGGCTTGAGGCTTCCCCCTAAAATTAATGTGTGCTATATTAAATTATACACAAAACATTTTCGTGTTTTTAACCGCTGAAATTATTATTATTATTATTATTATTACAAAATAAATTTAAAACAAATATATTTCCGTCAAGTTTAGTTGGTATATTTCTATAGGCTCACTAATTAAAAAGGAGAATACCTATTATCGTTATTTAAAATATTACGTCACATCAGGCAAGTTGCAAGTGCCTACATTATAGATACACCCCTGCGTTTCCTACACAAAATGTTATACCTAATATCTTATAACTTATAACCTATACATGGCTATATGAGTCGTTTTTTTATTGCATTATTGTTTCGTTGTAGAATTTGTTTGTCATACTATAGAAAATTATCAAAAAAGAAAAAAAGTAAAACATTATATAAATTGTTACTTTAGAAATTATATAGGAGTTCGTGTTATAAACTATTTAATCTGAAGTATTTTTTATGAAATACATATTTCAAACTTTCCGAGATTAGTGAAGTTGTTTAGATTATTGTTTCTGAATAATATGATATTATGATTTATACTTTTTTTAAATTGTAGTCAATTGTTGATATTGTATAGACACGTTAAGTAAATAATAATTAGGTAATAATAGGAGATCAACAGTAATACCACATAATTATAAAATCTAATATAAAAAAATCTCATGTCACGGTGTTAATGTACGAACTCCTCCGTAACGGCTAGACCGATTTGAATGAAATGTTTTTTGTATTTGTTATGCATGAGAATAGGTGGTAAAGTATTTTTCACCCTCTTATCACCACTAGGGGAGGTGCTCAAACTGGAATTTAGGATTTATAGTGGACATTTTTCCATTTTGGTTATAGGAGAAATAAATAAATATAAATAAATTAGTTTTTATTATTTGGTTTCTATTGGTTAATCGGGTAGATCAGGTACAAGCCTGCATCAAATCAAATGTTCGCACATTACCTACTTGGTATGCTGTCGTATATTGTCCGCGATCCGGAGTAGTCGGATTGCCTACCAGGCTGAGTTGTACGCAAAAGGATCAATCACAATTTTTTTACCGGAAACGAAGTGATCGGGATCAGCTAGTAATATTATTATAATATAATCCAAAAATTTAAAACCAATAATATAGTAACGTGAGATTTTAAAATATTCCGAATGTAAATAATAATTTAGTTGTTACAATTCTACAACTTAATGATCTATAATGTATCTATGTATTTATAAATATCTCATTCTTATAATAAGATTTAACTATATTCATGTTTAACAATATTCCTAATCCAAATCAAGTCCATATTTCAATAATAATATGATAATATATGCTTTAATGTTCGATATGCTTACTATTGACGTATAATGACATAAAGTTATCCTTAAAAACTAAGCATTTATAATTATAATCTTATGAATATGAAACATTTTTAAGAAATTAAAGTTTATTGAAGTACCAATACATTTTAATAGAAATTGAAATGGTTTACTAATAAATATTTAATTAACATATTGATTATTTGATCAATGATCGGTATAACACAGTAATATAATTTATGTTACTTATTGTAATAAAATGTGATTAAATAATTTTAAAGACAATTATAATTTATAGATAAAAAAAATAAAATATTGTTTGCGCTGATAATTTTGTTATATACTGATTTATTTTTTTAAACATTTTAAGCACACACATATATTTGTATGGTTGTTTATAATTATAATAATTGCTTGTCTGATATGTTTTATTAGCTTGGTGAAACACTGAATGCATTGAAACCTTCACTGATATTGACTTTGGTAAGTAAAACAATTTTAATTTAACCTTTCCATAGAACATGATTTATATATGTGTATTTTTAATATTTATGCATCATAATTCATAATATATAATTATGTGTTTCTATATACTAGTGGGGGTCAAATGATTTTGACACGGTGAATGGTTGGTGACTGATTTTAGATTCTAAGCGGAGCGATGAATGTATTGATTTTACAGTAATGTGTTTAAAAAAAAAAAAAAGTTTTTGTGTTAAAACACGAAAAACAGTAGAAAAAAATTCTTTGATTTTCAACGTTGATGTTAGTTTTTGATGGGAATTGAATCTTGTTTGTACTTTTGAAAATTCATAATTGATAATTCCCAGTATTTTTAAAAATAATTCGAAAAAAAATTAAAGGAAAATTGGAAGTTTATATACCTACGCAAAACCAATTTTGGCAATATTTATTTTGTTTTTTTAGTTTAACTCAAAAATACTTTACATTTTCAACAAATGTTTATTTTGTTATTTTCTATGTATCAAAAGATGTTAAAAATATTTTTACTCTTTTTGAGCTATTTATAGACATTTTAAATTTGATTTTTTTTTCATTTAAAAATATTGTTTATCGTTAATAAAATTGGTTTTGTTCTATCTCTCTCATCCCCTTCCCACCGTTTGACTACCACTGCATTATGCCTATGTACATAATAATATACTATATAGCCGTATAGGTATCGTCAATTAATTGTATTGGTAGTTTGTAATATTGTATTATAATAAAATTAAAACATAGAAAACAAATAAAAATAAATGGTATCTATATTTGTATAATAATATAACATAACGCATTCACCATTTAGCATTGTTTCCAAATTATTATTCACGTAGAGTAACAACCTACTTCTTGGTAAATCAAGCATCACAAATAAATTGTGAATTCGTTCTGTTACAATATATCAGTATATTATATTATTATATTATTAGTGATATGATAAGAAATTTCAAATTACTAAAACATCAAGTAGGGTATAGTTATGAACGTTAATATTGTCCAATACGATTGACAAGTATAATATGCAATATAATAATATAAACCTATATTATGGTTACTATATAAATATTTGAAATATTTACTGAGTAGGTAGTAGGTACTATTTATTTTATATGGGTACTACTCGTAATTTGTATAAATATATTTAACATAGGCTTCAGTATTGATGGTATAGTTTTAAATCTTAGTGCCACTTTTCTTTATTGCCTTAACTAAATTATCGTTTTATTTTTAATGTGTCATGCACGCTGCGCATAGCATAAATTATGTTATTTGGCGATTAAATATAAATTGTTTACTAATATTTCTGCCATAACTGTTTACCAATATAGAAGTATGTATGACACAATCATTATCACCTTTTTCCCATTGGCTTTAACATAATAACAATGAAACAACAACACAAGAGTTACAAAAGTGGCGTTAACGATAAATAATTTATTTACATTGTCGTTTATTTACCACGGGACTAACGATTTATATGTCCTAATTTCGATTTCTTTCACAATCCAAGATCTGTGCGACTGTGTGTGTGCAATATTTGTTGAATGTGTTTTACTGATATATCGTTATAAATTTAATCAATAATGCGTACTCTAATAATTAGTTTAGAGTTAACTCTCATAATTAAATGTCATTCTTAGATATTTATAATTGACGTATTGCGTTCAAAAAATGTAAGTCAGTGATAAACTAGTTAAACAATTTTGAACAGTTATTGAATGTAGTATGAAGTGTTGAACTGGTTATAGATAAATAGATTCCATGAAATGTGAATAATGAATATTATACTACATTAAAATATATATACAATCATCAAACCTACAGCTACAAATGCGATCATTAAAAATTTCTTTATTGAATCCTTAAATCTTAATAGTTATATTTTAGCTTACAATTTTTAAATTGTAAGAAATGTTTAGTTCTAACTATATCACTAAAAAAATATTAAAAATCGTAAGCTTAAATATAATTTTTAAGATTTGTATTAGATTTTCATGTTTTGTAAATAGTATTACCTATTTATTGTATTAATTATGGTATATATTAAACCTTAACTCTTAAGCGATATACATTTCATATGTACTAAATGGTTCGATAAAAAATAATCTATTTACAATCTAAAAATATTATTTATTTTCTACATTTTATTTATATAAAAGAAAATAATTTGGAGGGGATATCAGGAAATACATTTATATTTTGCAGAATTACAATAAAATCACCAAAATTGACATCATTAAAATGTGTGGCAACCATAAATTTAATTGATTTACCGAATCATTTTATAGTTTTAATTTACGGCAGTGAAAATCAATAAAAAAATATACATTTCTCTATATTAAAAATACTCTAGAGTTTAAATTGATTCATAATATGATTGTATACAATTTTTAGAGCACTTCTAGCACTCCTTAGTTCTTCTAATTTACTAACAAAATGGATAAAAAATATTTCTGAGTTGAAAACGTCAAGAGTAGGTTTTATGCGTACCTATAATATAATCTCGCTATTTCATCAAATATGGCTATATGTTACATGTAAAATGTACGTCGTAAATATAGGCTATCTAATATCTATATTAGTGTATGACTATTAGCTGCTTAAACTTTTTAACCCTTATACTACGATTTAGAGAAGTTACTACATCGTCTTCGAATTTCGATTTCATCGATATCGACTACTTAGTGTCCTGTACCTACCAATTATAAATATGTCGCAACTAAGTTCAGTTTTGGAACAAACAATATTTATCCCCTTAAATGAATTATTATAACAAATTATTATTTTTATTAACCTAATTTTTATACAATGATTATTTTGAGGTGTACCTAAATACAAATATTGACAAATTAGCTTTTCTAAATATTCATACCTACTTAATAAAAAAAACTTAAATAGGTTTAGGTATATTGTATAATATATTATATGTACATTACCATCAATTTGCAACTTAAAAATATTATACTTTTGTCTACTTAAAGGTCTGAAGATATGTGTGTTATGAGGTATAATATACCAAACTATTTAGTAAGCTTCACTAATAAACTTAGAGTTGGAAATTCATAAACATTTTTCTATTTAAATCTAAGATTTCTCTTAGACCTACCTTTAATAAGAAAAGTCAAGTTAATTTTTTATGAGCGTTTGAATTTTTACATTGGATATCCACCAAATTTCTCATGGTAAAATTTTTAAACATAGTTTTTTATAATAGACATTTTAAGTTAAAATTTAGACAAAATTAGGTATTTTAACGGAATACCTAGTTAGGTTAGGTTAGGTACCGTAGTTAGTTATTTTTCTATAATTTAAAAATATTATTCATGGATAATTGAAACTTTTAAAGTATATTGTTATATTTTATACACACAGTGATATTCTTAAATACAATGACTTCAAAAAATAAATGCAACTTACTGTATTATAAATAATAAAATAAAATATACTTAGTAATATCGTCTAACAAATTGTCTTTGCTCAGAATTGATTTTCGTATACAATGATTTTAAATATAGCAAAGCATTACCTACCTTTTTAAAGTTAATTTTAAACAATATTTGTTTTTTTTTTAGTTTGGAAAAAACACTGATAGTGAAATGACATGTAAAGAAGCACATTTTGAAGGAATAGACAGGTAAAATAAAATCAGTAAATAAAACATTTTTTTTTTTATTGATCTTAAGCATGGCAACCATGGGTACAAGCATTTTTTAGGGTGGTTACAGTCGGTTGAGGAACACGTGTATTTAGGGCAAGGCTCCGCGTCACTAAAATCTTGGATGGTCATCCATCAAAGAATTAGTGACGTCGTCCGATGCTTGATCTCAGAACACGTTAGTGTCTGAGGCCAACCACCGAGCCACACTAGGCCCAAAAATAAAACATTATAATATACATACTAATTATAATATTTTTTTTAAATTAAGGTTTACATTGGACAACAAGATATTACATAAAATCATTGCAGATTGGTGAGTAAATGAAAATTATTGTATCGTATACAGTCTCTTTATTAAATTAACAAGGAGCTAACATACTTTTATAACTATTGTTAATATATTCGGTCAGTTCAGCAGGATACTTGAGTTCTAATATTTTTTTGTAATTGATGGACATAACATTTAATCCAATTTTTCGAAAATGTCTTATTCTTGTGGTTTCAATACCAGTTAAGTGTTCATTTTCCCAGCAGTAGTGTTCAGGCAAATGAACTAAAATCACAGTGCATAGACCAGCATGTTTCTTGAAATTAATGTATCTACTGTTAAGTTCAAATTTTATTGGGTGTACTAAAGCATCAATTATGTAAATACTCATAAGCGGCAGTTGGCTTAAAATGGTCGAATAAGAAATTTTGTAGCCTTGGAAAGTATTTTCAAGAGTACTATTGATTTCTTTTAAGAGTCGTTTTATTCTATAGTCGCACCAAATGCTCTTTGCAAATTTATCTCTGGGTAACACTGGCCCTCGATAGTGATCAGACTCTAATGTCATACACTGGTCGATAATTTTTAATTTTACTTTAGTGTAGTCATTATTACCTCCTTCGCTGTATAAATTATGCAAAAAAGATGTATTAAATACTCTGTGTACAAAGTTCAGTGGCTGTTTCTCTAAAAAAACACAAGACAATAATATATCTATTGTTTCTTGTGTCTTAAAGTTATGAAACTCTTTATTCATTATATTTTCCACTTTTATCCAAAACTCTAAAGCTGATTTAGGTTTGTAGTTAAGCTGGCCAAATGGCCAAAACAAATCTCTAAATTGAGAAGGAGTAATATTGGAACCGAACTGAATTATGTATTTGGCACATCCTTCAAAAATATTTTCTGAACGTACATTAAACTTTGAACAGTAGTTCATAATTTCTACCATTAATAAAGGATTGTTTATGGTACTGTGTTTGGCTTTCATATAGCGTTCTAATGCTCTTACAATACCAATATCTACATAGTTAGAATTATTTAACTCATTTACAATTGAAGTTAGGTTATTTTCACTCATTGTATGTATGTTTGTATTAATCCACCTGGATGTAGTCTTTAAGATAATATTTGAACTGGACTTTGTTAATCGTATTATATACAAAATTTCTATTAAGTCATTAATACAAAGATGATGCCAAAAGTGCTTTAAACGTCTCTCTAACAGGTTCATAATAGTTTTTCTACTTTTCTTTAACAGGTGTAAAATTCTGAAAACTTGAATTACATTTTTTTCATTGATTTGATCAGATTTTTCCATTATTCCAATCCAAAGTTGGTCTGCGGTCTTGATTTCATTTAATTTAGAAAATGCATCAATTGATCTGCATAAATTATCTATATTCAGTTTATTTTCGGTCACTCGGCATAAAATGTCTTCAGATATTTTATTTTTAAATGTGTCTAATGGCAATACTCGAACACGATCGATAGGTATTAATTCTAGTGTTCCAACAACAGCAGAGTTATTATCTCCTTTCATAATAATTTCCAGCAGTTTTTCTAATATCGGTGTTTTGGTATAATCTATACTTGGTTTGGTATCTAAGATTGATGATAATTTATTTGTTGCTACATGAAATTTAAAGTTCTCTAGTTCTACTATTTTTTTCAGAGCACATAACGCTACCGCTGGAGTTATCTCATCAAGCATTACTATTTCTAGTAGATCCACTAGGGATTTTACCGAAGAACATTTTTTAAAGCCTCGAATAACATCTACAATTTCTTCATCAGCTTTTTTGCGATCTGTTTCATTCTTTAGATTATTTAATTTATTGACTAGTTCATCATTTTTAATTTCCATTTCTCCAGTTCCAGTACATTCTTCATCACAGCAAATTTCGTTACTACATACATTACGTACAATCAGTGGTAGTTCCCTTATTTCAGTTCCTTCTTGAATGAATGCAAATGTATGTCCAAATCTGTCAGCTTTATACCTGTATTGTGTGATATTTATAGCTTTTAATGCATTTAAATAGTTCACTCTGTTGGTAAATAATTGCTTGATTACAATTCTTGACATATTTGATATATTTCACAAAATTCAATATTCATAGAACCAAATAAATACCAAAAAATTAAACATTATTATAAGACTATTTTAGATTTTATTAAAACTTAGTTAAATTAAAATTAACACTATGCTTTTTAATATGTTGAAAATATTATGCAGGTATATAAATAATTATTAAAAATTGTTTTATTATTTGTGAGAACTGAGTTCTGATTTTTTACTGCAAAATGTAGATAATAAACCTGGAACTGGAAATTGATAATAGATGATATGGTTATAACACAGACTAAATATTGTTATCAATCGCGGTTAGTGATGGTATTAATGATGTTGACCGGTTTGGTTGAAAATTCAGTGCTGTGATTACAATTTTACCGCTAGATATCACCACCTTTCTACCTATGTCATTTTAAATAAAATTTTGTGCACGAATCTTTATTTGTTGACTCGTACGTTTCGAACCGTTCGTGATGAACGTTCTAAAAATATTGTTGTATATTGAACATGCCATAATGTACTGTCGTGTGGCTTATGTTTCAATACACATTTGCGAGAAATAACATGCCATATTGTCATTCGTGTGTACAATATTTGTCTTCTGACGTCCATTCTATTAATAAATATCTATTAAATTCCGGTAGAGTGGCCAACGATTGTTGTTCGTCTTGCCCAATGTTAGTGTTTACGAATTTATTCGAACGTTTCGAATAAGAAACCGGCCGGAATAAACATAAGACAGCTAGGATACATCATTAAAATCGAAAAAAATCCGATAGGTGCGATGGTGCTTATTTCTTGGTTTGCTGCAGTATACTGATATTAGTGTTTTTCCTGCATTCCTATAGGAGTATAATAGATTCATGGACAGCCCTTATAATAGAACTCCCATTTAAAAATGTTAAATTTTTAGCGCAATTGGAGAAGGGGTACTCACTGGGACTTAGCACCGGTAAATCATAAACCAAAGTCTAAAACCGTTAACATTATACTACCAACAACATACATAAAATTGAGTTGATTATAATATGATTGTATTTTTATTTTATTTTATTATCTGATTATGAACGATGTTTCTATGTATCTATACGATCATATAGATACGATTCCAAGACACGAGTTGAAAAGATATCACGTTTATTGTTTAGTTATAACCAGTGGTGCAACTAGGGCTAAAATGTTGGAGGAGGTGGGCTGTAGCCCCCATCTGATATTTTGTGAAAAGTAACCCGTGGTGGCTATGCCTCCACACCTTCCATAATATTCACTTAAAAATACGCAAAAATCATACAAAAAAAAAATTTATTTACTCAAAATTAATTTTTCACAATAATTAGGCATATATATACCGTCTGTGGTAATCGGAATAAAAATCCGAATCAATGAAAATGATAGAACAAATATTTTTAACGCTAATTACTGAAATTACTACATTGTTAATATTTAATTGCAAATGTATACTTATATCATTAAAACAAATTAAAAATCAAGAAGGTACTTATAATAATAGACATTAAATAAAAAAAAAACCAATCCATGTTTAAAGTTTAATATATATACCTATTGAATACAAATGAACTTTCTTTTATATTAATATTATAATTTTCAAACATTTACAAAAGTATTTTGTTTAATATTATGTATAATTGTGTAAAAATTAAATCCCCGAAATAAAATATAATGTTTCCTGTATTTTGTCGATAATAATGTAGGTAAATGTTAATACCTAGTTTATAGAGTCGTTTTTACAAGTTTAACTTGTAGATAGATATTTTATATATTTAAAAGATAATATAAAATTAAAAATTAAAATATTTCGAATGATCGATACGTCGTTAAATAATACAAATAATTATCAAACAATAGTTAATGGATGTAGGTAGGTACTTATTCTTTTAAAAGAACCATTTATATAATATGTTGTTTCAACTCGTGATATAAAACAAAATAATATTATTGTTAATGTTTGAATATTATTTATTATATATTAATTGTTTTAATGATAAGTAACCTATATTATAAGTATATATTTGTAATTAAATATTAATAATATAGTAATTACACTAATTAGCTTTTGAAAAATATTTGATCAATCAATTTCATGTGGTTATGATTAATATTGTAGTCTGTTGATTATTTTTCCTCGAGTTGAGAATTTTTCCGGGATTTTCGTTGGGGTTTTTTTTCAATGATTTTTATTCCGCAATTCACTGTCTGTACACTGAACTATAGTTCAGTGTAAAATTATACTGTACAATTATGTATAGTAATCTAATCAATTTACCAACATAAATCGTTTCCTTAAAACTTATAAGTACAGGCATACAGCTAATGATATTTACCATATTTATCATAGATAAGCAATATAAAATAATTATAAACTTTAAATATAAATTAAATAATTACATTATTTTCCAAAAAAAAAAAATAAGAAATACAGTTGAATTTTTAATGGTTTATTATTATTTTAGGAAACAATTGAATAATTTTTTTAGAGGGCTATTACAAGTTTTAGGTGGGTAAGTCCCCTCCCCCCTAGTTGTGCTTATAAGTTATAAGTTATTGGTAACGAATTTATTTAAAATAAATATACAATTTAATTCTATATGGTACTATTTTATTGTCTATATTTTTTCTATGATGTCAGTCAATTAATAATATGAAGGGGGCTTCGCTACTTTATATTTTAGCCTTTAGGACTGATGAATTTTTATTATTATTATGTCCTTGTTAAATAAGTTAAAGTTAAAGATTAAGTTTGTTTATTAACTATATAAAAATGTAACTACTGAAAATTCGTTCAGAGTTCAGATCATTAGCGAACGCAGATTTTGATTTTAGATGTATTTTCACGAGTTGTTATATCTGGGCGACCAGGTCATTTTCTATTATTTTCAAAGTTTACCCAAAACCTTTGAATACTCAAAAAACTTTTTTTATTTATCCTTTTTCATGCTACGAAATCTACAATTTACACAACATAAATTAATCGTTTTTACCGAATACTTGAAACATGAAATGATACGTATGATACGGTTTATTAAACAACATTTAGATTATGATTAAAATACAAATTATACACTTGAGATAAATTTATTCAAATTTGATAGCAGTACCTACCTTATCAAGAAAATTTGAAAATACACACTAAAATCTTAATCCAGGTGAATTGAGCTCTGCTTAGAATCATTTTTCAAATGTCATAATTTATCAATGTTTACAGCTATATTCTAACTGGCCCACCAAACTCCTAAATTTTAATTTTTTTGTTTTGTGTAAGTATGATATGTACTTAGTCGTTGGTTCATTGACATAGGGAAAATATTTGGAAACGTATTCACTGTTTTAAAATTATTTATTATGTATG
The DNA here is from genome assembly GCA_008086715.1 of Sitobion miscanthi. Classification (NCBI taxonomy): domain Eukaryota; kingdom Metazoa; phylum Arthropoda; class Insecta; order Hemiptera; family Aphididae; genus Sitobion; species Sitobion miscanthi. The sequence continues at coordinate 3,106,819 of CM017802.1, read as the reverse complement.
TACAAAATATGTACAATAGAATATGAAATAATAGAAGTTGTTTTTCATTAGAATAGAAATTATAATGATTCATCATATTATCATTATTCATTATTAAAAAGTATATATATGTATTATATAATCGCAAAATAATTTAGTTGAATGACGCCAATAGCTTTATCATAAAATAATTGTACCTATTAGTTTTAAAATCTTAAACGTTTCTTTTTTGAATCCATTAATTTATTGATTATAACCATAAACTACTTTGTTAAAAAATCTTATTAAAATGCGTGCGAGTATAAATAATACAGCAACTATTTCAAAGTAAAAAACAAAAATACAAACATGTGATTAATAATATCTGTGTAATAGCATATTAGTTTTATTATAGTAGTATCTATATTATAAATTCAATGCCAATAGTAATAATTACTTTTTATTATTAATTTTTAACTTTTTATGTCACGCACAAACATTTCATACACATAATATTATTATTAAACGTTTAGAAAATCTTTTATCGTTTATGATGCATTTTATATTTATTTAATGATGGTCGAATACTGAATAGTGTTAGTGACATTATATTTTGTTTTAAATTACCTAATAAAATATAGTAACTTGTATTCTTTTAGATTGTTGAACATAGAAATTAAATTATAATATAGGTACCGTAGTATCCTGTACTATGTAGTGTTGTAGTTACTGATTTATTGAACATCGTAATGACTTGTGAATTTGGTTGCCTATACTTTTTAAGCCGACATGCGCCCTGGATATTATATTATAAGTTATAACGTTGTATATAATAATTACATCAGTGGTACAAATACTAAAACTATAATTTCAGTTTAATCTATTTTTTTTCGATTTTTTCTCATTTACAATTACCTAACCTAACCTACAGTTTACCAGTTTAGGTCAGTTTAGGGGATCTTATTACATTTTATTGTTTCAATTGTGAATTATTATCTAAAAATTATCATAGCCCATAAGTACCTGTATGTTATTTTTATGTTTCAGCCGCGTTATCAAAACTGATTACGAAAAAGAAGTCATGAGGTACGCGACGAAAGTAACTTGCAACGCTCACAAGTCCGTGATGGCAAAGTGTAAGCCGGGCATGTACGAATATCAATGCGAAGCCAATTTCTTGCATTACGCTTATTACGTCGGAGGGTGCAGGCACGTGGGCTATAACAATATATGTTGTTCAGGCATGAACGGCGCCATCCTGCACTACGGACACGCTACCGAACCAAACTCTAAAGAGATCCATGACGGCGACATGTGGTATAATATTAAAATAATAAAATATAATACAAGACTTCGTTTATAGGTGTTGACACATGTAAATTTATTTATAACTTTATCTGTACCTATTAAATATTAGTTGAGTACCAATATATCGTGATGACAAAGAATACAATGTTTGTAAAAAAAAATTGTGATTCTTATCGTTCATCGTCGTTGTTGAACTATACTATAATATACCTACTTTCCATAATATAGGTACCAAATCATAAAGAATTAGCATATGCCAAATAGTGTAGGCATGCGTCGAAATTGAATAAAACATTTAGTTTTTGACATCAGCGCCGCGATTTTGTCTAGGAAACAAAGAACACAGCACGAGATCGTTACAGTTTAAATTTAATAAATATGTAAATCTCAATTTTTCTACTTATACCTATTTTGTGCAGTGTATCGTGTCTCCAAAAAATGCCCGTATGATATATAGGTACAGGATAATTTACCATATTGTATGTTCACCCCGTTTTCAATCAATAATGAATTTATTGAAAGTCTGTGTTTTGGTTTTTTTAACTAATAGATATATACTTAAAGATCATATTTTCAAATACTTCGATTTTTATATTATTTGAGGAATGCTCTTAGGCAATGGGCAATACGCCGATACCGACTTCTTTTAGATTTTGGGCGGAGCGATATGAATGTATTGATTTTACAATGATGTATTATTTTTACTTATTTACTTTTTATGTTTTTATGTGTCTATTTACACGATAAGTAGTCGAAATAATGCTTCGATTTTCAACTTTGGTATCTTGTTTGATGGGAAAATGAATCTAGTTGGTGCATTCGGTAGGTCAAAATTTAGTTTAAGTTCCCAGTAGTTTTAAAAAGTGTCGGGGAAAAAAAAATGTTGGAAAAGATTTTAGACAAAATCGATTTTAGTTTTTAGTGTAACTTAAAAACAAATTACTGTAGATAGATGAAATTATTAAGTACTGAATGTTTCTATTAGCATTTTCTATAGGTAAATCATACAATTTTCAAAATATTTTGCTGTTAACGGACATTTTCATGAAACTGCAGTTTCCATTTTTTTTTAGTTATTTATATTTTTTTTTAAATATTGTCAATACATTTGTATTTGTTGAGTCAAAAAGGTTGAAAATTTAATACAAAGCTCCTAATATATAGTTACAATGAGAGTTAAAAAATATTTAAAATATTTAGTCACAATTTTTTTTATAAGCATTTAAAGTTTGAATTTTGACAAAAAACGTAAAAATCATGAAAATGTGCAAATTATTTTTTATAAGAAATTCATAAATTTTTTTTTTAAATCTAAGGTTTAAAAATTTAATACAAGATTCCTCACGTCATAAGTTTGTCCTGCTTTATCAAAAAAAATGTTTACCTGAATGTCAAATTAAATTTTTATGAGCGTTTGAAATTCAATTTTTTACAACATTGGATATTCCTTCGATTTCTCATGTAGCGATTTTCTTATTTTGTTGTAATTAAAAAACGAATAACTGTAGATACTTGAAATTTACAGCATATGTTTATTTTTTCAATTATTATACTCGATTTTGGTTTTTGGTGTAACGTAAAAACAAATTACCGTAGATAGATCAAATTTTTACTGAATGTTTGTACTCGCAATTTCTAGGTACATCATACAATTTTCAAAATATTTTGACTCGTCTTGAGCTGTTTACGGACATAATATAATATTATAGGTCCGTGATAGTAAGTTTGGAAGGAATGGGTGACTAGCCAAATTGAAAATTATAGTAATTTATATTAATAATTTAACATTTTATAATTTGTAAAATATTTCTGAGTGTATAATCAGTATAAAACTATAAACAGGTATTACATCAATTTAATATTTTTATACAATTATTTTTTAGAACTATTTTCATTAAAATATAGATCTTAATTACTCAGAAACTACTCGTTCAAATTTTGATTTAGTAATATCAACATTTTGAAAAAAATCAACTGCTTAACAATTTACAGTAAAAAAGTTGGTTCTCATTTGAAAATAAGTAGTTTGTAACACTCCAGAACACTTCTTAAATGGGATAAAATATCTAAGTATTTGAAAATATAGTGCTTAAGATCCTATAAGTGCTTAAAATTTCCAAAAATTATAATTTTAATAAATTAATTATATTTTGTATGTAAGGAAAAAATGGGGTGTACATGCTTGGTGAATCATCCTGTATACCTACATTTTTATTTATTTTTTTATAGTAGAACACACGTGTGGCTTCTTTAAAAAGTAAGTCGTTCAGTAATGCATTAATATTATGTATATTTTAATTATGTCGATACGACGGATGATAAATATTAACTCTATCCATCGTATAGGTAGGAAATAATAGTTTACAGACGTTCGTTGTAGCGCATATATATTTTGATTTTTTTTTCATAATTGTAAATTATCTATAATATAGACATTAGACGTAGTATACCTATAGGTATTTTTTGTTGTTGTATGACCCGTGTGAATAATCTCTTGATTTCCGTTTTTATAGACTTTGTCATCTTACTATCTGGTATGATGGACAATGGCAAAGAAAATATTACATTTTTACAATACTAAAAGAAAAAGCCACCTAGCTAACGCTCATATATCACCTTGATTTCTCGACGGAATTTGTTCTAAGCTCGTTAAGTACCTACAACATTTTATATCAAGCCATTTCAGTAATATTACCTTAAATGTATATACTCGCTAGCAGCTGCATCCCAAATCATAGATCTTATGTAGCATAGCCTCATAGTATTATAATAATTATGCACTGCGCTTATGGATCTATGCGAATAATAAGTAATAAGTAATAGGTAAGTCATAACTTATATTGATTAGGTATAACACGAAAGTTGATGAGTTATTATTTATTACGGTTATCTGATTTAATATTAAATTAGTTGTCAAAATAAATATATTGAACATGTGTTTGTTGGTTTGCAGTCTATTTGACATGGGAGCATCGTACAGCGGCTATACGGCAGACGTGACCGTATCGTTTCCAGCTAATGGAAAATTCACCGATGATCAACGCGCGATTTATAACGCCGTGCTTGCGGCCAGCCGTGCCGTTATGAACGCCATAAAACCAGGTATACATTTGCTAAGCTGTTAATATGAGCTCACTTGAATTCCTCCGGCCCGACCCTCAGATACCCCTCCCACGATTTTCAAATCAATGCAATTTTAACTGTCAAATATTGTTTTTTGCCAATCGTAGTTTCGTTATCATGACAAAAATAATGTTTATAGGTTAGGCAATATAATTGAGTTTTATTTGATTTTTTTGAGCAATATGAGATTCTTTTTTTTTTAATAAGCAGGACGGTTTATAAAGTATATTTTTTTAATTGGCTTTAGCTGCTTACTATTTATCTATAAACGTAGATTTATGTAGGTAATATATTAGCGGACCTACCTATATGGTTGCACATTATAACTGGTTAAATAATAGTAGTTATCAAAAAATTACCATTTTTCACCCTGATTCACGCAAACACGCAAGTATCCACACAACCATCATTGTCTAAGCCCGATATTAAAGTAAAGTTGTTTTAGGTGTTTCCTGGGTGGATATGCATATACTGGCCAACAAAGTCACGCTTAGAGAGCTGCGCGAAATTGATTTACTTCGCGGTGACGTCGATGAAATGTACGAAGCCGGTCTCGCCGCCATATTTCAACCACACGGGCTTGGGCATCTACTGGGAATTGATGTGCACGATGTCGGTGGTTACTTGGAAGGGCATCCGGACAGGCCGCTAAAGCCAGGCGTCAAGGCCCTGAGAACGGCTAGAAACTTGGAAGTGGGCATGGCACTCACTGTTGAGCCGGGGTGTTATTTCATCGAACCGGTATAACAATATATTGTTTTGAAATTTGATTTAATTTGACGTTTTTGAATTTGTTTATTGTAATGTGGAGTGTGATGTTGCACCCGTGACGTCTTTTAGGTCGTTTATTCGTATATAATGTATGCCGAACAGTGGCGTAGCAGGCAGGGGAGTTGAGATAACACCTGTGCCAAAGATTAGGCAATTTATTTTGAAATGCCTTTTACTTTCTTGATTTTTAATCAAGTAAGTATGGTAATTGAAATGAAAAAAGTCTGCATTTTGAAAACTTCAAGAATTTCTGTTGAATAGAAAAATAATAAAAATGTAACTCAGTAATGATAAGTAGGTGGGTAATTTAGCTAGCTTTAATATAAAAAAGGTGGGAAAGTGGGTGTCGCTCTGCTGTACAGAAGTTTACAAACGGGTCACTGTAATGGATGGTGTTAAATTTGAATTCAATGATATAATATCATTGTATAAGAAAAACGATTCTGAGCGAAAACGGTCAGTCAGCCTATGATATTACTAAGTATATTTGATGATACTATTGTGATTAAAGTAAATTATTATAACCTATTAAGTGGAGCATTGTTTTCAATTTTCAATCCAAAGCTTTAAAAGTTGAACATTTTATACATTTTTAACTACAAAATAATTATTAAATTATAAATTTGATAAATGTTGTCAAAATATGAACTTTAAATGCTTATAAAAATAATTGTGCCTATGTATTTTTAATATTTTTCAACTGCTATTAGAACGATATATCAGGAGCCCTATATTAAATTTTCACGCTATTTTACCCAACAAATAAAATTTTATTGATATTTATAGAAAAAAAAACTAAAAAAATTGAAAACTGACTATGTCCGTAAACAGCTCAAAAAGAGTCAAATTATTTTCAAAATTTTATCGTGTATAAAAAATGCTAATATAATATTCAGTGAAATTTTCAAGTATCTACAGTCATACGTTTTTTAATTACAACAAAATAAGAAAATCGTTACATGAGAAATCGAGTGAATATCAAATTTTGTAAAAATATGAATTTCAAACGCTCATAAAAATTTAATTTGACATTCTTGTAGACATTTTTTTTTGATAAAAGTAGATAAACTTATGGATAATCTTGTATTACATTTTCAAATCTTAGATTTAAAAAGAAAAATTTTTATGAATTATCATCTCAAAATAATTTGCTAACATTCGTGATTTTTCCGTATTTTGTCAAGATTTGAACTTTAAATGCTTATAAATAAAAACTGTGACTAAGGATTTTTATTTTTTTTCATCTACCTTTGAAAAAATAACCTAGGAGCTTTCTATTAAATTTTTAAGCTTTTTTACCCAACAAATTTTATTGATATTTATAGAAAAGAAAACTAAAAAAAATGGAAACTGAAAATGTCCGTAAACAGCTCAATATAAATCAAAATATTTGGAAAATGTTATAGTGTATAGAAAATGCCAATATAAACATTCAGTCAAAATTTCATGTACCTACGCTCATTTGTTTTAGAATTACACCAAAAACCAAAATCGATTATCTCGAAAACAGATTTTGCGTAAAAATGACCGTTTTTCCTTAATTTTTCTTTTGTTTTTCACGTCGTTTTTTAACCCCCAAATTACCAACTAGATTCACTTTTCTATCAGAAAAGTTACTATTGAAGAAAATCCAAACACTTTTACTGTCCTAAAAGGTGATGACAGATACAAAAAAAAAATAAAAAAAACACACATCTTTGTATAATCAATACATTCATCGCTTCGCTCAGAATCTAATATTAATGAGAGAGATTTGATATCACACCCAAGCGGTATAACCACTTGATTCCATAAAAACGTCGGCGTAAACAGTCCCAAAATTTCTATTTTTTAACTTTTCTCATAAACTATGATAGCTAGAAAGTTGGTTGATAACTCAATAAAAAGCAATTATCAAGTAGATACTAAATGTGGAATTAAATTTTTTTTTTTAAAACTATTTAATTTTTCACAGATAAAAAAAAGAGTTATTTTTCGCTAGATTTTTATTAGCGAGATAGATTTCAAAAACTGGAGAACGGATTTTGTTGTTTGGAGTCTTGTTAGATTCACATTGACTAGGACAAGTGCAGTGCAGATTTTCAGAACTTTTTTAATTTATTGTGGGACTGTTCATATCGGCATTTTTCTGGATTTAAATTGTTATACCGCTTGGGTGTGATTATCAGTTAATAAATTCTAAAAATTAAAAATCAAGAAAGTTAATATGCCGATCCCTGACTTGGCAAGTGTTTTTTGTTAGCGAAGGTCACCCAATTTCTATACTAACCCCTCTAAATATAGGTCTCAGTATATCTAGGTACTAAACTAATGACGATTTCAAACTTAATCGTGCGAATGTTTCAGCTGTTAAAGCGGGCTCTCAGTGATCCGGTACTGTCCAGGTTCTTGAACGAAAAAGTGCTGAAACGGTTTTGGAAGTTTGGTGGCGTGCGTATAGAAGACAACATTTTTGTTACGGAACGTGGAATCGAAAACTACACCCCAGTACCAAGGACGTAAGTTCAAAGTTTCAAGTATAGAGTTTTATACTTTTGTCGATGGGATACCGACGGGTATGTTTGCCATTTCTGCTTATCAGTATTGAGAAACACCACGCAATCCATAAATTATACCCCAGCGGGTTTTGAGCCAATATTACTTGAGTAAAAAACTCCTGCAGTTGTCGAGTTAAACCATAAATAATGATAACTAGGGCTAGGATTTATAAGCATAAGTATGTTTTTTTTCCAACGTCCTTTTAAAATTTGTTTCTTTATGTCTACAAATTACCTAATATTGATACAAATGATCTATTTTTTTATTTTGTTTATTTTAAGAACCATGCACATAATATAGCATATTATTGCATACTTTAACTTTAAACAAGAAAAATGGATGTCTTATGATATATATAAATGGAAGTAGTGTAAAACGCTAGATATCATGACGTATACGGTCCTAATTTAATTTTCATAAAATCAGTAATTTTGTTGACTGACGAAAAATAATGTAAAAATGTATTGAAAATACTATAGATTTATTCAAAAGTAAAACCGACAAAAATTGATTTTGCTTAAATGTATTAATTTTATTTTAAAACTATTAGATGCTGTACTCTTTCATTTAATGATGTTGGGGAAATTATTGGTAAATTAATATTATAATTTCATTGCATATTCTAACGAAATTAATTTCATATTTTACTATTTTATACTGCATATTATAAATCCTAGCCTCAGATTTATTATCATTAGTTAATTTTTTGGGTTTTTTTGATAAGTTAAAAATATTTGTGTTCCAATATTCTGGCCTATAATACAATGTTTTTGATGATGGTTAATGACAGAGCTTATAGATTTTTAGTATCGTACTATTGCTTCTTGGGGAAATACGTAAGAGGGATGGCAAACGTCGGTGTAAATTTACTTTGTAACTACTAACTGCGGTAAGTAATGTTAATGTGTGTGTGTTAATTCTTTATTTTGTGTTAGTGTCGAAGAAATTGAAGAGTGGATGAGTAAAAAAGAAACAGTCGCTTAGATCAATGTCATCGAATATGATACGTTGCACCATTTAATTGTATTAATTGATCAACAATATTTCTTATTTTAATAACCAAATGGAAAATGTTTAAAAACAAATTATACTTATTTTAATAACCAAATGGAAAATGTTTAAAAACAAATTATACTTATTTTCAGAATTATTGCTCAATTTGTTTATTTTATATACAGTTTATTATATTATTATGTATAATATTGTAAATAATAGATTTTAGCTGCAGTGATTATAAACTTTGTAACTTAATTTTATATATGGTATAGTATGGTAGATAACATAACAAAACGTGTTAATCCGTTTATTATAATAATAAGTGTGGATTTCGGTTTTGGATATTTACTGATTTTTTTAATCGCGTCACGAGTAACATGCTGTTATAATATTTTATCGTATACATTTTTTTAACCGGAACGCTATGTAAAATAAAAATAACAAAATCGACAGCCCGACGCTGACCACGTCTAACAAAAAATATTGATAAAAATCAAAATCCATCGCCAGAGATGCAGTGTTGGTCGAATTCCCGTGCCTGATCACGTACTCGGTCCAAAACACGGCTGTTTCCAGTGCACTTGATGGCCTGTCCCTGAATCTTGCTGACAACTTGGATGCCTTTGACTTGTATCTAAAATAAATTTTATGAACGTTTTAATATTGTGTATATTGTGTAATGTACAAGCACCAAAAAAAACTCGAGAGGTATGTATTTAGTGTCGTGATTTTGTGGGTTGTCATAAATTTAAGGCATTTAAATACAATACCTATTATTCTCGCTGCACATACGGTGTTAAAGGAGTGTCATTTATTCTATATAGTTAATGAAGGCGTTTGCATATATAATATATTTATCTATTTAAATTATTTTCGAAAAAATTTTTGGTTCAATTAACTTTTGCTTATAAGTAGTTATAACTTATAATATAATATCGTCAATTATGTAGGTACGTAAAATCAATTTTGTTTTTATTTAAAAACATAGACTCTTGAATTTTTCACCAAATATTTATATTCTCATTTTTTAGACTTATAAATATTTTAGCTCTTTTGAGCTATTTATAGACTTTCTTAATTCTTATTCGACTCATTTATGATACATTCTTTGTTTCTTAGTTAAATAGCTTGAAAATTGAATACAAGGTAGTATAATTATAATTTATAAAGTGTATAGTTATGATTTGTTGTGATTTATGACCATAAAATTAAAACGATCGAAAATACATATTAATTTTTATGTTCAAATTTGTACTAAATTTTTCAATGATTTATCAGATAAAATTTAAATTTAACACATTCATAACAGTGGTTCCTCGATACCTTTAATACATAGCAGAGTGACTTCACCGGGTTTTTTTTTATAGGAGGTTCTTGCACGAGACATTCTATTAAATATATAGATAATAATATCAGATTTAGTCTTACTTGGTATCCGTGATGACAGATTGTATGCTTTTGATCAGTTTTTCTACGGTTATCTGTTGATGGTCTAGTCCGATGGCTATGCCTTTTGCGACACAGTCGGCGACGTTCGACTGCTGATCGCCGAATACAGGTATGCCGATCATCGGCACTGCAAAGTGTACAGCCTCCATAACGCCCATAAGGCCACCATGCGTTATGAATGCCTTGACGTTCTTATGGCCTGTGAAAGCATGATAATAATATTATATATACATTGTATAGACTATAATATGTGTTATGTGTATATTACAAGTTGTGTACTAAAAATAACCTATCTACAACGCCGTATTATTTAAATATAACATTATGAATAAGATATTATAATATTATTCCAAGTGGCGCATACGGATATACCAGAAACTATTAAGACGGTACATTTTTAGTTATTTTCTCGATATTTCAGACGTTTGTTTGAGTGAGCTAGCGGCTAGGCCCTCTCAGTTTACGAAGATAGACATTTTAACCAGTCCCTCTTCAATCAAATAAATAACACTAAAGCTATAACACTAGGATTGAAAATGTAAAAAATGGAGCTTTAAGTTGTATTAAATTAATTTTGTATAATATCTACATAATATGGTTTTGAATTTCTTTAATGCAGTGACGAGGACGTGGGATTTATTCGACTATTGTGTGATTTTGTTCAAAGAATAGTCAATTTTATCATTGGTCGTCGTTATAATAATCAATTATCAGCCTAACGACTACATTTCAGTCGTGGACCTTACTCAGGATCTGCTGTTGAGGCATCCACTTGGACACTTTAATTCGTGTGGATATCATTTCGCCCTCGTATTTCCACAGTACGCAATACGGTAGCGCTTCGAAAGCCCGTACGAATGCCGTCGTGAACTGTTCCGGAAACGACGATCCTTTCAACAACGAACCAAAAGACACGTAAATGACACCCTGGTTGCACAAATCGCAGTAATCTGTCCATTCCTATTGCATCACCAGTACAAGAAACACAAAGATATTATCAAAATGTAAATAATAATGCTAATGATAAATGATTAATAATATAGTTTGTGGATATAATTATATGTGATTTAAGTGCGTTTACCTACATATTTAATTGAATTTATTTATTACGATAAAAAAAATTTGTTTTGTGTGTATGTATTTTAAAAATTGATGAATTTTTTAACTTTTTTTCCAATTTGGTAGTTTGGAAGTATGTTTGTGTATTTTTCATTGTAATTGCGCACTATTTATAGTTTGTTAGGAGCGATGCCGATACTTCCTACGCCTGAATGTATAATACTTACGTTGGCTGCGTTTTCAAGTTCCGCAGGCTGTGTGATGTGCAAGCCACCCACCTCTACCGCGTTGGGAACCGTTGGCCTGGGCTGAGTTAAGCTGTGATGGGCGTTGACCAGTACAAGTGCGGTGCGTCGGAGCGTGATTTCAGGAACCGGTGGTGTATCGGGACCGAAGTGCCGCCGGACCAGTTCGGTGGACGGACCGTCGGAGAAGGCATGGTAGCCGACCGCGCCGAAGTGCGTGGCCAGCGCGTTGATCAGCCGTTGGGCGAACGACATGCCGTGGCCGGTGTACGTGAGTAGGTGGTTGACCAGGTACGCTGGGTTCTGCGGGTTGGCCACGCGTCGGTTGAGCTGCGGCGAGTAGTTGGACGTCCGGATGGATACCAGGGGTGCGTCGTACGCGTGCGCAAACGCTGAGAAACAATCTGTGGAGAATGCTTCGGTGAACACCACGTCAAACGTGTGGGGCCCATGGATCAGCGCACGGACTAGTGGGTGTTCGAATGTGGCTTCGCACACCCGGTGATTCATTTGGCACAGGTGCCGAAGCCCGGTAACCGGGTCGACGCGGTGCCCAAACTCCTCGGTCACGTTCAGCTGGCTGATGACTGGCGGCAGCGAGTCCGACACGTCCACGTCCACGTACCGGCCTCCGCCGCCGCTGTCTTTGCGTCGCGGGAACGGGCTGATCACGGTAACATGGTGACCGCGTTCGGATAGCGCGACCATCAGCGGTTCGACCATGGCGAAGTGACTGTGGCCGTTGTACGGGAACACGGCCAAAATCCTGGCGCCACTTGTTGTGGACGTCCACGCCAGTGACAACACCGTAACCGCCAACATGGTCACCTGCAGCCCAGTTGGTTCTACAACTAGAGCCGTCATCTGTAGAAATAATATTATGTAAATTTATAACGTTATGATAAAATCGAATCTGGTGACATACATAACACATGTATGATATTACATGTAGCACACAGTAGAAAGACCGGCTATTTATTGGACGAATGGTTTCGGAGTTAAGCGGGGAGAGAAATATTTATTTCAGTTTTACAAAAGTAGATGTACCTATATGCGTATATAGTATAATTATAATAGCACTTAGAGCTGTATTAACCGCCCAGCCGCCCGGGGGCAAATACTATGTACCGCCCTATTAAATATCATTATAGAGAAATGGAAAGTGACTACACATTGCCTACCACTCTTTATGAGATCTCTCATATTTAAATGAAAAATTGGATAATCTCTGACCAATCAATTAGTTTTAAGAGATCATGGAAACCGATGACATCTTTTCGTTTATAAAATTGGATCTAAAATTCTAGTCCAAGACTATTTACATAATATATTATTTACAACGAAAATATCTATAGTTAGAAAGCGCACGTACTTTTTCTTCATGATGCCCTCGTTTATTATCGAAAAATTAGTCGTCCCTGTAACTTGGGAATGATCCTCGCGGAAATTCTGATTCACCCGGATGGAGTATGCGATTATTAAATGGAAGGCCGGGCGAAATATCGCCACTGCAACAGTGTGCCTCTATATTATATCATTAGCGGTGCAGTCTCTTTCACGTTATCAACGACAAACGCACACTGCAAGTGTAAACAGTGTTTTAGTTTAACGAGATCGTCCGTCCGGTTGTACTGCGACTGTCCGCTGTATCAGTTCATGTGTAAAAACATGTTTGACCTGGTTTTAATATGATAAATATTGTGATTAGGTACACAGTGTTAATATATAGTTTAAGTTTTAGCCCTTAATTTCCGGGGCCAGATTTATAATTTAGGGCTTATGAGCATGTTAAAATAGTAAATTGTCGGTTCATTTAAAATGCTCATAACTCACATTGAAATAAAAATATAAAAATACCTATGTCATTGACTTCAATTTAATTTGGTAATAGATCAATTCACTCTAAAATTAAACATAATAGAGTCAAATTAATTATTCAGAATGTCATGCGTTTGTAAGACGGTGACAACGCATGCGGGTATGCCGTCCTCTATAATTGCTCATTATTAAGGACATCTACTCTCAATAAAAAAAGTATAACTACGGTGTATGGTGGGGGGGGGGGGCTTGTGCCACCTTAAATACGACCTTGATGCTGTGTATAAAAAATATATATCAAGAATCAAGATAAATAATTTTGTTTATTTTCTAAAAAAAATGTTGGTAGCCACCTATCTGGTTGTAACCTAAAGGCAGGATCTCATTTCCTCCTTAAAATCAGTCTGATAACGTGTGCATATAGGTTTATAAAATCCAAGTAAATCCAAGTCATGGTAAAACATACTATATTAGTCGTGTTACGTATCACGATTTTTAGTATAACTACTATATAAGTGTATTTTACATATACGTACATTATTGCACATTGTATTGTAGCTTCGTATTATACACTACATTACATGTACCACATTCAAATATTCAATATATATATATATATATAGAGAGAGAGAGACACACAGAGTGGTGTAATATCATATTATGTAGCCGAGAACGGTGTAATTGGGTAGGTATGGTGACAATTCGACGGGGCAAAGATGTAGAGTTTATAACAAAATATCATCTTTATAGACTCGGTCGCTGCCCAGAGACTATGTTATATTATATAAAATCCTACTTCCTGTCTATTATATGATGATTAACGAATAAAAAATTAACGGGGATAATGTATTATTGTACATTTGTACGCGTGAAACTTGCTGCTGCAATCGACGGACGATTATAGTTTTCTCTCTGGCATCTATTCAACGAACAACGATAGTTGTTTTTAATCAGTCTTTACATTGAAATTATAGAAAAGTAATCATTAATATATTATTCTGAGTGGAGTAATATAATTATATTTTTTTTTATAAATATCCGTAGTAAATTTTGTGCTTGAAAATGTAATGCAAGGTTCCTCATGAGTCGTTATAATAGCAGTTAAAAAATATTAAAGGTAAGCAGACATGACTTTTTTTATGAGCATTAAAATTTAAAAATTCAAATTTGGACGAAATTAGATCGATATTTAAACGGAGAATAAATTTACAATTTTCGATATTTTTTTGTAGTTTAAAAATATTATTCGAGGATACTTGAAACTTTTAGAGTATACCAAATGAAATGTTTTCGTTGAAAAATAACTCAACCGACTGTTTTACTAATATCAAAATAAACTACTTTAATAGCAATAATATTATATAATTATAGTTATATATAGGATAACAGGCAGCCGTCGTTCAGAATCGTTTTTCGTATGCAATGATTTTTTATCATTGAATTTAAATTTAAGTAAGTTAATGCATCCATTACAGTGGTTCGCATTACACCCACTTGCCCACCTGTTTATATGATAACATTGATTGTAAATAGAATTTATCATATTTAAAGAAGTAAATCTTAAAAAACATTAAATAAAAAAAATCGAAAAAGTAAAAAAATGCTGAAATATTTGGAAATAATAATTAGAGAAATAGAAAACATTTGGTGAATATTTTTAGCGCCTAAAGGTTATTGTATTTTATATATTTATTTATTTTATTTGAATAACAAAAGAAATGTCTGTCAAAAACTGGTGTTCCGTAAATATTCATGTTTTCCTCCCCCGCCCACAAATTATTGTAGTATTTTGCTGTACATTTGTTTGATTCGAGCCCCCATAGAACAAACTATACAGTTTCAATTTAATAGGTATCAGAGACCACCCTCAAAAAATAGAAACAGACATGAATAATAAAACAAAAACACCCATCGTTGTGAAACCAACATCGCTCTGCATCTGCTCAGAATCTAAAATAAATTTTATCGGTAACTATAATCAAACAAAAATTTGCGTACTATCGTTGGCCAGTTACACGGCTGTTTCGACTACTATCTATACTCCGATCTATATCTATAAAATCCGGTTGTTTGGTATAGGCATTAGGTATAGACGAATAGACGATAGCCGTTTTCAGTCATGGTAAAACAATAACCGTAGTGTATTTGGTAGTGCACATGGTAAATATATTATATAATTATCTAGTGTTGGTGGGTGGTTGGCGGACCGCCGACGGGGTGGGGTGCAAACTGCAGTACACGTTATGAAATATGAACGTTCCGGCGCAGTGCAGTGGTGTGCGGTGCATCAAATTGCAGCGTCCACCGGAATGCAAACGATTCGTAATGGGTAGTAATAATAATTGCGCATAATAATAGAAAAATAATAATAATATTATTATATCAGAAAAAACGTCGTCCGATTGCCGGCGATATGACTTCGATACCCGTCAGCTGTAAAGTCGAAAAACCTGCACGCGACCCACATCACACCGCCTCCGGAGCACCGCGATCAGCGTATAACGCACACGCATAGTATACATATTATAGGTACGACATAACGACGGGGTCTCGCCTAGGGGTGGGTGCAGTCGTCGCGTGGCTGGAACGATACACACACACTTATATATAAATTATTATTATACACGGATCCACATCAAAGGGGACTCATCTGCTGCGGACCGTGGACGGGTGGCGGGTGCGATCGCTGCTGCAGCGGCATTCGGCGGCGGGCGAGTATATTATAATATATACGCGGAAAGGGGAGGGGCGGAAGCGATGCTGGGCCTGCAATTACGGCGTCGGCGGATGCCGAGGTGCCCGCGCCGCCGCCGCGAGGTCATTCGGTCAAAGCTGGGAACGCCATCTGCTCGCCAAAGCAGCATGTGCGCGTCTCTGCCCGTCACCCCGGGGAGACCGCTGGCGAGCGGGCGCGCGCGGCGTTCCCGTCCGATCGATTTTCGTTCTCGAGCCGGCGTACGGCGCGGGTCGATGCTCGCGGCGCGACCGGCAGCGGCGGCAGAGGCGCGCGTGCACCATCGTCACGAGCACGGGGACCGCCGTCGCCAACGCCGCCACCGCCGCAAACTTTCGCAGTCCCGCCGACGGAGCCGCGCGCACGCACGCACACGGCGCCAGAACGCCGCCTACGTAGCAGATCCGCGCGCCGTACGGCCACGCTCACATCGCATCGTTTTTTGAACAGCCGCCGCTGCTGCCGTATAACTATAAGAATTAAAAATATATTTTCGCGGACCAAACGGCGAGTCGTCGGCAACAGTTTTCGGTGCTCCGTTCGGCTTCCTCGACCGTTCGTTTCGCCTCCGCAAGCCGACATACTTGCGACATATTGTTATAGGTATATATAATATACAGCCGATAGAGCGTTTAATTATATCGGTCGCCGACGTGGGGCCTCGAGGACTATCGGTCGGACTGCAGCGAGGAGAGTCCGCGGTCGCGCGTCTGGCGGCGTGCGTGCTCGCTTCGGTCTCGAACGCGAGCGAGCGAGGGCGCGCGCGCATCTCGCCGGCGACAGCGCACGCAGTAAACGCGCGCGCGCGCCCCCCTCTTCGCCACACACTTAGCAACCCACCCACGACCACCCCGGCACCCCTGCGGCCCAGAGTACGTGTGTCGGCGCCAAACATGGTATATAATACGAGGCACGCGTAACAAGTATAAATGGTAAACAATGGCCGGCGACCAGTCCGGGCGCAGGTAAACGCTTCCGCCGTGACCTGACGAATAGACGTGGACGACATCATCGCTGCCACGGCTGCCGCCGACGTCGCAAGTACGTATTCCTCATTGTATAATAGCGACCTCCATGTAATGTATTATTATTATGTATGTGGGTTGAAATGTTATGTATATTGGAACGTAAATAGACCGTATACGATGACACCCCCCCCTCCCCTCTCGTCACAATTTCATTGCTTATAATGACGCCGCATTACGATTTATGGTCTTAAGCTAATTATTAAAATTAATAATTTCTAGGTTATACTAGTATCATAATATTTAATATTAACTTTTCTTTCGTCGCAGTTATTAGTACCGAGAAACGTACACCCACCATGACATTTTATCGTCGTTCGAGATATATTATGGCATGAGCTAGGAATATGTCTTATAAAAATACATTCTTAAAACAATTTTATATTTTATTATAACATAAGCAGCGCGTGACTTGGATAGGAAACATAGATACTCTGGTATGAAGGAAAAAAAACTTATTCCCTAGTTAAAACTAAAAAAAAGCCATAGGGGGTTGCCCCCCAATACATCACCTTTATAGCTTTATTATACCCTCAAACATATAACTAGGTACTAACCAACAAATATTGTAGGTGTAGCTCATTATACTTAGGTACTTTAAACTTTGTATCATAAAGCGCGCATGGGTGGTAGCATTTTGCGGGCAATTCAGGAAACACTGGAAAATTTTTTAAATAGACTATCAATAATTTAACTGAGTTAGTTATTTAAAATATGAGATTTGTCTAAAATATCTAAAATCAGTTCCAAATTCTAATTATAGCAACAAACGTGCACAAGGACTGACAATGCCGAGACCGCAACGATTGACTAGCCTTTCAACGGAACCAACAAACCACATATTATACTGTAAACAAACATTTGTTATTAATCTTCATTTGACAAATTCCATAAACGAGAATAATTTTCATTCATAACGTCGCCTTCTCGTCCTCTAGAACAAACATTCTTAGTTATCTCGTCTTATCATTCGTGGTTTTTATATCACCGTGTACACATATTATTATATTAAACGTAATTATTATCGTGTGCCGCTGCACATACGATACGTTATGTAAAAAATAATAACGGTAATTTTGTAACGATCCGTAAATAAAGTACCGTATTACACATGGGTCCTATTTCGAAACAAATTAGGGGCGAATCAAATATTAAATATCTATAATAGCGTTATATCATACGTAGCCGAGACACTCGCCCCCCTCCCCCGAATCGAGCGCCGCTGCACGTAAGGGCTCGTCGTCACACGACGGTGAACCGGTCGCGTCGCGTGCCGTTACCGTCGATCGCGGTTCGCGACACGCAGCGATTTCGTTCGCGGGGGGGAGGGGGGGCGATGGCTACGCGGAAGCGGCGACGGAGGTCCCGGGCCCTCGAGCGAGTAGACGACCACAGAGTCTCCCAGCTGCCGCCGCCGCCGCCGTCCCGAGGGAGGTACGCCTGACCTCGACGTCGGGTCGTATAGTATATAAATCCGTCCGCGATATACGCACGCATTATATCGGTGTAGACTATCAGCGACACCGAACAGTGAACGCACAAGTACATGACGTATAATATTATATCGCGTCTCGTATCGGATATTTTATGTTTATCTGCTCGCCGGATTGCGCAGCCGGTCGGTCGTACCTGTACGATATTGTATTTTTCGAGCAAACGTTCGACGCCTCTTCTCCGCGCGCGAAGCGTTCGTCGCGATTTTTTTCCGTGTTTTCCGACGGATACTGTCGCCGCGGCGTGGATATGGGGCGCGCGGGCATTCGTATTTATTTTCTGTGGCGTGTATGACTCTCAATAATGGATTTGGCGCCGTCGACTTTGACAATATTATGTACACAAGACCTGCGTCGGCCGTCTAGAGATGTGTATATAATAATATATGTATTTAGCTATTATACGACTCGACCGATTTGTAGACGTTCTAAGTTGTGATTTCGCATACGGTTTAATAAGTGACGGGTTCGCTCGGTGGAAATGAATTTATGATAATGTGTTTGAAATTAAATGGCTGTTTTTTCGACATGATGTTGTGCGCGGATCAAATGGAAACGTGTATACGAGCACTTATACAGTTTTGCTCTAAATAAATATGCGAATTCAAAGTCTCCGACACGACTGATATATAGTACCTATATAAATACACGCGACAGACTCGTATAAAAAATAACAATTTTAGAATCTTGACGTTGGATCAATTTAATTTATTAATGGAATTGTGTGCTCATATTATCCGTGTATATAAGTTGCTGATCTTGAAACTGATTGCTGACGTTCGCGTTATTCGCGTGAAATCTGAAATTGCCTAATATGATAATATATAGTGTGTTCCAAAGTCCCATACCTATATCCGGTAGCTCGCACAGAGTTTCGGAGGGGGTTGTGTTGACGATAATTATCATTTATTCCGAAATTATACTATACTAATACCAGAGGTGAGGGGAATTTCGTAGAAATACATTTACACGAAGGAAGACATTTCGGGGGTGCGGGAGTTGTGACCACTTAAACACCCTCTCCCAACACCGATGGCTCACAAATCCGCAATATGTCTAAATGAAATTTTTTTAACAGTTATCTATAAGTATGCCAGCAAATTGGAATTTTCTTATCAATTACTTTTGAAAAAACAGCATTTAAATTAATTTATTTGTCACGGTCTTATAGAGATATACTCAGGCTTATAATGCCTTTTTGGGATGCACTGTACATACATGACGTATAGTTCATCTCTATATAAAACACCACTTGCAGCTGCAGTGATAAATTACAACCGCATTGTTCGATTTTTCATTCTGTAAAGTCTGGTAGGTATGTTGCTCGCGCATTTTAAATTTCCTCGTTTCGATTGATAGATTTTCTGTTATATTTCACCTATTTTTACGTGGGAGGGTAAAAATATGTAAAGAGTGTAACCACAATATTATGATTACATTATTTTTTATTGGTGGATTTGAAAATGGAAAATCCCATATACAAATGTATAGTGTTGTATACTTTACACTTTTATATATAAATTAATGTTATAATAATATATAATATTTTTATAATAACAATAATTATATATGTACCTGTTTATATAGAGAACAATAAAGTTATTACAAAAAAAAAAATCATATTTTTATTGAAATAATATATTAATTAGGTGGTTTCAATTACTAAAAAGTAAAAAATAGTTAATCTAATAATAAAGTCTTATTTCATTACTTAGACGGACTAACGGTGTTGTACCAAAAATAAATTAAGACAATGTGGCGACAACCCCTATAGAGTTAAATTACTAATTATATAACTACAAAATGTACTGAAAAATAATGTTGGTTGTGCTTATAGATGGTTCTAGAAATCCGTAATCATTACAGGAGCATTAGATAAGTGGAAATGTCTGATTTCTTTATGCTTGGATAATATTAAATAATGTTATGATACTAATGACCGACTCAGCAAGAACCAGAGGCGGTTCCAGAGACTTGGTTGGGGGGGGCCTAATAGTTATAATTTTCACAAAACTTATAGTAACAAATACAAAACAACAATTTTTACAACACAAATTAAAGTCTTTTTTACTTAATTAGTATTCTCGTAGTCCATACAGATAACAGATACATGTGCTACAATAGTCATACACCGACGTACCTCCAATAATTACATACTTTTACGTGTCTATAATAGTCGATTCTATAATATGTTTTTTTATTAGCTATATATAATTTTTTAGAAATACGGATTTTGGGCCTTGGGGGGGATCTGTGGCCCCTAGCCCTAGCCCCCCCCCCGGAACCGCCCCTGGCAAGAACTCGATAGGTAATAATAATATTGTTTGCACTTTGCACACATAACTCATATGATGCCTCCAAATGTAAAATAATAAAATACAACCAAAAAACATCTGATTTAAAAATGTGAAATTTGTAATATTAGCGGAGAGGCACATTTATACTTTCCAGAGAAATACCGGAGAGGGGGTGAAGTTTCTCCCCTGTACCCCTTCTATATTATGTGTACTGTGCAGCGTGTATACACTACACAGTTATGTATCATGTATGTAAACATATTACGTTATTAAGATGCAATTACTTTTACGCGCGACCTTTGCGAGTCAGACCACCACGCTCTATTTGTCTTTTCCATTCGGGACTATAAATTAACTGTACAATCAAACGCACACAAGCACTTATATCTACAGTATACAGGATGCAACAGAAATGATAAATCGACATTGTGTGATCGAGGGACTGTGTAATGAATTTTATTCCAATAACATCTCAACTCAATTATTAAAAAAAAAAAAAAAAATGTATTCAATACCGATTATAAGAACGAAAGTAAGTTATTACAGAGTTAGTCGATTACATCTGCCAGTTATTTCTGTTACTCCCTGTACACTTATAAATTGGGGGGCACCTGTATAAAAACCACACCGCGGTCTAATTCAAAGTCTCCAGAGACGAATTTCGGGATACCTTGAGTATTACTGGCGATGGCATTACGTATACAGCGCATCTACACATGCAACGATATCCCCAAGGTGGGTGTAAAACGTGTTTTTCTTACACGCGACTAGGAGTGCACGGACCGTACATTTATATAATATATATATAACATGTATGTGTGTGTGTGTGTGTACACCTAGTTAGTTTTCACTATCCGCCTACATATACTATTTACGGTATCAGCCATGTCCACGCACGCGTATATATACGTAC
This sequence comes from Sitobion miscanthi, assembly GCA_008086715.1. Lineage (NCBI taxonomy): Eukaryota > Metazoa > Arthropoda > Insecta > Hemiptera > Aphididae > Sitobion > Sitobion miscanthi. The sequence continues at coordinate 3,085,092 of CM017802.1, read as the reverse complement.
ATAATATGTGAATCGCACATTATACATATTCGTAGTATATCGAGTGTTTATATACATTTATTTTTCCCGTGCAAGTTGTTCTTAAATTTCACAAAATATTCGTTTGTGTATCGACATTTTTGAACAAAGTGGCGTCAACACACACACACACACATATACTAGCGTAGTAGATATCAAAGAGGGTTATCCAGTTACAAAAAAAAAAAAAAAAAAAGAAACACGAATCTAGAGTGTTTTGCGAGTGATAAATTGTGCTGCAAAAATAAAACATCGTGTGCGTCATATTATTCGAATCGTTCCGACGAAGTACGTTTTATGTATTTTTGCGTGCGTGTGTGTATGGATAAAATTAAAATAATACGTATGTCCTTCATCATAATACTTTGTTTTGCCGCACAAAATAAACGGCCACGGCGTATATATACATAGTGTACACAATACACAGTACCACAGTAGTATACATTAGGTACACGCACTATTCCTACCATGTAATGTATATATTATATCGTATATAGTATATATATATACAGGGTACTTAGACCAAGCAGGTTCACTCCCGTTACGTCCTTTGTTTATGTATTTATTCAAATTCCGTTTTTAGAACATGCACTCCAAGTATAGGCTAAACGCAATGTTTTAAAATACCCAGGTTCTTTGAGGCGTTTAAGGAGTTTCTTTTTTTTTTTTGGTGATAAAATCACACCTTTCTTTTTCCTCAAATGAGAACCTCCCTTTTTTACATTAAATTGTTAATCACACGATTTTATTAGCGCTGTGGTTATTAGCATTTTTTAATTTATGAAAACTGTTTGACTAAATATCACATTTGTTTTATGTTATATGCCTATAGGTACTGTAGGCACACCTTCCAATGTCACAGACATAATATTAGCCTTGGTCAATACAGTCATAACACAAAAAAACTACTCGTTTGAATTACAATTTAAAAATCATCAGAACTGTCTGTTTAACAATTTGCAATAAAAAATAGAAGTTCTCATTTGAATAAAAAAGTTTGTATCACGCCTCGTGGATATACTCATCGAATTTCGTAAAAGAATTTAAGGATTTGTAAACATGATCTCCAGGTATGTACCTATAGATGGAATTAAACGAATGCATTGTTACAAGACGAAATGATAATATTTTTTTATATTATGTTTGCAAGTATGATTTGCAGTATGTCTATGTGTGGTGTATGATAATAATTAATAATAAATTTAATAAAATTCCAGATGTGTGAACCAGACATCATATTATTATAAGCCCGTGAGGTTTGATGAATGTGGAGGGGTACAACTCACGTGGACGTCATATTATATTATATAAAGATACTTGCAGGTTATATAGACCAGTGCCGCAATAACCGCAGGGGCAACCGGGGCAATGCCCCTGTAGGGGGCCGCTAATCGTTGGCTCAGGGCGCCCCGTATTTATTTGAAAATTTTAAATAATTGCATTGTAATCTAATGTTTCGATCGAATTCAATATGACGAATAAAAATATTTATTTTTATAATTTATTATGCCGTCTAATTTGATGTCGAAGAACGAAGCCCCCCCTACTTGTCCATAATAATATCTATATTTATAATTTATCTAAAATAATGGTCACTGCAGGTCACTACTGGCTAGTGGGCTTTCACGTTATATTTTTAGGCTTTAAAAACAAAAAAAATCATATGCTTGGACCTCACACATTGATTTTGTCCGGGGCCCAGAGAATCATAATTGCGGCACTGATATAGACTAGGTATCGTTTTGAGCCTTTTATCGTGCCATATTATTCGATCACATATTATTGTATATGATATAGCTAGTGATCGCAATGGCATAATATTATTATGTTAAACGTCAAACGTGAGTAGATATTATAGCAGTACGCCAGTGTGAACGAATTACAAATATGATATTATAATAATTGCGCAACATTGACCCACTAATTATTGTAACCAACTATAATTATCTTACACGATTTCCGGCTAAAACTCCGTTCATTTACGGCCGTTTATTCCGCGAATGTGTCTATATACCTAATGTAGAATCATTTAGAATACTTGGTACATTATTTCGAACGCCCTGTATATATTGGCATTATAGATTTAAATTGTTTAGTTGAAAACGGTAAACAGATGTTGTGAACTAAAAGTCAATTATACAACCAAATAATAAATTATTTATAAACTCATGAAATTCTGTTCAGAATTACCAACTGGACGGACAACAATATTTTCGTTTAATTTGTTTATAATATTATACTGATAATGGTAGGCTTATCAGTGGCACAGTGCACATCAATATCCTATTGGCTATTAGACGGATTGTGTATTTATTTTTTTTCATTTAAATGTATAGCTAAATAATTGTATCAAAACGAGTACTTAATGTTTTTACAATGTTGTCGAATTATATGACTCAACGAGTAACCGTAAATATTACTTATTAATTATTACGATAAACAATAAATGTATGAATAATTACTGTAAGCTATATTTTCTAAAAGGTACAAATCGTATGTGCGGGGGACGGAGTGGCTTAGGCGTCGTTTGCGACGCGCACCGACGCCGGTTCGATCCCGGCCGCGGGCGGCATTTTTCTTCGGACAGTCACGGTGTCCGGAGAGAGAGGCCGCCATCCCCCACCCGGGCATGGCAGATACCTACGGGTGCGCACTAGAAAATTCTGCCAAACACAAAAAAACATGTTCCTCCAACCGTTCCCCACCGTACCAAACACCCCAAAGTACCATCTCACAACTAATGGCCTCAGTTGCCGGGCTTAAGACCAATGAAAAATTACAAAATCGTATGTACCTATATATATTTAATAAAATATGTTGTTATGAATAAAATGTAAATAGTACTTACAAATAGGTTATAGCCTAATTCTGTTTTGCAGTTTAGCAAAGAAACATGACGGCTTTTTAAAAAAAGATGTTCGACTTTTATGTAGAAATGTCGGTAAAAATTAATTATAATTGACGAATCGTTAGACGTGTGTATTTGACAGTGATCGATTATAAACATATTATTAGGTATTGTGTATGAATATATTATTGTACGGGGTGAACATTGAACTTCATTGATAATAAGCAATAAAAAGATTTATAGTTAATGTTTATGTGTACGACTCAGTACGAGTCTATATAATATGCATGTTTTATATCCATATGTGTACCTTTACGAGTTCATGTGAATATATGTATAAATATGGTCAGACGAACAAATTTTTTTTTAAATTTAAAACAGTAGCATAACGCAATAGTTCAAAACTGTATTATAAAATACCATTATAGCTATTGTGTGCATGTATAAATAAACATGATTTATATAGTTTTGACTAGTGTTAATTAAATAATTAGTGCAAATATATTTGAATAATATTGTGACGGGGTAAATACTAAAAGAATAAATAGGTGCATAATAAATTATAATGTAATATTAAAATCGTGTACAATGTACAATGTACATAATATAATATATTAATTACCAAATGTGGAGATGATTTGAATGTATAGATGTTACAATAATGTAAGTTAATACGTAAAGTAGGTCCAGTGGCGTATATATAGAAATCATTTTTGGGGTGGGCTATCAAATGATACTTTAATTTTACAGTGAAATCTAAACAAATTTGTTAATAATAAAGTCGTAAAAATTACCTCCCACGAAATATAAATAATTGCAGTGTTATTACTTTTTTTCGTCTAGATAATGTTATTAGTTATGACTTTTATTATAAAATTGATAATTGTAGTATATTACATATTAATACTTAAGTTAAAAAATCATTTAAGATGTTAGGATTCATAAACAGGAATACGATTAATTTTAAAAATATTAACTCATTTATAATATAATATTATTTAATTTCAGTATAATATTGATTGTCAAATGATATCAATATTAAAATAATATAAAAATGATCATTCAAACTTTGTTATATATTTTTATTATTATTAACTATTATTTTTGATAGCTGTACCCAACAGTACGGTTAGGTATAGCTTTTGGGGATTTATTTTCTTGGCTGCATGTTACTTGCGTTCCAAAAAAAGGTATATTTTTTAGGTTGTAAATTTGACCGGTAACTTTAAACTTGTCGGCTGTATAATTATTATTGATGTTATCTAATAAAATCACTAAAATCGATAATACCGTCTCATTAAAATCGATAGTTCATAAACCTTAATAATTAGGTAGGTATATTATGATAGTATATTATATTAATAACTTATGCGGGTATTATTTTATGTGAAGAAGCCAAAAGGTATGGGAACATTTATGCATAGGTAATACAACTTATTGGTTATTAGATTCGATAAGATATAGCAATTATGTCGATAATCTTTTGTATTTTACTTCACATATTACATTTATTCAGTACAATTCGTCTTATTAGATCAATTGTTGTTTCTGCGCAAATACCACTCATCAAATTCAAATTCAAAAAAAAAAATAAGTTAATTTATTAGTTAAATAGTTAATTTTTTTAAGCTATGGAAAAAATGTGTAGTTCTAAATTGGTCGCGTTTAATGGTTTTTATATTATAATTGATGTTTATAAGTTTGGAATGTTTGGATATCATGACAAAATGTAAAACATGAATTTATTTTATTTAAAACGCAATAAGGTTATAAAAAAAGGTATACCGGGACGCAAATAGACTATGACCTTTTTTTGCGGGACGCAATTCACCTACTGATAATAATTTCGGACGCAAGTAGTATGCTCCCATTTTCCTAGACTCATAATAGCCAATAGGTATTATATTAAATATTATATATATCTATTACCTACACCTATGTTATTGGTTATTACTTAGGCATTATTTATTACTTATTTATTTTACCTACCTAATAGTCATCTTAGTGCTTGTCTATAAAGAACATTTTGATAGTTAATTTTTTTTTAAATGCAACATACTTAAATTTATCAAAATTAAAATGCGTTAAGTACTGCATGTTTCATTGACAGAGTTTTTACTTATTTTTGTATTAGGTAGGTACCTATCGTGTTAAGGTTATCAACTTGTTTAATCTTCTAGCTCCGTTAATCAGCTGCTGTCAACTTTAAACTATAAGACGACAGCATTATGTTATAGTGTTTAATAAAAATGCATATTGTATTGCACCTTTAGTAATTATTGCAATTCACTGTAAAACGTCGTGTTAGTCGAATTTTTACGATGTTACGTCGTACTTGCATAGATATTGTGGAACTTGTACACTCCTATATGTGTCTAATTATAACGGTATACCTACAGACATTTTTTTATTTATAACGCAAAGTTCAGGCTTATAGGCTCTAAAACGAATCGTGCATTTTGTAATCCCGTATCAAATATTCAAATGACGTCAATTGTGTTAAATATTATCATCGTTAGTTATAGGTAGAAATTGTTTGGACTGCACATTTTAACCGATTTCTGACACCGTCTGACAATTATTTGAATATTTAATCATAAAATCATTCAGTGGGTAATCCATGTTTGGTATTTTGATATTCCAGTGACTAATCCGATAGTACATTTTTGAAATGTCAAGTATTTGTTTCCGAGCCCAATCCCGTAGTTTTTCTATAGTTAAGTTTTTTAATCACCCTCGCGTATTATACACATAAGTGCGTTATTGCAGTGTATTACATTTCTACGTGACGTTACTATATGTACCTAATTATTTTTTTCAATTTGTTTTGTTTGGTGCGTATATTGTATAGGTACACTTAGTTGTGTCTTATACGCCCGGGGTGTTGTAATAATAAAAAAAAAAATGTTTGACTTTTATAAAAAACATATCGTTAACAACCAAACTAAATTAACAAACGCAACCAATATTGCGTTAAACATGCGCATTTGATATAATATATTTTATATGCTTAAACTAATGCGTCTGCAGCTACCACAATCACAGACCTTTTATATAAAAGTGAATAACAAAAACGTCAATCACATATAATTGATAATTTATATAGAATGCGTCATGAATATTTTGTGACTTGCGCTTTGTGTATTATTATTATAAAAGATAATGTTATAATTTATGATAAATTACATCGACTGTCCGGTTACGCTTTATGAGTATCTTTTTTTTTATGAATGTAAGGTTAACAATTGTTGCGCTTGGTGTTATCACAAGTCAAAGGTAACATTTCGAGGCAAATCTTAACACACGAACAGTTTAAACATAATATTATTCTACTTTCAGACTTCAGTTTACGATTAATATAATAAGTCTATAATCGTCCGACGCTGAAACAAGCGTATAAAACTACTGTGCTAGGTGAAAAATATGATCATATACGGCTATATATCGCATGACGTGTTATTATTATAATTATTATCATCATCATAATTCATAATTTATAGTATAATATTGCATTATCGATAACCTATTATAAATATAGACGATCCCTTTGTGCTACATCGACCGGATAGGTACACAGAATTTAATGACACAGGGATCCTACACGGATATCAAGATACCTGTAGATTGTAGATAAATATGAACACTCGCAGCATCATTATATTTTATTTTTTTTTTATAACACTTTATGCAAGACCAGTCTTCGATGATAATTCGTACATAGTTTTAAAATAATAGTACGCATTTTATACGCCAATGGTATTGATTAAAAACAATCAACAAGTGATCAATTTGAGTCTTGTCTTCTGTACCCTACTAGCTAAACTATATACTAAATACGCTAAACTTTTTCATGAACTTTTCTTGTGACGCATTTACAGGAATCATATAATATTATATATTATTGTTTACTCATACATTTTATAGTAGAAGGGCAGAAGAAGTGTTTCGAAAGTTATATAAGGTTTTTTTATTTTTTTTATTTTATAAGCATCAGCTACACAACTACAAAGGTTATTAGCTTACATAAATATTTACATTTGTACACTATATAACACTGTACATTTTAATTTTTGAAGGTAAAAATGTATGTTACGGGGTTTGAAAATTGATAAATTGTCCAGAATGTTAAATTATTTTCTGGCTTCGTTGAAGTTTGGGCAGTAGACGATGGTGTGCCTGATGGAGTTGTTTGTGTTGCATGTTGGGCATAAGGATGGAGCAATCTTTGTCATAAGGTGTTCCGTGTCCATGTGTGAATTTAATGTGGCCAATATTCTCAGTCGATTGAGAATTATCTCTTTTTTTTCTATTTCGGCCAGAGTTAAGGTGTTTGATTGCTCTAAATTTATTTTCAATGGTTGTGTGTCATTCTGTTTTCCACAGATACATGCAGCATACTTTGTTCATATTTCTTCGTATGTCTACAAGTGAAGAAAACGAAAGTATATCACTGTTAGGATTGTTAATTGCGTTTCTAGTTGCAGCTTTATGTGCCTCCTCATTTCTCTTTGTGTTTCAATATCCTGGTTTCCATATAAATATTAAATATTTATTCGATTTTGAAAGAAGGTTCCTAATTTTTCTTAATTTTTATCTCTTTGGGGTTTTAACTAAGAACATCATGGGATTGTAATATTATTACTTAGCTATAGAACATTTATCGATAGAAAATAAGGATTTGGAAGGTATTAGTTTACAACAAAATATAATGCATAACTAACGTATTCGCAAAGTGTATAGACGAATTTTAAGAAATAATTAATAGATATTAAGTATAAAGTATAAATATCTCTTTACGAGTTTAACTAAAAATACTATGGGTTTATAATATTATTACGTGGCCAATGACAATTTATCGATAGAAATTCATAATTTGGAACGTATATAAGTAAAGACCGGATTCATATGTTTTACATTTTCGTTACTGGGTCTATATGCAGTCTTATGAAAATAAAAAATGTGAACAATTCGTTCGATTCCGAATGCGCAGAAAAAAGTTTTTTTTTGCATATTTGAGAATATTTCATGAGTTAGAGAATATTTAACTCATTTAGCATATTTTGGAATATTTCGTAAATTGTGAGAAAAAATTTGTATTTATTTTGAATTTTAATATTACGGTACCCAAAAAATTTTTTTGAACATTTACATTTATTTATTTTTTTTATCATTTCCTACTCTTACTAAAGTGCAACAGTATTCTATTAGAATACGCAATTTTTAATATCTAATTAATACCTCATTATTAAAATAATATTGAAAAAAAAAAAATTAAAAATGCAAAATAATGATGTTTATTGATTATTTTTGCATATTTTTGCATATTTTTACATATTTTTGCATATTTTTTAAATTTTTAAGAGAATATAATGAGAATATTTGAAGGTTTTTTTGGGGAATATTAGCATCATATTTTAGGTATTTTAAGAGAATATAAATCCGGTCTTTATATATTAGTGTAAAACAAAGTTTATTGTGTGGCAAGGCCGGGAAGTGAGCTATTTACTTTGCAGGCGACGCGTGCGGCGCGAACCGCAGGCGAGGCCGCGTTTCGCACAAGACTGAAATTACCTTCCCGCACGAGCCGCACATACTATTTTTTGTCACGCCTCTGCATTCATCGATCATGGCCAAAGTGATGCAGGGATCTATGCAACAACTGGACCATAATTCTACGAGAACAACATTTCACGAGAGAAACGATTTGGTTTTGTTTGTTTTAAGCGTCACGCATGGAGGTTATAAATTATAATATGAATGTAACCAAAAGTGTACGTTTTGTAAGGACCGTGGTATAGATTTCAATGTCTGGTTGTGCATGGGATACGCGCGTGGTATGCACGCCCAGCACTTTTGGGTATTTCCATTTTACCGCCCGGCACTGTTCGGGATTTCCACTTTACACTCGGCACTTCTTGGGATTTCCACTTTACCGCCCGGCACTATTAGGGATTCCCACTTTACCACCCACTGGACGGACCAAGGACGCTTTCCAACGCTTCAACCGCTATCGAAAACCAAACTTTCGGCGCAGGCGTGACAAAACATATAATGCATAGCTAGCGTATACGTAGCGTAAATGTGTAATCGGTCAGTTCGCATTGAAGTAAAAAAAAAAATTAATCATTTAAAGCCTAAATGTTGACAAAGTTTCTAATTTTTAATATAAAAAAAAAGAATATATCCGCGAAACCGATGACATGGTGGCATGGTGCGGTACACCGATTACAGTAATTGAGATAATTTACATATTAGTATATTAATATACTTCTGTTCGGCAAATAAACTGGTTGATAACAATATACGATTGCAGATGACACTAAATGTGATTGAAGTAAGCGGTTTCTATTTAATTTAGATAATATAGAATAAAAATAAAATTATAGTGTCATAAAAATATAGTATTGAAAAAAAGTAGGACATTAAATTCGAATTCAATATGAAAATCGATTTTGAACGAAAAAATTTAATTTTCGACGTTAGATTTTTCGTTAAATTTTTAATGCTCATAAAAGCATATGTATGGAATCACGCTCAACTTTATTTTTTAATTCCACTAATAACAACGTATGGCGAATTTCGTATTACATTTTCTAAACCTAAATATGAATGTTATGTGACTTTGTATTTTTGATAGTTTTTAATCGGTATACATGAATAATTTATAAAAACCTTGTATTGGTTTTATTTTCAAGGTTTTTCTACGAGTAAAATTTTTTTTATTGACATTTATAGAAAACATATTAAAAAAGTGGGTAAGTATAGCGCCATAGCGGGGTGGAGTTGTATGTCAGCGGTGGTAGAAGTTTGTCCATCGTCCCTTCGGTCCTCGGACAGGATAATGTATTATTGCAGTATTCGATTTGAATGCTATGATTGCATTCGATAAAAAATGATTCTGAGCGGACGAAAGAAAATTTATGAATAATAAATATTATGTACTAATAAGTAACCATTAATATTAAATAAAATATACAATATACCTGTGGGAATTAGGTAAATTTTAAATTTTATTCGTTTCTAAGGTGATAAACAAAGCGCTAGAAAATAAAATCCTGTTTTTAGCTGTTTTTCGTAATTTTTGGTGGTTTTTCCCGTGGCGTTAAATAATTATCGAAAAATGACCTGTTTAAAGTACCATTTTGATCCAATTCTCTAAAAGATAAGATACTATATATTGAAATCTTAGCACTCCTTTTGGTAGGAATTTTGTTTACAGGATAAAAAAAAAATAAACATCATTGTAAAACTTCTAGCTTCCTCGCTCAGAATCTAAAAATGTAAAATGTTAAACGTTTATAAAAACTCGAAGAGATTTAAAATATTTTGAAAATTAAACCATGAATAAAAAACGCAAATTAAAACATATCTTGTCAAAAATGTTGAGTAAAATTTCCCGTTTTTACTTATTTTTTGTTTTGTTTTTTTCCGGTTATTTAAAAAAATACTTGGGCATTTTTACTGCTGAAAGTACTAACTAGATCAATTTTCTACCAGAAACATCCCTCAAAGTTTAAAACTGAAACATTTTTACTACCTCAAATGTTGATGAAACACAAAAATAAATACACAAATCATTGTAAAATCAATACATTTATCACACCGTTCATAATATAAAATGAGAATTACATAATTTATGTTTTATACTGCGATATCCATAAAACTCCATAATATATCATTTTTTTTTTTTACCAAATTAAACCATTATTTAATGCATTTTTCACGCGACTTTTTTGTAGGCCCGTGTCGTTTATTGAGTCAAATCCGTACTTGGGATAGGTACGACATTCGTGTATACTATTATACTATGCCATACTGTAATAATATTATTGTCTTTGTTTTTTTTTTGATTAGACATAAAACGGTATTTATACAATAAGTCAGTGGGTAGATGTATTTCCGTAATTTTTCTTTTCGGACAGGCTTAGCAGGGACATTGGGCTCTCACCAAAACAGATGTTTAGGCCCAGCTCCGGCGGCGAGGTGGGAGTGACGGAACAATGCAGTATGTATAAGTGTATAATATGTTATGTGAATCATTTTTCGCCAACGGCCGTCGTCCAATTTTATAACCACATCGCGGGCCAACTCTTGTGCGCGTACGCGAGAGAGAGAGAGAGTGACAGTTAAATAGTGATCAAGAGAGATCGAAGTGAGGGATGTTTCGGGACCATGTAAGTCTATAAGGTCCATCGCCCACTCGTTCGAAAAGAAACGCTTAGCTGGCACACTCTGCTGGTCATGCGGGAGTTCGTATATAAGTCATACACGCGCACTTAAGAGGGGACTGCATGTCCAAGAGACTAATGTTTTTAGTCATGTTGGGGACTCAACAATTTTGGCGTTCGTTGGTCACTAAAAAATTTTCAAATTTCCTTTGAAGGTATGATATTTGTAATTAATGTTATGACTTCTATGGTTCATATAATCTAATTTAGATTCTGATTGGTTACAATAATTTCTCTATGTATAATTTGTTGTTAATTTTACTTGGTGTTTGGATTAACTCACGTACTCTATACTATAGTCGTCCGAAATTTGAAAATAATCGTACGGGACGCGCTGAAAACTAAGATTCTTGATATTTAAGTCGTTATCTTGGTCATATTTTGGTCAACATTTTTAGAGTGTTACATTGGCTCAGTCAAAAATTTCAAGTTTTTGGAAAGATTGATGTATTTATGGACAATGAATGCTAATATTCTATACTAGGAATACACGTACAATGTGGCAAATATAATTTAATATACTTCTTCAAAAGCGTCATATATTTTCAATAAGCAAGCACTTTGACGATGTCGATAATGAATACAGTGAATAGTGATAGTTGGTTAACGCAGCAACTGAAGACAATTTCAATTTTCAAAGTAACTATATAGATACCACATAAGTCATTAATCATTAGTCATTACAAAAGCTCAAAGAGTGATTTGTAAAGGCATCTATTTGTGAGAATTTTAGTTTATTAATACCATTTAATACGAATTAGTAATTAAATCATCTTATGATCCTATTAGTTACCTATTAATAATTTTAAAACCTTGTATTTTCTGAATTTAAACACCAGGTACGTTTTTTGCTAAGACTTAATGTTGTAAATTTAAAACGTGATTTTCTGATACAAATGATATTTTAAAGTTTAGTTGAATACATCTTAAGCCAAGATCTACATATTTTATATTGTAATTTTACAAGTTATATATTTATCAGTTTATAACTAAGATTAGATAACTAAGGTATTCCAATTTATTTTTGTGAAATAATCTCAAAGTTGAAGCTTGTTAAAAATTATATACGACGTAAAATACGACATCACAGGTATGACTAACAAATATTATTATTTTGAATATTGAAAGACTCCATGCATCTATATTAAAATATACGATTCATAACTAATACATCATCATTGATAGCAATATAGCATTATAAACTATTTTTCCACATAACTCAAAATTAAAAACAAAAACAATTTATTCATCTGTAACACTGTATATAAAAATAAATTACAAAATAGAGCAAATCTATACCAGATAATTTTGGAAACTGAACGATGCAATATTATGTCTATATGTAATACACAATAATATGTAGTAGAAAAATGCCTTGATGTTAACTATGGGGGTGGTTTCTGAAAGAAAATTGGATCTAGTTAAGGGTCAAAATTGAAAATTCTCATTAATTTACAAAATAATCAGGAAAAACAAAAACAAAAAAATAAGAAATAAAACGGGTAGTTTTTCACAATATCAGTTTTTTTATAAGTGTTATAAGTTATATATTTGACTAAATTCTGCAAAATCACGAACATTTTCTATAAATTATTTTCCAGTTAAAAATTCATAAGAATTTTAATATATTATCTATCTAAGAACACAACCATTATTATAGTGACCTAATCAATTATGAGGTACACGCTTCAGCAGAGTGGTTACGAGCTACTTTCTTTTTTTTTAAGTTTATTGCTTACAAGTTGTCATCTGTATTTTACATTTTAGATTCTGAGCGGAGCGATTACAATGAAGTGCTTTTTTTATTTTTTTAAATATTTTTTTGTGTCCGTCATCTCCACTCTGTCATTACAGTAAAAGTGCTTAGATTTTCTTTGACAGTATCTTTTTTGATAGGAAAGTGAATCTAGTTGGTACTTTGGGGGGTGAAAAGTAAAAACTTTCCAGTAATTTTTAAAAGCGCCGTGAAAAACAAAAGAAAAATTAAGGAAAAACGGGAATATTTACTTTTAATTTTTAGTTTTTGGTGTATCTCTAAAACAAATGACCGTAGTAGATACATGACATTTTGACTGAATGTTTATATTTTCATTTTCTATAAACGATAAATTTTCTAAATATTTTGACTCATTTACGGACATTTAAATTTTAAAATTTTATTGCCCAGCCTTGTTAATATGGCTGTTGAAAATAATTATAATTAATATAAATATATTACATTCTACCCGTACATATACATGCATAATCATGTACAAATTTCGAACGGACAAGTAGCTACACAATAGGTGATAAATTGTGTAATCATAGTGTTTAAAAAAAAAAAAAATGTCCCTAAATTTCAACTTCTTACACGAGCCCCCCCCGCAATCGGCTGGGTCATGGCACCGGCAATAACAATATCTAACCACGGTGCAATTACCGACGATAATGTGGCGAACACAATATAATATACAAAATATGTTATAAGTACAATATTATAATATATCATAATGATGTACAACAGCGTTCCGTAGCTATTGCGTTTGAGCGTTTACCTACCTACGTCACGCCGCAGCCACTGCGAACGAAACAGACTCGACCGAACGCAATTATTGTAATAATATTACAATATTTTGTTGTACGTTATTGTGTGTCGTACGGTGCAGTTTTACGTTTCAGTGCGACTCGTGTCCGCGGCGCAGCGCAGCGCAGTGCAATAATGCCCACATTCGGTACATTTGGCAATCATTTATATTTTTCTATAGCGTACCGGGTTCCGCGAATCATAGACCTATAAAAGATTGCGTTTATATTTATAGGTCTATGCCGCGAACACTATCCCCGTATCGTAATATTATCGTCATCGACATTAGTTATAACGTCAAAATTTATATTATTTTCATCGTCGCGCGGCCGGCGGTGTGCGTGTGCTGCTGCTGCTGTTACAGTCCGACCCTGTGAGTTGCCGCTATAATAATAATAATATTATAATTTTTCTATCGTATAATACATTATAATAATAACGTTATGATATTATAAGCGCTTGTGAAACGGAATGACTGCGTATTACAATAGAGGTACCTACACGCGTTGTCTATAATATTGGACTGCAGCTATTATATTGTTATCATAATAATAATAATAATTCACCTAATAAAATATTATATTATAATAGCGCCGAGCGCGTGGTTCGGTTCTAATGTTTTTTTTTTTCGCCTGCATCGTTCGCGGTAACATATTATTATTATTATTATTATCTATACTACACGTGCACAATGTCGATAGCCATAGTATTTCGTATAGGTAGGTGGGTACAGCGTAATATTATTATATTATCGTAGGTATATATACATATTTGTATAGCTTCGACATATGCGCACGATCGCCCGCGAACGCGTTCTACCGTTCAGGTGTGTGCGCACATTTTATTTTATTCTCACAGACATCCTCTAGCGGTACGTTATAACATAGGTAGGTATACGATAATATTGTATAGTAAGTACAATCGTCGTGCGTATGAAATAATATTGTATTTCCATAAAAAAAAAAAAACCCGCAACGGTATTGATGTATATAATGTTGTTTGGTGAGTAAAGTTCCGTAGTGCCGGAAGTATACCGAAGCTGTGGAATGGGGGGGGGGGTTGATACGACACCCCTCGCTCCGTTTACCGTACCGTAGGTATTTGTTTTTGCTATATTTTTTGTCTCTGTGCGAAAATATAATTCAATCCCTGAAATACTCATGTGCGTTGTAGTTTTGTACCAATAACATTATCTATGACGATTATTAGTTGTTACGTTTGGTAATGTACGGACGGTGATTCATAAAGCATGCTCACTCCCATTTTTTCCTTTAATAGTGAATTCATCGAACTATGAGGTTCGGAACAATTAATCATACTTAAGGCTATATTTTAAATCATTTAGATTTTGTACACCATTTAAAGTAAAAGAGGTTGGTCCTCAATTGAAAATAAAATGTTTGAATCATCACAGAAGACTCCTTTAATTACATAAAAATCAAAACTATTGAATACAAGGCAGAGTAGGTATACTTCAAAATTCCACAGATCAGAATTTGAATAAATTAAAGAAAATAAATGGGGGTGAGCATACTTTGGTGAATTACACAGAGTTATCTAGTTTCAGTGGGAATAAGAAATTCGCGTTGAAAAATATTGCAAATATACTTTTCGTTGCAATTGAAGTTTGATAGGGCTTCCTCATGACTATAAATATTAATACTTACTCGTGAATATTATATGTTTTTTTTTTATCGTGCGGTGGTAAATAATTTAACCGATTCGATTTCCGCGTCCTAGTCATATATCAAACGATATGTACGACATAGTATTTGATTGTATGATAACATATCATTATTTACAGTCTTATCTACGAGGTTTTGATTTGGAACATTAACAAAATTGTTCGCACGTTTAAACGGTTTTTTTATTTTGCATTCGCGTATTTATAAGATAATTAGCTTTTGACATGACATTTTTAGGACTCCTCGCGTTTTCGAATAACTAATCCATCGTCGCCATAGTGTATAATAAAGAATAATTAATTTTGGAGATCAAAGTGTATCCATATGATATAAATGGTTTAAATTGTTTGGCTGTCAGTTACCATACCATACGGTTTTTATGCGAACGTCCGATAATAGTAGGTACCTACCTATATGCTGTGCGCGTATCTCGTTGTTTACAAATGTTTTGTACTTCTATCGACATATTATTATTACTCGTATGGCGTAGGTACCTATATAACCTTTTTATATTTTTTTTTTTTTTTTTTGAAGGATCTAGAACAAAATATAATGATTGCAGTTTGATACGCAGTTAAAGTGTAAAACGAAATTTTATAATGACACAAATCCATGTATTGCGTCGTACTGCGAATTTTGTGATGTTATAATAATAAATATTTTAAATAGTATTACATAACGCCTAATATGATCATTGTAGGTATATGAGTAATATTATTATATGGCTGACGCGATTTCCCAGAAAATATAAATATTTACTATTTTTAGGTATAATAATATAAGATTAGAATCCATATTTTGTATTTAAGTGCCGTTGCGTATTATTTTCATGCTTTTTACGAAGAATGTATTACGTTATTTCAAATCGTTTGTTAGGAGAAACCGTTAGTATAGCATACTAGCTGCTTATGTATAATATAATATGTACACATTTGCAACACTATGTAATAATACATAAATTGGTATACGCACTACACGTTTAGCAGATTTTTAACTCGACAAATTTTTATTTTTTTCAATAAAATTATGATTTTTATTAAAATGTTATAACATTTAAAGTTATATTAAGAGGACTCCACACCAGCACATTATCTGTTGTCACCGTCTTACAAACGTACAACATGACAAATTTGACGTTAACAATAATACATTTTACTCTGTAAATTCGAAAATTAAAGTGAATTGACCTGTTAAAGAATTTAAAGGTAAGAATGGTAAGATTATTATCTAGGGCATCTCGGAGGTTGTTATTGATTTTTTTTTATTAAGAAGCAAGTTATGAACTTTTTGAAACTGTACATTTTTTGATCATATTTTACTTAAAAATAATAATATCAATGAAATCCTCCGAGATGCAATAGATAATAATCTTACCTTTACATTTTATCACTTTAGTTTTAAAAATAATAGTGTAAAATGGATTATAGGTAGGTTAAAATATTTTTTGCCGCTTATATTTTGTTATTAATTTTTTTTTTTATTTTATAATCATCATAAATTAATAATATAGATACATTAACTTATATACTATTTTATTATGATTATCAATCCCGTTTAAGCTCTGCTTGTGTTTTGGGGGGTAATTATTTAATATTTTATTCTATATTGTTTAAAATTCAAATCAATACCAACGTACTGTAGAATGGGTAAAATATAATATGATGATAGAAGAAAATTTCAAATTTCTGCGATTAATATTTTTTGAATTACAACAAAATATCTTTTGAGGAAAAATCGTTATTTTTTTCATTAAATATTCAATTTTGTCAAAATTTAAGCTTCAATAGGTACATATTATTATAAATAATTGTACCTTTTATGTTTTTGAAATTTTTAATTTGCTATATTATAACAATTAACTAGTAACTTTGATTAATTTTGTTTTACATTTCAAATTTTTTGACCGAATGTCAAAATGTCAAATGTCTATAAGTTACTGAAAAAATCCAAAATATTTTGAAAATTAAATCATGCCTAGTAAGTTGATTTGTCTATGAACGATAAAATTTTCTTTCGTGAACGTAGGTTTTATTTTAGTTTTTCTGGTTATTTAGAAAAGACTTATTTTAGACCCCCTAACGTACTAACTAGATCAAATTTTCTACTATATAGTGCGTTTTACAACTAATATATCCTTGGATAGTAACGCGCTGGGTGGCGTTTTTTTTGTACTTAAATACGGCGGTAAATTTAAAATTAAATACGTATGCTCTTTATTTTCTAGTCTAAATCGTAATCCCCTGATCTAAGTAAAAACTCGGCACGTTATTATCGAGGGACATATTTTGTCGTTAAACGCACTATAGAAATTAATTCAAAGATGAAGTTTAGAACCATTTTTTCTAGTATTCAAAATTCGATGACAAACACAAAAGAAATCTTTGTATGCCAATAGGTACTACTAGTTACTACATTGACTACAGCTGCTTACTCGGAATCTAAACAAAATTTAAGATAGTAACCATTAAATAAATGTAACCATTTTAAAAATACTACGGTAAAAAAATGCAGTATAAGTACGTGGTGTAATGGATAATGATAAATTAAATACTTTAAGCACCTACATGACATTTACTCATAATAATATAACGATATAAAACAGTTCTTGTAAACTCAAGAAAGTTAATTCAGTTTGTATATTCACAGAAGCATAGGAAACAATATTATTTTGATCGTAATATATACATTATATATGTTATATCATATATTATCATCTATATATTATTATGATACATTACACCCAATTATACGCGCATTATGTTACTGCTGTTGGTTTTTACTTAAGACGAACATGAATTTACATATTGTTATGTTGAATTATTGACGGTATCATAGCGGTACAGTGTTTCCCAACCTTTGTATTACAATTTACGGCGACATACTAACAAAATATTTCACACTTGGCGTTATACCTACCATGCGATGAGATATTAAGATGACAAAAAAAAAAATACCTAACATTCCTACGACGTGTTGATATCAATATAAAAGAAGTTAAATTATTAAATGACAAACTTGAGACGAACATCAACATGACCTATTTGTACGTGGTGATGGAAACTCGTAACTCCTCGTCGACAGTAGTTATAGGTACTCTTTTTTTTCCACTTTTTCCAAAATTCACTTAGCTCGAGCTCGTCAAATTTAATTCGAAGAGCGTGATCGTTTTTGAATACAGATTGTGGTCCATATCATAACCAATGTGCAGCAGTGCAGATCTATAGATATCAATTTAACAATACTGATAATTACCATCACTGCAGATTATCACCACAATCATATACGTAATCCGTTGTCATAACTTTATCGTTAATATGTGGTTGTCGTTCGCTATATTCCACGACACACAAAGCGTGGAACACTGCAGTTCCTAGTATAATTACCTATAATATGCGGTCCAACTGTATTATACATAATATGTATCACAAGGCGCGTTATTATAATTTATTAAGTACTTATTCAATATAATATTTTCAGGAATTAAATGAGAAAATGCTTTTGCAGCCAGTGGTGGTCGTTCTTCGTGCATGGTGAACGTCTCTGCGGCGATATGAGTTGCGAGATTACGACCGTGGACGATCTCGGACGGATCCTCCGACACGGAAGTGTAGCACGAGCAGCACGAACAGCACGAACAGCACGAGCAGTACGAACAGCACGAACAGCGCCGGGAGCATGGCCACGTCGGACGGGGACGTGGACGTGGCCGCGGTGGCCATCCCGTCGTCGGCCGTCGTGGTCTACGTCACCGACGACGCCGTCGCGACCATGAGCGTCGTCGGCTGTCGCGGGGATCGTGCCCGAGCGACGGTGGCCAACGTGGATGTGTCCAGTTCGGATATCCACACGGACCGGGACGAATGTTCGTCGGACGAGAGCTGCAACGGGCCGGACTCGCCCACGGGGCTGAAGAGGGTTGGTTCCGTGTACGACTTCGGTCTTGACGAGGCCGACAGCCCGCCGCCGTGTGCCAACCACCCGTTCGCCGCCGGCCCGGACGCCGATCTGACCAAGGTGGCGCGCAAGCAGTTGCGCATGATCCGCGAGGTAGACGTGGCCGTGTGCCACCTAAATCACACCAACACGATCATCAGCAAGATACTCAGCTCCAAGTATCTGAGACGGTGGGAGAACCACCAGATCCGCTTGCAGGACGATTGCATAACTTCCAACACGGTGAGTAGCGCATAGAACCTATTATTGTTATTTCCTGCATATTCCTGGGTGATTGATTTACTGGAAGAGTGTTACCAATCGTTTTTGAAAATATATTTTTTATTACACATTTAAATTCCCCGTCATAAGTCGCATTAGACAACATCTTGTGACCAAAACCTATTTCGTATGTTGTATCGTTATCATTATTTAAACGGCACTATAATTAATTTTGATTTTCATGCCTGCCACAAGACTCGGCTCATCTAATATTTGAATAGTATTATAATTTATGAGTTATGAGTTATTAGTAGTCATTACTCGTTCGATGCTTGTTTATTACACGTAACAATTCTCAGAAGAATATTTTGCTTTGAAACATGCAACCGAAAATATATGATATATCCGTGAGAAGCTGAAATAATAGGGAGATGTTATGAAATAATATAACATTAATTACTGAGCCATACCAGGTAAATCATATCATGAACCAATTTAATAACAGGATGCCTCCTAATTTGTACGCCTGAACTTACTCAGAAATCCATTGAAGTATACAATCCTACATTTTATTGAAAATACTGCGTACCATGAGCCTGTACGAGTACCTATTTGAGTGTTTAACGAGAAATGTATTTAGGTGCAATATATACACAGGGATATTTCAGGTATGAACCACTATAAGGTAAAACCCGGGCAAAATTAACAACCATCACGACCAGCGACGCAACCTGCGGGATTTGTTTAAGGGTATGGTCCAATTGTCCAAATACGTGATACGATCCTTCGAAAGACAACTAAATACAAAATGTAAAATAAATGTTTCAAAAAGCTGTATGCGAACACTATAGTTATTAAAAAAAAAAAAAAAAAACACCGCGTTAATGATTGAAATATGTAAAAGTAATATTTAACACATTTTATACTCATAAAAATTGAAAACTATGAACGGAAATTCTTTATTTTTAATTGTTATTACATTTTACATTATTTTGCCTCATTATGTTGTATAAACAGTGCAAGATCCAACCACTATTTTTCTAAAGCCGGTCGTTAACTATAACCGGCACATTTCTAAATGTATGTTAAAAAAGAGCTTGGGAACTCATTTAATCGGTTTTCTGAATTTGTTTTTCTTAGGATATGTTTTAATCCGATTCCATGATGAAAACTATCTTTCCGTTTCACAAGATAACAACTATTGATGTACAATTAAAATGTGTACAAATCTTAACTACTTTTATCTAATGCGTCCAACGTGTTACAGGATTTAATATTATTTTCGTTTACATTTTGACGCCATAAATCAACCTTTTTTACAACTTTGTTTAAACTTTCAACGTAATTTATTGTTGTAATAATCGTCGAGATTCAACTAAATTTGAGCAGATGAACTGATCAATTATATTAGATAACCGTTAACAAACTGTTATGTGTTTGTGATGGTAAGAACGAATGAGACCATCGTTTAGCTGTTGGACAATAAAATCAATAAATGGATCAAAAAACTTTTCTGTAATATCTTCTGGATTTTACTTTGGAATGTTACATCGGTGTTTTATGTTACAGAAATGTTAGGAATATTAATTTAAATATATAATTGATAATCTATTCTAGTCTAATTGATTGCGTTGTGTGTGACTAGTAACTCCGTTTTGTAATATTAAATATGATAAAAATTCAAGGAAAAAATCAAATTAACCTAATTTATTACATTTATTCAATCTCCGAAGGAAGTGGGGGTCAGGACTCGGAGCTAGTAGACTTTCTTGATTGCGTCACTGGCCACGACTTCTGACAAAAGTTTTCGAAAATAAGAAAATATAAGAAATATTGCTGCACAATGATTATTACCGCTCCCACACTTTTTGCCAATCGAAATTTATCGTCACTCGCTTTAATTTAAAGTTTTGATCGCAGGATTTAACCATACCATATGATTATATTATGAATATATTATATTGCAATAATAATATAACATTCTGGCATCGCGTTGTTTTCGATATAATAATAATAATGACTTTCATCGGCGACGTGCTGAATAATGAATATTATAGGTCTAAATGATATTTAGACGGCATGTCTGAAAGTGGAAAATCACATTTCATCTACCGACCATTGTAGCCGAGTGTACCTATCGGCGTGTCGAATTCGTGTGTAAAAACCCATCTGTGGTCCGCCAGTGGCGTTGGGTGGGTGGAGTGGAATACTGAATTGGAATTTTATCGTAAAAATGTTACTCCATCTGTACGTCACGTCACAGGCATTCCTCCCATAATAGCTACTCCTATACAACACACGTGTATGCGAGTGCAGTGGGCACAGACCAAGAATATTATATATATATATAGATACACGTGTATAATATGTGTTTATATGTACTCGAGTATTGCAATACGTGCGTGAACATTATTACGTGCGCAATTATCACTCGTGTGCATAATAATATTACAAGATAAACGCCGCACCGATCGAAAGAAAAATGTGCACATCTCTATTTAGTGTGTTATTTTTAGTTTCACAAAAATCGTTTCACGCCGTAAAATTCCGCCAAACTAACTCTGTGCACAGCGTTTGTCCGTTACGTTTTCATAATATCATGACGTGTACTCTATAATATTATTAATAATATTATATTAAGCATCTATTAGATACTTTTGCGAATTCGACGCAACGACCGCCCCCGCCCACCCGCATTAATAGTAATTACCTACCGTATGCTTTCTAATTATTGTTATTCAATTTATTGTAATGGTAATACCATTGTATTGTGTACATTTCGAAATATTTCACAACATGTATTGCTGTTATAGTTGCTGCAATACACGTACAGAGCCGTTAGACGTATTGCTATAATATTATAAGCAGGGCTCCGAAATTTCACGAAATCTATTTTTTTTGAAATATTTCATATTCATGAAATATAGAAAAAAACAAATTTTAATTTAAAACACTAGCGGGAAGTAGGTACTATCGTAGTAAACACCTCTACTTAGTGTTAATGAAAAATACTATAGAAATATTTCTTACATAGTATACATTATAAAAATTACACAATAATTATCTATCTTATATATTATATATTATAATATCTTCTTTACATCATGATCAGATATTAAATATTGCTGATAACTAATCAGGTATAAAATCAGTACGACCATCTAGTGATGATTTTATGAAACATACGAAAAAACAGAGTTTAAAAAAAAATATTTTTAAAAGTATTTCATTGATTATCCAAGTGAAAATTTCATGTGAAATATTTCATACTCATAATCCTAATTATAAGGTAATTTCATACCGAGGAAAACTATTAATGCACACAGCCAAACGGGGATTGCGTGTTCATCGGTAAAATTAAATCGGAAATCGTATTACACCCATATATATAATATATAATATATATCATGTAATACGACTGTTGCCTGCGTACGTACAATAGTTTAAATAGGTAGGGCGGCTTATGCCAAAAATTAAAGACCTAATGCGATTACAAGAACACGAACTGTCGAACTATCATCATCATGCGATTAATACTAATATAAAATACACATATTTTACATTAAAAACAACACCCAACATAGTACCTACCAAATGTTTTACGTGCATTGTTGTTTTCGTGATAACCCTAGAATACCTATTATAGTAGTAATAAACTGTTCTAATCAATATTTAAATAAAAAGTAGAAAACCATTGCATATTAATATTCATTGCTCTGCTCAGAATTTAAAATATGTTGATCTTAGGGTAGACTTAATTAATTAAAATTAATCTTATGTTATTTTGGATTTCCTATAGGCATCTGATATTCGAAAAGAAAAATACAAAAAAGTGTTTATTTTTAAAACTCTTGATAAAAAATATGATTTTTGATTATAACCAGGAGAGTAAATAATAAAAAAAACGTCACTTATATAGATTACTGTCTTATTCTATATCAATATTTTTATTATATCCAAAAATAAGTCGTCGTTGCAATAGCGTTCAATTTTACTTTTCTTCGTTTTCTACTACTCCATCTGATTTACTAGAATTTAGTTTTAATCTAATAGAAAAAATATTTTTTTTTTCGTGTAAATGTAAATCGCATAAGTGT
Source organism: Sitobion miscanthi (assembly GCA_008086715.1). Classification (NCBI taxonomy): domain Eukaryota; kingdom Metazoa; phylum Arthropoda; class Insecta; order Hemiptera; family Aphididae; genus Sitobion; species Sitobion miscanthi. Next base: position 3,061,498 of record CM017802.1, on the reverse strand, counting down.
AATAGTGTATACTTAACTAGTAAAATATTATTTTTAAACGATTATAAAATCAAAGGTAGGTATACTTTTTAGTTTCTGCAACAATTAATGTCAATTAATATTTACGACATCAGTTTTAAATTAATTTGTAATGATTTAACCAGGTAGTTATTAAACATTCGACATAGGGTCTAATTCCATATTTTATAGTGAATATTATGGTGTGTTATGTTGATCATTCACACTACATTTAAGTGTGGGGTTATTGATATAATATACAACTAGAGAAGTGTGGCACTGCTCGAAAGGCTTTAATTTGTTTTTTTTATATGAATTCGGTACAATGTCGGACTGGTGGGTTAGTCACCGTAGCCTGTATACATATGTAAACATGTGGTAACCCTAGTGGTCGTCATCACTCATCATAGCAATCAAAACACGAAACATTTAATATAAATAAAAACTATTCCATAACATAAGTGTAAATGACGATGTAGCTCGAAAAATTATTTCTCGTGTACCCGTCAGCCGAAAAAAAAGGCGAAACGTGTGTGCAGTATTATTGTGCGATATGCAAAATATTTTCACCCCCTCCGGCGGGACTTGTCGGGGACCACCCCCCCCCTCCCCCACCCCCGATTCGGCGTGACTATAGTATAATTAATGTTCCCTCTGGTTGGATAATATTGATTTTGGTGCAGGAGTGCAGGACGCGTGCCACGGCGTCGTGTTTCGTCAAGTTTCCGCGACAGGGGCCGCCGGCGTTAATACTATAATAATATGGACGCGTAAAACCCGCGATAAACATTCAACGTACCTCTCGTGTTTTTTTTTTTTTTTTTTTTCCGACGTGTGCCGAGACTTCGATGGTCACAGCCCACAGCGCGAATCGGCTGCAGTAGAGTCGCGGTCTTTACACGCGCGGGGAGGTACGCATGTTATTATGTACGCAGGCGCCTATACCGTATTCAGTATGTCATACAGCTGAACAGTATCAGACAGACGTACAAGTATAATAACATCGAACACAACAACATATTGATAGAGACACGATATTTGCTTATTTGTTTTTTTTTTTAACCGCAGAGACACGCAGACAGCATACGTTTTCGAGAACGACGTTATGTAATGTTTAGCGCACCACTCTAACTATATAGTTGGAATTCACGTCGGCTGACGACGCGCGGACGTAATTGAACTTTATCACTCTGTTACAGCTGGTTATTTTTATTTATCATGTGTGAGCGTTGGAACGAGCTAATAATATTATGCACACAACATACGACGGTATCCCGAACGGTCGTGCCCACCGCTGCGCCGCGGCACGCGTTAATAACGATAAAATAAAATATTATATTGTGCCCGGTGCGGTTTGATGGCACCACTACTGGCGGCAGTCATAACTCGTGACGGACGTGCAATATTTAACGGACGTTTTGAAACATTATTGTTTTTATTGTCATTGTTTTCTGGCCGAAAACCGCGAAGACGACTGGGAGGCATTTGCAAATCGTTATTTTAAAAACTCGACGGATACGCGAGGGCAGTAACGATAATTGATTTTAACGATATTATTGAATTATAGGTCCCTGAGACGATTGTTTATCCGACATTCGACGTTTTTCGAGGTCGTCATTTGGTTTTCCTCAAAGGTTGATGAATGTATAATGTTTATGCGATAAAATTATACATAGGTACCCCCCATAATAAATAAGTACGAAATCTGTAAATTTTATTATTGTTATTTGTAGGTATATAATATGTTGATATTCTATCTCAACAATAATTACTTATTGGTACTAATTTGATAACACGCAAACCCGGTTTTTAGGGGGTTTGATGTAGAACATCTTAATGATATTTCAAGAGAAATGAAAAACAAAAATGAAAATAAAATTAATTACTCATTAAAATTATCTTATCTATTCATGTTTTTTTTATTGTATGTTAGTACCTACCATATAGTTAAACATATTATTATTGCTAAAATTTATTTTATTTACTTAGCGTACAAAAAAAAAAAAGATTACAGATTGTAAATATACTTTATTTTTTAAATAATAAAAAAAATATCTTCAAGCGGTTTCACGGTATATCATTGTTGGTTGAGAAAACAGATTCGTATGGAATACAATCGAGAAGGCTACAGTTGTTATTGATAAAAACCAAATATTCACCCTTTCTCTAAACGATTAAAATACTGTCCATCTATTATGCATCATCGTTTTTTTTCTCATCAATTATACAAAATGATTATTCAGGATTTAAAACCTATAAGCAATATTGAAAAATTAAAATGATATCACAAGTCAATTTTTTATGGTGAAATAGTATATCTTAGAGCTCAAGTGGTTTGCCTGTGTAATTCGATTTTGAACATGACGTAATGTATGATTTTATGGCATTATTTTATTAAAGTAATAAAATGTTGGAAAAAAAGTATTTAGGTAGGTATCTGGTATGGTTATAAAAGTTGCATTAGACCATAATTCATATCATACATATCTGTTAAAAGTGAACCGCACAAAAATGTATCGAGTTTATCTTGGTGAAAAAAATGTGATAACAATATTAGGATAGATCTTAATTTCGTTAAAAATATTTAAATTTAAATTTATGAATTTATAATAAAACTATTTAAAAATGAAAATGTTTTATTAACAAAAAGATCCAAAATGCACTTTTGTAGTAATAAATAAACTCTATTTTTTATATTACCATATTATAATATATACTCATATACATATTTATAAAATACAGCTACAGCATGGGATTAAAATTTAAAAATGTAAAGTGATGGTCGTTTAAGATTGATTTATAGAACCCTAATGGTCCTTAGGAAATTCTTGTGAATAAGAAATTTGATATTACAGAAACGTAGTAGAACACTGGAATGAGACATATTATTATAACTGTAGACATTTATTACAGAAATGTTTAAAATTAATTTCTATCATTTATCCGGTTCCTCGACACCACAGCTCAATAAAAAATCTATTTATTAATCATAACACAACGTTATTCGAGAATAAACTGTTGCGTATTTGTGTGGACTGGTGACCGATATAAAATGACTAATAGTTTCGAAAAAAATTATTTCGTTTGTTCGTAAATTTAGCTATGTAGCAGCTACAATCCATATCTCGAAATTCCTGCGTTCAAAGCGGTGTGTCTATCATTTTGATATCACGAACCTATGCGATTTTCGTCAGCCGACATAGTGCGCGCATATTTTTCGCTGTCGATAGTGTTTTTTCATCCGCAAAATGTTAAGACATCTCATTTAAAACGTCTAAACACATTATATGAAATAATTGTGCGGACACTATAACAATCCAATCTCAATCGGCCGCGATGGTCGACGAACGACACAACGTAACAAAATATTGGACCACCGTGCCGATGAAACGTTCCGCGGTGCACCGATACGTGCTCAGCGGGGCTGCTCGCCGGTGTGCACTCGATGCACTGGACTTGGCGGCGTCGCCGGGAACGGTCGCCGGGACGTCCGCGGAAGCAAACGTCTTCTTCGCGCGGGCTCGCCGACCTACGGACGGAGGACGATCTTCGTTACCGGTACGGACACGATCGGACGCCAGCGAGGACATCAACCCGCGGGCCTGCATTGCTGCGGCAAGGTCCGATGGTCAGCTGCTTTCCGGCCCACGGTGCTATTGCGATTATCCGCAGCCGCCGGATGCCGACCTCATAACCGTGGACGTCGATCACGCTGGAGCCGACGGCGTTAACCGGAAGACGGCTCGCGGGTCGAAGGACGGTGCACCGCGACCGGATTCGAAAATATCAGCGTCTTTGTCGTCTTGGTGGAGACGGTCGAAAAAATTCGTGACGGATTTCGTCGTCAATGTCGCGTGGCACGTTGTCTGTGCTGTTGACAGTGCGAGTGGGACAGGATTGGGCACGGTATCCACAGCTCTTTCTACAAAATATTTTTTTTAATGCACACATTTCAAAGAAAATATCATGTCAAAGTATAAAATATTAAATATATTTATGTTACGAACAATTTCTAATTAATGACAAATTCATCACAATACATATTATGTATCCGATAAACATGTACATAAATTACTAACATTTTTAAAGTTCTATATTATAATATCCCCCTATCTTCCGAACTTTATGGACGTATTAGTGTATACAATTAAATAACTCAAAAATCAATAGATTGAATTTTGATTTTGTTACATCAAAATTTTCAATAAAAAAAAGAGGGGGGTGTGTTTATTTGAAAAACAGAAAGTTGTATCACCACAGGACACTCTTTAAGTAGTACAAAAAATACCAAGAATTTTAAAATATGGTCTGTTATAAGTGTATTTAATAAATTAATTATTCAAAGAAACAATGGGGTGATCGCATGCTTGGTGAATGACTCTTTACATTACTGTAAAAAAGTAATAATTAAAAATGTTTTGAAGTGTGAAAAGGTTGACATTTAAGAGCTGAAAGAGGACCACCAAGTGCAGTCGGTGTGTTTTCTGTTCCAATGTATCTTTAATTCGGGCTTGGTGCTGTTTTTTTATTTGTATTGGTTTGTAAATTGATCACCTCGCTACACCACTGTAGGTACTACAGTTTTTTTTTGATTAATTTTATATCATAATATAGTCTGATATACCGTATTTTTATCATTAACCACATACCCGTATATACTATGCACGAACTGTACATCTTTAAAAATAGTGTTATTTTCGATGTATTTCATGTTTTAGACACTGCGATATGGTTAGCGCTCTTTACTTGAATATTCAATAGATACCGCGCAATATATAGACAGCTGCTGCCAGAACCAGCCTTAAGGCGGAACTAGGCCTTGGGCAATATTTTATGGAATATAATTTTTTTAAAACGCTAGGCCCAAAATGTCACACTAATGCGCGAAGCCCGTGGCAGGAACTTAGGCCACCTCTGGCTGCTGCAGTATAATATACACAATAAACATAGATATAATATACAATTTATAATTTTACGGTCACGCAGTGTTAGTTATCCAACACTTCTACTGTCAATCGACTCATACTTGTTTTAATAGAGCTCTGTAATAATTTATTTTTCTTATACGCGTGTTTAAATTTTAAAATTGTCAAATTACATAATGTATTACAATATAGTTTGGAAATACTAAATTTTAGTTAAATCATATTAATTCAAATTCAGAAGCATAGGACCGTACTTTATTTACGATTTCGTATTAAATGACAGTTAATGATTTTTTATTTTATAATAATAAACCGTTCACAAAATGTGTAGAAGTGTTTATAGCTTATACATTGATACATGATATTTATGTAATAATGACGTTTAATATTTGGATACACAGTGGTAAGTAACCACAGTTGTAGTCTGTATAGACATACAACCTTGTAACTGGAAACAACGAACGATGAAATCCGAGAATACTAAGAATAAGTATATTTTATGCTAAAAGACAAAAAGACAATGTTATAAATGAAAATTATTGAGTTGATTGAATTAAGATAAATAAACATTTTTGTCGGGACGGAGTGGCCGAGCGGACTAAGGCATCGGTTGCGACGTGTACCGTCGCCGGTTCGAACCTCGGCCACGGGTGGCACTTATCTTCGGGCAATTACGGTGTCTGAAGAAAGAGGCCGCCATCCCTTACCCGGGCATGGCAGAAACCTACAGGTGCCCATTTGAAAATGTTGCAAAACTAAAACACACGTGTTTAAAACCTACAGTACCCTCCCCCACAGTTAAAAACTACCCAATGGCCTAAGTTGCCGCGGGTTAATTAATTAATAAAAAAAAAATTTGTTAAGAATGTTAAATTTATTTGTAAACATATAATTGGCTTAAATCCTTAGTGGTTGTGTAAAAAAAATTAATTGTGATTATACTTAAACTCGCACTGCATAAAATCAATTTGATTATTATATAATATCATTCACGAATAAAAATATTTTTTTTTGATTACGAATTTGATGATTTTATTTTTATTCTGTTCTTTTAGCCAAGTGGATTTCTTAGTAAGACTATTGGTTACGAAGCTATAAAAGATTTATATCCAGTGAAAAGATGGGACTCAAATTTCAAATACTGCCTCCGCGTAGTCGTCAATAATGGCTCTTATTTACTACAGGTGATTGATTTTTAAACATTCTAAAAATATAAATAATTATTATTGTTCGTCACGTATATTCGAATTACTTCTTTTTAAACACGTGCGTGACGTTAATTTGCATAACCAATACGCCGTATTAACTGTTTATATTTATTTGCAGACTACCAATCAATATTTGAGAGATCAAATTCTTTACTCAATCCTATGGAAGGTTCGTTTCAAACTTAATTGTATGTTGACAGTACTTGTCGATGATAATTTATTTTTTTTAATATTCATTCACAGAAAAACGTTCAGGAAACCCAAACACTTTTGAAAAGTCAATCCGATCCAGACGATATGTTAAAAGAATTGCAGGTAATGCGTAATAATAGCAATATTACTATTTTCTAGTTGTCTATACCTAATTGCGTTGTCACTTCAAAACGTTTAAATGTGTAATGTGTTAAATAGAATATAGTGGATTTTGCCAAAAACATTCCATTGGTCGATGATGAAATATTTCATATGCCAACTTTTATTGCGAGTACGCTAATGACAAGAGTATGTTTCTATTTGTATATTAAAATAAATTAATAATTATTACGATTTTAGAACTGACAGTATTTACATACTTACCTAAATCATTTTAATAAAATTTGTGTTGACTTCTAGGACCAGGAAAAATATTGCAAACAATCATGGGAAAAGGCACTAATCGGTACGTTGCGCCCGTTGATTGAAGACTGTCCCCCGTCCGCCGAAATGTGTTCGTTTTTATCGCATCATTGCAAAGACCAAAGTAGCCTACCTATCATTAAAGATTCCTTAGTTTACACCATAACAAGAATACTCAAACATAATTTTGTGAGTGCGCGGTTAATAAAATAAATATAATATAATATTATTATGTATAATATGTTCACGATCGTTTTTCTGATTTTATTTTTGTCGGTCTTTGCCAGGACTTTGCGAGAACACTGACGGCTCGCACATTAGTACAAGATTATATCAAGGCTCTTTACATCCAGGACCGAAGCGGCGAGTCAATTAGATATTTTCTATCGAGGTAAGCAGAGCCGAGTTTTCAATTTTTTTCCGTACCGCCACAATGATATTATTATAATACTCATATCAGCTGTACACTGTACATTACGCACACTATTGTTTGTCATACAAATGTGCACGGGACGTATAAAATACCTAGGAAATACAAATATACGATCTATAAGTAAAGTGCGTGATAAATTTGAAAAATATGATTGTTGTCGTGCCTGTTTAGAGTCCACAGTGCCAGCGCTGTGTGCCCTCATAACAGGGTACTGCCGAACATGGTGTCCACCTGTATTACTGCCATATACTCCGCATCAGAGGAGTTGCCGGCTAACTGTTCGGAAGCCGAATTCGATTGCTATTACACCAATCACCTGAGATGCTACATTGTTGTTCTTCAAAACATGTAAGTCACACTCTGTATTATTACCTATGTATATGATTTACATACATTATATACACGTATATTATGTATATATATATATATAACGACATTTACTGATACGTCTCATCTTCTCTACCGACACCTCGTCACCGTCTGCACCTGTCCGTACATATTATATAGAATTATATACAATACTGTAGTTATTATGTTAGGCCTACAGTTTTATTAATATGCCAAAAACATTTCGTATATGTCAACAGATCAGAATACAGCGATTGGCTGTACGGACTTGCTCAACTGTTGCGTCCGCTGCCGTTTCCCGCATTGCTGTTAATTCGTTCAATTTTTATGGAGTGAGTATATCATTAGTGTTTTATCATTCAGATTTTTTGATTCCGAACGAACTGCTGATACACACAACAGCGTATTTTGGACTCTGATCATACCTAATTTATAAGTTTTAAAATATGAGATGTTTTTCTTTTCTTTGTTACCTATAGTCGATACATTAAAGAAGTAGTTTTTCTACAACCCTTAGAGGTTTCCCCAAATCGATATGATATGTGACCGTCCTAAATGTTTCAGTTGAGTTCCGTTTTCCCTTTCCTCGAGGATTTTAATTTTTCCTCGATTCTAACGTTAGCGTACCCGCATTAAAGTAACATCGCTTAAAATATTAAAAACTTGCATTCAAACAAAATAATATTAATAAAAACTAGGTAGTCCAATGTATTTGCGTATCGAACGCATAAAAATAATATCGTATACTAATACACACATTCTTATTTAATAAGCGTACGGAAAACGTTATTGCTGTCATAATAGGATTTTTGCAGTTTTCACATAGAGTTACTTAATGTAAAATAAGGTATTTGCAATATTGTGTAAAATGTTACTAGCGTTCTCACAATGGCTCAATAATTGATAATTATTTTAATTTGTCAGTTGTAACTAGCGAAAAGTTTTCCTAAGGACCTAGTGCCATTGTAATTTTGTACGCAAATATACGCTCTACAGGAATAATGATCCTGTACTGTAAAATCAACCAAATTTGATAATTTTTTTTAAAATTAATAGAAGGTAATATTCTAAAGGCCATATCGAACTCCGTTTTTCAATATTTTAATCACAAACTTTATAGTATGTCTTCAAAAATAATACAATTTTAAGCGGTTTGTTTTACAAATTATACTATACCATATATTTATTTGAAATAAAATAAAAAATCAGAGTTCGATGATTTTGTTGTTATACGACTACCACACAATGCATACGCTCACTAACACGGGCGTGCCAAGAAATTTTTTTTTTTTTTTGGGGGGGGGGGGGGTTGAATATTGTTATTAGCACGTATCAAAGTAGTACTTTTTTCTAAATTCGTTAAAATATCAGCGAAGTTCTGGAGTTTGAACACCCAAATTCCTCCCCCCCCCCAAGCACGTCCCGGCTCACTAGACTGGAGATGCATAGCTACTACAATCCTCTAGTATATATTTAAAATTTTATTACCTGCGTGCTACTTGTTGTTTAAAATTTTATCAAACATAAATTGTTGTATAAATTATTAGGTATATGTAAAATATACTTATTCGACCCGTCTTTGATGAACATCGTATATGCATGTGATATTATGTCCTAGATTCTTTACAGTAGCAAACAACAGATTTTTTAAACACGACATGCTTATGACACAAAATAATTTATATTCTAAAAGAGTTTGACAACCATTCTGATTCTGACACCATAATGGGTTCATCCAGAGTATCAGGACCCATGAGAACCGCTGGTCGATTTCTATTGTATGTGGTTGCTATTTATTGTTTCACATTATGGAACGACGATTTATGAAAATTTAAATTTGTGACACTTCGTAACCAATTAACCATTGTTTTTTTTTTTTTGTTCACTTTAGGGACATTTCCTCTGTGATATTAAAAATAGGACTGCATGAAGATTGTGAAATTCATAAGCAGGTGTTAGCTGTCCGTGAGACAAAAGACGGCTGGTTCGATTTGTGTTCGCCGATCGAAGCTGTGTTCTGCGGAAGTTCAATAGTCTGGACTCAATTGGTACGTTTCTAAATGATACATGCATTAATAATTTGCGTTGCATAACAGCACAAAGTGTAAATCAAACAAAACATAACATTTATAACGTTATAGACACATAAAACTCTCGTCTCGGAGTCAGCATATAAAATAGGAATCCGCCAAATCGTCTTTTAGGTTTTTTAAACGTATATATTACATTATGGTCGAAATTCGATTGACTTACAGCAGAATACTGTAAAAAGAAAACACTTATTTGACTTTATAACTTTCCGAGAGTCTTCACTGTCACCACCACCAAATTCTTTATTTCCTCATACTGCAAAGTTTCCCTCCAATCTTCCAAGTCCGGCGCCCTAAAGTCCTGGCTTACTTCAGCAAACCATCACTTCCTTCGTCTGCCTGCCGGTCTTTTCCTAACTGCCTCATATTCTTTGACTGCCCCCCCCCCCTTCAGCCGTTGTTTTGACTCTTAAAGTCTTTAGCTTAAAAAAATATATAAAAATATGTAGTAAATAAATATTGTGTACTATAATATAATACACATATTATTATGTGTGTATATATACCTAATATGTATCATATCTGTTATAATTAGCTTAAAACGTTGATGGCTTGCGAGCGATGCAAAAAAAAGAAACTGTTGAAAAACTTGAAAGCAAAGCATTTGGGAACGTGCGTTTCGGAAGCGTTAAAAAACAACAAAATCGTGATGGATGTTTTGTGCTTAATGCTTGAGTGGATGGTCGTGGAAGACTTGCATCAAAGAAATCAAATTGTTGATACACTTAAATCCACGGAATTCGGTAGAAATGTATACGATGAGTTTATGTCAAGGCAGAATCAACTACTTGAACTGGTAAGATAAATATAATATACGTACAATTATTGATTCTTAATGATGTTTGCACTAGACTGTTTGAATGCCTCGACTTAATGTCAGGGATTCCGTGTAAACTTCATCGATCGATCCAATTGACGAATAATTTATGTACGATTCAAAATAATATTTATTGTTTATCGTTAATCATAAAATTGCGTGACATAATGACGTTTTATAAAACGCGAGATAATGGCTATATATAATATGTAATATAAAGAAAACTATAGAAAAACGAAGAATTTAATTGTATTGAAATGAAATATATTTCATTCGATTTGTTCAGGGTGGTTTTATACGTTATATTTGAAAAATTAGATTTTGGAAATCTGGCTTTTCCACCGCAGGCGTTCTAATAAACACATTTTATTAATTTCATTCACAGCAACGAAAAGGAGGTCCACAGAATTTATCATTACCGGCCCGAGGCACTGACTTGGACCTGAATTCCATGTTTGATTGTGGCCCGTTCGGTAATTTAGAGTCGGTCGACTTGGCTTTTACCAATGTTACAGATACTTGTGCCAATACGCTGATTAAGTTACCATCTTTAAAAGTTCTTAATTTGTGGGGTACTCAGGTATGTGCATGTTTCTCAAAAACGTTTTACGAAACAAATATAAAAACAAAAATGGTATAAATTAAAAACAATGATTTTAGTTTGGTGATTCCGGGTTATTAATCATATCGGATCATCTAACCAACTTGCAAGTTTTGAATTTGTGTGAGACCAAAGTTACCGACAGGGGAATTGTATCGCTCATAAGTAAGACACGTGCCTAATATTTGTTTATTTTTCTTTTTTAACGATAAATTGCTTAACAAACTCGATTTCTGCAGGTCTCATCAATTTGAAAAAACTCAATTTAAATAGCACTAAAGCAACGGTTCGATCCGTGGACGTATTGAAAAAAAAACTACCAGGTTTACACGAAGTAGACGTCAGATACTCATTTGCCTGGTAAAAGGTATTTTTTTTTTGTTATATTATATTATAATGACGTGTTCAACATAAAATGGTTCTTATTATTTTTTATTTTTGTTGACAATCTGCTGATAAACACATTTTACATGCAAATATAATAATATAATAAAAAAATAACATTAATATATTTAATATTATTATATAACTGTTTTACTCTTCGAGTATAAAAAGACTGTGACCCTGTGTTTTTTTTTATATATATATTATATTTATATTGATATATATATATATATCATTATACTTTTACCTTTGTTTATAATAATGTTATCAAATAAGTAAACTAAACTTTAGGACGATGAATAATAATAATCGTTCATTTAATATTTTGTTAAAAATAATTAAGTAAATAATGCTTAAGTGACATCGCATTTGAGAGACGATACATCAACGTTATATTATCTATAGTCGTGCCTTTTTTCATTAAATTGCTAATTATATAGTGTATAAGTATACAATACTATTATAATTCTCGTATCAAATTTTACTTATAGAAACGCTCAAAGAATTTCAATTTCCATTACGATTTTATTCTATTCTTAGATAGTCGAATATTATGTTATAATATTTGTTTATAATTTTTTTTTTAATCAATTTTTTTATCGTACAATATTCGTATACATGTGTAATGAGTAATGACGAATTTCGACGAACAAAACACTTTCACGACGGGTTGTTTGTATTTAGATTCCGTTTTTTACGTACCATAAGTATTATATTAAAACTAATATACACGGGACATTAATTATGTGTATGTTAAAATAATACGACATTTTTACACTAAAGGGTACGAACTGTGAGGGTAAAGAATAACTAAAACGATTACACCAGGTAAATTGGTTAATACCTGTGTCATAAAATGTAAGTACTTAGCTAAAATATTATAAATTAACTACAGTATAATATGATATAATATTATAACCATTACTATTATTATTTATTATTATTATTGTTATTATTATTATTATTATTATTATTATTATTATTATTATTATCGTTATTATTATCTGCTATATCGAAGCATAAAATATTTTACGTAATATATAATTCGTAGAACTCACGTACATTATTATGTTGAAATAACTTGTATCATGTAAAATCTACGATTAATCTCTATAGTGCTAAATTAATTAGTACATATCGCTATGTTGTTTTTCTTCTTAAATGTATACTTTTTTGTATCATCCACGACGTATAGAATATAAGTGTAAACATTCAAAATTAATTTATATAAATATATTATCAATATAAAAAAAACTTCTAAATGATTTTGAAATTATTTTGTTTGCCTTTATTTGGGTTATATTTAACCACCGTGTTTTTCTTTTTTTTTTATGTTATAGTTTTTTAAATTAATAATTTCAACGATAGGTGGGAGAAAAATTGCGTTGATTGTATCATAACATTATGTACGTCTGCAATATAAGTCGCATAAATGTATTATATAGTAATGACAACTAAATGCATAAACATCCCGTGACGCACTATACCTTTTTTTCTTTTTGACGATATGAAAATTATTTTTACTAAAATTTTAATAGGTATTTAATTAATTAAATTAAATTCACTGACGAAAAACGAACGCATTTTCCTGCTAATTTTAATATTGATCCAGCCCATAAATGCATTGGTTTTTTTTCCATAATGTTGGTTGACTCAATTATTAAGTTATTTATTTATAATGATATTTCTACATATAAATAGTCTATTCACAAACCTATTAAAAATATGTATATTATTTTACGATAGCTGCTATTTTATATTGTATCAATATTTATTTACAGCCGTGCAGTTAATCGGCGTAGATTGCATTTTAATTCCATGAACGATTTTTGTTTGTGTCATTATTATGCAGTGTATCACTCAAATAAGTATAATATAATACATACACCATGAAGTATAGTATGAATACCAAGTGTATATAATTACTTTTCTTTCACACAAGTACGAGGGTCTTTCAATGCATGAATATTATAAAATATAAATATCAAAGTAAAACTTTTGTTGTAAAGAAACCTTTGTGATTTCGATAGTCAATTATTTTTGTTTGCACGCTATAATAGCGTATGAATTATATTGGCCAAATATTAAAAATTCGTCAAATTGGTGTCCTTGAACTCTTCAAGATTGAAGACTATCATATTATTATGTATCTATATTTATAAAATAAAAGTGGCTAAACAGGTTCAATTCAAAACTACCTACACTAACTAGATTTAGATAATATTTAATAATAATGTAATAATTATACTTTTATTCCAAGTAAAAATTAAAATATTTGTTGGATGGTTTTCGTTTGAATTTAGTATTACCTATCTATATGGAGTAAATTACCTGCAGTACGTATAGTATAATATTATAATAGGTATAACATGATAACTGATATGTGTATACTGTATGTATACCTACTAGTCTAATAATCATTATTGGGTATTTTATCTACTTATAATGTGATATGATTATAAAAATATACAAATTGATAAAATGTCGTTAGTTAATAATTATAGTATTATGGCACCTACCTAATATCAATAAATTGATTTTATTTTGCATATTATACTAGGTATCAATTCAAACTAAAAGCTTTTAACTATATAATATATATTTATTACAACCCGTTGACGCATTGAAAATTAGTAATAATTTATCAATAGCATTTTAGAGGATCGAAAATAATATACAAACATTTTCTGTATAGAAACATAATATTCCTAGTTTTAAGATACATTGGCTCTTTTTTAGATGTTTCTAAATGTTTGAAATTGTCTTCATTTTTCGATCTATCATAATACAATGTTTGTTTTTCAAGCCGATTAACTTTATGTACCTACTTATTTATTAATATTTTATGTACACAATGACTTCTTTTAGAAATATTTGGACTAATTTGATGCTATTTATAGGTACCACGAACCTATTCAACCATTCTACGGCACGTTGGAATTGATATGCAGTTGGTTACAATGCTATACACTTTTTAATAACTAATTATAAGTATAATATATTATGTACGGAATATTTTAGGCGAAAAATAGTTCAAGCTACCGTATTACATTATTAGGTACTAAAAAATTAATAAATTACTAACAATAGTTAATATAAATTAATTATAAAATGTCCTTAGAAATAGAGGTTGACACTTTGTCTCCGATTAGAATTAATTTTCGGAAACAATGATTTAATTCAATAATCATCATCCATTACGGTGACCTATTAAATGATGAAGTACACTCAAAACATTCTTTACGGCAGAGCGAGTTTTTTTTATTTATTTATAAATAGCCCGTACTCACTATGCAATTTCGTCGTATATAGGTATGGCATTTATGTAGCCAAAGTATTATTGGGATTTATGTTAACGTTGGCTCGTTTTATCTGCAAGTCAATCGCATGCACACGCAATAAACATTACCTACCACGATATAATGAAGCACTGATTCATCGGAACAACGTTATTGTGGATCGCAGAGGCTGAGACTAAATCTTCAAAACATTAATCTCGAGTGAACAGTTATTTGTATGATTATATTTCGATCGTCAGCAAATTCCTCGTACCGTGGTATTCATCCGGTCCACAACAGGTCGCCTCCTCACCGAAGGTCATTTATAGTTGCATTCCACGTATAACAATACTGCGACTGGCAACGAATCTCCAAGCGCAGGTTTGTCAAAAAGTAACAAGAAAAAAATTAAATATCAAACAAAGTAGCGAATGATATATTATTAGAAATAAAAATAATACGTTTTTTTTTGGGGGGATTGTTGCGAGAGCTATTCTTAAGTCTTATAATTTATTCAAACCTCAAACCAGAAGTTCATTATCATCGATATTTGACCAAATAGTATTGCGTTGTAGAGAGTGCATGCTAAGATTTCAAACATACAAAATAAAAATACAGGACAAATTTTGAAATATGTTTTAGGTAGTCTGATATGACAACTCGGTATGAAAAAATATTTACAGTTGGTTATCCTGCCATATTATATCATAATATAAGTGATAACATATTAAAATACTCAAATTACCAAAACTATTTTATAACTATTCTTTTTCTTCTTTTATAACTATTAAATATTTTAATTTCTAACTTATTCAAAAAAAACTATTATTTAAAAAAAATGTACTACTTTTAGGCTTTAGCATACAACAATAAAAATTAATTTTGGACATGTGAGTTATGAACATAATTGGTTACGCCAGGACAGCTGACATAGTAAAATTCCCGAAGGACCACTCGATGATTAATCGAGACCAAAAAAAGGTGATTTGTAAATTATGATTGTTTTTGTCGCCTTTTATAAATGGGTAGCAATTTAACATGCACGACGACAACGATGACGTTTGATTAGGAAAGGGACGTGATGGTGTTGAGGGAAACAAGATGATAGAATTTAGTTATTGGGGGGGGTCTCCGTAGTCGGTTAGGACATGTGCAATGACCACGGAGCTCACATGAGTCGGCTAACCTTAATAACTAAACTTAAACTATTGAAGTCTTGTTGACCCGGAAGCCTGCCCACAGTGGAGACACCTGTTGGATGTGGATTCCGAAGACCTGGGCGGCCTCTCACACACTACGGCGAGTGCTGGCGGACTTACGCGTGAGTAGATAGTACTTGGTGACGGTGGGGCGCACCGTATGCGTACAAGCCGGCGGATCAGGTGACCCACGGATGGCAATAGTATAATTAAATATAAAGAATAACTCACGGTGGATTGATAATAATATGTGGCCGTTTATTTGAACACAATAAAAGAAGTGACGGCTTCCAGCAGCGTCGCACGTAACACCGCAGTAACAATACTAATTGAGTTGATCAATGACCAGACAGTCCGTTTGAAAAGATCGAAGATTTACAAACATAATAGATTGGTGTGTACCAAAGTAAGGACACAATATATATATATTTGGTGCGTGGTGTGTACCAATAAATACGTACACCCGAACACCCGACAAAATTGTAAAAAAAACTATATGATAAAACAAACGCTGCAATAGCGGAATAATGGAAGTTTTACGACGACAGAAAAAACAATAATAATAATTAACAATGTTATGACAACAAGGGCGTTGGCCGCAATAATAAATGATAATAGAAAAAAACACAAAAACGATTTAGATAATACAAATAAAAACAAAGACAATAAATAAGGTGATTCTAATAATCAATAATAATAACAACACAAGGAATAAAAGATAGGAACAAGAGATGAGTGGAAGGTGGGACTGACCGATAAGACAATCGTGCCTTCGTGCTCATTAGCATATCACTGTTGTCATATTCAGCGCCAACATCACCGCCCACTTTGAAGGAACTTCAACAAGAAGGCATTGGACACAACTTGACAGCTGGCCGAGTTAGAACTCCAGACGACGTGTGACAGTAGCAACGCGTGACACTCCGTCTGCACCAGGGTGGAGGTCCGTGATACGTCCGTATCTCCAATACAGCGGATGCGAGGGTTCCTTTATTAGGACGAGGTCTCCAACATTCAGCTGCTTTCCATCATCAGACCATTTTGTTCGCAGCTGGAGAGTAGATAAATATTCATTTTTCCATCTGGTCCAGAAGTACCGGTGGAGATCAGTCACTAAGCGCCAACGCTGCATTTTTGAGAGAGGTACGTTTTCCAAACAAGGGTCCGGAAGAGATGTCGATGGTTCCAGCGTTAAAAAATGGCTTGGCGTCAAAGCTTCTAAATCTTTTGGATCATTGCTAAGGGCACACAAAGGCCGTGAATTTAGAGTGGCTTCAATTTTTGTCAGCAAAGTGATCAGTTCTTCACTTGTGAGTCTATGGGTTCCAATGGATCGAAAAATTAACGACTTAGTCGACTTTACTCCAGCTTCCCAGAGTCCTCCAAAGTGAGGAGAAGACGGAGGATTGAAAAACAAGTAATTGGTTCTTGGACAAATGATTTCGTACACTGTGTTGATAGGTTTCTGATGCGATGAAGGTATGGAGCGGGTTTAAGAGATTCGCGGCACCAACGAAATTAGTACCACAATCACTATGGATCTCTTTGATCGGTCCACGACGAGCAGCAAAACGAGTGAAAGCTAGGAGGAAAGTTTCCGTTGAAAGGTCAGAGCTGAGCTCTATGTGCAATGCTTTTGTTACGGTACAGACGAATAAACAAATGTAGGCAGAGATCCTGGATGATGCGCGCCCACGTGATCCTTTTACAGATATCGGGCCAGCATAATCAACGCCTGAGATAGCAAATGGTTTTATTTGTTGTACTCTGTATTTAGGAAGAGCAGCCATTTTTGGTTGAACCGTTTGAGGTCTCGTGCGAAAACATGGAACACATAATCGCAGCCGGGACCTAATAGCCTGCCTCCCTGACAGTATCCAAAACTCACGTTGTAAATGTGATTGGAGTGTCATGGCTCCTGGATGGCTTAACACACAATGGTTGTGATCAATAATTAGATCAGTTAACCGATGACGGGACGGCAACAAAGCAGGATGTTTGTGACTGTATGGAATATCTGCGTTGCGAAGCCGACCGCCCACTCTGAGAATACCAACCGGGTCAAGAAACAGGTCTAAACGTCGGAGAGATTTGAGCAGGGAAGACCGTTTGACAGAGCTGCAATTTCGACGGCAAAAGTTTGACGTTGGACCAAGTAGACGAAAGCAGAGAGAGCACGAGTTATCTCTGTCGCAGTTATAATGTTGCTAATGGGGGCGTCAGACCGGGGTTTGAAAAATCGAAAACAATAGGCGATTACACGAAGGATCTTCTGCAGAGATGATATGCGATTTAACAATTCGATTATCGGGACGTCTACAGTGACGGTGAGAACAGTAGGTACCCGTGCTTCCTGAGAGGGGGGCCCACTGTAATCTTCAAGTTCGGTTAATAGTAATGTTGGCCACTTGTCTGGAGGACTCAGTAAAAAAGATGGACCAGTCCACCACAGTACGTGGTTGAGGAGTTCGGAAGGAAACAGTCCGCGCGATGCGCAATCAACTGGATTCTCCTTCGTGGGAACATGGCGCCAAATTGCAGGTGTGGTCAAATCGTGAATCAAACTGGTTCGATTCGCGATGAATGTGGCCCATCGATGAGGGGAAGATCTAATCCAAACGAGAACGGTGGTGGAGTCAGTCCAGGCGTGGAGTTCGTCAATAGTTAGGCGATTAGTGTAGGAGTCAGCAACCAATCGGAGGAGTTTCGAAGCCAATACTGCACCACACAGTTCCAGACGAGGAATTGTGGATCGCTTGAGAGGTGCCACTTTTGACTTTCCTGTTATGAGATGACAATACACAGACGTGACTGTCACTACACGGAGGTATACTGCCGCGGCATAACCTTTCTCAGAGCTATCAGAAAAGGCATGGAGTTGTACAGAAATAGCATGATCATAAGTAATACGACGAGGAATGCTAATGGTTTCAACTAGCTGCAGTTCAGACTGATATCGGGCCCACAGGGAAGCAATCTCAGGGGGGACTGGATCATCCCAGGCGACACCGGAGGTCCACAGCTGCTGCATGACGTGTTTTGTGAAAAATGTCATGGGTGACAAAAGTCCTAACGGATCAAACACACGCGCAATGTCGGACAGAACAGATCGCTTTGTCGGTTGGATATTCGATGGTCGAGCTTTAAAGGAAAAAGTGTCAGCAGATGGGTCCCATTTTAAACCTAATACCTTTAAATCAGAGAGTTCATCACTGTCGAACAAAACTGAGACGGACATTGCACGAGCTTCTGGTGGGACCATTTGTAGAATTTGTACATTGTTGCTGGCCCACTTGCGGAGTTCAAATTGAGCGAGTGCACACAGGTTTATCAGTTGGTCTTGGCAGTTGAGAGCGTCTTCTTCTGAATTTGCACCAGTTAAAATGTCGTCGACAAAAGTGTCGTTGAGCAGTACGTCAGCAGCTATCGGCCATTTAGCACCGTCCAGTGTCGCAAGGTGACGAATAGTTCGCAGAGCTTGAAAAGGTGCTGCTGACGTTCCATACGTAACCGTACAGAGCCGATATTCATCAATTGGAGAAGAGGGGAAAATCTCCACAGGATTCTCAAATAGTCTCGATCTGAAGGTTGAACTAGGATTTGGCGGTACATCTGTTTTATGTCAGCCATAAACAGGTATTTCCAGAGACGAGAGCGGAGCAAAACAACTTGAATGTCTGGTTGCAACTTTGGACCAGTATACATGCTCTCATTCAGAGAGGCTCCGGTTGAAGTACGAGCTGAAGCATTGAAGACAACACGCAATTTTGTGGTCTTGCTGTCAGGTTTAATGACACAATGATGGGGTATAGTAATTCAGTGGATTGTCGCGTTCAGACACTGGTACAAGTTCCATGTGACCACTTGACAAGTAATCCTGCATAAAGTCTATGTACTGTTTTCGCAGATCAGGTTGTCGACTTAATCGAATCTCAAGGGCCTTGTAGCGTTGATGAGCATGAGACTTAGAATCACCTAACACAGGAGACGGTGTTCGAAACGGAAGGGTAACCATAAAACGACCTGAACTAAGACGAGTAGTGGTTGAGACGTAGATCTCTTCTGCAACTTTGTCATCGGGACTTAAGTGATGAACTACAGGTAGCTCTTCCAACTCCCAAAACTTTCTTAAGGTTGCATCAAGGTTGCTGGATGTTGACACACACATTGTGGTCAGTGAAACAGGGGGAGCTGAAGTGGCCGGACCAAACAAAACCCAACCGAAAATTGTTTTTAATGCAGTAGGCTCGCCTGCACTACCGAAATGAGACTGTCGCATAATATGGATGGTAGAATGTCGGCACCTAACAGCAAGTCTATGTCACCAGGAATGTGATATGACGGATCTGCTAAGGGCAAATGGTGAATATGTGTCCATTGACCAGGTGTGAACGAGATTTGCGGGGTTTTGCCTGTGATCTGTGGTACAATCAAAGCGTCAATACTTAGGCTGGGTGTTTGTTTCCCGTGAGGAGTCACAATGACAACCGATGATCCACAAACAGGAGTAGCAGTAGTGTTAGCAAACGTGGTTATACTAACAGGTGAACGTCGGCGATTGAGCATAAGAATGTCAGCCGATTTGCCCGTAATAAAGCTGGCTTGAGAGCCACTGTCTAATAGGGCTCTAAACGAATGACGATGACCATTGGTACCACAAATGTCCAGAAGTACAGTTGATAATAATACCACTTTCTGGGGATTGTCCTTTACAACTAACGAGACCGTGCTGGTAGGATCACCTGACTGGACTACCATGGAACTACTGATGGTGGTGGATGTGGTGTACTAGTGGTTTGACTTGCTTCAAAATGTAACAAAGTATGGTGTGAACGTTTGCATGATTGACATTTGAATTTTGAAGGGCAAGTAACGGATGAGTGTCCAATGCCAAGACAGTTGATGCAGAGACGATGTTTTTGGCCAGCTGAAAACGATCGTTTGGCCTTTACTAAGAAACATTTGACATTGTCGAATCGAATGTGGCTGTTTGCAAAGGGGGCAGTTACTGATAGGAGACGACCGATGACCTGATTCAGTGGAGAGCGCCGCACTGGCGGTCAACACTTTGGGTCCATAAGTGGGACGAGAGTGTGTAGTATATACCTTTTTGACTGTTTTGGTTGGGAAGTACTAGATTGTACAGTCGTTGAATAATTTCCTGCACGAGCTTCGGCTGACCGAACATGACTCCTTAAAAATTCTACAAGTCACTCGTGGCCGGTTGATGGCGATCTCCAACAGTAATCTCCCAACGGGAACGAAGATCATAATCAAGATGATTCTCAAATGTGTGTACAAGAATAGGGCTCCATTGTCGAGTAACAAAATCTAAATTATCCAGGGCCGCAGTGTGTTCAAGGATAGTGGTGAGAAGAGTTTTTATCGAAGAAGCGTCGTTACAACTGACTTTATGAGGTGCTAAAAGAGCGTCCAAATGAATACGAGCCAAATCACGCTTGTTTCCATACCGAGCACGCAACACTTCCCATGCCTTCGTATAATTTGCAGACGTCAAAGGGAGATGTGAAACCAGGGACAACGCTTCACCTGTCAGAGAGGTTTTTAAAATTTCAAACCGTTCAACATCAGGAAGGTCAGGTGCGTGAGATAATATTGATTTAAAAAGATCTTCAAATCCTTGCCATTCAGTCAGAACTCCAGAAAACGTAGGGAAATTCCTTTTGGGTAAATGATAATGTGACAAATTACTTATAACCGTTGTTTGGTTAGATGTTACGTTCGTTGAGGATACATCCATGGCAGGAGATAACGAGATATGATATACATCAGCAAATGCGGCAAGTTCATAGTACAAATTATCAAACTCAGAACTGAGTCTGAGACTCTCTTTATTATCTAAGATATCCGTAGGGGCTAACTTTTTACTAACAGATGATTCCATGACTTGAATGTCATCTTCGGTCACTCGCCGAACTTCATTTAACTCAGACAACATCTTAACTACCTTTGCATGTTTACCCGCATTAGAGCGATCGACTTTATAGTCACCAGCTGCAGCGAAAATGATGTGATTTTTGCAATTGAACGGACAATCCGTGCTTTTGCATCTGCATATGTCATTGAAGGTGGAGAGATCATTTTAACAACAAGTACTAAGAAGAATATTTGGAATAGAGAAACCAACAGTGTTTCAATCGTATGAAATACTTTTGAATGCAACTATAACAGTACGCACAGATATTAACAATTGTTCTCTGTGGTTGACGACAGACTTAATCAAAACCTTAGGACAAAAACATAATGTCGCGGTGTGTTAGGACATCCGGCCCGAAGGACCAAAAATATGGTTACGCCAGGACAGCTGACATAGTAAAATTCCCGAAGGACCACTCGATGATTAATCGAGACCAAAAAAAGGTGATTTGTAAATTATGATTGTTTATGTCGCCTTTTATAAATTGGGTAGGCAATTTAACATGCACGACGACAACGATGACGTTTGATTAGGAAAGGGACGTGATGGTGTTGAGGGAAACAAGATGATGATAGAATTTAGTTATTGGGGGGGGTCTCCGTAGTCGGTTAGGACATGTGCAATGACCACGGAGCTCACATGAGTCGGCTAACCTTAATAACTAAACTTAAACTATTGAAGTCTTGTTGACCCGGAAGCCTGCCCACAGTGGAGACACCTGTTGGATGTGGATTCCGAAGACCTGGGCGGCCTCTCACACACTACGGCGAGTGCTGGCGGACTTACGCGTGAGTAGATAGTACTTGGTGACGGTGGGGCGCACCGTATGCGTACAAGCCGGCGGATCAGGTGACCCACGGATGGCAATAGTATAATTAAATATAAAGAATAACTCACGGTGTGATTGATAATAATATGTGGCCGTTTATTTGAACAATAATAAAAGAAGTGACGGCTTCCAGCAGCGTCGCACGTAACACCGCAGTAACAATACTAATTGAGTTGATCAATGACCAGACAGTCCGTTTGAAAAGATCGAAGATTTACAAACATAATAGATTGGTGTGTACCAAAGTAAGGACACAATATATATATATTTGGTGCGTGGTGTGTACCAATAAATACGTACACCCGAACACCCGACAAAATTGTAAAAAAACACTATATGATAAAACAAACGCTGCAATAGCGGAATAATGGAAGTTTTACGACGACAGAAAAAACAATAATAATAATTAACAATGTTATGACAACAAGGGCGTTGGCCGCAATAATAAATGATAATAGGAAAAACAACACAAAAACGATTTAGATAATACAAATAAAAACAAAGACAATAAATAAGGTGATTCTAATAATCAATAATAATAACAACACAAGGAATAAAAGATAGGAACAAGAGATGAGTGGAAGGTGGGACTGACCGATAAGACAATCGTGCCTTCGTGCTCATTAGCATATCACTGTTGTCATATTCAGCGCCAACAATAATACTAGGTATAAAAAAAAAACATTAATATAATAATTATTAACACAAATTGTAAAAAGTCTTTTGGACTTAGAAGTTGTATGAATATAGGAGTTGAGATATGGCAGTAAAAAAACATTGTTAAAATTAATATAATATACTAGTAGAATAAACTTATTTTAAAGAGTTGATAAAATCCTGTAAAATGTAAATTCTATCTCATATATTTGAAATGTTTCTTTTTTTCTCTTTATTTTCTACATAAGTCTAAATAGTACATTTCATCTAATTTGTATGTTTCCTCCTAAGTAATCTTCACCTCCATCACAAGTGTTGATTAAAAAAGGTGAGCAAACAAATGTAAAAAAAAATTACTAAATTTAATCAGTGTTGTTGTTTTTGTTTGCAATAAATAAATAAGTTCCCATGTTCGGGCTAATAGCAAACTATAATTATATTTATTGAAAATTATAACTAACGTATTATCAAATTAAAATTATAGATATTATCGTACCCACTACCCACTTGTAAAACTATAGAATACATGGCAAAATCACTGGTTAAACCAAAAAACAAAAGTACGCGAAATAAAACAAAACATAAACACCTGGCCACAACATTGGCGCAACTATGGGGAGTGGACTGGGGGGGGGGGGGCTTAGTCCCCTTGACTAAGATTTATTCCTCCCAAAAATATCCCTTATTGATTTAGATATAAGCCTCCTATAGGTTATTTTTAATAAATAGTTTTGTTAGCCCCCCAGAATTGTAACCTTAGTTGCGCCTATGGGCCACAATACCAAATTACAAGAAAAACAGAAATAATAATAAACCGACTGAGAATCGGCCACACCCACCTTACACACGGACACCTCATGAAGAACCAACCACCGACGGAATGTACCTCATGCGGAGTTACCCTCACTATAAAACACCTGATGACAGAATGCCGATCAAATGAGGAAGAAAGGAAAAAACTCAATTTACCAACGAACCTATATGAAATAATTGGTCCCGACTGTCAACCTGAAAAAGTCATGTCATTATATACTGAGCATACTCAGTACCACCAAAATAAAAATAGGCGGGTAAGTGGATGTCGCTTTGCTGTACAGTAAGTTACAAGTGGGTCAATGTATTGGATGGTGTTAAATTTGAATTCAATGATATAATATCATTGTATAAGAAAAACGATTCTGAGCGAAAATGGTCAGTCAGCCTATGATATTACCAAGTATATTTGATGATATTATTGTGCATAAAGTAATTTATATATAACCTATTTACGTGGAGCCTTGTTTTCAATTTTCAATCCTTAGCTATACAATTTGAACATATTATACATTTTTAACTACAAATTAATTATTAAATTATAAATTTGATACATTTTATCGAAATTTGAACTTTAAATGCTTATAAATTGTGCCTATGTATTTTTAATATTTTTCAACTGCTATTAGAACGATATATCAGGAGCTTTATAATAAATGTTCACGCTTTTGTACCTAACAAATACAATTTTATTGATATTTATAGAAAAAAAAACTAAAAAAATTGAAAACTGACAATTTCCGTAAACAGCTCAAAAAGAGTCAAATTGATTATTTTTAACATTTTATTGTGTATAGAAAATGCTAATATAAACATTCAGTGAAATTTTCAAGTATCTACAGTCATACGTTTTTTAATTACAACAAAATAAGAAAATCGTTACATGAGAAATCGAGTAAATATCAAATGTTGTAAAAATATGAATTTTAAACTCTCATAAAAATTTAATTTGTCTTTGTTGTAGACATTTTTTTTTGTTGATAAAAGTAGATAAACTTATATATAATCTTGTATTACATTTTCAAATCTTAGATTTAAAAAAAAAAATTTTTATGAATTCTCAACTCAAAATAATTTGCTTACTTTCGTGATTTTTCCGTATTTTGTCAAGATTTGAACTTTAAATGCTTATAAATAAATCTGTGACTAAGGATTTTTAATATTTTTGAAATATCATTGTAATAATATAGTAGGCGCCTTGTATTCAATTTTCAAGCTTTTTTACCCAACAAATAAAATTTTATTGATATTTATAGAAAAGAAAACTAAAAAAATTAGAAACTGAAAATGTTCATAAACAGCTCAAAATAAATCAAAATATTTGGAAAATGTTATGGTATAGTATGTTAATGTTATAGAAAATGCTAATATAAACATTCAGTCAAAATTTCATGTAATATTTTTCAAATGTCATTGTAACAACATAGTAGAAGCCTTGTATTAAATTTTCAAGCTTTTTTACCCAACAAATAAAGTTTTTTTTTGACATCCATAGAAAAAAATACTAATAAAATTGGAAACTGTAAATGTTCCTAAACAGTTCAAAACAAATCAAAATATTTTGAAAATTCTATCGCGCATAGAAAATGCAAATATAAACAACCAGTTAAAATTTCATGTATACACGTTCATTTGTTTTAGAGTTACACCAAAAACCAAAATCGATTTTCTCGAAAACAGATTTTGCGTAAAAATTCCCGTTTTTCCTTAATTTTTCTTTTATTTTTCACGTCGCTTTCGAAAACTACTGGTAAATTTTTACTTTTGACCCCCCAAAGTACCAACTAGATTCACTTTCCTATCAGAAAAGTTACTGTTGAAGAAAATCCAAGTACATTTACTATCTTAAAAGGTGATGACAGACACACAAAAAAAAAAAAAAAAATACACACATCATTGTAAATCAATACATTCATCGCTTCGCTCAGAATCTAAAAAAAAACTATTGAGTAAAAATGTTTAAATAGTCAAATTAAACAAGAAAAACTTTTTTTCGGAGAAAGTCACTTTGTCAAAAGTCGAGCAGAGATGGGCGGAACCCTGTGTCCGCAAAACATGTTTTGGGTGGGTGTTGGTACTGGTACCTTATAAGTTATATTGTACTTAATGTACTTGTGTGGTCAAATTATATTTATAGTAATTTTATAAATAAAAAACTTGAGTTTTGTATTCAAAAAATCAAAAAGTTATAAACCGTTAGTTGACATAAAATATCTATTAAAATAAAACAAATTAGTACTTATGTACAATTTATGAAAATTTAGATTGTAGTATTTACAGTTTAAAATTATATAAATTAGTTTTCTATAAATACCATAGTATACTATATTATATTATTATTATACATGGACTTATATAGTTATATGTGTAATATTTTTGAATTACATACTGTAAATATTGAATTAAAATATAACAAAAGAGTTTACTCAAGGTCCAAGGACAAAATGTGGTCTTCTACATAATTTATTATGTCGGTTTTATTCGTAAAAATCAATGATAACTTTAGTATTAAATGAAAACAAATTTTGGTTGTGAAACAAACTGAGTGAACTTAAAGTATACGTACCTATAATACCTATAAACTTTGTGAATCACGCCGTATATACGTAAATTAAAAAAAGAAAAATAGTTGTCTTATCATGATTTATGAATAAAACCATTTTCACTTTATAAGCAGATTGCAAGACGATTACGAGTACGTATTGTTGTTATTTTACTATGTAGAGTCATCGTAACTGATACCTATATAGATAAGTATATCGGTAAACACATCGATTCATCATGCACAGTCGTATACAACGTGGTCTATATATATATTATATATACCTCATACGGTACCTATTTACCGATTTGTCACACGGATTTATATTATATTAAAAGCCAATCGAGACGTATCAAACGTATATTATTTGCGGCTAAAATACTAAATTATTATACAGATATTTCAGTCCACCGAAGTATATGGAGGGATTGTATAGCGTACGATTTGCTTCATCCGTATTGTACAATGTGTACTATTATATTATATTTTTTTCTACGAATTATTTCCGAAACAACAATGGCAGGCCCGTCATAATAATATAAACGGTACAAAAATATGTACAATATTATACAAATCGGCAAATGACATCTTCAAAATAATATGTGTCGTCAAAGCGTATAAATACACTTAACGGTATCTGATTTGGATGTGTTTAAAGATGTGTCCAACTATTATTATATATTGTATCGTACAGGTTGTATCGCTGTAGCACCTATACAGGATAGATATCTTAGATTTGCAACCGAATTCGATCCAATTTCTGTTCGATTTATACGCTGCAAAAAACTATGTGTCGCATTCTATTGTGTCGCATATTGTGTTCAATAATAGGTATACCTATATTGTCAAAACAATTTTTAAATGGGTTTTTTTTTTAATCATAAAATAAAACACTTTGTACTACCTACTTGTCCATTTGATATTGCAAGTAGGTAGTAGAAATGGGATTACGACCTTATTTCAGTATTATTAAAATTAAGACTTTATTGATTTACTTACTGATTTTTTAGCGACCGTGACCTGCTTACGGCACACACGTAATATTGAACGATGACTCATAGTTCACTATAATAATAGTATATTGATACTTTCTTAATTATGTAATTTTTAATGATTGGATTTCTTTTTAAACAGGATGTATTTTTGTCATTAAACGTGCATATTACATATTTGTAATTTCAATTAATATAATATATAAAAATCTTGAGGTACATAAACTAATGGTTATCCCTATTGGGTGTACTTATCATTTGATTGAAA
Organism: Sitobion miscanthi; assembly: GCA_008086715.1. Classification (NCBI taxonomy): domain Eukaryota; kingdom Metazoa; phylum Arthropoda; class Insecta; order Hemiptera; family Aphididae; genus Sitobion; species Sitobion miscanthi. Next base: position 3,033,564 of record CM017802.1, on the reverse strand, counting down.
ATATGAGTTATGAGATATTATGTAAGCCGATGACTTAAATATATCGTTTATTAGAACATTGCCTATCCTAATCATTCTTGACAGTGACTAACAATCATTATTTCCGGTAACATTACCTACAAATTAAAAATTATTATTATTTAAATATAATACATTTCTATGAAAATACTTGACAACTTTATAAAACGGGGTTTGAAATCCGGGGTATCAATTCCTCCGAATTTTTCTTTATGTTGATTCCGCCGACTATCGATTCCGTCGGTTATTTATTTGGGTATATGTCAATTGCGCCAGAAATCACAGGTAAGGAAAAAAAAATTATGGGATTCAAAAAGGTTATACATCAACTGCGCCGGACGATATTTAGGTCCAAAAAAGATTATACATTAATTGCGCCGGCAATACTGAAGTTGAAAAATAAGCTGATTACACACTAGGCGATTTGAACGTACTCGTCTGCGTTTATATTACACACAAACGATTTAAAATCGCGACGTTTTAAACTGTACATACTATACGTTATCTATCTACATGCAATAAATTGACAATTTATTCATATGTAATTTATCATCGTTTATTTATATGTATTTTAATTTTTATGATTTAATTTTATGACATTTTTATATTTTTTAAATTACACTTTATTTTATATGTTTGATAATTATATTATAATCTAATTATAGTATAATAATATGATATTTTATAATATCTTCCTGGCACAATAGATATATATTGTGTATACCAAATTAATTTGTGATAAATTTATTGGCGCAAAAGACGTATACCTTTTTCGTTTGGGATAAATCCACTGGCGCAAAAGATGTATAAATTTCAGGTAGTCTAGAAAAATCGGCGCAATTGACAAACACCGATTTATGCTGATTCCGCAGATTGTTTATTAAACAATATATACAGAATTTTTTTTAATTATAACAGTATAGGTTAGACTAAACTCTTAGTTTGCCATAATAGTATAAAGTAAGTTTCATTTAAACGTAAACATTTCAAAAAACAATTCAGACATTGTCGTCCATAACAGATAATATTTATTAAAATAATAAAACAATATATCTCAAATACCAAGCGACTATTATGTTTACAAAATTAAGTAAAATCGTCATATTATTACAAATTACAGTAAGTTATAGTGTGTACCTACTAATGAAATTAAACATATTTTATATCATAAAATAGAATTACATAAATGCAAACATAAGCCTTTTACATTTTGTTATTATTGAAATAAACAATTTACAAATATTCAGTAAATTTATAGTCGACGCACGGCGGAATCAGTATGTAAAAAAGTTCGGTGGAGTCAATAGTCGGCTGCATCAATATGTAAAAAGTTCGGCGGAGTTGATACGCGGTGCAATTGATAGATTTTTTACAGGTAAAAAGGTAATTTCGGCGCAATCGATATACGCCCTATAGAAAACGTAATATATAAATAAGTATTGATAAACACGATAAATATTAAAATGTCTAATCATTGAGTAAATAACTGATAATAGTATAATAATAAAAAAATGTATTAATTTGTGGAGTAGATAACATAAAAAATATATTTATTTCATAGAAAAGTGTTAGCCCATGTTAAACTAAAAATATTATGTTCAGACGGGTAGCCAGTTTGATATTTTTAACAAAATTATGTATCTCGGCATCTCAACTATAATAGTTAGGTATTATATCGTTACTTAACTATTTTTTAAGAAATGCAGTTATTAGTACAGATCTTAAATCTAATTTTAACACTATGCGCGGTGTTATTTCTAAATCGTTGTATTATCGAACCTTATTATATAATAATATATTGTATATATTATGATATATTAATCTATTGTAAATTTGTACCTTTGTAATACTTAAAGAGTATATGCATTACGCAGTAAGTATGTACTTTATTATATTGTAAGGTGTACAACAGGTGATTAGCACCTGTCAAAAGATACATCTGCATGAAAAAAGTTTTTCTTGATAAGGTCTTATAGTCAGGTTTGAGTGCGTCTGACGATGGAACAATTATACTCAATAATTGAGTTGACGTTCAGAAGAATTTAAGTGAAACAATCCATCTAAATGGTTCCCTGTTCGTTAATTTATTATATATTTTAAAATTATTTTCGTGTTGACAGTCTTGATCAATTTTTTAAGTCAACTAAACCATAACCAACTAGATATTATCATTATTTGCTTTCATGTAATATAATAAATGAGTCAAGGAATTTAATAGAGTCATTTTGCGTGTAGGTATACCTATAACTTATTCATTATATATATATATGCTTTTGGTATACTTGCGTATACACCAACGACGCACACGCATACATGTATACAATATATAAATGAATATGTCTGTGCGTTTTTTTACGAGGGAGTGTGAGAGAGAGAGGCGTATTTATCAGTTAGTATATTGCTATAACCATCATCTGCCGGACGGTCTATGGATAGACTACTGCTGTCGGTGTGTAGTTGGGTAACGGAGGGGAAAACCGTTTCGAGTTTCACATCACCGCGGCGCACACAGTGTCAGTGACTTCAACGCCCGGCTCAGTTTCTGGCTGTCTTTCTGTGACGGTATACCGCGTTTGCATTTAAGTTTCCGTTATCCGCTCAGTAACATCTCGGTGATTTGTTTTAATTGTTTATACATTTTTTATTTTCGTAAAAATTATAAGAAAGAATATAAGTTCGACCGATTATCTTAGTTGCGTTTTTACTTGCTCGGTTCTTGCGTTGATATTTTTTCTCATTTGTGTACCAACAAATTAATAATTCTAATACTAAAATTTTGTTTTTAAATTCAGCGTTCGTGTAGTGCGTGTGTATGTGCAAGTGCGCTGTACGATTAACGTATAATCTGTCTAAAAATATACGTGCATAAAACGTCGCTGTCGGTGTGATCGACACAAACATGTGATTTTAGTTGTAACGTCACTACAAGACGATGTGGAGAAATAATTTTAAAATGACCATGCTACTGCTGCTTGTTATCACCATTATCGGTAAATTATTTCTATATTTATTTCTATTATTATTTCTATAATCTTGTATAATATTTGATCGAAATTGAAGAATCTGAATTTTACCTCATGATTGTACTAAATAACTGCATACTTGGGTTTGTTCCTTTTCTTTTTAAACTACAAATACTAAATATTATATTTTCACAAAATTATATTAATATATGGACGATATTGTAGCTATTATAATAACTTATAACTGTTGTGTTCATTTGATATCACAATTTATTCATCTTTTTAATATGTTCTTTTAGTTAGCAAACTAATAACTATATTATATATTTGTGTACAAGAAGACATTAGAATCGTAGTGGGAATTTTAAATAGTGGGGATACTATGCTATACATACATAGGGTAATATTAATTCATGTATGCAATTTTATATCATACATTTATGTACATAGGTTGTAGATACAACATACCTTAGTACCTTAACCAAGTTCTTCCTTAGTGCGACTATAATTATCACATAAAATAAAAACATTCAAAACGAAAGCGAAGGAAAGATTATAATATTATTAGTCAGGCTAGACCAAGCAGGTGCATATAATAGAATATGTCAAAATAAATATTGTGTATTATATTATAGTATATTTTTTGTTATATACCTACTTATATGCGTATGATATAAATATTACATGGTGGACGAAATTGATTACACGCGGTGACGGGAGAAACCGAATAATAATCAGTGATTTGGACCTGCGTTACATAACAATGCACCTAGGTACGTGCATATATATAACAGCCATGCGATAATAATATATTATACATGTAATGTAGTATACGTCTATACAGTTACTGCGTGAGAAAATCGATACGTTTATTTTTTTATTACAACAACGCGCGCGAGTATTGGGCGACCGAGCGTCCTTTATCATGCAATATAGCTGACCACCTATGTACCTATACATAGTCGGTTACCTATGCTATAGTTATGGTCGTAAGGAGGATATTATTATTATGTGTATAGCGGCTTAAACGGTTCGTTTGACGACACAGGCACGGATTCGCGGAAACACAGCGTGTCTCGGTGGTTGGGTTTTTTTTTTTAAATCTGCGTGAGCGTGTGTGTGTGTGAGAGTGTTCAGTGTATATGTGTGCAAGACGGAAAAAAATTACACACCGAGTGAGAAGACGACGTGTCAACGAACGCGCAGAGAATTTTTATGAAAAACGCGACGACGATCGATGCGGCGGCGGCGGCAGAACAGCAGAATCCGGTACATCGGTTTCCGGTGTTTTACTACGGTCAAAACGCCAATGGCCGCCGCTCGTACCGCCGCCGCCGCCGCCGCCGCCGACGATGGTCGTTCGTACGTGTATAATAAATAATATTATTATATTACCAAAAGGACCGTGACCCGTACCTTTTGTTCTCTACGACACAAGAGAAAGTGAATTCGGTCGGGTATAATAATAATATTACACTGTGTGCGTGCACGACGATCGTCATCAAAATTTCCATGCTCTCATACGGAACTCTCCAGCGCGGGGTTTATTTGTCTTATAATACGATTTCGACGTTTACGTAACGTCCTTCGAGCGACCGAGTGCCGCCGTCTAGAACGGACCGCCGTCTCCGTCGTCATTCGGTCGAGGTCTTGTGGCTGTACCTATATATATATATATATATATATATTATATCGCATACACATGAAACTTGAACACTGGATGACGTGTAATAAACGTGAACGAGAGTATCGCTTTCGTCGAATGATTTCATTACAATATTCGTGTAAATAATCGGGAAAACTATCAGAATTTGTTTTTTTTACTTTAACCTGAATATTATTAATTTATAAAATCAGGAAGTCGTGTTTGTGCGATCAGAATGTATAATACAGCCATATAGTGTACAGTTTACCCACTTGATTGGTCATAGATTTGGTGGTTAGCAAAGAAACTGAACTGTAGTGAAATCCCCAACCGACCGAATGGTTTAAAGTGGCCGAACAAAAAAATATACATCTGCAAATCCTTAAGATGTATGACAGATTTCGGTCACTAACTAGGTGCTTTTCGTAAATAATTATAAAATAAATATATCTAACAACAGGTTTGTATTTACTATTGGGCAAATAATATGGCCGAACCGAGATAATAATAAGTATAATAGTAACGTGATTTTTATCGGAAATTCGAAAAGTTTTTTATTTTCAAAATTGTTTGTTCCTTTATAAATATAGGCCGCCGACGGGATTACGGGATAATTTTTTGTTGTCTATATAATATGTATATTACCTATACATAATAAATATTGTGTATATACCTATACGGTATCGACCGAAAACCAACGTAATATATTATGATATGGAATATGGATTGGCCAACATGTAATAATAATGACTGTGCGTTATATTATCCATAATATTTTCGTGGTAGTCAATCGCGAAATCGTTTTAATTATTGGGTTTTGTGTGCAATAGTGTCAATAGGCTCTGCAGAAAAAAAATACTCATTTCATTAATTGTTCCGGCAAAAAATCGATCACTTGATAAATAAATATGGACAAAAAATAACTGAAAAAGTATAATAGACTTATTATACATAAAGTGAGTTGATAATGGTACGTAAATATTGGTTGTTATACATATTATGCACACTATATTAAATTATATACTATGATTTTAAATATTTTGAGTAGGTATAGGTAAAAAAAATCACAAAAAATAATAATATTATTTTAAGCTATGAAAATATACCGTGGAAATTCAATCAAAAAATGTATAATATTTACAGTTAAATTTTTTTTTTAAACATCTACAAATAGGATAATTAATTTTTGAACTTAAGAACGTTGGTATATTATGTTGTCTTTAATCTAAGCTAAACATTTTAGGTGTATATACGTACGTCAGAAAAAGTTTAATCTATCTCAAAGTATATTGTATATAGTATATTATTATACATATATTTTCATTAATAACTGTATCCTCATTGTCTTAGGATCTGTACTAAATAATTCGTATCTACTAATTACTTATTACATTTAAGCGTATTTGTACAGTTGTACAGTAATTCAACTAAATAGTAATCATCACTGAATTATTGGAATCAGTTTTTTTTTCGTTTTTACGGGTGTTAAAATACAGTCATCCGTAGTCCTAACAAAACTATTTTTTTATAGTGAGGTACCTATTAATTAATTCAGCAAACGTTTATTTCGTCCATTGACCTTTCAATGGCAAATCAACCGTCACATTCTATAGTTTTTTATTTGTAATTAAAAATAGGTAAATATATAAATATTAAAAAATAAAAATACGCAATTAATAACTAATAAGTATACCTGTACGCGTTGTACATATTAATGTATTATATCCTAAATTTACGAAAACATCTAGGAGGGTATATTATTGTACATCTCGCAGTCGCGTATCGATCACGAGAACATTAATTAATAGTGTGTTGTATAATTGATAAAAAAAAATTCTTTAGGTATTTTACGGTGAATAGTGTTGGTCTGGTCGATATATTTTTAATCATGTAAATAGTAAATGTATGTATTCTTTATTTATGAGGCAGACGGTACACGATAATATCAAAATGATGAACACTTCTGTGTATGACGTGCATTATTCCATTCGTAATCATTTTACAATACTTGTATTTTTTTTTTTTTTTTACAAATGGGGACGTATCTATCTACATATCGATGTTCGAGTTAATTGTAAAATAACCGTGAATAAAATGTAAATGAAAATCTTCGTGTTATTTCTAGCTGTCGTGTGCATTTTTTCGGTACTCAAATGTTCGTGTGTTATGAATAGTAGGTATATTGTACAGTTCTACAATATAATATAAGAACTGCAGTATCGTCATATCTATGTTTTTATTCACAAACAAAATAAGTACTATTATATTTCCAATAAATAAATATTATTACTATATTTTATTGGTTAGTGATACTCAGTATATATGTGGTAGGTATATGCTACAATGGTTTTTTTCGTTTTCTACTTATAAAGTAGTCATTAAATAGAATTATACTTTTGAGCGGAACAACATGGACCGACTATATCATAATTCACCGTGAAACGGCTTAATGGCAACCGAATGAAAAAAAAAATGTGACTTTCATCCTCATTTCAAAAAACAACAAGAATATATTATCATGCGAAAAATAATAGTTCATCGCAATTAGATCTTATAGCGCGCAACGCTGACCAAGTGCACCAGTCTCCCTGGTAGTAATGTATATTATATTATATTTATAAATAATATATTTTATACATATATATATATATAGCAACAGTCATAAATCCATGCACTTGTCACGCATAATAATAATATATAATATTATAGGTAGAAAGAGGAATTTATGACTTTTAGCATACTTTCTTTTTCCCTGCAGCTTGGCGTTGCGTTCATCAGTGTACATATTATACACCGGTAAACAATAGTCGCTCAACCGTACGCTGCAGTCCTAAATGAGAAAAATATCAAAAACTTCAACGACTAATTATGTTACCTACTACGTAAGCAAGTGTGTTGCCTGCAGTCTCGCCAGATTCGACAGAATAGGTTTTAGGGGCACTCGTCTCGGGTGGCCTGCATTATTCCCTCGATATTTGTTTTTAGGATCTCGAGTCTATAGAATATAATATTTCCTACGTCCGCAATGCACACTATATTATATATGTTATCATCTACTAATTATTTACACGTGCACCGGGCCGGGCCGGCTGCAAAAGACGTCTGGAACCGATGACTTGGAGTGGTGGCGACAATGATAATATCATTATGTTGATAATATTATACAAACTGCGATGACCGACGCGAAGCGGTCGCGGGACTATCGCCACATACCACAGCACAGTATAATTTAATATTATTATCACGACGGGTGCAGCTGTATAATATAACGGCGGTCGGGTACCTCCGGTCTAATATTATATTGTACATATTTTTTATCGTACGATATGCGTGTGTTTGCCGATATCCGGCCGCGTATGATAACATATCGACGCGGTTCGTGCAAGGAGAATCGCTTCCGCCGCCGTGCGTATAATATTATTATAAATTATAATATTGTTGCCGACGACGATAATAATATTATATGGGTTGCTTTGTTGCCTGCCCACACCGTTCTGATGTACCTACCTACCTATATATACCTCGTGCGATGCGCAAAACTGCAAAGCGTGATATCATTATTGTTGGGTCGGCCGATTTTTCGTGTGTTTTCAAAAGAAAAAAATATATGTTAATTACACGCCTCGTACACATCATTATTAGACAAATTCTCACGCACAATTCCCGATATCCCCTTGCAGGGACGTCGAAAACCTAGAGATCTTATAGATTGATCTCTCTATTGCCCGGCACTATATACTGATAGATTTAAAATTCTGTACTTCTCATCGTTATAGTATTAACCATATTGTAATCAAAAGTTGACTTTCTGTCCATTTTTTATGTATACGTCATAAACTCATAACTATTCATTTTTAAAAACTTATAGCAATATGCAGTATTATTCTTATAGGTTTTTATTATGGTCTGAGTACAGTTCCAAAAACGAATATCGAATAGGTCGAACAAATAGTTTTTGTCTTATTGGAATACACAATTATTTATAGTTATGGTGGGTGGAATATATTGGATCACGTCTTTGCAGATGGGATATGCCTATGTGTGTCCGTTGTCGATTCACTCGACTCATCAAAACTTAAAATCATAAATAAAAAGTTACCCGTTTGGTATTCCGTCCACTCAAAAACCTTAAAATCACATATTTTTATTTTCAAAAATGTAGTGTTTCAGAAGTATCCGAACCTTCTAAACGTCGGATCGCGTAAAAACTTGTGGTATATTATGTATTTCGAAATCAAAAACATCGTGCTTGGACATTTCGGCACTGCGGCGTATGATTATGGTTATGGCGTGGACACTGCTCCAGCACGACAATATTATTATGCTATAATATGATCCGGTGTACCTATTGGCTATAATATTACACGGCAGATTACGACCGGCATGGGAATTCCTATTGCGCGCGTCTTACACGATATAATATGTTATATTCGGACATAGACCTGTGCCCATAATAATACACTAAGACGACACGTGTAAGTACGGACAATGGTCGGAGAAGGGCGGCGGAACAATGATGACGACGATGATGCGATGACCGTATACTGCGTGGCGCCGGTAATTGCGTTTCCTTCGATAATAATAATATCTACTTTTCGTTTTGCGACGGTATTGGGTACAGCCGGGTACGTTTGCCCGGCCGGATACCCGCGTGTCGTTGAACCGGCGGACGACTTGTCGGCCGAGTAGATATTATTATTGTGCGACGAGTGACGGGACGGCGACGACCAAGCCGATATTACCTATATTGTTATTATTTTCGTTCAGTATTGTTGTACGTCATATTGGCGACGGAGAGAGACCCGATGTGTCCGGTCTGACAGCCGTAAAACAGTGCTGCGGTGCGATTCTCTCACGTTGCCCACCTATACAATACAATATGCTATTATATTGTATACGCTAACATACTATTCGTCTGTACATGATGACCGTCATCGCGTCGTGTCTCCGTCGTCGCTCCGTATACAATAAATAACAATAATAATAAAATATAGGGACGCGATCACGCAGTGATGTCTTTGTGACTTTGTCGTAATAACGACTACGGCATTACGGTACAAGTATAATAATATTTTCGGTCGACGACGATTTGCGATTTCGGACACGTCTAACTGTATGTGCGTGTGTATATGCACTCGCCACGATGATGTAATATCTGCCGCGATTGCTAATGTTATTATACATTTACTAGAGACATTTTCGCCGCACAGTCGAAGTCATTGCAGTTCAAAACGATTCTCCGGTTGCAGTAGCTGCAGAAAGAAGACGATACGGGTAATAGGTCTTATGTAATTAGGTGTACCGATTGGCTATTACGCCAATTCGTTTGCAAGTCCGCTGACTTATCGACAAAATCATATAACGTTTATGACACCCCCTGTTTACGTCGTGTTTGCAGAATACCGCGGATTGAACATGCATCATCATTGTACAATAAACGATTGTGGGTTCTTAAAAACATGTAATGAAATTCAATAAATCGAATATTATTCGATATTTCGATTATAACTTCCGAAATATATGGAAATATTATGCATGTAGTCTTCACGTTAAGCACGGAAATCATTATACGAGCACAAGACACAGAGAGAACTAAACTATATTATAATATTATATACATTTATATTTACATTGAATTAAGTACGTAAAAGTATATATGATAACTTCATACAAGTTTTTATATTGAATTTCTTTTATTTTGAAAATATAAGACACGCAGAGAAATTAACTACCTACCTATATATTATAATCAATGTGTAATGCACTAATACATTATCATATATTCATTTATGTTGAATTAAAAACATGGAAGTATATGCCATGAATGAATATAATTATTATTTCGACAACACCGAAAACGCAAGATAATTTTTGCTAGCCAATAAAATTTATATATTTTACTGTACGTCTGAATATATTCAAAGTCATAAATTTACGTAAAATATTTACTCGTATATGAACCTGGTAAAATATCAATTTACCATTGAACAAAAATATTATTTTATTAACTGTACAGAATCATATTATATGGATGCCATTAGTGACTAGCAATATGCTTAAATAAATGTTAAATGCTTTGATTAATATTGTAATATAGGTACACTGGTTGTGAATTTAAATGCTCATTAGAACCAATGAGTGAATGTAACAGTAGTATTCACTTAGGCACAAAGATCTTGAGAATACTAATTATATGTATAACTGTACTAGCATCGTCAAAATCATAAACATCGTTATATACTCTATTGTTTAATATACTAATATATTAACAATTATATTTAATTGCGAAAATATACCGGTTGAAATTTTGTTACAAAAATAACTAATTTTTAGAATATAGAAACCACAAATATTGCAAGCAAACATTTTGTAACGACTAACATTATTGAGGTTTTACAATAACACATTTTATCCATCGGTAGCATTGGTAGTAAGTAATTATAAATTCGTACAAAATTAATTTTAGTTGCAGGTGCCAGATATATAGTAGGTACTAAATAGCTGAGTTGTGCAGGGTTATATCGTTTTAATATGTGCAGAATTTTTCAGTACGTATTGCTATTTCTTGTTCAAGTAACAAGTCGTTCTTGTTTTATTGATTACAAATCATTCAGAACAAAACTGCAAGTTACAACTTTACATTTTCAAGACACATCGAAAGAGAATTAGTGTTTTTTTTTAGTCATAACAATATCCCACATTCTATTTTACACTTGAATTATTATTACATTTCTAATATTGACTCTAATCATGGACTGCGATATAGTTGAGATTCACCGCGTATGGAATTTTAATCTTTAAGACGACAGTCATGCCTACCTTTAATATGGTTACATAATATACGGTTTAGAATACTTTCGCGACGGCGTATTCGGTATATATTACGCATTTTTTTATATTAACTATACACGCGGTGGGTGTCTAAAGAACAAAGGCGAGTGACAATATACGGCAATGTTAATCATCTATTGTAATAGTCTGCTGTGATATCAATTATGCCGAAGAGAAATCAAAAGTTCTTTGCCCTTTCGTTCAAAAGAAATACACACTGGTAAACGGCAAATGCAAATCATCGTAATACTGTGGCAATAACTATAAACAGGGAAAAAAAAACCGGCGTTATGCGACGGAAGACAGATTCCGACCTTGTGTTACTTCGTTCGGTAGTTTTGTCCGTGAAATGTTTCTCGGAGTAAGAAGAGAATTAGTATAGGTATATACACGTCCGCCGATGATCGAAATGTAAATCGATGACGGTAACTAATTGGAAAAACGGTGGGCGATTTAGATTCACGACCGTCAAAGACAACAACCCCTCGAAATAACTGTTTTGGAACGTAAAAAAAAAAAAAAAAAAAACAATGTGATTTGACAGGAAACCGAAATAAACGCACAAAACGAAAGAAAAAAAAAATCGATTTCCCGCCATCGTATTATAATACGGCTAGTCGTATGCTGTGCACATAATACCTACCTAGTCAAATAACGTTTATCATAGCATTATATTATATTATATAGGTATAAACGCCGGCGTAGTTACCAGTCGTTCGTCGAATGCATGACTGTCTCGGTAAATATGTATAACAATCATACCCACAACGGAAAAATATAATATTATGTTATCTCAGTGCCATGTCTAATTTCGTACAGTTTGAATTCCAATAGGTTTCTGGGAGCCTTGCTCTGAACGCTGCTTCGGCTGCAGTGTGTCAGATGAATAGATGATTTGCAGATAGATATATATATGGCGTATCGTATTATTATGTCTGAGTCCACACTTTGGGCAACTGTCAGTCAAATACCTCGGAGTTAAAATAGACAAAAGTCCGATCTGCAGGTAGCCACGTAATATTATGATAATATCTACTAAACTGCAACCGACATCGTCCATTGGGTGTTATTTCCTATACTCCGTAAAAATCAGTAATACGTTATAACGTCTACAGATCGTTCAACACCAATGTAGTAATATAATACTATCAATTACTACGTCTAATACTCAATTACGATTGCTCATATCTGACATAAAACGAATTCAAATGGTCGTCCACGCACGTTCCGCGTTCCTATTATAGTTGATTAACTAGTCTTATATACTTATTATAAGTCTAAATTATTTATTAATCATCAGTGTTAATACTTAGTTAGCTATATTATAATATTTTTTTATTTTTATTTTTTTTATTGATCCTCAGGCCCGGCATCTACGGCCATTAGCTGTTAGTAGGATAGTATTGTGGTGGTGGTAGGGTTTTGTGGTGGTGAGTTTTTACACGTGTTTGACAGAATTTTTGATTGGGCACCCGTAGGTATCTGCCATGCTCGGGTGGGGATGGCGGCACTTGTTCTCCGGGCACCGCGACTCGCCCCAAGAAAAATGCCGCCCGTGACCAAGGAATCGAACCGGCGCCGACTGCGTCGCAACCGACGCCTTAGACCACTCCGTCCCCCTATTACAATGTTATGATCTCCATTATGGTAAAAAAATTAAACCGGACGATTTAAAATCCGGAAAAAGAGCCAACAGTTTGTTTTTTTTATCATACTTGTCGTCAATAAACTATACACGCCTACACACAATCGCATTCTGTTTTGGTATATGGACGATAATAATAATTAATTATCTAACTCGACCACGTATAATAATTGCTACCAGCTGTCGACGCCACGATGCTCGACTACATATTACATTATACAAGTCATACCCTACGGATTGTCCAATAATTTATCGATTTGCTACAACAGCCCGCTACTGTCAGAATATATGATACAGGCGACAACCGGACGAGATGACCAGTATTTTATCGAGCCCGAAAATCACGTAACGCTTTTTTAAAGTGACGCTGCAGGTTCGTGGCGAATCGGCGGTCGAAGGCGGAATATTTCAACAGCGAGGGGCCGCGCCATATAATAACACTCGTATCATTATCATTTCGTCTGCAGTTATAATTATTGTACCTGCACCTATATAACAATATTGTTTGGTAAGCATTCTGTCACCAACATTTGGGTCATCGTTTACGGACGATCGAACGTCGACGGCCGCAGTACACCAACCTATATGCTGGTCTTGCCTGTTGGTCGCCTAATTTCACGCGGCACGCGTATGTTATTCGGCACCGATGTGATCTAGTTAACGACCGAAAAATAATATTATGCATTTGGTGTGCACGCAAACATCATCGTGTGGGTACATTACAGCCGTGCGGGCGGGTGTCTGGGAAACCGCGAGCGTATTATATTATGCACAAAATATGATTCGGTGTGTACTGCGTACATAGTGTACAATATTATATTATAATTATATTATTATTAATTATTATTATCACGGTCGGACCAGTTCATTTTATTATGTGGTCGGACGGACGTAATGAGAGCGTAACGCGGGACTCCCGGAGCTCTTCGTCGCCGCAGCTCTAGTCTGGTATATGGTCGCGGTACCGCGCGTTAACAACGACCACCTGCCGCTGGGGTGCTCATAAGATAGAATATGATGATAATATCAAACGTATAGCAGACACGTCGATCACTAATATTATTGTGTGACTGCGCGGGTCGAATTCAATTACTAAAATATCGCACATAATATTAGAATATTGTGTAGATATAGATACATCCTCATTGGTCGGTCAAAAAAATAGGTAACTTGCTGGTTAACTCCAAAAATATGTGTACCACGTTTCTATTTACACATACGTAAAACTTACAGGTGAATTATATACTACGTTATGATATGAATATTTATATTTTAGAGTTGTTGTATAGGTATTCTGGTATTCACATATATTAAGGGCAAACAATCAAACTGTAGGTTATGTTTAATTTTTAGTGCGTAATCTAGACTATTTCGAAGATTTTATATTTTAAAAAATAATGAAGCGTGTATTTGATTTTTGGATCAAAGAAAAGTAAAACTTGACATTATCAAAAAAAATATATTTACTATTACAACTTATATTTTGTTGAAATTATGTAGGTACATAATATTTGTAATTATTTATTTTTAAGATTCAAATGTTATAGGTATTACTCTACACAGACTAATTAAAATAACATAATTTCAACTAGATTTTTAGTAGTTTTGCGGTTTGTTTAGAGCATCTTTTGGTAATCATTGTTAGATAATATTAAATATAATTATTATTACCTATATAAATATATTATATATATTATATGGCTATATATTTAACAATATTTGTCAATTGCGCCAAGTTTTTTAGAATTATATATAGATCTTTTGCTGTGGTTAAATCTAATTCAAAAATTATATATGTACGCTATAATTTGCATATTATTACCTATACTTACCGTCTATAAGATATTAGAAATAGGTAGGTACCAATTTTTTTCGATGTTTTGTTTTAATAGACTTATTCTTACGACAAAACAATACTGCATACCACAGATATGTAAAATATTTTTTTATGTTACTGTGCTACATACCAATCATTTGTGAAAATGTAAACAAATTTGTTTAACTTCGTTTAATCTTCAGACTTCTCACTTCTTATAATATTATATTATCTTATCTGATTTTCGTTTGCGGTTATTCCATTTTCATAAATTACTAATTTGTCATAGAGTATCATATAGACAGGACACGTACCTATATTATATGTGGTGACGCAGTTGATGCGTAACCTTTTTGTGCCCCATAATTTATTTTACCCGCGATAGTTGGTGCAATTATAGATAACCCATTATAATACGGCCATATTTATTTAATGTATAGCTAAAGGCATAGATATATGATGGCCCCACAGAGTTCAAAATCAGTACTGTTGTACATAATCAGAGTTGGTGTAAAAAAAAAAAACACAATATTCACTTGGATTTTACACTGTTTTAATTACATAATTAACAGAACGTTTAAAACATTTTGATTTAAATATGACAACCCTGTAACATAAATATAAACATCGATTAGATAGATGAATATTTTTAAATTTTTAACGTTACATGGCAATCGGTTTTAATAACTGTCGTATTATTGATGATAATAATATGTAGTTTATTATTTTACTGTCCACACGGCTGATATAACGGATGTATAGATAAATGCACGGACTAAGATATAATGGACTGGAAACGAGCAGCTTATCACGGCCACGAATGTATGTACAAGAAGCAAAGTGCGGGGGGTCGCCTGTATTCTTGGAGTTCACAGCGCCCTCTGCATTTAATACGGACTAAGATACAAATTGTGTAGCCAAATAAAACCACCGGTAGCGCTGAAAACTTCAAAAACAGTATTCTTATCAGCCAAGTCAGTGGTGGGGAACCTGGGGGTCGCGAAATTTTATTAGGGGGTCGCCAGTAATCACCAAATGAAAAAAGTTTTATACTATGTATGTTGTTTATTATTTTATAGTTTTATACAAAGTAAAATTATTTTGTACCGTTGATGGCTGTGTCAATCGTAAGTCATAATATTACGTTAATATGTTTTATTTATTTTTTATGTTTTTTTATTTTTTATAATTATGTCATATCTTAATGTTGCGATAACAAGTTTTATTGAACCACGCAGTATATGGGTTATTTTTAAATTGATTTTAATCAGTAATTTTATTTAATCTTACGGTTATTATGAAATAGTCCGATAGTCATGTACGAGCCGTTGAGTTGATCGTATTAATGCTTATAATTTTGTATAGCTTGTAATAATTATTTGTATTTTGTATTATTTTAAACTAACATTTTTAATATTTTAATATTTTATAATATATAAACTAAAACGATATGGATAAATTTTTAATTAAACGACCGACAAATATCAAACCAAACATGGAATCAATCATGTCTACAATGCAAGCTCAGGTCTCTCATTAAAATAATTAAAAAGTAATTTTATAATTTTAAAAATATCAAAATTTTTGATTATCATTATAATGATACATTTTTTAATTTTAGATTTTATAAAACTCTAATTTTGTATTTTTTTTTTCATGTTTTTGATTAATTAAATTAAAGAAATATTAAAACTGCTCTAAAATTAACGATTTAATGTATATGAATAAAATGTGTGTATACATTAAGACTATTAAGTAAATTTAAATTACACGCTTGCATAATGTCGGTAGGAGGGGGGGGGTCGTATTAAAAATAAATTATTTTGGGGGGTCGTGGATCAAAAAAGGTTGCGCGCCACTGAGCTAAGTGACACCTTTTCGTGGCCGTCCCCCGACCCCCGCCGACCATGTCGTTTCCAGTCCATTATATCTTAGTCCGTGGATAAATGCTATTGGAAATTGTTTTTTTTTTTTTTTTTTCGTTAGCTTAGGGATAATTAATAATGTGTCGTGCGTCTGTCGTGTGTGAATGCACCTACAGCTCTATGACTTCTCTACGAATTATCCAAAATTATAGAGCTTCCGACGTTTGGGCCCATCGTTTCGGTTATACCGCCCGATCATTGTTTACAGAAGAATGTACCAGAAAAAAATAAATGACGTATTAGATATAAGACGGCTATTTGTGTAGGTACCTATTTATTTACGTCCTCGTTTCGGCGCTTTACGATGTATCCACAATGCGAAATGACCACACCGGGCGTGTTTAACTGTAATATTTTCGGATTGTATGAATCGAATATTTTCGGATTTGCCGTGAAAAATTGTCCTCATAACGCGTCGTTATTCAGACAGTCATTCGAAACGACGACGTGTAGCGCTGCGACGTTCGTTCGATCGGCTTAACACCGCGAAACACGTACACAATCATTTGTAATACATCACCGTGATGACACGGTTTTTTAACAATTTTTTTCCGTACCGAACATTAATTATTAAACAGTTACGTACGCGTAATAAAAATTATATCGAAATTATGATTACCGTGAATTATACGTTTCCCATAAAATATCAAGTCCATCCGTCAGATTTATTAGAATTTGTCACAGCTCAAAATCTTTATGAATAATTTCTGTACATAATTTATATAATTTTATGTAGTTCTCTTTCGGTAAAATAAGAGGATGCCTTCTTTTCGTCTCTTAGATGCGTATTATATTATGTGCACACATTTTTTTTTGGGGTTATTTGCGGAATAGGACGCTCAGTATTGTACCGAGTTATTTTTTACAGATATCTATTTTACTTTAATATTTCGATTACTGTCGACATTGATCTATTGCAATTTCATAATTTTGATTTGTTTTGTGTTATAATTTATGATGATATATATTTTTTATTCATAAAAACAAAGCCATTTTTCACAAGGCGTAGTTAGGCCGTGGGTACATTTCGTTAAACGCATCTGATTGCAATCATAATAATTATAACGTTTATTGAACAATGATATTAATTACAGTTAAATTATTTGTTCTCGTTTATCTATATGGGTATAGCATTTTAAGAAAACCTCTACCTATCAGTCTCTGTTACACATAATATATAATTACAAGTTTCTCTCGTATTTCCTGTAAATTTGTATGCAACTATGCAAACGTCAAATGTGCTAGAATACCTTCATAAAGTTTTATTTTTTACCAACCGTTTAAAATAAGTAATGCTATTATTGTGAATCGTCTAGCTATTTAATATTTGACTGTTGGAAAACTATAATATTATACTATTCGGTTTGATTAACTGTAGTCGTGGGATATTAATTAATTGTTCTCGCTATTGTCTGTGACAAAGATTTATCGAATGTTTTCATTGTTTGATAATACATGTTTTTATAAATAATGATATTATATTACTTGGTGAGAGGGCTCGGAGTATTATAATAGCCAATTTTTGTTTTGTTTATGTGAAAGTTATTTTTGCATACTAATAGTCTGTTCGGTATCTTAGACAATAATACAGTTGTACTTTGTAGGTTATTTATATTTTATGTATAAACTATTTGCGGTGTTGCTGGCAGGTGTACCGGTGACGATGACGAATAATTTTGATTATTGTCTGTCTAAATATTGATCTCCCGTTAAAAATCGACACAGATGTTTGATGAAGTTTAAGTTATTTCATAACGATAAGCATAATCACTATCTCATGACACAGTTGTAACAACAAATAATGTACGTTCACGTGACAATTTAATTAGCATTAAAAATAAAAATACACCATCGCGGAAATTTTCAGCTCCCACGCGTTAAACGAACAGACCGTCTACATTGTGTAGTACGCGTTTTGTAGATAGATATGTGCCTACCTACTTACGAGTTAAATTATTAGTTACTTACTCTACTTCTATATTTATACTTACTCTACTTCTGTTTATTATTTTAACTAATGATGGTCCATTTGATAAGGTCAGTTTAGTGAAATTAGTATAGTAATTAGTAGTTGGTATATTGTATAGTATTATAGTGTCTAGTAAATTAGTATTATATTCGAAATGAACATTATAAAGTAAATATAGGAATAAATATTGTATAATGTAACCCAATTTTAAACACTCGTTAATTAATTTTTATTTCAAATAAAGCGTAATTTAAATCACACGTTATTAAAAGCAAGTGGCTTATTAATTTTCTTACGAGAAAAATTTTTAAAATTAAAAATTAAGATTTGAACTCCAAATGATGAACCTATATTTAGCTATGTATAAATTAGGGTACACGTAAAATCCGTGGACGGTGGACCTCTCATGTAGGCAGTTACAAAATTCAACTCTGTAAATCATTGTTCATCGGGTGACTGAGATGTACATAATTGTATGTTTGTACTGACCAAATGGTTGATCGCGATACCAGTAACCAGTGTAAAGACACGGTATGTACCTACTATTTATAAACTCGTTATTTATCTCGCCATGTTTGGCACCTAGCTGGGAAATTTGTTTTGCTCATCGTTATGTAAATCGCTGCACCTGCAGTACCTAATACATATAATATATATATTATTAGTCCTTGACCCGAAACCATCGCAATTTGTCGGAAAAGGTGAATATCCCTTAAAGTCGTGGTCAAAAATTGGATAAAAAAACACATTATTTATTCACTTTTAACCAGATTAATTTAATTTATAAATTAAAACGACCATATCATTTTAATAGACATTTCGATTTTGAATCGAAGTAGGATACATCATACACCACGCGAAGATATTGTGATAATCAAAGTCGTAAAAAAAAATAAAATTAAAACTTAATATTAAATATTATACACTCATTACAACTTATTCGAGTCGATGGTCAACAATATCATATCAATAGGCACGTGATGTTAAATTACAGAAAGCACAATATTATTAATTTATAGTGAATAAGCTCGGCGGAATATTCCCTTATCGTATAGGTTCCGCGAGCGCATACTTGACAATAGTACTGTGACGAAATATGCTATTGTTTTGGCGATCGATTAGATTGAAAACAAAACAAAAAAAAAACCATTGATTTATATAATATAATATTATAACCTGACCTGACCAACGATTAACATTATACCAACTACAAGTTTCCTAGTTGAAACTGTGTGTACGTATCGTCCGTCTTAACTCGCTCCTGCAGCAGTGCAACAGGTATCATAAAATTCCGTTATGTCTGCGGACGCGTTTAACTCGAAGCGCGCGCGTTGAATGCTAATCGAAACCCGAGACTTTAGGACGTCTTTTTCGCGGACACATAACACCACTATCCCGTAGGTATATTATATAGGAGGTACTTACACGAAATACAGTTTTTAAATCTGTGTATAGGTGGTATGTACGCGAGTGCGCGTCCCAAGCGTATTATTATAATATTGTACCATTATAATATATATATATATATATTTAAATACTATTATGATATATCATAGTATTTTCGTGTTCACTGCGGGGAAACTGCGGCGTGGAACCGGTCCTCGAAGCCTGGCGGTAATGATAATATTATTATTATTATATTATATGAGTACGTGTAGCGATTAGCGTACTCGAACGCACGCACGCACGCACATAATATCTTGTATATAGATACGTATGGAGGTACTTACGTCGTGTTTGTAAATATATAATAATATGAGACAATACGGCTTGTATGTATGACGTGTAAGCGTAAGTTTAATGAACATTGTAATTATTATAATATTATATGATATATAAATCGATAAAAAGACACGTATCGTACGTACATAGTGTAGGCTCGATTGATTGGCGTATACCTCTATACAGCATGCGATTGAATTAATCTAAGAGGTAATTTTCAATCAATTTTTGCACTTGGCATAAAAACGAATCAAGTTGGTTTATCGTTGTATGGGTGTATCGTAATAATATAATATAGTTAAACACATTATACTATATGCACTGCTTTCGATCTGCAGTACGGATACCTATAATTACACGTCGACTGATGTGTGATGCGAGTGGTACGATAGCGATAAAAAAAATAAACGACAAAAACATATCTCGATAGTAGTCTCGGTAACATGTATAGATTATAGTCGAAAACGACGAGTCGGGACTATGAAATAGACTTCATCGAAACATACCTATGTAAAAGATCGGGACCGGGAGAAGGACAATATCGGCTATGACATTAGCGGTCAATAAGACCTGCGGTGAATGGACGGTCCGAGAAGTGTACGAGGGAAGCAGCATTAGTAAGAATTACGGTAGAGTGACGCGAGAAAAAAAAACCGAAAAACACGTCCGGCAGAAAGCGCGTGAAATAAACGAAAAAAAAAATTTCTCGCAATAATAAGAAAAATTCGCTTGGCGCCTTTTAGCGCACGTGTAGGTATTATAATATTTATTATGCGACTCCCGCGACGATTGTACCACCGGCTGCGAGTCTTCGCGCGCCACAGTCTGCGGCATTCTTCTCGTCATATTACAATAATATTGTTATTCTCCTTTTGTTTTTGTTCGTAATCGCGATCGTTTATCGCCGCGCCCAGTACCTATATATATACCCACTCGGCCGTCGTGATATAGGCATATATTGTATAATACAGTATAATGTAAAATATACCATAAAAACACGATGCCGGGCGGTTATTATAATATATTATGTGCGGCGTGCGTATAACGCGCGGGTACAACACGAACCGACACGAATCGCGCCCCCGAGGGAGAAAAAAAATAATAACAACGAGCGACGATGGTTTTGGAAACATTTCCCCCCGGATCGCGGTGCCCGGCATAACTGCGGGTCATCCGGCAACGTCGCATAGTTCAGTGTGTAACGGGTTAACGTAACGGTTCGGTAGGTATGCGAGGCCGCCGCGGTCGTCATTGACGGGTTTTGGCTGTATACACAGTAATATTATACGCGTACAATAATATTATATTGCACGCGCTCGTCGGTCATCCATCGTCGGTTTCGCCGTCGTCGTCGTCTTCGGTGCAAAAGACCTCAGTCGAGCTTTCGTGGATACGTTCGGTGTTTTCGACACGTTCCACGGCGGCCGCGAACGGTCCGAGGAGTTCGAGACGGGATGTGCGTTTGAAACTTGGATGTTCCCACGAAACTTATTCGCGACGTGCGTACCGCCGGAAATCCTCCGTCGTAAATGTATCGTTGTATTTGTATTATCATCGTTGTACGATCGACACTCGGGGGAGTCGCGTGTAAACGCGTAATTTATAAGTATACTGAGAATAATGCAGCGGTCGTGCGTAATGAATCGTCTTTCGCCGCTGTACCCTGCTCGTGCGAGATCGACTGCGAACTATGAAGTGCGATAACGAACCGCGAAGACCGTAGGGAACGAAAAAAAAACCACCTGACGCACGTGCGGATCGGTCGCCGCGGCGTCTAGACCGACAAAACGATCGCCGTCCCTTTATTGTTTTTAATCACTGTTATCACCATCAATGCGGCACGTAATTATTCGGCCCGTAATGTGCGAACCCGATCATCATATTATTATACGCGAGCGATTTCGTTCGTCCGGCTCCGTTTAAAATTATTGTATTCGTGGCGAGAATAATAGGTAATAATAGGTGTAATATGATGTCGCGGTCTCGCCGTCGCGACGATTTAATATTTTATGTGTACATAATCGTATTATGATATTGCTAAAAAAAATAAAAACCCATTTCCGTACCCGTAAGTATAGTACGACTATACATGATATATTATTATTTTGCGGTACCGGCGGCGCCGGCGCAGTACCTATATATATATACATTATAATAGCATAGCCATGACTGACGATCCGTACAACCGAAGAAAAAAAAAAGCGATTGTAATCGACTGTTCGCAAAGATAGGCCGCGATAGGTATCCGCGGACACCCGTGGTCGCGAAATTTATCAAAAAAAAAAACAATATTTTTGTTATAATATTATTGAAAATATTTTTTTCAACCAACAGCCTGTATAGACAGACAGTTAGATTGTCAGTGGGTCAGAAATATGGGTCTATTTCGTTTACCACAAACGCATTCGTGATACCACATAACGGACTATATTGTTGCTGTTGTTTTAATGTCTTAGACGTTGCAGTTACGTGTTTATTGTACCTATACGTTTTTGTTCCGGGGTTCCGCAAACAATTGGTTTTTTTTCTTTTCATCTGAGACTTTAGTATGTACCTAACTACGGATACCGCATCGTGTGATATACCCAGGTATTGGTGTATTGAGAAAGTGAAGTTATCGACGATAAACTTTTATTTAAGACAAACGGTAGTAACGTAGTATTTACCTTCTACTTGAGCTAATTATTACGAAATATATAGCAATTACGGCATTACGCCTAGTGTAATAATTTCACATTGGAAATCTGCGGGTTCGAAATTTGTCCAACGCCGTACTATTATTATGACGAATCGTTAATAAAAATGAAAAATCTAAAATTGCTAGGCAATCATCATTATTGCAATTACTGACCACTCTGAAAGTAGATAGCCGTTTGGTTTTTATTTTAATAGTTCAATAATTTTAATGTGCCCAACCCTATATAGGTAAATGATTGTAGACAATTAACATATACTTTTATGGATAGAAGTATTTTCAATCGTCTTATACATGACTTATTTTTAAAAACCATTAAACTCATATTTAAACTAATTAAAATGCATTAAATATAATAAATACAATAATGCGAAAATCTTAAAAATGAAATACAATTACCATATTTTGCATTTGAATAGCATCCGACAATTTGTAAAAACCGCACTGTTTTCTATTTCAATCCCGTAGTAACCAATTTACAACAGTTTCTGTGTATAAAAGTGGTTTGTAATACTCTGATAGAGTAATTATCATAGTAATATATATTAGGTGTATTATTTTACAATTATAAATTATTTCGTGGACATACTATTATTATGTTTGTTACTAACAAGAAACTTTATTCATTCGAAGTTCCTTCAGTATTCGCATGATTTGTTCATTATAGTTACATTTTTAACACTGAACTATCGTTTGTAAAAAAGCTGCTTTGTACAAGGGCTGATCTGCAATATTGTTAAAAACTTAACGACGCTCGTAGAAAATCCCATATCAATGCACAGTAACAGTAATGTGGTACGCATATCATATTATACCTTCCGATTTCTGCGGTGATGTATTATGCAGTTTTACCGCGGAACGGATTAACGTAGTGTAAAGCTGTGTTCAAAATATTGTTGTATTAATTAAATTTGCATTTCCCGGGTACCGGAATCGCAGCAAGAAAGCGTAAACCGCCGAGTGAAATAAAAATAAATAACAATATTAATAATATTTACATTATATTAAAACGCGTGTGCGGGCGTCCGCATTCGCAGATTATAATAATATTGCTCGGCCGGAGAGAAAGTGAATTGAACGCGCGCGCCTGCATACACACGTCTATGTAGCATGTAACATCACCCATTATGTGGCAATAGTTTATAATATATTATTATTATTATGCGTGTGTAAACATCTAGATCCGGGATACGTAAGCACTAAACACACGATTATATATTTTGTATATTGTACGTCGTGTAATACATACGGTGTGGGTATATTAATACTATAATAGTATACAGGGTATCGCCGACTTTTTGTATTCGACGAGCTATGACCTGCAGGAGTGCTATGCAACAAGTGCAAATGCTACAAATTCCTAGCCCTATAGTTGTTGATATGAACTAAATTCAAATACAGTATGTCTTGTAAACGTTGTCCTAGTACCTGTATAAGAAGTACTAGAATAAATATTACATATATTTTATACCTTATCCATTACAAATGACAACATCGAAGATTTATGACTCAGAAACCGACTACTGATTTTATTTTAGATTTACATTTAGACATTTTGAAAAACGATATCGTTTCACTACGATATAACCTTTAAATCGCTAGAAAATCTAAGTATTTTAATACGCGGGTTTTATTAATGGACCTATACGAAAATTCCAAAAATCAAAGTTCGAATTAACCCATAACCGAACGATAGGGGAGTGGGTGACCGTGGCTTGTGAATCGCGCTGTATGTTTAAAAAATATATAATATAACATACATTTAGAGAGATCCCACAGGTCCCCCTCCTGTTGCCGCAGCAGTCGGCGGACGACAATGACGCTTTTCAGTCGCGGTGACGTCGCGTGCCGCAGTATATGTGAAAGTACGTGTCGTTCGTAGGTGCCGAGAAATGTACGGCGGGAAAATGTCTTAGGTAAAAGAGTAAACACTCCAAATCGGTGAAAGCGCTCCGAGACGCCCACTATATGTGCATACAAAATACAAAGTACGCAAGTCCGATTAATAACGATTCGCGTGCATAGGTATATAATGCACGTATATTTTGATTGTGCAATTTCAACAGTCGGACGTGAGAGCAATCTGAAATCGACTGCCGCGCACTATTATATTAACTATACCGTAAAACGACTGCAGTGGATTACATACCCACATTATAATATTTATGACACACCGCGGGTGGACGAGCGATAGTGGATGACACAATATACTTACTCATTGCCGGTTTCTCGTCGTATATTATATTTTGTAGCACTCGTTTCGTGCGATTTCTGCGTTCGTATTTTTATATTGAGATGCACTAATTATGAGGTATATATAGTTTATACCTGCGATGTATAACGTTATCGTATAAAAAGCGGTAAAACGTGGATCGTCGGCGCACTAAAGATTTGCAGATTACACCCACTCATATTATTTTACTATCAATAAATAAATACACAATTGAATCGACGATACATGACACTGTCGATTTATCTGACTCCTTTAAGCGCGGCTCGTGATAAAGATATAGAGTACAGGCAGGTAACAGAATATTCACCGTTTTAATGAATTCAGAATATAGACTTCGATACTGTTCGAATTATAACACCATATTACATTTATAAATGTACTATTAAAATACTTAATTATTGTTGAGCTCCCCAAACGTTAATTTAACAAGTGTACCTATATAATATACAATACGCGTTAATGCGGTCCTCGTCCAGTCTGAGTACCTTTAACGCGTATTTAGTAATAGCCAATTGGTATGAGTTTAAACGATCGCAAAATATTATTATTAACGTTTTGTATATCATGCGTGTTATCGTATATGAATAAACGCATAATTGTTTGGGGAAAAAAAGCATAATATGACGTGAAATGTAACATAATTTCGAAGACGTCTCACAGTTTATCAATACACAAATATATAATATTACAATTTATAATATATACGAGATGGCCACGTAGGACGATCAGTGAAATCAAAATGATATAGGTTCCCCGTCCTCACTGCTACCAACAAGATTATTACTACTATCCTTGGCAGTCGTCAATGACGTCATATTTATGTACTTATCGTACGGTTTGTGTTTCAGGTGTGGCGTGCGGCGAAAACGACAGCGGACGTTCGGACGGAGTAGTGCGAGTTGTGCGCAGGCGGCACCTGGACGAGGCGACCAAGACGGGCCAAGAATCGAACGAGATCGACGACGATCACCATCGGCGGGCCGACATGTCACTGACCCGGGCCGAAGAATTCAAGTCGACCGCGGCGTCGTGCGGCGGCGGCGGCGGCGGCGGTCCGTGCGGTGAAATGCCGAAAACGCAATCGGCTGCGGCGGCGGCGCTCGATGACGACTCTCAACTGATCGCGTCGTCTGCCGTCCCGTCGTCTGCCGTCCCGCCGTCCATGGCGGACGAACAGACGTCCCAGTCGCAATACTATTACGAGTACGTGGGACCGACAAAGATCGGTTCGGGGGAAGCCAAGAGGGCTTCGTCGCGTGGCAGATCACTCGTACCGACGGAGCCCGATACTGCAGCGCAACAGCCGCCGCAGACACGACAGCAGCAGCAGCAGATGGATGTGGCGGCGGCGGTGGCGGACCGTCAGCAGATCCGTAAAGCCGGCAACAGCGACATGGAAGACATACTGGACGGGTTCGTCAAGCTGCTGAACGGTCAGCCCGGTCAAGCCGGTTACCGGCAGCCGATCAAGACGCGCATCAACAACCGCGGACCTCCCCGCATATCGGACGCCGCGGTTGTCCTGGAACCGCCGGCATTCGTGCCAATGCCGCAACACCAGCACCAGCAACAGCAACAGCACCAACAACAGCAACAGCACCAGCAACAGCAACAGCACCAGCAACAGCCACCGCCCCAGAACAAGCCGAAGGACCCGCCGCCGTATCCGTTCGACGTACCGCAGCCCGTCCGGCCACTGCCACCTCAACCGCCCAACCTTATCAAGCCGTTCTTGACCGGTGTGCCACTGCCCGAACAGCTGGTGCCCACTAATGGTGGCGACGATGACGAAGATGAGCTGGGCCCACCGTCTCTGCAGTACGAGGACGACGTGTCGCATCCGCCATCGTCGTCCAGACGACCGGTGCAGCACCTGCAGACTGCCAGACCACAGCAGGAGTACGACTTGTTTGCGGACGGCCACGCGCACGGCGCCGGCCACGCGGTCCCGGCCGCTCCCAGACCGGTCGAAAACGTGACGGAAAAGTTCACGATAGACGTGCCTTCGTCTCAGTCACCGCCGCCCTCTGACAGACCGGCCGCGGTCACTGTGTCCGAGAAACCGACCACGACAGACAAACCGTGGTCAGCGATCGATATCAACGCGACCCGTGTGATCGGAATCCAAGTGTCGAAACTCGTCGACCACTTGACCTCGCCGGTGGTACCCTCCTCGCCCATCGGGGTAAGCGATCCCACCGCAGCCGCCTCCTCCTCCGCCGCACCCACGACGACGACGACGACGACGACGACGTCGACGACTAGCACCGCTAGCACTAGCGCCAGCACCGCTGCCGAATCGACGTCCGCAATGACGGCCACGCGACCGGAAACAACGTCAGCCGGTGAACACGTGACCGGCGTCGGTTCGGCTGTCGTGGTGCTCGAGCCGTCCACTTCGGAGGAACCGCATCGCGACGACGCGCATAAGCCAACAGACAACAAACTTCCCAGCAAGCCCACGGCACCCGTAAAGAAGACCCCACAACAGTCCGGTAACTATGGTTAGGTTACACTGCAGCTTTTATAAGTTAACGCGAGGACTTTGTTTTAAATATGGCGATCACGCTATGGCCATAAAATTTTCATAAAATACCGGTACCGGATCGTCATTGAAGAATAAAATAAAATTTTTATTTGATGGGCGTAGAGCTAATTTTTATTGATTGTTTTTTCATTTTATTACTGTGTGTGTGTAACTAAGTGGTAATAATACGAATTTTACAATCAAATAGGTATATCTATACGTCCTACTTTTATAAAATAATTTTTTTTATGAGTGTAAAGGGTTTTTTTACTAATTAAAAATATTTACAATTTGAAAAACACTTGATATGAATAAAAATTATAGACGTTAAATATTAAATACTTTCAGCCAAATTTTTGAAAAGGTTAGTTATTTTTGTAGGTATATATAATATATATATATAAGTAACGTAATTATATTATAATTAATATCATATTACACGTATCGTTTAATCATTATATGCTCATTAGTAATATACCTAATACCTTTACTGAATGACATCCGGTATAAATGTATAATTAATCTAATATTACTAATTATATTATAAGATATTGTATATATATTATATGTACCTATTATAGAATATGTATAAAACAATTAAGACAGCTTCATAGTTCTTATAGAATATAGAATATAATATTCGAACAATTTTGTCATCGTGACAACGTGAAAAATACACATCGTTGTTTTCATATATTTTCGTGAGAATACAATGATCTTCGCGCGTGTAATATTATGTCGATAATCATTTTTTTTCAATCCATGTAATGGATAGATTTTATGTTCGCTTTTGTACACGGCAGTGCGAAGTGTCAAAAATTCATACAATATGCGAAATATAAATTTGCTTACAATGTCACGTGGACCTGAAATGGAGTACGTATAGACTATACATTAACCCTATATCGGGTCCGCTCAATTTTCAATATAATTTTTTTTTTCAAAATTTTTAAATATCCAAAACGTTTCGACGAAAAACGAACACATTATTAATATATTTATACACATAATATGTACTTCGCCGACTATAATCAGAAAACAATGTTTTTGCAGAAGGGTTCCCGTATTATTCACGTCCAGGGATCGTGCTGGATGACCCGGAATTCAAACCGCACATCGGAGGCCAAAGGCGTCCCATCCAAGTTCAGGTGCCCAGCAAAGGTGACGTGTTCGACATAATGGTGTCCGCCATACAAGGGCCGGGCGACAAGCCGGCACTGCTCAGTCGTAAGCGCAATATTCGTATAATATTATCGTAATGAAACCATATTGCTATACAACCAGACGACCTAATTGCCAGATGAGCTGTGAATTTGATGCACTGCAGTCTGATGTCGGATTGTATAGTTTTAATGAATTAATAGTGAGCTAAAATGGTGTCCCGCACAAACATGATTTAGTCGCCTATATGATCGGTCCATTTTATTTTAATGGATTAACTGATTTTTTATGCATCCCGACGGCGTGAGAGTTACAAAAATCATGCAGAGTTTAGAAACAATATGTACTCGGACTAATACTGTGATGTTAATTAAATGTTGATCGAACTGGATCATTTCTGCAAAGTGTTCGCGACGGATTTACAAAATAGAGACAGTCACTGTTTTCGATCAACGGCCATTATAATATCAACGCATGTTGGGATTCATTTGATTTGAATTTTTTTGTTCTCTACCATTCATTAGTTGACAGCTCGGTCATCTCTTGCGATCAATTTCGTAGATTCAGTCAGATATATTATAATATTATTAGCATTATTATTATTATTATTATTATCTATATCGGCATGTTTCTTGGATTTTTTTTTAGCCGAAGAAATATCTCCGTCGGGCGTAGGAAAAGGAGAAGTTTCCGTGATAACTTCGGCAGAACCGAACCAGCAGTTCGTGTCCATCGACGGTAAACGAACGTACATCAACTTGTTCGGCTCAGCGGAACCAACCGCGGTGGCGCCTCAGTCCATAAAACCGACCAGCGCTGCTTCCGGGTGAGTGTAATAATTTCTATATTAGTCATAACTCATACATGTACATGTATAACTCATAAGTTGATGATGATAATAATAATAATATTTATTATTGTTAAATAATATTATATATAATTATTATCGTTTGTCGTTGTGCACCGTCATTGGATGTGCGCTGAATCGCTGCCGCCGCAGGGTACGCACTATAAAAAATATTCCATAATGTATTAGACATTTTAAACCAAACGCCCAAATAGTTTCCCTATTCTCAAATATTACTTGAATTAAGCATAACAAGAAAATAATTAAAAATCATATTTTTCAACTTTTTCGGGCGCACGATATTATTTAAGTTTTTTTAGGACGTAAAATCCCGAACCCCGGTGACCTGGTTATTGTAAATAATCCGCTGTATACGTAGTATACCTATCGGCCTCACTGGTAAACAGGCTGTAAAACGAATTGTTCATTAGTCCTAAATTAAACGCGCAAAGCTCATAACGGAATGCGAATTATCGACTAATTAGTAAATTAATAATTACCGTATAAATATCACATAAACAATACAGTGCAGGTTATTATGTATATTGTATATGGACCGCACCAAATGAATGTATAACGTGCTATACATCGTTTAGGTATATTAACGCGCGCGTGTACGAATGTGACGGTTGTTTTTAATTTATTTTCCGGTATAATGATCGTTGGGATACTTTCTCTCGAGACGGTCTGAAAATAATCTCCGAGGTCCTTAAAAAGTATTCCGACCAAAACTTGTAGTCGACCGTTCCAAATATCTCATTGCGTTGGCGCGATAAAATACATAATATAATATAATTGATATAATAACATATTATTATTATTATTAACGATTAAAATGTATCGAATAAATAATATAACATAAGTGCTTTATAATAATTGCGTATATAATTACTGTTCGTACACGTAAATAGAGCAGAAGAGAGGACTTCAACTCCTAACTCCTCGCACGACTTATCCAATTTTGTCCCTCCGATTCTCTTGATCGACTTCTCTTATTATTTTATGAATTTAAATTATTAAATAATAAATAACAATATCCGCTGCTATGTATTAATATTTAATTTATATTCAATATATCCGTATAGCGTAGGTATACCTATATATTATAATATTATAGTATTATATATAGGTATTATAATATATTATTATATATTACAACTTCGGATATCTGTCATACTTCCGTTAGGTATACATCGCCCAAATATACATTATACATATTACCTGTTATGCCTATAACTTCCAGCTTATAATTCCCTCATTGCAGTCATAATTAGGCCATGGGACTTTATGCACTAAAAAGACAATTTTATATACGCACTTAGATATGTACTGCAAATATATTTAAAAATGTGATCTAATATACATCAAAAACAAGTTGAAACATTTTTAGTTGAATCAGTATAACTAACAGTCAAGGACTCATTATCGGCAAAACATACGACAAAAATATCATTAAAATAAACCAAAACAGTATGAGTAGGTATTCGTATTAATGATAAACAAATCTCGGTTAGTATCAGGTTAGGTATCATCAGAACTTCATCGATGTCCAGGTCTCCTGGTAAATCCTGCACATAAGTTTGTTCCCCACTGGGAATTCGTTTGGTCTGCATTGACATTTAGTATATTTACCCACATCGTTTGTATTCAACACCTTTATAACAAAGTTTAAGCAAACGTTTTTTTTCCACGTCTTGTTCCCGCCACCTGCAGTTAGACGATATTTCTATCGGACACTAATGCGCCCGCGCTACGGTACTTTCAATAATCGAAATACTTTAATGTTTGCGGTCGCGTTTTCGGTTTCAGATCGTTTTCGGTCAGCCAAGTGCTGCAGCCGCACGGCGCGTCCGGCCCACCGGGACCGCCGCCACCGTCGCCGTCGAGCGGCGGCAAACCGTCAGCGCCGGCCTGGAAACGGCCCACGCACCCGCCAGTGAGGATCGACACCTGCATCGTGGGCGACGATACGACGTGCGACGCGGCGCAGCACGAAAGGTGCCGCACCGAGCTCGGCGTGTCCTCGTGCCTCTGCAGGCCCGGGTACAGCAGGCGAAAGCACCGGGACCCGTGTCACAGTGAGTATTAAACATCGATTGATTTTTTGCTTAAACATATGCTCTGCCTGCTAAGTTATTGTCTATGAGTACATGTGGGTACGTTCGAATTTGTTTTCGTGAAAAAAAAACATTGACGTACACCGTAATATGTTATATCGCGTCGACAACCGTCCCTGGTGCGAAACGAATTCAGACGACGACATTTTCGATCCGTAAACACTGCACGAACATCGTCAGAAGGTCTGACAATATATTACGTCCGCGAAGTTGCCCATTTTGGAACGACTGAATTTTGACAAGTGCCCGAAAAAGTTTATCGTATCTATTACACGCACACGATATGTGTGTAATAGATATTATCGTTTTAAACGAGATTATCGTTTTTCAAACATCGTTTCACGTTTGTCCCGACTTTTTAGAACATATATGATTATTGTCGCGTTTAAATCCCGTTATTTCCATAAAATATCTGTGTAAAAAAAAGACGTCTTGTGCACAAACCAATAAACACAATATTTTTACATTTTTGTAATACTGTCAGTAATTGACACGATACATGTGTACAGTGCGTAATAATATACGGACGAATCAGCACGACCGTCGCCATTTCTAACAACGCGCTCCAATAGCACTCGGACTTTTATTTCCAAAATATAGTATAGTAACAATTTTTGAATTTTACGTTTCGTTTTTATTTTTCATGTAAGTCAGTGTGAAAAAAAAACCTGTTACACCTAAATACGTTTGTTTTAATATTTTCGTCATGTATTCTGCTGCCCGTATGTGCTTTTATGATTATTAATTCAATGATTTTTTTCAGGGATCGTATCCATTGTTTTTTCACTACGCGTTGATCGGCTGTACGACAACAAGATCACGTGGTCGGACAAGTATAAAGATCCCGAGACCCAAGAATATCAACAACTTGAACACGAAGCAGTCAGAGCGGTAAGAGTGCATGCAGCAGACACCTATCGCGATTCGTGGCAGTGGTGTATTCAGGTTTTTCAGATGGGGGGGGAGGGGGTTATGATTTTATCCGGTAGCCCCGCTTTTAAAGTTAGTGGTCTTAAGTTGGAACTCCGAAAACTTTTGCATACTACATAGACTTTATACAGCCTATTGGGGATTGATCCCCTTGCCCCCCCCCCCCGTAAACGCGCCACTGCCTCGTGGCTATATTGCAATATCATCGCATGTCTGATAGTGCCTGTCTACAACGACACAAATCTATACCTTACGTATTTCTCGCAGATCGATTCGGCGTTTTCAATGACACCGTTTTCGGACACGTTCGTCGGCGTCAAGATCAACAACGTTTACATGTCCAAAACGACGCCCGGCATGCCGGTCATGGTTAACGCCACGGTGCAGCTGACGGAGAACGCGGAACACTTGCGGTCATCCGTCAAGCAGGACGTGCAAAAGCAGCTGACGGGCGCGTTGCAGAGGCGCAACAACAACGTGGGCACCAGCGGCCTGTGGGTGGATTCGCCGGCCGGAGCCATATCGCAACTTCATGGTACAATATACCGTCATTACTTACTATTATTTACACGTACTTACTTGAGCTTACAACGCGTACAATGTAGGCATTGTATAATATACCAGCCGACCCGTCACAGCTTTGCCAGTGATTGGTTGTTTGTTTTGTTTTCGGACGAAATTATTATATTTTTATTCGTATAATTTTCTATTCAAATTTTATCGTTTAATGTGATCAGCAAGTAAATATAAGCAACGGTAAATGAAAACGTATATTGAAATGTTTCTAGCGGTATTAATGGTAAACATACTTTTATAGCAGAACCCATGTTTTTCATTACCCGTAAAAAATCGCAAATCTTAAAAAAATTATAATCGCTCAACTACTTTTGGGTATAACTTGCAGCAGCCCGCAACTAAGTGCAACTCAGCCACTCTGGTAGGTAATCCGACTACGTCGAATCGCGGACAAGGGGAAACTCTTTCACCAATCACCTTGGTAGGCAATGTTCAATAATTCAATTTGATGCAAGCTTGTACCTGATCTGCGCAAATAACCAATGGCAACCGATAATAAATAAACACAAATTTCTACTGTTGGCTGTTACCAATGGCAACTATTAATAAATAAAAATTTAATTTCCTATATGATCTTCAATGTCCCCGTTTGAGCACTTCATTTAAATGCGAATTTTGACAAATCCTTTCTTATTGCACGATGAAAGTATTAGAAAAACCACTATTCCAAACTTCAAGTTCGTATGTTGAATAGTTTTTGAGATACAGCGATCAGTGAGTCAGTGATATATTTGGATTTTAGATATATAATATATAGATTCCCTTCTTCTTCCCCTCAGATAAAAAAAAATTAAAAATCGGGTGACGTGGTGACACTCGGGAAGGTATTTGGAACAATTCTGTGAAAAAAAATTGGAAATATATTAAATAGTGTTGTCACAAAATTGGAATAGTAAAAATACGATCCCCCTCTCTCTCCCCTCAGACAAAAAAAAATCGGGCGACGTGATGACACTCAGTAAGGTATTTGGAACAAATCTATGAAAAAAAATTGGAAAATATTAAATAGTGTAGTCACAAAATTGGAACATAAAAAAGGCCTGTTCTTTTATATATACAAGGATTAGATTAGCTTTGTTTTTTATTAACAAAAGTGGTTCTTAAATCTTTAACAGACTGTCAGGTATAACCGTAAAAAAATTCAGCCAAATCGACTCAGTAGTTTTCTTGGTTAGCGCGGTCGTAGAAAACCCCTTACAATTTTATATAGTAGTATAGATTGTATAATAGACTATAGTGTAGCGGGGAGTTGCGGACAAAGTAGGACTTAATACGTTTTTACCGGTCAAAGTAGGACTTTATACGTTTTTACCGGTCAAAGTAAAAATACAAAACCAAAGTGTGTTCGAAGATAGATGTTTTATTATGAGCATTTAAAATCGAACAGATATTTACACAATTAAATGTATTTCGTTGTGAAAAAGTACTGTTCAACTTTTAAAATCTAAAAATAATTGATACGATATGAACAAGTATTCTATTACGTCTTAAGAATTCATACACTTCTGCGCTCCAGCTGGTATTACTGTAATTTTTTCATTTCAAAAGTATAGTCCGTCGTACCCATAACAATATTATAAAAGATCATTTATAATAGGTCGCTACAAATATGATAATTTTATTTTTCCAATAATTTCAAGTATATTATACACACCATACTTACACAGATTGTTGTCTGGACTAGTGAAATAAATCACGATTAGCCGTAAAAAAAAAAAATGAACTTATATTTCAAAAAACATCTAAATAAGCTGCAGCAAAAATGCACCTGATTATATTACAAAAATGTTTGTTTTTAACTCTCATAATTTTCCTTGTCTTGGATCCAAGCATTATAATGACGTATTCTATCCGTGTACAGATCTCGACGAGTGCAGCAGTCCGGAACTGAACGACTGCCATCCTCTGGGCAGGTGCACGAACTTGTTCGGCACGTTCCAGTGCGCATGCCCGGACGGTTACAGGGACCCGTGGATCGGGAACGCTCAGCGCAGCGGCCGGACTTGCGAGACGTGCGACCCGGGCCAGTGCAATCTTCGGGGCGAATGCTTCTTCCAGGCCGGACAGCCGGTGTGCAAGTGAGTACCATTATTACTATACACCTAAACGCATAACATGCCGACATCGCCTCCTCGCAAAGATTTTCGGAGATTGTGTTTTATCGAATAGTACTATACTAAAAAGTATTAGGTACATTTAGGTATATGACCATCGATTATAAATACTATAGCATATTTATGACCGATGGTATAACATCATAAGATCAGACTAACTGTCCGAGCCCTCGAAAACTCTTGCACAGCCCCTTATACTGCCCTCCAAAAAACCGATAACTCCAGACTAGCGCGTGTCGAAAAATGTAAGAATACTGCAGCGCTGTATGGTGCCCGCAGTTACAATATAATAATATACTAATAAATAATAATGAATGCGATAATCGCCGTCTGCACAACAATAATATGATGGGTACATAGGGTAAAATGGGCAGTTATTGGCACCTTAAGAATTCATTTTTGGTAGTTGTTGGCACCCAACCTGCTGCATTACGAAATCAAATAGCTAATTATCAAATAAATAATATGATAACATCAAGATTGATAACAAAACAGTATAAGTATAATTGAACAAATAGGTATATCCCTAAAATTCATAATCGAACATTTTATACACGAAAAACAAAATATTACTTGGTGCCAATAACACCATGCTTTACCCTATTGTACTCGTATATGGTTGTACGCGTGGAGCGTGCGCGTCATATACCGGATGATTATTTTATCATAATTGAACACTCGTTATTTCAAAAAACTTTTTTGAAAAATTTTGATTTTCAACGACCATAATATTATATAGTTACCACGTGCATTTTTTTTCCAAAAACATTTTGAAACAATGAGTGTTCGCAATATCAAAGTATCTGCAGCCGGTATAGGCAATACGCATCACTCGTAAATCGGAACTAAGCTACCGTTTGTCGTAGTTCATATAATTATAGGGAGGTGCCCGACGATAAGGCGCAGGACACTGCAGCTGGTTACCGGCGAATCGTCGTCACGACAATTTATAAAGACCGTCTCGTGGCGGCCGTGGTATAGGATGGGAAAAAAATTTGTAGGTCAGTGTGCACACTATATAGTCATCGTTATAACCGTGGTCGATGATGTATGATACACGCACATATACATATATCTACATATATTATATTGTGTTTCCCTTTCTGTTCACGTGCAAACCGCACGCCGACGTCAATTATAATCTAGACGCCCACGAAAACCCATAGATATAATATTATCTTTACGACAGCCGGTCAGTTGTGCAGGCACAACGAGTGTGTGTGAGTGTGGTTAACGGTACATTAGATGTATTACAATGTCGCATTACGTTTTCAAAAAATGTATATTTTTTTTTGGCTATCTACTTAATAATATATTTTATTTCGCTGCTAACTAATATCGAGTATAAGTAAACCAAACCAATATACTTATAATGGGTCTATATAATATAGCTATATATTATAATCGTCATCTAAATATTATTATTTATCGGTTGCGGAAAATTCGCTGTTTTAGTATTGTTTTCGCCGAGCTCTGTGTGAATTTTTAGATCGATTTTTTCATGACTTTACACTGAATTCAGTACCATTTGATCGATAATAATATCGACGAAAATCCACCGAACAGAGAC
Source organism: Sitobion miscanthi (assembly GCA_008086715.1). Lineage (NCBI taxonomy): Eukaryota > Metazoa > Arthropoda > Insecta > Hemiptera > Aphididae > Sitobion > Sitobion miscanthi. The sequence goes on along the minus strand of CM017802.1, from coordinate 2,996,260 downwards.
ACGAGTGGCGTACAGTACTAAATACTATTGTATATATATAATACAGAACGTTGTACGTTCATAAATTAAGGACAGATTTAAAATACGATTTGTTCGAAATCTCATTTCTAACATACGGTCGTATATATCTATCGAGATGGATTGATATACAATATAGAAATGTTCCAAATGATTGTATTGTTATAGTTTTTAACTGCATAATATATTGTACTACACTACACAATTGCACCGCGAAAGCTGTATATTATGTAGAAGTAGTTCTATTGTTTAATTTAATTCCATTTATATATATTATATTATAGACAGTGCGCAATAATATTTCAATGGTAGGTATTCGTGTCCCTGTAACCATTAAAATATGTTAACAAACATAATAATATACGAGTGCCTGCAACATGTTCATAAAATGTGTAGACATTTGTTTCAATAATGTACGAACATTACGTTCTTAATAAACGAAAAAAAAATATTAATTTGTAACTGAAGACTGGATAAATTAAAATATGCCTACGTTAATACGGATATGAAATATTGCAATTATTATTATATTTACTCGTATGAGTACCTAGTATAATACATTTTGAAATAAACATCATGCATCGCTATTGACTAGAATACATTTTATGTATAACTAGTGATAACCCTTCAAATAATATAATATGAACAGACTAATATAAAATATACCAAGCTAAATAAAATTAGGTCAATGAAATCGGTTAGATATGAAATACTATATTTCAAATCCCATATACTGTGCGGTATATTAAATACAGTCGACCCTCAGTAAATCAAACTTAGAGATATAAAAAACCAAAGTGTTATGGCGTTCAAATGATGGTTTTTGTATTTGAGACATCGAGAATTTCGTCAACGTATGTAGACTTGCGCAGTTAATCACGCTTTCTGTTTACCTAAACTCAAAGGTGAGCATTAACTATTTATGAAACAACTTATGAACTTAACTAGTTTGATTGACAGTTTAAATGACTTAGCTTTTCTCAGTTGATTTATTAAACAATCCGTCAAGTTATACATTTTTTGAAATTTTTCGTTTTTATGGTTTTATACGTAAATATCAATACTAAAATAAAAATAATCCAAATATTTCTGTTATTTTTCTTGGTACAATAATTTTGAACATAGATATATTTTATTAAATTAGATAGTCATAATATTATATGACCTTAAATTGCTAATTGATATGAAAAGTTAATATTTGTTAAATTATTAATTGAGATGTGTAGGAATAGTAATAAATATTTAACTTTCAAGTAAAGTAAAATAGGTACATACATTGTAAATTATATGATAAAAGTTAAATAAAATTTTTAATTACAATTTAAGTAATTAGAAAGAACGCAGTCACTCCTTATGTGATCTACATAATACTAATTAAAAAAAGTAGATTAACTCTTTGAGTTAATATTTTTTTCCATATTAACTTTTAACTTATCGAGTTACATTTATGATTTGTCAATTTTGTGTTCTCATAACTTAACTATACTACCTACTTGAGTTAATTGTTAACTTGCCCACCTTTGCGGCCGAACCATATCGTATTTCAGCATTCCACCGCGGTAAACAATAACGCAGTCGTTTACTAAAAAAAAACCGCTAATGTTTTTCTTCCGTCGCAGGTGTTCAGGATCGTTTTACGGGTCGCAGTGCGAGATCGACGGCGAAGTGCTGAGCGTGGCGGTCGGCTCGTCCGTGGCCGCCATATCCATCATCGTGCTGACGCTCGTGTGCCTGTGCGCGTGGAGCCGCCGCTGGAACAAGGAGCAGAAAGTCGGCTCACCCGTGTTCGGGTACATGCCGACCGGCGGCAGCACTGTGAAAACGCCCGTGATCGGCGGCCCACCGTACCAGGTGTCCATCGAGGACCGCATGAGGTGGGCCCAGATCGCCGACGCCATGGCGCACGCCAACCATTACGCCGTGAGTATAATAATATCTACCTCTACCCACATTATCTGTTGGTAATTGCCAATATTGGTGTTAAAAAACAAAACGCATTTATAGTTGAAAATGCCTAAGAATTCAAAAATATTGTAATGAAAATATAATGTAACGTCATACACTCTTATAAAAATGAATACAGATTTATGATTTGACCTGTAATATGTTATGTGCACGACTAAATTAAAAGTTATAATTTGTCATGATTCATTGCTCAAATCGTACATTCTACCCCTAATCCCAACCCGCACCGTGTTGAAACAATATAATCGTCCACTTTTTAGACGACGAAAATGATAATTGTGATAAAATTTACTCACATTTGTCTATAAACTTAAAATATTTATAAATAAAAAAAAAAACTATAACCGTTCAATATCCGATACACCTGCCTATAACAGAATACCATTTTTAATGACCTATAATCTATATGCAATATTATATTTCGTTGGGATTAAAAACTTTTTGTGGCGCATAGCGCATAATGGAACAAGAAAAAATATTCCAGTTGCAATAATTATTATGTATCGTACTATATCATCGGTAATAGAAACCGGATATTATTATAATCGTACAGGCGATTGTTTCGAAGGATAAATCGTTTATCGGTCGTCCGTCAGCTTATGATGCGCATATATAGGGACGCGAACATCGCAACAATGCGTTCCTCGTTCTCTTTCCGTGTATAATAATATGATGATTATTCTCGTGCCCGTATATAATCCGTCGATTGGTTTTCAGCCCGAACCGGTAAACGGCACCATGAGGTCGAACATGTTCGGGTACGCCGGCGCACCGATGCCTCTGCCCAGGCTCCGGCCGCCGGGCACGAGCACGATTTCCCATGCATTCCGCACGCCGGAGTCGAGCACCAGCGAAGAAGAGGACCGGACCGACCTGCTGGGCCGCAGCTTCCAGACTTCCTCCAGACCGAAGAGCAGATCTTCCTTGGCCGTGAGTACATGCTGCACTTTGCAGTGTGTTGTAATAACTTATAAATTGTATAAATAGCGTATACGATGTGCACGACACGCGTAAACGAAACCTCCCGTAACGGACACCTCCGAATAACGGTCAACATTTCGGCATCCACCGCGCGAAGTATTTTAATCGGTCGATCATGGGATGAGGGTTTGAAGAGTTTTTCCATAGCAAAGTCGCGCGGGGAACAGATTTATAAAATACCTACCCATGACTTTAATGACGCGCCCTGTTACAGTATTAAAAAAGCAATTTGTGACCATAAGATTACCCACCGAAAAGATGACAGGCGGAACCATAGCATAAAATACGTCATATGCTGCCGCCTGCCGTCTTTAGACAGGGTCACCGAACCATGAGCTGAAATTTGAAGCGTTTCGAGCAGATTTTTGAAGATTTTAACATGTTTAGGAAATAACAATAATAGTATCGAAACAAAAGATCTCACGACAATATAATCAGTAGGAAAACCAAGTTTTGTTTATTTTAAACCTAACAAGAACCTACAAATTATAGAGTCTTATTTTTCAAAAAAATTTAAATTAAATTTCAGACGTTATTGTAATTTATTTTTTTCGGATAATTTTGTCGGGCTAAAACGACAATAATGAATTAATACACGTTTCCCCAATTATTTGCCCAGTTGATGAAATAAGATAGATAAAAACAAATTTAGGAGACCGATGAGTCCACCCTCCCCCAAATCTCTGTCACAAATCTTAAAACCTTGCCAGATTTACTGCAGTCGGGATTCAAAAGATCGTCCGTCTGTGGTCTTCGTATTATATACGCGTACAAAAACGGTTAGAAAATACCAAGGGAAAAAATACCGATAAAATAAGAACAAAAATAAGTTAACCCCGTTCATTATTAATATATAGTGTCATACGGTAAAATTAAATAGTTTAAAACCGAATTGTACATTACTGTTGGCAAGAACTTTCACGCGTTTCGATTTCTTTTCCACCTATATAATGTATGAGTTTATATCGGAGCATTTGACATACTCGGTTGTTGTGCAATCTGAAATTTTTTTTTCACCGGACTTTACTTTTATCCCGAGTCAAGACCTCTCTCGTATTACATTTTGCACATAGTTATATATACTCATTATTTATTATATTATTGTTTTTCGTCCTTTGACACACAGAATCAGAGCGGAATTTACTACGACGTGGATTACGAACAACAGCAGGGCGAAATGACGTTCTCGCCCGGTTGCATTCCGCTGAGCACGTACACCATTGGCAGCCGCTCAAACTACTACAGATGATGGCGACGAAAATCTGACGATACAGTTGTATAGACGACGACGATCATCGCCAGTGTACTATATATATTATATATTATTATTATAATTATTATTATCATCGTTTAAACTCTAAGCGACACAGACTGAGGACACAAAACGCGTTTACGCGTAACCCAATAAAATAATAATAATAATATACCTATTATACTACACTGTTAATGTTGTACACCCCACGTAATACAATATATATTTATATATGCCATTGATGAAAAAAAAAAAAAACCTAATCGTGTAAAAATAATATTCGTGTTAAGTATATTATCATTTTATCGTGTTTTTTTGATTTATACACGGACTAGCATAGTATATAATATACGCATAAGCGTCCGGGCCGTATATAATATTTTAATAAAATATAAAATTGTGTTTTTGTAACAAATACGACAGTATAATGTAGTACCTATATAATATAATGATAGTTAATTGTAAAGCAATACCTACTATATTTTGGACTTGTCGCACTTCGCGCTTTTGGCGTGACGTCACTGACCGGTTGACTTGGTGATGTCACCCCGAGAGCGGCCGAAGACATTATCGTTTTGATATTATTATATGTTTAACCTTCCGACCAATATCGACAACATATCGCACGATAAATAATATGTAATATTAATTGTGTGCGCGTTAAATATTTTAAATATAGTATTTCTGTACATACGAGATAATAAACGCGGAAAATGTGTCGGAAATATCTATGAAACTATATTATAATATAAACACTTTCGATCTATTCAATATCATATTATCACATCATATATTATATGTACCTAGGTATACGGTTATATACTTGTATAATATTTGACCTTAATCGTGATATTCTTCGCGTCAACGTAGTAATATTATGTACCTATGGTATCGTCCGTCTCAATATATATATATATATATTAACGCATTAACGTTTATCAATAGACATGTGCCATATAAACGTTCGCGCACATTCGAAATGACAACATTATATGATATTTCATCATAATAGTACACAATCCCTCTATTTTATTAGGTGTAGGTATACCAGATACCTATGTGAATACGATTAACGATTATTGTACTGAAAATTTCGACTTTTGGATTTCCTTCTCTTAATTGTTTGTTTTTTATTTTCACCGCACACAATCCAGCATATATATATATATATATATAAGACCGATGGTTAAATCATAAACATTTTCAACATTCTTTATACGCGTGTACATACTATATATTATTTAGTATAATTTTTTTTTATTATTATTATTATTATTATTGTTTAAGGCTCTAAACATTAACTTGAGTCATATAAGTTGTACTATTACCTTATTATTGTATAGGTAATTATAGTTATTTATGTACTGGAAGATTATAATAAAACTATTATAAATTTTATGCGTGTTACTTAGTTTGATAAAAAAATATATTTGTATATTCTATATGATGTTTATAAAACACGGTTTACCTATAATGCGAACGATGAGTGTTGACTAAGGGTGAGAGGGAGGCTAGATGGCCCATAAACCTCCCGGATTATACAATGAATAATGATCAAATACTAAGATATCAATATATTATGTTTACTCATCAAATGGTTTACCCTTAACCATTTGTCATCATTGTCATACGAATTGAATAAAAATGAAGTCTGTGTCAAACACAAGACACTCGCCCTACAACAGAACCACTATGTAATAAATCAAAAATCTTTTATGTGCCCGCATTATATAATATATTGTTGGAGTGCATTGATACCAAACATAAGGATCAGTGGCGGCTATCCTCGAATAAATATGTATTGCTGAATGCTGACAAAAATCCTGGACCCACCCACCTAAAAACATTTATTAGAAAATACAAATTACCAATATTCGATCATGTGCAGCGGGTCACATAGTCCTGTTAATTTTGAAGCGACATCATATTTAATACGATTTCAAAAATGAAGGAGCTTATTTTGACGCCTCAAACTGCGCTACACTATTTATTTAAATGGTGATCTACACGTTGACAGGAAAAAAATTAGGAAAATGTTACATTTTTTCCAACATAGGTGTCGGCAACATACCTGTTGATGGTCTTTTTCGATACTAATTTAACGTTTAGTGAATTTGGTAGTGGAAGGATTTCCGGGCGGACTTCAAAACTAAGCTAGACAGTTTACGGCACTGGTGAGTAACAATTTTTCCAAAAAAAAAAAAAAATGTTCAAAAATTATTGTTCTAACTAGGGAAAGGATTGAAATTAGTTTTTAAAACGACATTTCTGTTAGGTACTTAGTTTTTAAAAATGAAGGATATCCATATCGATATATCAATACGACAATACATTTATATAATTCTTATACTATAATATACTACCTATATCAACATAAACAGAATAAAATATCAAGAAAGGTTTTCTGTTATAAATTACAAATAAATAAAATATAATAGTCGTTAGGCGTTTTATGTTTTGCTTGTATGCGTGATATTTATATATATATAGAATGCGAGCATGTATACTCGTGCAATCTGTGGGGATAAAAAAATGTGTGACATCGTAATTTCGTTTGTGAAAATTTAGAAGTAAATCGTAATTATTGATTTGTTTTTGTACAACTCGTGTGCGCAGGGTGGGCATAGATACGCTACTGCTGACAAGCGGCCACGTTTTTTTATTTTGCCTTTGGCCTTAAAATGCCTAAATCAGGCCCCGCGAGCGTCTATGTATTTTACTAATATTCTATGGCCGATAACGTAGTATACGATCTATGGCACGATTCAATAAAAATTACTATTTAGGTGTTCTATAATTTGTATTCGTCGGAATAAAAAACGCCGTACCGTATACTATTTTTATTACGATATAATATAATAACTTGCGACTTTTCGCCGAAGCAGCCGAGTACTATATTATTATACTCGTACGGCCATCCGATTTTATTGTTAGTGCTTTATTGTATGTTATATTAATGCGTCGTACAATAGGACTATCGGTAGTCGAGAACCATTCGACGGTACAAGATCGATGCACCGAAACTCTATAGTATTATTATAATTTATAGTGCCTATACATTCGAAACGACATCTGTAATATTATTATTATTCAATGGAAACGCTACCGCCCGAGGTATGTATGAATCGTCTTAGATAAATAGGTACATCAATAGGTATACTGCAGTAGGTAGGGAACTTAATGCACTTAAAAAGTACTGATTATGCACGCACTTGTGCGCTTAGAAATAGTACAAATATGCACTTATTTTTTTTTTTGTTTACTCATAATTTTCATAAAGACGAATGTTTTACTAAAAACTATTTTGATATTTTATAATTTATTAAATATTTATTAGTAAAAACGGAAAATTGTATGTCAACTAAGCATTTATAGACGTACGTGATGGAGCTATGAGGTGATGGGAAAAAATCAAACATTAACAAAATTCAAGCTCTTCAAAACATTGCTCTACGAAAGTTAAGAAATGCACCTCTCTACGTCTCAAATTTTTCTCTGCATTCAGACCTAAAACTAAAAACAATAAGTGATGAATATAAATATTTCAATAAAAGATTCCACTACCTCAGTCCTCATTCGAATCCTCTTATCAACAATTTAGCCTTCACTACATTCTTGGTAATCCCCCCAAGACGCCCAAAGCGCAAGTTGTTGCTGTGATTTGTTATACAATTTTTTTTTTAAAAACAGTATAAAATACCTATTGTAAAAACTCTCAAAATAAATATAGGTACATATTATAAAGATTTTTTTTTAGTATCATAAATACAATTATCAAATTATATTAAACATATTATCATCAAATATCATCTAAAAGAACATAAAATTGAGAAAAATGCTATTAAAACTATAAAATCATTAAATATGCAAAAATATGCACTTTAAATTAGTAGGTAAAACTTTTAATTTTTTTCTTCGAGATTCGCGAAATTAATTTCTAGTTTACTTAACAATACATCTGTAATAGCCCAACAAACGAAAAACATGCAAATGAAACAACTTCCGAACCCTAATTATAAATATGTAGTTATAGATTAATTTTTCAGTCATGAAGCCTTGTAAGCAACCACATTATTTTCGAGGTACGATTTTTGTCTGTGCTAGGATTGAGAAAAGATAAATATTAATATTTTCGGGGCCGGAGTGGCGCAGAGGTCATGCAGTGACAGTAATATTCACCAATTTCCCGCGATGTCGTCCGATTGCGTCATCCGGTTTCCAACTAGATCCCACTCCACTGGGAGTGAAGACCGCACATGTCTCTTCTTGTAGAAGGGGTTAGTATATCATCACTATCACGCATATTATAGTGATACTATATATACACAGATAAATAGATCACATGATCTCCCTACCACACACTTGTGATTAAGAGCACGGACAGAGACCTCGAAGTCGTTTCAATTAACGAGTACAGAAAAAGAAAATTAATATTTTCTTTATTATAATTTGACTTGGTCCGGTCTCTATATAACTCGAACGATAAACCTCTCGGGTATCGATCCAAATACGGATTAATATTAAATTATTATTATTATTGATAATAGGTAATTGATATTAAATATCGATCGTTATTATATACGATCGAATCCCGGTGCAGCAATTTAAGTAGTACTTCAGTTCTCGTGATTTTTGCAGATAATCACGGAAATCCTGGAATACCTGTCGTTTGACGACCGGCGGCGGATGGCCTTGGTCAACAGGACGTTCCGGGACGCGTCGCTGCACCCTGCGCTGTCGCGACGAGAGCTGTTCGTGTACACCGCACCGGTGCAGCGGTTGCGGGTGGACGACCGTCGGCGGCGGTTCCAGGACTTCAAAAGGGCGTTGCGCGAGCCCCGGAGGAAACGGTTGTGCCTGAAATTCCGCGGCACGAACCGCGCGGACATCGGCAGGGCGTTCGGCGACTGCGGCGGTTGGCCGCCGTCCGTCGTGTCGCTGCACCTGGACAGCCTGTGCTGGGTGAGCGACTCGTTCCTGGACGCGATCACCGGTTGCTGCGTCAGCCTGGAGGAGCTGCGGCTCGAGAACATCGGCCGGCTGTGCGTCGCCGACAAGCCACGGCGGCCGATGCTAGCGTTGCGCAGCGTCCGCTTCGACCGGGTGGGCGTGTCGGACGCTTGTTTCAACGTGCTCATGGCGTGCGCCCCGAACGTGACGGACGTCGGCATCGACAACTGCCAGACGTACGATTGGCTGGATCCCGTGGACGCGGCCGTGGCCGGAATTTCCAACGCCGGGCTGTCGGACGCAAACATTGTCGGCTACCTGCAGAGCACCGCGGCCGGCGCAGTGGACAGCCTGCGGTTGAATCAGTGCTGTCACGTGTTCGGTGAGATACGGCCCCAGGCCCTTCGGCTCAAGTCCCTGCTGTTGAGCCACGACAAACCATACCTGAACACGCGCCGGACGGTCGATTACGAAAAACTTGAATCGGCGTTGGCCCTACAGGTGAGGTTTTGCGCACGAGCCGCGCAGGGACCATCGACCACTAAAAATGACACGCCGTCGACAGTGGCGCGTTTAGTATTTTTTGTAGGGGGCTGACGACGAATGTTTAAGCTTACAGATTACGGCGTAATAATTATATAAAATAATAATACACATGTATTTAAAGAGCCACGTGGACGGATTTGTCCTCATATCTGCCCCTGACCATCAATAATATAAATATGTTTGCTATCGATAATCGAGTAATTATGACATTTAACAAAAAACACAAAATTGATATTTTCACCCGGATAATTTTAACTTGATTTTTAAAAACGTCGTTGTAATTTATGCGTAGTGTGTTTAAAATAACAACTCCCTAATTTTTTTAGAGAAATTTACGATGTTTTTTACAACATTTAAATCCAGGCCTTAGTCATAATATAGATGGGTAATATAAAATAAAATATTGAAATAAATAATATTGATAACAATTCAAATAAAATAATCATCATTTACCGTCATTCTCTTTAACTATTTAGATATAAAATAATTTATATGAATATAATTTATATAATAGTATGTTATAACAATTCCATTAACATTTAAATAAAACATTTTGTATTAAATCAAATCACTTATTTACGTTATAAGTTTTAACTCATTTATTGAGTTATGCATAGTAGGTGCTAAACGTATAATTTAAAAACATTTCGATGGAATAACACCTAACTATTAATCATAATTCATAAACTGCAGGGCCAACGTCTTGTTTAATAACGGTTCATAACATATATTAAAACGCTTTTAAAAATGAAATAAATTATTAAAATTTTAAGAATATTTATTTCATTTTTATGTGTAAACGACATTTATTAAAATCAATCACGCAGGTGTCGCTGCAGTGGTTGGAGATCAATCACCTCCCGGCACGTCTGCTCAGGGCCGTGTCCAGGCTGCACGATGTCCGGCACTTGACGCTGAACTTGACGATCGGTCACGACGACGTGGAACGTCTGCGCGAGTTCGCGGAATCGTTGCGTTACATGACGCGCATCAGGACGTTGGCCGTGAACCGAGCGGTCGCGACATCGATGGACGTCGGACTCGACGCGGTACTTCGGACGTTTGCGATACCGGAGTGCGCGTACGAATCGCTAACGTCGTTGGACTGTTCGTTGGACGGCAGCCTGTGCGTATTGCGCACCGGCAAACGGTTGTCCAGCTTGCGCATCCGGAACGGCGACATCCTGTCGGCCGGCGGATTGCGACTGCTGTTCGAAAACCTCGTCGGTTTGAGGCATCTGTGGATCGACAACTGCTTCTGCCTGGACGACGACATCATGTCCGGCTTGCCGGTGTCCAACCTCAGAGGTAAACCTTTACAACTGTATACAACTATTATACTTCCGAGCAAGGTCGGATTGACCATATTATTATAGGCACTAAACGTACACCGTACGGTCACATCCCTATAACAGCGCTAATAGTCAACAAACGGACCGCCACTGTGAGATGTCCTGAGAAACATGGGTTAGCAATTTGGGTTAAATTTATAGGAGTGCTAGATTTATGTCGACCAAAATGGTCAGTGGGGGGGGGGCTCTGTCCCCGACACCCCCTTGCATTCGCACAACTTAATTTCTTAAACCTTCGCATTAATCTTAACATAAACAATCGCCTGTAACATAATACACTTTTTTCTGTATTATTATTCTGATAGTTGGTATGCATAGGTTATGCATACGCCATGTATTATTATTAGTATGGAAATCATAAGGTCTTAGAAATAAATGTATCCAAATGGACCTATGGCATAATATTACAGTCAATAAAAATTGTACGGTGCTATCAAAAATGTGGGGGTGCTAAGCACTCCCAAGCACCCCCCAAATCGCGCCTATGCTGAGAAAGTAGTGGCCAGGGGCATACAAGACAAAGTGGCTGTACGTCCAACGGATACCCTTATATCAGCGTCCCGACTTCCCGAGATCAGCACGCGAATTAAGGCTGTTGAAAGCGATCCGTTTTCGAGGGGTCGGATTTAGACAATTTTCTATACCCAACGTGAGTGGGGTGTGACTGTGAGTGTAACGAATGATCATTTTAATATAGTGTGCCGTGTGCGTGAGTTCCCCGAACGTTTTATGTAATTAAAGATAAACTGCGGTTAAGATTCTTGGAAATCAGTAACGCACTTACGTGCAGTCACACGAAGCTACATTTTGCGATCAAAAAAGTTTCAACACGATGGCCCCAAAAAGCGGAAGAAAAATTCACCCAGTGGTCGGTACTAAAAGCCCGATTTTAACTATGAAAACCTATTTGTATTTCTTATTCTCTTTTCAAGGTTATGTAGGACATGTATAGTAAATGGATTTTCGATTTATTGTATTGTTTAATTAGTAGGTATAGTAACAAATTAATTTTCTTTTTTTTTTTCAAAATTCACCTTTACTTTAGTGTTATCAAAAAAAAAAAAAAAAATGGAAAATCCACTAGTTCTTACATTTCATAGAAAAGAGAATAAGGAATTCAAATATTTTTTAAAATTAAAATAGGACTTCTGAAGGAAAATTTTTTTCCTTCGCTAATAAGTTTAAATGCACGAAAAACGACGAACTCTCAACAACCTTAACGAGACTATACGAAACTAGACGTAACTTTATTATTTTATTACATATTATTTGACTTGTAAAAGCTTGTCTTTATTACATTTTTAGGATTGGTTTCTCTAAAGATATTCAACGCAAATTTGACACACCAATGTTTGCCACATATTAAACTTTTGCATTTAAACATCTTGATCATCAACAATATGTCACTGGAATCGTGCGTTGCATTGGTAATATAATAATATAATAATATATACAGGTATATTACGAGTAGATATTAGTTATAATCAGGGCTAGGATTTATATGCAATAACAAATTTTAAAATATGCATTTTAGTAACCAAAATATGCAAAAACAAATTTTTATTATTACTAGAATATTATTATTTATTATAATTCATAATTTATTATTATGAGTTATTACTTATTACATTAAATATTAGTTTATATTATTATATGCTACTATGATAATATGTTGTTTTAAATTTTAAAATACGAGCGACCGGCGATTTGAACGTAAAATAGATTTATATTGACTAAAACTCCTTTCCACATCACACGAGGTTATTGGAGCATATTTAAATGACGCAATTTAGCCTGGAGTTAAATTAATATTAATATCTTTTTCTTCCTCTTCAAATTCACCGTTAAAAATGTTTAAAAGTGTTTTGAATCGATTTCGTGAAATAAACACCATTTAAAATTAACAATATCTTATAAAAATTTAAAAATTTAAGTTAAAAAAAATCAAATTCTCAAAAATCTATGAATATGCAATTATATGTATTATGGTCAAAATATGCAAAAACATGCAAAAAAAAATTGGTTCTATTTAAACGAGAATAAGCCAAATCGTGGACAAATCTGACTACCAATCAATTTGGACTTGAGGAAAAAAATATGCAAATGCATACAAATCCTAGCTCTAGTTATAATATATTAATATATTTAGTGAGTTAAATTAAACAAAACGATACAAATCTCCAATAATGAGATGGCGTTTTCCTCCAATGTCCATTTTCTTCTGAAAAAAAATCTTGACCAATTTCCTCCGATAAGGAATTATGAATAAAAATAACGTTTATGTTTAACACAAATAAAATAAATAAAAACATTTATTTTTAAGTCATATTATATTATGTTTTCCTCCAATAAGTATATTTTTTGTTGCAGAATGATTTGTCCGATTTCCATTATTGTTTGAAGAAATTTAGTTGTTTTGTTCCCGCTTTAACTCAACTCGAATTACAACTGTATTGTAATCAAATAATGTTTAAAAAGTTGGGTTTCGAATCACTTTTTTATAGTGACACAAACACGACGTTTAAATCTTATTTTAAAATATTGAAAAGCCTGGTTCTACTGTATAGGTACACCTAACCATAAGCCTTTAAACTTATTTTATAAGTCTATGCAGTTGGGTAACTGATCCCATAGTTTGATTTTTACAAGTTGAAACCCGGAGATTTATATTTTATTTTCCAAGATACATATACATATTTTCAAATACAATATAAATTATACACATATATAGTTCATAGAAATAAATTGGTACCTCTAGGTTTAACACTGTCCACTATAACACTGCTGTAAACTATAACTATAGTAAAAATGTATTAAATTATTAGTATATTAATAAATTAATAATATGACCATTGCAGACCGTAGACATATATGAGAGTTTATTATTTGATGTTTCAATAATATCATTACCTACCTATATAATAATATTATATAAGTATCTTTTTTTGCTTATATACCGTTAACATTGAGGGGATGGGAAACTGTATTAGGATTATACCTCCCTCTACGTAACATTATCCTGTAAATACCTACTTTAAACCTTTGGTCCTATACAATTGTACATGTTCTAAGATAAGTACTTTTATAAAGCAAATTATACAAAGCTGAGCAATAACGAGTTAAAAAGTTAAAGTTACCGTCTATTACTTTTAACCAAATTAAATACCGAGTCACTTTTTTTTTTTAAAGTAATGTCTAACTCTCTTAAATTTGTTTCCACGATAACTCAGTAATGATTATGGGAGAGGGAGTGATACGGTACTACGCTATAGTCTATAACGCAACCCCAGCTCAAAATTTTAGAATTCTAAACGAGCTATTATTTAGTAGTTATTAGGTATAGCTAGTAAGTTTGTTACTGACATTCATGTAATACAAGATTATCCATAAGTTTGTCTACCTATCAAAAAAAAAAAATGTCTACAAGAAAGTCAAATTAAATTTTTATGAGCGTTTGAAATTTATATTTTTACAACATTTGATATTCACTCGATTTCTCATGTAACAATTTTCTTATTTTATTGTAATTAAAAAACGTATGACTGTAGATACTTGAAAAATTTCACTTGATGTTTATATTAGCATTTTCTATACACAATAAAAATTTTGAAAGTAAATAATTTGACTCTTTTTGAGCTGTTTAAGGACATTTTCAGTTTTAAATTTTTTTAGTTTTTTTTCTATAAATATCAATAAAATTTTATTTGTTGGGTAGAAAAGCGTGAAAATTTAATCCAAGGATCCTGATATATTGTTACAATAACAGTTGAAAAATATTGAAAATACATAGGCACAATTTTTTTTTATAAGCATTTAAAGTTCAAATTTTGCCTAATTTAAAATGTAATAATTATTTTGTAGTAAATTTATAAAATGTTCAACTTTTGTAGCTAAGGATTTAAAATTTAAAACAAGGTTTCACGTAAATAAGTAAATATATAAATCACTTTGTTCACAATAATATCATCAAATATACTTAGTAATATTATAGGCTGACCGTTTTCGCTCATCATCGTTTTTTCTTATATAATGATATTATATCATTGAATTCAAATTTAACACCATCCATTACAGTGACCCATTTGTAACCTACTGTACAGCAGAGCGACATCCACTTACCCACCTTTTTTTTAATAAATGGTCTTTTAGCGATTACTTTTTGAAATTAAAGATACTCAATATTAAAACAAAGATGTATTTTAAATGTAATTAATTGTAAAATGTAATAAATAAATGTGCACTTTAAAAAAAAAATGAAGCAAAAATAATGTTTACTACTATAAGTGTTAAATGTTTTTATTATTATTTTTTTTTTCAATACATATTAACAATATTTTTCTAACATACATTTTAACTGGAACAGTGAATACCAGTAATTACAGAAATATATTAATAATTATTAATAAATGTGATCAACATCATCCAATGCTAATTCTGGTTTGTCATATCCAAGAGCTTCGGGTGTTTCTATACCTAATTCTTGAAGGCATGGTGAGATTTCTTGCAAGATGTAAGGATAGATGCTTTTATCGATTTCACTTTTGATTCGCACGCTTTCTAGAAACCTAATTGCCATAGCATAATCGTTGAGACGGCGACAAGCTTTCAGGGCAGCAACAATCACCTAACAAAAACAGACAACATAAATACATGTCACGGTCAGTCATGCATTGGCATGTATAATATTATACAAACATACTTTAGGTTCGGCTATCGCATCTTGACCCGCCAGATCATTCATCGCTTTCCTCGCTTCCCATCCGTCAATGTCACTGCGGTTGAAGAACGATTCATACCTCGAGTAGAACTCTTCGTCCGTCTCTTCTTTGTGTTCTGACATAAATCTAAAGGATTATTCGCCATTAACGATCGAAAAACATAAGTGTGAAAGATTTCAACCAAACACGGACTGAGTGATATTATTAGTATTTATTACCTCGCAGAAACGGCCGTGATCGGTTTTATTGCCGACTGTCGTCTAACAGCCACGACTCCGCGGGATAAGGCGCGCACCACCGAAGGAAACATCGTAATCGGTTTTAATGTTGCGGGAATGGACGAATATTTTTGGGCTGAACAAAACTTACCACTTTGAGAAAATGCCGCAGTGCACAGACAATTATTTGACCGAGACGATAAGTGAGAAAACCATAGGCTCGTCCTATGTAGTGGAAAAAAAGTAATCAAACATATGTTATTATAATCAACAGTGAGGTTATAAACGTGATTGTTATCAGCATAGACGACGGACAATGATGTATTTTGTTATTTTAATTTTGATTTTTTGAGTAATATTATAATAATTACTCTATGCCGTGTACACGACAAGTAGTCGAAATAATGCTCATAATCTACGCGTCTATACATAGGTTAGATGCACAGACATTATATATATTAAACTAGATAGCCGACTCTTTACTAGATTATGCATACAAATCATGTACTAAGATACCTTAGTTCATGATACAAATATGATACCCAGTCGCCATTTGCAGGTTGTGCAACGTTTTTCAAAATATGGATGTTATCAATCTTCGTGATATCAATTAATCAAAATTCAAATTGCTTTTTGCATAACGATAAACTATTGTGACTCGTCAGCTGTCGTCTTATACTCTTATATTCTTATAGTTATGTTCTGCTGAAACTTAGCTCTATTGCTACTTGAGTCCGATTGAAAATTAAAATTGTATTGTAAATTATATTTGTTGTACAGTTTTTATATTCATATATATTATGGTGTGCTCCTGCAGTGTGCATTTGTGTACAAATCGGTCGAAACCAGGACCTCCAAAAATACACTTTTTCTCGTAAGTAATCGTTAGATATTTCATACGACAGTAATTTTGTTTATTTAATGTTTATTATGGAACTTACTTACACAAGTATTAAACAATACATATAGTTTTAAGTGTAGTTTCATCAAAGTAAATTATTCAATCAATAATCTTTCATTTGAAGTTAGTGGCCAAACTATTCTCAATAATTTGTTATTTCAATTAAAATATTAAATTAGCATTTGTTTACATATTTTTGAATTTTTGTAAATAGGTTCCCACTGAAAAATACAGAAAGAACTCAGCAATGGGTTAATGCAGTTGGCCGCAAAGGGTTTAGCCCGACGAAACATAGCAAAGTATGTAGTGATCATTTCCATCAAAATGATTTTGTACAAAAATGTGGTGATAGTTATTTGATAAAACTCAAAGTAACCGCTGTTCCTTCAATTTTCCCAAACTACTCAGACATTATATCAAAAGCTAAAAAGCAGTGTCTTGAGGTAGAACCGTTTCAAGTAGCTGTATGCAGATCTTATATTCCTTGTACTGAAACTATTGAACCAGGTAATTTTTAAATACTTTTATATAATTAAAAATGTTTATTGGTACTTATTTGAAATTATTCAAGATTTTACATCAACATATTTTGTAGAAATGCTTAATGATGGTGATTGTGTTATTTATAATGATACTACTTCAGTCAAAATTATTTCACCGCTTGAATCAACCTCAAATAACCAAGAATGTAACTTATCAACACAAAATTCATCACCATCTAAAGTATCATGTGCCCATTCATTATTTAATATAAGTCTACCAAAACACCCTAGTTCTTCTCCATCTAAATCTGAATTGAAGAAAAAAATTAAATCATTACAACAACGAGTTCGACGGCAAAATAAATCAATCAAAAATTTAAAAGATTTGTTAAAAGTTTTAAAAAAAAAGAATTTAATTGAAAAAAAGGCAGAGGAGTTACTAATGGAAAAATTTGATTGTACAACTTTAGACATATTCCAAACATGTTAAAAATAAAGGTAATATATTATATATCTGTGATTCATGTTCATAATAATTATTCTAATTAACATTATTATTTTAAGACTTATTGATATATATTATCTATCCACTGAGATATATTATCAATGATCTATCTCAGACTGAGACTGTCGAGTGTCGACTGAGATTTTCAGTCATAACTCATAGACCTATAAACTAAGTTATAATATAAGCTTAACTAGTTTATAGGTCTATGATCTCAGTGTGGATAAAAACATTGAAACAAAGGTGCACTTAAGCTCCAATTTTAAAATCAAAATTTTCTTTTTTAAAAGATGCTGATGAAGTAGAAAAATCTTTTTGTACAGTACATTAATCTGTATTTTTTATAGAACATGATGAACAATGGGCATATATATTGTTACCTGCAGCCTCGTCAGGAATCCAAAAGATGATGATTGAAATAAGTTTGTAGTCAATTTGCACAGTAAAATGAAATGTTGTTTTATTATAACAATATATAATTGTACAATTTATAGTCATCTTGGAGTATGTGGCTGAGTTTGGCATGAAGTTGCTCTGGTCTTAACGGCTATGGTACATCTGAATATGCTGTGTTCCTAGCCCACCTATATACGATGTTGACACCTTTGATATGATCGGCACGTGAACTTGCCGGTGTCTTTGGGTGTGGTTGTTTGAAAGTGGCTTCTTTATTTATGTATAATAAACAGGTATTAAACCCTTTAACAATTTAATTAATTATTAGTACAGTTCAGCTTATCTTATATTAGATTTTGGATACAAAAAGAAAGAGTAAAAATTAGTAGTACCAATGGTAATAGTTAACAGCTAAATGAAGAATAATTACATAGTAAAGTAAAAATCATTAATAAACAATAAATAGTTACAAAAAAAAAAAAAAAAAATAATAATAATATTTTAAACAAGTAAATTTAAATTTAAGGCCAAATATACATTCTGTCTGAATATATACGCGACATAACAAAAAAATCAACATGATCCATTATACAGTTAGCTAAAGATAGAGCTCTAGGGAAAAACGAGGTGGAAGTATAATTATTTTTGCAAAGAGAAACATGAAATAAATTAGATTTTTTTAATCGTGAGTTTGTATATTAAAACCAATGTAAGATAATAATTCCGGAGAATAAATTAGACCATTTAATAAGTAATACAAAAACATAATATCCGCAACATTTCTCCTCAAATTACAAGACGCGATCCCCAATTGGGTTATCTGCAATTTATATGATTCTCTTGTTAAGGGTAATGGGTGAACGGTGAGCTACAAGTTTTTAAAAACATAGTTGGTATACCATCAGATATAGTCCCAGCATCAGTAATTAAAGAAATTAAATAGTCAACAATTTCATTCAGATCAATAGTCCAGGAGCTTAAATTAAAATATTTCAAATAATTATTAGATTCATCGGAAGGAAGAGGGACTACTTCATTGAACAGCAGAAGATCCTTAGTATAAACACTGGAAAAATAATTTGCAAATTATTGGGCTGTTTCTAGAATATTAGAGGAAAATGAGTTATTATAATTAACGCAATCCGGAACAGAATTATTAGATTTCATTAATTTCAAAAAGGTTTGCTATTTGAATGAATACTGTTTTCGATATTGGAAATATATCGGGCATGGCATATAGTAATCAAGTGTTGGCATTTTTTTCTGAGATTAGAGAACTCAAGATAATTTGCATCAGAAGCAAATAACTTGAATTTTTTGTGGACACATTCTTTATGCTAATTTTGTTATATTTGCCAATTATTAGAAGGGCAACTGGTTTGCCAAAATGTTACCTATGAATGAGATTACAATTTATTCATTGTGCAAGGTCTGTATAGAACGTGCATCACTGCCATTAGTGGTTCAATTAGTACATTTAAATGTTAAATGTTACTTATGAGTTATTATAGGTTAAATTAAAGTGGTCCAGTTAGTGGTCTGTAGAATCAATTATAATATAATATTAGTCCATAGAGTCGTGATACTACAAAATGGTGGCAAATATAAAACAGCATAGGCAAAAATAAAAAAAAGTATTTATTGACATCATCAACTGCATTGCACATAGCTGCATTTAATTTGTATTACTTATATTATATTTAGTTGGGTTTATGGTAACTTATAGGTATGCTTAATCTTAAATAATCAAGTATTATCGATCAACTATCAGATTTTTTTCTATTAAAATGTCTATTATATGTTCTAACAAGTATGTTTTTTTCTATTAAAATGTCTATTATATGTTCTAACAAGTATGGACCCCCCCCCCCCCCCTGTGAAAAAATGCTGATTGAGTCATTGTGCAGTATCCCTGTTGTTTGACGATGAAGAATGTAAGTATGTTTTCAATCACAGTAAGTTATTGTTTTATTACACATTATATTCCATTATGTTAGCTATATACTTATAAATGTATATTATTAATATATACTAATATTTATGTCTTCCTACTTAATATAATTAACTAGGTGAACTTGATGGTGGTTTTAATATTTCAAGCCCATCTATTGTTGATGTTATGGAAACTTCCATTTTGGATATTCAAGTACCAGTAACTCCAAAAAGAATAAGTCCACCAATAAGTGAACTCATAGATGGACAATCTTAACCAATTCATTAGAGAAAAAGGATAAAGAAAGTTTGTTATTTTTAAAGTCTTTAAGTGACACAAGATGGGCATGCGATTCTGAGGCTTGCCAAGCATTCACTATTAATTATAAAACTATATTAACTGCACTTTTTGAAATATCTGATAGCAAAAATGAAAATGGGTATACAAAATATAATGCAAAGGTGTTGTTGAAAAAAATGTTGAAAAAAGAAACAGGTTATTTGTGTCCATTTTGGAATGACATATTACAACATTGTAATAAAGTATCTATTGATTTACAAAGCTAAAGCAATGATATTTTAAAAGCTGTGAATTTGTTGAAAAATTTAAAAAATGTTGTTTCAAGTTTAAGGGATTCAAATAGGGTTGGAGAGTTTTGCTCCCAAATAAGTATCATATATAAAGATGAAAATAAAAGAAAAATTATAAAAAAATTTCCTAATGGTAACAATAAAACTTTAACTGCACTTAGTGGTATTGATAAATTTCGGCTTGAAACACATCATGTAATAGTTGATAAATTTTGCTCAGAACTGGACAAAAGAATAAATGCATATAGTGTAGTTATTGAAAATTTTCTATTCTTAACTAGACTACATGTTGAGTCTACTATTGATGTTGAGGAAGGTGTTAATAAATTCATTAGTATATATAAGGATGATGTCGATGATTCAATAAAGTATTTCAAGCAGTTTTGAGATCAGTTAAAACCAACATTTGATGGAAGTGATGTACTCAAGATATTTGAATGGATAAGTGAATGTAATGTTATTAATATTTTCCCTAACATTCATATTGCATTAAGAATATATCTCACCATTCCTGTTGCTAATTGTACTGCAGAGAAAGTATTTTCGAAGTTGGCCAGAATTAAAAATAAAAATAGATCTTCACAAACACAAGATAATTTTTCATTATCAATGATTTTATCAACAGAAAATGATGTTCTTCAAAATTTAAAAAAATTATGTTTTTAATATTTTTATTTTCATTAATTATCATATATTATCATTTATTATTATCATATTTAATTAAAAAGGTTTACATTTGTTTTATAGTATACCTACTATTATAATTTTAAAGAATTGTTTTTATTGATGGGGGCCCACAACTGTGTATTGGCCCCTGGGCCCCTGAAGGTCTTAATCCGGGCTTGCATTCTTTATAAGTTTAGTTATGGTTATTATTTTAAATAATGTTGTTATTAATGTGTTGTACAGGGGAAAAATGGGGGTATTTGGTTGTTTTAGTGTTTTAATTGGGTGATTTTAAAGCTGATGATTTGAATACTCCAAGAAAACCCAAATGGCCAAATGATATTGGAATTTATCAAAACAAACTGTATCGAATGTAAAACGAAATTGTTGCATAATCATAATACGTGGTTGACCAAGAAAGTTAAAAATGTATGCCAATTGATCGATCTCAAAGAAAAGTTCAAAATTTCAGATAACTGTTTCTCTGCCCCTGTTAGTGCCAAAAGTAAAATAAATCAGAAATCACATAAATATACAGAGCAATTGGTTAAAAATGTTCACTCATGTTTTTTCACTTTAATAGTACATTTATTCAAATTATGATTTTAATCTGAGTCATTAAAATATTTGTAAAAAGAATGATAATTCTTAAAAATGAATGAAGGCGTTGACATTTGATGCAGCTGCATTTAATATTTCAGTGGCTACTACATTAGGTACTAAACTTTACCCTCCAGGTATGAAACATTTTTTTCGCACATAGTAATTGAAAATGTATTTCGAACTCATCAATCAATATACAAAACGGTTGGTGCAACAAATATAAGAGAGATATTTATAATAAAATCATTTTCGAAGATAAATATCAACACATACTTATGTTATAATTTATCTAAACATAATATACCTATATAATCAAGATCCGATAAATAAACATTTAATTTAAATCATCAAAGAATTTTTTTAAATTTATTTTAATATAAGAATCGATCATTTCAACCAATCAAGTAGTCAGCCTAAAGAGAGAATGCAGTCTCATTTTACAAAACTTGTACGTTTCAAATATCAATATAATATATATGTTTACATAGTAAGTACCCTAAAGTCAACATTTTCACTTGAAAACTGGTTGGTATTGTGTAATCTAATATGTAACAATTAGAGATGGGAATTTTACTGGTGGATTTTACGTAAATTTTTTAATAATGTATAATATTTTTATTTAGTAAATTTAATACGAACTCAATAAAATTTTTATAACCAATAGCTAACCATTTAACCAATGTACCACTTGTTCACTCTTTACTACAAGTATTATATTTATTTATATTATAAGTATGCATTGTCGCACAAACGGGGGTGCCAGGGTGTGCAGGTGCTTTGCACCTCTTACTTATATTAGTTATTTTGGACTAAAAATATTGTTTAAAGTAAATGAGAGAGGACGGTGTTAAAAATTGTCTTAGTAATAATTATTTGCTGGAAGATCTCATGTGCATGATAAAATTATAAGTAGGTATATAACTAGTTATATTTATATCATGTATTGTGGAGATATGGATGTCACTATAGCGGTGTTGTGCATATAAAAACATTTGAAATGAGTTGTCACTTGAATTTTAAAACGGTAAAAAATATTTATCGGGTAAAAAGATTATCGGCATAATTTACGTAAATTTACCGAGCTCCCATCTCTAGTAACAATTTGTAACCACAAAAATAAATGTTGTAACCATACCGGTGCCCCGGAAAACCGCGTTCCTAGTTTCAGGTGATAAGGTAACGTTACCCTAGCATCCGAAACATAAAATAATTAAAATTTTGACTTGAAAACTGTTTGGTATTATCTAATCTATTATGTAAAAACTAACAATTTGTAACCTCAAAAGAAAATTTAGTATACAAATACTAAACATTCAATGATTATGTTCTAATTATTGATATTATTTATTATTTATTTTTACATGTAACAAAATTTAATACAAGGCTCCACGCAAATAATTAACTCTGTAACAAAAAAACCTAAACAATATATGAACACAACTTTTTTATAGTTATTTTATGTTTAAATTTGGTTTAAATTTAAATTTAAATGACGAATAACAAATTTAGTTTTTGGTTGTAATTTAAAAATATTATTCGTGGGTATTCGTAGTATTTATAATTTTTTTTTTGAAGTAAAACTTCTTTCTTGAAGTGTGGGTAGAAAAAAATCGTAACGAAAACTGAAATGACACGTTTGTTTATTTATTTATATATGTCCATAGCAACCATTAATAAACAAAAATGTCTCATAGATTACATATTTTTTTATTGTGTTGATTTTTCTCACTCTCTCCCTTATTCACTTGTAATTTCACGGGCCCAATTACTTAAGAAAGAAGTTAGAGTGTAATGGTGGACTCATACACTCACTTTATTAAATTTGCATTTTTTGTATTTCATATTTAAATCTAGATATATTTTGTATAATTGTAATATTATTTAATAACAATAGTTAAGTACACTAAACAATGTTTTTCATTAGGTAATCATGTAATATATTTATGTAATTGTATATTTGTATATAATGACATTTGAAACTTTTGAAAACCATATGAAATATAAAATACCTGAATACCTATCTATCTTAAAAATCGAGAAAAAAAGGCGGGAAAGTGAGCGTCCCTCTGCTGTACAGTCGGATCTGCATGTGTATTTAAAATTCCAAAAATAAGAATTTGAATATATGTATGATTTAAGCATAAATATAATGTGAGCATGCTTAAAAAAACGGTCTGTATATATATTTAGGTATACCTACATAAACATAATACATATTATATTAACTAATCAAACTATATTTTATTAATGATTATAGTAGGTACATATCTTACTCAAGGCCGGATTAAAGGGGGAGAGGGTCTAGCTGGGGCAGAAGCCCCGGGCGCCCTCTCAAGTACCAAAATGAAAGGGGCCCAAACAATTTTAAGTTGATACACATTTTTCAGTGATTTTAAAGAATAGTTTTTCTATATTTCAAAAACCACTTTTTTTATCGACAAAAACAACTAAATAGTAAATATTTGATAAAATGGATTTTGTTTTATTTATTAACTTTTGTTTGATATTTGTTGTAAATAAGTATAGGTACTGTTAATAAATTTAAAAGTTATGAACATTTGAATTTAAATTAATAAAATATGAAGTATTAACTTTTATTATACTACAATTAGTAGTTTTATAGACATAAATTACATATACCTATTAATTTTATAATGCAATTGCCAATTTGTGAAATAGTTAGAAAAATGTATCTTCCTACGAGCATGTTTTGTCAAAAGGCCCCATATAAAATTTCAGTCCCGGGGCCCAATAGGTTCTTAATTTGGCCTTGATTATACTATAGTATACATTACTATACATATATATTTTTAATGCAGAATAATATAACGCTATACTATGCATGAACAGGATGATTCATTTAGGTGGGTACACGCCGTACACTATTTATTTCGAAAAGTATAAACTTTTTTAGTTTTTTTGGATTCTTTTTTTTAACTTTTAGATTTATTTTTTTCTAAAACTATATAATATTTTGATGTTTTTCACCTTAATATTTATTGGTAAAACTACTATCAACTTTTGATTTTCAATTGGTAACGTATAATAAAAAATTGTGCCTATATATTTTTAATCTTTTTCAACTGCTATAGAGCAATATATTAGGAGCCTTAAATTAAATTTTCAAGCTTTTTTACCCAAAAAATAAAATTTTATTGATTTTCATAGAATAAAAAACTAAAAAAGTGAGAGCCCACCATTTCACTCGGGGGAAGTAAAACTTCTTTCATAAGTAATTGGGCCCGTGAATTAAGGAGAGAGTGAGAAAAATCGATATAATAAAAAAATATGTAATTTACGATAGACATTTTTGTTTATTAATGATTGCTATGAATATATATATAAATAAATAAACGAACGTGTCGTTTCATTTTTCGCTACGTTTTTTCCACCCACACCTCAAGAAAGAAGTTTTACTTCAAAAAGATCACGAATCTAATAAAATTTATTTATTTTTTTATGAATTTGTGCCATTGATTTGTTTGCGAGTTACAGCTCCTCGAAGTATTAATGGTGGAACGAAGTGTTATAGTCGGTACCGCTGCAAATATCGTTTTTATAAGTACCCGGTCTTGGATACATAGGTATTAGGTATGTTTACTACTGAAAGTTCCAAAAACTGCTCAAAATAGTAAATACCTGTTTGCCCTTATGCGGTGCAAAAACTAATATTGTAACACACGGAGCAGGCCATAACACTCTTGTGGTTACCAATATGGCAATATGCAAAATTACAACAAAAAAATCAATATATTATACAATATAATCGTAAAATTAACTAGTTGATGCAAATAAAAAACTTGATTCATAAACTGAAGTACGTGTTTGACACTGTTTACATGTATAATGAACAAATAAATAAAAACATATCAATCATAAGTTCACAGTAGAATAATTATACAAGAATATTATTATATTACATATTTAAAATTTAATCACTACTCATTATACAATATTTAACAAATTGTCAATTGATATTAATATTACATACAAAACAAAACTATGAGCAAGTGTATGACTAGATGAAACGTAGCTAGTAACATTGTCATAAATGGCACCGGTCGTCCCATCCAAATAATCTGTAAATAGTAAGAAATAATACCGGATGTACAACATGAAATTATACGAATTGTGTTTGTAAAAAGCAGTGTTGCTCACCTGTTATTTCGGTGACATTGACGCTGTACTTGTAGTTTTCACCTTCAAAAAGGACTTCGTTGGATGATTCGACGACAGTTGTGATTTCTAAAACAATTGTGTACAAATGACAATATATCTACAATAATGGTTTTGAATAAAGTTGACTATAGGTATGCAGGTACAACTGTACAAGTACAATTATAATATGATATTGTATTTATAATATATGAATAATATAGCTTGATATTCTTATAGAATGAATATACCATATATGAACATATTTGGGTGTGAAAAATCAAACGCAATAAAAATGTATCACGCAATATAAAATAATATTAGGTAATCAACATTCCTCAACAATATTAGATCATTGTTTAAAAAATAACACTCACAAAAATACCTACATAGATATTGTTCAATTGCAAATATAGTGAGTTGTCAGTGTATAATGAAAATGTGAACTTAACGGTGATAGGATACTGTAATCTAAGCCGTAAAATAATAGTAACATGCATCGACGCACACCAATCTGCAGAGGCGTATCCATTCCAACAAGGGTCTACGTATATTTTCAAATCCATACGAGATAAGTAAACACACATATATTTTACACTCGAATACGAAGTTTTAATTCTGTATTTAACTAATAATATTCAGTAGTAGAATAAGAATTCTATAAATGGGTGTCAGTAGAATATTAGGTACTCCGCGTTCACACCAGTTAATCTACCCCGTTATTATCCCTGGGTAAGTACTTCTCGCTCTTGATATTTTTATTCTACTACAATAATTTTATGTATAAAATCAAGGGTGTACTCAGGAACTTTCAACTGTATTAAGGAGGTGAATAATTTTTCTATACGTCTGGAAGGTGTTATGTCTAGTCATAAGCTTATATATTAATATTAAATAGAACCACGGTAACTCCCTCAGCTAAACAATGTAATATGCAATTTATGCATAGACATAGATATATGATAACCCCTTTCCCTTTCAGGGTATATTGTTAATGGTAATTATGCTAAAGTGTGCGAAGTACCCCACTAGACACTAGTTATAAGAATTCCCCCAATATAAAATCCTGACTATACCTACTCCTGTACACGCCTGAATGATTGTTTTATTTCTACACTTCTGCGTGATTTAATAAATGGTAATTCAAACCACCATGTCTGAACAGGTATGTTTGAAATACAGTTTAATATTAACTGGCGATAAAAAAGGGTATTAGTTTAAAAATTAAACATGCGCAGTTCGAGACTTTTGAAATTTTTGGAGGCATGGTAAAATTTGCATTTATATTTTATTTTAATGCATTTATGTTTGTGGAGATCGTGGAGATTTTATTTGGCGTGATAATGAAATAAAATTAAAAAAACTGTGTGTACCTACTATACTACACCAATTTTATTTATCTAACAAAAATATTTTTTAGCCTGATGTGGCGCGGTAGTGGCTTCAGTCAAAGACGTGTTCTGAGATCAAGCTTCAGCCGATGTCACTATTTCCCGGATGGGTGACCACCAAGGATTTAGTGACAATTCCTCGCCACAGTTAACAAATAACCTACTTAATAACCTTCAAGCTAATGACCACATATGTTCAAATATTAACTCATATGGGTCATCTACGCCTGATTGAATATGTCATTTGAATAGGTAATAAAAAATCTAAATCCAATGTTCAATTGCAGGCTGTTTTCCACTGTGGATAAATACCATAGCTGCTGGCAAATAATCGGCTCCTTGTGTAGCTATTTGTAAATCAAGATTTAATAACTACCTATCACTGGACGTCTAGTCACTAGTAAGTGGTATTGCGGTAGGTTATCAACGCTACCAAAAACAAAATTTCATATTTTATTTCATACCAAATTAAAAATAAAACAATAGTATTCATCATATTTTGTCTAGGAAATTAAATCAAATTGCGAATTCAATCCATATTCAGTTAGTTTACCGCTCAAACAACAATACTTAAGGGAGGGGGAGCTTAAACCCCAAGGATCACTCCTCTCCCTCGATCATGCGTCTGTATAATATTATGCTAATAATATCTGTGTAATATATTATATTAAGTAATAAATAATAAATAATAATATTATTCGTGTACCAACCATATAGCTTAATGATGCCGTCAGTCTCGCCAAGAGCGTTTACTGCTACACATTTATAACTACTGAAATCTTCAGTACTAACGTTGGAGATGTGCAAAATCATTTTGCACACGTATCCAGTTCTGATTTTATCGTCTAAAAATCTTGAACCTGCACTCATAGACCAACAAAAGATAGTTTCAATTACGGCAAAAACGTTAAGTTGTATAGGTTATTTAGAATTGTTTTCGTTTTTTTTCAACAACATTCTTCTACGTATTATTTCGTTACATAATATATTATATTATATTATAAATATACAACATAACAGAGAATTGGCGTCCAGGTAGAATTAATTTTATTTTGTTATCTTTAATATTTGAATCTATGTTTGTACGTCAGGTTTTTGCTATATTTTAAATATTCAATAGAATTATATGAGCATTTCTAAATCGCAATATTTTATACACTCGTATAACGCTTGCTTCAAAATTTAAGAAACCGACCTACAAACACAGACAATTTTCTTGTACTTGAGTTTGATTACCTACAGGTTAATCGACTCTATAAATCGGTATGTCGTATGTACGTACCGGAAACGATCATATCTCCGCGTTCGTTCGTCCAGTAATTGATTGAAGGAGGATTTGCTTCCGTGTGGCATTCCAGTTTCGAAGAGACTCCTATTCGAGCTCCTTCTAATTGATTAGGAATCATCAACATCGGAGGAACTACAACGATATTCCATTAGTACAACGATGACAGATTGACTAGTAATATTCGTTGCCAGCCAAAATCATTTGCATTGTAATATTAATACAATATATTATGATCATGCACTCACAGTGTACGGTGACGTTGATGCGCTTGCTGCGGGTAGGCGGCACCCCGTTGGAAGCCACGCACAGGTAAGACCCCATGTGCAATCTGCTGATCTTTCTGATCATTAACTTTTCTCCGTCGATCACGTTCACTGTAAATACACAATAATAATACAGGTATAACATAATTCCGCAAAAATCTATCACCTTACTGCTTAGTTGCTTATGACGGATTTATTATCATAAAAAAAAATCAATAAATTGAATTTTAATATCTTATTGAATATAATAAAATGGGTAAATTCCAACTCGGGGAGATGCTCAAACAGAGATTAGGTATAAGACTTACGATGGAAATTTTCGTTTGTAAATGGTTATTATTGGTGTTAATAATGATTATTATTATTAAAGCGATAAGCCTAGTACAGAATGTTGAACCACGCTGTGGGTGGCCTAATTTTTTGCATTGTTTGTTTCTTATTTTTATTTTTCTTCTTTATCTACATAATACATACGAATGTTTGGTTTTTTTGTATTCGTCGACTTTTAGTACGGTTAGGATTTTGTATTAATTGATTGTATTAATCCCCCGTAGGTTGAATTAAGTAAAAACGACAAACGTGGTATAACTTTGATAATTTAAAGTTAAATTATACACTTACGTACAAACCACGCAAGGCCCGCGATCTACCACTGGTAGATTGCCTACCTGATAATATACTGCTGCGAATCTCACGGACAACACCGGTCGAGATTGCTACACATTAAAATATAATATCATTTACACTTTAAAAGACAGTGATTCCGCAGCGAGTTACACCCAAAAGGAGTTGAACAATCAGAACTTTTTTCCGGACAACGCCGTGTAATTCAGCTAGTTATGTATAATAATAATAATGGTGCCTGCATTCAAAATGCAATCAATAGACTATAAAGTAAATAGTGAATTATCTGCTGACAACATTTTTACCTGTGATACCGTTGTAGTTTATGTCCTGGCCATCTTCTCTTCGCCACATTATGTACGGTTCGGGATATCCCCGGGCTTTACACTGTAAAAGCATGTCTGATCCTTCTTTCACTATCAGATCCATACTGGATTCTTCGTCGATCACTTTCGGAGGAACTGAAACACAATGTGCGAACGCATGTATCGCGTATTGCTAACGGGTTTTGTCGATCGGGTACAACAAATTGTTATCACCCAGTAACAATAATAGTATAATAATTATAATATGCAGTTTAGGCAGTCTTAAAAATCTTACCGACAACTTGTAGATATCCTTTTTGACTTGTCATGGGCTCCGTGTTGATCTGGCACATATACCAGCCTCTGTCGGTCTCCTGTACATTGCGGATGTGAAGAAACCACGTCCGATGATCATTGTAAGATAATGTTATTCTCGCATTTTCTGTCACCATTCGATGATGTATAGAAAGTATGGTTTGAGTGCTAACACGAACCCAAGCGACCTAAATAGTAAATATAATACGAAGGTGATATTATCCAATGTATAATAGAGTAACAGAGCCTTTGTATAAGAACAACCCCGGTACATTACGTATGTTTATTATAATATATTATAATATTTTAATAATATGTACAGTTAGCTATCTTTTTTAGGAAACTAATATCCAAGAAATTGAATATTATAATAATATGTAGGAGCGATGATATAATAATATTAATGATGCAATTAATAGTAGACTGCAGGCAGGGTAAAAATAATAAACAATTTTTTTTATTTAATAATAATATTAGGTAACTGATATTTTCAAATAAAACGGATTCACAATTCACAAATAATACAAAATACGTTATTAAATAATAATCTGAAACTATTGAACGATGCCATATTATTATCAGGTAATTTATAGGTAAATTGTTGATGAGTGTGACAGCGCAAAATACCTATATAATAAATATGCGACGGGCACGTTAAATTAAATTGAATAATATAAAGACTACCTATATGATATATTAATAGTAATGTGTATAAAACAATGATATTTGCAAATACGTAAGTTACATATAAATTCTTGAAACAAAATTTCAAAATAATAGGCGAATCGTCATTGTCCGTATCATATTCTATCAATGTCTGACATTTTGAATTGTTAATATTAATTTTAATAATATTTATATTGTGCACGTTGCTTGTAGTTCGTACAGTATTATAATATTAATATTATATAGATACCTACATAGGTATTGGCATTTGTGTATCCAAGGAGAGGGGATGGGGTTGTAACTCTCTCCTGATTAATAAATAATTTTCAGATAAAATTTGTCAAAAATTAATTTTCAACACCCCCCCTCCCCCTACAAAAATTTTTTTTGATACGCCACCGAAGGTTGGTATTATAAATTATATTTAAGTTACGTAATAATAATATTATATACTTTTTTCATGGTTTTATCTAAGACTAGCACTTTTAATTTGGACTCTAATTATAGTTGATGGATAAGAACCTATTCTATTAGATTTATCAGTGTAATTTATTAACTATAGAAAAATAATATTACGTCGAGAATAATTTTTACGTGGATTGAATCAATATTTTTGAAAAACATGTAGATAATTCGAGCCAATAAAATTGAACATGTATTTATATTTTATTACAAAATATTTTTAAAATTTTTTTTACTAATTTTTATATGAATTTATTTATTTATTAGATTTTGAGTGGAACGATGAATGTATTGATTTTACAATGATGTGTGTTTTTTTTATTTTTGTGTCTGTCATCACCTTTTAGGACAGTAAAAATGCTTAGATTTTCTTCAACAGTATCTTTTCTGATAGGAAAGTGAATCTAGTTGGTACTTTGGGAGATCAAAAGTAAAAATTTCCCAGTAGTTTTCAAAAGCGCCATGTAAGGAACAAAAAAAAAAAAAATTAAGGAAAAACGGGAATTTTCACGCAAAATCTGTTTTCGAGAAAATCGATTTTGATTTTTGGTGTAACTCTAAAACAAATGAACGTATATTCATGACATTTTCACATTGTTCATATTTGCATTTTCTATACACAATAAAATTTTCAAAATATTTTGATTTGTTTTGAACTGTTTAGGAACATTTTCAGTTTCCAATTTTTTTCTATGGATGTCAATAAAACTATTTGTTGGGTAAAAAAAGCTTGAAAATTTAATTCAAGGCTCCTCCTATATTATTACAATAATATTTGAAAAATATCAAAAAACCTTAGTCACAGTTTTTATTTACAAGCATTTAAAGTTCAAATCTTGACAAAATACGGAAAAATCACGAAAATTAGTAAATTATTTTGAGTTGAAAATTTATATTCATAAAAAATTTTCTTTTTAAATCTAAAATTTGAAAATGTTATACAAGAAAGTCAAATTAAATTTTTATGAGCGTTTGAAATTCATATTTTTACAACATTTGATATTTACTCGATTTCTCATGTAACGATTTTTTAATTTTGTCTATGTATTTGAAAGCAATGATAAATTATTAAGCGTATTGCATTCGAAAAACGATTCTGAGAAGATCTGTTGACTGTTAGCAAGAGAATGAATTATCGAAGTCTGATAACAAACTACAAGCATTTATTTTAATTTCATTTTTGTTCGCATTGTTCTGTAGGTAAAAAGGTAGGTAGGTAGGTACTATACTTGAATTACCTGGGTACTTCAAAGGGGAATTAGCCGTTAGACTTGTATATTGTAACTCATAATAAAGTTATTTTTATAAGCCTATAGATTTAAAAGTTTTGTAGAATAATATGTCTCAATGAATGATTATACTTAATATCACACAATCATACTATTATTATTAATACTTTGCGTAGACGCTATTGTATATTCATATAATTATCATAACGTATTATTTATGTTATATACGTGCTATAGACATTTATTACATTTTTCATTATCGATAAAGGTCGAACCACCTATTTTTTTAGTTATGCCTATAATATTAATATTATATAATATTGTACAACTGTCAAAACTCACATACTGTCAAAAAGTGATTTCCTAGTACAATTTGTACACAAGATAGGTACCAAGTTTTGTTCGGATTAGGATATTACTAGTCAGTAATTATGTAGAAAATATGGCATCGGTACATGCGCATAAACATGGGGGTTTAATGGTTCAAACTTAAACTGAAACGTTTTCAAACAATATCATTCTTTGACATGCAACTATTATATTATTATATGAAAATTAAATTATTATTTTACTTATGTAAAATACAATTTTGATTTTTTTTAATATTATTTTGTATTAACTATTTGACTATATTGACATTCGCACGTTCTACACAATGCATATTACTTATATTATTATCATTTACTATTCTTGTATGGTTAATATAACTACTGTCCATGTCGTACCCGCCGGTGTAATGCGTTTTTTATGATTTATTCAACAGTTTTTAGTGTTTGATGTCTTAAATATTTCTTGGACCATATTATAATATCCGTGTAGAGTTTATACTGCAGGTCTAACTAACGAGTTATTTTCATTTAAAATATATATTTTAACGATTTTTTAGTCGTTAAATCTGTAACAATTTCATTATACACTCGACAAAACAAAAAAAAAAAGGAACAATATTTTTTTGTTCACATCAAAATATCTTTATTAATTATAAACCAAAAATACAAAAATGTATAAACAATAATATTTTTAAAAAAATTAGCACATTGGCTATAAATATCATATTTTACATAATAATTATGTTCATGATAGTAAAAGGAAAAAAAAAAATCGAAATTTATAATAATATGTGAACAATTTAACAATTTGAGATAACTCAATATTTAAAAGAAAAAAATATATACCTACGACGGACAGGAGACACAATAAACAAAGGGGGGGGGGGGAGAATGCGAGATGGCGTATTGGTGCTGAAATGCAATTTTGCTGGCCACTGGTCACCTCTGCACGTTCTCCGACCTGTTCCGCGGGTTGACGAGTGTCACTGGCGCGTTTGCTCGGACGCTTGACGACCTTGCCCAGCCGGCGAGGCCAGACCGAGACGGCCACGGGAGCGACCACGGTTGACGGCGACGGACGGCGGCTAGTGCGCGATGTCGTGCGCTTTGACGGTCGACGGCGCGACGACTCGGCCGACGGACGGCGAAGAAACAAGACGCGGAGCGAGCGAATTGAGATTTTGTGCTGCGGAACCGGTGGGGACGAGCGAAGCGGCCGACGTGGGATTACCGCTGGGTGAAAAGACGATAGTCAGCGGACCACAACGCGATCCTCGACCCTCGGTAATTTTCGCCCTGGCGTTGTCCCTTCGGCCGCCAGACCCTGAAAAACCGTCAAGTCTCCGCGAGTCCGGAACCGCTGACGTCCCCGTGTTCCTGCACGCAAATCTCCATACCACTCACCCCGGGTCGAAGTCTCCGCCGCTGCCGTCGTGCCGAGTCGCCGTCGCCGTCGCGCCGGTCGTCGGGGCGGAATCGTTGCCCGAGCCGGTGCCTCTACTATAGCCGCCGCCGTCATCCGTCTCCGCGCCGCTCCACGTGACCGGAACTGCAGTCGGGCGCTCGCCGAGCCGCCAGAGGGTCTCGCGCGTCAACGACGACCGAGCGCGCCACGCCAGCGGACCCGTCGCGCCGCGGGCGGTCGGAGAACATGCGCGGGTGACTTACCGCCGCGCACCGTCCGTGCTCTTTCTCGCATCCTCCCCTCCCAAAATTCTGTCGCCGTCATCCTGTCCGTCGTCCCCGACCAAAACGTCGTCGAGCGGTCCGCCCTCGGGAGTCGGAGTGGGATCGACGGGCCCCGGACTCCCCGAGGACGGCGCGTCCCCACACGACGACGTACAAATACTGCTCGTCAGCAAAACGGAACGGTCCTCTTCCGCTTCCGAAACGTTCGAATTTTGGTCTCCCTGTACCGCGTCGTTGTTGCCGAGCGGTGCTGTCTCTGGGGGATCGGAGTGAGTTCCGACCCTGCTGCAGACGACCAGCGCGTCGCCGCTCGGCAATCCGTCGCCGTGCGAGCAGACAGACTCCTCGACGTTTTCGTTGAACTCTCTTCCGGCTGCGCCTCCAAGAATCGGATTTCGTCCTTCAGGTTCCGACTCCGGGGTCTGATCGTCGCCACTTGCAGCAGTAGCGCCCGTATCAATGGCAGACAGAAGAAGAGTGATCACTAGACGCGCGAGGCATTCGTCGAAGGCTTCGTCGGCGAAGCGCCTTCCGTTTTGTCGACTACAATAATAATGTCTTCGATAAAGATTTCGAGCAATATGGCGTTTGCCGCGTCGCGGTCGATGTTATAGCATATAGTATTAGTTGCCATCTTTTATTTTTTGAGCGAAGACAATATCATGTACGTGTACGGTAGGATTGAATCGAGAATTGGCAATGACTAAATAATACAGATATTCCAACGCAGAGACCGATCTCCCAGACGACGACGTGTATTACCTACTAGCCAGCTAGTGTGTTTATCTTTCTCGTCGGCCCGCAGCATCAGTAGAGTTTCGAGCGCGTTAAATTTGTCTAAAGACCATCATTATTATTAGGTAGGTATTGATACAATATTATTATACCTGATATTTTAACGAGGATAGTTTCTGGTACTACGATTTGTATATTTATTTTGGGACTGGGCTTAAACTTTTAGGCGAACTTTTATATAATATGTTACGGGCAAAGTAGGAAACTGAGCATCGTCCAATTAGATTTGGGCACTGTAGGTTAAATATTGAATATATATTAAAAATCGTATAAGACATCTTACTGAGTACCTACTTAAATAAACTTAAAATAAAACTTGAAATAGATGCTTCAAATATTAGTTGCCTATTGATTGTTTTTAAATCTATTATTTAATATGGTACCTCCTACTGAAGAATTAGTATTTTTTATCTAAAAGTGGTTTGACATGAATGAGGTGATTGATGAATATTATTGATTATTATTAAATTATAGTTATTTTAATAGTTTAATTTAAATTAATTATTATTATTTTTTTTTTTTATTAGAAATAAGGCTTCAACATCATCGGTCATTAGCCTAGTGTAAAATTACAGTGTAAAAGAGATAAAAGTAAAGTTGGAGGAAAAAGAAAAAAAAAATTACAAATTGTATTGGTCTTAAAAATACGGAGCAAGATTTGTACAACGTTAACATTTATTTATGAGGTTAATATTGGTTAGAAATGTAATAATTTTAGTGATATTTTTTTCATTTAGTGTTTTTTCCATATCCAGTGGTATTTCCAGGTGGTTTCTTATGTAACGAATTTTATGCAATCTAATATGATGTGTTGGACAGTAAGGTCAGCGTGGCAAACATCACAAGTGGGTGGGGGACTTTTGTTATGAATGCCACTCTGACTAATTATTACTAAAAGGTAATATTAGACACATATGATAGCATTATATTACTTTATTTATTATCACATACACAACTATTATGGCACTTTGAGTTACAAAGTCTTTAGTTACAAAGTGTTATTACTCCGTTTACATCAGTATCTACTTGTCTATACTATTTAGGAAATTACCTTAAATATTAAATGTTTTATATTATACGACCATACTCGACAAGAAGGCTCTATTATTTAGTTAAATACTTATACATAAGTACCTACTGCCAATATACATATTATTGCGCAAAAAACTGAAAACAAGTTTTATTATGTTGTACCTACCTGTATTATCGGATATCGTTATTTGTCAAATCATCGAATAAGAACGATCGGCGTGTGGTTTTATCAGACATTGTAACATTCATAACGTTACACATTACATACTTATACCAAATATTGTCGTCTGTATTTTGTTTAACTAAATTGTTTTAATTAGTTTAACTAAAAAAATGGAGTTTACGCCAAACAAAAGAGGGAAACAAATGGTTGTAGCAAGGCCACAAGGGCCAAAAGTATATATTGGCTATATTGTGCAATGTGTATAATTGATATTAATATTGACTGCGATTTGAAAAAAATTGTATAAATGTTTATTATTTAAAAAAAACGTGTGACAAAAAAAAAATGTCTACAAGAAAGTCAAATTCAATTTTTATGCGAGCGTTTGAAATTCATATTTTTACAACATTTGATATTTACTCGATTTCTCATGTAACAATTTTCTTATTTTGTTGTACTTAAAAAACGAATGCTTGTAGATACTTGAAAATTTCACTGAATGTTTATATTAGCATTTTCTATACGCAATAACATTTTGAAAATAATTTGACTCTTTTTGAGCTGTTTACGGACATTGTCGGTTTTCAATTTTTTTTCTATAAATATCAATAAAATTTTATTTGTTGGGTAAAAAGGCGTGAAAATTTAATCCAAGGATCCTGATATATTGTTACAGTAGCAGTCGAAAAATATTGAAAATACATAGGCACAATTTTTTTTTTATAAGCATTTAAGGTTCAAATTTTGACAAAATTGATCAAATTTATAATTTGATATTTATTTTGTAGTTAAAAATTTATAAAATTTTCAACTTTTATAGGTAAGGATTGAAAATTTAAAACAAGGTTCCACGTACATAGGTTATGTATAAATTACTTTATTTATTCACAATAATATCATAAAATATACTTGGTGTCTTGGTAATATCATAGGTTGATTGACCGTTTTCGCTCAGAATCGTTTTTCTTATACAATGATATTATTTCATTGAATTCAAATTTAACACCATCCATTAAAGTGACCCACTTGTAACCTACTGTGCAGCAGAGAAACATCCACTTCCCCACCTTTTTTTATTTGAATGCACGTTAATTATAAATAATCTATTTATTTGTGGCTCGGCGCGGCGCAGTGGCTGAAATCCATCACTCAACGTGATTGAGAGTAAGCAACAGCCGCTGTTATTAGTTCCCGGATGGGTGACCATCCGGGTCCATAGTGGCAAAAACCTTGCTACACATACACATGTTGCCAACCAACTGTACTAACCGTATCAACCATTCCAACCTACTAACCGTTACAACCGTAATCCCTACAATAGCTTTAATAGCTATAGTTGCCGGTCTCTAGACCAATATTAAAAAAAATCTATTTTAAATTTTATAAGTAAATACATTTTGACAAATTATACCTAAATCAGTTATATTATACACAGACCATGCGGGTTTGTCTTATAAAGTTTGCTGTTTTTGGATTTGAAGACTTACTTATGTAGGTAATATAGCTATATAGGTATAAGGTATGATAACAATATTATAATATAGGTACATGGTTAAATTATACTAATCTGAATGATTGTGTTTGTTAAAATTTAAGTATTAAGTCTAGTAATGTAGGACGGTTTATTGTTGGTACACATAACGTGGCACGTAGGAAAGTAAATCCTCATTTATATCAAATAAATGTACGCGTTATTTTTACTTTTCGCAATAGTTTTCGAGTGCCTTAACTCTTAAGTATCTACCCTAAGTAGTTTTCAGTAAGAGTCTTCCAATGACTACAATATAATATATCAAATATAAAATGGAACGGGATCGTTAAAAGATATACGATACAGCAAATAGAAGAATGATTGAAGAGTTTTATATTATTACATAATACACGTTTTGGAGAACGAAATCCTTTAAATGTATGTATTTTAAATTAATGGCGTAAAGAAGAAAGAAAAGTTTCAATTTAAAATTGATGAATCACGAACATTTTATCTTAATACTTTATAATTTAATTTTTAATTTTTGTACAAATTACTTCCAAAGTTTTACAGGTCAGTAAATAAGAAGTGTAGTTGGTTTATTATTTTACCAGA
Source organism: Sitobion miscanthi (assembly GCA_008086715.1). Classification (NCBI taxonomy): domain Eukaryota; kingdom Metazoa; phylum Arthropoda; class Insecta; order Hemiptera; family Aphididae; genus Sitobion; species Sitobion miscanthi. The sequence continues at coordinate 2,957,392 of CM017802.1, read as the reverse complement.
TATTAATAATTATATTATGTTTTCCATCTAAAATTTCTTTATTTTAAACTCAAACTGTAGAAACTCTCTCGGTTTTAGAATTAATCACATAAATTTTAAACTTAAAAATAATAATATTAGTACCTACGAAAGGGTACTAATATTATATTTTAATGTACATTTATTGAATAAGACATATTCGCCATGATTTCAAAACATAATAATATTATATATGTATAGAATATATTTTGTTAATATATTAAATATAAATAGACACTCATTTTCGGTCTTTCAGGTAAGTAGGTATGATAAAAATTATTTGTAGTCCGTCAATACTAACGTCAATAAAATATGACATAGTAAGTATACATATTTTGATGGGTGATGCACCAAAATCAAAGTCATTCATCATTCCTATTTTTATCTTCAAATGCATTTGTTCAAATTTTGGGTTCCCGATTTTTCAAAAACACAATAAAGAGGAGGTTATTATTTAATATATATATTGTTTATTACACTTAAAAAATAGTTCAAAACTCCTCAGCCTTAGTCTTATTTCACAAAAGAAGGAAACGACTTCGCTTGTGTGATAACTACCCGACAACCATTGAGCGGTATGTAAAAATTAAAGTACCCATTTGAAAATATAGAATTTAAATTTACTTAAACATTTTCAAAATTAAAGTGTTTAATAAATACATAACTTAAAGATAAAACAAGGATGAGATAGATATTATGAGTACATTGTGCTTGGTGAACGCCACGTATATTTTAATTTAACGAGAACATTATACAGTTATTAGTGGCTGCAGCCATTCGTCGACGGATTTCGTAAACATAACAATAAGCCGAGCCAGGAGACTATTACACCAGGAGATTATTATATTTACTTATATATTGTACCGGCGATGCGTCTCTCAAGTTTAAGTACGTACGCGAACCATCGATCAATTAAGAAACTCCAATCGACAACGGCGGCAGTGCGCCAGTACACACGGAGGTATTGTTATACAATATTATGATACCTAATGTATTATATGTACCAAGCGGCTCGTGGTTTACTTACCTATATAATAATAATAATATTATATAATATGCTATGATGATGGGCTTTATTTATCTTTTGTTATAAGTAAAACGCGGATTTTTGTACGATAAAAGAGTCAAAATCTTATGAAAATACTTATGAGCACTACGCCATTCGTTATTGTCTCCGCGCGTCTTACAAACGCACAAAATAGCAATAATCGTACGTTATGAATAATTAACTCAACTCTGTTATGTTTAATTTCAGAGCGAACTGACCTATTTCCAAATTTATGAGTAAGAATAATACCTGGTGTATGACACTGGTTTTGTATACATCTTAATTTTAAAGCGAGTCGGTTATGAGAATTTAAAAAAGTAACACGACAGAGTTAAATTAATTATTCAGAATTAACAATTTTCCATATTATGCGTTTGTGAGATTGAGACGACGCATGCTGGTAATATGGCGTCCCCATATATGCTGTTATCTTCGCCAGAATGTTTAGTAATTTTATAAGAGATAAATTAATTTAAAAACGAAATATCCAGGACCCCTCTTAATTTTTTCATTGTATACGAAATCAATTGGCGATAATAATGTATCCCTTTCCCGTGCCGCAAAAGGGTTGAAACATGACAAGGGATGGTAGTTTTGTGATTTTTTGAATCAAACTCGATAACATTATATGGGAGTGCCTACTCAGCATAAAAAAATATAATATACACCATATAACGCGAATCGTAACGATGAATTTCCTCCTCGTTTCACGTGCTTGACGCTGACGTCGAGCCCGGAATACGAAATGCGAGAAAATAATAATAATAATAATAATAATATGAAGTTTATTATATATTATGTATGCACAGGTATATTTAGTACGCTGCACACTCGCGCACGGGGACGTAAACGCTAGATACTGAAACGTATGGAATGAAAATAAAATATTTTGATTTACTACTATCGTTGTTTGCGGTGTACGCTTGTACACTCTCGGGGGGATAGGACCCGATAAAATTCGCAAATCTTTCACGTGTGCTCACTGCAATATTGCAGGGCCCGTCACCTCGTCCGCGCGCGGTGTACGTCCTGTAGGTATTATGTTATTATGCGATAATAATAATAATAATATAACATCGCATCATCATATAATGATATTATATTATTGTGTTGGTATTAGGCAAGCAGCAGCAGCAGCAGCAGCAGAAGTGGTTAGGATATGGGTGTTTTACTACCGCGGTCCTCACACCGTCCCCGAAAGTAGCCTTGACGGGCGAGGGATTGAACCCGAGGCGGGGAACGGCCAAGGTGGCGGTCTACACTAATAGGATCGAACGCCACACACACCCACACACCCACAACCTAACCAACCCACACACGCGCATACACAGTAGATCACGTCACGATATTATAACCGGGTAGGTAGGCAGGGTAGGTACTTTGAATGCAGCTCGTCGTCTCGGATATCCGGCGGGACCAACCTGTGGTGTGAATATAATAATAAATACCACCACCGCGGTTTATAACATTACCTTCCGGCGACGGCGTGTACCTACACATCGTGTATATTATAAACTATGTCTATAAAACCAAGATATAGGAGTTCGTAGATCTACATTTCAAGTTGTGTGCAAAAGTGTGTTTTCAACCAGCTTATTTAGTTGCAATCGTTGCGGCCTCTCCTATAATATGCAAAGGTAGGTAGGTAGGCAGGCATTAACTAGTTGAAAAGTTAAAAATTACATTTTTTTTTTAAACTCGACTTGTTAGTTAATTTTCTAATCGACTTATGAAAATTTAACTGGTTTAATTGACAGTTGAAATAACTTAGGTTTTCCCGGTTGATTCAAATATAATCCATCGGGTTAAAAATGTGTTTCAGTTTTTCGTTTTTACGGTTTTATACGTAAATGTCAATGTTGAAATAAAAACAAAAATAATTCAATATTCTAATAACACAAACATTTCTGTTAATTTTCTTGATGAAACAATTTTGTATGAAGATATATTTTACTAGATTAGATAGAGGACGGAGAATAAAAATAAAATGCTACACCGTGAAGAAACCGATTTTTTTCGCTCCTGCGCACAAATGGCCATCGACACTCCTCCCAACCTTCGGTGTTCGTCAATTGCGCCGATTTTTCTAGACTACCTGAAATTTATACATCTTTTGCGCCGGTGGATTTATCCCAAACGAAAAAGGTATACGTCTTTTGCGCCAATAAATTTATCATCAATTAATTTGGTATACATAATATATATCTATTGTGCCAGGAAGATATTATAAAATATCATATTATTATACTATAATTAGATTATAATATAACTATCAAACATATAAAATAAAGTGTAATTTAAAAAATATAAAAATTTCATAAAATTAAATCATAAAAATTAAAATACATATAAATAAACGATGATAAATTACATATGAATAAATTATCAAAAAGTATTAAAATGTCATTTCTTGTAATGGTGACTTACCGACTTCACAAATTGAAACATATTGTTGGTACCGTTTTTATATCTTGAAATATGATCATCAATGTTTGTTTTTTGTTTTTTATACTTACTATTTTGTATTTTATTTTCTTTTTGAATACTATAGCCTAGTGTGTAATCAGCTTATTTTTCAACTTCAGTATTGCCGGCGCAATTAATGTATAATCTTTTTTGGACCTAAATATCGTCCGGCGCAGTTGATGTATAACCTTTTTGAATCCCATAATTTTTTTTTCCTTACCTGTGATATCTGGCGCAATTGACATATACCCCCAACCTTAATGTGAATTATGGAGTAAAGTTCTAACTAAAAATACTAGGATAAAACTAGTTTCAACGTTGAGGGTCCAGGTTAGTTCTAGTTTTAATTAGTTAAAATCGGTTTTGACAAAAGGGGGTTGTGTAAACTATAGTATTGACTAGTCAAAACTAGTCTAGGATTTCGGGTTTTCGCTGTAACCTGTATCATATACATGCATATAGCGTGATCTATATTTTGGCTTGAGTCCTTATTGTTCGGAAGTAAATCAACAAAAATAAATTCATTCTTTCGACTGTTGTAAATTATTCTAAATTCTATACAGGAAAATTGGCATACATATAATGTTATCATAAGTACCTACTTAATTGTTTGAACAGTGTTATAATTATCGTTGTGTTAATAATCAATATAGGTAGTCATTAAATTTAATGCAACATATTCATAAACTATAGTTTTATACACATATTATGTGTTCAACAATTATTATTTGTCGTCAGTTAAATATGAACGATTGTAGTAATAATACAAACTCGGAATTTTATATTATATAATTTTATTATTCTAAATGCTACAGGTACATTTTAGATTCTAAGCGGATAGCGAGGAAGCTAGTGGTTTTACAATGGTATTTATTATTTTCTTTTTTTTGATCCCGTATACAAAATTTCTACCAGAAGGAGCTCTTCGACTTCAACATATAGTGTCTTATCTTTTAGCAAATTGTATCAAGATGGTACTTTACAGAGGTAATTTGTCGATTTTAGATTCTGAGTGGAACGATGAATGTATTGATTTTACAATGATATGTGTTTTTATTTTTATTTTTCTATTTATTTTTTGTGTCTTTGTACACGATAAGTAGTCGAAATAATGCTTCGATTTTCAACTTCAGTATCTTTTTCGATTGGAAAATGAATATCGTTGGTGCATTGAAAAGGTCAAAATTTAAATTTCCCAGTAATTTTCAAAAGCGCCAAGAAAAACAAAAGAAAAATTAAGGAAAAACAGGAATTTTTACGCAAAATCGATTTTTCACAAAATTGAATTTGGTTTTTGTTGTAACTTTAAACAAATGACCGTATATACATGAAATTTTCACTGGTTGTTTATATTTTCATTTTCTATACACCATAACATTTTCCAAATATTTTGACTTATTTTGAGCTGTTAACGGACATTGTCAGTTTCCATTTTTTTTAGTTTTTTTTTCTATAAATATCAATAAAATTTTATTTGTTGGGTAAAAAAGCGTGAAAATTTAATACAAGGCTCCTGATATATTTTTAAATAGCAGTTGAAAAATATTAAAAATACATAGGCACAATTTTTTTTTATAAGCATTTAAAGTTCAAATTTCGATAAAATTTATAAAATTTATAATTTAATAATTATTTTGTAGTTAAAAATTTATAAAATGTTCAACTTTTATAGCTAAGGATTGAAAATTTAAAACAAGGCTCCACGTAAATAGGTTATGTATAAATTACTTTATGCACAATAATGTCATCAAATATACTTAGTAACATCATAGTCTGACTGACCGTTTTCGCTCAGAATCGTTTTTCTTATACAATGATATAATTGAATATCATATTATATCATTGAATTCAAATTTAACACCATTCATTACAGTGATCCACTTGTAACCTACTGTACAGCAAAGCGACATCCACTTACCCACCTTTTTTCAATTGTTGTTTAATGCCACGGGAAAAACCACCGACAAATTATGAAAAACTGTTAAAAACCGGATTTTAATTTCTAACGCTTTGTTCATCACCATAGCAACGAATAAAATTCAACTTACAGGCTATAATAAATATGATACCATTATATAATATCCAGACTGACAAACCGTCTCCGCTCGGAATCATTTTCCTTATACCATGATATTATTATCATTGAATTCAAGTTTAATACAATCATTATACAATTTTATACTGACCCACTTGTAACCTACTGTACAGCAGACCGACATCCATTTACCCGCTTTTTTTTATATATTGGATGTACATTTTTGATTGCCATGGCAACGTAATTATATTATTCATTGCAATGGTCACTAGGGGGCAACCTAGGTTCTATATGACAAGATATTCGGTTTCCACGGTAACTAAACACTAACTGACATCAGTCAGAAAAAAAGTTGGACCTCAAAGGCTCAAAAACATATTATGGGTTCCTATAATATAGGTAACAGATTAAGTTTTATTTTAACATTATGAACAATTAGAAAATAGCTTAACACCACGAAAACAGAACATACAATAGGACTATTATAGTTATCTGTTACATAGAACGTTTTTAAACTAGCCCCTCCCCCTCCCGTATCTTCCATCTTTATTAACATTTGTATTAAGCACACAAAGTTGAATAATTAACTCAAAACCATTCGTTTGAATTTTAAATTAGATATATCAGATTTTAATGATGCAAGTACCCTCCTACCTAACTGTAACAAGTAAAATAGTTTCGTGTGATCTGATGAGCAGTGGTACACTAATAGATCTGTAAGTGGTTACCTACATTTGGAATCGTGGAGGTCATATAGAATATTTCGATATAATTGGTTTCAGTACTTTATCTGCGACGTCGATATTTTATGTCGTCAATGTCAATTATTATCGATGTAGGTACGTGACTTGACTCAATGCACGTTAGAATATACTTTATATATATATATATTATGTATCCTTGCAGAGTGTCCATTTATATTGTGTATGATAAATATTTAGGTGAAATCGACCGTAAACAATTTATCTGGGCCACTTAGGTATATGCTGGTTGTTATGGACATCTACCTATAATTATATTATATTGTACAGTGTGACGAAGTAAATATTATTATTTAATTGTGATCAAATGTATAATATAGTATTATATTTATTTATAGCAATATGATACATCGGAATGGGACAGACCAGTGCCGGATTAACTATTGGGCCCTATAGGCCCGGTCTTACAAGGGTCACTATTTTTTGGGGCGCTTAAAAAATATCTTACTCGAGCCAAAACTTTTATTTTTATTAATATGTCTATGCATTTTGGGAAATAATTGTGTTGTCAGAAATCATTATTTTCTTTTTTATTTAAGACTAGCTGATCCCACGCACTTCGTTGGTCGTTAACAATTACGTTTTTTTGATGATTGTTTAACTCATTTTGGGTGTAACTCTGTCACCCTGGTAGGAAGTCCGCCCACGTTCACAAAGTGAAACTCGGTCATCTTGGTAGGCAATGTGCGAAAAAACGATTTGATGCAAGAAGCTTATGATTTTCCCGATTGACCAATAAAATAATAAATACTAAGTTCTACTACAACCAATAGTAACTATTTATAAACAAAAAAATTTCATCGTAAATCTCATCACCCCCGTTTGAGCACCACCCCCACCCGGATTGGACCTACCTGGTCTAATAATTGTGAATCTAAATCAGCCCAGAACCACTCAAACACATACAAAAAATTTTATCAAAATAGGTCCAGCCGTTTAGGAATGCATTAATGACAGATAGATCATTACTGCATACATAGATAACTAGAAAATGCATTGTATTCTGAACCATTTATGGAATGTGTTGAGGTGTGGAAGGGTCGGAGAGAGCCCACAGGCTCCAAATGTCTTAGTTTAGCACTGCATATGACATATTATTTGAGATAACAATAATAGGGCACACTATTTTGGCGTTTATTATTTATTTAAAATCCAGCTGAATGTATTCTAAACTGATTTCATAATGTTAATATTACACTATTTTACGTGCCTGTGTGTGTCGAAAAATGTTTTAAGAATTTTTTTTTTAAATATACATATTTAGCAACAATCGTTGTTCTTCTAATGTTTATGTAAAACGTTTTATTTAATATAGATATTTTAATTCTATGCCAAGCATAAAGAGCAATTGCGTTTAATAATGAGTTATATTTTTCTTAGAAATCGCCGTTTTTTTTCGAAAATAAATTATATTGGACGTTGATTGAACACGGAATAGGTATATAAAAATTCCAAACAGTTTTTCAGAAAATCGAAAAGTTATTGCTCATTAGTTGCAAGTACGATTTTATTTTTTATTTTTATTAAATGTATGAAAAATATATGCTCCAGTTGGCACAGAGTACCGATGCAAATTTAATATACATATCAATTAATATTTAATACATGATCAAATCACAGTTAAGGTAAATATCATATTATGCAAGATACAAGGAACAACCTTACTAAACAAATCCAAACATATTTTGGTGCTATAAATTGTAATTATTATTTAAAAAATATTTAATGACCGAAAAAACAAGGATTTTTAAGCAGAGACGTCTTTTTTGGAGGGGAGGAGTGACAAGGTAGGCATTTGCCTCTGTCTGATTTTAAAAGCAGCCTGGCGTGGGCCGGTGCAGGTTGTTGCCGTTTAACCATTATTATATTTTATTAGCGCCAAAGACAATAATTAAGACATGTATATTTTTATGATATTTTAAGAAAATATTTTAATTTTTTTTTAATTAGTTAACCCGCGGCAACTTAAGCATTGAGTGATTTGTAAACACGTGTGTGTAGTTTTGGCAGATTTTCAAGTGGGTACCCGTAGGCATCTGCCATGCCCGGGTGGGGCATAAAAACATAAAAATAAAGGGTTTAAAAACAGCGTAGGTAACCGATCGGTAGGTACTCTAAAAGATTATTGATTTTAGACTTATTAGTTATTTGTGGCAGTCGTGCTTAAACAAGAAATGTGATATCATGAAAATATTTAGTTATAAGATAGCGATTGTTGGATTAAATTATTGGATAAATAATATAAATTTCCTAAATATCAAAAAAAAATTCCTGAATATTAACATATATTTTTTTTTAAACCTTTGGGCTTTTATTTCAGATTATAATTCTTTTTAAACCACCGAGAAATGACCAATTTGAATCAATGGTGAATTAAACTAATTTAAAGTCGCTTAAACATGATATAATTATGCATACGATTATCAATAAAGTACCTGTAAATGTATTGAAGTAATTAAAAAATTTTTTCCGATTATTGAATCAATTTTTAATTTTTGAAATGTTAACTTGTGTACTAATGTACTTTGATCGTTATTCCTTTAAGCAGAATGTGTACCATTTTTGCTTTAACCTTGCATTAAATTGAACGTTTGAATCACGTATAGCGTAAATCTATAATATTATATACAATAATATATAGGTATACCTAAGTAGTTTTATACTTTATTGATATACCAAAATAAGCTATAAATACAAATTAAAAAGGTGAAAAATAAAATGGCAAATAAAACGTGTTTCACATATAAAAAAAAAACATCCGTAATTCAATAACCTTACATGTACGTTAACATTTTTAGATAAAATAAATCTTTCGATACGAAACAAGTTCCAGCTATCGCGTAATCATACAAACATTATTTTACGTGTCAATACTTAAACTGCTATGTTATGTTTATTGTATATTATATAATAAATATTTGCTATACGTATAATTTGATATAGTAGTAATACAATAGTGGACGGTCACTGCAAATGCTAAGTAGAAAATTATATGTCAAAGTACAATTTAATTGTGCAATGTACAACTGCATAATTCATTGCATGTCCGGTTTGGTGTACCTCGCTTCGAGTTAACTGTGTGTTGATATTGACAGAATTGGTGTGCGGCAATCATAATTTTATCGAAATTAAAATATGAATAACTTACGAAAATATCGTAGACTAACTACCTTGCAAATGAAACTACATCCGTGGTGTAGCTAAATTGCCTATTCAGGACGCCGTGTGATCATTACTGAGATAATATTTTTTAACCCTTTCAGTTATATGGAGGTTTACCTATTCCTCGTGAAAAACATTGCCCCACATCCAGTGGACGTATATATTCACCATAGGCCGCAGTAAAACGTTATAAATTCGTTATAAAAGTTAAGTATCTTAGTCAATATGGATTAATCTAAATTTTTTACTTTGACACGTACCAGTCATTATTAAGACTTCAAAAGTCTAGTGCAGTGGGTACATGAAAATGGGGAAAAAATGAATTAATTCGAAAAGTAATAAGTTGGTTGATTTAGGCTTAAAATATATTATGTGTTCTACTTAAAATGTATAGAATTTAAGCGAATGGATTACTCTACCTTTAAATTAGTGTATTGTGTATTATGTATTATGTGTATTGTGTGGTAAGCGAAACTCTCATTGTTAATACTAAAATATTAATAACTTATTATATCCATAAATAATATTAAATACGTAAATCAAATATGAGTGTGTCATTCTTTTTGGACATCCAGCATTTAGGAACTAACATTTTATTATTTAATTTATATAAAATTATAATTATTATAGTTAAGGTCATTTATTATATAAATGTGAAAATTAACAAGTGGAATTGTTTGTCTGTTTGTTGTTTTTTTTTTATTAGATAGAATCTTATACTATTAGCAATATAGCGCTAAGTAGTAACATAGAATAGCTGGTTATAAATAATTCAGCGAAACTGCCAATCGTTAAAGGTTGACCCTTAGTTTCGAACTTAGGAAAAAAGGGGTCTAAATTGGCTATTCTTTTAATACATCGTTTACAAGTAAATAATAGATACATCTACTTTTTAACAAATTATATTATATATCTAAGTTTTGAACTTCGTATATAACAAAATACAAGTATTGAAAGGGTTCTAAAATGGCATAAACCAATAATTTGTACGTTAAACAAAATATTCACATTTACATTATGATATGCCGGTTGTGTGTATTACTTATAAAACCTATAGTTAAATGATTACACATTAAGTGTTGGAAACTAGAGTCATTATTTTATAAAAAACTTCTCATGAAACAATCTAGAAAACTGTATAAGTTTCATATTCTAAGCTCGAAACTCTCACCTTGGCATATATATAGTGAGTTTATGACAGTCAGTTTCGTGAATAATAGTTTATCACGTGACCGGATAGTGGATTTAGAAAAAAGTAAATATTTTGTAATAGCTGAAAAAAATATCCAAGGTTGTTGTTTATATTATATTCATCACACGAACGTTTATTGAGAAAAATAATCTTATAAATAATAAAAACGAACTATGGGAAATATTGAATAAAAATAATAATAGGGCCGCATAAAATATTTAAGTATACAAATGTATCTTTCTGTCATATCAATTATACTTATATTAAACAACATACAAATGATTGAAGTCGCAGTCGTAAATAATGAAATTTAATTAATTTAGTCACTAAATATACGTATAGTGTAATTTATTTTTTTTACAGTGATCATTATTTTGAAAAGAATTGAAGTTTTTGAAAACATATTTATTTTTTTTTAATATTAAGTCATTACAAAAAAAAACTTTTTTTTATTGAGTTGTTTCAGTATTATACATATCCTTATGCCTCTCATCCCATAAATCTAAACATTAAATACTTCTAACTAGATTGAGCACCGAGGACTTAAGTATATTAAAAAAAATCATCAAATGTATATTTAAAAATATGCACTTATATGCGTACAAATTTTTTTGATATTTGGTTAAATATGAACTTAAAAAAACTATGACAAGATTATTATTTATGAATCGCCAATATATACTTTAATGTACTAAAAAAATAGTACAAAAGAATGCAAAAATAGACGCAATTATTGATGATTTTATAATTTTTATATTAAGCTATATTACTTTACTCACTGACTAAGATAAAAATTTATATCTAACGTGTTTAGACAAATTTAAAGTTTAATTAAATAATTGTTGACCTCGATTTACGAATAATATTAAAGTGCTTGGTTTTCAATAAACATTCAAAATTATGCACTAAAAATCAAAATATGCCCCTAACATCAAAATATCACTTTAAAGCTTAAAAATGTCTAATTAATATGCAAAATGTTGAGCAATCGATCAGAAACGACAAAAACAATTTGAATTGTAAATTGTTCTTTCTAAGCATACGGTCAAATTAACCAGCGAAATATCCAATGAATATCCTCGTTCTCCTCTATTTATAACTAATTAACGGCTCGATCGAAATTAAATGTTTATATTGTTTTGACATTTTTTGGAAAATATTTTGCTTCAAAATATGAAATTAAAAATGTATACTGTCATTCAATAATATAAATTATTAAAAAAATATTCAAAAGAAAAAACAAAGTAAAAAATACGTTTTTTTCTTTCATAAAAGTTTTTGTGTACATCCAAATAATGTATAAAAAACATTACTTAATACTGTACGAGACACCGAGTGTTTACTGTTAAAATAAATACCTACGCTATATAAGCCTACATTATACATTCCATCATTCGTTTGTAATGTTATGGCCTTTTATAGACGTGCTATAATATACTTATGTATATATTATCATTATATCGAACAGACTTATCAATAAATGTAATATGTGTAATGGAAACGGAACGGAGAGGATCAATTGATAAGTGTTTGATTCCCAATAAATGAAATCTTTTTTTCTCGTAAAAAACAATTTAATTCACTTGGATACTGCACGTCAAACGGAGCTCAACACCGAAAGCGTTGTCGACAACGTCGGCAGCATGTTTGTGTTGCAACAATATAACAACAATACAACACAGAGAATAATAATATAACAATATATTATTATTCTCTGTGTGAGTAGTATACTATATTATAGTAGTGACTGTGAATCGTCTGAGAATTGAAGATGTCGTTTTATAATTAAGTCGTGCGTCGGGAAATTGTTCTCGGGTAGTGTAACCTTTTTAAACGGGTTTTTCGAAAATGCATACACAAACGGGGTGATTCGCGAAGCATGCTCACCCCCCCCCCCATCCCCCATGTGATCCTTTAATAATTAATTTATTCATATCATGATTTTTGGAATTTTTAAATAATACACTCGTAGACCATATTTTCAAATTCTCTAGTTTTTTTGTACTACTCAAAGAGTGTCCTGTGGTGAAACGAACTTCAGATTTTTCAAACGAGAACCCCCCTTTTTACTCTAAATTATTTAGCGGATAATTTTTTTGAAAATGTTGATGCACCTAATTCAAAATTCGAATGAGTAGTTTCTTAGTTATTTAAATGTTTTTCATTAAGAATAATTATAGTCTTTAAAAGTGGTTTTACATAAATATAAAATAGACGTGAACCTGGATCTAGTATTTGTAACTTTTTGGCCATTTTTACAAAGTTTTTTATATTGATAGACTAATATTAATGACTACAATTTTAAAATCACCAATGCCCCCATATTTTATAAAAACATGACCTTTTGACCTTTTGACCATTGGATATTTTATCCTTGTAACACAAAGTTTAATAACTCAAAAACTACCCATACGGATTTTGATTCAGATACGTCTAAAATTTCAGAAAAATTATTCACAAGATAATTTACAATTGAAAATGGGTTTTCTCATTTGAAAAACAGAAGTTTATATTTCCAATGGACGCTCCTCGAGTAGGTAGTAAAAAAAAAATATCAAGAATTTTAGAATATTGTCTTAAAGTATATTTCAAAATTTCAAAAATTAGATTTTTAATAACTGAATTATTGAAGTCAAAAAAGGGGTGAGCCGCCCTGTATATCTGAGTCTTATCATAAGTATAGGTGCATCGATCATAATTATTATCATGAAATTATAGACTCGATGTATAGCTTATTGTCTAATGTGTCAACTCAATCGGTACAGGTTCAACTATATTTTAATACCTACTCGCGTAATCGACGGGTTAACTATTATTTTTTTTTAAACACCATGTCCCAACACAATAGTCGTTAAATTTTATAAAAAGATACAATTTATAGTTGGTTAGTCTTAATGTATTCAACAATTCCGAGTCTAATCATACATTAATAACACACAGCTGTCTACGCCCTCCGCTAACGAATTAACTTGTTTTGGAAACGTGACATTTGTAATCGTTTATTTTCTCGATGGCGACTTTTATAAAAATTATATATTACAGGTGGATTGTTTGTAATAACGAACTACAGTAAGGAACGAAGAAAAAAATTCAAAGTTCTCAACAAATATTTGTTAAGCATACACAAAACTGTACTCAAATATCGATAACAAAATATCGGTAGTCTTGTGTATCGATGATAACTGTACTCAAATATCGATAACAAAATATCGGTAGTCTTGTGTATCGATGATAACCTTTATATTATTTAGATAAATACCGAGAGAAATTAAATCAAAAAATGTGAGTTGAATATTAACCATCAATATATTTATACCCATATTGTAAAATACGAGAATGATATTGCGTCAAAACCCCAGAAATCGAGACAATGAAATCTGAATTTTTTTTTTATCTCAAAATTAAGTTTTTGATCTGATCGTGTAATACACAAATTTAATGTAGATCGGTTTTTCGACGGTCCCAATTGGTTTTTGCGACTATACTACGGCATTATTACTATGTTTGATGGTTAACAGTTATAATTTACTTTCCGTCCTGTAATTTATAACTATACAAGTGCGACCCGTACGGGAAGCAAATGAACAACTGTGTAACTAAATAGGAATTAAAGAATGTATAAGAAGTATAAATCTCGGCTGAACTTTGGTAACGGCGAAATAATTTGTTCCATTGCAAACACATACATCTATACCACACGTCTACATTTTATGAACCATTTCAATTATAGAGTTTTGGGATTTTCGAGGTTTGTTAAAAACCTACATCGCTGCAGACCAAATATAACTGTTACACGTTGATTAGATTCTCATTTATTACCTAATGATTTCAGATTGCACTCATAATAGTTGTTTTGATCACATGGATTATATTATTATCTTTAGAAATGAACACAGAAGTTGCTTGTTTTTTTTTTCACAATAATTCTATGGTAAAACAATACATTTCGTTAGTATTATGACGTAATCAAACTATTTTACTATATGCATTATAAATTATTAATAATAATATTGTGCGTTAGAGATGTCCAGGCGTTTTTTCTTTACTGTATAGAAAATACTTACCTGTGTAGGTATGTTTCTAAACAAATAATTTCGATCATTTTATGCGTCAATTAAACGAGCTCATATTATCACAATATATCCGTTATTGCATATGCCATTTAAAATGCAATAATATGTTGAACTTATTTATTACTTAAAACTGCATTCTAGAAGTGGGCACGTAGTACGTTTATATAATTATATCACTGTATCCATAGCTTACACGCCTAACTTATTAAAATAATATCAACCGTCAAGGTTTGAAGTATAAATAAATATTTATGTGATCTGCAAACAATATATAACAAATAAGTTGATTGGAAGGTATATCATTATAATATAAGCTGTGCAAAATCAGCTGTGCGCATTGGACAGCTGTAAAGACGAACAGAATAGAAAGCGTTAAAATAAAAATAAAAGCGAGTGCCTATAATGATATGATGTACATAATTATTAATAATATTATGTTTTATGCACAATACATTACATAACTAGATGATTCGATATCAGTATTAAAGTCAAACAATTAAACGTAAGCATGTAGACGAGGGATTTTAGATGTATAAAATACGAAAAATATAAAATATGAGACCGGATGTTCATACTGAGTGCACGCACAACCGAGATTGTTTTTAAATTTTGGTCGTTCGAGCTGATTTCATAGATCAAATTTTATGTTGCCATATACCTAGGTATGTACGTTATTTATGCATATTTGATCGTATGAGCCATACGAGTTTGGATATTAGTGAATATTCTTTACAAACTCACGCTTAGTAGATTTATTGAGTTATTTAATTCAACCTTTTTAGTTATAATAGGTTATGACTTATAATAGAGATTCAACGATGAACGTTAATATTATACTATTGTACGATGAACAAAACTATTTTTCAAACTTATTTCTACAAACTAACTTTTTTTACTCGTGTAGAGTCGTATTGTATTTACTTCACTTTAAATGTAAATTTAAAATTACCAATCAATACACCGTGTACCGTATCTAATATTATTTCAGTGGCGCAACCGTTGAATTTATAGAGGGTTTGTAGGGGTGGGGTAGTTTATTAAGACATTTATTTCCATTAAATCTCTGTTTTTACTCTGAACTATTTATGATTACATATTAGAATACAACCGATACAAAAAAAAAAAAAAAAATGTTTATATTTATGATTATATTTAATTATCGAATTAAATGTCATTTTGTACACCATATTCAATGCGTTTTTAGTGTATTTAATATTCCCGTTTCTATAGCATGTTGTTGTAATATTATATATTTATATGATAGGCAATGTGATGATTTTTCGTGATTGTCGTTATTTCGACAACGGCCACGACGTAGGTATATAGCTGTGAACTACAACAGGTGTTACTTGTCACTTGTGCAATGAATTGACAACGACCGACCGTCGTGTAACAACTGTATGGAATTAAGCAGACGTATAAAATATATAATATGTGATATATATATATATAGACGTATAGGGGAGTACTATGCGAATAAAAGGCGATGTCATTAGGGAATATTTTTTTTTCATGCGTTCAATTATCGTCCAAACGAAGTATTCGAATATTACGATGTTATTAAGTATTCACGAATCGGTGTGTATGACAATATAGACGCGATGCACGCGGTACCTTTTGTGTACGAAAAGTTTAACGATAATCACATGCAGTCGGTCCGGTTTTACTGTGAGAGCATTTTCTTTTTCGCTATCGACTTACGCCCGTTTCTTTGTCGCCGTCGGTGTTTTTTTTTTTTCTAATCGTATTTTGCCTTCAGTTTACTCGTATATAATATGATATTATAATATGCACTGCCACCGATGCTGTGAAATATAGTCTCGTCTCTAACGACTATCGCATGCGCTTTCCGATATTGTTGCCCTGCAGCGCTCATCGAGGGCCATCGCCATCGTTATAACATAAAGCCGAATGCCTCCACTAGATCTCATCTTTTTTTGCACGCGTCGGACCCCACGAGTTGCACACGGTCGTACGAGTGTGCGTTTATATTTTACATTTGTATAGGCACAATGTATATATTATATTATATCCACATAGGTAGCGTTGCTGGATTTCGTACAAAAGTTTGTGGATGATATTATCGTGGAATTTTAGTGGAATATAAAATGTATTTTATAGCGCGTGGAAGCGGTATCTCCAATGGTATTTACACAGTGTCTCAAACTACTATTTATTGAGATGTCTCTGAACAATTGTTACTAAGTGAAAGAGCGTATTAAATTTCGTGAGATATTTAAAATCAAATAACTGGCAAATATATGATTCGTAAGTCCCTCGGAAATCCCGAGTTCACAAAACACAAAATCGGTTTACGATTTCGTTGACCGACAAGAGAGACGATCGATCTCAAAGTTTTTACAAAAAACCTAAATCACTCTGTATATACTGCAGTACACACGCATGGGTACGATCTACAGTACACAACGAGAAGCAATCGAACGACGACGGCGGGATGCCTGCTTTTTTTTTTAAGAAGACGACTATTCAGTACCATTAAAAAAAAAAAAAATAAAAATAAAATATAACTGTCGAACGTCCTCGTCGCGAATTCCAAAACAGTAGGGTGTACTACCCGTGATCCAGGTAAGTCACGTAGGTCTCAAAGGTACCGCGCCCGAACTATATATACCCACACAATACCTATATATATATATACTTACCCAGTACCTATATATACATCCACCCGTTCTGCTGCAGAAGTATATAATACATATAATATATACGTTATACGCACACATCTGTATTTACGTTATATGGGTCGACTCCTTCGACGCCGTTCGTATTATTATGTTATCGCGGCAGCGAGTCACATATTGAACGAGTCGTCTTCCCGTCCCGAATTAACGAAACATTACGACTATTTGCGATTATTATTGCGTATACAATAATGTTATTCCGTACGCAACGATATAATAACATACTATTCAGTGTCGCTGTAGTGTTAACAGGGGAAGGACCTCGTGGCGACCACCCGACAGCACAACACGTTTTAATCGAATAAGTCTGTAAATGATCTTCACCGGGTCCTGGGACTTAACATAGGTAGTACACCGCCTATAGACGATTCATTCGGACCAGACCCCGCAGAGGAAAACGTCAAACGTCCATTCCAAACGAATCAATCTAATCGACAACATTTAAAGAGTTATCTGTGCAGAAGAAAAAAGTAACCGACAACCGTAATATTGTACAGTGGCCTGCGAGTTATAATTTTTTATATCAATCAAATCGAAACTTTACAAACGATAGGTAAAGTACACATTTTTTGAGTAATTAATCAAATTTTCAGTGGAAAACTCCAATATATCATTGGCTACTTTCATTAACTCTAACGTATCACATTAGCTTTGCGCTATTATTGATAATCGGTTTTTATATATTTTGTAGAACTCGTTTTGAGTAAAGCGTCAAAAACGAAATCCTTTAGGCAATAGAATTATTCACATTACCACCAACAAAAACCAACTTACAATATTTTAAAGAAACTAAGTATTCTCGAACCTTTGATATCTAATCTTATACATTATTTAAAAAAGACTTCATTACTATAACTCCTATCAAACTGCATTCACTCAATACCGCGATTCAATAAAATATAATTAAAAGACTCTTCGTAAGTATTTAACCATATAACAAATGATTTTGTTTATAATAAACCATACAGTAAGGTAGGTACGTTAGGTGCGTTTAAAATATTAATATATAATTACCGTGCACGGAGTTAAAAAAAAAATTAACGATCGTTTGGTTAATATTGATTTTATTATCGATTGCTTAATAGGACATACATCGATAACCACTATAGTCTATATAGGTAGGTACCGAAGAGAAGTTCACAGTAAGAAATCAAATCTGTCGATAAAATTGTATGGACCCAGAACCATAAGGTTCTAAAAGATCATTTTTATACATTTAATGTTTAATGAATACTCTATAATTCAAGCTCACAAACAATTTCGAAGCATTTATTCAAAGAATTATCAAGAACTAAAATGCTCTAAAAGTCTAGATTGAAATGTTCAGTCTTTAACTGAAGTGTTGAAACCAATAAGTTCTATCTAAATGATAAAACTAATAAATGATAAACACAATGTCTATTTCGTATTCATTGTTTCAGCCATAGAATAATAAAAATACGGTATCGTGCTAAGAATTACAGACTAATTATCGAAAAAATGAATTATTTTATAAACAATAGTATCATCATATTTTAGTTATATCATCACGGCGCATCCTCTATTGTTCAACCGAATTATTTGTTTCGTGGGACGCAGAATAAATGTATTTATTTGAAAATCGTTGAAAACCATTCTTTGGGAAAAAAGACATTGCAGTTTGACGTTTAGCGTATTTTCTTTCCTGAACAATTTTGAAAAATTTGAGATAGCACCACCTATTGGTCATTAGCTCTCAATAATAATAATAATATGTAAAAGCATACAAATCTGGACTCCAGACTTATTGTTAAAAATATGATACTGCTGCAATGTTGCGCGTGATCCGTACAAACAATGGTGAAATTCAATATATTTGTCAACGACCGATAGTAAATTATACGAAGCGACTATCGCAGAAATATCGGTATTATTCGGTTGTTCCATTCCAATATTCAACGGTCGATACCTATATATATACCTACAGGTTTGCGAGGCAGTTTTCTCGGAGATGTATTGTTTGTTATTGTCATCACGATCTCGGCGGAAGCCTGTAAGAGAGTTTCCTCCCGATCGAGACGACTGCGGTTATGTAAGTGACGGTGACGGAAATGCTGCACGCAAAGGCAACGAACGAACGCATTTACCATTTTTATCCGTTTCTGGGTGTATGTGATTAATCTGGCAAAAGTTTTGGGTATAGAAGTACCTTTACTATGATGCGTACGTGCTCGGTGTGGCGAAAAACAAAACACGATAAGTTTCCCACTGCCACTATAGGTAATTATACCCGTCGAAATAAAGAAAATCCGATCTTCGCGGTTTGTCAATCATTCGAGTGATACATTTTTAATGAAATTATGAAATGTCATCATAATATTATCATCGCACAAAAACGAAATAAATTTAGATTAAAACATATTATGTATTTTTAAATAAAATAAACCTTTAACTAATTAAATTAAAAGAAGATGGCCATTTGATTAACCAGATGGGCGAGTTAAAAAGTGTTATCTCTTAAATAATTATTTTTGATATAAATATGAAAATGTAAAGTTAAAATAACGTCATTTACAGAAGTGGCACCAACAAGAAACTAGGCGACTGATACAATATAAATTGTCTGAAGGGTATCAACAGACAGCTTCAAACGGAATAACGAATATCAAAACGAATGAATTGCGTTCGACTAATCATGTGTAGGGAAATGGATGAAGTGAAAATACATCAAATTACAAAAAATCACTTCGTACCAACACAATTTTTCATTTGGTTTCAAATATAAGCTACGCGAGCGTCTCGAATTGCATTTACAAGCCCATACTCAGAGACGGATCGAACAATACAACAATTAAGTGTCTCGAGAGAACCAAAAATCTTAATAGAGTCGTTTAACGAACCCTAACGTTTTTAATGACGTAAAAACGTTAGGATTAGGACGTAAGGACATAATAATACCATGTAGTATATACATTTTATTATAAAATAAGCACAATCTCGTGCAAATCTAGGCAAGTCAATGAAAACAATTAACTTGAAATAATTAATTAAAGTCAAAACGTACACTAAACGTTAAGCTATAAGTTTAACAGTCACGAAACAATATATTTAGTAAACCTACGTTATTTTGGTTTGAAAAAATATTATTTTTGATTGCACCATCTATTAGAGCACACGTAATATTGTAACTGAGCCGTACGCAATTTTTTCGAATAAGAACAACAGACTAAATACTTTGTTAGAAATACATCCTATTCTTTCTTACTGAATAGTGCATACTAAAGGTGTAATGTTTTGAGCAATTATAATATATTTGTATCCACTACTAACGATTTAATCCGAGAATATTTATTTGTTTATTTTTATTAAAAACCATTGTAGGTATATGCAGAAAAAAAAAACGAATCAGTTAGTTTTGACTACAATTATAGATATTATGTATACAATAAGTATTAAGTATACATTACACACGTGACTTTAACTTAACGCTTTACTTTTCGAATCGACTGAGTCAAGTCGTTACAACGGATTCTTTGAAAAGTTAAGTCATTAGGTAAATTGCAGGACAATCGAGTAACTAGCCGAGTCGAAAAGTTAAAAGATAATAATTAAGTTTTTTAATAGTTCACGCCTTTGCTCGGGCGCCCGTGGGCGTGTCGATAATAAACTGCGCTGACAATATTTGTCGCGTGATAGGTAGTGCAAAAATAATAACAATAATAACACTACATTAACACCTGTATGAGACGCGAATCAGAAATACGACGGTGGCGTTCTAATTACCATAGTTATTGGTCGAATCGATAAAATCGAACGCGTCGGGTAAAACATACCCGCGGGTATCAAAATATAATATCATGAGATTAAATACCGAAATCCCGGTATACGCGTTGCGGTTATGGTTCTCGACTTCTGAACGACGAATGGACGGACTAATACATAAGTACACGCGCAGAAACGTATCATGAAACGTGCATTAATTTGACTAAGTGGATCGGGACCGATGGCGTCGTGTATACCTATATCGACGACGGTGCGACAACCCGAATCCCGGGAAATCGCGTCCAATTTTTCTCGAGTATATATAGTCGACGGGGTGCGACGCCATCGAACCGACGCTTTCGGGAGGCAGCAGGTGTTGCAAAGGCGTACCAGTCCGATTAGTTTCGCGCAAAAGTTACACCACGTGTAGTTATGTATATTATTGTGGCGATTCGTCGGACGGGTAGGGTAGGTATTGCGCGCATTTTTACCGACGAAAATACTGACGTGATGTTTTCACACGACTGTATCGCGTAATATAACAAACTGATTTACAGCCGAAAACAAATATCCGACAACGGTTCCGGACGTACATTAATCAAAACATTAACAAATGTTAATTCGGCGCAAAACGCGACGGACGGCCTTAAAACGCACGTTTTTCCTACGACGAAAACGTATTTTTTTACGACTCAAATTTTCGGAACTATACACTTTTGGAAAACGATCGGGTGTGGGTACCGTGAGTCGTGTCTAGAAAGTCGCGACCATTACAATCGAACTCTTAAAATGTAAACTTTGGATAACGTATGCATATTTAATTACATTTTTAGACAGCCGGTCTATCGTAGCGGTATGGCGAATCGTGTCCGTCGCTCTGGATATTACGTTAAGAGTCGAGTTATTAATAATTTCAATGAAGTATTTTAGAAGTTTTTCAACTCGCAAGTGCAGGCGGATATGTGTTACGACGGGTTGGACTTTGTACGAGGCCAAACGCACTGAGACGCCTGATGTGTATAATATATGTAACAGGAAATGAGGGTTTACCGATACTTTTTTCTTTTGAATATGATAATTTATATCCGTCCGGATGTACCTGTACTATGACGTTGTAATTTATTTAAAAGCTGTACCCATTATATATATATATATATATCCTTTTGGTTTTAGCAAAGATTTCTTCTATTATTTATTTGTTTATAAATTATACGTTGATTTTGTATTCTGAGCAGATCGAGCTCCAAAGCTATTGATTTACAATGACGAACGCCATTTTCTTACGTGTTTTTTCCTTTCGGTTGTAATTTTTTCAAGTGGCAAAAATCCTTGATGATATGATTATAATATCATGATTGGAAATCGAGTTTTCCATCAAAAACGTTGGTTTGAAATTAATCAGCAGTAGAACATCTCACAGAAAAATAGTATAATATCACTAACTATTATAATTTATATTATTATATTGTTCAAGTTATACATCATGTTATTATAATACCGGAGTATTGCCATTTATAATGTTTATATTACATACCATAATGGTTAGTAAGACTAAGGCATGTACATAAAATGAAATAATAATATATAGTTTAATATAGTTACTAATACTATCGTGGTATAGGTACTCAACTACATACCTACAAACATCACATAATAATAATTGTTTCCTCAAATATTTGAGTACATATTTTAGAATCTGTTAAATGTGCTTACAACACTAATCAACTATTATTGTAATAATATTTTAATTTACATGTTTCTGAAATATTACTTAACTATATATTAGAAAAATGTGGTACCACATATTGTTAAAATATCTTAAATCACATAATTAAAACATAAATTTAAAATATTTTGGTGTTCACGGAAAATATTCATAACATGTATGTAAATTATTGTAATGCTGTCTGGATTTATATCATAAAGTACTGCGATGTTGGTATTTTGTATTGAATATAATTTTTCATTTAGGCAATCAGTCACAAAAACTGAACAATTAGATAAATAGATAAAGTTAAATAAATGACAACATGAAAATAACATAAGAGTAAAGAGGTCACCCGGTGGAGGTAGGCACTTTGTCATGAAAAAATAGTTATAACTATTAACTACTATATTTACATTATAATTATCTACATGTTTATAATTTTTATTTTTTATTATTAAGACGCCACTGAACTTTTCATTTATTTTGGTTTGTCTGTGGCGTTTCATAATATGATAAAGTGAGAGTTTGAGGTACACGAGTTATTTATCATATTTTTTGTATTCAATCAGTTTGAAAACGATAGTGGTCAAATTAGTTATGCATTTACATTTATCTAAAAATTTAAAAATGTAGAAAACATTTTGTCTCTGCTGGCCGAAGGAGCATAGCGTGTGATATAACTACCACTATAAATATTGTGATTGTGCCTACGAGTTAATGTTCCCTTGAACTAGGGTTTTTACTACTTAACCGCTTATAGAAATATTAATTATATGTTATAACTTACAAATTCTATTGTTGTTTCTTCCTTCTAATTATGTAGTTTACAGATTACAAACACGGTTAACCGTCGAATATTAATATATTTTGTCAATAAATTCTAAAACTCATCTAGTTAACGTAACATTAATAATACATTTTAACCAGCCGTGTCTTCGTGAATTCTTACTCAACTAATGGCCCGGTTCATATTTTCAATATTTTCACTGGCCCAGAGTGATACATATCCCCAGTTTACTCTCCTGGCAAGTCCTCCTTTGGAGTGTGGTTGTATGAAAGATTTCATATTATATTGTCCGAAAGTCGTAATTATCAAACCAAGTAAATACAATTAAGCGTATATCTTCACAATACCTATCTATTGTACTCGATAACAGTAAATAATCTCAAAAAATCATGAAATATGCATGCATTAAGCACGATGATAGGGAAATCATGTAAAATACATTTGAGGAGACGAATTTATAATACTGTACTTGTTATTTATATGACCACTTAAAGACACCAATAAAAAGGATGTATAAAATATTAAAATATTGTATACAAACAACCGGACGTATACCAGAGAATAAAAATAGATTAGCTTGAAAAAATAAACTACACGTTGAAAGCATTAATTCAAAACAACCTGTTTATATTAAAATACTAATATAATTAGGTACCCAAATCGGACTAATCCGGTATTAATATAATTTACGACTTTACGAGGTGTTTAACATCGAACATACTCTGTGGGGTAATCGAAACTGAACTATACTTAACTAAATACAATTCCGTTTAAATACGAAATAAGTCTGTGTTATAACAAATATTTCTCACCCACGTACGTGCGTGTAAACTGTAAATTGTTATAATGTTATACTATTAATTCCACTGTAGTTCTTACGTTCTCAGATTAATAGGATTGCTTTAATCGTTTTTGACATTTTCACTCAGAATCGTTTTTCTCTAGTTTTACGAATAATCATTGCATACAAATGTTTTCAATAACTACCACAGCCCTATGACGTGTCGGAGAAAGCGAGACGAATGCTTTCCATATCTAAAACTGTGTATTTTAATTCTTGATCTATTTTAGATTCTGAGCGAAGCGATGAATGTATTGATTTTACAATGTTGTGTGTTTTTTTTTTTTTTTTTTTTGGGGTCTGTCATCACCTTTTAGGACGGTAAACGTGCTTGGATTTTCTTCAACAGTAACTTTTCTAATAGGAAAGTGAATCTAGTTGCAGGGTCAAAAGTAAAAATTTCCCAGTAGTTTTCAAAAGCTACGTGAAAAACAAAAGAAAAATTAAGGAAAAACGGGAATTTTTACGCAAAATCTGTTTTCGAGAAAATCGATTTTGGTTTTTGGTGCAACTCAAAAACAAATGACCGTAGATACTTGAAAATTTCAACGAATGTTTATATTAGCATTTTCTATACACCATAACATTTTGAAAATAATTTGGCTCTTTTTGAGCTGTTTACGGACATTGTCAGTTTTCAATTTGTTTAGTTTTTTTTCTTTAAATATCAATAAAATTTTATTTGTTGGTTAAAAAGCTTGAAAATTCAATAGAAAGCTCCTAGGTTATTGTTTCAAAGGTAGATGAAAAAAATTAAAAATCTTTAGTCACAGATTTATTTATAAGCATTTAAAGTTCAAATCTTGACAAAGTACGGAAAAGTCACGAAAATTAGCAAATTATTTTGAGTTGAGAATTCATAAAAATTTTTTTTTTAAATCTAAGATTTGAAAATGTAATACAAGATGATCCATAAGTTTGTCTACCTTTATCAAGGAAAAAAAAAATGTCTACAAGAAAGTCAAATTAAATTTTTATGAGAATTTGAAATTCATACTTTTACAACATTTGATATTCACTCGATATCTTATGTAACGATTTTCTTATTTTACTGTAGATACTTGAAAATGTCACTGAATGTTTGTATTAGCGTTTTCTATACACAATAAAATTTTGAAAATAATTTGACTCTTTTTGAGCTGTTTACGGACATTGTCGGTTTTCAATTTTTTTAGTTTTTTTTCTATAAATATCAATTAATTTAATGCAAGGCTCCTGATATATTGTTACAACAGCAGTTGAAAAATATTGAAAATACATAGGCACAATTTTTTATAAGCATTTAAAGTTCAAATTTTGACAAAATTTATAAAATGTTCAACTTTTATAGCTAAGGATTGAAAATTGAAAACAAGGCTCCACGTAAATAGGTAAATATATAAATTACTTTATTCACAATAATATCATCAAATATACTTAGTAACATCATAGTCTTACTGACCGTTTTCGCTCAGAATCGTTTTTCTTATACAATGATATTATATCATTGAATTTAAGTTTAACACCATCCATTACAGTGACCAACTTGTCGCTTACTGTACAGCAGAGCGACATCCACTTACCCACCTTTTTATTCTTTTTACTCTGGATTTGTATTTATTTGTTTTTTGAAATCGAAGATCACATCTACCAATTTACTAGACTTATTAATACATTACAATCATATTTCGGATCAAATACATTTGATTTTATTTGAAAATGGAATATAAAATAAATTAGGTACACGAGGAAATTGTTTGGAAAAGATATTATTTAGTCAATCAATAAATTATTTTTTTCAAATCAAAGAGAATCGATATGGTTGTACTCGATGCATGCCTTTGACAACGACATCATAGTGTTAGTACTATATGTAACTAGGCCTATTTTTCCGAAATCTTATAGGACGTATGTATTTTTATGCTCTTTGATAGTAAAAAATATATAAAATGTTAATAAGGTGACACGGCGTCTTGTATAGGCAATTTAGCTACATGATTGGGTTTATTTTTCAGTATCTCATGATATTATATTAAAATATACGATCGACTGATTGAATCAAAACGACTGAATACTAAACACCGGCCGATAATCAATATACAATATAAGTACATTACACCACCACGTCGAACTTTCCAACGGTGGCCCACTTCTCAAAAATTTACATCGCGAGGTGGAAATCACCAGTTGCATACCCATAATAGCATTGCTTCCGAAAGTTTATTTAAATATTATACATTTGTCTTTTAAAAATCTAAAAGCAGTTTTATCGTACGACGTACGGATTGGCTAGTGCTAAAAATGTCGAAAAAATTACAACTTTTCTAACGTATGATACAATATTATTTTTATTAGATACAATTCTTGGCGTATAAAACCTGACCACTGGATTTTAAATTGTATAAATTGTTATTAAATTGGATATCTCTGTGAATAATATAATCGATGTGACTTGCACCGGTTGAAGGATTCGGACAGGATGTCGTATATCATTTCTTTCCACCCGTCCTTAACGCGGCTATGATATTTGGTCGTTAAAAGTTTCACTGAAAGGACGGTACCACGACTGGTTCACAGTGAGTGGAAGTGGTCTTCTCTTATCATATTATATTTAATATAATACTGAAGTTATATCAATAATATATATATATATATATAATATGTTTGTGTATTGTTCACGTGTGCCCCGATGTAACAAGCCAATTCGATTTTATAATCGAGTTTGTAGGGCGAGAGTAAAACGAAACACACAAAAAAAAATTTTAATACAATAATCTATTTTTATATAATGTATTCTTTTACACGCTATATTGTCTGTCGCCCGCTACGTTTTCCGAATGGCTAATTTCCGTTGTTTTATGTGTGCGCGATATTTTTTTTCTTTTTCTTCATTTTATATTATACCATCGTCTTCGTCTTCGTTTCGACTATCAAACTATTTATATATACGATATAATATATATATATATAGTCTGTCTCTCTGGGGAGCGCGTCGCTGTCTCTTTATTCGTCGTCGTATTCGACCGCTGCATTTAAAATCGAGTTTTCACTCTGTATAATATTATATGCCTACATAAAAGCACACTGTATAAACCTGGTGCATTTAATATTTTGTGTGATACTATGTGTCTTTGCGACATCTATTTTTCACTATTCGAATGCCTCTATTGCTTTCTTCGTACCGATACCAATATACATTTCGTTAATAACTAATAACAACGTGAATATAATTAGCTTTGTTCAATATTAGTCGACCCGGAAAACGTTGTATTCTTGTATGACCCGTAAAGAATAGTTTTTTTTTGCCGGCGACGGCACCTAACCAAAACAAAAACAAATGGCAATACAGACCAAACCTAATATTATTCGAATACGACTTCAATAGCTGTTGTGGTATCCGAGATAACCGAACACTAACCAACGCACAATAATATTAATAAATAAATATATAAGATTATTATAATGTAATATTATTGTAGCCAAACATCGTTAAAAATCACGAAGCTATATATCACTCATAGTTGTGTATAAAAATGTTCACAGTCTTCATAATCTAAATCATAATCTTAATTACCAGTACTTAACATATCCAAAAAACTCAAAAGCTTCTACAAAATCAAAATTAACATAATGAAAACCCCTTTTCATCACATACGTATCTATTTATTTATATTGTTATTTGTAATTGTGCGGAAAGTAAGAATAAAAACAATTGGTTTAATAATCTAATGTGAATTTTAATTTAATTTTGAATTAAAACCCCCCCAGTGCAATAAAATTCAAACGAACGATAAATCTTAGCGTGTAATAATAATATTGCACATCGCGAGGTGTAGTGAATCGTAAATTGTATGATATTGTAATATATTGTTGTTATAGTCACGAGGAAAATGTATTTACAAGCCGCAACTTATTAACGCTCTTAAATAAATTATGAAAATAATAAATGAGACTCCGCGTGGGTATTTGATCGTACAATAATGATGGTTCAAATATGCTGGTTTGATTTTTTAAATAATTATACTATACATTAAAGATTAAACAATCGGTAAATGTAAAATATGAAAATGATTTCCGTGGCTAGAAAGAAAAAAGAACAATAATCTCTTGTCTAGTAGGGTAAGACACAGCCGGTATGACTGTACGAGTACTATTAAGCGGAGGTAAAAATAAGAAACCAATTATGTCGGTAAATCGTGGGCACATAAAAAGGGCTAAATTGTTTTTGTCGGAAATCTAATTTTTTATACACATAGGTTGAGTTAATCTTCAATGCTCTATAACTCAATTTCGCAAAAAAAACATGTTGAATCATGTAGAGTATTCAAGAATTAGAAAAGGTGATGTGTAAAATCAATACAAATTTGTCATTTTTAGTGATCTAAATAGAAAATTTCGGCTTTTGATTACTATAGCGTTAAAACAATTAAAACCATTATGTGCCTATTCAATCTACGTTCTAAATGCTTAAATAAATTAGTGATAGCCAAAATTCAACTTGGTCAACCATACGATAATCAAAATTTAGTACCTACAACATTATTAACATTATCGTATATTTATCCACAAAATAATATCAATTCCATAAAATAATTGTGTTATAATATAATTTCAGTTTTAAAATCACTGGCTCGTCTTATTCTGTTTGAATTTCCCTTCCCAGGAAACATGGATTAAATTCAAAACGAATAAGTTCTAACTAAGTGATAAAAGAATATATAAAGAACCAAAAAGTTATATCTGTAGCACTTTTTGGTGTTCGTCTAAAATTTGTTACGCTATCGGTTTTTTTTTCGTTAAGTTTTGCATAGAACAAAATACAATTTTCAAGACTAAGTGCAGAAAAACTCTGTTAATTTTTAATAGATTTGATAATCGTTTAAAAAATAATCTGTTAACAAATAAGATAGCACGATACAGTTTGAGGTTTAAAACAATCGTTTACTCGAACGATTCGATATTTCGAGATGGCGTGAAAATAAAATGGCGCGTACTGGATGTGGAAAATCTCCCAGAAATCCAGCTCGTGTGCGGTAAATCCTCCGATCCGCATAAGAGTGCGGTTAATTACCATATACGGCTTTTATCGTGTACGATCGACAGTCATCCAGCTAGTCGTCGGGTCACGTTTTGTTCGTCGGCTCATCAGCTCGTCTGCACGATTGGCAGGATAAGAAAAAAGAGAAAAAATTTCCTATAAAAGTATTAATACTCGTAAGTATGTACAACGAAAAATGGCGATGAGATCGATCGCAACCGCTGTCTGTCATGAGGTCGTGTCTGTCGATCCACCAGGTCGGTGCAACAACGTGCCGGCTGGATGCAGATGCACCCCCCCCCCCGTTTCTTCCTACCCTCTCGCCATCACGCCACGCGCCGGGTAACGACAAAAATGTATAATTTACAACCCCGCGCAGTGGTTTAAATACCATATTATTATTATTATCAAAGTATAGGGGGTGCACGTCTGGTATGGCGAACGAGAAAAAATATCGATCCGAATACCGAATATTGGTCGTGTGACACGCATACCAATATAGTATTATGTTATTTATAAAGTGGGACATGACATTATCGTATATTATTATATCGTAAAAGTGGATGGATACAAAGGTTTGACAAAAAATGCTTTCAACCGAACGCTATTAGTAGCACGCTGCATAAATAATATAGTGAGTGGTGTTACCACACTGTTTTAGTATTATTATACTATAATTGTAGTACGTCGAGAGGATGTCGGCGCACTGTTTGCTTCTCTCTCCAGCCCACGCGCAACATTGACAAAATGCATTTGCTCGAAACCGTTTTTTCTATGTTTTTTTTAAGCAATCTCAGAGTAAAATCACTCATTACAAAAAAGATATAAAATAATATTTTCGAGGGAATGACATATCGATTTATCTGAATATTGTTTCGAAACGATTTAAACATAATTTAAATTTACAAACATTTTTTTGTTTATTTTGAAAGTCGAATACAAAGTCAAATGACAATAAAATGTAATACCGATATAATAATATTGTTCTCTATCTTTTTTGTGACGGGCGATTTTACTCTAAAATCACTTAAAAACATGGAAAAAACGGTTCTGCGCAAATGCGTTTCGTCTATATTTTTTCTTGCGCTGACATTCTCTTAAAACAAGACTATATTGTCTGGGTCCCCGAAAATTAAATTGAATACTCCATAGTTGGACTCGAGTTATATTAAAGGTGCCGGTACACTATTGCGGGCTATCGTGTTGATTTTCTTCTACACTATAGTTTCGTCCACGTGTACACATTGAGGATAGGTACTATGAATGATTGGGCATGTGGCTCAAACGCATAAATTACATCCTTATCAAAATATAAAATATTTTTACACTTAAAAAAAACGATGTACCCACAGTTATTTTTACTTTAATGTGATCACTGTAAAATATATCTAGCGAAACAAAACATGTTTAACCGGTGTTTAATTCGACCATGGACGACACACAGTTCTAATTCTGTAGAGATAGATGGAAAAATAATATATTGCGTTGTCCGTAAAAGTTTGAATCTAACTATAGCGTACGGTGGACCGCATTAAGAAACCCATATAGTCTCCCCGACACTAGAACCTAATGATCTGAATTCGGATGCTGCCTTTGGCACATACGACACGAGTACTTAAAATCAAATGTTCCAAATTTGGACCGATCTGCCTCGGAGGTAGGAAAAGCGTATATATATAGCATTATGCTTGCAATATCGTTTTTATTCCGATGAAACATTAATTTTATCACAGAACTGGGTGCGATTCAAACAACCGATAACTTATGTGTACCTCAAACGCAATATAAAATATACAAACACAAATTTTGAAAACGATTTAAAGAGTATATTATTATTTTTGTTTATGTTGTAGAACACTGCAGCTGCTTATGAAATATGAAATTCCGCATAACATCTGTTTACATTCTTGGACAGGTATCGTCTGATTTTATAATATTATCTGTACGGTTCATACCACGTAGACAAACAATTATAATACAATGTATTATTATTCATCAGCGTATATATTATTATATAGGTACACAACACACCGGAGTTGCAACAACGAAAATGGCCGTAGACGCGGCGTAGTCAATGTTTAAGTTATATCGTTCGGTGGAAAATAACTACAATCAGCGTGATAAATTAACAGAGGTAGGTAGGGATATATATATATATATATAAAAAAACCATAATAATGACAAAATGATAGTAAGCTAGTGATTAATTTCAGTTGTAGTTTTTCGCATATAGTTGCTGCATTAGTTATTATTACGACTTACGACATAGTACAAATAAACGTCGACTTGAGTCAATACATTTTTCGTGGCAGACATGCAATTAAAGCATAGTTTTTAGAATGGTTAGGCTGAGCAGGGCTTACAAGCAACCACTATAATATTAATTAGTCTGCCTGCACTCCGTATACTCACCATGGTGGGCGTAGGGGCGCAATTAAACCCGGGCAGGGGTGAAAACTAAAGGTATAATCACAGTGTTTGCATATTATAGTTTTAAATTGCTTATTATAAAATATAATATATTTATTATGTTACGAGAGCGGTGTAGGTACCCATACGCGTTGTCTCCGTCTTATAAAAGCATAACATACCAAATTTTACGTTCAGAATTATGAATTTAACTCTCGTTAATTATCATCCCACACACCCAGTTTGGTTTTAAAGCTCATCACTCAACTATCCACCAACTTCATCGCACTGTCGATAAAATCTCTAACGCACTGGAGACTAAAGAAGTTTCTCCCAGCACCTTATTTCTTATTGATAAAATCCTACCTATCTTACAGCTCCTTCAAGGTTCGACTAAAAAATAGCTATTCAACTAGCCATCGTATTAGCGCAGGTGTCCCCCAAGGTAGTGATATCGCTCCCTTTCTATATTCTGTGTTCACTCACGACATCCCCAAAACACCCTTCACTTTTCTTGATACATATGCCGATGACACACTAATTTCAGCATCACACCAGGATTCCGCAACCGCTTGTCGGATGATCCAAAGTCACCTCAACATGATAAATCTATGGACAGAACGGTGGAAAATAAAAATAAACGAAACGAAGTCTACTCATATAACTTTTACATTGCGCAAATTTGTTTGCCCTCCTGTCACATTTAACAACCTAGTGATTCCTTCGTCAGACGAAGTTAAATACCTAGGGCTATTCGACAAACGCCTCAACTGGAGCTCGCATCTTAAACAAAAACGTAGTAAATCAGTGAACTCCAGACTTCATCTTTTGAGACCCCTATTAAAATCAAAACTTTCCTTAACCAACAAACTTACAATATACAAATCGATAATCCGTCCGGCTTTGCTCTACGGCATCCAACTATGGGGGCCAGCAAAACCATCAAACACTAATACCCTTCGAACATTCCAATCCATATGCCTACGCCTAATAACCTCTGCCCCTTGGTATGTTACCAATATAAACCTCCATAAAGATCTGAACATGCCAACCCTTAACGACCTAGCCAAATCCTATTATTCAAAATTCCACTCAACGCTCCGCGCTCATTCAAACCCCATCATTAAAAGTTTATCCTCTACCTCTATCAATCCTAGAAGGTTAAAAAGGCAATGACCAAGAGATCTCCTCACACCTAACTTATAAAAAAAAAAAAAACATTAAATAAATAAACTCAAAACCTAATTTCTGGTCAGGTGGCACTGCTGGGAGCTTTTCTTCTCTTGTTATTTTTATATATTACTCATTTACTCTGTCACCACACTTACTCATTATACACTTAGGTATAGATTTTAAATATACTTTATTTTTAATAAAAAAAAAAAAAATAAATAAATAATTCAAAAAACTCTCGTTATTTACGAAATACGTATATTATAGTGATATTATTATACATTTTTTCAAAAGTAAAACATAAAACGTGGTACCTAAATAATGTTTATTTAAAATTGATTTAATTCATTTAAATTTGACAAAGGTTCAGATTATTCTTATATCAAAAACAACAGAGTTAAATGGATTGAAGATAATATTTGTTAGTAATAATATATTGTAGGTGCGTTGGTTAAACGGAAACAACACATGCGTGTACGACGTCCACTTAAGAGGATACGCTACACTGGCATTTATTGGTTCCATCTTACAGGTGCGTAACATAGCACATTTACGCTCATCAGATCACGTTTAGCTCCGTTTAGAGTGAATCGCGCGACCCATTATGAAACTTACAATGGCGAGAAAAATATCTGTGCGTTTTTGTAGGTTTTTAACGTTAGTTCAATTTTTTAGCAAATTTGGCGTATATTATAATACATTGTAAATTAAAAATGCTCATAACTCGTAACCTGAATTACCGTGAAAATGTTCTCACCGTCAGTATTTTCTTAATATTGTTATATCGATTCACTTAAATTTTTAAACCAACGAAGCTAAATATTATGATCTGCTGAGAGTCGATTCGGTATGTCACGCACTTGTAAGATGGACACAGCAAATGTCTGCGTAGCTTCTTCGGGCAATGGAAAGACAATTTTAACCGTGACATAATATCATGATGATATAAATTTATTAAACCAACAATTTAACTCATTACTAATAATTATAATGTAGGTACCTATATGCATTAATCGTTCATTTATAATTTTAGTAGTATGAATGTATACGATCAGAAACGGATTGGTTTCGAAACATTGACTGGGTTAGGTAATTATAAAAAAAAACTCATAAGTTGTGTTACGATACGTATGGCGGGAGATTGATTAGCTAACTAAATAACATATACCTATGATCATATGAATATTTGTATTTCGCGTAATGCTATAACCCATTTCGTGCGTTTGTGCAATCGTTATACTTTTTGATCCTTGTACATAATAGGACAGAGTTTAAAATGAAATTTTCTTCGTACTACACACTTTATGTTACACTCGAATTTACCTCGGAGGGCTTCGCCTCCTCCTCCTCCCCCCTCCCCCCAAAGTGTATTTAATCCATATACATAAACATAGAGTACCTAGTCAATTTCTATATTTTTCTTTATCTACAGAGTACATACCTATTACATCACAATAAAACGATTCATATATCGGTATATATTGGTACGATTATTCATTAGGCATAATACATAATTGTACAGTAAATGCACTGAACTATACTATACAGAGAGTGAATGGCGAAATTAAAATCCCGGGGAAAAAATCCCCGATTCTAGGAAAAACGATCCCCGGACTACAATATTGCTCACAATCACATACAATTGATTGATCAAATGCTATTTTAAATATTAATTAGTGTAATTACCACATTGTCAATAGACAATATTTAATTACAAATACACGCAATGCTTATAGGAGTACTTACCATTAAACAAATTAATATATAATAAATAGTTTTCAAACAGATAATAAGTACTTATTATTTTGTTTTATACCACGATTTCAAACAACGTACCTATGTTAATGGTTCTTTTAAAATAATAGGTAACTACATTCATTAACTATTGTTTGATGATTATTTGTATTATTTAACGTATTGATCATTTAAAATATTTTAAATATTGTATCTATAAGTACAACTTGTAAAAACGACTCCTAAATCCTAATAATAATCATTATAATTATTATTAATATTTAAAATTTTTATCTATTTATTTCCCAATGTAACATCAAATAATTTTTCAATTAATGAAGAAAGAACTGTAAAAAAAGTTACTAGTTATTACAGGCTATTTCATACTTTTACATTTCGTATTCCACACTTAGTATTTAATTATTTTAATTTCGTATTACACAAAGTGTGTCGTACTACTCACAATTTTAGTCCCTGAAATAGGAACGCAACAATTTATCATGAATGGCTTTAAAGAGTCTTATACAATTTTTTTTTAAACATATTTTGTGCTTTAATACGTTGTTTAGTGTTTGGGTGTACAATTGTATAATATAGCATATATTATATGTTGTGTGAAATGTGTACATTTCGTAGGTATAATTTTCACCACAAATACAAATAAATTATTGTTTGTTTGTTTTAGTATATTTTTTCTATCTATTATCACTAAAATTATATAATATTTATGAAAAAAAAAAATGATTATATTAATTATAATTATATAATTACCTATTTATTTTATTCTGAAAATAGTTTAAAACAATTATAATAACGTCAAAAATATTGTTTACCTAATGTCGACGGCCGATCACTTTTAAATAGCTTTGCAAACTAAGCAAACGTATGTGGAAGAAAGCATACTTACTGCAATTATAAGTGCCATTCTGGTAAAATAATGTATAAATTAATGGGCAATAATACAATTTCAAGTTATCGATACAATAACTTGTTTATTTATTTCTCGTGGCGTTTTGCCATTAATTAATTATAATAATAATAAATAATAATATTATTATAATTGTTTTCAAAATATATTCATTATAATTAATATAATATAATGAAATTAATCATCGTTGTCTTAAAATATTTAGAAGATAATAAATAGGTATTAATACGATTATTATTAATACATATTTTTTTTTGTTTTTTCCTTCAATATCATATAATATTATTAGTAGGTAGTAATAAATTTAAAAGAAAATATTCTGCAAAAAAATAGTTTGTTTGCATTCGCGGTTCAAATTTCCTGGACTTAATCGACTGGGCCAGTGTGCGCATTGCCCGTAACATGTATATGATATAGGTACCCACACTGTTACCCACACTATTTAAGCGCCCTTAGGGATTTGCTAATTTAAAGTGGTCGCATGATGAAAACTCCATTACAGCACTATTTTTAAGTTAGTTTAAATCCACACAGAGCGTTCTGTATAAATTCAACTGTGCAAACACAAATCTAACATTTATGTCATGTTACACTACCATTTGGGACAATATGAAACTTTGTTGACAGTTAATTTTCAACCTTCAGTCGCCCACAAGAATGTAAACACGTTTTCGTCCACGGTGTTTTCTTTAAAACGATACGCACTCATACTATTACGTGCACAATAACAAACTGAATATTATATGACTGAAATATCACGGATATTATGGCGTTATTATAATATGTTTGACGTATGTGGTGCGAGATTTATGTGCTGCACTATATAATTTTAAATTGAAACGTTCTTTAAACGAGTAACGATAATAATATGCAGGTCAAGTCTGAAGTCATTAATCCAATATCATGGTAACTATAATGACGTGTTCAAGTTGTTTTAATGTAGATCATTACTAATGAAGTATATTATTATTATACAATTTTAAATTATACCTAATCAAACTACAACAGTAAGAATATATAATATGAGGCAGTGAAAAATTTTCTGGTTCGACGAAAGAGAGCAGAAACCGAAAGAATAAAAATATTCTTTAAATTTGAGTAAAGCGATACGATATCATACAATCAATAATAATTATCGATAATAATATCATTGATTATAAATAGGTACTAGTGCATTGATAATCGATGGTATTATTTTTGCAGACCATCGCTGGAATCTGGGATGTACGTCATCTTTGTCACGGAAAACGTATATGCAGAACAGAAACCAAAAGAATACAAATATTCTTGAAGTTTGAGAAAAGCGAGATGATAATGATATCATACAATCAACAATTATCGATCGTAATGTCATTGATTATAAATACTAGGATTTATAATCGATGGTATTATATATGCAGATCATCGCTGGAATCTGGTATGTCGTTTGTTACGGGAAATGTATAGGCTGTCGGGAAATATCATACATTGCTCAGTGTTTCTGGCCAATGCATTAAAATACTATTTTGTCCGGGAAGGGTTATACTTTGACCACTGACCAGTCCAAGCAAACTTTACCCGTATTAAATTGGGCGTTGCGTCTCGAATTATAAACGAAAATTATCATTTGACTAAATTTTAATAAAAAATTACGAAAGTTAGATTGGTACAAATAAATATGAATTTTACAGTAAATTTAGTATACATATTGTCTGGCGTAGTATTTTTATAAATATAAAGTAATAAATAAATAATAATGTTATGACACCATTGTACATTTTTTCTGTCGGAATTTCAAATACTAGTACCTACGATATACCTTAATAAAACTCTGAACTCTCGATATTGTCTAGTAAATTATCGGCTTATTAAGTTGTCTGTAAATCGGTTTTACCTTTTAAAGTATTGTACAATTACATTATCACAATCATAGTACGTAACAAGTGGGTTGTTATTGAAGTACAGAGCAATTGTGTATACTGTAGTGTTAATATAGTATTCTCTATAAAAGTTTGTACGATGTTTGGATTAAATTATTTAAAATGGAATGGAAATGTTTAAAAAAAACTTAGGAATAAAATATCTGAATAGTACATATTTAATTAAGACTAATTATTATGAATTAATATCTGGAGTAAAACAACTCACAATATTGTAATCAAGAGGCCATACACTTGAAAAAAAAAAATATGACGTAATATTTGCAGTATCCGATGTGGAAAAATTAATTTTTCCTTTAAGAGAAGGTAATGGTTTTCAGTAGGCAACTATCATGTTTACAATGAAGAATAAATTATTTAATATCATTAATGATACTAATTTTTCAATCGGACATAGTGAACGAAACCGGCATGGGCCAGTAGTTGCGCCTAAAACAAAATTTGTTTTTTTGGGATCAGTATAGGTACCAATTATTACAATACGGAATATATATGGGATTAATAAAGAATTTAAAAATTTTACAGGACGATGAATTATTTAGATTATTAGCCCGAGGAAAGTATAATGATTTTGCTCATGATATTATGATGACTGGACATTGTTGGATAGACTACTTGACTGATTTGCCCCTAAAATATTATACACAGATGAACGATGGTCGACTACAGACTGTTTGTGGCTTACCTATTGGAAATCTCTGCGAGTAGTCCATTCAGACCACGAAGCGTGAAGAGATGCCATTATAGAAAATGTAATGGGTTATGTATGTCCACGTTTTTCGATGACTTTAAAGCCAACGCCGTTATTGATTTTCCGACGTCCAGGTACTTTTAACGCCGTAAAATCCTTTATTCCTTCGTTATTTACAAATTAGTTTTCATTACTTTTTTTTTTTTTTTGAAAACTATATTTTATCCTACCCGCCGGCCGCTATGATGGAACATACGTCTTACTAACATTTACATTATATTGTGTTAAGTATTTTATTCATTTAGTTTCAATGCATTGTATTAAAATATATTTATTTTTTTGTTATTCATTTAATTGGCAAGATGTAATGGAAATGTGCATTTAAACATCACAATAAAAAAAAAAAAAAAATGAAATAAATGTTTATTATGCGAGTACGTTATAACGTGTTAAACAATGAATTAAATAATGTATAGTTGGGATTTTTGTAATATCGTGTTATACAATGAATTCGTAAAAAATTAAATGTATTAAAAATACGAGAGGAATTAACATTACTACTTAACATTAAATGTTTCAAAATCATAATGGTTTTTAACGCAAGTTTACAAGGAAAAAACTTAACCTAATATTAAAGTGACTGCGTTTTGTACTAAAACCCTTTGAAATTTAATTTTCATTCGTAGGGAAAAAAGTTTCTTTGACTTTCCACTCGTTTATTACAAGACTGGTCTTGTCATTAAATATACTTAAACGTGTGTTCTTAAATCGCCCACCGAAAATATAAAGCAGCATCGTCTTCGAATTACATAATATTAAAAATAAATAACTGGTGGAAATAAAGTTTAAAACGAGCTGGTATTTATAAAAAATAAAAAATTTAACAAAAACATTCATATTCAAAAAAATTATTATTTAAATAATACTCGTATAATAATAAATAATAATATAATGACCGTAACCATATAGCCACACATATGTTATATGTTTGATGATTATCCATTTAATTTGAACAAATAAATCGACACTCAAATTGTATAGTGTATTATAGTTTTCTGCCTTAACTATTAGTAAATGCTAAATATTTGTGTTACGATCACAGTCATGATATGGCTATTTTGTATTCACACATTCGAAATGTATTCATCGAAATGTCTCGAAATCAAGCTTAATTAAGTTCATATAATATCTACTTTTTTCAAAAATGTATACCTAAAACTATAAAAACGTTTACATAAAAAATATTTTAAGCACTAATAAAAAAAACGCTTGCCAAGTCAGGGATCGACATGTAAGCTTTCTAGGTTTTTAATTTTTAGAAATTTATTGACTGATATCATACCCAAGCGGTATAAAAATTTGAATCCAGAAAAATTTCGGTGTGAACAGTCCCACAAAAAATCATTTTCATTTTGTGAGATAGATCTCCGAAACCGGAGAGCAGATGTCGTTGTTTGGGGTCTTTTTAGATTCACATTAGTTAGGAAAAGTGCAGTAAAGGTTTTCAGAACTTTATCTTTATTAGTTAATACACTACAGAACATTAAAAAAAAATTAAAACAAATTTTATTGGCCATTTTTGGATGTTTTTCAGCTTTACAACTTTGTAGTGAATCAACGATCGGAGAAAAAGTTCTAAAAATCTTCACTGCGCATCTCCTAGCCAATGTGAATCTGACAAGACCCCAAACAACAAAATCCGTTCTCCAGTTTCGGAAATCTACCTCGGTAAATGAAAATCTATTGAAAAATAAGTCTTTTTTTTATCTGTGAAAAATAAAATAATTTAAAAAAAAAAAAATGTAATTCCACATTAAGTATCTACTTGATAATTTATTTTTAATGAGTTATCAACCAACTTTTTAGTTATTATAGTTTAGGAAAAAAGTTAAAAAATAATTGAAATTTTGAGACTGTTCGCGCTGACGTTTTTATGCATTCAAGAGGTTAACCGCTTGGGTGTGATATCAAATCTCTCTCATTAATATTTTATATTGAAGCTAGCTAAATTACTCACTTACTCATTATTACTGAGTTACATTTTTATTATTTTCCTGTTTAACACAAATTCTTGAAGTTTTCAAAATTCAGACTTTTTTCATTTCAATTACCATACTTACTTGATTAAAAATCAAGAAAGTAATAGGGTTGTTGTTGTAATAAGACATTTTTCTTACTAAAATATAACTTCGAGATTATGTCGAATTATCGCACATAAATAATGCAATAATAATTTTCTTTCGTGTAAACATACGATTAATTTCAATGAATGAAATTGAAGTACTTGTAAGTCGTAAAAATCGTGATAAAATAGGTTATAAGAAAACCACAAAACATTTTATAAAGCGTGAAATTAAACGATAGTCGTAATACTTTGTGTATTATCGAATGAAACCATTTTTAAGACATGAACTACTTAATAATATGTTAAAACTTCAAGACAAACAATGTAACGTAAAATTATTAAGTATAGAATAATATTACAACGTTTGGTCGTTGTCAGAACCAATTTTTTTTTACAATTATTTTACATATCGTGATTATTGTTATGTGCACAACAATAATTAATTTCTCGATAAATACGTATTTGTACAGGCTACAGTTATTTATTACATTACCGTTGATTACATGTAAGTATTATTTTATTTATTTATAGTCTAGTAATTTATACAGAATTAAAACTCGAGTAACGGCGCAAAAAAACCTAGGCTGTATGTGGAGTAATTAAGAAATAATTGTTCACATGGGCATGGACATGTGATAAATTATAATTGTTCTTGAAATAATTTTAATATATAAAATATTGAAAATGTTTTTTATTTTACAAGAGACGTACGTACAATCTCTACCTAATTAAATATTTTAAGTCTGGAAATAAAGGCTTATATCCCGCACCAAGCACAATTCATTTAAGCATTTAATTGTTTCTGAGTTGTTTGTCGAACGTTCTAAACCAATAGAAAAAAATAAACAGGCAGAAAAAATGAATAACAAGGGGAAAAAAATCCATGAATTTTGAACGAATTGCATTGAAAAAAAGAATATTTATGAGACCGGATAGGATTTTTAATTCAATCAAGTATTAAAATAAAGTGATACCTCGTTAGCGATGTTTTAGCTGTAGGCTTTGTTTTGTGGGGATATCGTTTTAAATGAAAATTGCATTTGCAATTATTACTCTGCAACTAATATCGATTTTAGTAAAAAAAAAAAAAACAACAGGAATGAAATGCTGAAATTCTTGGTAACTGTTCATTATATATTTCAAATGAGTAAACTCAATCGTTCAAAGTGCATTCTAAATCATATTAGTTGATCCAATTATCATTTATTCAATTTAAAATTATATCTCTGAGCGTAACAACCAATATAATTGTGTCTGATGAAGAACAATGTCTCGACACGACAAACTAATATATATATATATTACATAATATATTATATTGTAAGGCAAGCTGTTGTTATAACTACCTAGTATTTGAATTGTTGATTGAAATAAAAATTATTATATTTTATTATTAATTATCAACAACTAACAAGTGACAACTGAAAAACAACTCTTGAGCTGTGCAAATAAATTACGTTTACAAATTAATCGGTTTGATCTGTATCGTCATCTGTTTGATATATACTAATATTATTTGGATAAGTAG
Organism: Sitobion miscanthi; assembly: GCA_008086715.1. Lineage (NCBI taxonomy): Eukaryota > Metazoa > Arthropoda > Insecta > Hemiptera > Aphididae > Sitobion > Sitobion miscanthi. Next base: position 2,915,358 of record CM017802.1, on the reverse strand, counting down.
GTATACCAACTATTATGTATGGATTTATAAAAATCAGGCAAGTATTCAGAAAAATATTTATTTTTTTTTTTTTGAGGGGGAGGGGCATAATTTGTATGTAAACATAGAATCAAATTAAGTACACAGCCAACAACATCGTTTTTGAATACATTTGTGGGGGGGGGGGGGGGGGTCGAACCCAGCCGTTTAATACGCGTATGAGAAAAATATATACGAAACCAATCGATTTCCAAAAAGAAACTGATACCTACGTATGTGTATGTTTCAATGCAGAAAATTCGATATAGTAACTATCGAACGGACTTAGCTGTCAGAATGTGCACGCCGAATTCGTTCGGTAATTGTAAAACAATAAATAACGAGGCGCCTCCCGAAGGTATTGTGGACATACCTAAATATTATAATAATAATAAAAAAAATAAAAAAAAATTATAACCCCGAGCTCTGGACGGGCGGGAAAAAAAGGTAACATATTAACGCGACAGACGATTATGTGTAAAATTATAATTATTGTTATCGTTGTACAGGGCGATTCGCCTAGCTTTGCGTGAGTTCATTATCGAATTGAACAATACACACAATTATACCGGCGATTCGCCTTGTGTCGGATTATATTTTAATGCAATGGCCGTCGTCGTAAGCGTGTTATGATATGATATCGACGACCGTCGCGATTTACCTTGAAATGGTGCAAGTCCTGAACCACGCAGGTGAGCAGGGCGTCTTTGCCCACGATGACGGTCACGTTCGGTACCGGTTCCGGAAACCACGGTCGCCTGGAGTCTGAAACGATAAAAAATGCACACGATACACACGATTATATTATATCGCCACGGGAACCTATGATGTGGCTGCGACCGCTGCAGTCGCGGAAAAACGCAATAAACAACGTCGGGGAAATTCGAGAGATCGGACGGTCAGGACCGCCGAGAAGCGACTTTAATCAGCTAATAGGGCCGCGTTCGCGTATTAGCGCCTATATATACCTATACCGGTGGTGTACATTACTATAAAATCACGATCGGAGATAATGCGCGGTCCACTCGTTTGTTACCGCTAACCGCGCCCACGTCGGTGTAGTGAGTGTACCGCGGAGCTGGTTTTGTAATGGGTAACGGGTATCGATAGTGGGTGGAACTGTGTGCGTATAGTGCATATACACATGCGTGTGGCGATACCACGTCCTAGGACTGTCTGTGGCGGGATCGGTGAATCGAGTCCCGAATGACGACCCTAACTCGGTAAATCGAATCCGGGGGAAAAACGGGTAGTGGGCGAGTCGAGTCCCGTAAAAAATAAGGCGGTAGGTAAGAGTCGAGTCCCGAGGAAAAACGATTTACGGGTGTCTGCTTTTTAAATTTAAAAATATGCGTGCACTAACGTCAGAATATGCAAAAATATGCACATTTTTATTTGCGATTTTTGGATATTCATCGACTGCATTCGTGTGATTTTTAAATAATAATTATTAATCGTATGATTATATTTTTCCCCGACGATATACACTCTTGACGACGCGCTCGACAAGGAACAAAACCTAAGGCAGCAAATGACCGAATACACCAGTAATGTTATAACCCGATTTGAGTTTGTTAAATCAATATCGATGAAGTTTTTACCAAGTACATAATATATATATATATATAATAATAATGATCATTTTTAACGATAATAATTTTTTTTAAAATTAATTTGTAAATAAATGGAGTGTATAATAATATAATGTAATGTATAGTAATAATGACATTTATTTTTATTTTTTTTAATTAGTCTGCATTTTTAATATTTTTAATCTATATAAATCTAAATATTATATCCTTATATAAATAATATTTACTTACTAGTTACTACCATTTTTTTCCCCGGGCTCAACTTACCCACTACCTGTTTTTTTCCGGGACTCAATTTACCACTTTCAAAATGTACCAAACTTATCTCGGACTCAATTTACCTAGCCCCCTCCGTAGGTATGTGTGTTGTGACCGGGGTATGGGTTATGCTAACGATCCTTGGGGGGGGGGGGGGCGTCGTTGTTTTATTTCCCAGACGCCGAGCCATAGTGTCCGAAACGAAGAAAACACGTGTTCCAATTATTATACGGTATTGTTATAGTTATTATTACTTATTGTTTTAATCGCTATACCGTGCATGGTATCGAACAGTGCCTCCCTCCCAAAAGGGCAGTTTATAAAATCCTCGCGACGCTGCGCTTGAGCCACTGCCATGCCGCAGGTGACTATATAGTTTCGTGATTCTGTGCATAGTGAGTTTTCAGTTTTCCAAGCTGTATAATCGCCGTAGACAATACAATATATCATCTAATTGATACGTAGGACGAATTGTACCCGCGGCAAAGGGAAAAATAATATTGTAAATTTCGCCCAGCAGAGATATTATTTTTATGATGACCATTTAGCATTACCCAGAGAACGCTATACGAGTAGCCGATCATCACTGTCCTCCAAAAATTATTTTTCGGTTTGGTCTAAATTAATAAAAAATGGAAAAATTTAAGTTTTTTTTTAATTAAATAATATTGGTGGGTATATATTTATATTCATATGGAGTAAATAATAATAAAAATACATTTTTCATGAGGTTAGTTATTTAATATATTTATATATAGAGAGTGAACAACATACTATAGTTAAAAAATGTTTTCTTATATCATAGTTGTTGTATGCCACATAATTTTTACATATTCAGTCTTCGTAATATAATTTGTATTTTATTGCTGAACAATTTTTTGCGATGAATTGATAAAATAATTGTCATTTACTTAGTTGTGTTTACCCTGGAACGTAACTATAGTTTTATAGATTTGAACGACATGTCCACCTAAATAATTTCGAGAAATCCGAAAACAGTATATACTTTTAAACTAGTATATTTATTGTCGTGCAATTAAGTGGTTAGTTCATTGATATTTTGTGCACAAACGAGTTTCGAGTTTATGAGGAAATTTTAAAATGTCCTACATCGCGGTCGCTATCACTTCTCACTCATAATTCGTAAATCACCTAAAAACCGCGTGTATAAGGATGTTAGCTGTAAAAACTATGATCGACAATCTCTTGCGCCTCAAAAAAAAAAATGGAACCACGACTTAGAAGAATTTCATACCTAGACGAAAGCAAATGACTCTTGTTCAAAACTATTAATCTGCAAAATTTAAAAACTAACAAATTGTACGAAATCGTGCTCGTTGTACGAACGAAATAATGCATAATACCTTTTGATATTATGACCGCCTGAAATTAAATATCGCCACAGCGATTTGAACGATACGATTGATTTTTTTAAGGATCGGATCTGTAGATATTATACAATATGTTTGTATAGTTCGGTCTTATCGTGCTGCTACACTCAGAAAGTACGACCGGATAATTGTACAAATTTAACTCTCAAGCCACTCGAATACTCCATTAATGATATTATAATTTGTATTTCTATCATACGCGGTTCGCGTGTCTAGTAGATGTGCAAAAGAAATTCTTTTAAAAGTCAATATACCTGCGGTATATGCGAATGGTTTGTTTAAAATTATAACTTAATTAATTAGGTACATATACGAGTTTCAGTCGCCGATTTTCAGTAAAACATTATACCCTTACTGCCTACCGAACTAATTTTACTAGTCATTTAACGAGTGTAAATACCAGTAAACCTATATCTCATTATGAGGGATTTAATAGTAATAATAATAATACTTAATTATAATTAATATGCACCTACGTGAATACACGAGACGTTTTATAACACAATATTAGCCAAGGGCGTAGATAGAATTCTTATCGGTGGTGCGGGGAAACTAAGTATATTTATAAAATTTCACCCCAAATTAAAATTTTGTTAAACATTAATATATTTGCTCGCAATGGCCCGGGGGGGGGGGGGGTTGCCTTGGTCCTAATTAAATTAGCTTGATGATAATTTTTTTTGTGATATTTTCACGTGCAGAGGTTGTTTATATTTGATTTGATTTGATTTATTTGATATAGATGTAACGGGTGGAGTCCCAATTACACAATAATTCTCACACGATATAATAAATAACAATTAAAAATTGGACATAGAAAAATATGATAATTATAACAGAGATTACAATATAAACTAAACTGCATATAAAATACAAATTAACATAATGGTACAAAAACAAATTGATACGATATAATATTAAAATTCATTAAAATAATAAAGTGGGTTCCTCGTTACCCAGACGCATCACGCGGTCAATTGGCTGGTTTCTACCAAAGTTGGTACTCTGCCTAGGAACAACAAAGAGAACTCGAGATCATGTGGAATGAAGTGAAATTTTAAGGAGTATGAACTGAACCACTAATTATCCTTTTTAAAAATACTATATATTAAGTTCTAATTATTTTTATTATCAAGTAATTTTTAGTAGGTATTTAATATTTTAATTAAAAAAATTATATAGTTTATATTTTGAAAACAAAATTCGTATTGCGAGCCTTAAAAAATTATTCAAAGTTAAGTATTATGGAATTATTGTTGATGGATTTCAAATAGAAATTTACAGCAGATTAAATAAATTAAAAATAGTATTAATAATGTTTTTTCTAATGCCCCCCCTCCCCAATTCGGTTTAACCCGCTTAAGAAGGTAAGATCGAGCTTGCGCATGACTGGCTAATAGTCATGCGGAGGATGGTCTATTTTCAGCACATAAGCTGCCGCATATCAAAGTGCAGCTGCGAATGCTAAAAATCGTCTTTGGACTCGACCCAAATGGTAAGAATCAACTACCGCAAAATGGGTTTCAGAGCACAGACGCATATTTTAATAAAGGCCGGACGAGAGAGCAATAAGTAATTTTGAGGAATCTTGATAGCTAAAACTTTTTCAGTGTGCGCATAAAAAATCCGAGGGTCTTGAAAGTCCCGCGACATACAGCCTCAAATATTGTGTATCGTATAAAATTACATAATAATCCAAAAACTCGGCGGGGTTGCGTTAAGTATGAAAAGTAATTGAGCGCCTTAAAATACGCACATTGGCCAGACACACGCTAAACTGCCGAATTATATATTATATAATATTCTTAATAATTATACAGCAAGCAACATGATTCACGAAAAAAAAATCTCTAAAGCAAATTTGTAGTTGAACAATGAAGTTTAAAAGTACAATAATTATCTAATTGGAAATTTTAGTTTTCAAATCATTTCGAACAATACAAACAGAGTTATAGCCAGTTTAACTAGAAATTATGTAGCGTATTTTCAAAATTTTATCAGATAATATTCCCTTACAATGCACTGTCCGACACCTATGGCAACCAATACAAAAAAAAAAAAAATAATAATATTACAAATTTGAAATTTCTTCTATTACTATTATAATTTGAAACCAATGGCAAACATTTATAAACATATTAACTAATTTCATAAAATGAGTTAAAAAAAAGAAAAAAACACCATTGTAAAACTAATAGGAATGTTCCTTCCCGAAATAATAAGGTATCTATGTTAAAATAATCTGCTAAAAAATTGAAGTTAGCTTGGCGACTAAGTTGAAATTTTAAAATATAATGAGTGCATAATAATAATATAGTGTGGCAAGGCGTTGCGCGGGGCTGCGGCTGAGAGTAAGCAACGCCCGATGCCACTAGTTCCCGGATGGGTGACCACCCGGGTTCGAAGTAGTAAAAATCTTACCACACATACGCGTGTTTGCTTACCTTCTGTAAAACCGTAACAACACCTTACTGACTTTACCTACCACGGTTCAAAACCCCTACAAAACCTCATGGCTTTAGTCGCCGGGCTTATGATCAATAAAAAAAAATAATAATAATCATAATTATTTTTGTCTACTATTTTTGAAATAGGTAGTGTAATCGAGTGTTTTAAATTCACCAAGCCAAGTTCAATTTTTTAGCAGATTATTTTAACACGAACGATGTCCTATAGTTTAAAGATTTATAAAATGATATCACAACTCTTAGAGCTTTTTTTTTTTATACACCTACTTAGCGTTCTTTTTTTTTTGCACGGAGTATGGCGGAATGTTTGTTTTTGTTGCGATATTATTATACGGTCACAAACACGAAAAAAGAAATTCATCGAATGACGAACTGTCGTATTGCTTTTACGGTCTGTCATTATAATATAATACACCACACGCGTGAGAGAGTATAATAATATGTGCAAGGTAAACAAAACAATAATTTCGTCGCAAAAATAGTATACTTGTACTCGTGTTATGCCTTTCGTAATGATATAATGTGAGATGTACTATATAATAATATTATTATGTATACATTATGATATGCCTGACGACGAATAAATATTTATAATAACAAATCAAATATACGTATGTGCTCGTATTTGAATACAATTATATTTTGCAGCTGAGGAGCAAACACCGATGCAGAGGAGTTTTCGTGTCGTATTTTCGACGTGTAGACGTGTAGTCACTATATAATTTAAAGTCGTGCTCGCGAATGTTAAGGTCATATTATGCTGGTTAGGGAACGATGCAGGTCATCGTGTGAAAAAAAAAATGAAGGCACTGAGACGATCAGCTGCTGTGTGTCGAGAACACCAGCACTACTGAAATGTATTTATTATACGAATTCAAAAAAGGCGATTAATCAATCAAATTCTATTATTTATTATTACAACTGTGGTTTTAGAACGTCGACATTTTTAGGTACCCATGTTATATTATATTATTTTATTACGAATAAGTTAATGGTTTTTTTTTCGTGATAACATAGTACTGATAACACAGTGCGTATACATGTAGGGCTAAAGCAGCGCCGGGCGGCGTGGCACATCTCAACAACCATCACAGTCTATTCAGTTTATTTCCTTCCGTTCTGCGTCCAGTGAGCATGTGCATAATATTATCTCAATTCGTGGTCGTGCCTGCTCGACACACACGATCACATTACCATATTATGGATACAACACCTCGACGTTCGAAAAATGTCCGTCGGGAATCGACGCACGACAGACTGTCGAATAAAATACACATACCGTATTATGAAGCGCGATTCCACAAACTCTTGCGTGGGCGGAAACGAAACGACAATAATAAAAAAAAAGCGGAAAGGACAAAGTTTTGGCGTGCATTTTAACGCCTTAATTATAATATGGTCTCGGCCGTGTACGCGGCCGGCTTTAACGCGGTTTCTCGGGGGGTCCATTAGTTGCGTAACTTTTACTCGACTGTTTTGTACAAATAACGGACGTGGCGGGCGGCGCGTGGTCAAAACCACTTTTCCGGATGACCCAATTTTCGCCGTTTTATTTTGTTTTTTCGCACTCTTGTCTAAATAAAAAACAACTCCGTCGTCCCTTGCTTTTCTCACTCGTTTCGCTCGTCTCACAGTGAACGGTTTCTTCCCATCCGCATAATCGACACCACAGTATTATTCGCTCGCACACACGCATCGCAGCGCGAGCGCTATCGATAAAAGTCTTCTCGTGCGATCTTCGCACGATTTTGCGACATCGACTTATGGATTAACCTGACCCGCAAAAATAATAAAGACGTGTAACAATAAATCGTGTTTCGTCTCTCCTCCTCTTACGGACGTTACACGGTGATTCTTATATGCGTACGACGCGGGTGTAATGTCGTACGATAACGACATAAGACAGTCGTATCAATTATTCCGCGATTCCATATTGAACATTCCGTGACTATTATTGTGCACCGGAAGTCGGCGTGCATCGATCATATTCTAGAACGGTCCACGACATCGAATTTACCATCGTTGTACCGCTTTTACCATAATACATATTATTGTGGCCAGTTTGGACTACCGATTTCACCAGTATCTACCGCGTATTATGATAACAGGCGGAGCGTACTATTTATATAAAGTGTGTACTTTGAAAAGACGCAAGCGCGTGGATACTATAATATGCAACGGTAAAACCTCTAAATACCGGACACTCTCGGTCGCTGATGAGTTTGTCCACTATTCAGAGATGTCTGCTATTCAAAGGGTTCAGTGTGTAGAAAGTTTATGTAGTCGGCTACCAAGAAAACGTCCGCCGTCCGGCGGCGTCCGCTGTTTAGAGGTGTCGTTATGATAGAGATTTTACTGCAGTAGTAATTTTTTTTTGTTTTGCTCATTCAAAGGCGTTTAAGCCCATTGCCGCTTCCGCACAATCTTTCTCCGCGTTTCTCCGCGCGTCGCCATCTCTTCTCCATTCAGCACTCCCGTTATCCTCGGGTCTTCTTTAACTCGATCTCCCCATCGTTGTCTCGGCATTCCCCTTGGTCGGCTTTTATTAGATTTCCGTTTCGTGACGGTCCGTATATGTTGACACTCCACCCTCTACATAATAATATGTCCGGTCCTCTCAAATCGCTGGCTCTCGAGTGCGTGTGGCTACAATATTGACATCGCCGAATAGCGCAATATCATATGTTCTCGGTTTGACGTAATGACAACAGTGGTGTGTATTGTTTATATATTCAAACACAATATTATATTATAAGAGTTTGAGTTTACAATGAAATTACAATCGTGATTCACGTATTTGAAGACGTGTGCGATTGCTCACGGAACGGCGAATTCGGTACGCGCAGAGCTCAAACGCCTCTCGATCATAATATTTTGCCATATTGGGTAGGGTGGGTGCGGTAAAAACGAAAAGACTTGCATGATTATTACACTATCAACGATTCGTCGCCAAAACGCGTGTGCGTGTGTGTGGATAGTGTGACCATGACGACTACAAAGGGAAACAGACAACAGTATAATAATATAATAATAACATAGGTATTATACGCGGTTTTAATACGGGGTGCAAGATAATTTTACGCTGCCGTTATTGTGACGTGAAGAGGGTTGGGTACGTATTTTTTTCCACCGGCAGGCATACATTGTTTATTTTTCTACCGTACAATTGTTTGTTTTTCATTTATTATAAACTTATATAAACTTTTAACATATTGTATATATAAGTAAAAAAAAAACAAAAACAATATCAATAATAATAATAATAACAGCATACCTATACAAAAGAAATGAAAAGTCGTGTGGATATTCGTACCTACTTTTCATCGTAAATATACTGACAATTTTATTCGTTAAATTGTCGCAATTCCTGAACACTTTAATATCGAAAGTTTAGAGTTAAAGAAATAGGAATTAATGGTTTTGTGAACGACTCAGTAGTTTATAAGGCAATGTTAGGTATAGTGATAATATAGATTTTATTGTCGTATATTTATTGTGATCACACGTAGGCTCTGACGTCTGAAGTTAGAGATGATTTATAATATACTAAACTATGTAAGTAATATTATATTATTTCATAAATTTCGTGAAGCTAATAATAAAAAATAATGTTTTTCTGATGTTCGGTTTTATTTTTTAGTAGCATACGTTTCCTGAAACATATCGGTTGACCACGTGTCGATATAACATTTAGAAAATAATATTAATCATACAATAATCAACATTCATCAATATGAAAATGGTGTGTGGGATAATTTATGTTTTACGTAAATAATTAAATTTATATGATTGTTGGCACTGTAAAATGGATACCTGAAACACAATATGACTCTGAGTACACGAGATTAGAAATAAATGCTTGCCAAACAAAATTACTGGATCTGGCTTTTGCAAATCGCCATTTCACGCAGATAAATGTACTTCGTATTCGATGGCAACGGCGACAAATATTATTTTAATGGTACACGATAAGCATATAGTTAAAATTTAAACATTCTAAAAAGCCAACGTAATACAAACCCAGATAATGTTGTTAACTTTGAATTTTTGATAATAGATCACCATAATACCAAAGCTGACAACCAAAGTCTGATCTGCAGCCGAACACAAATTTAAAAACTAAGAGTGCGTTGACGTTCTCTTAAATTTTTTTTTTTTAACAGGTAGCTACGATGTAATAACCGTATTATATATCCATTAAAATATTATTAACTAAACGTATTTGAATATAAATGGAAAATTCTGATATATGTCTAATGTTTATATATTGTAATAGTTATAACAATAGTAGTCATTATTAGAAAATTAACTAATTAGTCGAGTTTAAAAGTGTTCGATGATATTATGTTGCATTAGACAAAGGAACTATCGGAATGCAGATTACGCGATTTTCGTTTTGAACTGCGTGTAAAATGCGTGTTGACTTTTTACAGTGTCACAACAAAGACATAACATGAGTTTGGGTGCCATTTGCTGGGCAAAAAAAAAAAAAAACATTTAAGGATACGTCTTATTCTTATCTACAGCGTTCGTTTTTATTCGATTCATGGAATTTTAATATATTTTATATACATTTTAAAACGATTTGGATCGTTGATTCGTTTCCATTTATCAGCTTCTGAACGTCTGTCGACTGTTTGAGGAAAATAATAATTGTAAATTTGAGTCGTTTATTGTTGAAAATATTTCGCTCGTCTTACTGTCATAGTGTATATTGTATTATTATTTGTGTGTACGTATTTTTTTCTCACGTCACGAGGCACTAAACGAAGTTTTTAACTTGACGTGGCATCGTGATTGCAGTCACTATTCATTTAATTATATACGCCCTTATGGTGCCTGTACAATAATACATAATGGTAGGTGCGTGTCAGATTATTGACCATAAATTCGTATCTGAATATCTCGACTCAAACGGTTTTCAGTCACGGCGGTCGGTGTACTGCAATAATATTTTGACCATATTATAATACGAACTTGCACGTATCAGTGGATTCCGTACTGTTATCGTGCATATCGGAGAGATGTGCAGCAATCAGAAATACGGTTGGAATAAGCGATGTTAAGTTATTGCGATCGAGTTACCGATGGCTAAAACTCTAAAAGTAATCGACGGTACATTACACTGCACACTGCACAGTGTGACGGTATTCGGTGTGATCACCGGACGCAGTGAATTAACTCGGATCATCGACTTGGAAATACGCAAAAAAAAAAAATAATAATAATAAACGCTCGTGTGAAATGCGTAAGACATAATTTTCAAATCATATCGATCCTCGAGGGCTTACGAAAGACAGCGTCCGATAAACCGCCATTGTGCGTCAAGTGCCCGTGCTCGGAAAATTGATTCGGATCGACTCGTATTATACGCGCGAACGCGACGAATCTCGCGGGAGAAAATCCCGATATTTGTGTTGGGTTTGCGTATGACAAATCGTTTTTTCCACGTGGGATCTTATGCGTAATTATAATTTATGAGAGTCGGCTTGTGTAAAAACTGGACTGCGCGCTGGGCACAGCGAGAGCACAACAACCGCTGTGGCCGATAAAAATATTGTCGTCAGGGCCGTCGCGTTTGTTTTCAACAGGATAAGAAATATCCTATATTGTTTTGAATTTAAAAAAAAAAATACGATCCACTTTTCATACAATATCTAAATACTGTCACAGAAATGAAGTACCCACCTACGTGAAAACAACGCCGACCTATCTGCATCTTCGAGGTCTGAAGATAATAGGTATATATAGGTATATGATAACGAATAATCCGAAAATCGGATAACAATAATTTGTTTATATGGTTAACCAGGTCACTCTGAATTGTCGATAACGACATTTTTGTTTAAATTTAAAAATGCTGTTATAAATATTTTAATAAAATGAGCTTTTCTCCAAGTCATTGTTGTAATCCAAATATGTGCAGTTATTCAATTTAACTGTGAAATAATTAGGAACAATAAGTGCAAAATAACGTTGGCTGCATCATTTTTTTTTTCATATAGTAAAAATATCAGAGATATTTTCATAAAATGTAATACGTAATTTTATATACAATTCATTGAAAATGTAAAAAAGTTCTATGTATGAATGGGATATGTTTTTTTAAATAAATGATGCATAACATATATCATATTTTTACTTAGCTTAAAGTCTTAAGTAATGACATATATGATATGACATTATGACAATTGATAACCTAACCGATATGATGATTAATGACAAATATGGTTACTGGTAAACTTAAACATTATACATGGAGGTATCTATATACTTTAAGTAATGTATATAATATATTACAAGCATTTCTCAGAAAAAAACAATCTTTGTATTTTTTTTTTTTTTGTGTCGTAGTTCATTCTATATACAATATTTTGGTATCTGCCTTTGATTTGGTATGTATGTAAATTTAGAACAATTTTTCAGTTCAATAACATCTCAATCATCAGTGCTAACGGAATTAAGTGTAATATTTTTTCAAACAGAAACGACATTATTATAAATTAGCAGCTCGCGGTTTTTTAGGACAAAAATATAGGTCATGGCGTATGCCGTATGGGATAATTTATCGAGGTATAATATGATGATCCTTAAGCGGTTATTTCTTAATGTAAAAATGTTATAAATATGATGTTTTATACCATGTAAAAAGCAACTGTAGATGTGTGGAAAATACATTTTTAAATTCAAATTGAAGAAAAAGATATTTTTTCTTGGATGAATTTTTTCATCACTTGTTATTTTTTACCCGGGTATTTTTTCCAGGTAGTTTCCAGCTCGGTAATTTTTTCATTTGGTATTTCATTCGAAAGCCATCCACACAATATTCAGGCTAATTATATGCTTCAAAAATTTGACATGAATAAAACAACAATTTATTTATTCCGTAACTATACTCACGGTTATTAAATAAGATATTCGCAAATTTTTCCCGTACATGCACTATTATATATCATGTTGTATCGATGTTATTGTTAAATTTAATTTTACTTGCTTCAAATGAATACGAAACACGAAAACTGTAAACGAGGAAACAATATTATTATTTCGTTTAACCGTTAAAGTTAAGTAATTGTGTGGTGGTTATAAGAACATAAAATTTACTATTGTTAAATTAGTGAGCGGTACAATATTCCATTATTCACTAAAATATATAATTGAAGTGGACTCTGATTTGGTTTCTCAACAGATTACACAGCCATTGGTTGTCGCACACAATGTTTTTAGTAATTCGCAGGTTAAAAATATTGGATTTATGATTTGTCGACGCTTACAGGGAGAGTACGATAATAATTTTTCGGCATGGCGACTACAAGAAAGTGCTCACAAAAGAGGTGACCACATACCTACTTTGTGTCGATCGGAAAAACCGTTATGCCATTAATACTGTAAAACGTATCTCTCCTCGCGGTATATTACATCGTCAGATTCACTTACACGTCGGAATTCATTTCGTTATAGGTAGTTAAAATTGTCGGTTTAAATTTGAGAGAAAACTATATAATCTCCTAACATCACGTCTAAAACACCGCGTTGCAGTGTTCACGTGTAAAATAACTTTAATTTCAAAAGTTTCAGACACGTTGCTTATTTTTTTTTTTTTTTGTCCGACGAAATATTATTGTAGTTAAATGTTTTCACGGGAAATGTTTCTTTTATTCAAAAAATGTCGTACTACTTGACGAACAAAACCGTTTCACGAATATTATTGCACAAAATATAATTGCAAAGCGAGAAAAAGGGGAGTGGGATAGAGAGAGAGCGGTGCAGAAACGTAAGTATGGTACAACTCAAAAGAAACGTTACTTCAAAAATAACATTTCAAATCTGTGTAACGTAAAGCGGGGTCACATGCTCGAACGTCTTATTTTCACTGTTGCCAAGAGCGATTTTGTTTTTATGCTTTCGGCCCGCAGTTTTTTTTTTTTTTGGCATAATATTATATACTGTGTATCTATATTCTATACTGTATTATGTGTATCGAATTTGTTGATATTATATTTTTAACAATTTGCCATTTATGCTTACTGGAGGCTGTGGGTGGCATATTTTGACAAAATCAAAATATCGGGTTTATAATATCGTATATGCCACCCTTTGTTGAGCCGGCCATATTTTAATACGCATAAAGCTTTATATCATATGCATTATGTATTATAGGTGCCTATGTCACTGCAACGCGAAAATATGAAATCAAAGACTTATTTTTCACTCCGTTTTATATTTGGAACTTTTTATTTTTTAAACAATTTTACAGTCGAACAACTAATAACCCCATTAAATATTCATTATTAGGTACCACGTGAGTCATATGAACACATACAATTCAAACGGTATTTTATTAAATTTCAATGTTAGCTATTATATATTATAGCGGTCGTTCGCCTACAATGTAAAAACAGTCTACTTATAATATAATTTTGTTTACTATTCGAAAACGCTCATAATTACGTGGCTATGTATGAATGTATGCATATTGCATGTACGATCAATACTAAACGGATTATAAAATAAAAATGTTTTATAAATTTGAGAAAAATTGTAACCTAGGCAAGGAATTGAATAGTAGTTGTACTCCTATACCGTGGATTATCACCAGTGTTCGCCGTTCGGATTAGATAAAGATAATGGAACTCAAATATATCTAGATAGATATAAAAGATAACTTAACTCATATTTATCTAGATAAAGATAAAGATGAATACTTATTTATCCAGTTAGTTTATCCATTAAAAGATACAATTTTTTTTTAAATGGGTTTTAAATTTAGGTATATTTTAGTTGGGCACTAGGAACATAATAGTAATAATGATATAAATAAAAATAATTACGTTATTTATAAAGCATAAACTTGGTTTGAAATTTTTATAAATATTTAAAATGCGTTTGTACGATTTTGCGATTTTCATCAATAAAAAATGTATCTGGATGAATTTATTTAGATTAGTAAAAAAATTATCTAAGATGAACATTTAGATACCTTAAAAATATTTATCTAGATAATTCCGAACATTGATTATCACTTTCGTTAAAGACGGCATTGAAAAAAAAAATCCTAGTTAGAAAATAATTACGTTTTACGATGACCGTCGAACGACGAGACGATGTTATTACATGTATCTAAGATGAATACATATTATTTTTATTTCATTTACTTAATATTATATTGGTTGAATACGCAAAAATATAATACACGCACACTTTCTGCAGCTGTTCTTTTAATGTGCACACGAGCGCGACAATCGTCCAACTTTGACCGGCCATCGACGCGGATCGATGAGGACAAACGGCACTTGAAACGCAAAATATATCTTTAGATGATATTATAATGATCAGCGTTGGCGTCACGCGCACATTATATGTTTCATACTATTATCGCGAATATGCATCGATCAAGCGTCTGGAAAGTTTATGTGCTGGTGGAGGATAAGTATAGGTAAGTATAATGTATATCCCTGCATATTATTATAATTATAAGTTATATAGTACATCTCCGATTCGGACTTGCATCCTGCAAGTTTTAATTGGCCCGACGTAATTTTTACTCAAAGCGTGGCAAGTATGCGATTTTCACCCACGCACATAATCGTACAACGGCGACTGACGGATATTGCGTTGCATGGAGGGTGGTGGATTATATCGTATTATAATAGGTATGTGGGGTGAGCTTCACCGAGCATGCTCATCCCCTATTTTTATTCAATAATACAGTTATTCAAAATATGATTTTTAGAACTTTTAAACATATACGATTATTAAACACCATTTTATTTGAAAATTCTCGAGATTTTTTATACTTCATGAGGAATTTTTTCTGTGGAAAAACAAAGTTCTGTTTTTCAAATGAGAATCCCCCTTGTATAGGTACTGTAAATTATTTAGATGAAAATTTTTCGGAAAATGTTGATGGACTTCAAATAGTTTTTGACTTTGGGTTCTGAGAATAATTTGTAGGTCCATGAAAATGGGTTTGGAATTTATGGAGGCTGTGGTATTTGAACATTTTTGTGATTAATATTAATCCATCAACATTTATAATTCGTAAAAATGGTTCAAGACTTCAAGTATAATATATAGGTACTAAAAGTTAAAACCAATATTACATTATTTTTAAGGACTAATATCCCTAGTGTAAAATTTGTACAACTAAGAAAATACTGGATCAAATTTTGAATTATGTAAGTAATCAAACAGTTTTAGAAAAATTATTCACTAAATAATTTAAAGTGAAAAGGGGGGGGGGGATTCTTATTTGAAAAACAGAAGTTTATATCGCCACAGGACACTCCTTGAGCAGTACCGACAAAAATATTCAAGAATTTGAAAAAATGGGTTTTGAAAATTCCAAACATTAAAATTCGAATAAATTTATTATTATACGAAAAAATGGGAGTGATCGAGGGGGTGCTTGGTGAATCACCATGTATATTATAACAATTTGGTGAACGGATGTTTGTTCTCGTCAAAAAAACCAGTATACTGACGTTTCGTCTTCGTCAATTATTGAGGTAGGACTTTTGGCTCCCAAAAATTACACAAAAGTAACCAACTAGGTATAAAAAATCAAATACATTTATAATTGTAAAAAAAAATATTTTCAGGGATAGTAATTGACAAACACAAACACAATATACCATCGAATAAGAACTATCATACAATATAAATTTATATCTATATTATTGAACGGACAATTATTGGGATTCCCACTTTACCACCCGCTGGACGGAAAAAAGTCGCTTTCCAACGCTTCAACCGTCATCAAAAACTATCCTTTCGGTGCAAGCCTAACAAAAAATATATTTTACTTTTTAATAATCAGCAATTCTCAATATATAAAGAGAGTTATAATAAAAATAACAATAATGGCGTGCCTATACTAGCTAAACAATTTTATGCCTATGAATAAAAAATAAATCGGTATAATATGTATAAATATAATAATACATTGTTTAATCAATAACTTCAAACTACGAGAGATGAAAACAAAGTTTAAGTTTCGATGACGATAAGGTTAAAATGTTGATTCCCTGAGAAAGTAAAAAGTCTATATGGACATTTTTATTAAAAATTTAAAATCTGATGATTAATCATCGAAATATTTTAGTCTGTTTTTAAACACTCGTCGGTGAAAATGCTATACAGACTTTGAATGATGTGAAATAGGAGTTACAATCAAATATTAACTACCCAAAGTGTATCACCTGAAATATTTAAATTGATTTTCAGAAAAACATTTTTAAACATAAATAAGCATCGAAATCTTAATTGTTTACTCATAATATAAATTGTCAAGGAATGTAAAGAAATATCAAAGGTACACATTGCATATATTTTTATAACTTTTATTTACATTTCTAATTATTAATTTGAACTACAACTATAGTTATAATAATTATTATTTTTTCGTTCGGATACAATTAAATATAACGAACATTATTATTTTTTGATAGTTAACACAATCATCTGACTTGACTTTTACTTATTTTGTTCGTATTAATTAAGTTAATTAACGTAATTAATACCGTTACATTATTCTATACAAATAAAAATAACTTGTCTTATAAAAGTGAATTTTAATTATAAACGAGTTGAAAATTATTATTTAATATTATTTATATTGAACTTCAAAATTAATGTTTCGTTCAATTTTCCTAAAAATTTAATAAATTATATGGTAAAAATTAATAAAACTCAAAAAAATCGTGAATTATTATTATTTACCCGTATTAAATTCTAAATATTAAAAGCTTCAAAGAATTCGGAATACACGAAAAATTAAAGATTGGTTGTATTTTTAAAATTCTTAAGTTTGGAAATACATCACTATACATTATTATAATACCTATATGTAGGTAGTTATTACGTAAAGTTAGTCGTTTGATGCAAATAAGTTCACTGAAACGCAATAATTTGTACGATGCAGATTCATAAAGGCTGTTTCGTCGAAGGAGTATTATTTTTAATTAGCTGGAAAATCCATATATTCAATTTGAAGTAGGGTTGGTGGTTCTCCTGGAAATTTCAAGGTATGATCTGAAGACCCTGGAAATCTATATCAGATATATTATGTTTTATGACTATAATAAAATTGTCCAAGAAATATAGTTCGACAACATAAATTTTTGTTCTATCTACCTTTGATAATTTATATTGCCTTTCTGCGGTATTAGCTGGCAATCTCTCATTTTCGTCATATCTATTTTTTTAACAGTGATAATTTGTGTGTTTAGAATATAAATAAATAAAAAAGACTGATTTATTTTATAGATTGTATTCGATTTAAATTTAATTATTAATAACAGTTATAAGTGGTTGGATTAAATTATTATTTAGTGTATCAAAGTACCTACAATTTGAATTGTTTGTTTATTTATTTTAATTTTTTTTAATTTGTTTTTTTTTTGGATTTAGGATTGTTATGTAGCAGGTCTCTGCACCATTTGCGTTTAAGGCGATGAGAAGGGTTTCCTGAGATGGCTAATGTAGCTAAATTTTTAATAAATGGATTTTGGTGAGTGTTAAGACGTAGGCGGAACCAGCAAAACACTTGAATATTTAAATAAAATATAAAAAAATTATTTAGCATTTAGATAAGTAGACTATAGTAATTCATTGCCACGATACATTTACTGTAAGATTTCCGTGAATCACCGCACGTTCCCGGAAATGGCCCATCCCTAGTTAGGAGCAGCTTTCAGAAAATGATTTTTTTAATTTATGACATGATAAATTCATATTATTGTTATTATTATTATAGGCGCATATCGTACACGGAAATAAATATAACTAATAAAAACAATGAGGGAAAAAATTGAGGGACAACGAGCTGGTATAGAAAATAATTTACAGAAATTCTATAAATGTTGTCCCGCGCAGGGCTCACTTTCTTCACCCCACCACATCGACGAAGTGCCTTCCCCTTAATCATTTTAGACACACGTGATCAGTCGGTGTCCATCGACAAAATCGCTTCAAGGGTGTGTCCATATAACTATTAAATAATATTATAACTCAGTCACTCGGAGGAACGGTCGTCGGCATTTATATTATTTCCATCGGCTTTCGTCGACCGGAGGCGTAATACCCATTACACGAGTGTACATCAAATGTAGTTTATCCCGTTTTATTATACCTGAAGGTATTTATTTTTTCACGAAATAATACAATTATTGCGATAGACTAACCTACCTAGCTGTTGACCACTTGCCGAGTTCACAAAACGTTCTTAATTATTATGCTATGGCGTGTGGATAATAACATTATAATAATATGTCATGCGAATTATAATAATTGACATCGACATAACATAATTATAGACGAGTGGAAGAAACAATTATTTAAAAGGACGGAAATACCTACCTACGCACAAACAAACATCCATTGAAATATAAAGGTAAGTGTTTATATATTATATTATTTAAAATAATCAGGCGTTTTCTGTAATTTTTATTTGGTCGATTTAAAAAACAAATAATAATTATATTAGTGTATTAAAAGTACAAATTGTTGTGATGTACGCTAGCTGTATCTGTCGAATGTTACGACCAACATTTAAACGCAATAATGTGCACGTAAAGGTAGACATGACATAAATATTGTTTCACGACCACGTCGTAAGAAATAAGTTAACTATATTTATATAACACTATACAGCGGTCCGGCGCGGTGTCTTTGTAATGGTGATTTAAAACACAAAATCCAATTGTCAATTATAGAAAAAATACGGTCAAAGCAGAAATAAAAAGAAATATAGTTATGGCGGTCATTTTGGTAGTTGAGTGTAAGTAGTCTAAGACCACTACTGACGTTTCACCGTAGTTTTTACGGAAATGTCCGAGTGGACACACGGGGTCAAACATAAAATCGTGACGTTCGTATAAAGCCACTGTACGCACGATCGCTGATGAACACATAATAATATTTATGTCTAGGGCTGAGGACTTCAAGTTTTATCACGTTTGTTTAGAAAGGTCGCTGAATAATGCGAGTGATGTGTGAACGTCATGTTTCATAATACTTATAGTAAGTTACATTAACAATGTTATTTTGTTTATTTTTGCATATATTTTTGTCGTTATTACATGATATAAATGCATATTTGAGCATATTGGAAACGTAATATAGAACGTATTTTGCCAGTTTCCGATCTAATAAAGTCAGTTTGAACAAATAAGAAAATATTTTGAAGAACTCTGAGTGTAAAATGTCGGTCTTTGACAATTAAGATAATATTATATTATGTATACATTTCGAAAATTTAATATTCAAAAATTGAATTGTACTACACTCATCGCAGCATATCGGTCGATTATCTGGCCGATAACACTGAACGCGTATAGCAGGTAGTGTTAATTGCCAATTAGTTATTTTTCAAGTTTTTATAAAGTATACGATCAAACTGTCTATTTATATTTTCGTTTTCATATTAATTGTGTAATTTAAGTGACAAAAGTCATATTATAAACTTTAGAGCATATATAAAGCGCATATTTATTGTTTTTTTAGTGCACAAGTGCATATATATTTTCAGGTTTATAATATTATGTACTAGAAGTTCTCAGCTCTATTTATGTCTTTCAGAAATAAACACATTTAGCAATTGTCTATTGAATTGCTTGATATATTATTATATTATATTAATACCTTGTATGGTATATAATTATGTATTTGAATTGAAAATAACATTATTATGACAACTCTATAAAATGCATTATAATATTTTACGATATTGGGCGATTCGAATAATCTATTTACAGACCACGATGCATACTAAACATTTTCAAATTCGGAGGGGTCAGGGAGGAGTCATAGTTCCAGTCAGTTGCATAAAATAAGAGCCTCGTCTAATCTTCTCACACTAGTAGCACTATATTTTATAAATGTATATTATACTATTATAATATAACAATGTCAATAACACGACAAAGCATCACGGCCGGCGGACATTATCAAATTGTTATCTATAGATATAATAGCACATAACTCATAGATAGGTACTACTAAGTATTTATTGATGTATAATATTGGAATAATAATAATAATAATAATTATCAAACATGATGAACATATCTCTAGACGAATAGACACTAATACACTATTCATTACATAAAATATATCATTTGTGTAACATTTTGTCTGTATGGTAATATTATGCCGCTGCATAATAATAAACTGTTTTAAGCTGTAACCGCATACATTTATTTGCTATTGAAATATATTTAAAGACCTGTTGGGAGGGTTTAAATAGCGTCCACCCTAAACATGCGAATATGCTACGACGACAGGGACATTTGTCACGATGAAGTGAAAAAAATTAACATTTTTTGTTATAGATTTGAGGTTTTTTTTTTATATCAACCCACGGTCGAAGTATATTTCAGACTGTACAGACTACATTATCATCTATTTTCATATTTTGTCTTTAATTTATATTAATAGTTACTTATAGGTATTTGAAAAATATGAAGTATGAAAATCTGTGTAGGTACTATCGTAATATAACGACGATGAGCAACTCGTTAATCGTAATTGTTCATGTGTACCAATATAGTAAATTACTACATAAGTGCCTATAAACCTATTGGTTATTATTATTATTCTGATTATTATATTATAATTTATATTGCCCAACAACTAATAATTAACGTGGGCCTGGTGTAATAAGTCATAATATAATATAAGGTACATTATGTGATTTATCTCAAGACTTGATAAATCATATTTAAAATTTTAATTTTTGTTTCGATTTTTTTTATACCTTTATCAAATATTATTATTTCCCTATGCCCGTGTACAATATATTTCA
Organism: Sitobion miscanthi; assembly: GCA_008086715.1. NCBI lineage: Eukaryota > Metazoa > Arthropoda > Insecta > Hemiptera > Aphididae > Sitobion > Sitobion miscanthi. Next base: position 2,893,826 of record CM017802.1, on the reverse strand, counting down.
ACTCATTGTTTTAAATATTTATTCGCATCGTCGAAATTGAATGATATGGTTTAATATTTATGATCAATGAATAAACATTGTTTTCCTGGCTGTAAGTAATTAAAATGTGGGGATGATTCATTCTTTTTATTAGTAGTGTATTCACGACTAGGTAGTTGAATTATACGAGTACAATTTTTTACGAACGCATTCTCGTGTGTAAAGTAAATAAATTGTTATCCGATACAGTGAATTATATTACCTTATTTTTTCGTAATCATCCTACGAGTACCTTTTGTCTCTCTTGTATTGAACTATAAGCTAGAATACTGCCCTTTACCGTATACACTTCGGTTACATCACATATAATATATAAATTATTTTAGCCATTTCAGTAATTATAACTTATATTATTATTGTGTTTCTTATCGATAATAATTGTCGTTCTTATTTAATATTTCATTATTTGACAAATAATATAAAAGTATACATTTTATAATATTCAAGAATATAATAAATCGTTTGGATAGATTTTTAATATTTTAAATCCAAATAGTAGTGTATTTATCAAAAGGAGAATTCACGCAAAACTATTTTATATATATATATATATTATTTAAATCAAATTATTCCAAATTAAATTTTGTAATTTGTATAGTTTTTAATTATAATTATGGATAATGTTATTTCAACATTGTATATTGCACAATGTATAATTGTACCATAACATATTTTCAAATAAAACAAAATATACATAAATATAAATAAAAAATATAAACTTATTTTAGTGTGTTAGTTATTTGTGAATAATTCTTTAAAAGTAATCTCAAAACAGACCGAAAACTGTTACCATTATAAACACGATAAATAAGGATTTTTTTTTTTAATTTCAAGCCTCCGGCATTTCTGTGGTTAACCTTTAAATAGAGAATTAAAAAAAAAAGTTAAACAAATAAAATTGAGGGAAATTATGATTAAAGTTTTTTTTTCTCGTTAAAATGTTTGTAGGATTTACAATAAATAATTTAATATTTGTTCACATATAAAATGTATTTGCATAACTGTAGTTGAAATATTCAAAGTAGATTTTCAAAACTAAGTCCAAATATCTCCAAAAAATTAACTTTTTCACAAACATAATTGTTGTTCTGACATTGCATACTTGTAATTTATGGTGACACGAATGGAAGTATTTTTTTTTTTTATTAATAGGTGCAATAATCAAACAACTGTGATTTACCCTTGAAAAAATATGAAACGTACATATTTTACGTACAAACGTTACAAGAAACTAAATATATCTATTGTCTTACATGACGAAATAACAGCGTAATCAAATAACGTAAAAATCGTAATTGCCCGTCTAACGTTCATTAAATTTCCCAATTTCTCCTACCCGCTGAATACTGTTTCGACCACAAAATACTCATAACAGCGTCTTAGCGCCGACACCGCGCCAAATAGTTTATACCTTGTTTGCGCGAATCAAGCTGCCACCGTATAGTAGTCATCACCTTAAAGCATGTCAACCACCATCGTGGGTATTACGATGTCAAAGGTCGTGGTGACCAACTACTGCTGCGAGTGACTGATGCGCACATAGCAAACGTAATAATAATAATTCCCAACGACACACAGTTTCGCCACAAAACGGTTTGTACGCAACAGCGATATTGTTATTGAATTCGCTTGGAATCCATTCGTACGCGATAAAATATTAATTATGATGGGACACTATCATCGAATCGGTCCTTTAATGATATACGGTCCATCATGTCGTATCAAACATTTCCATTAAGCACGGCGTTGCCTGCTGCCCGAACAAACAAATGAAGCCAGAAATCAATTTAACATCCCCTGCAGTTTATATGGAGCAATCTCAGGTCCCCATCATGTTCGACCTGCCGCCCCGACATATATTTCTTGATCTTAAAAGAAAATTTAAATGTACGGTGTTATATTATTATAACGTAAAAATGTAAATATTTATGCGACCTTTGTAGTCGGTGGTATAAAAATAAAAGATAGAAATGATATTATGATAAAATGTATACGAAATAAATCAATATCGCTCGCTGAACTAGATATAATTAAAGACTTATTTTAAATTAAAATGGCATTATGCGCACTATAGTGTGGTTCTTGCGGAATTCCTAAAGCATTTTTGATAATCTTCACGATATTAAAACAATTATATTCCGGAGAAAACTACAGTATGCTTTGATGTGATAGCTGATGGAACTTCACAGAACTATGGTGTTCGTAGTACCTTAGGTTAAGTAAATAATATTAATGTGTTTGACGACTGCTGGTGGGTTTCTATATGGTATAAATGCAGTTGTTTCTGGATTATATAAAGAGCTATTACAGCGTTTCTTAAATCGTAATGCACTTACTCTCTAAAAAAAAAAAAAAAACCATCCAACTGAGATTCCCCTTTGACTTTTAGTAACATCACTACCCGTGACCTCGGTCGGTTCAGCAATGCCTTAAGAAGTTTCTCCTGGTAAGGTAGGTAATTAAAAACTACCTCAGATAAAACGATTTATCAAAAAGAAGCATTAAGTTCGAAGAAAATATCCATTTAAATGTCGTATAGTGTTTTAAAACGAATTATCGCGAGAAAAGAAAATATATAAACGAATGAATAAATAAATAAATAAATAGTAACAATGACATAATTTGTTAATGTATTTTATTACTCGTCAATTACATCGTATACGAGTTATTTTGCCTCAACTATTTTAAAATTAATTTCCGCTTATAGAAATGTAGTTAATCACGCGTAAGACATATACGATATTATAGCTATTAATAATCAACGCGGGATATAATCAAAATAACATCGTGTAAATAAGTGCTATTTTTTCGGCTTTTTAAGACTAACCCGTGCCTACTCGTATTCATTTGTTTATTTTTCGGTTTTCGAATCAAATCTCCTCCGGCGCGTCCCACACGATAATAATAATATAACACGATTTTTCTTCCGGCTCGGAAAAATCGCACGCCAATATAATGCGAGGAGGCATGAAAATCATCACGATATTATTAGGTATAGTGTGAGCCGGTAGGGCGTGTAATACATTACTGCAGAGAGATGTCACGTCATACTTATATACCTGTATACATCGTACCTATGGCGGATTTCGTTAGCGCATAACACGCAAGCGTCATTCCGACGCACGGTCTGCAGGTTGAACTTGTTTTAAATTTATTTCCCCCCAGTCGTACATCGAAATATAATGCGTATATTCCACGACGCGTGAAAAACATTTCCGGCAACCACTCCTGCACCGGCAGCAGTGCCTGTAGTACCCACACACACACACATTTATGATATGTTTAAAATAATGTATTATTAATTCACCCGTATGCGATGTACAGGAGGCACCTGCGCGGCGAGTAAACGTTTTTGTTAAATTGAAAAATCTGCAAAGTAACATTGATTTATCGAGTCAACAGACCGCGCGTTTTAATATCGTTCTACCTTTTTATTTCCCATCGGTACCTATGTAATACGTCAGCCCGCAGCCTTCCCGTCACCGACTGTACCGGTGGGTTTCTGTTACATATGTATAAAAAAAAAAAAAAATTGCACTTAACATCATATAATATTATTGTTATAAAACATTTTGAACGCCGTGCACAATACAATATTATGATAATAGTATTACTGTCGTCCGTCAAGTGCAGGTCAGGAACGTCTCTGATCGTATACTGGCAACCGGCAATGACGATCATGCGTGCCTTTGATGTTCGGATCGGGTTGTCACGAAATTTGACGAAAACACAGTTTTGGACGGGAAAACGAAGAAACGATTAATTATTATGGTTCGAATCCGGCTGAACCCGCCTGGGTCGTGGTATCTGATAAAATAGCCACGGCTGGAGGTATTTATACACCCAACAGGTATGAATGAACAGTAAATTTATCTTTTGCTATCTATTAAGAAGGTTTTAGGAAGCAAGGGTGTTGGAGAGGACATTTTTTAATACAACTCGGGGTGCTCCTCATGTACACCGCACATTAATCAGATTCGGGAATTTTTTTTCCATTGAAGTAATATCAATTTTTTTTCAAAGTTTGTTTTGGCAATTTTATCACTATATTGATACAATTACAAATACATAAAAAAAACGAAGGATCTACTAAAGGTCCAATGATGTCTTCCGCTCTCAAGCACGCCACTGTACATCGACAAATGTATAAATTACCACATGAAACACATTATCGGGTGAAAAAAAACTCACACGTAAGTTTCGACAGAAATAAAAAGTACATTTTTATACCCGAACAAATTTCATTACTTATTTAGACTACTGTGAACCGACATTTTAAATGTAACTCAATAGGTTAAATTTTATTGGTTTTTGTGTCGTATAAAAACATCTTTAATCTAATTTTTAACAATCGACGAGTACTGAATTCGATTTAATGGAACTTCCATACTATTTCGTACCTTAGGTTATAAACAAAATGGATAAGTTATTAGATATTATAATATTAGATATTTAATATTGTGTTATGACTTTATATGTTATAGCTGTGAATTGATGTTCACTGCAGAAAATTGAGTATTTAATTTTATCTCCGCGAAGAAACATCCGTATGGGAGATTGTTTTCCTGCGAGAACTTACAAACCGTAACCGTTTACCTGGTGTATGTTTCGTGTGGGAACACGCTAAACCCCGGTACGGTTTATACACGTACAAATGGAACGGCAAGAATATTATTTGTACAATACGCGTGTCGCGGAGATATCTTAGTGTATAAGTATATTATTACCTATAAATAATAATAATAATAATATCTACCTAGGTATAGTATATATTAGCTGGAGCTTTATACTGCCACCCACCACCCACGTGATTTCGAGACAAATGCATCGGCATAAATCTCGCTGGAAAACTTTTTAAAGTATTTTGCGCGCAACCGAAGGAAACTTTTCGTTATTTTATTTTTTATCGTCCGAGGGTTTGATAGGTCGCTTTCAATCTGCACACGCGTTAACTGCTCTTGGGACGACTGCAGTGTTGACAAATGATAGGGAAATGATAAATGCGAATAGTAAAGTTTTAGGTTTTTTTTTTTTTTCCAACACGGCCGTAGAACGGATTTGGAATCCCAGATTTCGTCGACGAGCTGGCCGACTATACTACACGGGAGAAAGTAAAAGGCTTATTATATATTACATAACAACGGCGCGACACGATGACACGATAATAGTATAATGTCTAGGAATTTTTTTTTTTCATAAAACGCGCTGTGTGCGAGACGAACAAAAAAAAGAACACTGTTTGAATAATTACAAAATTTCATTGCGTATAGAAAAACGATTAACTATTCCCGTCGATCCATATTATGTTTAGTATACGAAAACGATCGAATCAAATCATTTTTAGCACATAATAATATTATGTACAAGTGCTTACCTATAGGTACGTTTTTATTATATAACATGCAGACCCACAGTCTTATAATATTACAAACGGTGAAGTAAATACGATTTTCTGTTCGTTGCAAGAAGATTGCACATATAGAACGCGACCTAGTGAATAAAGAGTTGTATACGATACGTAATTTAATATACAATTTCATGAAGGCTATATTATTATAATCGATTGAATTACAATGCCGGTTATGATATTTTATATCCATGTACAGAGAGGCCAATTATGTAAAATGTAAATAAGTTATTTGAAAAATAAATGTATAAGGAAAATATTGCACCTTTCCTGGATTCTTTCAATACAATCGTATAATATAACTACCCGTGTAATACAATGTTAAATAATATAATATTTAATAAAAGGTTATTATCGACGTTTACGTTGAACTGACTTCTATGGGCGAACTCATGATAGCATATTTTATCCATTTTTCACTTTGATTGAATAAATTCATTCTAAGAATAGTTAAATTAAATTTACATTTACATTTCAACATGATAATTTAAATATATGTGTCTAAATAAAATGTGTATCACTGTATCAATAACGTAGTATGGTGAAAAGATTTGTAGAAATGTTTTATTCGCTTTTCTTTTTGCTTCTTAGTCATACTTCATAAATATTTATTATTTAGATGCGGAGCCCCATATAATTGGGAATTACACAGAATTTAGAGATCTGTATACAATGTATTCTATACTACAATAATACTCATAAAAAACTTGTGCAGATAAAATTATAAACGATAAGAATTCGCATTAAATAGCGACGTAGTATTAATATCGTAAAAAATATATATGAGATGCATAATATGAATATAATATTGTTTAGCAATTATTATTGTATAACAGGTAAACCATTTTATAGGAACGTTCAGTATAGTAATAATTATCTAATAAAAAAAAAGAAGTCGCTAACATTTTGAGAAGAGTTTTTGAATACAACCGAACAGTAAAAATAAATAATAAAACGTCGTTTCAAGTTAAAGCATAATACAATTTTCTTATAATGACATTATGCCGAGATACTGGGAATGAATACTTTTGGATACTTTTTACACCATACGCATAGACATTATAAGTTCAAAAGTGGTTACACTTATTTGTTATTGGTTTCAATTTTTAAACAAGACACGGTCACCTAATAATATTATAGTCTATATCATGTGGATTATCACTGTGGAGGTCATGGGGGTAACCCCCACCCCCATCGACAATTTTTTACGAGCCCGTTTTTAAGTGAATCGATAGGCCCCCTAACATGTTCCTAGAAAATATCCATAACAATCCTCCCATTGAAAATTCCCGAAAACGTCACTGAATAAACTTAAATGAGGAGTGCAGGGAAATAATTGATTTCCGCCAAAAATTTTTAAACTCGATTCGTTTGTTTCAAAGCGCAGCAAACTAAAACGTGCACAATTAAATCCGCCCCATCTAATTGTAAATTGTATATTTATCTTTGATTGACACCGCCAAAATATATTGGCACATGACAAGCAAGAGTTCATAAAACCGTAACCGGCAATACATCAACAATAATATAAATTGTGGAAATACTAGCCCCGTCCAGTCAAAAACTGAAACAATGGGGTTTTTCGTGGTTTATCCGTGAAAACATTTAGAACGCGATTGTCATCCGTTTCTACACACCTAACTAGTGCTAATCATCGATGGAAATCAATTTGAAAACGCACATCACATCTATAGATCGAAGTGCAGTACTATTATATAGAACTGCGGGCAAACGAAAGAACAACAACAGCAGCTGTAGTATAGTGTTAATCCATGTTAAAGGCCACTACCTATATATACTTTAGGGTTTCAATGCCTGCGTGCGTCGAGGCACAAACGAGTGAAAAAAAAAAAGGTTCCCGGTCGGAGAACATAATTACCAAATGGGGAGGAATTCAGATTTACGTGTTTCAATAATTTAAGTCGTATACTATGCGTATTATACGTTTCTAAATTAGCTAAATGATATTTATCGAATCCGTAGTGCATGATGTAATAACTATTATGAGATTACGACGTGCGTTCGGGGGGTTGGGGGGGGGGGGGGGCACGGGCTGCGGCGGGTCTTGGGATCCGCGGTAAATATATAAATGGCGGTGCGCGAAGGTGTGGGCGCGGGCGGTGCAGGGTGACGGAGTGACGGACGTTCGAGGGGGGGGGGGGAGAGAAAAAGGAAAAAAAAAGACCAAAGTAAGACGGCGCGTTTTAAAATACGAGTTGGGGGGTGGAAACGCGCGCACATAGCATAGAAAGCCGACATAAAAACGTCGAATCGGTTACGTGTTCGGCATTTTCCCGAGTGCACAGCAGCAGCGGCTACAGAGACGGCGCCGTCGCCAGGACATTTCCTTTGCCGAGACGGATTTAATTCAATAAGACCTATATACGCCGCGTGTGTACCACAGCAGCCTTTCCGGGCGCATAAAACACATTCGTGGCAGACCTCGCCGCGGACGACACATTAGACGCGGTCCGCGCAGAATTATTGACGAGCGTGCCCGGGGCCGTTTCGTCTCTTTCCTCTTTTACTACGATATCATTATATATTATTATTATTATTACTATTGTTGCTGTTGTTGTTTTCGTGGTGGTGGTGATGGTGGTGGTGTTTGTGACTTGTGGTTATTATATTACGCGCGCGGCTCTATTTTATATCGGTCGTACCGAAAACGTGGACGAGGGGGGTGCGCGAGCGTACATATTATCGAATGCGTAGCGCCACGATAACACGACGATAATAATTCGACTGTCGGTCCACGTCACTTTTATCGGACATTACACCGTAAAACTAATCCAATCGCGCGAGAGAGTCCTGGCAATAGTCAATTTTCGATCCGTATTATTATTATTTTACACGCACATGGACGCGGTCGTGCACGCAGCCGTTATACAGGTCCTCCGGCGATCTATCTCTGCACTCCGCCCCCCCCCGACGTCGACACTCTATCGTCCCGCGTTATATCCTCTCCTCTGCCCCCCCCCCACCGTCTTTTCTATGCCCGTTGTGTTCGCAGGCAAGAGACACTCGGAGGACACGGAGATAAACGCCGGCGGGGTGTGTGTGTGTGCAATGAATTTATAATGCGCGTATGTAGTTCCGAGAATCCAAAAGGACACTCGAGTTTCACGCGCGGATGATAAATTCTGTCGATCCCGGTAATCGGAATCCTGCGTTCGCGCGCATTTCTAGTTTTCCACGACGATCGCATTTTCCGCCGTGCGCATATGGGAGTTAAAAATAACGTTTTCCACGCGCCCGGAGCGACTCGTTAGTCGTTTCTCGTTTGCAGACTAAACACTTTATACACCGGCCGAGTGTGAGTCGCTTAGAAATCGTACGGCATTTACGTGTAATTGTCCTGCTCGCTCCCTCTAGCTTTTGTCCGTGGACGTTATTATACGGCATTAAAGAATTTCCCGACGCCCGATTTGTTTTCAACCATGGTTGAAAAATAAAATGTAGGTATACTTTTCTAGTTTTACACACACCCGATTTCTGTGTCCAGGTAACATCCATTCAATTATATTATTCACCTCTTTATGACAACGCGACTTTCAGAACATCGATAAATAATTCATAGTCCGAACGGCTTTAAACGGTTGAGGGTTCTGTATCGAGCAGTCTCTTATCATTAAATGTATATAAAACAAAGGGGGAACAAATGCAAAAATGCATACACTACGAGAATTATGCACTATAATATAGTTCTGAATAATTTATGAATGCATAACAAAAAAATATACGACCGATTTGTCAAAAAGTTTTATATTAAACGCACTTTGCACATACCAGTTATATACTGAGCTCAGTCCAATATTTAAACTTACGTTACTAAAACGGTCGACACTGAGAAAATCATTAGCTGATAAATAATATAATATTTTAGACGCGTGTAACAATAATTTCAAATGTTATTCGTTTTCTCGGTTGGTATAATATCAAAAAACTATGACGTAGTGACTTATGTGGATTTCAATAATGTTATAGAAACCAAAGACGACGGTAATGGTGACCTGCACGACAATTATAGCTGTAACAATATCTGCCGACTGAAGGACGAACGGGACACGGCAACCGGAACATGGCTACCTATATAATATGATATACATTTTATTTTTAATATATTGACAATAACTCGTTACTCGAATAATTGATTAACCTATCTGGTCTGCAAATGTAGAGCTGAGTTCCGAGTGTATAGATGTAAACTTGCACACAACATATTGAACGATAGGTTTTTCAAATGAAAGAGAAGGTATTAAACTATGTGCGTGTACAATTCGTTACATCCTATGGATTGACCAACGCAAAATATACGCACTCGAAACTTTTTGTCTTCGCCCAAGTTATTCTTAATTATTGATATGACACACGACTGCGTACCGAAGAGGTTTTTACTGTGGAGAGGAAGGGGGCAAAGTTGGTAGTTTGGTCAACTCTAAAAATTCATCCGGGACAACTTTTTTGTTGTTGTCTTGTCGGAGCTGTTTATCATTAGGCTGTTAAAATGTTTTTTATAATTTGACTAAACGACAAATTCAAGTTGTAAAACTAATGATCAAAAAATTTCCCGCTGAACAATAGGAAATACTTTTACACAATAAATTAATTTCCATAAGAGACAACAAGACAACTACGTTTAGTTGGCTAGTACCTGTATTAATATAGACATTTTATAATGCCCCTCACCCTCAATTTTTGATCAACATCACTATCATATTTTTTTTTTTTGTACAGCTTTTCATAAATGTCCGACTGATAAACTAATAAAACAAATTATTATATATTTTTGGTGGAGGTATTATGACCACCTCTTTCACTATGTTCACCCTTGCACGGCCAGTCAGTTCGATATACCATACAAATATACTATCTGTTTATAAGTTATGCATTAGACGAGGTCGAGCAAAATCCATTCAAAACCACGCGCACTCAATGCCACAGCAATATAATAGACAGAAGAACAGGAAAATACATTAAAACGTCATAATATGAATTATAACGTGTCTTTTAATTGATAAGAATTAAAAACCTATTGCACAAGTGCTCAAACCCCCAGCTACGGAAAACGTATTCGTTATATAGAGATGGACATCCTTTCCTGGATAACTAATATCGTAATAAAGTTGACCCGGCCACGTTACGAAGACATTATTTAAAGTTTTCGCCTTAATTTACTGATAATTTATTGATTGACATAGGACTAAAGAAGGCACACGAACAGAAATAATAAGTTAGAATGACATAAGAAATAACGATGACAAATTTAAAAAAAAAAAATGTACCTGTATATAAATAATATTTTAGTTATTCCTAGTGCACTTTTGGAAATTGACCGTGTCTTTTTATTAAATCAAGAAAATACTTAATATCTTTGATTAAGTATAAAAATATAAAAAAAAAAAGAAATATTAACTTATACCTAACGTTGTATAATTTTTAATACAATTAGAGTTATAATATTGATGTACTTGCTATAGTCGTAATTAATAATATTTGACTTCTTGTCGATTTCAATTCATTCAATAATTATGAGCCAATATGTCTAGATACTGACTAATTTCCACGTGACCGTAGTAAATATAGTGGGTATGTTTAGTTTTTTAACATCCAAAAAACTGACCTATGTCTTTCCGTTAAAATATAAAAAATAATTAAAAATAAAAATGATACTTAATCGGTACTTTAACAGTAACTCATCGTTTTCATCAATTTCATTCGTCAACATTTCCTAATAATTGCAGTATTAAATATTGGTCATTAATGAAATTTATCTTTCTATGCGTCTATACTTTTAATTTTTACATTTATATTGTATAGCGTTTATTATATAGCTATTACAATCATGATAATTGCACTGAAAAATGGTAGGTAATAGACATAATAAACATATATGCAATTTATTATTATTTCACCGGTGACGATGAATTGTCATTTGACGATTGAGTAAAAACAGATTAGATATCAGTTGTTAGAAGAAAAAGTTTAAAAAAATTATCTTAAATTGAATTCAAAGATGATATTATTATTCAACTCTGTAATAGATAAGTTACCGTTAAAACTATAATAAGTCACTTCAATAATCATATATTGTTGGTCTGGTAAATTGTTTTTTTACCGTACTGGAAGTATAGAAAAAATATAGGATAAGTAAAGTTATAAAAGCATGAACTCTCATATTATAACCATTAGAATGAGCATTTTGCATCAAATATACCTACGTCACAAAGAATCGATAAAATATAAATTATTTCGTTTTAATATAAAATTTAAATCTATAATATTATAATGTGAAAATCTTTTTGAACAGCTTACTGCTTGGTTGTAAGCTGAAAGATATTTACCTGAAAGTTAAAATAACAAAACCACAGAAGAAAAAATAAATTGAACGACAGGACCGAATTCCCGATACCCAATAAGGCAATAACCTGTTGAAATGTATCTACCTATATGAATTGCTTTAGTCTTTAATCCATTTTACAATGATATCATATTGCTATAAAAATTCAAAACGATAAGTAGTGAGATGATAAAATATGTTTACTACACTAATTGTATGTAGGTATATGTCGATTTATATTATAATTATTATTATTATTATTATTATTCGATTACTGATGTTGCTATACAATTTTTACGATAAAATCCATTATCAAAATTTAAATTAAATAAAAATGAATTACCTATTTTACATAGATTTAAATATTTGATTTTCTTCCGCAGTCATTTTATCGCAATGAGTCAATAGTACAGACAACAGATTTATCAAAAGTGTTCAGATATGAGTGCTATAATGTTATAAATTTAACTATAATATAACAATGGTCTGTGATCGTTTATAATTTTTGGTAGGTGTTTAAAATAAAACTCAACTAAATTCTATAGTGATAAATTGAATTGATGGCCAAACAAAACACATAATTATTACTTTAATCAAAATAAAAAGTGGTTTTGAATGGGAAATATTTTATTCGTTAGCATATCATAGTTAAATTATTACATTATAATTGTATACATTTAGCCATTTAGGTACCTTGTTTTCAAACTATACATCACGATAATATATAAATATTTAAGACTCACGACTCAGCCAAAAGTGATGTTTTGAATTTATCTCAAATTCTTAGCCCATTTTAATTTAGATTAACATATTGTGCTTTTCTTCTGCCAGGAGGGATTGCAACCGCCTATTACACTAATATATAACGTGTACCTATATTGTATGCATGAATGGTGCTTATATTACATTTATTATATTATGTTTTATACGAATTATAAATTATGACCCATTATAACGTATAACACTATATTATAATGTGCAGGAGGTGTTTAATTGTTTGAATTACTTTACAACAACGGTATTTCTAGACAAGAGGATATTACGACGTAAATAAAATATAAAATTACATTATAATATAACGTGTGAACAATGAAATGACAAGTGACGACGAATGAGAATATTGCTGCTAAATTTTATAACAGGCGACTTCGGCGATAAAAGTCTTTAATTCGTATTGTTATGATCACACAAAGTATTGTACATGAATTATAAAATACTATACGTCTATAGAAAACATTTTTGTTTAATATCAACTATATAATGTGATGTACGACTCGACACTGTCGATATTGTCATCGGCCAAAGTCGAGTAGGTAGATATACATATTATGAGTACCTAAATACTATATGGCGTATGCTCGTGGGTCATACTACGTGTTTTGGTTTTTTATAGTAATCATATGGCTATAGCAGTAACAATAAACCTCGTATCGTCTATGAATTAAAATCAACTGTCACACACCGAGGTCTCGAGTTATGAAAGTTAAAATGAAATCTACTGAAACGGTTTTATTTTATCTTACGCATCGACATTATTAACTAATGTTGTATGTAGGTAGGTAAATAATATGTTTTTCGTATACTCACTACCATATATTATCATTATTACGTTCACGTATTCTCTTAGTGGTACATTTTGGGGACGGTAACGGAATCGTTTTCGTCACCAAAACCATATCGACATCGTACGCATACCAACGCGCGTATATAGTTCACATGTCGTCGGTGGCGCACTTTCGGAGGGGGGGGACAATCTCCTCCCAAAAAGTTCTAAGTGCGCCACCGCGCATTTCGTCACGGTGTCGTTTCGGGGGATTGACGTAACTATATGTTTAAATAACGATATAATATTATATTATTACGTCGTACAATTTTATCGTGAACTATATATATAAATACGTCGCGGCCGGCCGTTTAGCGACTTTGACTATGATATTATATGGGCGGACTAACGTGCGAAAACTTTTTAATTGCACGCGTCTTCTCGGCCCGGGAGGGGTCAATCATTTCGCAAGCTACCTTCGTGTACATTATGTTTGCGTCTCCGCGGTAGGTAATTACCAAGTATACCGCGGGTATATATATACACGCCGCCATAACCCCTCCTTTCAACCCGGTCACGTACCGTCCACACCAGGATACGGTGTCTCGCCCCCTCCCCCCCCCCCCGTATCGGAACCCAAAGTATTATACGTATAAATATAGTGGCAGGTGTATATTTTATACAGGGTACGTCTCACCCCGTTTGGCCACCACTTCCGGCCCAAACTTTAGAGGTCGCATTATAATTACCCACGGCAGTTCTATTATAGTGATGTTATTTTTACACGAATTTAATCATTTGATAACGAAACCCAACGTCATATCCATTTTCTATACAGGCCTTAAAAACTTCCCGAATATTGGAAAATATACTAGCCAATAGAATGGTTTATGGTCATAACCATATATATGACACGTGCACGTGATAATATGTTATTATAATGTATTCGAATATTTTAGTAAAATACGAACACGTTTTTCAGACATTTAGTTGTGGTTACTGTTCGGTAGGTATTGTCGTATCGGTATATTCGTTACAGTGAGTTCACTTCCTATTATAGGAGAGCATAATATCGTGCGATGGCTGTAATATACTCATACGATACGTCGTCTCGATGAAAATTTGACTTTGAGAATATAATATTCAAATACGATCGACAACAATTATATCAGGCACAGAGGTACCTAGTCCAGAAAATCGAAATTTCACAATAAAGTGGTACGTCTCCGTAAACTATAAAAGCAAAGCGATTTTCTTTTTACATAATTCGATGGAGATCGCGGAGCACCCTGTATGCATAATATTACGATGATATTGCACATTAAACTTAAAAAACCAATCAACGGCGTGTACGATTTTTCCACACTGACTCCATCGACGGCGAGCGGGCAATGGATGGGATGGGCGGGGTGAATATATATATACCATGTCGATACGTGTGTGTGTGTGTGTGAGCGGTGTCGTATAGGGGTAAACCATAAAACGGTAAATAAATAATTCATGGCGCATGAAACTACTGCGGCCTGCAACAGTGGAAAGTTGCTACCGGGAGGCTGTCTTCCGAGGGCGGCGGAGGTGAAGCGCGCTAACAAGCTTTCTGCTTTTTAATCAAAGTTTCGCCTAAAACGCGACCGTACACGGTTATTAATCGCAACTTATATATCGCATAATATACTCGCCACGTTATATTGCTATTATAATAATATCACGCTCTATACCGCCGCGTACCATTGTGTCGTTATACGCCTACCTCGACGTAATATAATAATATGATAACAATATAATAATGGGGTGCGAAAATCGTCGGGAAATCGTCTCGTTCGCGCTCGATTTTCGGTAAAACCGGGCGTCCGTTAATTTGACGGCCGCGACGACGAGCTTATATTATATTACTACATGATATGTTATATACATATACACGACCGCAGCGTCTCGCTTAATATTATCGCGTTTAAGACAAAACGTCGCCGCCGCCCGACAGTCAAAGTATTATGTGTATATATTATTATTTTATGCGCGCGAGGCACCCCCCCCCCCCTTTTGCCCCGTCAATGTGCGTACGTCTCTTGAGCGGCAGGTACGACACGCGAGTATATAGATAATATATTGTTATTATAATTATTCGCATGTACGATTTTCGCGTGTGCATCTATACAACAGAGACGCGTTCCGATCACAATGCATTCGCGTATTACGCGCATATATATATAGGTACCTATATGGCACTAAACGACGACGACGACGACGTTTCATTGTTCTGCTGCGGATACAAAAGAGCGGCAGACGCGCCTCCCCTTTATTCGTCGCCGTCGTCGTCGTCGGATTTTCCCGCCAAAGGAATTTCGTCGGCTTACCGCGGGGGGGTAGCGGACCATCGCCGCCTCTGTGTTTGAACGGCGTATATTATTATGGATACCGACCGCTGCTGATATAATAATAATTGCAGTCGGTGCTTTCGCCGCGTTTTCGACGAGATTTACGCGAAATTGATTATTATTATTATTATTATTGTTATTATTATGTTGTGAGTGATTTTTTCGTTTTCGTCTGACCGCCCGAATCGTATACATTATGCGATATAATTGTATACAGGTGGTGGCGTCCGTTGCGAAATATTGAAATATTATACTTTATTCTCCCCGCCGCGTGTGGACGTCGTTTTCGATATTGCTAAGGCATAATAACAAGTGAAATCGCATCTCATAGACGATACGTATTTTTGAAATTTGTTACCGATTCAAATCGATTGACGCTTTTCTTACACGGTAATTTACCGATGTTCTGACGGTTTCGGACATTTTTGATGATAAAAGTGATATTTTTCCGGCTTTCAGATTTATTCTTTTTAGCTAAGTCTATTTCAAGTAATTCAATCACTCAATATTAACTTATTGACCATAGGTATCTTAAATTATAATTCATTTTCTTTTGCTGCATCATTATTATTTGGAAAAAATTTTAATAATCTTTTGGAATTTTGAATCTGCCTACTCGTTTTCACTTGAATTAATGAAAATAGGTAAATTATTAAAACTTTGTAATGTTTATTAATAATTATTAAATCTAAAAGTAACTATATTTTTTGATCACCTTGTTTATAGCAAGCTATTTTCATTTTATTTTTGCATTTTACTCAAAATTCTGAAACGATAATCCTGCCTCGCACTTTCGGCAGTGCAGTTATAAGAGCTGAAATTGAGCGATTATAATATTATTATACAGCACTTGTCTTATACGTTAAACGAATTATGCAAAAAGTATGTATCGCTCAGAAAATAAGCCATGTGTACCTGCAGCTATTGTGTGGGATTTTGCCCAACCGTGTAAATAAAATAATATTATAAGTAATAAGTATATAGGTAAATCATAAATCATAAATCATTTTGAATTAAACTAAAAAAAAGGTTTTAAATATTTTATACAATATATCGTTTTACAATATAATTTTTAAATCAAATATCATTAACATGCCTCCTGAAAAATGTTTAAAACAATAATACACATTTTTGATATAATCCTTCTGTTAATTTTATGGCTTAAAATTGAATAAAAAGTATATCCGGAATTCACATAATCTTATCACTATATTTTGTTCAAACAAATATGGTAATTGGAATGGCTAATCAAAAACGTACTGCAGATGAGTTGGACCTGGTAGAGACCAAAAGCGAATTTGTGTGATTCCTGTTCACAAAAGCGATCACGCATTGTTTTTTTATTTTTAGAATATCCAATGAACTAATAAATAGTGAATAAAGCCGAATGATATCGTAATACCTATTATGATTTCGGTTTGTCGTTTTAAATATCGGCGCCAACATACACTGCCAATATGAACGGGTTGACGACATTATGGCCTACTATATAGGTACCTAATCTGGCGGGACTTTAGGGATAATATTACTTGTAAGCTATTGCTGAAGTTTCTGGAAAATAGCTTGAGCAACAACTAACGGTTATATACGTGTATTTTAGGACCTTGCTATAGCCGACCAGCTGCATAAGTTAGCGTGTTATACGATGGACTCCCGGAGGTGTTCAGCTCCTTTGTACCTACCTATTGTTTGATAATTATTATTACCTGTCCACGAAGTGCCAAATATCATAATTGTGTCCAACATTGTTTGTCTGTACTCTAATAATATAATATAATATACATGGCCATATGCATGTCAGTGCACATTAGAAACACGAACATCCTCCAAACAGTGTATAGGTACATTTGAATTTAGAACTATTGACATTTCATAGTTAAACGAAGGTGTTCCATACATAAAATATATCTATAAATATTATCATTACGTTCAGATTTCTATCAAATTTATGGTAAACCGCACTGGGCGGAAGCTACCTAAAGCTAATTGGTACACTGCTTGTGCTATTATATGTTTATAAAAAAAATGTATGTACATATATAAAAAATAAATTTGACAAATTGTTTGCATATAACATATAAAATAATATTGAAATTAATTGATTTTGAATTCCGACCGGTATATTCAATTTTAATTATTATTGCAAATGATAGTTATTTTGTTATTATTTCCAATACTAATTAGATTTTGTTATGAAAACTTATAAACCATTATAATATACTTGTTAAATAATACACCCAATGAAATATCTTGTTTATATTATATCTATATTATTAGTATAGATTAGTGATGGAAAAACCTGATATTGAATGATTTATCAGTACCGATAGTTGTTGTTTAGGAATTAAACTAAATATTAAATATAAAACATCAAACACTGTTTTATTTTTAGATTTAAAATCGTGTCACGGTGTTACGAGTTAAGCTCGAGTGTTTTTGACTTGCGAGTTATGTAGTTATGTTTAAATTTTTTTATGTAGACGTATAAAGAAAATTCATTACTGAATGTTTGGGTAAAGTCGAATTGCACTTGATTTAAAAAAGGCAGGTACAACAGAAAAATGGAATAATCCAATATCTCTCAATCGAAGATACAAAGTTGTACTAATTCGCCTCAGAATAGGTCATACACACTACACAACCTTATGAAAAAAGAGCCGCTAAGAACATATCAAACATATGGCTATCCAACCTCAATCAAACACATAATCACAGAATGCAGAGGCACACGAGTTAACCGACAAAAATTCGACATTCCCGAGCACCTTCACGACACAACAACGAAGATTCCATTTAAACAATTTTATTAAATTGTACAATTTAGTTTAAATAATTTAAGTTTGTAATACAAGCAAATGGTCCTATTATCGAGGTTTTGACTTTGGTAAAAAAAGGTAAAGATCGAACTGCACTTGTATAAAAAGTAAGTAATGTTCAAACTGCACTCGAGTTAAAAAAGGTGCAGTTTTAACAAAGATATCATAAATTTGGCATTCATATTTAACTCAATTCATAACTAATTCATAAACCTAATTTCACTTTTCACGGATTATTTTAAACATGTTTTTATACGCGTCTACAGCTCTGTTTATAATGTTAGGTCATAATTCACTTTCTTATAAATTTAACGAAAAATAATTTCTATAAAATATTATAATATATTATACACATACCTACATCATACATGTAAAATTAAAAACAATAAAAAAATTTTAATTTATTAGTATGCCAATGATTACATTTTAAGCAAGAAGGGAAGTGTTTTCATAATAAGTTTGAATTAGGTTTATTTTTTGAACATTTTTGTTGAATTCCCTATTTTGAACCCAAGTGCAGGTTCACCATTACCTGCTTTTTAACCCAACTGCAAATCGAATTTATGTAAAAAATGCAATTTCACCATCCTGGTATGTTAACGGTTTATGTTATTTAATACAACAAAAATACTTTGCATGCTATTTTAAAACAATGCACAATGTTTGTTAAAGATTTTTTGATATTTGAGCAGAAACAGAACCTATATAATTTTAGATTGTAAGCGGAGCGATGAATTTATTGATTTTAAAATAATGTGTGTGTTTTTTTTTTTTTTTGTTTAGTGTCTGTCATCACCTTTTAGGGCAGTAAAAGTGCTCAAATTTTCTTCAACAGTATCTTTTCTGATGGGAAAGTGAATTTAGTTAGTACTTTGGAGGGTCAAAAGTAAACATTTTCCAGTAATTTTCAAAAGCGCTGTGAAAAATAAAAAATAAAATTTAGGAAAAACGGGAATTTTTGCGCAAAATCGATTTTGATTTTTGATATAACTCTAAAACAAATTATCGTAGATATATTAAATGTTGACTGAATGTTTATATTAGCATTTTCTATGCACCATAACGTTTTCAAAATATTTTGACTTATTTTGGGTATTTTATAATTGTCAATAAAATTGTATTTGTTGAGTAAAAATGCGTTCAAATTTAATACAAGGCTCCTGATATATTGTTACAATAATAGTTGAAAAATATTAAAAATACATAGGCACATTTTTTTTTTACATTCATTTAAAATTTAATAATTATTTTGTAGTTAAAAATTTATAAAATGTTCAACTTTTATAGCTAAGGATTGAAAATTTAAAACAAGGTTACCCGTAAACAGGTTATATAAATTACATTATTCACAATAATATTATCAAAATATTTACTTAGTAATATCATAGGCCGACTGACCGTCTTCGCTCGGAATCGTTTTTCTTTACAATGATATTATATTATTGAATTCAAATGTAACACCATCCATGACAGCGACCCTCATCGTAACCTACTGTACAACAGAGCGACGCCCACTTGTCCACCTTTTTTATCTTGTAAATATAAATTTGTAGTAAAACAAATCATGATTACATCTAACTATACCGTGTAATATTTAAGTATAATGTCTGTAGTATGTGTGTACTTAGCCAAAACTTTGCACCATCCACTTTATTATATTATATTCTGTATTTGTACCTATTAAACACATTTCTCAACTTAACTTGACACGCACCGTTAATCTAAAACGCTAAGCGCTATCGTGGCGGATGGTAATGTCGAATATTATTCGTAATGCTAATTTACTCTAAAATTGCAATGATTACCTGCAGTACATTATACTCGTACTGCCACGTACTTTTATCGTTAAATTTGTAGTAAATAATCGTAATTTCGCAGTACAACATTGTAATTTACTATAGAATTAAAACGCTAATTTATTTGTTGTTTAATATATACTTAACGTGATAAGTACATGGTTCGCGTAGTAGTGGTAACCCATAACACCCCTTCAAAACAAAATACTAACGTACCTGCCTATTAAAGAATAATAATATTAAGCGCTGAACATTTCTGATTATTATTTGTATACGTTTAGTAAACCTGGCCCGTCCTCCACGACTTTCTTAGTTTACTGCATACACTTATAAAAAAATAAAAAGTATATTATTATTATGAATAGGTAATTTTTTTTTTTATCACTTCATCGTTCTATTGTTATCGCGTTATATTATTTTCAATTTCACCTTAATATACATCGTTGTTAGTTGTAATATTATAATTATTATTGTTCTAATCCTCGATATTATATTTTAATCATTATGTTTAAATATAGTCAACAATTGATTTATCACTGTAAATATATCCGTAGATGTAGATTGCCTATAGGTTAGGAATGACTTATTTTATTATTGATAAAGAATAAATCGAGTGCCCGTTCAAAAAATACAAAATACAAAAATATATTTTATTATGTGCCTGAACCGTGGTTCAAAAATGATGTAATACCAAATGTTAAAATATTACTCTGAATGAGATTCAAAAGTATGTATGCTATAATTGGTACACATAGGGATATTCACTTAAAATATAAACTCACGTTGACTTCGACAACATACTTATTATATGATTATTTATAAAAACAGTGAAGTCAACTTTGTTGGTTTAAATTAATAACTTTTTACAATGGGTACCTAAAGGCGGTCACTGGTCTGGTTACTCGTCCAAACTACACATACACATCTGAACTGTTAAGCGATTTCCTAATTTATAGTGCAAACGGTAAAAGAGACAAATAACACACAACAAAAAAAAAACATCTAACGTCGTTCTAATCGAACTCAAAAGTTGGTCCCAAATATTTTTATCTATACTAATTTACTGAATACGGGTTGCATTTTTTTCATATGTACTTAGATAAAATTCAATATATTTACACATTTAACTATTAAATGATTACATTGAGCATGTTTTTAATTGTAGTTAACGGTTGCATTAGTAGATATATAAGTATATAATTTAATATATTATATCGTGCTAACTCCGAACGTCATATTTTCATCTGTTAATAATTACATGCATTTAGTGTTTAATATGTAAATAGGATTTTGAAGACAATGGAATCATTCTTCTCACCTTCAATTTTGTTGACGTTTTTTATTCCATGAATACAGATTTTCTGGAAATGTTAAATATTTGTATAAAAATATATAGGTATCTAAATGCGCATGTTTATAATGTTTGACTGGAAAAATATTTGACTGGATGTTGCATATATATTTATAAATTAATTAATGATAAAAATATTGTGCTGAGTCATTGAACTAGTAAAATTAAGAACTCCAAATAATATTACAAAATCAAGCATCCCTTTCATAAAGCCACCGAAAAAAAATAAAATATAACTATACTGAAAATAGCTCCTATAATGTCCACTTAGCTCCTCTCCACCATTTTTTTTAAACTATTTATTACTTATAAGTTATAGCACTGCAATAAGTGCACGTCAATAATTTTTCCATTTAACTTTAATTTTTTACTGTAGTACACTAATACCACATTTCCTGTTTGATAATTTGTTATCTGTCAATATATTAAATAATAGACACTGATAAATAATACACTCATCCTTTTGGGCTGTAAATAAAATGAATTCTATCATATTATAGTTAATATCTACGTTTACGTTTAAAGAAAGTTCAGATTTATTATTACACACGGTATTTTCTATACCTAACTATACTCGTGTACTCGTCTATTATATTTTATAAGACCTTACTAATTAGTTCGTATAGTCTACTGGGAAGAAAAATGCACGAAAAGTTTTTGAAACTGCTCATGCGTTTACTTTCTGTATGACTAACTATGGGCAATCGATAAAAAAAAACCCATCGATAACCATATTATGTACATACCGTAGCTCTAGTAAAACATTTCATACACCCAATAACCATGTTATATCATCAGAAAACCATTTCGTCCACTTTTAAAAGATTATATCACGTAAATATTATGTCACATCAATATAATGAAACTCATCCAGATCGTGTATTTTAAGGAAAACTCACAAGGTACATATAGTTTATAATATAGATATACTATAGTCACTTAGTATATCACTTAGTGTACGTTCTAAAACGTAACACCTCTATTAATATTTTCTATTGCGTAAGTAGGGTTTTATATTTCAGTTGATAATATAAATTTTTAAAAATGAGAAGTTGCAATATTTTTGAGAACTATTAATAGTTTTCTAAAATATCAACTTTGTTTTATGCTTAACATATTTTTATAGGAAAACGAAAAAAGAAATTGTGACTTTCCAGCAAATATTTTTTTTTTTATTATAGGTAGGAAAACTTGTATTAATACTATGGGGAATCATGTATTACATTTTTGAATCGTTGATATAAAAATTAAAAACTAAAATTTTATGGATTTCTAGCTATACAAAATAATAATCAGTTTTTCGCAATTTTAAACGCTTTTAAAATATATTTTTACCATTTATTTTCGAAATGTATAAATCTAACGAGTAAAGTTGTATTCAAAATCTAACTTTTTGAGCAAGCAATGAGAATTTTATCGCTTAAAAAAATTAAAAATGTCTATATAAAGCTCAAAAAACTGTAGAAGTATTATTAAAATTCTGGCATAAACAAAGCATGGTAATATAAACGTTTGGTAAAAATGGATATCTATAAGGTAATTGGGTTTTGAGTTACACCTAAAAAATAAAATAGATTTTTCAAATTCTGGTTTTGCATGAAAATTCCCGTTTTCCTTAATTTTTTGGTTTTTTTGGTATTTAAAAGTACTGAAGATTTTTAACTTTTCACCCCTAAAATACCAACTAGTCCAGGTTCCTATCAGAAACCACTTAAAAATTTGTACAATCGAAACATTTTTACTGCTCTAAAAGATGGTGACAGAAAAAAAAACATATCGTTCGAAAATTAATACATTCATCGCTCCATTCACAATTTAAAAAATACCTAGTTCAACCATAAAAAGAAAAATAGGTACTGATTTAGTTGGCACCAACCAAAAAATTATTTTCCCTTTGATTATATTTCTCGTATATTTTCAACTAATAGGTATTATTAAATTTATAGTCAATATAACTATTTTATCAGTATCCCGTACATGTTTGCATACTGGGTAATAAATAATAATTATTATTAATTAACAGTTATTAGTTACTTATTAGTATATTTCTATTCGTACATAACATTACTACTGTATTGAATAATATTTGATATTATATGTGTAGGAAATTAATTATAATTTTCTAAAAATGATTATTATAATTTAATTATGGACCATTCGGTAGTTAAATACATAAAAATAATTGAATCGTTTTGTTGGATTTCATCATTGATTAAACTATTAAAGTAGGTATTGAAGTACTTTTGTATTCATTATTTAATTTTAAATGTATATAAATGCAGTATATTTGGGCGGCAATAGACTTTTTTGGCAAGCGTCAACTAAACCAGTACCGAAAAAAAATTATAAAATTACAAATATCGTTCCAATCATGAAAAATGTATAAATACAAATTCATAAACAGTTATTTAATTAAGTTTACAAAAATGCAATACAGTTTTAAAATATTAAAATAAATATTACACACAAAGAACCTGATTTATATTATGTTAACGTTTAGTTTTTAACAAATTTAATAAACGGAAAGTATATTTATTGCTGATATTTTACGGATTAAAAGAATTTACTATAGCATTTAAGTTATAGATATAAAAAAATTATTAAATTTATAAATTGCATCGTTAGTTTGAATTCCTCGCAATGGTGCTTGGAATCTCAAATATGCACTAATTGAATTTGTAATTAATTACAATATGTGTATATGAATAGTATATACTTGAGATTTAGTTATTAATAATAATAAATATTTGTATTCACGTAGACGCGTAGCTATAATATCTAAATACTGTGAATACCATCGAAATACGTTTTGTTTGATTTGCTTTTTACCGACATTTTGTCATACACAACAGCTGATTTGTTTGATGTGAAAATGTTTTAGAGCCGAATTTGTTTTTACGGTTATATTTCCTTTTTATACATATATAATGCTCGCTCCAGATACGAGTTGGTTATTAAGTCTTGTGATCGAAAAGTAGAATTCGATATCGCCCCTTCTGCAGTACCCCTGAAAAAGGCACTTTCTCCCTTATCCCATATAATATGTATTAACTTTTAGAATTGAAAGTCGGTCCCGTGACGTGTAATGTTGAGAGATGTTCGCCTTTGACGTACTGTTTTGACCCATTTGCGTATATAAACCCGTTTTACTTTTTGCTCCTCTCGCCCACACCTCCTCTCTTCTCGCCACCTCACTTCAATACACCGCCCACGCGATAGCTGTCTGCCGTCGCCCTGTACCTATATATAATATAAAATGCATTTTCGATACGCGTACATCACATGGCACAAACACGTTTCAATACAATTTCAATTTAATCTTTGATTACCTATTTATTTTTTTTTCGGCAGAAATAACTGCGCACACACGCACACACGGCTGTTTTAACATTGTGTTGAAGTTCTGTATATATATATATATGTATAATATATATTGCGTGGTATAGCGTGCGCCGAACACATACCGTGACCGTTATTGGTTTGTTCGTACATATATACAGTGTACCTAGACGTATATAAATATATATACGTATGGAGGTACGTAGAGGTATATACCAATATAAATATATAATTCGGGTAGGTGATTTGAATTGACGGTCGGGGAAACGAGACCCGTTATGTTATAATATATTATAATAGGTATATCGAATTATAAGCGTGCGCGTATACAGGCCGGTACGTGTGCTGTTGCTGTGTTTTTTACGACTTCTCCAATCACGAGGGTTTTTTCTTTGGCCCGCGTTCCACATACGGTTAATTAATAATCCACACTGTCTTGTACTCGGGGCGGGGGTAGAACATCTCGGAGACGTAGATCCGACACAGCTCGCGATCAAGACGTATAGGAGGTCCGTTTGGATGGTATTATACGTTTTGGTGATAAAAATATTATAATATTAAATAGTAGACTTCACCTACTTAGACCTTTACTAAGATCTAACACCAACATACAAAACAAAATCCTTATATACAAATGCCTCCTCCGACCCTTATGGACCTACGGCATCGTACTATGGGGCCCAACCAAAAAATCAAATGCAAACACGATCCAAGCATTCTAATCAATTTGTCTACGTATCATTGCCAAAGCTCCTTGGTACGTAACGGACAAATTACTCCATGATGACCTCCAAATCAAAACCGTCTACGACACAGCCACCAATTTCTATAGAAGATTTCATGGGAATCTCTCCATGAACCAAAACCACCTCATCTCTCAACTGGCCTCAAAAACTCTTCCAGACAACCCCACAAGACGTCTCAAACGCAACTGGTGCAGAGATCTGCTTAACCATTAAAATACATAAAACACATTTATATAAGTCATAAAAAATTTTTTTTTTTAATTCATTGTAAAAGGTGACTCGACTGCGAGTCTTCCTTCATGTCACTCAAAGTCATTTTATATTATTCTTATATCATATTTACTTATTGTATATAATGTACAGATTGTAAATTTTCAATAAATGCCATAATTTATAAAAAAAAAAAAAAATATTGTGATTCGTTTGATTCCGCGCACTCACAAGTCACAAGTCTCAAGTCACAACGTCGTGACACTACGCATTTATGTACACGAGAAAAACGCCAGAGAACGTAAATAATACAAGCGATAATTAAATACGCGTATCGACTATAGTGCGAGTAGGTAACTATTTATTAATCCGGGTAAATGTTATAATATATATAATAATAAAATTTGACGGTGTTATAGGTAATTATACGACGTAAATATTATATTATAGCTTTGAATTACCTATAAAATATAGTATACACATTTCGGTCGCGTGAACTTATAATAAATACTGGTGTAAAATATCTGCGATGATCTGACGGGGTGGACAGGTACAATACTAATAAATCGCTGCCTTGGAGTCTTCTCAGTAAATTTTCCTACCGTAATCGGTAAGGACGGATGATAATCACTAAATTATATTATAGGTTCGGTGTTGAGTTTCGTTTCATAAAGTACGTACGTGAGTAATCCACAAGTTGTATTTAGAACGTCCTATGAATTCAACATAGTAATTTACCAAGAATGTTCACTACATTTTTCCATTCAGTAATGAATTTATTCAAATTCTTGTTTTTGGAATTTCTTAGTATAATTGATGACATTGTTTTTAAATACTTAGATTTTCGGTACCATTTAACAAGTGTCCTGCAGCGTTCGTAACTTCTTTTTATCCAAGATTTTTACTTGTGAATTGTTAGTACCTATAATACGATTTTTTTAAAAAAATTGCGTGTATCCAAATCGAAATTTGAACGAATTGTCTGCGATTTATTTAACTTTGTGTACTAAGGATAAAAGTTTGGATGCGGGCATTGTTTACGAAGACTATGATTATTTAAAAATTATAGCAACAATCTATTAACATTTTATATTTTATAAAAGTTGTCTGATCATAAAAGTACTAGATTAAAAATATAATATAAAAACTATTTTATATATTTGAAAAACATTTATAAGGAATATTATCCTTAGCAAGATATACATTTTAATAACTCAGAAACTACCCTATAGTTTAAAATATTTAGATCTAGATATACAAATTTTTTTTAAAGAAATCGTCTAGGTACTAGTAAAAAATATTGGTTCACATTTAAAAAAATATGGTTGTATTACCACAAAAAATCGGTTAAATGGTATAAAAAATTAAAAATCCAAGTATTTTAAAATATAGTCCTCAAATATGCCAAAACCAGAATTAGTACAAATGTATTCTTAAACATAAAATGGGGGTGAGCATCATACTATGTGAGTCAAACCGTTTACAAAATTGAAAATTATCGTCAAAAGAAGAGCCCTAGTTTTGATTTCGCACGTCATAATAGTATTAACCGATTGGAAAAAGTCACGCGTCTTATTAGAATGTCCGCGTCCCGTCGATTACAACAGACTATCGTAAAATAAGAGTAAAGGCTAAAATATATTATTATATCTTTGATTGTACCTATTCAAATCACACACATGTATAATATATATATATACAAATTATAGTATCTAATCATCCCGGAACATAATATTCTCACTTATGCATTTACGTCAAATATAATATGTATGATTTATGTACACACAGACAACAATATTACGTCGTGAACGCAATATACGGATTGTTTGTCTAAAAATATAATATATAATTAAGGTACCGATCATATACTATATATTTATAAAAGGGTTGATCAGAGAGAAGGGTTTTATGGCCCACAGAGGTAAATTCAACACGATTTGAAGGTTCGATTAATAAGTACATATAGATAATTAGGATCATATATTATATCATTGCACCGAATCTATAACCATCAAATTACCTAATTGGTAATCACTATAATAAGTGTATCAGTATATTAGGCGTAGGTAATCACCTCTGTTTAATGTTTTTATCTTTACGATTATATTTTAGTGCCTACACCACATCTAGTACGACCCGTTATTCATTCATAATAATATTAATACAAAAAAAAAAATTTTAATATATTTACCTACCTGTGTATGTATTATTTATAGTGGGTAATAATTATCATCAAATGTTATTATGTTAAATATTCATAGTGCGTATTTTAATTAATTTTTAAATTGCAATAAAATATTAGTAACACAATTCATATTATAAAACGAATATTACTATTATTGATTGTTCATCATGATTGTTGAATTAATTTAACATATTTGTTAGTGATCAATTGCTTAAGATAAAAACCAGTATTGGGGCAATAACAGTAATGAATAAATAATTATATAGTCTCAATATCTATGTTATGTATTTACGGTCCACTGGTGCTAAATAAAAGTAATAAATTGACAAACAAATAACAATAAACTTTTAATCCCCGAGAGATTTGGTCCTACCCATCATTGCACAGCGGTTGAGCGTCAGAGTAAATTTTTCCGTTTACCGTTTTAATACCTAAAATTAAACCTGTACTTATTATATTTTTTTTTTTTGGTATCGTTAAAAATATTTAAAAACAATTTCGCAAACATTTTATTTTTAACATATTTTGTAAAAACTAAAAATTAATTTTGAAATCCGTCTTTAAATAGTACAACAGACGTTGGTTATTTTTAGTGAACGTGGCAAAAAGTTCGACACTTTGCACCGAACTTTGCACCATCACCCCTGACCGACGTCTGATGTACAAATATTATCATAATATAATAATAATGTGTACTTATACAGGGTGATTGATTAAGCGTAAAACACTCATTATCTCAAAAAGTATTAATGTTTTTGAAAATATTTTTTTACATAGTTTCAAGTTGTAAAAACCAACGTTTTTATTAAAATATCAATTTTTTAAATATTTTTTATCCTTATAGTTTTTTACCTTTTTTGAACGACGGCATAGAGTTTTAATTTCATATTCTAAAGCAGAATATTTTTCTAAGTATTTTGATTTATAAAAATCAAATTTAGGACGTGTAGTTTATGAGTTATAAGTATTTAAATTTTAGATGGGCGGAGTGGAGTGGTATGGGGTTACCCCGCGAAATGTTTGTCCACTACTCCGCTTGTCTAAACTTTAAATACTTATACTAAATTCGATTTTTATGCATCAAAATACTTGGAAAAATATTCTGCTTTGGAATACGAAATCGTCGAAAAGAGTAAAAAACTATGAGGATAAAAAACATTTAAAAAATTGATATCTCGGTAAAAACGTCGTTTTTTTACAACTCGAAACCGCGTAAAAATATTATTTTCAAAAACGTCAATGCTTTTATGATACGACGAGCGTTTTGCGCTCGATCGATCGCCCCGTACCACACGATAGATCGGTGATAACGTTATCGTTATAATGGCGTGTAATACCTATGTGGTGGTGTTTTAAATGCATTTAATAATATTGTACTGACCTATAGCGTCGACGAGACCGTGTACCCAGATCAGTGTACAAAGGCAGGTGCGCAACGTGCCCATCGCGGGACCGTAACTGACTCGCGGAATGCGCGGCGGCCGAATGACGGGCGGGAAAAGCTCGGTCGCACCGCCGGCCGCGATTAACCGACACCGCCACCGCCGCCAGCGACTCTGTCGCCGTGGAGACGATTCGCGAACGCCGCACGTGTATTAATTCCTCAAATTAGACTGTACGCGACGTCACCCATTGGTCGAGACTAATATATTTTATACCGCGTCGTATTACGCGGTAAAGGCGCTCTAAATAGGCGTATGTGTACGCCATAATTACAATTACGATTGATTAAATATTTTTATCGACCGTCAGTCGATTCGATGCGATCGACAAAGTAGGTGTATATCCCAGGGCGGTCCTGAGATGTGGACTTGACGGTTTATTTTCATCTCGTCCCCAAGAACACGCGTGTACGCGCGTATAAAAACGAACTACACAAAATATCGGATCAATCGAACGGAGGTAACCCGTTTTCACTTCGAGCTTCACCTTTTATCGTTTTCCGAAACGTTTGTAGGTGATTCTCGTCCTTATTGCGTGGAGACGATTCGCGAACGCCGCACGTGTATTAATTCCTCAAATTAGACTGTACGCGACGTCGCCCATTGGTCGAGACTAATATATTTCATACCGCGTCGTATTACGCGGTAAAGGCGCTCTAAATAGGCGTATGTATACGTCATAATATCTCGTAAACAATTACGATTGATTAGATATTTTTATCGACCGTCAGTCGATTCGATGCGATCGACAAAGTAGGTGTATATCCCAGGGCGGTCCTGAGATGTGGACTTGACGGTTTATTTTCATCTCGTCCCCAAGAACACGCGTGTACGCGCGTATAAAAACGAACTACACAAAATATTGGATCAATCGAACGGAGGTAACCCGTGCATCTTTTCACTCCGAGTTTCACCTTTTATCGTTTTCCGAAACGTTTGTAGGTGATTCTCGTCCTTATTGCGTGGAGACGATTCGAACGCCGCACGTGTATTAATTCCTCAAATTAGAACTGTACGCGACGTCGCCCATTGGTCGAGATTAATATATTTCATATCGCGTCGTATTACGCGGTAAAGGCGCTCTAAATAGGCGTATGTATACGTCATAATATCTCGAAAAACAATTACGATTGATTACATATTATTTTTATCGACCGTCAGTCGATTCGATGCGATCGACAAAGTAGGTATATCGCAGGGCGGTCCTGAGATGTGGACTTGACGGTTTGTTTTCATCTCGTCCCCTAGAACAGAGTTTCTCAAAGTGTGGTCCGCGGACCCCCAGGGGTCCGCGAGCCCATATCGGGGGGTCCGCGGAGCTAACCCAAACCCGACCCGACCCAAATATAGGTTGCTGTTAATAAACGTTATTTTGTGTTTGAAAGCACTTTCTATAATCTATATTATATCTACGTATAGATTCTATACGAAATAACCACTTAATCAATTAATAGTTTTATAATTTTGTATTTACCATTATAAAGTTTAAGAAACAAATGCATTCTTCCCATTGATAGTGTTTATATGTGTATCAAGATGTTTTATGTTAATAAATAATAATAAAATAAATAATAAAAATAAATAATAAAATTATTTGAGTACATAAACGATTTTTTTAATTTCAAGTCCTGATACAAAAACAAATCAAAACGAATATTTTTTATCTCTGGTGTTTCATCAAATTCAAAATTAAATAAAAAATAAAAAATAGAAAATTATGTATTTACACATAACAATACGAGCAAAACTAAAAATAATTAGCATAATGCGTTAGGTTGAGTTCCATGCGTAAATTTTTTTTTGAAGATCTTTTTTTGCTTGTTTCCGAAAAAAAAATGTACGCCTGGAACCCAACCCAACCTAACCGGGGGTCCTCGAAGACTGTAGGTCTTTAGGTAGGGGTCCGTGATTCATTTGACTTTGAGAACCTTTGCCCTAGAACACGTGTGTACGCGCATATAAAAACGAACTACACAAAATATTGGATCAATCGAACGGAGGTAACCCGTTTTCACTTCGAGCTTCACCTTTTATCGTTTTCCGAAACGTTTGTAGGCGATTCTCGTCCTCGTTGCGTAAACCGTACGCCAAATATCGAGATTCGCGAAAGAAAATAAATTAAACGAAACCGAATTTACGACAAATTTTGTCTATATATATAACGGTTTTATGAGATTTTTCAATGTCGTGTTATATTTCAGTATTTTTTTTAACTATTGTATAGACTATAGTGGTGTACATTAATATGATAAAGACGATAATATAGTATGATATCAATGTAATCGCGAACATTAGTTATTTTTTTATTGTTATAATAATAATATATTTTTATTTTTATGTGTAAATATGTATATATATTATGTTCTATCTACGAGCATTCTGAATCAGTCGTTTCGAAAATCACGGATAAAAAATATATAAATGGTTACACATCGATTTCGCACTGTTCAATTATTTTCAAAATGTATACATTTATATGACAATATTATTATGTTAAAATTATAAAAGAAGTTTGATAGATTTTCCTTAGTAAAATTAGGTGAAACTTAAAAAGTATCATGTTTTATTTAACTAATTCTCTAGTCTTATCGAAAGTATAGTAATTTTGAAGACAGGGTACTTACTCTTATAGTATTATAATGCAGATTACAGTCCCAAATGTTTAGGGCAATATCAACGAACAGCTCTGAACGGCCACTGAACTGAGTACCTATAAAATATAAATATTATGTTGTGTGCACGCTTTTCTTCACGTCCGATCCGTTATTCGATGTTATCCGATATTTCATTTTTTTGTGAGCAAACTATAATTCATAAGCTCATAATTATTATTGATTTACTTATGTTATTATTGTGGTAGCACTTGTAAGTAACGTGATGGACGTTATACTATGCGTCACGTCCAATGCAAATAATTATATGATTATTACTCCAGACGAGTAATTCAACCAATTTATATATTGTGTAGTTCACACCATCCCACGTCAGCTATATAATAAGTCCACCGCACATCGTTATTATTGCCCTAACCCCCAAGTCGAGACGATAATCACTGTCCGTCACAGTGCCTAAAATTCACGAATTTCGCTACTACAGCACACCTATAATATTCCACTCACCAAAATATTTAAAAAGAACAGACGTAATAGTGTGCGTATAAATTAGAAGTTCAGCGTTTTTTTTTGTTCGCCATCGCGCTACCGTCTATTAGTATATTTTGTCACTGCACATGATATTTACTAATAAATTATAGTGTGTGCTATTGCACTCAATTTCAGGCCCCGGTTTCGGTGCCATGTCGACTTTCATTGGCACCCCCATTAAACATACATATTTACCTAAACATTTCACGCCCTCTATAAAATGTTACAACTTTTGCCTGGTCCCGTCATTATATTGTTACAATCCACGCGACAACTTTTCAAATTAGATGTAACGCATATCGGCGTTTCGGCACTTTTCCCCGCCTAGACGGTCGTTAAAGGTGATCGGCGACGCGTTTTCCTGATCGAAAATCTTTACTCCCGCGATCGTTGAGTAAGTCACCGACAAGCGTCGCTCTCACGGCGGGGCCACTGATAGGTCAAAATATTGGCGGAGACCTATATTGCTGTGTGAAACGATAACACTACAATGTATAAATTATCGGTAACTTTTAAGTTATATATCGTAGTATTATTATAATAAGTAATGTGTACCCTCGGCGTTTACGAGCGTCCGAGGCCAACTCACAATTTTTATTATTAGCACCATTGTGGTGTACGTATTTATATATAAATGCAGAGTAGAAAGGTATCCATGTGAAAGTTATGACGGAACTCTTGGTATTTTTCTAATATGACTTCCCTACATATCAGAACACACTAATTTTATTGTTTTTTGTTCAATAATTTTGCTTGATGATAGGGTATAGATTGAAGATATTTATTGGAAAAAATTTATTTCAACGTGAATAGCAACTACACTGGAAATTCAGATACATTTTTCTTACAAAACATTCTCAATTATTCTACTTTTTCTCCGCCTAATATGTTAAGGGCAATTGGTAATTCTTCTAACATAGATATTTTTTTTTTGTAACTTTGAGAATATAAAACACATATTTAACTCAATTTAATTTGATAATATTCATTTTCCCGGTTTTCAATTTAATATACTATCAATTATTTTTTATATATTATGTATATAATACCATTTATAAATCGCATATTAATACGATTTATACATATTTTTATGTGCATAAAAATGTTCATTGTCATTAATCAATGATGCACACCTACTAATGCACTTTATACGTCATATTTTAGATTCTGAGCGAAGCGATGAATGTATTGATTTAAAAATGATGTGTGTTTTTTTTAAATTTTTTTTTTGAGTCTGCCATCTTCTTTTAGGACAGTAAAAGTGCTTGGATTTTCTTCAATAGTAACTTTTCTGATAGGTAAGGGAATCTAGTTGGTACTTTGGGGGGTCAAAAGTAAAAATTTCTCAGTAGTTTTCAAAAGCGCCGTGAAAAACAAAAGAAAAATTAAGGAAAAACGGAAATTTTTTGGCGCAACTCAAAAACAAATGACCGTAGATTCTTGAAAATTTCACTGAATGTTTATATTAGTATTTTCTATACACGATAAAATTTTGAAAATAATTTGACTCTTTTTGAGCTGTTTACGGACATTGTCAGTTTTCAATTTTTTTAGTTTTTTTTTTCTACAAATATCAATAAAATTTTATTTGTTGGTTAAAAAAGCTTGAAAATTTAACAGAAGGCTCCTGGGTAATTGTTTCAAAGACAGATGAAAAAAATTAAAAATCCTTAGTCACAGATTTATTTATAAGCATTTAAAGTTCAAATCTTGACAAAATACGGAAAAATCACGAAAGTAAGCAAATTATTTTGAGTTGAGAATTCATAAAAAATTTTCTTTTTAAATCTAAGATTTTAAAATGTAATACAAGATTATATATAAGTTTATCTACTTTTATCAACAAAAAAAAAATGTCTACAAGAAAGTCAAATTAAATTTTTATGAGCATTTGAAATTCATACTTTTACAACATTTGATATTCACTCGATATCTTATGTAACGATTTTCTTATTTTGTTGTAATTAAAAACGTATTACTGTAGATACTTGAAAATTTCACTGTATGTTTGTATTAGCATTTTCTATACACGATAAAAAATTTGAAAATAATTTGACTCTTTTTGAGCTGTTTACGGGCATTGTCAGTTTTCAATTTTTTTAGTTTTTTTTTCTATAAATATCAATGAAATTTTATTTGTTAGGTAGAAAAGCGTGAAAATTTAATCCAAGGCTCCTAATATATTATTTCAATAACAGTTGAAAAATATTGGAAATACATAGGCACAATTTTTTTTTATAAGCATTTAAAGTTCAAATTTTGACAAATTTGCCAAATTTAAAATGTAATAATTATTTTGTAGTTAAAAATTTATAAAATGTTCAACTTTTGTAGCTAAGGATTGAAAATTTAAAACTAGGTTCCATGTAAATAAGTAAATATATAAATTACTTTATTCACAATAATATCATCAAATATACTTGGTAATATATCATAGTCTGACGGACCGTTTTCGCTCAGAATCGTTTTTCTTATACAATGATATTATGTCATTGAATTCAAATTTAACACCATCCATTACAGTGACCCACTTGTAACCTACTGTACAGCAGAGCGACATCCACTTACCCACCTTTTTATACTTATACCTATATTTATTATTTTTATATCAATACCTTCAATTTTTATTATGTTACACAATTTTTGTAAATGGAATTACATTATATACAAACAAATATTTATAATAATAATAATCTTTATTAAAGGAAATTTAATTCCAATTTACATTTTTTTTTATATATATATAATATAATACAAAATGTTTATAGCTAAGAGTCTATAATGATAGATACGAGTTTATAATTTACAAAAATAATTTACAACAGTTTTAAAATTAAATCAAAAGGTATACACAAAATATAAAGTAATACATGAAAAACATAAATAAATAATAAAAATAAAAACAAAAAACTTCATAATATTTTATTTTATGTATCTTAATATTTGAACGGAAAATTCCGTTAAAGATGTATTAAAAAAAATCAATATTTTCAACATAATTTCCAGCCAACATTGGAATATTTGACGGCGAATTTGACATGTATGATGTGATTACATTTTTTATATAAAATAAGTTTTTTTCTCGACAGTATAATAATTATATTATAACATGATATTATTATATTATTATATTATAATCACCAAAATCATGTCATGAAGATGGTCCTTTGACATTAATTTAAATATTTCAATTTGAGTTATTAATTGCCTACCCGACGTATAACGATGAAAATGAAATATGTTACCTATGTACCATAGATTTTCTGAGGAAATTAATATATATTATGTAAAAGTAATATAATGATCTAATGATAATATCAACACGAAATAGAGAGTGATAAATGATAACCACAAGAATGACCATAATGAGTAAAGGAGTGTTGGAGAGGTGAACGTACCTATGTGTAAACAGAAGTGAAGTGAACCTGATGAATGTAGTACCCAATAACTTATAATGAGTAAAAGTGAGTAATGGACATTTTTTGTCAGATTGCATATATAATATTTTTATATAATGTTCAATCGGTAATTTGTATTGGTTTTGTCAATATTTGTATAGGTAAGTCAACATTTGAATCAAAAATTTGATGATTATTGGTAGGTACAAGGTACTTATTACTTATGAAACAACAACAAGTTTGGAAGTTATTTAGAGTTGTAAGTTTGTAACTTGTTCTTTTAATCAGGTTTGTAATAACTGATAACCAATTTTAGGGTTTAATATTCAATTTGATGTGGAGCTATATGTTATGGCAATTTATAAGTATATAATATAGTACTATAATCGTCAGTGATCTGTATCTCATTGTCAGTATATTTTAATAATATTTACATGTCGAATTTAATATTGTAATATAATTATGAATATGGTTTTGCATAACATTTTCAAACTTTGAATAATTTCTGCACCAATAGTCAAATCCAATACCTACTAAGTAGGTTGGTAATGGTTTGATTATATTTTAGGATATTATACAAGATTACACGAATATTCATACGAAGTCTGTTTTACAAGGTTATTATGTAATCATGAATATTACCTTAATACTTTTAACTGAAAAAAACTGTGAATGTACATACTTCTTTGAATACGAGTATTTCCACCACGAAAATCTCAACTATTTTAACAAGTACTATAGTGTATGCATTTTACCTACCCTTATTTATGAAATCATTATGTAAAATTAAATTAAAGTTTAGTTTCTTATTTTATATTGAATGATTGAATTTAAATTTAAAATCGCATAATAAATTATAACCTTTATGAAACCTAAATAAGTTATAATTTTGTGTTTATTCACGGCATACCCACATATATCTATTAAAACGAAAAATTGTGAAAAGCTAACGCGTGTCAAAATACTTTGTTTGTATTATAGAGTACCACCACACTGTTGAGTAGATAACATAACTTTTTCAAGCGTCTGCTGAAGTATCAGAATAAACAAAATAATCCAAAGTGTAAAAATTCAATAAGATAAACAAAAGGCGAAATAAATATTTATGTATGTACGTACTGAACTAGAAAATTATACGATCAAATAGCATTGTTATATTGTTCGATTTATTCTGTACAAAAAAAAAAAAAAAATTAAATAGTTTTATTTTATGACGTATACAATGTTCGATTTGTGTTAATATTTTTTATAAATGTTTCTTATAAGAATAAAAATACTAGAATACATTTTAATACAAAGTTTTTCATAAGGTTATTTTATAGATGAATTTTAAAAATATCGAAAATACGTACACAGATTTTGTTTTTAATAATCGTTTAAAGCAGTGGTCTTCAACCCTCGGCCCACCGGCCGCTTCCTGTCTACCTTGTCCTGATGTGGGGCCTACGATCACATTTGAAATTTAGCATGTACCTTTACTATTTTGATAAAATTATAACGGCTAATATAATGGCTATCGAAAAAATAATAATAAAATATGCGGTAAGATAAATTAAATTAACTGCCTAGGTATACATTTTGGCTGTTGCCTGTTAGTTCGTCATCGATCATAATTGCCGCTAAATCGAAGCCGAGTTTACTGATGGTGCGTGGAGGCGGCCTCTGAAACAAATATTTCCAAATTTAGTTTATCAGTAGTAACTGTTGCAAGGCGTATAGAGGATCTAGGAACTGATATTGAGAGTACCTACCCTAAAAGAACACATTTCTAAATTTATTTTTTATTCGCTGGCCCTTGACGAGAGTACGGATTTGCAGATACTGCTCAATTGGTAATGTTTGTCGGGGTATTGATTCTAATTTTAATATAACTGAAGAATTAACCACACTTTTTCCAATGAAAAACACAACAAAAAGTTGTGAGATTTTTAATGCATTAAAATCGACACTCTTCCGTTTTTACATCAAATTAAATAACCTTTCTGAAGTTATAACAGATTGAGCCCCATCAATGGTTAGAAAAATGTAAGGTCTCGTAGCGCTAGTTAAAAAATAAATGAATACACGTGGTGCTTTGCAACTTATGCAATATCACTGCATTATCCACCAAGAAATGTATGCTCAAAATCTGATGGCTTTCAAACTATTATGAAAGATGTTGTAAAAATAGTAAATTTTATTAGACCAAGAACATTGCATCATATAGAGAATTTAAACACTTTCTAATTGAAATAGACGCTGAACAAGGTGATGTAAAGGAAAACTTATTCTGTCCATCTCATGGATACCTATTACATTGCACTTGAATGAGTTTAATTTACGCTTGCAACGTCAAATAAATGGAAATCCAGCTAAAAAAAAAAAAATAGTACAACTCAGTTCCCACATGTATGTCAAAATATAATGTTACTTCAACGGAATAATATTATGCAGAAGCCATTTCTGATTTACAACTCCAGATTGATTCGAGGTTCTTAGATTTCAAAGCTAATGAAAAATGTTTTCAATTCGATTTTATTATCAGTTGAAGATGTCCCAGAAAATATGCAAATGGAAATCATTGATTTACAGAACAATAAAATATCAAAAGAAAAGTACCCACACTACCCTAACCTAAACCGCATCCGGCCTTAGTGCAATTTTTAACTGGCCCTTGCTACGTTTCAAATTACTTTATACATATATAAAATGTTAGGATTTTTCTGTATTTTATTTCGCTATATTTATAAAATCGATATAATGTTTATCGTAAAACGTTGATATTAATTCTTATCCAATATTGAACTATTAAATGTTTTACTAATAGTTAATATTATTTATAAAGGACATAGTTATCATAGATATTTTTTTCTATGTTCTCTAGCCCGCTATTGGCCCTCTAGTAGCATTAAGTTGTCCATCCCTGCTATAGAGTATTCATCATAAGAGAATTCATCGGTTTTCATAACTTATTTTTAAAATTAATTCCGTTGGATGCCGTTTATGCAATAAGTTCATGTAGAAAATCATAATTCTTCAATTTTTTTTGAACAATTTATTCAGGGTTTTAAAATTTTATGAAATGAATTTTCTTAAAATATTCAATTTATGTGAAAAAAAAATTAAAGCAAGAGAATATTTTTAAAAGTTAGTTTATTGTAATGAATACTAATAAATAGTAGCCAATAGGAACCCGAATAAAATAAGTGATAAATTAACCAGTAATATAATACCATTATACCTACCTATAATTTATAACCAATAACATATTAATTCGCAAACTAAGGTACCTATTTTGTTGGATAGGTAATTAATTATTAATCAATAATCGTTTCTAATCGTCTATAGCCAAACATGTTTAAAAGAAAAACAATGTTTTTCATAAATGCATTGAAATATTTCAAATTCAGAATCATAAATATTTCTCCAAGAAAATATCACAATTATTTTCCATTCATTGTGCAATATAAGCCGTTTGAAAGACTTTTGCAGGGAGGCTAATCGTCCTCCCTTCTGATTTACACCAATGGCTGGCTCGTCAACTTTGATTCGTATAGGATTTTCCAAGATAGATGAATAATATACAACCAACTAAATAAATAGAATATGCACTTACATATTAATCATATGACACCCATTTGTCAGTTTATTTTATATTCATTATTTACTTGACAGACCACAGACATTTTAACAAATAATGATCAACATGCATAATATTATATTAGATTTCGGTATAAGTTCAAACCTTATAATAACTCAACGTCTCGACATGAAATAGAACACTTCAAACTCTGGCAATTTAATTTTTTCTCGTTAAGCTGAATAGTGAATTTATTTCGTTCCCCTTGAACTTTGAGTTATTCAGTTACCACGGTATACGAATCGATCGCAACGAAAGCCCCTTCGAATAATTTGTATGCACTTTATTAAAAACTTAAATAGTTTACGATTCTTTACAAACACAAGATATCAAACATATTATTATTAATTTATTTTTTTGAAAAATTGAAAAAGAGAGACTATATAGCAAAGTGGGATAAATTATAATACATTAATTTAACTAACTGAAATAGTGTCACTGCTGATAATAATACTATAAACAAAATTCATTTTCTTTTTCATTGCTTTTCTTTTGAAAGTTAATTAACATGATGACAGCGGTTTGTTCGGCAAGACTGTCAGTTAGTTTAACTTTGGTTCAATGTTCAATTTTAATTAGAAAATCTCTATAAGACAATAAATGATCCTTATATTAACTTTTATGGATATCATACGAAACAGGTATGATATAAATACGAATCATTCATTCTTCGTAGGTTTTAGTACGTTTTAGTTACGTGTTACGACTGAGACGTATAATTATTTCCGTCTATATATACTTCACAATATCAGTTAACTATCTTAACATTATTCTCAATTCTCTACCCGGAAAAATCGACATCATACTTATGTAGCTATATAATATCTTATATTCTTATATGGTATTATAAACCATATTAAATTATTATTAAGCATAGGCAGGTAAATAAGTCAACGTTGCAATAATAATGCCGGGTGATTCTTTTATCAAACAACACTCATTATTTCAAAAAGTGTAGATTTTTTTGAAAATATTTTTTTACATAGTTTCAAGTCGCTTATAAAACAACGTTTTTATTAAAAAATTATATTTTTAAATATTTTTATCCTTATAATTTTTTAAGTTTTTTACTTTTTTGAATGACAACATAGGGTTTTAATTTTATATTCCAAAGCAGAATATTTTTCTTAGTATTTCGATACATGAAAATCGAATTTGGGGTGAGTAGTTTATGAGTTATAAATATTCAAAGTTTTGATTTATTATAATATGTTTACAATATACGTACAGCATATCTATGTGCAAATTATGTATACCTACAAATACATCTGCTCGTCATAATATAATTCATCGTAGAAAATGTATACATTTTTTTATATTAATCTAAAGAAAATTGTTTTTGTATAGATAATATATTTTGCAAAAAGTAATTTAATCAAAAGATTATATTATAAATTATAATTTTATATAGAAAGGTATAGGTAGGTGTATCCAAACACATGTAAAGAGATCAACTATCAAGGAAAATATACGTTTTATCTGCAGGTAGCTACAAAAAGTATTTGAAATTAGTGTATGTATAGGTTCCATCATTTTTATGAAAGAACAATAATTTTAAAATAGTCTTTTATGTAATTTTCATAAAAAATTCACAGAATTGTATTTTTATCTCGTGGATTTAAGTAGTTCTACTATATTATAAACAATGTATAATATATGTATGTAATTATATATATGATTTTTTTTTTTTTGTTTCAAAAACGTTATTACTTTTCTAGATGATTTGTGTTTCTAAGTGTTTACTGTTAAAATAATCACTATGTATAATTTACGAAAAAACATACATACTTATTGTTATTGGTCCGTATGGTTTTGGCTCAAATATGTAAGGCATTTATGCATATGAATAATATAAATACATAATAATGAACTATAATTTAAAAAAAAAATCGCGAGTAAGGATATGACTATTTTTATCACAGGCTATTTGGAATGAAATATCAATGACCCTCGTTGCCGAACACGTGCTACTTCCGACCGGAAACTTAAATGTATACTGACGAGTGACGACCAATACGTATATATTATTCTCAAAGAATATCCACATTTAGTATTTTTTATAGTTTGATATACTGTATTACGATATACCTACTCATTGTGATTTTCAGGAAAATATAACACTGTGTTATTTAATCCATGGTAATATTTAGTAGCCATTGGTTATAACTTATAAGTACGATTTAGTATAAGTATTTAATAAATGCGTTGATAATTTATGTACATTTTCCTGCTCGTATTATTATTTTTTTTTTTTTGCCTACCTCTCCTTCGTAGGTGTACCTATATTATGCTAACTACTGTAAAAAACTACCTATAATGCCTGGCAAAAATGTTTACGGGTGTTTACCGTCCTAATTAATAACAATTTATTAAACTAAAATTTACTTAACGTTTGGACCACCACCATTCCTCTTTTAGGTCTGACAAATCTGTTGCCTAACACACCTAACCCTGCAGCTAGGTAGATATTTACCGGTAATTAACCAGACATTTACCAGTATAATAGCTATTTAGCTACTATATAGTATTGTATGGCCGTTGTAATGTAATGTTGTTTATCTTAATAATAACCGAACTTTACCGTAATAAAATAAAATAAAAATATAACATATAATATTATAATATAAGAGTATACGACTACAAGAGTAAGTAGGTAACATATTGCACGCGTACACTTTTTCCAGTTTTGTATGGTAAGTAGCATTTTGTGGTATAGCTAGGTAGCATATAGGTCAGCGACTAGAACCTTGATGATTTTACGGTTCCGGTTCCTGTTCGGTTCCCAGAAAAACTAAAATTTAGGTTTCGGTTTCTTTTCGGTTCTAAAAAATAAAATTTGTGACCCGTTTTGGTTTTATACTTATGTGAAAAAATTTTTAAAGTACAAGTGTCGGTTCCGGTTTTTAAATTGATTTAAATAAGGGTTCCGGTGACCCTGTGTGCAAAAAA
This sequence comes from Sitobion miscanthi, assembly GCA_008086715.1. NCBI lineage: Eukaryota > Metazoa > Arthropoda > Insecta > Hemiptera > Aphididae > Sitobion > Sitobion miscanthi. The sequence continues at coordinate 2,851,128 of CM017802.1, read as the reverse complement.
GATTCTCAGAGATGTTATATAGCAGTTATTTTGTGCAATGCGAAGTTTAATATTAGTACCTATGGGTATCGCGGAGTTGTTGTAGGCACCGTTAATATCCCTACCTGTGAAGTTACTGAATGCGATGTCGCAAAACAATGTTCTATGTTTCGTCACATTGTAACTTTCATAGCAATCATATATAGCTATAAAAATACAGTCTCTGAGATATCGAAATCACCTTTATGCACACAGGAGAGGTTCCGGCATTAAAATTAATTTAAATAAGGGTTTCGGTGAGGTTTCGGTTCCCAATATATTCAAAGGGTTCCGGTTCCAAAACCGGTTCTTTTCGGTAAGGTTCCATTCTCTGGCATAGGTACCGCCTAACCTAACTTACACGAGTACCTTATTTTTTAATCTATATTATATTATTAATAATGATAAATGATAATAATATTATACATCCTGTTTTGAAAAAAAATGTATAACAGTGAATATAGGCATAGTATCTTACATATACATAAACATCCAATTACGATGAATCGAATACGATAAAGTTACAGATATTAATTATTACTATATTGTATGAGAAAACTAAAATTACGGTAAACATAATGATTTTAAAAGTATATACTGTTATCATTAATACTATGATTTAATGTATGAGTTATCACACGCCCTGCACAGCTTCAGCGATATTCCACTCGTAGGTACGCTGACAGTGCAAAGTGCAATATTTTATTTTCAATTTATTATTATTTACACGATCATAATATTATTAAACGTCGAGTGTACGAATGCACAAGCAAGATATTAAGTATATGAAACTTGGGGATATTATAATTATAATATTATGTCGGCATACTCAACATCGGTTGTTATCTATTCCGTTTCACAATATTTCGAATCCGTATTTAAATACAATTGTTCCACGAAACGGATAATATCTGAACTCCGGATTAAGTTTTGTTCGGACGAAGGATTATACATTTTTTACACGTACTCGGGACACTGTAGGATAATTATGGTCCAACCCACTTATTATTATTATTATTCCGGAATAAATTCTGTATCACATAATATTATTTGGTATAGTTTTTTATTTGTAAAGGCAAACATAAGCGAAAAGTATTGTTATAACAGAAGTCGAAAACTCGAATCGCCGACTATAATCTGTTCGTATAATTCGTTTTGAGCTTAGGATTTACCTCATCTGCTGCACTGCTCTTCAACGTGTTCGGGTCTCTTTTATTAAAAACAAAGCTAATATATTATTTTGTTCAATATTTTATGAATGCGGTATATGTCATTTAACTCATGAATACAAAAAAACACTGCGACTGCGTACTACATTTTAACAATATATATCTATATATTATGTTATATTATCTACTATACAGTTTTTGATTAATTTTAATTTCAAAAAGAAATGTGCGCAAGTGGAAGTCACTCTGCTGTACAACAGGTTACAAATGGGTGACTGTAATGGGTGGTGTTAAATTTGAATTCAATGATATAATATCTTTGTATAAGAAAAACGATTCTGAGCGGAAACGGTTTGCCAGCCTAGGATATTTTATATTATATATTTATATTGTTATTATTAATACGGTAGCTGGTTAAGTCCAATTATTGTTATTTGTTTATTATCATATTTATATAATAATATACTTTAGAAATTACAATTACCCACGAATAAAATTTTTAAAATATAACACAAAACTAAAATAATTTTTCTTCGTTTAAATACCTAATTTTATCCAAATTTGAACATAAAATAACCGTAAAAAAAACTGTGTCTCTATATTTTTATATATTTTTCATTGTAGCAATATATTAGGAGCTTTCTATTAAGTTGTCAAGCTTATTGACCCTACGAATAACATTTTATTGACATTTATAATAAAAAAAAAAAACTGGAAACTAAAAATGTCCGTAAACAACTCAAAACAAGTCAATATATTTTGAAAGAAAATGCCATTATAAGTATTCAGTTAAAATTGCATATATCTACGGTAATTTATTTTAGAGTTACACCAAATACCAAAATCAATTTTGCGTAAAAATTCCAGTTTTTCTTAATTTTTTTTTGTTTTTGAAAACTACTAGGGATTTTAAATGTTGACCTCCCTACCAACTAGATTCACTTTCACATTGAAGTTGAAAATTTGAAAAAAAAAGTATTATTTCGACTACTTATCGTGTAGGTACACAGACACAAAAAATAAAAATAAAATAACACATTATTGTAAAATCAAATAACCAAATAACCAAATTACAATTACACAGTTATATTTTGAATATGTATACAAATTCAAGATTAGGTTATATTGTTACCGTTGATTTTTTTTTTTTTATATTCCTAAAATTCAAACCGAGTCGAAAGTGTCATCATGTATGGGTGGCTTCTTTCCCCAAATCATGTAAATCGTGTTTTATTTGTTTTCCTCTTATCACACAAACTATATACTCATTATGTCTTAGATATAGATTGCATATTTTCTTCTGAAAATAAAAAAATAAAAATATTCCTAAAATAATATCTCGGAACAGCAATAATTATTGTTTCATAATTTCAAAACGTTTTTGTTCGATCTTATGAACGACGAGTTTTTCATATCCGATCCGACTTGACCTGACCTCAGTTTGTCTTCTGAGAGCACCACCGGTCGTGTTGTTCGTGGACAATCGTCACTGCAGATCGTTCATAGACATTGTTGTTTGTTCGCCATGCTTTGTATACTCGTAATAATATTATCCTGCAACGGATATTAAATTAATATTATCATGGGAAAAGCTCGGATCGCCGGTGGTACGCGCGGTGCCCTCTGGCAGTGTCCGGGTCGCGGAAACGAGAGAAAAATAACAACAGGAAAATCCACTCGCGAAAATCGATCTTCCGGTCGTGTGGCGCCCTCTAGCCGCGGACCGCGGTCGCCGGTGGGCACCGATGGGTGGCGACGCCTCACCGTTCGGGGTCCGCCGCCGCCGACGGTGGACCAGCGTTCCAGCATTATGTTCAGTCGTGTCGTGCGTTTGTACCGGCACCGTCGTGGTTCGAGTCGACGTCGTCCGTGCGTATAATAACACTGTAATATTGTCGGTACGCGTTTTGTACGTCCCGTGAGCAGTATGGATCCGAGAGATCTACCGTGATACGTACCCAGGTGTATTCGGTTCCGGACGGTTTATACCGACTGCGGTCAGGGATCGTTCTCCGATCGAGTGGCGTCCGCCGCGATTCGCCGTGCCGGGTGGCCGCCGACGAGTTCTCTTCCGCCAGAAGTTTCGGTGAGTACATGTACCCATATGACACGCGTCTATTAAAAATATCACGACGCCCGTGCCGGACACGTCCGTAGCCCAAAAGCGAAATCCTTTTATCTGTCGAGCAAGCATGTGTTGTGAACCCACACCGTGGGTCCCGAACCGGACGCGTCACTAATTATTATTATGCCTACCCGCCCGAGAGCGCGGGTATGTTCCGCGCGTTTCGCCGCCAACCTAACCGGGGCGGTTTTGCGACGAAACTTTTTCGCTATGTTTGATTCTCGTGGGACGGACGTTAAACATTAATTGGAGTTTCGTTTTCTCTAAATCTCGATTTGTTTTAACGAGTTCGCTAAAAAACTACTGCAATAGTTCTCGTGAAAAACGACGTAGCTTTTTTCCGGTTGATTTGCACAGCATGTTACGCGCACCTACTACGACCGTAATAATATAACTTGTCCGCGTTACAGTGTAACAACGGATGGCAGTTTAATGATATGGCTACGATTCGTTTCACATTCGATATTATTATATTGTTTCACGCGATCATACGTGATCGTAACCTGGCGAATTTACGATACTCGTTTACGAGAAAACGAACAAGTGTCCTGGGGGGGGGGGGGGGGCATCACGAACCTTACAAGTGTAATATTACAATATCATACGGACGCCTAGCCATTTCTCGGTGTCTCGAGCTGGTTACCCTCGCGGCCACGCGCTCGCGCTGAAAGTTCTTCGGCGATCTCATAGGCGTGTATAATTATTGTGCTTACACGTATTATTATATTTTATTTCTCAATGTCATTTGCGTTCATCGATGACGTGAAGTATATTTAATAACGTTAAAATCATGTTACTACGTATCTACATGGGAGGCACCTGCACATCGATATTATGTTCGCAACATATTATTATGCCGGCAAGACGGATAATATTGTTCGTCGCATTGAATAGGTTGGATAGAGTTACTGCCTGCACGAATAATAGGTACAAAACGTTTTAGACTTTTAACTTTTAATGTTCGCGTCGTAGCAGCGAGCACTCTTGGTATAAAGACTAAAGAGACTGTGCTCGGCGTTGGACGACTGTAGTGTATAGTATACATCTGGTCTGATGGTTAATTATAAAAATTAATTGTCCAAAGCACTCTGAGTACGTCTCTTTTGAACGACACCGTTCACGTTTGGTTTTTACGAGAGTACTGTGATAATACAAATACATAATGATATATTGTTCATAGCTTATACTTACGCTAATGGCAAAGGATGCATTTCGTTTGGCTATAGACGAGCTTTTCTAATAAATATATATATTGTTCATAATGTTCCTGTATAAACAAAGACGGGTCGTCGAAATGTCACTTTCAGACGAATAGATGAATTAATTAATATTATAGTTGAAACATAGTAAGTACATACCGGTAATTTGCACTCGTAAAATTAATAGCAACTAAATAGGTATACTATATTGTTTTGGACAGTTTTGTTTATTAACATTTAAGCCATTTCGAACGGCTCGTCTTTTGTTGCGCATAATATTTTATTATCTCATTGCACATTCTTTTTTTCAATTACTTAATGTGCTTTGAAATTATTTTTTGTAATTGAATTCACTTTTAGCTAAATTATCTCTGCAAAATATAATAATTTTATGATACATAATACATTGCTTTATCTTGTGACTTTCGCTCATCTTACACAATTATTACTGTCATTTAAATTACGTTTCCGAACTTATCTGAAAATCTTTATAGTTCTCTGTAAAAGTGTATTTTCAAAGTATTCAAAAATATTAATTTATTTTTCTCGGTCGTTCAATTTCCATACATTACCATTTAAAATGAACTAAGATATTGGTATTCCAGTAGCTACTTATAATATTTATTATATTTATTTGTGAATTTTTATGGTCCATTGTTATATAATTTATTTTAATATTCATTAGTAGTTTGTTGGTGTTATATTGGAATCTTTAACTTTATCTACTTTCGTAAGTACTAAGTAATGCCATGACTTTTACGTAAGTATAACATGCATATACAGCTCCTCAATTGACAGTTTCGCCATTGGGTGGCTATTCTTCCTTCAATTAATTAACTCATTTTTTTTCTCTTAGCATATGTACTTGAGTACTGATATAGATTGTATATTACTAATTTAAAAAAAAACTGGATCTGCTATGTCATCCGTTTAATAAAGTTCAGCTTTTTTTATAAAGTATTTTATACAAAATACAATATTTTTAACTAATAGAACCCAATTAAAACTAAAATTAATTTTACAGTAAATGGATATATCTACGACTGGAAATTACAAAGAATTTGGTGCTTTACAATTGAGTTACATACCCATATAAAAATTTGGAATTATGCATTTTATTAAGAATTAGATAATCGTTATGATGACTTAGGTTGGTAATAAAAAAGAATTCAGGAATTATGATTTTCCTGTTCAATATCCCAATACAATTTTTGGTCATTCTTTTATAGATTATTTGTGACAAACATTTTTGTTATTATAATGCCTGTTGAATTAAAAAAAAAAAAATTTTAGGTGATACTTTGAATGTTAAATGTATTGTATATAAATATTTATTTCTAGAATCGGATAAGAATGTCTGTATTAATGTTTAAAATATCTGTTTTTATTAATTTTTTAGATGTCAAATATTATACTTTACATCAATCTTATATTAAATTTAAATGATATTAATTTATTGCTTATATTTATCTTATTAATCTAATATTTAGTGATTTTTATAACTCCGTATATCCAATACAAGCTATAAAGGAGGTAGGTCATCAACATTTTAATATTTTAACAATTTCTTATTTGTAATATTGTGTTGATTTTCTGAATAAAAAAAAAATATACTTATAAGATAAGTATAAATCCCGGGGAAAATATATGGACATATGGTACTAATGTCATATTTTATTATAGGTACTTACTAAATACCAATACTTTAAATCAACTTTGGTTTTATACTTCATTAAGAAATAAATCTAGTAACCTTATTGTATTGTGATTCTACACTTAGATAGTTATAGTTACGAGGTATAGTACTAGCTACTGTAGCTAATGATTAATGCTGACAACATTTATTACGGTCCCTTTCTCAACATCCAAAAAGTCTTTTCTTCTCCAACCCTTCGTTTATTTGTTCTATGTGTCCCCTCGATGATAATTTTACCAACCTTAATGGGCAATAAAAACGAGAAGGCAAATGCAGTATGGTATTTATTTTTTTCGAGTGTTAAAATTTTATCTTCAAAGAAGTTTTAATAAAAAAAATTATTCCCCCAAACTTTACACACTTTGATATACTGCAGTATACACGCACATAACAATTGAAAAGAAAACCCTTCAAACTTATTGATAAAATAACACCGGAACAATTTAGATTGTATCGGCATTCGGTACTTTTATTATGGTCTATATAGGTACATATGTTTGAACTCCAAAGTTTTTTCATTACTTATGACTTATGAGTTGTAATGCTGTATAGCTGCGAACGTGTAATAAAAAAAAATATTTTGATTCTTCGTATATTGGGATTTTTATTTTTATTATTATTAAACAGTCGACAGTTTCATTTCCGTGTTTATATTTCGAACAGTTTCGAAAAATGTTCGATTATTTGACAACTCGGCAGACGTGTCAAAATAATATTATTATGATTTATAAGCGTTAGACGATGCTATTATAATATACCATAGTATATACAGTCATACAGGTGCTTACGCATCGTTTTCAAACGAGAGTTAAATCCGTATAAGAGTCTGTATAGTGTATGAACATATACAGTGTTGGCTTTTGAAATTCCGTGAAATAGGTACTTTTGCAATTTTAAAATACTCTACTGAATTCTATCGTGAAATGTTTAAATTTCTTTTTTATAAGAAGGATAACCATTATAAATTTAGTCATTAACAATATATCATCATAATTTTTAGTCATTCATTCATATCTTTTTCTTTATAGTTTATCAGCACTAAATTATTTAGGTATACATCTGAAACACTTCATTGTCGTACCTAATAGCGATGTTATTTCCGTTCCATCTGTTCTACCTATCATGTCTGCCCAAAATACCATGATACATAAATCATGATAATATTATGATTTTCCTTTGATTCCGCTGATAAAACCAATTGATATTAGTGCGCACTTGTACACAACGATAATATAGAATACGGCCACTCCAAACACAATGCCTGCGTCTTCATTATTTTTAAACGCATATATGTATATATATATATAGGTTTTGATGGTTTTAAGTGGCATAATTATATAATATTATAATTATTGTATACGTTTATAATATAGGTGCGTGTTCAAAGTCCTTCGAGTGTCTCGCCTGCGCGTGTACACAAATGAGGACCCCCCTCGGGTTTGTGAATATTCCACGGGGGGAGGAGGGGGGGCACGCCGATCCACAGGCTGTCGTAGGCAAGTAGTTATAGCACCGGCCGCTCTATATAAATGCTTAGGTCGGCGCAAAAAAAAAAAAACAAAAATATTCGACCCGTCTTTTACCGATTTTTGTCGTGTTGTATTCTACGCGTAATATCATGATAAATGTATATATAATACGGCGTACGGTCGAAATGTACCTAAACTTATATAATAATATCATATTATATTGCGTATGGTTTTCACGGAGACACGAATAATAATAATATAACGCAAGTCGGTTGTTTTCATTGGCGCTGGCCGTCGGCGACGGACGGCGCGGTGTCGTCGACCCTCGCGTGCACTATTTTTAAAAACGTCGGCGCACACTCCAAATTCGGACCAAAAAACCGCGCGTCCTCATCTTCCCCCCTATAATAATATCGCAACCACACGCGTCATACTCGGCTGTCGGCCGATAGATCTCGTGTGTCTAGGTAATGTATTATATTATTATTATAATCGTAAGTATCACAGTATCGAGTCTATCGCGCGTAGTCGTGGATTTTGAGCCACTATATACTACTGTAATTATAATATCATAATACTGTATGCTATAATGTCAAGTATAATATACGAACTACCGGCGACCGCGATAAAAGTAGGATGTACGAGACCATATGTCCCTCAGCTGATGCGAGAAAAACGGTATTTTTCGAAAAATAAAAAACACATGTGTAATCTGAGAAAATAATACGACATCGGCGGCCAGGTGTTGTAAAAGAATATTATACACCGTGTTTATTATAATACATTACAATAGGTATAGGTATAAAATAATAATTATATACAAAAAGTAATATTTCTTGTGTGCGCATAGTGTGAAACCGGTTCCTACAATTTTACGAAGCCACCCGTTTACGTTATTACCTGCACATACGGCCGGGCCAGGACCTAAGTTATATGCGCGAGTATACCCGGTTACCGGTTGGCCAGGTGTAGTTTTTGTTTATGTCTATTGACTAGGCACGCGAGTGTTGTGTACAATATAGGTATGTATAGTCTTCCGGTTTTACGCCACAGTATCCAATTCGGTTCGGACGGTTTGGTATAGATATATCACGTATTGTGTATTGTATTATATTATTATAATCTATAGCCCCCGTACGCGTATTAACATTTTTTTCTTCTTTAATCGAATAAGCGGCCCGGGCGCGTGTCCTTTTCAAACCGCACCGATTCCATTCCGACAGTAGGTATAGATAATTACTTTATTAGTATAATAATATGCCGTTTAGTGTTTATAGCATATAACAATACAATGTGAAGTATAATTTTGTATGTTGCGACCCCCCCGCCCACCATTAATCGGGTTGTTATCATTTTCGTTTTTTTTTCTTTCGTAAGACCGTTCTTTTTTTCTCTTCTAACGCCTACCTACGTCTCGGACTCGCCTACACTAAACGTAGATTAATGTTGTTTTGATGACATCACGTGAACTTTATCTTGACATTTAAATTCACATCAAAATATGTTCTCAATTAAATAATACCAGTTCATATAAAAAACAAATTGAAACTCACTTTAATATTATAATCGCGATTCGTTGTACGCTAGAAGTTTGAGTATATAGGATTCTGAGCGACGTGAAATTAAACGAGTTGATGGGTTTTATCGGAGAAAATAAGTTTTTCCTTGTTTCGATTGGAATATACATTTAAGGTCCCGGCAGTGTTTTTAATTTTAGATACACACAATTGATTATTGAACAGAAATCGGATTCAGATTGCGCACTTTGGATCCGTCAAGATTGTCAATTTATTACCATAATTTTCAAAATAATTGAATAGAACGGAAAATGTTTTATTTTCTGATAGTTTTCATTTAATTCTGATAGTAGCTGACTGGGCAGAATTGAAAATTGAAATCATACAACTATTCAATACCTATAATGGTTTGCACTTGGACAGAAAGAGCTTATTTTACAATATTCAACTAAATAATTATTAAGATATTGACATATTATATAATATTATTATATGTAATCTGTAAGCACAGTATAGTTGTATATACATTTGACATAGAACTTAAACATTGATTACATTGATACTATAGTTATATATATATATATATTATGTACAAGTAGGTATATTAATGTAAGTTTAACGATTTGAAGGCTTAGTCGAAATTATAATTAAATACAATATTATAATATATAAATTATATTTGAATGTGCAATTCGCAGTGATTTGGTATTTATACAATAAATAATAATGATACAATATCTTTGAATTATAACTGATATTATACAATATGGCTCTTAAAGTGATTAGGAAGAATTATAAACGTATGTAGGCTACGAATATAATGTGGTACCTAATCAAATGAAAGTAAACATATTATGTTATACTTTTTAATAAATTAACTTATCTAATAGTAACTCATTAGAACATGGCTACTTAAAAAAAAATGTGCATTGAAAAATTATTGGTCAATTATAAAATTTATCATAATCATGTTTTAATAATTGTTATACTGTTCTCAAAACTATAACATATAACATATAACATTTGTATTCCCATTGGTAACATTTGTTGAACTGTCTATAAAATTAGGTTTGTCATTAGTTTTTTGTTAACTATTATATTGTATTTTTTTATAATTTGATAAATTTTAAGTTATCTATATTTACAGGTATAAAGTAATTGATATATTCAGTATTGTAATATTATTACTCATTAGTTATTACTTATTAGTTATTAGTTATTACCTATTACCAACGTCCAACACTATAATGTGATATATAAATATTTTTATTTAGTTGTTCTAAATTTGCATAATTTTTATTCGTTTTGTAAAAATGTATAATATGATGTCACCAAAATATGTAAATTCATTATTGCAAGTTAAAGCATTGTCGTGATCAAAGAAGAATTCATCAAATTGTCAGGGCTCGGAATGGTATGATGTATAAATAATGTAACATGACAACAGGTTACACTATATTCGAGTTACTATAGGTACTTGTGACATTTTAGAACATACCATACATCAGGGCACGTAAAACTACGAAGTTAACAAAGTTTTGTTGTGACAATAATATGTTACCTGCGACAGCACTACAGCAGGATTAGCGCAATTTTATTGAGACTAACTCGATATTAATAAATCGTACAAGAGTTGTATACGGCGGAATTGCAAAACCACGAAATCGAAAAAAGGGCGGAAGTATGCTATACTTATACATATATACATCGTGCACAAAATAAAGAGCTCAGCATCATTGAGAATCTCATCGTGACGCACCCGGTGAAAATTTACGACCGGACGTCAAGGCAGTGCAATTTATTTTCCTTGATCGAGTTTATACCGTCTGTAGGTAGGTACTTGCTATATGATACGCGAAGGATCGTCCGGCGCTGTCGGCTGTACTATAGTCGTACTATGTATACGTTATATACGTATATAGCTATAGGTTATCTATACATCCGTGAAATTAGATTGTTAGCGTATTAAATAAGAAGACATCATAGTAGACGCATGTAGAAACGAAGGAACAAGAAAAACGTATAATAATATGGAATAACGATAGTTCATACTTTGAACAAATTTCGTAACAGTGTAATATATTTTGTAATGTACTTGGTAGGTGGGATGGTATCGTTTAAATTAAACTGTTAGCACAAAATATACCTACGTCAGTCAGTTACTGTTTTTACTGTTTTTGATTGTTTGATTATATACATACACATAGATTAATTGAAAATTGAAGTACATATTATATCTCTTCATTTAAAAAAAAAAATATGATTTCTTTTTTACTTTTCATCATGATATTGGTATTCTAGGTTTTTAAATTGTTCCTAAGGGCATACAACCTATTTCATAATAGTTGTGTGTAATTAAAACGCTTTTGTCAAAAATCCGATGTGCCAACCGATGAAAAAAAATGTTTTCAAAAATTAGATTCATTTTTTTCTTCAAAGATATTTTCGATTTGTCGAAATACAAATTTTTTATTTAGAAAACTTGCACAACTCGAAGTTAAATGTATCACCCTGTAACGCGTTATTATATTCATATAGTCAGAATTGTACGTCTTATTAATCCTTAACTCCTGCACTCACCACCCGTACACACAGACGCATCGACCCACGTCGTCGCGTTATACGGTGCATACAAACACACACGCGCATTTATATAATATTATATAATACGTACGTACCTATATATGAGATTTTTATAGTGTTGTCGCATCCTCTTGGAACAATGCCGCGTGAAATTAAACATGTAATATCGCGTCGTATTACCACTCGACGGCGGTGGACGGAAGAATGGACTTGTTGTGCGACGGTACCTACCTATATACATAAATACAATATAACATATTGTGTACCGACGACCAGCTATAACACGTGGGCTGGGGGGAGGGGGGGAGGGGGAGTCATGACTGAGCAGAGGACTTGCAACATTATAGGTATTATATTATATATTGTGACCGATCGCGGACGCCACGGTAATGCGGAAAGAACTAAAAAGTATTATTATTATTATTATTATTGTGCGTATAGTAGGTATAGTCGTGTATTGTTTGCTTGATTGCGCCTATTGTGTGCGAGTCGCACTAGTCGCACACGCGCACCGCGTTCAGGTCGTGGCCAGTTAAGTATTTCGTATATTATAATCATTATTATGTAATTATTGTCGCGTGTGTATAGTACGTCTTCTATTTGGTCGCATTCGTCTACATCCCTCGCAAAAAGTTAGAATAGGTACCTGCACGATGCCACCACGGTAGCGCGGCGCCGACGAGACGCGTGATGTATACCATGACGGACAAGGACGTCCGGAGGGATGCTAGTTGGGGCAGTTTCCCTACTCCCTCGGACTTTTTTTTTCCACACAGTTTTCTTTGATTAATGTTTCAGGTCAACGGTCCAAAAATCAGTATTATACTACGAGTTTGAAATAGTACATCCAAATCGACATTTCTGCGCATATATTTTTATTTTGATAAAAGTAGGTACCTTTTTTGTTGAGTTTCAAAGTTTGTATTACCGGCTTCGTTTATAATTATCAAAGTATACATTACATTATTAATTTGTTAATAATTTAAATTTTAAACAAGTTTATTAATTATTATTCATATGCAATACTATATTCATGGAGCGTAGTACGTTTATAATATAGTTATAGGTAACAATAAACGATTCATGTGAATTTCAAATTGTCTTGGACGTCTTCTGACAGTTTATTGATATGAATATTTAATATACTTACATTTATCGAAAAAAATCATATTATTAAAATAGTACTGGTACCTCCTATTTGGTAATAATGAATAACTATCGCCCCGCCACCACCCCCTTACAAAAATTTACGCGGACGCCCTTGATGACGGATAATCAGCGTACACGCGCGTTTGTCGGACTTCATAATAATACAACTGCGTAAAAAAATATATTATTTTATCGATTTGGGTTCGCACGTGCCTGCAGCTGTAGCTGGGCAAAGTGGGGAGAAGAGCGACGGGGGAAATAATCACCGCGCGAGCGGTCTTTTGTGTGCACGGCGGCGAAGAGGAGCAAACGCGACGACGATGACGACGACGGAAATCTGAAAATATCTTAACGCGGCCCTGCTGCTCGTCGGCTATGCCTACTTATATTATTTTAACCTCTCGGGCGCACGTCGTACGGCCTATATTATTATTATTATTATTGTTGTAGATAAACCGTATTTTTTTTATTTTTTTTTGTCCAAAAAAATATCCACTTGGTTAAGAAATGTATATTATGTTTATATATAATATACGTCTTATATTATGACGCAGCGCTCACACCGTCAATCAAGAGCACCGTAATTGCGTTTATTTTTAGACGCTCAAGACTATGCGATGGTGCGTGCCCCCTTTCCGGCACAACTCGAAATTCGAAAACATTCTGTTACGATTTACTGCGCCACTATAATATAATATAATAATACCATGGACACCATAATATTATACCTGCCTACGGGAGCATAGTTGACGTTAAAAAAAAATGTAGACGACATGGAAACGAAAGTTTAATAAAATATAACCACCTTGAATACCTACTTAATACATCACGCTATATATATATTATGTCTTTTTTGTGGTTTTTTTTTTTAGCATTTTATACCAAGGATCTCCAACTAATTTATCGTCCCGATATATTATCTCAAGGACTAGAGACAGTAGACGACTATATTTTGCCACTCAAATACCATATACGTCTAAAACATGTCACTTGGAAACTGCAATGCACCCACCTATATGATAGCATATTAATCGTCAATATAAAAATATATAGTATTAATCATCGCCCCTGAATATAATTCTACTATCGCACATACTTTTTATTTATTACTATTATTATTTATTTATTTATTTCACTTTTTTTTTATTATTATTCGCAAAAACGCGGTTAGTGGCTACACTACAACTGCGTAACTAACCGAATAATGTTAAATTCCTTCGCGATGTCTATTGAAATCGCCTGACGCCCATAATAATTATTGTTGATTAAACGTTTAATTGTTTAATTTACATGACGGTTATAGTATGCACCATGCACGGCTCAAAATCTGTCCTTATCTTGGAGCGCATTACTTTTTGAACAGTGTTAAACAGTGTTAAGCACTGATAATCGCACAATTAATTATGCGTTATAGTATTATACCTACTTAATTATACTGTGATTATTATGACCTTAAAACGTGTTGAACTTCATAAGTATTACTGCGTTGATATAATACATCATAAACATTCAAAACCCTGCTCGTCTGCTCCTCCCCCCCCCACCCTCTCGGGGGGTCCGGGTATACAAATATAAACCAACAGAGATATTTTAGTTGTGCGTTTTTGTTGTGCAAAGTAAATTTCAAACGGTATATATTACATAATTAGAATGGTAAATATTTCGTTTGTAATGTTTGAATTGAGCTATGTTCAGTGCTAAATCGCTAAAACATCACTAGAATATTATAACTATAATAATGACTGAAATCAATTTAGTATCAATAATTATGACTATTTTAAAATTAACTATAATACATTTACTATATTATTTATACATACATATTTGTTTGTTGATTTCCTGACTAATTTAAAATAACCTTTATACAGTTTTTAAATTCTAATGATTGTGAAATAACAAATATGATGGTGATTGAACCATCCAAAACATTGTGATAATATTTGGAAAATAATTCTGATATTAAAATAACGATATGTTTTATCACTGATAGTACCATAAAGGTTAAAGTATTCAAATTGTTAGAAGAAGATTTTTATGTTTTTCAAAATTACCATGGAAAACTAATAATTACCTATATTAAAATTTGAGTGAGTCATATATTTTTCCAAAGAGGGTGTTGAAGTATTCCATTTTATGCTTTTAAAACTTTTTATGATTCATCGCTTTTTTACCTCGATGGTTAGAATAATACTGAGGAACCTGTTTTTTCCTTAACTATACTGACATATAATTATTATAATTGTTAATTATAATAATATATCAGTAGTTATTTTAATGATCCGAATAATATTTAATTAAATATTGGCGATTCGTAATTACAATATTGCTATTTACTTTTTACAGTTAGAAACAATTCCGCAACATAAAGAATTTTCAGCATTCTATACATACTGTAATTTTGTATTTGTTGTGAGTTATAACTAATAATCGGTAAAAAAAAAACATGCTTTTGTATCAGTATTGCGAGTATATAATAGTTCTATTAAAATATTGAGGTATTTATCATAAATAATATATAATATTATTCAAGCATAAGAAAATTACATTTATAATTTAATAACAAACTGTAATATGATTATCGATATGAAGTTAACTAATTAAATTAGTACATAACTTCACGGTTTGAAACTTTTAATATTAATGCCCCATATTTTCAGTATTCAATTGTAACTATAGTTTTATCTTTGATCTCCAACGATGTTTTATTACAATATTTTTGATACAATAACGCACAAGTTACAATAATTATTAGGTAATTTTTTTTTCAAAAAGTCAATCAACCATAATTACGTTTTCATACTTTTCTATATTTCCTACTACATTACTTGAATATCCATAGCTTTTAAATTAGTTAAATAATTAACTAGTATATTTTGTTTTTGTTTTTAACGCTGATATTGGTATTGGTAGTTTTTCATTTGTATTAAATACGATAATAATTCAATTTTTTATTTTATTTTTTAGTGTATAACAAAGTGAAAATATATAATAATTATTCTATACTATGGCATTATTAATTTTACTGGTAACTTTTTTTTGGTAAATATTAAGTATAAGTCATTATTTTTCTAACAACTAACAATTGACAGCGGTTGATGGACAGCTCCGTAACTATATATGTATATGTATACATAGTAACCCTTTTATATTAGAATATAATATACATCAGAGGTATTATTACTGCCTTTATAGTTTATATTGTATGTGTGCACCAATTAAATTTATACAGTTATATTTTATTGACATGCATTATAATAAATTGCAACAGTTTTCAATCAATAATACAATGCCGATTGCCGACTATGGGTGCAGAAATGATGATAATTTGTCGATCTTTTTGTGTTTGTAAAATTCATTGAGTTAGCTGTGGGGTAAAAAGTTACTTGGATTTAAAAAAAAAAAGTAATGTAGACTTCACTCTTCGGTGTCTTTTAGAATCAACGTCATCGATATACGCTATCTATGACTCATTTGTTCATTGTGTGTCTCTCTATTAGTACTACCCCATTTCGTTTGCCGAGGGTGAAAATAGATGTGGTTAGAAGGTCAAACGTACCGTGTTTTGAATTAATTTTCATCAGCAAAAAGAGCGGAGTAACTATAATTTTAATTTTGTAATAACGTTTAACGCGTCCGTGGAAATATTTAATTAAAATGCTGGAGATAAACCATATCATGTTGTATTAACATGTTGTGTGTGTATATATATATATACCCTGGTTTTCATTAGCCAATGAATAAATTATGAATTATTCTCAATTTCTCAAACGTTTATAATCATTTGTATGTATCTGAAAACTGATTGTATTACTTTTGTTTGTATCCATCTCGTGTTTAAAATTACCTAAACATTATAATATATTTAAGTAAATAACTATTAATTTAATTTAATGATACCTACTGTAAAAAAAAAATTAAAAACGTGGAATTCACTCTGCTATGTACGGGGTGTCAAGTGGAATAATAATATTGTGGAGTAGATCACTATAATTAATATAATGTTCTGTTGGTTTTATGGCTATGGTATGCAGTGAAATAAACGTATTTATATAAACAAATTATTTTATCTCGTCATTGCATACTCTGCCATTTTGGTAGAACCAGGTAGTCTTATTACTTCTAATAATAATTTTAATAGTTCCTATATATTATAGTTTGATAAATTATTTATGAACGTTTTACGTGGGTGACAATTCAATAAATCGACTTTGTTGAACAATTATTATTATCTTTGTCTGCATAGACTGAAGTACCTCAACTTATTGTGTCATTCGCTACTACAGCGAGATCACGTTTTTATGATTATGCAGGAAGAATGCACACCGACATTATACTCTTTTATCAGTAAATTGTATCGTAATCCTAAAGCTCACTGTTATTTAAATCTCAAACAACTGTATAATGTATTTGGACATTGAAATATTCATTTCGACCCAACCCTGAAATGTATTCATAAAGTATCGCTACCATAGTTTCAAATTATTGTTTGCGAATTATTAACCTCGAATTTCCCCCATTGAGCGTCTCAACAGTTTTAAAACTTCAAGTTTTTATTATTTAAAAAGTTAATGATGTATTTAATAAGAATTTGATAGTTTTTTTATTCGTTTTGTCGGTCTTTGCTTGACTGGTTATACAATAGTTACTTTCGTGGTAAAAACTTTTTTAAAACATATTTCTGTAATCCGATTACGAGTCTTGGCCCGTAGGTATCCCGTAGTCTTAGCGAGTTCAATCAAAATGTTTCTATTGTATTATATCTTAAGAAACTATATCACTCAAAAGTATAAAAGAATATACTTAAAAAATGTATATTATTTTTGTTCCACCGCAAATCTAATACATTTTTAAATTTGTGTGATATGTTTTATAATAAAATATTCAATACAATTGTATACGTAATTTCCATTTACATTTGTAGCATAAGTCGCAGGGTGTAAAATAAAAATATAAAATGCAATATGTATATTATGTTTAGTATTTCTGAAGACTGCCATAAGGTAATATTATTATTAAATTCAAACGTTTCGTGTTCAATTCTATACAGTGTTTTATTTCTAACGTATAATACAGTCCATTATTAAGAAATACTGCACACATTTCTCCTCCCCCTTTATACAGTTCCTGTTTGTAACTCAACACCATACTGTAATTTGGGACATTCTCAAGATATCCCCGCATTGAAAATATATATTTTACTAACCAATAACTACCCAACTATAACTGAAATGCTCAGTAAATAGATGTCGTTATGAATAACTACTAAATAGTAAATAAACATTAAACACACACTATAACAAAAGAAAAAGAAAATATATTCATTTGTACAGTCAATGTTTGCTAAAACTATTTAAAAACATTGAACCTTATAATTTATTATTTCAAATGAGATACACAACTAAATAATGTGTCCATCAGAATTCAGAACTCACAAGGTAATGGAAAAAATTATTAAATGTTTGAGTATTTTATTCATAACCTTAAATATAATTTAGTAATGTACTAATAATGTTTTATTAATCTGCTTGTACATTAGAATATTTCGTATAAACTAAATTAGGTAAGTACCTAAAATACTATTGTGAATAGTTAAGATAAAAATAAAAAATAATGTAATAACTTAGGTATGGGTACAAATAACGCTATAATGTAAAGCCGCGTAAAGCTATTTTCTAAGCTATATAAATTGTACATTTGAACTACGAAATTATAAATTCATTATTTTTCTTATAGGATTATTATTGTTGTATAGTTTCTTCTTCGATTTTGTCAATATTAAATATTATACTGAATTAATTTTTTTTTTTTTTTGCTAATTTAATACAAAACAAATGTCGAAAATTGAAATACTCTCACAATTATATCAAACCATAACATCGGGCAATCGGGGTTACCAGTGTTACCAAATCGATAAAACAATACAGCAAATTGTAACAAAAGTGTTTCTGTTTCGCCATAATTGATTATCAGTGACATAAATATTATATACTTTTCAAACCAAATGACTTGAAACGTTTTATAAATTATACTCCAGGGAACATAATACGCGTATATTATATTGCGTGTCGCACCCCATCTTCGTTGTATATTAATGCCTTTTTAGTAGTTGTACCATAAGTTATTTGTAACTTTTTTTCTGGTCCGCATTGGACACATGACACACACACACACACACAAACAGAACGAGTAATGATTATCACGAAGAGGGTTTATACAATATAATATAATACGGAAGCCCTTCTCCTAAAAACTTGTCCCGTTTTTGGGGGCGCAAAGTTATAATAAATCGAATCCATCAATATTTGTGGCAATGTATTATGCTAAGTGTGAGCGCGAATTTTCTGTGGCTCGTCTAATGCACTTGGTGTAGAGTACTTATTTTTCCATTGCGCGATATTTTTAACAATATTAGCTAATGCGATTGACTATAATATTATTATTATGTGTCTTTAATGTAAAATCCTTTGTTGTATTATGAAAACGATACGGAACACTCTGCGTGGGCGCTTGTAAATCGTGTTTCTGAGCTCTTTCCCGCCATATTTCTTATCCTCATAGCTATGAAACAGAGTCATTGACGATTATTATTATTATTATTACTGTCGCGAAATCGTTTAAAACACTACACAGGTAGAGGTAGTGTGCAATTTACGTGCCGCGGTTGAAAACAAAAGACGCGTTTTAAAATGAAAAACGACCAATAAGAGACGCGTTGTTTTGAGAAAACAGCACTCTATCGCGAACTCACTCAATACAAACATGCCCACGTGGAACCAATTTATCGTCGACGAGAGAAAAACGAAAAATTCGTCGAGTCCATTTATTTCGAGATGAACGATAATTAAAATAAATCAGCGATATATGCTCGTACGATATCATAACGTGGCGGTGTAATCGTGTACTTACACGTACAAGCAAGTAAGTACGTCGCGTGTCGTACGCCTCCCGCGCACTTGTGCGGACGGACGAGCGGAATAAAAACAACGCAATAATTATACTATATGCACGTGTTGAGCTCGTAGGTGCACAATAATTAATAATAATAATATTATCACTTACACCGTTGGCAAAAACGTACACTTTGCGATCGCGGGAGGGGCGTGTGCGTGTACAACGCTGTACAACGATAATAATATTGTTGTAGTAATTTTGTAATGCGTGTACTACACGCGCGTCGTCACAATGTATATTGTAATATTTTAAACGAGTGCAATCGAAAGTGTCATCGTCGTCGTCGTCGTCGTCGTCGCGATAAAAGCTGTGCCGCGGCAGTTGAATAATTCAAGTTCCAAGCCGTATACAATATACCTATATATATACATTATATATATATTATATCGCGTATATACACACGCGGCTTCGGCAGCGTGGTGTTTCCACGACGGCCGAAGGGTAACAAAACAAGAGCCCTCTGGCAGCGGCGGACGGGACGGCGGTGGTTGTCGGTGGGACGGGGAGCGGTCGTCGGGGGTAGGTGTATCGGCAAGCTGTCTGGTCACCCTTCGAGCGCGAGCGTAACCATGGTAACGCGCCCACGTTATATACCGGCGGCAACACCCGCACGCTTATTACATTCATATATATATCATATATACTACTCGTCGTCGTCGTCGTCGCCGCACACACGCACACGCACACGCACACGCGCGATATTTGTGAGTATAGACGCGCACACGTTATGGTATACGGCCGAGGCGGCTTGCCACGTGCGAATCCGGAAAATCGAAACCCTTCGGTTAGGCCTGGCCGCGGACCGTTATTTGCGATAATAACGATGCATCTAGATTCTAAACATTATCGCAATCGGCCGGCCGGAGACCTTTCCGCATTATTGCAGCCGAATATCACCGCAAATATCGTCGACCTTTCAACATATTATTATAGCACGCACGTTGTGTATAATAAATATATCATGTAATATAATATTAGCGGGCCAGAGACGAGCGACTCTTCGGTCGTGCGAATCGAAAGTTCGAAAAAGTGCCAAAATAATCGACGTCATCGTACGAGCGATCGGCTCGGAATTATTTGCGAATTACGTGTTTGGTTTTGAATTCGCGACTTAACGACTCGTCGAGAAATTTGAACGGACGCCCGTCGCCCGCGGAGTGCACATGACGTGTGTCGCACTTGTATTCGGCGATGTTCCTCATTACGTTTCTGTAATAAAACTTCCAACGGTAGGTTATTTATTATTTTTTATGCGAGATTTATGACAGACTGAAACTCTGCTCCCGCGGCTTCTGTGTAGTAGACTATTTTATACGAATCGAAAATAATCACCAATTATTCCGAGAAGCATCGAAGTTTAAATGCAGATATATACGAATGCTCGGTGCTCACAAATCCATTTATCATCTTCATCGACGGTTAAAGAGGAAATTTCCAATTCATTAAATTTGAACGGGCTGATTGATTATAATTCGACGATTTATTTGCAGATTGAAATATTAAATAAATTACAGCGCGTTGTTGATGTTTTTTTCAACTTTTCTACATTCGTTAAGGTTAAATGGAGTATATTAATAAAAAATTAAAAACAAAACAACTGCAATGAATATGTTAAGAATATAGAAAACAATGAAAACAATTGGAGAAAGTGTGAATTCATATCGTGTCAGGGACAAGACCGAGAGAACGAGAAGACCAACCTGCACGATCTTAGATCGAACCGAATAGGCTCTCTTAACAATATTATAATTTTTTTACAACGACGTGACCAGTATTGTGCTCATAATATATTAGTACCAATTATGTTTATGCCACTGAGTGACATCGGGGTTCACTAAACAGTAGATTTTTAGGATAATGGTTTTTTTTTTATTTTTATGATTTTCTTTTTAATGTGAGTATACATGCGTTTTTGATACGCTGGTGCACTATTTTTGCGGTCCAAACATCAAAAAGTACCTATCATATATATACTCATCAACTATAACCAGTTATAAACGGTATAGTTCGAAATTCGATTCTCGTGCATCGAACCCCCGAGGAAAATATTCTGCTCCGGTGTACAGAATAAAAATCAAAAAACACGACGATTGCGATAAAAAACTGTGATTAAAAATCGTGTAAAATCAATGTTTTCAAAAACACTTTCGTTTGCCGACCGCGGCGAGTGATAAGAGCACCACCGCCGCTATCGCGTGTACGTATATTTGTACGCGTGGCAAACTTTACGCGTTAATTTAAACAAATCCCTCGGAGAGAGCAATTTAAAGCCGCCACGACCACCACACGGAGGGACGGGTTAGGGCGTTGCTATATTATCGTACAAATACGGCCGGTAACGTTTTCGGACACCAAACACCGTTCGTATAACGTACACTGCTTACTGTATATATTTTTTACACATTTGCATACGGCGAATTGCGTGCATCCGACTACCCGAGGGTTCGGAATTCGTATCGGCCGCGGCGCGTGCATACCTGAAAATATATTTTCCACCGGCAATGCACCCCCCGGTGCAGGCGCACAGAGTTCAACTCGCGCGGCGGTCGAGTCGTATTCACACACGACAAGACAATAATATTTTGCACGGCCGTAGGTCGATGAAAATATAAGCGCGTGTCGTAAAATGATACAGAGCAGCTGCAGATTGCACGGGAGAGACACGACCTGCGGTTTAAAGGACTACTATACTGACGTTTATTTTCAAGCCGTCACGGGCGCTTACTGTCGCAATAGTTTTTCCTCAAACACGAAATTTGTATCGGAGAAAATGCAATAAGATAATCCTAGAGGAAATCTAAAACGTACCCCGCCTATGTGATGTATACGGCCAGAAACGACGTCAAATATCGCCGGTTATGACTACGTCTTCCTCGCTACGCTCGGAAACTTTTCACTTACAATTTTTACAAAAAAGACCATCGGAAAAAGTCTACATGAACGATACAAAATTATAATTTTTCCGGTTGTTTTTGAAATTAAAATTATAATTGAACGATACCTACCAATTGAACGTGTGGGCGCGTTGTCGAATAAACGCCGTTTGATGACACTGTACCCATATAATATATTATACTCGAACGATCAACGCTTCAACGATATAATAACAATATTATTATTAAATTTGTGAAAAGCCGTCCTGAAAGTGGACTAAACTTAATTCAATATACGATGACTATAACGATGTCGTTATGATAAAATATATCTATACGTTTTTGGCTCTCATTGCTTTTATCATCGCCGTTCGTAATAAGTTCCTCTATTGTTCCCCTATACCTATACTCCCTAATAATAATAATAATAATAATAATAAATAATAGTATGAAAACGGCGTTACACCCCGTCACAACGACGACGGTGGTGGTCGCACTCTGTTTCAACCGCCGATGCCTATCGCCGGACCTACCTAAAAAAAAAATAACGAATATTGTTTACGTCCGTCGCGGGTGTATAATATATTGAACACTGCATTAATGTTAGCCAGTTATTATGATTGCTATCGTAGCGATATTTATCTTGTGGCTTTTGTCCATGCCCCCGGAACGTGTATTGTACTGCAGGTCCGACAAGACATAATTATTTTCGTATTCGCTACCCGTGTAAACAACGCCGTAATAATATAATTTATCATTGTTTTAATGAGCCTTTTTATTGCATTATTATGATTTGGCTTGAGGTGATTTTAATCGTTTTTCACCGCTCTTGGAATATCAAACAGTCCGTGTTACCTACAAAAACGTATATTTTACAGAGTGATTTTTTAAGCATGCTCACCCCCCATTTACCCCTTTAATAGTACATTTATCCAAATTCTGATTTTTAGAATTTTTAATTAGGTATACCTAACATAATCAGTGGCTATGAACCATTTTTTTGGGGGGAAGGAGAGAAAAATATTAAATAGGTACCTCACTTTAAAATCATTAACGTGTAAAAGTATAAAAAATAAAAATGCATTTACCAAAAGAAAAAACAATATTTTCAAATTTCTGATCCTTAAAAATGGTTTTAAAAAAATAAAAACTATATGTAATATTAGATATTGTATAGTATTTATTATACTTGGATCATTTTTACAAATTATTTATACTGATGGATCAATAGTCATTATACTAACTTTTTCAAATTCTCTAAGGCCCCATAAATCTACTTAATCTATTACCATAGACATATTATTCTTATTCCTTAGTGCACAAAGTTATATAGCTGAAAAATTACTCGCTCGAATTTTGATTTAGATAGGTACATCAAAGTTCTCAAAAAAATATCTGCTCAATAATTAAAAAAAGGATTTCCTAGGTATTCGAAAAACAGATGTTTCTATTGCCACAGCATCAGTCTTACGTGGTACAAACAATTTCAAAGATTTGAAATTATGAGCTTGAAGCATATTCAAAAAAACAGAATTTGAATATAAACAATTTTAATGCATAGTTTACGCATGAAATATGGTGAGCACTGAGCAGCGAGCATGCTTAAAAATGCACCCAGTATATTATATACAGTGCAACCTCGATAACTCGAATCGGTTAGGGGTTATAGAAATTCTAGTTATAGAAAAAATTGTGTGTACTTATTGGAATGTAGGGGCGAAGATATTCCTTCGAGTTTTTCGATAATTCGAGTTATCAAAGTTTCACTGTATATCAAAATCAGTTATTTAGGAACAATTTTAAAAAGAAACGACCGCCTATAATTTTGTTAGTTGCATAGAGTTAACTTTTTAGTTTTTCGTCTACCGCTGATGACCCTGAAGAGAATCATAGATTAAACCTGACCTAACAAAAGGTTTACTGGTACCTACAGTAAGTCCAAGATTAAAAGCAGTATAAAATCACATCATGTTATAATTTATAACTAAATAATTGACACCACTTTGCTTTTATGACTTTGTTAGATTACGTGGTTATAGTTCGTTATCCCCGGAATACTAGTTTGTACATTTAAATCATTTTAATTTTGATAAATGCGTACCTATAATAAATTTTAATTAGTACCCAGCCCATACATTATGTTTATCATATGACATTGTACTGAACATTCAACATATTATAAGCAATTGAGATAACTGCAGTCGTATGTGTTGTATTTAAATCACAACTCTCAACTTTCAAGTGTCTACAGTTCAAGAGTGGTTTTTAAAATTTGATTTACCTTACTCTTGGGAAATTTAAAATGAGCACTATAAAAGTACGGTTTGTACCGCTCCTTCAAGTATATTTTACACGACTCTTATGTTCGTATAAATAAAATATTTTAAAGCGTGAATTTTTAAGGATTATTCCATTTAAAGTTGTTGAATTCATAACGATATAATATTAGATTAAAATATGTATAAAACAACGCCTATCCGTCTTAATTATTTCCACCGCATTACTTAAACGTTTCCACGACATATTTTCATCAAAGATTATAGTTGTAAAGTGGGTATAACACATGTTGAGGATTTTCGATAAGTCTTATAAACTCTAAGTAAGACATTTTTATTTTTATATGCACCACAAGTAGGTACCTAACTTTTATGGAAAACTTATATTATTCATATCGTGTATTATTATTTATTTTCATAAACTATTATTAAAGTTCTAATTCATAGGTCATATTATAATAGTATGGCGTGAACAGGCTATTAAATTATTCAAACTATATATATTTCAAAACTTGGAATTCTCGAAGAAGCTATTTGATTAACAAACGTACGATTATAATGTATTTTATTATTGTTAAGCCAATATGGTTTCCTTGCTCAATCGAAATCCGAAATGTAGTAATTTACATACTATAATAATATATTGTATCTAAATTCTACGTATAAATGTATAATACTGTTTGGCATATGCACTTACAAAGCTTCAACTGTTAATGTATTTTACACCCGCCTCTGCAGGAGTCTAAGGCTGTACCTTATGCAATACGAGAAAATCTTATCAAATACTAGTCATAAGATATCGGTTTTTGGTTTGGTAGAAATTAAATTAAGCAGAAAGAGTTTCGATGTATATTACTTTGTGAAAAATAAATTAAAAACATAATAATATTGTGTATTTGTATGTTATCATTTATCATACATAATATAATATTATATTGTATTCGTATATTTTTCAAAATGAAATATGCCAAGTATAATATTCGTTAAAATATATTCTATTCTCACTGGTTACGTTCATGAAGTCGTTTAACTTATTTTTATTGAACAATCCGTGTATGAATGAGAAAATGCAAGTAGTGCTTTTTTATGCTATTTTAAAATTAATTTATTTAACAATAAAAACATGAAGTGAATAATTTAAATATAATATGATTCAAAATCCAAATACACAAGCGATCTTGTTCGGATATTTGTACACATAACAAGAATAGCAAGAGCTTTGAACGTTAAACGTACGATCAGTTAAAGCAAAGGTGGTGTAGAAAAGTGTAGAAAATTAATGAATTTCGGCGTGAAAAAACCTCGCTGATTTATCGATTTTCCTGGAAACAGTCAACCCTTTTCAAATGCCATGTACGCTTTTTTTATTCGAAAACCTTGATTTAATAAAGACGTCAGACCGATATTATAAGTTTATTACCATAAAATACTTTAATATAGGTAATAAATAATAATACATCGCATTATGATAATAGGTATTCTCGTTTGTGTATGCGGCCATCACTCATCGTCTTTAAATTTACTCGTAATTTAAATATTGTACGATAATTCAGTAAACTCGTTATGAAAGATTCTATGTAAATGTGGCTTGCTGAAAATGATAAATTTTATGCATTCTAAGACTTAGAAATACAAATATTAGGTACAAATCAGTAATCGCACTAGTTAATTGAAACGTGATTGACAAATGAGAAATTGATAGTGATTCAATTAGTCGATAGTCGATTCGTTTTTAATTAGTTTTATGTTATTAGCTCTTGTGCTTTGATAAGGTAGCATTTAATCAAAAAGGATTAAATATGTTTATGTGCATTAGCATAATTTAAGTTCAAATGAAATTTAACCTATTTGAAATTAACTTATACTATTTTAGTCATGAATTTAATCAACGAATAATATAATATTATGGGAATATCTGCTTGTAAAAGTGAAATACCTAGACATCGTGGAATGTAGAAGTAGAATTTAAATGTAGGTATTCAAATGGATGCACCAACATCATTATAAATAATCAATTCATGTAGGTACGTCACCATGTATTAAAATATTATAATGCATTTAAGAGTATACGACATTATATCGTGGTATAAAATATATGTTCTACACCGCATAAATGTTGGTTTAATATCATCTAACATAAAGTAAAAAATTATGATATAATAATATTAACACATTTTATAAACCCATTATTTATAAAACTATATCCATTGTCTTTGAAAGGTTGAAATTTATGATCACATAATAATGCAATAATTATATATTATAACTTAAGTGTATATGGAGGTGCCTACTGCGCAATATAAATTTATAAAATATCAAAGTTTTTAAATTATGAATCTGTTTTGCATTTAAAATATAATTAATTTCTATATTATGTTAAAACGAAACCGAATTCGATTAAATAGCTGCGGCCTCGTTGTGTCCATCGCGGCACATTTCGTACCCGCCCAAAAGGTTGTTTTTACGGTGTATTTGCCCCCCCCCCCCAAAAAAAAAGAAACCGAACAATTAACTATGATTAAACCGTGTTTTCGAATCGAAAAAAATTCTTACCAAACCGTAGAATGCGTAATACCGTGCGTTATAGTGAGTGACTGCAGGCAACTAAATCACGCTAAATTTGTTTGACAGCAATTAGGACGTTACTTCGCGTACAGTATGGCCAATGAAGCGCGTAACAGTCGTTCGGTAACCGCACTCGGTGTATGCTCAGCAGCTTGCAGAACAACATAAGGCAGCGGTTTCTGCCCGAGACCGTAATAATATAATAATATTATTGTGCTTAGAGTTGTGCCCCGGTTGCACGCATCTATTCGCTCGCAGTAACTTTGGGCGTCGAGGTTTTTAATATTTATTCCCCCTCCCCCCCCCCCCCCAAACCGACCCCGCATTAATGCGCCTACATAGTACGACGTCGGGGGAAAAATTGAACGCTCGAGTTTTTCGCGCGACCACCTGGGACCTTGTATAAATGTTATTTCTGAAAGCGCACGGAACGGCGACGATGCGCGTATTACATACCTCTATAATTATGCGTGCGAGTCGTATTCGCGCGAAATAAAAAGTCGTCGAAATGTCACGGCTCGCGCAGTAATTCCAATTTCCGAGCCCGGCGGACGTTTGCGCAGAAACGGGACCCCGGCAGCTGCGGGGGGGCGCCGCTGCGATTCGATGGAAACCGATTTTCACGTCGATTTCGGGCGCGGCGAAAACGTCGTTGGCGACGAATCGAACTCGTCGCCCGCTGCTTTGTGCGACGCGTGGAGCATTATTGTACGTATGGGCGTTCGGTGAAATATTATTATTGCGGCGGAAACGAAAACTTACCGAATGGGAAAACCGTTTTGGACCGGAGCCGAGACCGCTTCGAGATTTATGACGTCGTAAATCCGCTTTCTGGTGCACCCGCGCGTGTTTACACGCGGTTTTCGGCGTCGGTCGAGCGCGTGATGGGAGATGAGCTGCTTACATAGCTGCGCCTCGCGCAGCATGGCCTATGCGAAGGAGGAAAGCTTTCCGGCAATATCGCCGAACGCACTGTGCCCACGGGCGTGTGATGCGACTGCACGTCGAAATCCCCGAGGGCCAGCGAGACGATGACGCGGTCTCTCTATTTTATTCTCTTGCGAGGGACATCGCGCGTGAGCCGTATGGGGGGGGGGGGGTAGCTGGGTGGCGATATCCTTAGGAAAACAACATATATAATGTATATATATGTGATGGGGACGGGTATAGCCGAGAGCGTCTGACGCGCAGCTGCCGCGGCGGTGACGGTGAGAGACCTGCACGGGAGTGTGACGTACCTACCAATATAATATGCTGACGCGTGTATAGGTACTTATCGTATATATATATTATTATCATTGCACACGACGGTAATAACGTCGAATTTATGTGGGCCCGGCGTGCTCCCCGCGCGTTTATGGCGGGGCCCGTGTAATATAAATTTATATACGCGACGTCGTAAATTCCCATCGCACACCCCCTTTTGCCGGCACCGCGTAATGCTCGCTCGACTTACGAGATAACGCCGCCGAGAGTGTCTTCAGACCTGCGGCGGCGACCCCATCGCGTCGCAGCGAAACAGTCCTCGCGCGAAACCAACGGTTAGGTTCGTTCGTCCCCCTCGCCCCGTCGCCAGATAAAATATATACGCGCGAGCACATACAAAACATTATACCGTATTATGTCTGCCACGCGATTGACCGGGGGAGGGGGGAGGGGAGGGGAGGGGGACCCGGAAAGACGCAACATCGGCGGTATGTATACATATACGTCAAAAATCAATACGCGCATCATACGCCTCCAGCGCGCGTATTTCGTCGACGTGTACATTGCTGTGCGGCACCGGACCGAAAATTGTTTTCAAATAATGTAACGACCGGGCGGATAATAAAATCGGGGCAGGCCGTCGCGAGATTTCGACCACCGTTTGTTCGACTCAAATATAATATTATGCACAGGGACGGCGCCGTCTTCGCGAATCGCATTATTACATTTTGAATATTGAATTTATTTTAATTTCGTTTCCCCGTTTTATTAGCCGTACGAATTTATTCCCGGGGCATAAAATATATACGTATTTAACAGCGCTATATACGCGTTGTCATTTTGCGTTCGATCGAAATCCGTTTTACTACCGTATTACCCATATTATAGTATTTACCAATCATCCCCCGGAACTCGATAACGTTTAAACGATGAAAAGCTTTTTCACGGCCGTTGTTCAAATTTATATTCGAAACGTCATGAGAGCATACACATTCGCGACGTTATCGTCTTTGCGAACGCAACGCAAATATCGAAAACGCAATATCGTCTATTATAGGGATAATATCGTGTATAGATGTTTAATGTACTTTTCTGTTTTTAATTTTTGGTTAATAAAATAAACGCGTACCACCTTTATATTGTATCCACTGAACGTATATATCGTGGACGCTTTATGCGACAAAAACGTTTTAGTATTCCCCGGTAAAATTCCATGTGAAAGTAATGAAAAGCCTGCATTGTTACACTATTGACTTTTACGCTGCATAGAGTTTGTTATTTTATCCGTAAAGAAAATATAAGTAATTTTTATGGAACACAAAAAAGGATAACATTTACGCGCTCTATAGGTAGTATTTATTTATTATTTTTTTTTTTTTTTTTACATTGTCTTTCTGCTTGCATAATACAATTGTCTATACCCTACACGCTTTCGACGATATGCTTTCAGACGGCGTATTGCAAAATATAACTCGCACAAATAATGTTCGTTATATATTATATTTTGAATTGTTCATTTATCGCGCAACTTTACCATATACGTATTAAAGTACACGCGCGTTGTATTTTCAATTATTTCATTGTAACAATATCACGACAACGGCTCGCATCAAAGTTCATCGACGAGTGCTGCTAATTTCACTGTATAACGCGTTAAAATAATATCATAGCGCTGCGTGCAAGGAGGAACGCCATTTGCCATTCAATGTATTATCGATCGATTGTCACTACTACTATGCGTATTACGATAAGTATATTAAACAACTGTTCGTTTAAAATAAACAAACCGCGAAATGATTAACGAATTCTCGCGACGTCGGCGGCGGCGGAAATTTCACTACGCGAAAAACAAATTCCGCGTTGATAAAATTAATATATTTTTTAATCAAACAGACATATTTTATTACAACACCCCACACAATCGTCGATATTCGGCCGGATGGTCGTGAGTATCATATCTACACATTATTATTATTATTATTATTAATATACATACAATAGCACGGTGTTCGATAAATATATTATAATAATATGTTTCTGTCCGTCCGTCGTTTTCGTATTGACAGATGCTGTTGCTTTTGTGTTCGGTTTGCGCGCGTCGAGCATATTATAGCGTAGAAATAATGATTATTACCCTGTATGTATTTGATTCGCAAATGTTAAATCAATGGAAATTAATATGATAAATAATAATAATAATTATTAATATCATCATTATGTCGTCCTTTAGCGCCATCGATACGACAGCGGTGATGTAATATTATTACGATATTATACGCTTAAAACGGAAATTTAAACGGACGGGAACATAATGTGAATTCACGATATATAATTCATTTATACGGCACTACCGAAATCCGTCCGGAATTCAATTTGATCACGATAATAATAATTAATATTACACATACACAAGCGCATTAAATTTATATAATAATATACATATACGTAGGTATAAACGAGTATATAATATACGTTGGCCGGTGTGCTAACGGCCGAATATTTATGTACTTATGTATTTATATACCAAGGTGCAGACAGTTAAGTACCTATATGCACTACACCCTATTAAAGTTTGAAATATATTTTACGGTCGTTGATCGAAATTCAATTTACACAATACGCAGTGCAGGGACCTCGGTAACTCGAACGTCTTCAAGTCTAATTTTCGACAACTATAGAAGGAATAATGGCCCTGCATTTCAATATGAACATACACATTTTCCGATAACTTTTAGTCCCTCCTTTTTTTGAGGTACGGACATTTCACTGAAATATAACATAATACTAGTTGGTGGTTATGTTTAACTTTTGAGGTGACATTTTTCGAATAGGTATTTAATTATATTTTTTAATAAGTATCTGATTACAAATATAAATTCGTTTAAAAACTATTTCAAATAATTTTAAACACTAATTGTCAATGCAAGGCTCTTCAAGACCTGGATATTTGTATACCTGAGTGATATTTTTTAAATTTATATTTGTATTTGATGATTAGATATACTGTGAATCGAGTGGAGTCAATGTAAACGGGCACAAATCTATAGAATTAAGTATACATTAACAATACTTCACAATTATTTTTGGTATTTCTTATTTTTAAATATAAAAATACAAAATTATGTATTTCAAATAAATAATTTTAAATACTTTCTTCTAAACGCATTTGAAAATTGAATTGCAACTGAAGTATTCAATTACTTAACGAGCGTCTGTAATCAAACGTCATAAACGATTATATTATAAGTACTGCTCATTGTTGATGCTGATATAGTGCGTATATTTTATCTACACTTAGGTTTTCAAAAATATGTGAAAATCATTCAAATTTTGTAACTCAATATTCAGTTACATGTTTTTACGAGTTTTAATTAAAGGCAAGTTTTTAATCCCGTCGGAAAAAAGTCATGTCCTTATAACTTATATAGGAAAAAACTTTTTAATTTATTCATTAACTTTTCTCCCTCTAGCCTTTTTCGGTATAACTTTTTGAACGATGGTGCTAATCAAATTGCGATGGTTCGAAAACCCCGGATGAAAACATCATATTTTGACCATCGCATTAACGATTTATACAACTCTATAATAATGACGGTTATCTAAATGTAGTTGCCTGAGTTATATGATGACACCGTTTTCAAAATTAGAATAACCTTCTGAAGGAAACTAAAACATTAAATAATTATGTTGTTGACAACCACGTAACTAATGAAGAACAAAGAGTAATGAGTAACATACACTCTAGAATAATTATTGCACCATATAGACTCGTTTATGTTTAACATTATAATTATTGGTACATATATCTTATGTGGCGGTAACTACAGAGTTATAATATGTGTTTACCGATGTTTACACGTTACAGACTTATAGTCATGTTATAGCAATTATGTTATTAAATGTTTTTATGTCTTAATATGTTTAAATAACAAATTAAAAATTTATGACACTGGGGAATATTTTGCTTAAGACAATAATATATCCGTTTAAATAATATTCTATCAAAGGTCAATATCTAAAATGTTCAATTTGTATTGACATATAAGTACTTACTGGTTTTTAATTGATGATTACATTTCTTCAGTAATTATAGAATCGTACTTAAGGATCTCATCTATACTAACATATAGAGAAGAAAAATTGTTTGTTTGTTCGGGGTAATCTCTATACCTATAGGCTATAACTATTTAACCGTTTGAAAAAAATATTTATCATCAGAAAGCTATACTATCCCAGGGATCTATATAGGCTATATTTTATCTCGATAAGTGGCAATTAATTTTTTTTTATTGTAAATTTGAGAATTTTTATAGAAATAATAGGAATAATAATAATATATCATTGTTTATTAATTATTATATAAGGGTTGTTATTGGTTACAAAAAAAAAAAAAATAAATAAAAAAATAGCCATTATGATTGGATAATATTTAAACTGTATTTTATATTTGGTCAAAACCATCAAAATGAGTGTGAGTGTGTGACTACTAACCACCAACCACTGTTATAACTTATAACTGTGTGAATCAATTTTTAACGGGCAACGATCAGCTAGTAAATAATAATTTCAAAATCGTATTCTCATTCCACATACCATAACACTTTACAGTACCTACTCTATATGTCTCTGTTTATACCGTATAAAAATAAACAAATACATTTCAACACACTGTTATTTTGTTTTTGCTTTTTAAATACACTAACCCTGTGACTAGCATAAATGATTCTGGTAGAGACTCGTAATGATTACAATATGCTGACGCAGTGACGTGTATGGATATCGTTAGTCGCTACAGGTTCAAAATAATACATTTGAAATACCAATGGAATCAAAATGTCACCATGTAATAAATCAATATTAACAACTCTATTAATTATGAACGAATTTCATTATAAATTAAACATTTTAATACATACAGATACACGCACGTCAACTATATAGAATAATGTACAACGACGATGTACGGTGATATTATATTTATATATTATTATGAATGCACGAATTACACTTTTAAATGTTTGTGTTTTGATTGTACTACGGTTATGGTTGTTAGGTAATCAATTCGTAATTTAAATTATATATCAACTCGTCCTTCTTGTCATTTTAGTTGTATTAAATCTATTGATAAAAATTTAAAACGTTTTGCTTGCGTCATTCGGTTGAATAAAAAACCTTGGCATAACAAAACGTGGTTATAGTAAGCTGCTTCAGGTAGCGATAATGTGATAAACTTACACCTGCGTGATTTTTTATGCAGATTTGAGATGCAAATATGAAATAGGTCCGCGGCATACACTATTATTATTATTATTATTATCTGTTCAGAAGACCCCTCACCGTTTTCTTCAATGGTACAAAGTTTTATTTTATTTTTCTTATTGTTCTCTTTAGATAAACAGACCTGGGGTTTTCATGCATCAAACGCGTATTTATAGTGTATTTATGTTTTTTTTCGAAAATACATAACTCGTCTTATTGAATATTCAAAACAGCTCTGTGCTCGAACAAATCTCAATTGTAGGGCGTTGACACGTTTGTGTATGTCGGTATCCATGCATTTACTGATTTACATAATATAATACCTACGACTGAACGTCTGAACTTCGTCTGTCCGCCGTGTATATCATTATATATATATAATGTACATATAGTGGCAGCGAGCCATTGTGCTACAGATCGTCGCCGCCGCGGGGAAGATGACATTTACAACGACAATTGGATGAGTTTTTCGGACATATTTTTTCATCGTTTTATCGTCCCCGTCTACCCGTGGCGAGGTATATATAACCCATGGTAATATACATAAGAAAAATAGACCCTATCACACACATATATATATATCATTGTATAATAAACTCGAGGTCATCGACGACGAGACCTTTCGTTTCCGCGCGTCGTTTCCACCGTGTACCCAACCGACAAGAGGTGGTGTGAAATGTCATTTGCTGCTGTAGGAGTGTGAGAACGACTGGGACAGGAACAAAAAAAAACATTTAACTTACGAACACGTGTTTGGGTTTGTTTATATTTCGTCGTCGTGAGAGAGGATATCAACAATGCCCTCAAAACGTCGAATGACTTACATACAATTTAAAATACTATATGCCTGCACCGAATTAGTGCTATAGGAGCCCAATGACGGGAAAATGAATCCAATAATACCAATGTACGTAGTAATATACACAATAGCGGACATTGGCTTGTTAATTTTTTTTTCATCTTTAACTTAACTACCTTAATATTGTATGATCAACTTAACAACATAACTACCTAGAGTTTAAGTTATCATTGGAATTACCTACATGAGCTTTGGTAAAATATTTCGAAAAATAATACATAAAGTATAAATCATATTTTATAGTCATCTATTACCGCGAGGTTAAAGTAAGAAAAACTATTAAATTTTTTTTATTTAACCACATCGATACAATGGTTTAAAAAAAAATAAAAAAATTAAGTGGTAAAAAATGTTGCTTGGTTTGCCTAATAATTTAACTGATGCCTGACACAAACATGTACCTAGTCACCTAAGCACTATTAAAGTGCGCATTAAGTTCAATACGAATGTTTGACAAAATGTTTGATTATTATATTAAAACAATTGTGTAGTTGCACAACCACTATGTATAACCTAATAATTCTTCTCCAAAGTTAATCCTTTCATTGCTATGGACGTATACTATTTAATAGCATGAAAACACATGGTTTACTAGCTACAGACGTACTGTTACGTTCCTTTGTTCATAAAATAAAATATATTAGTTTAGTGATTATACCGAAAAAATACAGGAGAAAAAAAAAGAATTTAAAGTAAAAAAATTGTTGTCTGTGTTGTTTTTGTAGGAATGATACACATTTTAAATCATTTTTTCTAGTGATTACTTAAGTGACACCATTTCTAACTATAGTACGCTGTGTACCTTGTATATATAGACCTTATATCTCG
Organism: Sitobion miscanthi; assembly: GCA_008086715.1. NCBI lineage: Eukaryota > Metazoa > Arthropoda > Insecta > Hemiptera > Aphididae > Sitobion > Sitobion miscanthi. The sequence goes on along the minus strand of CM017802.1, from coordinate 2,815,386 downwards.
GTATCCTAATCGTATAAATTTAAAGCTTAAAATTCAAGCCAATACACAACAGGTTTTTTTTAATCTTATACATAATATTAGAAATATGAAAAAAAAATGAAAATGAATTCAGAGGAGAAGGATATTTTAGAGAAAAAGCTTATCAGTTACCGGTTAAAAAGTTAAATCTTATAATATTACTATTGTTTGCTATATTAATTAGCTTACTAAGTTTTAATAACTCGAAGTAATTTTTTCACCGAGTGTCCCACTTAAACAGATTTTATTACATATATAGGTACCTATATAACCTATACAACATTATAAACAAACCAAGTGTGTGAATCTGGCGTGCGTTCGAAGTATAATATTAATTACATATAGTATTATAACGCGAGCGCCTCTGCAGAGACCACACGCATTCAATTAAAAACTAGTATCATTGCGATTTGCGTTACTATTGCTATTGAAAAACAATATTAAATGTACTTTTCTAGACGTATTAATTATTACAATATGTGCATTGTGTTTACGTTGCTCGGGCATAAATCAATTTTGCGGCGGCGGCGGGTTCAAAAAATAATATTGTGATGTCGCCCGACCCTTTCTCGTGTATAATATTATAATATATAATATCGTTGTTCCCAGCGCATCGAAGCTCATTTAACGTCATTATGGGCATTTATGCGGAAATGTAACGGGCCCGATGGCAACGCCGCCCCCGCGCCTTTACAAACGCATAATAATACGTCGAAGAATACCACTGCAGCACGGGAGTGGTCGGGTGCAGGATACAATATTTATACTACTACAACTCTAAAATTATTTTTTACTTTTCCGCTATTGATTTTCATTACGGTTCTTTTAATAGCCCCTCCGGACCCTCCGTATTATTTATACATTTTTTTTTCTCCTAGTCTCCTTCAAACTCTGACGGCTATATTTTTTTAATAGCCAACCGTATGATCATAACAGTATAATATTGACGCGTGTGCCACGGAGTCCGGCGAGGATTCCATATCCAAACCAATCGACTTGTTACGATATTACCGTACGTAGGTATGCATAATTTTTCATATCTCAGTGCATAGGTACACCTCTCGGCGGAATTCTATTGATAACGAATTTCGATACGAATGTCCAGACAACTGTCGTTTAAACGATTGATTACTTTTTATGGTATTGGCCTTTTTTTTTTTTTTTTGCCGAGAATCGGAATACCTCAGACATGATAACGTTATCATTATACGATTGCCACAATAATCAACCTATTGGTAATGGCAGGCGCACATCAAAGACATTACAAATTCGATATAATACATACTATAATAATAATAATATTATGAAATGCGGTGAAGCCGTTATTAAAGTTGTTTATCTACAAGATCTCAAACATTTCAACGGCTAATGAGTTAAATAATATAATTTTCTCCGTGGGATGATATTATTTCTGTTCGAAACACAAACGACTTTTTTGGACGCATCAAAAACCGTTGTCGGTGTACATTAAATATAGGATATATACGCGCATATAGGTATAGTGATTTATATTAACGTAAATATACATTTCATGTGTGTTATATTATTATTATTATATGCACAGTATATTGTGCACGTACTTTATTTTGTGCAAACTGACGAAATGAGTATTCTTTATATTTGTTTTTGGATTACGAAATTATAAGCTACGTAAATAATAGTAAGGAGTTTAAAAACAATGCGAAACGCATTTATAAGACGTGTACTGTTTTCACACAACACTTTAAAACAATATCAAAATAAAGTAGGTATATTGCGTGATATTATTATACATGTACCTACCTACATTGTACACATCTTTCGGGTTTTATTTATATTATTATGAAAACAAAAACCCTACACGTGGCGTGCATTGTACATGGCATAATATTTCATATAACTACATACGTTTTATTTATTTTATATCATAACAATATACCTATTATTGTTATGTTCATCGCTTATCTGGTGAAATAATAATGAAAAAAAAACATCAAACGAATTCGGCTCATAATGTACCCATTGATGTTATAGTATGATAATAATGAGTGTGGTGTCTTATACGCGATCCACCACAAAGTATTACTGAATTTAAATATTTATAATATTTTTTAGGTAGATCTGCAATAACATGCATGTATTTTATATGATTTATTCTAATTTCTAAGTAATTACACTAAATATACCTCGAAACGCATGTATATTTAGTTTGATATTATTTGATATACAATAATTGAGTTGAGGCATGAATAAGATATCCCTTTGTGTGGAATATATTGAAGTAGCCTGCAGTACGGTATTCTTAAATAGCTTCCATTTTAATTTCGTTTGTACTCGTTCTTCTATATAGTCTCTTTAATTTTCCTGCCAAAGGTGACGCCATATTATTATACTATAACTCAAATTATATTCTTCATTATGAAGTTTTAATAACTGTTGGCTTAAAACAAAATCACTTCAAAACTCGTGGAAAACAATTAAGTCATAACACTGCAGTATTGCATCTAAAACTTAATCAAAAAGCCGGCGTGTCTTACATTTCAATTGAACTGCATTGTGACAAAATATGATTTCGATCACCTACAATTCGATCATCCACACACCGATTCGGTCACAATTATATCGCCAACGACTACAATATTATCTTATAATAATAATAATTAGTGTTTCGTTTTATTGTATATCCATAACATTATGTTATTTTGTAATTTTGTCTACAATTAGTCATAGAAATATGTTTGATACCTATATATTATTATCGCATACGCTTAGGTTTATTTTAATCGAAAAGGACAACATGTGTACTTAGCAGGAATATATTCACGACATCACATCTGTACGATTAACAATTTGCATGATATATCATATCATATGATATTGTATTGATATGCGTTAACAGAGACGTCTACGGTATCCGAAAAGCTGGTTCGGGTTGGTCCGAGTAAGAGATGGCGGTATTAAAATATGTACCCAAACCAAACACACGGTTAGGAAAACAACACCGGGACTTGATAACGCCGACACGATGGCGTAAAAGCGATGTGCAAACACATGAGAATAATATTACGATATCCATACGACGTGCAAGTTCGGCGTCCCCGACGAGAAAGAACGAAATTCCATATGGTTAAAATTTGACGATTGCTCAATTTTTCGAAATCTGATTTGAAGAACCAGCGAAATCCTTCATAGTTCTCGACTGAACACCAAAAAACAGAGAATAAAATAAAACTTCCTATACGAAAATATTTTATGCGCAGTATTCGACATTTTCAACTCTAAAAACTTAAAATCAATGCCCTAAAACAGTTGTGATGATTTGTGAAAACGAAATTACGACCCTCTTCGTCGGGGACGTCGAGTTCACCGTGCTGTCCTGAAATAACGTGACCTCTGGACATTCGGCTCTGGAAAACTCTCTTGTTGGTGGACGCGTGTAAACGCGAAACAGCAATTATATTATTATTATTATTATTATTGTACTGCATAATTCTAATATTATTTGATAGGTATTATGTGTGACTGTGTAAGGAGTACGTATGCACATTGCACACGCGTACTGTAATTCAACTGGAGTAAAACTGTCGAGCTTTGAGAATTTATCGCTCCATTTCGTTTTATATTTTATGCATTATACGAAGGTAAATATACAGGTACTTCCGGGTGTAGGACGATAGTATGTTATAGTGCGGTTTTTTAGGCACTCTAGTTCATTATTTCAGAATACGTTTGCATATTTTTAAATAGATATTGCATCATATATAGTTATACTTATACGTCATGTACACCCTATTAAATAGACCCAGGTGCACATATACATGAAAATTGTAAAAAAACCAAATCAATTTACTACCTAATAATAAAAGAAAAATATAAATTATAAACGTGTTTAAATACAACGTAAAAACAGTTTAAAAATGTGTACAAATTAATATAATTTTAAGTTAGAGTCGCCATAATATGCATACAAGAAAGTGGTTTAACTAAATTTGAATCCTGGAGTCGGCTGTTATAGGTTTTTTATAAACCGAAGTGAAAAATCTTGAAGATACAAAATATTATAATAGATGAATCGATTATATTTTATGAATAGAGTTAAGTATAATAAGTAAAAGTAATATTTTCGGGAAATTAAAAAATTGTATCAGCATTATTATAATATGCCTGCAAGGAGTAAAAAATGTCTTGCAGTATATGCACTATTCATACATAGACTAAATTTTTGAATTAATATTTACAATGAACCGTAACGAATTTTACTCCTTTAAAAAGTAAACGATCCGGCTGTATACTCGCTTTATAGCTACATAATATATTTTATTTTTTTATTAAAAAAAAAATAGAACTATACCAAAACATAACTTTTTAAATTTTGTTGATGATTGTTTAATAATAATGAGAAAAAAAGTCATAGTTCAAACATGCCATCGATCTCGCGGGAAGAAACGTACCACGCTATTCGATATTTTCCACTTCAGGGACAATGTATGAAACATAAATATGGTTTTAGATTTTACACGTAATCTGAAAAATAACCAGTGGCGCGCTACGTTATGAGTCAACTTTAAAATTAATTGCAAATAATCAAAAAATCAAGTTAAATAAAGCACAGTTTTTACTGTATTCAATTGTTTGTGTCTGTAAACGCTTTCTGGTATCTAGAATTCATAATTTCTGAAATATTTTGATATTTGTTATTTATTTATTTCAACTTATGATATTCAAACACATACATAATATTTACAACTTTCCATATTACGTTGATGCCTACTCCCCGTAATGCCTATATATATATATATGTATCTACTTTTAAGCAAATAATTCTAAAACAAGCTAAATATACTTTGTAGGTGCTGTATTATGTAAGTAATCAAATTGTAGGTATACACTCGGTACAAATTATGAGTTTAATAAGTAATAAGTGACGACGAAAACCTCAAGAAAAATCGCTCGGAAACAAAATCCTGTATCCAGCCCACTAACATGATATTTAGGTGACAATTAAAACCATGTAAAAAAAAAAAACTCAAAAACGCTATTTTATCATGCCCACATTACACTTTGGGGTAATAAACGTTAATATATTATGCAATTAAAATACAGCGTGCTGTAATAATATCATTATACGCATATGATACTGACACATGTCATATCTTATTACTGTAAAAATATATTAATATTGTCGTACAGGTGTTTGAATAGTTTATCGAAAGTACAAAAACTTATTGCTTAAAAATGATGGTCAAAACGCGGTTCGAAATAACAGTGCCATTCGACTTGGGTCCAATTATTTCGACAGACGAACCGTCTTTTTCAACGTTGCGGTGAATCCATTGGTCGTGTACCGTATTTGTATGACGTATTATAATAATTTGTAAAACAACCGACAACCTTTCATTACGTTTGTGGCCACCGACTTTTCCTCAAAACAACCGCAGGTTCAATAGATGTGCTGCTTTTGTTTATACGATCCTTTTCGCGTTAAATTAAAAAAAAAAAAAAAACATGCATAAATTCGACGCCTTTTGTGTTGTACCTAAATCAAATTTTTTTGTGAAATTTGATTACTTTTTCGTCGTTCGTGTCTAGAATGTAATACTTGGTAATTGTATATTGTATTAATAAAATATTTCGAAAATGGTGGGTTTGGTCGTAGTCCGTTCACCCAGGAATAAATGCACAACGCCACCCGGTCGATAAATTCTCAATTACACGATTATGTATAGTTATTTATTATATTTTTTTTCCAAGACAATGATATTGTATTATAGTCGAGCTTAGTATTCAAGAGGCGCCGAAACTCATTGGACCGGTGCACTGTTGAACAGTACCCGGTTAGTTGGTATAACGATGATAGCCGCCTTCAATGTTACCGAACATCCGATCACGTCCGCTAAGCGGTTGAATAAATGCGATTTCCAAGGCCTCTATCGTAATAATACTTAGTGATGATATTACATGAGCTATATCGTCTTTAAACTTTTAAAAGAAAATTTGAATTTAAAAAAAAATGTATCTTCTATCATCGCTTAACAATATATTCTACATTGATATTATATTATTGTCCTACGAAAAACTATATAAATATGTGTATACTCGTACGTATTCGAAATAATAATTGATTATCTGTATGTTTCTATTTTCCGTTTGCAGTCGATAACGATTAGAAAAAAACTACGCGCTTTTGTCTTTATGACATCAATACAATTTTTTTTATATTAATGTATAGGATATTGTGTACTTATTATTTTTATAATATTTAATATAATAATTTCCTCCGCTGAATACCTTTTGAATGTGTACAAGAAATGTATTGTTTTCTTCACAACTGTGTGCTTATACATATAAATTCATGAGAGATTTTAGATTCTATCTCCAAGTTTTATTATAATTATAACTTATGATTATATTATTGTATTTATGGTCTTAACGTTGTTTTACTTTAAAACTTGAAAAGGTATTATAGAACAGAAATTCGAGATTAGGTAAGGAAAAAAAACGATTTGCCTGCAAGTTTTATAAAATATTATATTTAATTTTCTATACAATCTTTATTTGGCATAGCTTCATAAAATATTAAACTAACAAAAACGATGATGTACATTTTATTTTAAATGAGATCCTCTCATATTTAGTGCGGGACATTAACTGTAAAATAATAAGCGCAGGTATATACACTTGTATAGGGAGTAAACAAATGTTTTTTCTTCTTCTTCTTCTTCTGGTACATTAAAAATAATTTATTATCCTTTATTCATAAAGAAAGTGAATCCTCGACAAATTACCAAGGGGGAACGAACATTGTTCTTAAACGATTATTAAATCATTGTTGTATATACACGTCGTCCAAATAGTATTTGGATTTAAATTCCGACAGTACCTACGACATCATCATTCGTGCGTATGCTACAAAATAGGTATATCTTCCGTGTATCGCGACATAATATTGGAGGGACACAATTATAATTAATTCTTTGGAATTTGTATTTGTTTTCAGTACAAGCAAACGAAACAATGGTACACAAAATAATAATAGGTATATAAAAACAAATTGTCGGATCAAAGAATATTATTGTCAACTTCCGGCAGAGAAAATACGTTTTGCGGGGTGGAAAACCGCCGGACGAAGAATTCAATAAATAAAGAATGTGTATTTCACCCGCAACAGTTTCAAAATCTATAATATTAATATACCTATATACATATATATATATTTATAGAGAGAGAGAGCGATTTTAGATCTTTATTACACTGGCCATTAAACTACTCGTATATAATACCTATGTACATCCATTATCCAGTTTTATCATAAATATATGATTATTGATTTTGGGCTGGATACACGATAAAATGTTTCTGGCCGATTTTTCGTAAAGTTTTCGTTGTCATGGTTATTACTATTATGAACAAAAACATGTTTATGATTCGTAGATTTTCATTTTAGAAGAAATATATCGATAATAGCGTACCATGGTTTTGTATATTATGGTGTCAGCTAACAGGCGAGCGTCTAATTCCATCATTAAGTTTTCAGTTGCAATATTCAATAAAGTATGTCAAGTATGCAAAGTATGTTTGTTTAGAATAAGTGAATGTGTTTTATATTATTAAATGATATAATATTGAACATTTCAAATCGATTGAAAATCGAACAATGACACATATGTGTGACTGAAATTGTATAATAAATTTGAATGTATTAAAAATAGCCGTAATAAGGATACGACCGGACGATGGCGGTCACTATATTCTATAGAATCGTTTTGTTCACCTAGGTAATAACACAAGGGATAGCGGTATGTTGATTATTCATATCACATTAAATTACAAATCATCGAATTCGTCAAACGATTAAAACTACATTTTGTTGCTTCTTTTACATTTTTTGATGACTTCCGGTAGTTTTGCCTTACGCTCATCGAAAGTATAGTTATCTATTAAGAACTCAAAAATAACCTCTTCAAAGTCTGTAGTACTTGTGGATGTTGGGTAGCCTAAATAACAGACTCAATGTTGTATTTTCAATAGTACAAAGGGATATTTTGAGCATTACTTCTATCCAAGTATGAGATGTTCATAGGAAAATATTACAATGCGATACTACAATACATTCACTCGTAATCTATAAGCCCAGAATCCATCGTATATGCGGGTGTATCACAAAAAAAAAACATTTTAAAGTTTATCTGCGCTGCAACTTACAGACTATACAATATAAAGTGGCAGTCAACATACTAATAATATGTACCTCTAATACAATAATGAAGTATTCGAAAATAGTATATGTAATTGTGATAATTGTACATAATACGTATAATAATAATAATAATAATATTAATACCACAATAATTGGAATTATTAGTTAATATAATTTACACGACGTGGTCTGCAACCGTGTATTGTTTATAGATTTCAAATTAAATTAAAACATTAGATATCAGTAGGCCTATACTAATACCGGTAGGCCTACCGCCTACATGTTTAATGGTATACTCGACTTTGGAATAATATTATTTGATTAATGCGCGCGTTAAAAATTACTAATGCCAATTTAAATATTTATTTATTCGTGTCATAAATAATATTCCATGGCTCGTTTAAAATATATATATATATATTATTTTTGAAGCTTCGTGTGATGTGAGAATTATATTATATTATTATTATTAATTCACTGCGGAAACTATAACGATACCTACATTAACATCATAGGCTACGCGCGCATCACGAACGTCGGAATGTATCCAAACGGTTTCACGAGGTATTATCCTCGAGCTGGCTTGTTTTTGTGTCGGTTTTCGAAGCGACCCCCCCGAATTGTTGTAAGCTTTGCATTCAGTAAACGTTCGAGGATCTCTGCGAATGGAAACCAACGGGCCGCGTAACCCGCGGCGAACTGAAGCGGTTAATTGTTAAACTATAATTTACGAGACTTTAATTAGCTATTTGTTGTGTACAAAGCCCGAGTAGTCGCAATATGACGTATATACCTACTAAACTTGAACTTCGAAACGCGTTAGGGTGTTGCGGAGAAGTCTATTTTTCATCGACGGGATGCGCAGAGTATCTATAAAATGTGATAATCATACGTTAATGATATTATTATTATCTTAACGACCGAGCGACGCACATAATACATAGGTACGAATATTATGTTATATTATATTTTATTTAGTGCGACGAGCGTTGTAGATTTTTACGACCAAATATTATTATATCTTGCTGTGTATATTATTATTTTTTCGACTTATGCAAATAACGCATATCATTAACGTGTATTGTAAATAACGGTTCGTGATTTTAGTAACACGAACATTTTTAAGCGTTAAAATACTAATCAGTGTAAATGCTTTTCGCCGAATTCACCTGCGCCGTCCGCCCTGTGATGTGCAATGAGTTAATGACTCGTTAATTTGCAAAGTTCTAATTCGAGTTTTTCACGTTATCCAGAAATAAAATCACCGATGGTTAATTATTTTACGCTTGTTAAAATAATGTGATTTCCACTCTCGACGATTATATGATGGAAAAAAGCACAGTGTAGAAAGACTGAAAGACTGAAATCTAAATCACAAATATAATGTCGGTACACCGTTTACGCCGTTACGAACATAATAATATTATAATAAAATAAACTACACAATATACTCTTTTCATAATGCCAATGGCAACACATATATGTTTAAATGATAATATTTACAAATATAGCGTAATATCATAATACAGCCGTGGATCGGTGAATTTGTCTTGTGTATATTATATAATATTATGCATGTTTAATATCGTATAGGTGTATATATGTATATATGTAGGCAAGCAGACAAGTAGTGCGATTGGGCTAATAGGATAATTGCATATGATTATCATCCAATGAATTTATGTTGTTATACATTTTGCCCTCGAGACACCGTTAAACCGCAACTTACCTATACGTGTGTACACAATATTCAAACCTGTAAAATTAACCAATTAAATGTATTCTAGTTACGTAGAATAATAATATATACGGCGGCGGCGGCGAAACGCATAATATTATAATATCATTGAAACGTTCGTATAATATATATATCTATGCGGAGTGGTCGGTCGGTTATTATGATAATAAAAATAATATAACGCCGTACGACGGTGGATAGAACAAAATAAACTATAATTATTTCCGTAAAATAACAAAGCTTACGACGACGTCTCGGTCGTCTCGTGCTGTATAATATTAATATTATAATGAAGGTACCGTTACTCGAGCGCACGAATTCTGTATTTGTGCCAAATGTGCATAAAACCACCTGTAATATTGTATACGTATAAAAATAATTATCAGGTTTGTCACACTAGTTTTACGCTGCGAGCCTGTCGGTCAAGGTTGGGGACGATATCGTTCCAACACCGTTTTTGTCGCCGAAACACATTTCCACATCCCTCTTTGATTAGTTGCACAAAATAATTGCACTCAAAAAGGTTTTTTGTGCACATTTTGTTTTTCCTTTCAATATTGTCATATAACGAAGTATGGGCACCGCGCCGGAAGTACCTATTTTCTCGACGTCGCACAGGCGTCCCTTTTAAAATAAAGTAAACCTTACCTCCTGTTCGTCAATTTGCCGCCCGTCATCGCTCCTGTCTCTCAGCTATTTCTATAATATAAGCCGGGGTTGCTGCCCGCGGCGGAATTACAGCTACTCTCTTATTCGACGTTTTTACGGCAGACCAACCCACTTTTCCTTATATTTTTGTCACTGAATGCGACGGCGATAAACCAATTTTCTCGGTTCGCGGAAATCCAATCACCGCTACATCGCATCTAATCATCTTCTCACCTTCCTTGTATTGAAACCGGGTGTCGAACTGGATAGTGATAATTAAAGAAAGCAAATCCACTCATATCACTTTGCTCTCGAACACGACATTTTTCTTCGAGTTTGTTCAACAAAATCCCAATTCAAACTTCACGAAACACAAGATTCCTAGGCGTCTACATAAATAGAACACTGGAGTGGGTCCACCGTACCCAAAGCACCAAACGACTTAAACTAAATTTTCGTCTTTGTATCCAAAAATATTTTCCTAAATTTTCAACCCGGAATAATCAAATTTATTAGCGCTTACGTAACCTTACAAACCGTTTTGAAAATACCTACGGTGTCCAAATTTAGGGTTTCACAAATTACAAATAATTCAAAACTAAATTGTTCCTTTGATAACAATGGCTCTTATCTATATTTCAAATCTTAAAATGAATAATATATAGCAGATACTAGAAACTGCTATTAAATCCTACTTACAACTTATATTCTCCAATCGCCCAAACATCCCATAAAAAATGTGAACCAAATCAATTGTATCGAAATGGCCGGATTCAGTCAACCATTATTACATCCAAACCATAAGTTTCGTTAGCGGGTAGAGTATAATTAAGTTAAAATTACTCCTAAACCCATTTTAAGTTTACTATAGATAAATTGTACACGAACTCAAAATAATAAAAAAAAAAAAATGTACAATGCAAAGTAAAAAGAATCGAGCGAAATTGATCTTCGAGTATTAATGTATTATATTATATTATACAAACACTAAAGTTCTCTAATTCTGCCAATTCGAACTTTACTTTGCCGTACAACGCGGAATATACTGGCAGATCAATTTTCAAATAATAATATAGGATCCAAGCCCCCCCCCTCCCCGTATAGTTATGTCGATATCAATTGCGCAGTATAAAATTAAATTGTAACTCGACGATGTGGTTCGTATTACGGACACGACAACAACACCAACTCTAAACAATAAAAATGTAATAATAATAATAATGATAACAAGCAACTTGGTACTCATACGAATCTTACGTATAATAGGTATACGATGTATATATGATACGCTGTACGGGCTTACTGCCGAAACAAGTATAAAATATATTGCATTGTGCACAATTTAGAAAACTCGGAAATACGATCTGTTTTAAATCTCATCGTGTAATAAACGTACTTATAATATAATATATTGTGTTCGTTTTTCGTATATTTTTTTACAGGTCGCTCAAACCGATATCAATATAAATAATAAGAAAATACCTATGCACTTGATAAATCAAAATTGTCCAAATCAATGAATTGTAAAAAAAAAAGCTAGATATTCTCGTTTCAATAACGAAGATGTTGTTACCGATAAAACGACACTCCTTGATGAATGGTATAATGCGATGGATATCAACTGAAAATGTGGTTTTTACGTATGGGAAATTGAAAATTCCAAAACTCAGAATTGGAAAAAAATCATCGTCAAAGGGAAAAACGGTAGTGTGCTTTTGCTCGTTGAATCACTCTCCTCTGCAAGGGCACATATGTATAGGTAATAACAATTATATACATTACAATATACGTTGTACATGGGAAACACGAGAACGTCATCGCGTCGGGTGTGTCCGGTGCATTGTTACGTACGTCGAGTGCAATCACCCTGTAATCGAACAATTATTATTTATCGGACGCACGCACGCGTTATTGTGCTTACGGTGACGGAAAAAAATTTCGAAATAATGACAATCTTATGGACGGCGCGAGCGTGAAAACCAAAGAGGTTTTCGTCAAATCGAGGCGGGCGAGGAGCTGCGATCGCAATAATATTATAATCGACAGTCCATTTAACGGACCGATGTATACACTATGAAATTATTATTATTTATTACATCTAGTTATTATTATTTATTGTTATTATTATTATTATTATTATTGTTACTATACAGGCGAGTGTGCGGCGGTGATACGAATATGGGTATAAATCACACTGGCGCGTACACTATGTGCCCCGGCGGGATAACGTGATATATTTAAATTTTTTTAAATATACGTCTGTGGCACCGTCGACGTGTTTAATGGTACATTATAATAATACGCTGTAACGCAGCAGTTTTATAATAATAATTTTAGATTGATATCTAAACGCGATGAACCTACGCTCAAACGTTTTGGTTATGTATAGGTATATCTACTTTAGAGAAAAAAAATTGCCATCGACAGTAAAATACAGCTATTATAATATTATGTTCTGCACTGTAACGTTTGGACACACGTCTTGTATAAAATGCATTATAATAGAATTACGTTTGTAGGTATTTTACCATATACTTTCAATTAATTATACTGATCAACAAGGCATATATTGTACATATTATTTATTATAGCTTCAATATTTGTCTTTACTATTATCGTGTATATACACACCGTAAAATGTAAACAGTATCAGATAAAATATAATAGTTATACTGTTATGTACGTCTATTTGCTTGAGGGGGGGGGGGTCAAAAGTCCTGTGTATTCAATTCCCACGGAGGAGAATGATTAATGTTCAAGTTCCAAACTAATATTGATATATTATAGGTATTTCGTCGGGATAACGTGATGATAATACGATATTATTATATTATAATGCATATTAGATTATTAGTAATAATAACATGTTTATATACATATAGGTAATAATTTATTACCTATATATATAAATACACGATACGCGCTATAAGTCAGAGGTGTTCAAACTTTTTCATTCCTCCGTATCATCACAACATTTTGGTTGGTGGCTGTCAACACGGAAATCGAGTGTAAAATGTTTCAACGTCAAATACTGTTCAAAGAAAATCGAAATTAAACGCCTTTTGTTTAGTATATAAAATACAATATTAATCGTTATTTTTGTTTCCTCTTCTGTGCCACGTCTCTTCGTACAAAATATAATATTATACTCGCGAAGCACAGTTTGAATACTTTATTGGTATATCGTGATCAGTTGACGTGGACACGGCAGCTGGTTAAATGGTAAACGCCTAGAGCCCCAATTTTTGTATTAAGTAGGTACATATTATTATTATATGCGTTTCGGACGATTTAATATGTAGACGAAATATTATTGTAATGAGATTCCGCCGTCGTCGTGCCATCTCGGTAAAATGGTAAAATGTGTTCGTGAAGAAATTACATTGCATAACATTATAATAGTGTTGTAGATGGATTCTTTCTGCAGGGTACTTGACAATTTTTTTGGTCTGTTCGCGAATATCCAAAACGTAATGAAATCGCGCCTACGAGATTTTATACCGGCAATTGTTTCAACTGCTCGTGTAATTTTGCGGCCAATAAACCGCCTTAAATTCCCCCCGAAAGTCACCGCGGACACGACTGTCATGACACCAGTTTTTTCGGTTTACCGATGTTTATACGACGTGATGTTATGTTTATAATCCCGTATTTTGTTCTGCATCGATCAACATTTTTATTTTTTTTTTATTTCCACAGGTTCAAAAACGCTCGTGGGAGATGTTTGCGAGCCGGACGTGATGGCTGAAAACGGCAACTACGGAGGTGGCAAGACGCATTTCTGTCAGCTCAACAGCCTGTGGTCCGTGTGGTACGGTCTGCTCGCCACCGTGCTCAACGTCTATTCCGTTTTGTTGGCCACTCGGAGACTATCGGGTAAGACTTTGTGCATATCATACTTACGGATGATTCCGGTACAGTGACGTGTCGTCAATGTCCGAAATTCTGGCAATGTCGGTGTAATGGCCGTTTAATATATCAGGTGCGATGTCGCAGTAATGCGCCGCAGTCTGACACAGCAGTTTTTGTCGGTACTCTGATTTAATATCGGTGTATATTTCCGTAATTGATCGATGAGTTTCATCAATTCCGTCCATAAAATCTATGAATTAATCCAATAACCTTAGTAAGTAATTGCGGCTCTAATAAAAAAAAAAAAAAAATCTTTGAATCTATATTTTCGGAATTTACTAAACTAATTATTATCGATTAACCCCTCATGAAACTCAATATCACCGTTTGGTATTGCTACCTACTAATTTTGGAGGGCAGGATGAGCGATGGGGGGACGGGGGGACATGTAAAAAATATAAACGCTGTTTTTTTTTTTCGAACAAACGGATTACAAAAGTATTTTAGGCTTGGTCTTGAAAATAATTAATACGCTAATAATTGTACATGGTAAATATTTGCAAAAAATTTTTTCGAAAACTGTGATGTGGTTTCTGGGGTATTATTTTATATATGTTTTCTCGTATGTCGTATTATTATAATACATGTAAATTAAATATTATCTACTCTGACTACCTATAGATTTCGGTCGTGTTATAAATTATACTTGATATCTAGGAAATGTTAACATTGCCTAACCAAATAATTAGCTATTGTCAACACACAATAATGATTAGTCGTTACTGAGAATGACCGACTGTCAATATCGACTATAGCATATTATAGTATTATAAGCCATATACATATTATTTATTTTTAAAACAATATTCGGGTCCGTTCACTAACTATTATAACGACGAACAGACTATGCATAGTATTATATATGTATAGAGATTAATTTTTTTCACATTTTGCATGTTTTTAAAAATGCATTTTTACTCTTAACGCATTTGGTGTATATACGAAAATTAGATTTATAGTTTATCTACAATAATAATAATGTAATAGGTAATACATACAGGTAACGATAATATCTGCGCATGTATCGGTGTGCAAGACGTGTGTTTGATTATCGATTAACGTGTTTTGTATATTAACATAAATATGCATAATCATGCGACCCCGGCGGTATAAATTTTATTCCTGAAATCGTATATTTCGTTTAAAAACAAAAAATTAACATATTAGGTACAATTTAAATATTACGAGGTCTCCCGACAATAATAGGCATAGGGGCCACGCGTAACATTAAGACGGTCCTGGGTCGACTGCGTGCAGATTAAAAGGGGCCTACGGGAAAACGTGATTTATCAGTGTATTTCAAACGGTCGTGTTTTCCTTTGAGATTTTCCAGAGCCACGGGAAAACTACGCGCACGGTTCAACACGACTATTTGTTTCGATTATCAGAGCAGCGGCGTTGAATGCCAACGAATAACTTGCCGTAAACGTACAATACGAAGTCGTAGTATTTGGGTGCGTATACTTCTCGCGTGTGTATTGTGCGTTTTTATATTTTATTCGTCTTGTTATGCGGACGGCAGTAAGTCATATTGCGATTGATGATGATGCATCCATACAAGCGGTGTGCTATATACGGTTTTTAATAATATATATAATACAGGTGTCTATATACTTGTGTGTGTGTTTGTAGTGTTATAGTGTATTGTATTATATAGGTATAATAACGTGTATACACGGGCCGAGTGAAAAATGCAACAAGACGCCTCGCGATACACATAATATGATATACAATGTTATACTATTATTTACACGTGGGGAGGAAAAGAGTGGAGAGAAACTGGGATTGTATGTTTTATAAAGGCGAATAAGGTGTGATGTATAAAAGTGACGAATATGGAATAGAGACTATTATGTGAGGCGTATTTTTAAATTTTCACCCACAACACTCATTATACCTATATCGGTCGATTTCGTATGTTATATTATAATGTTTTCGTAGACCAGCGCGTGTACAGCGTAAATGTAAAACTATTTTGTTGGAGACCTTTTGGTTTAGTATTCGACGGACATTATTACTAAAACCCTATCGTTTAAGAACTACGAAAATTAGTTATCAAAATTGTATAGTAATCACTGATATAATATGCACACAAAAATAATCATCGTTCTCCGTAGCCGGTGATGAATGTCTGCGAGCTGGTTCCGTGGAGTGAGACTTAGGGGATGATGTGTAATAGCAAGGAGATGAAATCTAAAAAAAAAATAAGATAATAATAACTAAAGATAAATCCTCGAAAAAAATGTAATGTACCGAGAACCGATGACTCTGCAGCACTGCGAATGTGCAGTGGTGACTGAAAATAAAATAATATATTATTATACTCATCCGGGGGGGTTATTTCGAGCTTTTCAAATCGTAAGTGCCACGTCTGAAAAAGATTAAGTACCTAGTCCAACGGTCGTCGAACGGGGCTGCTAAATGGGCTGTGCCCGACCACTACTAATCGGGGCGCGGTGTCAACGGCGGACACTGCGAAGTATACAGAGTGCAACAGGAAGACCTGAAAAATGAAATAACTTTTGTTCTAATTTATATTTTTAAATTTTTTTTGCCATTTCATCAATTGACTCATGTGTTACACGCATAATATAACATTTTTTTATATTGAAAATAAAATATTTATAATCTGATTTCAATTTTTTTTTGAAATTTCAAAATAGCCAATTTGTAAATTTAGATTTTAGAAAATTTTTGATTGTAAAAACATCTATCATTGTCAAGTAGTTTGTTTCTTATGATTTTCAAAAATGTCTAATTTTTCTCAAGAAAAACTCATTAAATAATTGACTAGTTATAACTTTTCGAAAAAATATTTCGGTTTTTACCTATTTAAAAATTTTCATAAAATGAGTATAGGTACTTTTTGAATATAAAATGTTTTTTACGACCGCAGTATAATGGGTAGACTTAACTTAACCAAAAAAAAAAAATGAGATTTCGACATTTTTTAAAAACAAACTGCACGACGAATAAATATTTTTCTAAAAACCATATTATTTTTCAAATCGATGACATAATATTATTTTAAATATTTCAAAAAAGAATTTTTTATCGGATTTCGAATGTTTATTTTCAGTATTAAAAAAAAAAGAGCTATACTTTATTTGTAGCGCTGGCGTCGGTAAATTATATGGAAAAAAAAAATTACAAAAAAGTCAATCGGAACACGCGATTCGTTTCGTTTGTCGGGTCGTCACGCGTTACACTCTGTATAACGATAATCTGTAACGACATCTGTGCGACTGAGATCGACTGTTCCGGCCTAATCGTGCACTCGTGTTGGGCACGGCGGTGGCCGAGTCGTAATGAACACTCGAATCGATCGTGTAAAATCCTGTCGGAGACGTGTCGTCGGCATCGGCACACAAGTATGGGATATAATGTGTGGTCCGGATTTGTTTCAAGTGACGCGGTCGCGGTTTGTACGACCGACAGACGAGAATTAATACGACTTCAACGCGTATATTGGGTACATGCGGTATAATATCATTATGATATCGCAGGTACAATAATAATATAATATTCTATTATTCGTCTAATTATTATTATTATTAGAGGACACGACGCGCCGAGTATTGTAGTAAAACTGCGGCTCTGCGAATCGGTTCTGTCGGTTTACACGCGAGTTGAGTATAATTATTCGTCATTATTGTTCTGCTCGCCACCACAACGAGTGCTGCGATAGTGCGATTGCACGCGATGGAATTTTTGCAGCAACTATTTTAACAACTGCCGACAACATTATTATACTGACGTTTGGTGTTTGTACACAAAAGTGATTTCTTCGACGTTTTCGATTTTCTTTAAAGTTATTAATTATTACGAAACAAAATCAAACGTTTTTAAGAATTAATATACAGAATGGTCGATTACGCACGCTCGCCACCGTATTACCGACGATAGAAGATTTATTCGAATTCTGATTTTTAGAACACCTTAAGAATCGTATTTTCGAATTTCTGACATTTTTTGTAATGCAACGTACAGATTTCTATTTTTCAAACCGTTAACCCGCCCGCACCGATTTTTTACTGCAAATTATTTAGCAGACGATTTTCTTGAAAATGTTTATGCAAAGGATAATAATCCTTGAAAATGGTTTCACAAAAATACAAACTTTATGTAATATTTATTATAATTGGATCATTTTTATAAATTATTCATATACAGATCAATTAAAATGTTTAACATTTTCAAATCATTTAAACTCCCATATCTACTTAAGCCATGGCCGTACACATATGATTATCCTTAGTAGGTAACTCAGAAACCACTTGCTCAAATTTTGATTTAGATACATCAAAATTCTCAAAAAATAATCTGCTTAATAATTAAAAATTAAAAAGGGAGGTTCCTATTCGAAAAACAAAAGTTTTTATTGTCACAATGTCACGGGATCATTCGGACGTCACACCTGCATAGTTGTCTCCGTCTTACACACGTACGACATTGCAAATTTTGCGTTTGCTTGTTTCAATAGGAGGCTGCTGGTTTTGTGAATTGACCCATTATCAAACTTTTAGGTAACAACATTATCTGTGTTCTCTTGGTGATTTTTTACGATATTTTAACTTTTAAGTGAGTTATGAGTACATAAAATATTGATATTTGAAAATGCTCATAGCTCAGTTAAAAAATAATATATCGCAAAAAACCAACGAGACATCGCAGATAATGTCGTTATTTAAAAAAGTTTCATAATATGTAAATTCTCTCTAATATCCAAACTGACAGCACCCTATTGAAACTAACGACCGAACATTTGCTATGGCGTACGTGTGTAAGACGGAGACGACATATGTGGATGCGACGTCCTCTTAAGTGTTACAAATGATCTCAAGTGTTCAAAATGCATGGTCTTCAAATGTATTTAAGTATTCCAAAATTCAGAATTTAAATACATATATGCATATTTTAAGGATACAAATATAGCGAAAAATGAGCACGATGCTTGAAAAATCACCCTGTATTTCTTGAAAGTATTAAAACGAAATAAAAGCTTCAGTGGATAGGTACTGATAATATAATACGTATTCGTAATATATTTTATAATAGATTCTGATATCTTAAATTCGTGCCACAAACGTATTTACGGAGTGTGCGCAGTGTGGGCGTTATTGCAGCACAATGTGTCTGATTGTGTTTATAATAATTTCTATACGTATTTATATAATTTAATGTGATTAATATTTGACTCTTGTTATGGCTCGATATTACTTAATATCAATAGAAATTGATTATGACTACCTGCATTGGACATTGATGTGTTCTTTGAAACTCTATCATTGTCATATTATTTATACCTGGTTACACACTCAGAGTTTCATCAAAATATTATTTTTTTAATAATTATTATAATAATAATTGCATGTAAACTTACTCGTAACGTGACCTGCGGGAGGTCCTGAACTTTAACCATTGAGACCTACTCGATGCCGGGAAAATGGAAAATGGAATCTCATTAAATTATCGACTACCTATAGTACCCGGTTGAATTCAAATAAAGTAGGTACCCATTTCATTAGTATAATATGGCAATAATTTTTGTTAGCATATGACACAATTGTAACAGTAGAAACGTATATACAGATACTATAAGCGATACAATAAATCAATTTGAATTCATTAATGTTTTGTATTATATTCCCTTTGATGTTTAACTTGATTTCTCAGAAAATATTCGAAAATGCAGCGACATTATGAGACATGAAATGAATATAATATTATCATAATTTATGTATTTTGTGTAATATTTCTTGCATTCAAATCGATCGTTGTAGCCTGCAGAGTCAAATCATGTCATTACGTCCGAGAGCTGAAAATGAACGACTCGCTCCGTCTAAATACATTTATATTCGACTTGCATTGGACAAGTGTATAAAAAAAAAAAAAAAAAACAGTAATTACGCTTAGAAATTCCGATGAATATTCATGAAATCATAGCACGTTAATAAAACGAGTAAATTCTTGATGATTACATACGTTATTAGACTATGGATGAATCATGTTTTTACAAATTTCAATTAGTATGCAGTAAACATCCCACACAGCTCGATGTACACAATGATATCAATGTACATTTATTTTTCGTGAATCACACTAGTTGAATCATGAGAATTTTTATTTTTTTAATATACCTACATGAATCCAGCCATATAGGTTGATAACATTCAAACTTTAAAAGAACATTTATACATATTGGATTTGTTTATTTATGTTTGCAATGATTATTATACACTATAAAATATAAGAATTTAAATATGATTATATAAATTACCTCCACGTTAAAATTAGTACATGTTACGTAATACGTTTTCAGTAGTTATAGGTGCTTAAGTACATATTTTCTGAACGGTTTCGGACAATAATACAAAAAAGGTTTCTTTTTTTTTAACACAATAATTGATTAAATGTAATTATATTGATTATATGTATATAACGCACTACAGGTACTTCAATCAAATTATAATTACCTATAAACAACTATAATTAAACATACAAAATTGTAAATAGGTTTTGCACACAAAATGTAATTTCGTTTAAATAATTATCAATGCTGGACCTCGGTGATTGTTTTTTAAATTTAAAAAAAAGCAATTTATTTTAATCAGTTTTAGATACATATTCTGTTATAAAAATAACGTATAAAACATTTGCTAAAAATGTGTTTATTATTGTATAATATTAAAAACATTTTTAAAAAAACATGTTCCTCCGGTGTCACTGTTATTTTATACAGACGTTTTAAAGCCATTTTAACTTTTTTTTGTTATTTTCATATTTCTTTTGCGTGTATTTATTAACATTTGTTAAGTTGTGAAAAAAATGTAGAAAATACAATTATTATACTCTACAAGGTGAATAAAACATTTTTATCTACCTTTTAATCGTAATACAAAAAATAATAAAATATATCCTTAGTCGGAAGAGTTTTCATATAAATGTTATGACATTTATTTTATATTTATATTCATCGAACCATATGTTAAACTACTCTCGATTCGATCTACATATCAACGTATAGTTCTTTAAGATGTCAGACAATTTTTTTCTTACATTTGAGTTTTGATTATTGTATGTCATCTATGCTCGGATAAAAAACTAAAATAATACTAATAACTGTAGTCTGTAGAGAAGATTATAATTTAGTCCGCGCACAAAAATATTAACCCTCGAGTAGAAAAAAAAATCAATCGAAACAATATAAAATATAAAAGAACAGGCACCGAGTAAATTTAACTTACAAAGCAAATATAGTGAAACAATCTCAACCAAATCGCAAGGGAATGCCCCAGAATAAATATATTACCTAGGTATTGGTTGGAAAATATCCTCGGAGTGGTGACACAATCCCGTCAAGCCTTTAAGGATTTGGAGTTCTTATTATTATCAATAAATTAGACCAGCGGCAAACAATTTTGTTTTTATAGCCACACGTACAATTTAATTATACTTTACGCATTTATGATTGTGTGATTGTCCGACGATTCCGTTGACGTTGAAACGATATTATGCACCAGACAAGTATTTCAATTGGAATACAACTCAAAGGTGTTAAGTCGTAAATCACGCACTTACGTACCTTTAGTAAGTCAATGGTGTACAACGAGACAATATATTACCCTCTACACTTCGCAACTCATCTGAACACTTACTTAATTTACTTGATTAAGTGCCTCTCGGCTTTCATTTAGTGCTTCTGCTTTGGGTTAATAAATCTTATTTCAGTCAGAAAATGATATAATTTGCATGTAAATAATTTCACCACCAACATTAAAACTCTGGTGGTATTATTTATCGTTTTTATTACTTTATATCCGATTTTGAGGAAAGGTCTTATCTCTTTGGCAAACGATAAATTTATTGAACTCAACATTTGATATCAAAGTACCTACCATTCATACAATTCGGATAATAATTAAATGCTATTCAACGGTTTTGAATAATTATTTATTTGATAAATAAAAATACTGATAATTAATTTTTTATCAAAGTCAAAGATGATTGATATTTGATTACTACAATAGTTTTTAAGTGCTTATTTCATTTCTCAATCAAAATATTATCGGATTGATTTTAAAAACCATTTGAATAAATTATTAAAGGCTCGAGTGATTGATTGCAGTAGATACTAAAAAACTTTTTTAGATCATTTTAATTTGAAATATAATGTTAAATAAAAACACAAATTAAATTACGCAAGTTTGTTGTAAACATATAATATTATCGATTCAAAATTTGGTTTATGAAAAATATAGTAACTGATATTTCTTCATCTTTTGATAAACCTACTATTGTTTTTATTGTTTCGTGAACGTAAAAAATAGAATATTTTAGCTGACTCTGAATAAATGAGTTTTTTTTATAATTAATAATAATGCATATGGTTTTGTTTATACTTAATTTGTGCAGCATAAGTTAATTTCAAAATAGATATTGATACGACGCTTATATTGTTCACCTCTCTTATTATGCTAAATTTGATTTATAACATTTATAACAACTTGGGTGAATGATGATTATTAACATCATCACCGATTAAACATACAACTTAAAATTCAATAATACTGTTGTATGAACAAATAATATTATTTTCTGTTCCTAAAAAAATGTTCACTATGTAATTTTCAAAAACCGTTTGGAATCTTTAATATGATACAACCATAAAACATTAGATATCTAATACTAAACATTACGAATACTATTACACACATGATAATATAATATAACACACCAGTTTTTTTTTTATTTAACTCTCTCAAAACGCTTAATATCTGTTTCAACCTCCGCCCCATTAAATACTAAATTTGTATCTGCAATAAAAAATGGTAACACTTTTATATTGTAACCTGGTTAAAACACATTGGATTCCGCCTAACGTGGATACCGCGTAATATGGGCAAAACGGTCTCAGTCCTATTCCGATGACGTATTCTAACTAACTAATTTCGATTTGTATGGCCAACCGTGTGTCCCGAAGTGTCCATATTGAGCGGAATCCACTGTTAATTTATTATATTTTGTACTTCAATGTTGAAATTTGTCGAGTCGAGTACCTGGTAGGTACAACTAGGTTTTCATACTAGTGGCTTTAAGAAGAGAAAAAAAATAAATAATATATCAGTTATATCATTGCGGAGTGTTTAAATTGAATGGTTTTTTTTTCTCGAAGACCTTCTATATGATTGATTTCGTGTATTGTACGAAACAATCGATGATAACCCCCTCGGGGTACTCAACTTTATATTGTATAGACCTACTGGGATGTGAAAATATAAATTATCTTAGTACACATCTCGCTGTTTGAACGACGCACATAATATGTATACTATTATGTTATGTAGGTGCCTATATATTATTATATCGATTACCTACCGATAACAATATTATATTGTTGTTAACTATATTATCCGAGAAAATATTCCAGAAAAGCGTGCTACCTACGTTTATTTTATAATACCTTTCTATTGTTGCGGTCCATCTGTTGGGAAAACTTAACGCGACCAAGTTGGTGAAAAAGAACTTCAGCTTATACTAATGCTTAATAATGTATAGGTAGTAATTATAAGTCAATTTTTTACATAATATAATAATTAATCACCCGTTTTTAAACCGACGTAATGAGCAGTTCGGCCAGTTTTTCAACACGCGGATTTAAGGTACGCGATTTTACAATATGTCATAAATATAGTTACGCGATAACACTTTTATTGGTTTTTGAGGGAAAATAACGGTTTTATCACTATATGGAGACGAACAATGAAAACAACCGCAAAGAGAATACAATTATTTTGTTACCTAAAAGTCAGTATCATCAAAATAGGTATGAGTTGCGGGATATTTTCATTAATGTAATGACATAACGGAACACTTGAAAGAAATTACAAAGAGACACGTTTTTTTATATAGGAAATATTCATATCAACAACGAAGGTAGGTACTTATAAATGTTTTTGTGTAACAGTTCATATAACAGAAACAAACGTGAAAATTAAAAAATCAACTCCTTTTTTTAAATACTGTACATGGGTAGACTCCTCTCTGAGAGACGTGAAGTGGTTGATTTATCATATCTAATATTAACCATAATTTTTTGTAAAACCGGGCTGCAACATTTCAAGCCCCCGCGTGAGGAGTATAAATATTTGAATTTTTTTTCAACCTCTTTAGTCTATATAATTTGTAAGTAATCTTAATAATTAAACATGTATGTAGAGTCGGACTTATACTGTATAAGTTATTTTCTTAGAGGATATCTATTTAAAAAAAAAAAAAATACTATTTGACTCAGTTGTTGACTACAATTTTTTGATTATCCATAAATACATATTTTATAATCAGTTTTGTTTAGTAGGTATTCAAATACTTGTATTAAAATACTTTTCCGGTGTTTCAAATACTTCCAAAATACTTTGTCCCCGTATTTTATTCCAGAATGGTAAATACTTTTTTCTTTTTACGTATTTCAACAGACCATGTTTTTATTTCGTATATTACTATATTTTAAAAATTGGTCTTAAAATAATATTTTATAATGTTTTTAAGAATTTTTAAGATTTCTTTAAATACGCAGATGACACAATACCTAAAATCCATGTCTATACCTTGCTACAGAAGTGTAACTCAACAATTCTTAAACCAATTTAAAAATGTATTTATTAATTGTTTCAAGCAATAATTGACCGTTTGCGATAAATGTAAAAGCATTTTAATGAAACGAGAACTTTAATTTACAAGAACTTCAAAGGTACCTATCTCGAATACTTTTAAAACGTATTTGTATTTATGTGCAAATACTTTTGAAAGACGGTATTCGAATACGTATTTCAAATAGGAATGAAAAAAAAAAAAGTGTCTATTTAAACACGTATTCTGAACACATCTGAAAATTATTCGTAACAATACTGCGTGTACAGTATAGCGACTAGAGCGCATGACTCGGCAAACTGACAGAAAAAAAAATAATATGATTATGATGACAAGCCGTATAGAGTGAAATATTACACATTGTCATTAATGTCTCCTGTTGGCATGGAGTACACTGGTATAGTATAATATGTTATAATACACTGCTACAACTATGGTCGCTCTCAGGTACCTTCGCGTTTTCCGACAGATATCCGAATACTTCGTACAGTCGTCATATATACGTGTCAAATTTTAGATGAACAAATTTTCGTCGTCGCGGACGGATTAGGAATAAACCAACGAGCCGAAAGCTGTTTCAATTATCCGATGTTTGCGCATACATGTATATAGTTTGCGTATTATAATATTATACGACGATGTTTCCGTACGATCACAAAGGCTCGTCTGCGACTTCAGTAATGACATTCCACAGATTCTGTCGTCGTGTGTGACACGGATTCATGCCGTCGAAATATACAGTCGAGTTATATACCACAGCGTAAAGAATACAGAAAGATTTATACTGACGTCAAAACGGCGACGGACTTTTACCATAGAATCTGAGTTATTCCATATTGTTTTCACGTAAAATAGTTTAGTTGCATTTTAAATAATATTGCAAGTTTATAGACATTAAGAGGACGCCATACCCGAATGTGTTGTCTCCGTCTCACAAACGTGCGACAAAACGTTAACAATAATCCATTTCAGGTACTCGTTATTTTTCAAATCAGTGTGAATACAATAACGATACGATTAAAGGCGGCGAGATCTGGGGCATCTCGGAGCATATTTTATTGGTATTTAATTTTCATGTAAATTATGATAATTTTAAACTGTACAAAAACGTATAGTTTCAAAAAGGTCATAACTTGCTTCTTAATAAAAACATCCGTTAAAAGTCTTCAACATGCCTTATAGATAATAATCTTACCTTTGCATTTTATAACAGGTCAATTCACTCTTAGATTAAAATTAAAGAGTAAAATGTATTACGTGGTGATATGTAATACCTACAACTTTGACTGATCATCATACTTTACATTACAATAGTCACCTGCCCGATTTATAGCTTGATCGGCGTACAGCCTTTCTTAAGAGTGAAATTCTGTTCTCCTGAATTTCAAAACTTCCATCAGTACGTGTGATGGGCCATCACACGTATTGTTATAATAATAATTTTACGTTTACCTACACTGTGTAGTGTTTTCTGAGGTTGAACTATATTATACCACAAAGGATCTTGCTCGAGTTGTCTATTATATTATGTGTAGGAACAGTGGGCTGGACAAACTATATTATAGTAGCTAGCTGAGGCTTACCGTGATCGTGAAAGTCTGAACGACTATAAGGCTCTGTTTTGCCCCCGCCAAAGTACTCCGTCTCTGGCACTCGCCTGGTCTTCGGTCATCTGACCTAATTTTCGATAAGGAAACGACTTTAATAACTAGGGAGTTTTTTGAACTCCAAATAATTTTAAACGCATCTCTACACCATACTTGCAAGGTGATCCATTTAGCCGGCTACAATGATATCTTCCAAGTCAATTTTCGGAATATTTGAGAACAAAATATAATTTTTTTTTACAACAACACAATTTTTACAAAAATCTTTTTATCCTTTCTTTTCATCATGGCGATTACTTTGGGTTTTTTTTCTGACATCCTATAATTTAAATTCCGTAATTGGAATCTGAATAGGTAATAGGTTGTTGACTGCAATAGTATGATTGTTAATTTGTAACTATAATACATTTACTATGTCTCAATGATGTTTGTCTGTGCATCCGTAAGAGAATAATAAATTCCAGCGCCATACAATTTTCCTCCGGGAGAAAAATCCTTTGACACAGCACTGCAGGTATTAACTATTATATAACACTATAATAAATTATGTTTTCCGCCTCTTTTCGCATGGATTAATTTAATAAAAAAACCTCTGTAGATATGCTGGGGTTGATTACAATTTTACACGATATTATGTAGATTGTATGTATCGAAAATGTAGCGGAAAAAATAATGGCAAACGGAATAATATCGATACGATGACGTAATCGCAAATGTTGTAGGAAAGTTTTCGAAAGCTTCGCGAGATAATACATCGGTAGGATGGGAGACACTCAAAACTTTGCGGTACGATATATATATATATATAATTTACATACTGCTAAATTATTATCATAAACGGTTTTGCGCCGCCGACCGGTCCTCTGCATGACACACGTATTACCTATCTATTACTTGTGCAGCACTTGTCCAAGTCTATAGTCGTGTTTACGATAACTAATAATATTATGTGCGCACCCCAACGCGTTTCGGTATGCAAATTATTAGTACCCGAACGTGCGTATTACGACGCACGTAGTATGTTCGTACCGACGATTTTATGTACAAATAACCTACTCAAAAGTCTAGTCAAACAATTTGCGTACTTCCAACAGACTTTTATCCGCATATTTTGCACTCGATTTAAAATATCGTATGGTATTATACGGAATACTTTTTGATGGCTCATCAAGACCACTCATAGGCACGTCCGGTTTTCGTTATTTTTTTTATAACAATTCAATAATCGCTATGGTCTTTGTCTAATGCGTTGTCGTTGTCGGGAAGTCTTGAAAACTTTCCGCGACCGACTTCACTGCATGTCTGCTATTTGTTAACGATTATGTAGTGTGCCACAAATAGTGTACAGAATAATATTATATTAAATGTATTATGTACGTTGGACATGAGTATACAATATGATGTATCTACAAAAGGGTGGGCATTTGCAAGTGAAATATTGATTTTAATATAGTTTTTAACGTAATTAACAACTTCGTGAAAGCTAAAATGTCCATCCGTAAGTGCACACGACAGCTACGAAAATAGTACCATTTATTTTTTTAGGTCTTGATTAATTTCTCGGTAATGAAAAAGATAGAAAATAAAAAAATAAAAAATAAAACAAGAAATTATTTGTTTTACTATTGAAAAAAAAAATGTCGATATTTGATATATCTATCCACCCCAACATCTAAATAATATATTTTATATCTTTCTAGTACTTATATTATAATTTCAATACTATTATCTAACACAATGTCTAGTTATGTTGGTTAATCTTAACGCAAAATATGTCAAATCCTTATTGATATCTATACACTATAGTAGATACTTTGCATAATACTATGTACAATGTCAGTAATTTATAAATAAAGTGTTAAGTATTCACACATCCGAATTCAACACGATAACGTATATTTAGATGTATAAAATGTTTTGGTGAACGGCTGGTGATTATGATTTATCGTTTATGAAATAAACCAAACTAATATTGTTTACTGCTAATAATTAAAATAATTAAAATATGCTCGGCATCCATCTTGACACGTCTGCACCGAACCGTACCCATAACGATATTGGCTAGGCAGTAAGTTAACCATATGAAATAATATGAAATCGTATTTTATTTGAAACCGATCGGTTCGCCACCGTAAAATAAACCGTTGTCGGCCTGCGCTTTCGAACGCGACCTGATCGGATGCGAAATCTCGTGGCGCACGTCACGACAATATGGCGTTACAAACACCTGTTTGAACTTTGGTTTCTATATGATCGTTTCAGAGTACTTGGAAGTAGTGTGGCCACCGAAGAGCGTACTGCCGCCCCGGTATGAAGTCCACTGCTTCGTGGCCACCATCGGGATGGCCGCCGTGCTGGTGCCCCTGGTGGCGTTCACCGCCGTCTTCCGCACCGGCAACATGGCCAACGACTCGGACAAGCTCGGCAACCTGTTGGACGTCCGCCGCCGCCGCCTGTCGTCCTGCTGGACCCACGGACCGCCGTCCTCTTCCACGCTACACTCGTTCACGGCACTCGCCCTGTTGGTGGTCAAGCTCATGATCGAAGCCAGACTCATACAGGCCGGTCTCATGTCCACAAGTAAATGATAAAAATAAGAAATATTATATTGCATGCGTAGATAACTCGTGGAGGTGTGTGGAGGATAATGGCGCAGAGGACAATATATTACGAGGTATATCCAGAAAGTAAGTTTCGTTTTCTATTTTTATCGCGTTTACGATTTGCATGGGAACAATTTAATCAACCGCCCTACAGTCCAGATTTGGTACCCAGTGATTTTCATCTTTTTTTACACATGAAATCATTTATGGGTGGCCAGAACTTCAACGAAGATGATGAGGTGAAAAAGGCTATTAGCGCATGGTTACAATCACAGGCGTCATCTTTCTATGATGAAGGGATACAAAAACTAGTACCTCGATATGATAAGTGCTTAAATAATGGTGGTAACTATGTTGAAAAATAGAGTAATACATGTATTTTATATTCAAATAAAATTTATAATAAAATTTACACATTTACATGTTTTTATTGCCCAACGGAACTTACTTTCTGGACATACCTCGTATATTAGCGATACTGCTCTTATATCAAAATGTTTTTTTTTTTAAATATGTAATATTACGTTACGTTTTTCGGCCGGACACTCGAGACAATTTTGCTGACCAATTTTTTGTAACGTTTTCGTTGTCATGGCTGCTGCTCGTTAACAAAAACATATTATTTTATAGTTCATAAATTTTCCTTGTACGGCAAACGTATAATCCGTGTAGCGTGCTATGATTTTATTTTTAAGTTAGCGTGAGAAACTCTTCAAAGCATATTTAAAAAACGTCAAATGGATATTCTATTTTCGCACGAAAATGTTTTGTATTTGTGCATTCGAAACATTAAATGCGTTTAAAATGTTTTTCAACAAACGTAGGAATTCACTAATTATTGTTGACATGCTGTAGGAATTTTCAAATCCTCGTTTTTAATATTCGTGTAGCGTATTATTGTGTCATTTTTAATTTTTACTTCCCCTGCGCAGGAATGCTTACGTACATAACTTTGTTTTTAATCCGCTTATCAACTCATGGATGCAATATGACGCTATATTTTATATTTTTTTTTCTTAATTAATGCAGTCAACCTCCAGAATATTAACCCGATAGTGGCCTAACATCATAATATTAACTGTACCTTAGGGTCAGGTGAACTATATAATACTATAATATACGGTAGGTAGGGTTACCTAAATGATGCCCTGCAAGGTTGCCTTTTCACTAATTCCCATAAACAACAGGAGTGAATATTGTTATGTACCTACTATGAATTTATATATAAATTTTCCCCGCAAAACACGCGGAGCGACCCACAAACAATGCACGCGATGTAATCTACTGCCTTTCTCATCTAAGCGTGTTGTGTCCGTTTTCAGATAATATTTGGAATACCGACTTGGACTTTCTGGTCCTCGGCGGACATCAGTCGAGTCCACCCAACATCACGCTTAAAAATATGCACATCGAACCCAGGACACAGTCGATACTCGTTCCACAGTCGTCGTCGCCGTCGACCAATAGATCATGTAAGTATCATAATTCAATGATTATCATGATTTCAATTCATCTATACAGCTTTTTTTTAAAACTATATGTATAGGCCATCATTTTTTTGTTTTAAAAACAGTCCTGATATGGATACGCAATGTTAAGGTCAAATATCGGTTGTGATATTTGATTTGAAAGTAGCGAATAATTATTACATTGGGTATGGCATTTATATTCAGAGGTTAACAATTTTCTTTAGATAAACAATATATGTATTTATCATCGAAAATCTTAAAAACGATTAATGTTCGATGTTATATTATACTGTTTATGTTATAAAAACGATATAACATTCATAATGTATAGGTTATTATACATTTTAAACAACACTTAAAATGTATGAAACTTTTAAACCACAATCGAATTATAATAATATATTTTCAGCTATTAAATTAAACTACAACTGAACATTTTCTGACGTGTTGTTGTTAATTTAATAGAAACATTATTATTGAAAAATTAAATTAAATTAAATTAAAAATGTTCAAATCGAAATATTAAATGTATTATTTTTAAATGAAGGATTTAAGTTTTAACAATATGATTTTATTATTAATATATCTCATATTAATTTTAAAAAGAAGGGATTTGGATTTAACGCAAAGGAATTTGGTCCTTATTTGTTTTAAATTACTATAATAAACGCATATCATAATACAAACAATTTTTACATAATATTTTAAATGCTAAACATAGTTGTACATTTTCAGTAAATATTTGTGTATTTTTTTAGAATTTTTATAAAATCACGGTTAATATATTGTATGTTGTATCCAAAATTAATTATATTTTAGTGGTCAATAATATGATGAATGCAAATTATTACGCACTGCTTTGCTTTTTATTGACACGTTTAAAGTTGCAACACATCATAGAAATGAAAATATATAAATAAACAGTACCTACGTATATTAAGAGGCCATTTTGACAAAGCTTTATATTATTATAAACTATTTTTTCGCAATTATTGAAATATTTTTCAATTCTATTTATAAAAATACATTTTACATAATATATTTTGTCAATCTGTTGTGCAAAAGATGCGCTTAACAGTTGTTTATTACATTTGGTTCGCAGTTTTGGTTATAAACTACGACTCATAACTTTTTAATACAATTATATACGGAACAGTTTGATATACCATGTACATTATATCACTATATTATTTAGGTATAAATCTTTCACATTTCATTATTATTATTGTTAAAAATATGGAGATATTTTTAAAGGTGCTGTTATATAGACAAAAATGTCTTATATCATCCCCTATGCGACGTAATATGAAGTGTTAATATATGTACAATGACTTCGATTGTGCACTAGAAATAATCGACATATTTTATTCACTACGGTTATTTGCTTGATTTTATTATGACGACCCTTATTTTAATTTATAAACCACAGCGGTCCGGTCACCTAAAAGTCTCGTATGGATATCGATTGTCGAACAAACCATTTGTTTTATCAATACATAATAAACATTTAAGGTTTAGACGAGTGGAATAAAACGGCCAGGGATAATCCGCTAAACCTAACCTGACCTCCAGTACCCATATACCTAGTCCGCTCTATAACAGCCCTATCACCTATATATATATATATGTCCTATTATATGTAATACCGATTAAATCGCCAACTATTTATTCGCAGACGCTGCGGAAACCGATGGTACCATGTCCGTCGAGTTTTTCAATTACGCTATGGCTTTGTTCATATACTGCGGACGGTATGCTTCCGTTTTTTGGGAAACTAACAAGTGTTTCGCCACGCTTTTCTCGGTCCAGCTATTCGCCAACGCCATACAGTGCCTGTCACTGTACCTCTTCACGTGCATCCTCTACAAGGTGAGTAAATATGATTTACACTCAGATATCGCCATTTCAAATATATATATATATAAAATAGAAATAAATAATTAAAATACATAATATTATTATAATATAATATATACAATTGAGACGTATAATAATATTTTAATAAGATCTGACGATATCTCAGTAGTTTTGGTTACCGTAGTATAAAACGGAATCGCCGAATAAAAACAATTTTATAGGTCCATTTTATTTAGTCGATATTAGATTTAAACCGTTTAAATTAACATTCAAAATTAATATCATAAAAATAGCTTGATTTTAGTACTTACAATAAACAAAATAACGGTTCCGGTAAAGTTCGGGTCCCGAGTGATTTCGAATGTTTCCTTCCAGTTCTTTTTGATCAGCCGTACTGCCGACACAATAAGACATTCCAAATTTCTACTACTGACCCTAACTTTTTCGTACCCATTTGTTATAACTTATAACTAAATTGTAACCGCAGTTTTGGAGCTTGTAATCTAACCCGTGCAACTATGTGGTCACGTCAAAGTGGGCTTTAAATTCCATGTAGAAAATCGTTACTGATTTCAAAACAAAAGTTTTTGACAGTCCAAAAGTTGGAGATAAAATACCAGCAAGGATTCCAGCTGATGTCTGTAGAAGCCGACGGGTTTCCAAAAATATTTTGGCACGAGATGTAAACGACATATTTTAAAACTGGTCCCGGGGGACTGGACCTCGACTATTAGTTATCAAATGGGTATAAAAACAATAAAGCTGTAAAGATTATGGGATTGTTCTACATAATTTTAGGTGCCAAATCGGAACGTGGTGTCCTGCTGCAATATCGACATGAGTTTTAATAAATGTTTAAACGTGACTGAAAATATGCCCAATGCACCCACATCGGCAGCATAATTATACTGTGTGGCGAGGGCGAGAAGCGAGCTATTTCTGTCTCTGGTTACGTTCCCGGCTCGAGTCGCGGGCGAGGGCTGCAATTTGCACGGGACTTGAAATGCCTTTCCACGCACGAAACACTCGTATTATTTCCGTCACGCCCCTGCCGCCACTGAAAACGACTCTGTCGGTAGATCGCGACGACCCTCCGTTGTCGACGAACCCTCTGCGGTCGCCGTTCGCTCTGTATCTGGAATCGTCAAACTTCTTCGCAGAACAGCAAACGGGGGGAGGGGGGGGTTGCCCTCCCGCCAGCCGCACAATGATATTTCGATAAACACGAAACGTATCGAAGCGTTCACGCGAATCAATCTCGTTTGGACGGTAACTTTCCGACTGCCGCGTAGGCGTTCCGTTTTTCCGTTCGCCGGGCGGGAAAAAAAGCGTTCGCTGTACACGTTCTCCGGGAAAATCCAATATTTTTCCGACCCTTCGGCCGGCGTTAGCAATAATTTTGAAACTCTCGGCGCGCGGGCTTGACGAAACGATCGAACCATTATAAATAGGGTGCGCGCGTCGTTATAACGATTTTCATTATGTTGCGTTGCCGCAGATGCAAGTGTTGGGCGTCTGCAAAATGGTGAAGGAACTGCCGGCCGGGCCCACCACGTACCACCTGGTGCTGGACCACCTGGACACCGCGGTGCTGTTCACCG
Source organism: Sitobion miscanthi (assembly GCA_008086715.1). Taxonomy (NCBI): domain Eukaryota; kingdom Metazoa; phylum Arthropoda; class Insecta; order Hemiptera; family Aphididae; genus Sitobion; species Sitobion miscanthi. The sequence goes on along the minus strand of CM017802.1, from coordinate 2,781,107 downwards.
TCACCACCGTACTGATATTCGTGTCCAACTCGATAGTGTACTACTACGGGTACACGCGGTTCAGCGGGTTCGTCAAGAGGCAGACGGGCGGCCGGAAGACCGTGGCCGACGCCTACTCGAGCCTGATGCCGTACTGCGCCAGCGTGCTGGCCCTGCTCGCCGTCGTCGCGTCCGAGAGCCCGCTGCTGTACAACGCCATCGTCGTGTTCCGGTCGTCCCTCAACGGCGTCGTGTTGGCGTGCCTGCTCAACTCCACCGCGCACGTGTTCGTCTGGATAGCCATGTGGTCCGTGCTCACGCTCAAGCCCTGCTGGGTGTTCAACCTGCACCTGTTCCTGGAGTACGACCCCAGGGGCGGCGGCGGTGCAGGTGGCGCAGGTGGCGGAGGCGGTGGAGGCGACGACGCCCAGCGCGTGCCCTTGCTGGTGGTGGCCCAGGGCGCCACTTACTCGCTGACTGAGAAGACGGCCAAGCGCATCGTCACGTCCGTGGTGGAACGGGTGGTCGCCGACTACACGCGCGTCGCCGGAAACTCTGGTAAGTTTGCACAACGATATTATTATCCCTCTGCTATTACTACCAAAGGCGGGGAAGTTTATGAGATGTGAAGATGATTGATTCGAGTTAAGTTAAGAGAACACAAAATCGATAAGTCCAAACCGTGTGACAGGTCATTATTTTGACTCGATAAGTTAAAAGTCCACGTGGAAAAACGAATTTGTTCACTATATTTTCTCTAGTGTAGGTGACAGTGTAGTGTGACTAAAGTGGATGGTTAATTGGTCGACGTATAAAGTATTCATAAAGATATTTATTATACTAAAAAATATATAAGTGATTATTACATTGTAAAATCTACGAACATCGAAAAGTCACTTATTTAAATGTTATAAATATTTTTTTATTATTATTAATCTAATTTGTATCAAATTAAAGTCATTTAAAAATTAATAAAAATCAAATATTTCTCCTGAATTTGAAATAAATACACGTTTAAAATTTCAACCTATTAATGCTGTTATTATGATAAGTCAAATAGTTGGAACTATACAATGACTTTTCCGGTTTTTTTCTTTTATATAATACTATGCATTACACAATATAATTTTTTTATTGTCTTCAATAAAATTTGTTGTATTTACATAATATAATATATTCTATTAAATTAACACTCGCATTTATTAATTATTAGTAAGTATAATAATTATGAAGTGTTATGTACGCTGTAATAACTATAAGTAATATTATTACCAATACTCGTAAGTTCGTGACCTAAAGAATGCCTAAATAGGCATGCATTTATGCACTCAAGAATGGTAAAATATGCCTTAAAAAGTTAAAAAAATATGCACTTATATGCACTAAATATCGAAAAAATTATCCATTCATTTTTTTTATAGTTATATTTTATTTTCTTATGTCACAATTAGAAAAAATAGATTTTTAATAGGTTATAAGCGATCGCGTTTTTTTCGTCAAATGTTGATTCTTTTATAATATTTCCATAAAAAAATGCATATTGATATAATAATATATTAATATGAGTAGGAATATCAAAATCATGTATAATAGGCCCGCTAAAATAAAAATATGCATAAATATGCCAAATAAGCAAAAAACCTCATTAAAAACATGCAAAATAAGACTTCACATATTTATCTGGGGTACCTTATTGATATGGGTTTCTATGCCATCTAGCATTAAATACAATACTTAGCGAGATTTATATGCAAATGCATGGACTTACGAGCCCTGATTATTACAATAATGTATGCTCTTCTATGAATATTATATTATTATAAATATAATATGGACGGTTCTATATTATATTATATAATGTAAATATCAGATTAAATGATGAGATAATGTGAGGGGTTATATGAAGTAATAAAATCCGGAGCGTTCGGGGCTAATCTTCGCTTCTCACCAAATCCTAGTTCAAAACATGACCGATTCAATTGTTTTATTACTATTATCAAGTTACACTACTTTTGTTTCAGATAAGCACAAGTTTAAAAGAACGCCAAAGACAATGAGCGATGAACAAATATACTGGCCTAGACCGAAGTCGAGTTCAGGCCGCAGTTGTTTAAGCGAAATGGAAGACTCGGACGAGCCGTCCGGTTGTTTTGGTTGTAAACGGACAAAGAAATCTACAAAGTAAGTGTATTGGAACTGAATACTGTCCGAAAGTTACTCGAAACAACTTTAAGTGATTAAAAACATGTTTTCGTTCAAATTTTAAAATAACAGTCATGCCGCCGATAGTCGTTATACGTCAGTTCCGCCTTGAACTGTTCAGAAAACAAATAAAAATGACTACAAAAAATGTTCATAATAATTATACTGTCCTGGTAAACCTATCACCTATGACATTATAGATCATATTTGTGGTTTCCAAACGGTAGCCCACTGCGAATTACATAGTAATAATATTATACATTATCACAAAACGTCAATTAAGAACTTTCGGTGTAACGAAAGAAACAGTCACACGTTTCGTCAATTGTGTTTAATGAGAAACGATGGTAGTTTTCTTCTGAACGCACCTACGTATTAATTACAATGGTTTTTAACAATGAATGATGGCATACGAAAACAATGCCAAAAGTAACTCTTCAAAGAGAAATAATAAGAATAACAGCCGCGGTTAGACAACGAATGTTTTCATCTTGATCGTTTGATATCTCCGACTGGTTCCGCCCACGTTTTTCTTGGGATCCAATTTTCGTTTTACATACAAGTTGACGGTAAACCAATAATATCGTATTCTTGTACGAGGTAAATTTTTTTAACGGAAAATACACTCATCATTTCTATAGATATTAAAATATATTCTAAACTGAACGCCCACCGCGTGTTCGATCCTAGTCGTATTGTAGCGTTATCGAATATGATATTTATTTTTTTCCGTCACAGAGGCATACCAATGCAAAAAATCGACCGGCGGGGAGTCAGTCCAGAGGACGATGGCGATTATGCGAAGCTCCGCGAATTGCCGATGGTCGCTAGGGCCACGAACGATCACAGCGACGACAATACGTCCGAGGACACGAAGGTAAGAAAGAATATTCGTGTTTCGTGATCGATACAACCTCGAGTACCGTTCGCGTGCACGAAAACACTCTACAGGGTGCTCAACGGTTCGGTGTGCATCCGCCGACTGCGATAACAATACAGTAATAATATTAGGTAGAAAACCTACGTTTTTTTGAGCTGGATAAAAATATTATGTTTCTGACCGATTTTTCGTGAGGCTTTCGTCGTCGTAATGTCTATACTGTTAGTGACAAAAGCCCGTTGAATACGATTCATAGATTTTCCTCGCGGAGGAAAGAACGCACCGAGAAGCGTGCTATGGGTTTTACGTACCTGCCCATAATACAGTTCTATCCTGTTCGGTTTTTAAAATAATGCACCGGTTGGTCCCGTGAATGTCTGCAGCAAATTATTGAGGAAAACACAGATGTGTATTCTGATTTTGGATTTTTTTGATTTTTCGAAAAACCGAAAATCATTTCAAGCCATGTAGGTATGTGCCGACTCAAAGTGTAGCGACAATATTGATTAGAGTGAAAAGTTACTGACGTGAACGAACGCGTGGTAATAGGCACCCCGTATAGTAATAAAAAATTGTTGTGCCCCGAAGGTTTCGTTTGAGTTGCATGTCTAATCGTGTATTATATAAATTTCGTTTCCTGTATATATTTTGCATTCCATTTATAGCAGGCGGACTTCAAAATTTCTTTCGTGTAAACAACGAGTTAACGAAATTAAATTCCCCGTCTTTCTTCGATTTTGCGATGAAAAAAAATCAATAAGCTTGCATAACTTTCAACGGTTCTGTGTTATATAAATTTCGTTTTACTCGCAGCAGTGTTTTCAACGAGTCGCAGAAAAACGCAATATTATTATAACATAAAATCCTAACAGTCTGGTTTCTACGTCATCTTTGAAGAACGATTACATCGATATTATTTATCGTTTAAATTGTTAGTGTGAATAAACGTTAACTGAACTGCGTAAAATTTAACAGACATTTTGTTTCTCGAGTTCTGCATACAATAAGTCACGGTTTTCGAGACGATTCGAACTGTTTGGTTTGGCGTTCGGGTTTAAGTACAAAATTTTGGGTTTGGTCCCGCCTGGGTTAAACGAAAAAGTTAATTTTAACCGCGAAAACGTAGAGGTCCGTAGTAGTGCCCGCCACTAATCTTATACAACTTTCGGGCCAATAATTATACGATTGTGTTATCAACCGGATTTTCTCATACAGCTTTTGGACACCGTACGGGAAGGTGTGATTACGTACGCGAGCGCCAACACAAGAGAGTTGTTTTACTCGCCGGCCACGCCACCGCCTCCGCCGCCGCCCATTCAGGAAGACATAAGTTCAGCTGCGGAATTTCACGCCAGCAAAACCCAAGTGAGTGTATAGTAATAATAATAATAATAATAATAACAATAATACATAGTTGGCCATTCTCAGCGATGTACAATAGAAACAAACGGCCGAATCCGTTGTCGGGCAGAAAATATATTTATCTCTGCCGTATACCTACCCGATACGATCAACTAAAACGCTATATAGGCGCCTGACGAGTTAATGAATAATTTAAAGTTCAGTCAAGTTTAAAAAAAATATATATAACGAAAATTAAAAGTCGACAGTTGTCAACTTATAATTACGTTTGAAAACAACTTTGCTAATTAAAAATAAAAGTATATGTTATTATCAACTCAAACTAACAGTTTTTTTTTCCGTATGAATTTGTGCATAAGATTTCTGACAGGAGTGAGGGGAGCGTCAACGTGGATTAGTAGTAATCAAATATATACTTGCGACATTCGTAAGACTTGATGCCGGTTTTCGGATTTAAAACTAACACGTCATCATACTTTTCAAACTAATAATGTGTTCACGATTAATTTAAATTAGTGAAAAAAAGATGAAGAGAAAAGAGTTAAAAATCTAATGACAATATCTGTGCCTTGCGGTGTGGTATGATACTCGTATTACGAAATGATACCAACAAGTTCAATTATTATTAACTATACTTTTACTTATCAGGTCGTCGATGTTTCGCGCCGCAAATGCGATAAACGCCGTCCTACCACAGGGCGTCGATTCCGTCATTATTTTCTCGTGTACATGTTTTTTCGTTTCGCTAAAATATTGTTTAACCACAACACCGTGAAATGTTATCACTATCGGGTCGATTTTATCACAGCCGGTGTTTTTTTTTTGCTTATGCAAATATTTATAATTTAAATTTAGATCGTTATTATACGCCATGCAATATATATTGGATACGCGGATTACGATACGCGTGACGAAACCGATACACATGTGCCTTTATTAAATTGTGTCCTGTAATGAAAATGGCATTATAATATTATTACATTATTTTACAGTTATAAATATTATTCGTTGAAAATTAATCGATTATGTATCTACGTAACTGTATGACGTTAATTGCGCATTGATTTTCGAACCCCTCGTAATATTTCGGATGTATCTATATACTGTCGTACTAAAATTCGATTAGCACATATAGATGCTTAATCGGACGAATAGAGGCGATAACACAACGTGTATTATGTTTGCGCATTACCACGCGCTGAGATGAGTTCATTAAAAATGAAACAAAGTTTTAGTTTTTAAATGTATACGCATAAAATCATATTGTATTGTTTATAAATAAATAAAATTATAATAATTTTCCTGCTAATAATTGCTATAGAACTTTTCCTCGTGAAAAAACCCTATTTCAGATAAAACAATAATGAGCAGCGATTCCGTTTCATAACTAGGGAAAATATTGAAACAGTTATTGGGTTCAGTGCTTGACTTTGGGTGGTGAGGGCACGATCCGCCACCTTCGTCGTACGATATACATAATATTCCGCATAATATTATAATAATATTATGTTATACACTCCGTACCGCGATACGACCCCGGATCACTCGTCTATATATATTAATTATTCGGACATTTTACTATCTTAGATTATAATATTATACGGTAAGTGGATTTTAACATTTATCGAGTAACACTATCTACTATAAAGTATATACTTTGCCCGGCTTTAAATCGGTCGAGTTTAAGCTCATCATTTTATTCGTCGACTGCACGGCAACACGCGCTTGCGTGCACACACACAATAAACAAATACAAGTACAATATTCCCTCGCGCACATAATCCTCTGAAAACTTCCTCGGAAACTCGTCTTGGAAGTTTTGTGTTAATGCTATATATATATATATATTTCAGCGTTGGGTCCGCATATACATCGTCGTGTATAGTGGTTAGACTGACTCTGCACGAGCGCTGCAATGGCCATGGATAGATAAATTCTTCACCCACAGACATTCGGCCTGCACAGTTGTTTTTTAATTTTTTTTTTTTAAATACAGAGATAATTACAGAAATAACAAACAGAATAATTACAGGTCGAAAACGGATAAATCAACGTCACTGATAAACGTTTAGATTAAGTAACGACGAACGAATTATATTGACGACAAAATAATTCCAAACAGTATCGTATTGTATAATATAGCGCCATGATGATCGACCAGATTTTAATATCATTTTTGGTAAAAGGGCTTCCCCTCCAAGATCTAGTTAGGTTCGGACGATTTCTTACATATTTTTTTTATTTTTATTTAATACTTATTTTCCAATTGTACTATCGTATCATGTGTAGATATAATATTATTATAAATGCATAAAAAAATGAATGTCTTACACTCATCGAATCACTTCTCACCCTTACTCACAACACTCTACCCATTACAGAAATCCAATCATTGGTAGGAGCACTATGAATAAACAACACATAATATATAACACATAAATAAACAATGCTACGGTGTTCTCTATTGATTCGCTATCCACCGTAAGAGGAGATGGAATATTGGCTTTAAGACAGACTTACGTTCGGAAATGATTCAAGTTAATATTACGTAATATACGATTTACTAATAATATTTCAATATTTGAATGTGGGACATTGTTCAGAACTCCGAAAGTGGATAGTCTTGCTCATAATAATAATCCTCAAGCATATACATTTCGGAATCGAACTATCGACTTTACGCCGACGATCGATCAAAGTACGGTTACTATATATACTTACTAGGTATTCGTTTCTGTGCTCTAAACATCATCTGCAGTTGGGGGTGTGACGAGTGTCATTGCATCGAGTAGGATCATCTTTCCTCGGCTTTCCGTTGTACTATCGTCGTACTATCCACGCGCACAGTTTGGCGACAAGACGTGCTTAGTTTTTATCGTCTCGAAAGTTGCCATCGTCGCTGCAGCTCCTGTCGGGCGCAAAAACTTTGTCGGTTTAATTGAACGCCCACTTTCGTCCGCATTTCCTTGGCGGCAAAGCCTTTGCGTTATACGCCCGTGTATACACGGAAAACGGCTCTTAAAAAGTTTCAGTGACGTCATCCGCAATAAGCAGATGACTTCGTACCTTAATCTCGGTGACTCGGCGCGTTATTAAATAATCGCACAACCCAACCTATATATTATACACGGCGCGTGTAGTCTACTCGGGGCGGACGCGCGTTCTTCACCGGGTTTTTAGGACATATACTCGACATCAAAACAATCCGTATCTTGTTAAGCTGATTGCTAAATAGATTATATCGATATCGACCGATCGAATAAAATATTTGAACTTAACCATTCTCCGATCTAGTGCCACGCACGCATTGTATAATGATATATATATATATATATATATATATATATATGTATATGCAGCGGGAACTGAGGAGTCTAGGTGTTTGGACCCACCTCCCCCTTGAATGTAGTCCTATCAAACCACATAGTATATTGATCTATATACGGACTATACGGTTAGGTTAGACATAGTATACCACAACAGTTTTTAATAAGTATCTTATAATAATAATAATAATTGTGTCCATAAAAGAACAACAAAATAGAAAACACAATATTTAAATACCTAACTTTTTAAATATTATATTTCATTGAAACTTTATGCGTCTTTACTCTTTTGACGGTAGGGTTTAATGTTTTAAAAACTACTATGACTTCTTATTCTTGATCCTGCAGCTTAATAAACATATTAGAATCCATCTAATCTTTCTTGACCCAAAGTGCTTCGAAACTTTGTTTTAACAACACCTACTTAGTTTTGAGAACGATCTTTCACAAGTGCAACTTATCACCGATATTGTAACAAAAAACATGAACGCTATATGAAGACACTAGGAAAAATATTCAGTATACCACGAGAACTGAACCATTTTGTTCGTTTTACACATTTTATTGTTCAACACATTTGTAGGAATTTAGGACTGATTTGTGGTTGAATACAGTATGAGAAGTCAGCAGTTGCTTTCTCTGCTTATGCATATAGGTATTATTTAATTGAGATCAGTAAACATCACAAATCAAATAATTAAATAATGAACAAAATATTATAGAACAAATTTAAAAAAAATATATGTTAACGAAATAATGTGTGTGGTGCGGTGTTGAACGATGATATAATAATATCATAACTGCGCGTATTCGATACCAGTCGGATTAGTATATATAGCTATAGGTATCATAATATAGTATTCAATCAATACTTACTGTACAATGACATAATACCATTGAGTATAGATACTAAATATAGTGTAGTGCTATAATGTATTTGTAGCATTGCCGGGGAGGATGTACACCTCCCCGCTGGAAGTTTTTAAAAAATTAAAAATTATTTATATGGTTTATGAAGGTTATTACAAATATAAATTTGTACAGCCGTACAGGAACCAAAACCTAAAATAAAACCTCGACATCAGTTTGCTTAACGAGACCCTAGTCAAAATAAATCTGAGTAAACACATTAACCCCCCCCCCCCCCGGGTTTATGTAATAATATTATAATCATATTAATTTGTCGTAACCGTTTTCGTTACAGGTGTCCAAGCAACATCAACAAGTGCGCGATCACGCGTACCGCAGTGGCGTGTACAGCAAAACATCAGTGGTGGGCCAGCAGGGGTCGCAGCGCGCGGCCGGTCCGACGTCGGTGACGGCCGCCGACGATTTCGAGGAGGATGACACCGTAAAGTCTGAGTCGGAGGCATCGGCGGCCGGCCACTCGCCGCAGGCGGCGTGCAGCGGCCACAGCGAGTCGTCCAGCGGCGTGCACTCAAACAGCAGCCACGACACGGCGGCCACCATGCCGCTGCCACCGCCTCCGCCGCCGCTGCAGCTGTCGCCGGCCGCGTCCACGTCCACGCTGTCGCCGACGGACGACGAACAGCGACGCCGGGCCAGTTACGCGGACCTGCAGACCGTGGACACGGTGGTCATCCGGCACAAGGGCGGCCCGGGGGCCAAGGCCCGGATGCCTCCCGACCCGTGCACCAGGCCCACGAACGTGTCGCTCAGCTCGTTCACGGAACCGCGGGGCGCCAGGAACCGGCCCGGGTCGGTGCCCGGCTGGAGGACGATGCCGCATAACGTCGCGCCGCCGCCGCCCCCTCCCCACGTCAAGGCGCCGTCGCACTATCACCAGTACCAGCAGCAGCAACAGCAGCAGAACCAGAACAACTACCAGCAGCACCAACGGCAGTGGTCGTCGTCGTACAACGGCGGCGGCGGCGGCGTCATCGGAGTCGGCGGTACCAAAACGTCGGCCGTTCGGTCGCGGAACCACTCGACCATACCCACGCACCACAACGGCGTCAGGCTGTTCCAGCAGCACCAGCAACAGTCGTACGGGCAATAATACTAGGCCGCGCGCCCCTATCTTTATATTACGATATCATATTAAGAATATTAGTGTTGTAGAGGATAATAATGTAAGAATACAGCCCCGTTGGAAGGGGGTGGGGACGGACGTGCCGCATCCGACTGATTTTTCGAAAACAGTTTTACAAAATATGAATTTCGAATTATATAGGTACTTACTATACGGGACGTTTCCACCACTCTTACGACCTCTCGTCCTACCTCCGTGCGGAACAGTCAGCCGACCAACCCCCTCCTACAATTCCTGAATAATTAAAACGTTCTAGTCCCCCTCATCTGCCCCGTGATCTATGTATGACGTACATTAGGCGCGTTTAAACGACACTAGTTTCGGAATTATTACTATTACATAATATTTAACTATATATAAATTACGTATCATTATTTAATATTATACTATCGAATATCATTCGTCAATACTTATATGTTATATATACCTAAATATTTATACAATGGCAAACGACACTATAACATATTTTAACGCGTAATTATGTAAGACGCGTGTACATGATAATACGTATTACATTACGAATATATAAATATACACATAGATAATATTATGTTTACCTCCATATGACCCAAACGAATTTGTCGCGTTGAGCTTACTAAATATGGATTTTTTTTTTTTTTTTAAATTTATCACCCGATAGACTGAACGACAAAAACTAATACGTATAGGTGTAGAGTAGAGTGAAAAAAGACTCCGTCCTTGTCGCCAAAGACACAGTTTCGAGCAAGCGCAGGGAAACGGGACAAAATTATTTATACTCAACAGAGTTCACAAACCTTAAGTTGTAACAATATATCGTATCATATTATATCATATACCATTATTCGTATATTACATCGTATATCGACGTTGTTTTAACCGGATTGCTACAATAATTATTATTGTCCGTACATCGACGTCGGTGGAATGTCTGTTTACGATTTGAGTGACAACAATAACTATATAGTAATATATTGTTATGTTGTGTGCTGAGGTGTAAAAAAAATAGACACCCCTTACGGTACAGGTACTTGCCACAATCAGAGGATTCGCCGACGGCAAACGATTTCCGCCCGGACTCGAATTTTGTCGGGACTTGTCACAGGTTTTTGTACGAGCGAGGGAGAGAAATCTCACCCGTAATATTATTATTGTATCAATGTCTATGTTTGTATGATTTTTATTTTTTTTTTCGTTTTTACAAAATATGTAACCCAACCGACTCCGATTGCGACTCGTTATTTCTATCGATCCATTTTATTTTCACGATTCCCTTCGACAGACTGTTGTTATCCTTGGTGCTATATGATACGTTTATAATTTTTTTTTTTTTAAAGTTTGGGCTTTTCTCCATTATTTTCATACTACCTTTTGTACTATACTTTCTGTTTGTTTTATTATTATTACTATTATTATTATTATTTTTTTTTTATAATTATCAAATAACGTTTTTTATAATATAAGATATTTACATACCTTCATGTTCTTTTTATATACCTATATACATATTTAAATTACGTGTGCGCATATTTATAATATTATTTTAAGAGATATTATAATATTATCAAACGACAATATGTTTAGTCATATACATTATAACTTTATATTTAGTGATTATTATAGTATGACGAGTGTTTTGTGCACGCCATGGGTGTACACTGCCCGAAGAAATCGGAAGATAAAACGTCGTCGTTTTCCCCGTGCACCACAATATTATTATAATATAGGTAGCATTTACGACAGATATAATAATCAATATGAACAATATGCATAATAATATTAATTAGTGTCCGTTGTATTTACAATATTACTATTGATACTTAGATATTATGTTGTGTTTTATAATTTTAAATAAAGATCTCATTTGTAATTTGAACCAAATCACCGAATCATCCTGTTGTAGTCTCATATACCATCATATTCATTATTATCCTGTTAGAAACCGTTCCACTGGTTGTTCCACCAGTGTTTACTGGTTTGGCCGATACGGTCGTAGCCATACCAGCGAATTCAGCTTCTAGCTGAAATTTGAGTGAATTTTAAAATATCACAGTAGTAAAAATAGTGAAATATTTGTCGCGCATAGTGTGGTGTCGACGAGTCGAATTTTTTGGATTCAGACTTCAGGGCGCTATATACAGACGTCTTGTCGTCGACGCTTTTATGGGATTCAGCAACAATTTACTATACTATTATCGTATCATTAAAAAGAGTTCAGCACGTGTTCAAGAGATTTTTTGAGGAGGCAACAATTTCTAAAAAAAATATTAAAGGTATTTTTTTTTTTTTATGTGGACTGACTCCGTCGTAGCTGGTTATATCTACCACGAAATTGTTGTTGGTCGCTTCTGTGAATAAATTCTAGACGACGCCCATGCCCTCGATACAATACTACAACTATAGTATCTATTTAAATCCATTAAATGCGCATTCGTGTTTCGCTGACGATATAATAATATGCATACAGATAATAATATAGTCATGACGTACGTATCAAGCCGCGCACAAAAAGTCGATCCGGATTGAAAATAATATTCGTGTGCCTAATCCGTGGATAAAAAAGGATTTGGTACTGTGTATAGATCAATCGTAAATCGGGATTTCGCCCCGTTCAGACAGATTTCATCGATGGATTAATGTGTTGCACGTATTTTTTTCACTTTGCAGCTGGAAAACATCAGTTAAAATCCTGCGCTTTGCATTAACAAATACTCGAAACACTCGGAGGACTTTGAATTCCATTTTTTAACGAAAGCAAACACTTTTTTGACGATAATTGAACGATTCAAATTCTATTGACAGACAAACGAAGTAGATTAGGATTTTAAATTAAAAATAAAATATGAAAATCAAAGCGTTAACAATAAACCGTATTAGTATACTACTTAGGCCCGAGATAAATCGAGAACTATAATATGAACACAATAAATATGTAAAAATACTGTAAAAGAGCCGAGTAACTAAATAAATAGGTAAACGATATAATTCTGAATGAAAATTGTTACAATTTTTTTTTAAGCTCCAGTACAGCTGTTGCCGATATAATAGTTCTGCGCTGTTGTCTAACTCAGTTATTAATAATAATGATAATATATTATTGTGTTTTAAGACTATGAGCGCTCACGGCAGGTACACTCTGACGGGCGCGAGAGATGGTCTCCTATGTAATATTCATCATAATAAATATAAAATATTTAAAGCTAAACATGAGTTACTGACATTAGTTCTGTACTGTTGACTAACTCAGTTATTAATGGCCTGCAGTGATTAATGATTATCTATAGTAATTATAATAATATATTGAGGTAGGTATTGTGAAATTATATCTTTAGTACCTGTTTTGTTTGCTTACTTCCGGTGTCAAATGATTAAATTTTGGAAAACCAAAGCGTTAGAAGATTATTTGGAAATATTATGAAATCAAATATGTCAATATCTTTCATAACAATAACTACAAATTCTGAAACCGATTAATTGTTCAAAATCCAAGATAAATGGATAAGTTTAAACAAAACAAACGGGGTTATGGTAAATTACTATACCGAAAAAAGTGATGGGATGGTATCCCTCCACTTCGTCCACTATGTGTGTGTGTGTCGAGAGGATTTAGATTGCGATTTAAGACTCCAAACGCTCGCGGTAGGGGTGCACTCTGACGGGCGCGGGAGATTGTCTCCTATGCAATATTCATCATAATAAATATAAAACATTTAGAGCTAAGTATGAGTTACTGAAATTAGTTTTGTGCTGTTGACTAACTCAGTTATTAATGATTATCTATGAGTTATAATTATAATAACATATTGAGGTAGGTATTGTGAAATTACATCTTTAGCGGCCGAGTTCCTGCTTTGTTTGCTGACTTCCGGTGTCAAATGATTACATTTTGGAAAACCAAAGTGTTAGAAGATTGTTTGGAAATATTATGAAAACAAATATGTCACTATCTTTCATAACAATAGCTACAAATTCTAAAACCGATTAATCGTTCAAAATCCAAGATAAACGGATAAGTTTAAACAAAACAAACAGGGTTATGGTAAATTACTACTGAAAAAAGTGGGGGAGGGGGAGATGGTATCCCTCCACTTCGACCACTGCGTGTGTGTGTCGAGAGGATTTAGATTGCGTTTCAAGACTCCAAACGCTCGCGGTAGGGGTACACTCTGACGGGCGCGGTAGATTGTCTCCTATGCAATATTAATCATAATAAATATAAAACATTTAAAGTTAAACGCGAGTTGCCGGATTCGTCGTTCAGAGATAAACGTGATCGACGATGGTATTCGCGCGATAAAAGCGTCGTAAATCGTCCCGACAATTGTCTTATTTTTATTTTCGCCGGTTATTCAAACCCGTAACAGAAGTAGAACTCGCATTTAAAATGCATATCGTGAAATACAGTCACCCGCCGCCGTGCAGTCGGCGACATCGGTTTCCGTCGAGGAAATTTGTATAATATTTTTATCACCCCCCCGCGAATTGAGCGTACACAATATCGATGTACCGAATCACGATTAAACAGTAGTAGTCAATTTTCATAATATCATAACAGATAGCACGGTGGTGTTGTGCACAGATAACTACAAAACTATCTGGCTAAGATGACGGATAATCGAATATAAAAAAAATATCTGGATAAAAGACGAGATGAATGAAATAGACAAATCGCACAATTGTCAGGTGTTTTAAGACCGCAGATTAAAATATTATTGTATACCTATTGGGAAAACGGATTGACACTGGGAGCGCTGTCGACGGTTAGGCGGGTTTCCCCCCCCCTACGTGGAGTCCCCGACTCGGTTGTATTTTCCAAGCCTGGGCAAGTTAATGATAATTTTTAACTGAGTTAAGTTAAGTTTATAGAATCTATTTTGAAAAGTTTAAAATTAATAGTTAATCTAATTTTTTTTTAACTCAGTTAAGTTAAAAGTTATATGGAAACTTTCAATCAACTTATTAACTTAAGTTAAGTTAATAATTTTTTTTTTTTAATATATAAATAGCTAGTCATATGGTTTGAAATAATAAAATTCATAAATATTATTACACTCAGAAAATAGACATTAAACTAAATTTGGAAAATAAAGATACAGATGAAAAGAATTATGTAGTTGCAGTAGGTGCCAAAAGTATACAAAATAAGATATACGAATAACCTTTTGATTTATTTTAATAGATAATAATATTAATATATAATATGCATGTTTTAATTAATAAATAAAAATAACATGGCATTAATTTTTAACTGAATACTTTTTCAGAAAACTAAGCAAAACTTATGAATTAGTTAAATATTTATTGAATTTTAACAAAAGTCATTTCAAAATTTTTGTCAGCCATTGATCCTCTACGTTAATTTAATAATTGACCTCCTGCACTAAACAAACGTTCTACATGTGCAGATGAAGGAATAGCCGTGTTACATTGTATATATGCGTTTCTTAAAACTAATGGCAAATCTAATGGACTTTTAATGTTTGTGTTTGAAAAATAATTATTTATTATAATTTGGATATCGTTATTTTCATTGGTTTCATAATTATTTAATCTAAAAAAGCCTTCTTCGGAATCACTACTATTATTGTCTGTAGAAGCAGTGGTAGTTACAGCAAGATTTTTTCTGTTAACTGAGCATTATCAGTTATAAACTCCAAAAATGTTTGTTTAATTTTGTTACAATTTTCAGAATTTGTCCAGTTTAGCTTAAATTTTGGTATTAAACATGCAGCTACTTGGCATGATGTAGAGACCATATATCTACTGAATCTGCAAATTAATTAACAATATAAATAATTTGATTTATAAGAATCATACATTTTCTTGTGAAAATTATTTATTTTGAGAAATCAATATTCAATATAATAAATAAAATAAATTATGTTTAATCTTAGATCAAAATGACATAACTAAATTTAGAATTATTTTAATTTTAAAGCCAGTAATGAACATTTTAAAATTGAAACATAAAAAAAACCAATGTCATCGACTAGATAATATTCTTACTTAAATTAAACATAACAGAGATAAATGACTAGTTACAAATATTACCTATAATGATTTTAAAAGACTTTGTTTAGAATTTCAATGATTAGTCTGAATAATTTATAAGTATGAATTAGTAACAGCCTACAAGTACTTAAATAATATATAATATATTTAATACCTTTTATTTAGTCCTTTTTTTAGCGCAATAACCAAAGGTTTACACAAATTTACTCCGTCAATATAATTTAATGCTTTGTGAATAGCACCAATTGTTGGCAGCAAATATCCAAGTGAAACAAACTTCACACCTTGTAATAAATCCAAAGCCTTAGCTATTGGTTTCATCACCTATTTGATAAGAAATGTATAACCACTTTAAAACTTAGAAAATTTGGATTCATACATAATAACATTAAAAAAAAATTAACATACATCACAATATTCCTTTAAAAATGAAACTTCACGAGGTGATGATATCGATGGCAACTGTAAGTCAATGCAAAGTATATTTATCTTATCAATATTGGTCATTATACATTTCATAGCATCATAAAAGGAATTCCACCTGAAATTAATTACAATAGTTGTTAATGAAAATAGTAAAATGTTAAAATCAGTTTTAATTTAAATTTGTATGGGTAGAAAAAAAAATACCTAAAACAATTAATAATAAGTAATTAATGTACAAATTACTATTATTAGCCATAGCCCATAGGATATATTATTAACCATGATAGACTATAAATATAAACTATCAATAATTATGACCAATTTAAATTTATATTTGAATATATAATAATAAAAATGTATGCATTAATTAAGATATTTACCACTTATTAAATTAAATAATTATTTAATTTACCTAGTGGCATTAGGAGTAATAATATAACGTCCAAGGTGATCTTTAATTTTTTCAGAACTTAATACTGACTGGTTTTGTTTATTAAATATAGTCTGACACTTTGAAAATACTTTTTTACTTATTGCTTTATATGCTGCATCTTTTTCAGCATCATTAGCATCAACAGTAACAATAAAGTTAAGTGTATGGGCTGCACATCTTTGATGTGGAGGCAATGAAAAACAAAATGAACTTTCAATGTCCTGGGTTTCTAATAAATCTGTTACTTCGACATTCATAGGAATCTCATTCACGTCAGGAACATCAATTCCATCATCTACTGTACCCCCTGTACCTTGTTCACAGTCACTATTAAAGACTCTAAAAGTAATAAAATTGAAAAATGAATTAATAAAAAAAACAATAAACCAAAGCAGTGAAAATTGACTTTAATAAGTCTGAGTAAAAAAAAAACATTTTACTTACCTAAAAGCTTTAACAAAATTAGCAGCATTATCTGTAACTATTAAAGTGACTTTGTTTTTAAGCTTAAACTCATTAATTACTTTATCTATACATTCTGCCAAGTTATCAAATGTATGTCGCCCAAAAATACGCCTACAAGCAAGACCTTTAGAATAACTTTCAAGTGTTTCAGGATTAAGCCAATGGACAGTGAAACCAATATATGATCTATAATAACAAAATAAAAACTGAAGTTATAAATAATATACCTAAATAAAAATAACAATTAATATGCTATTAAGTATTGTAATTTGTAATACTAAGTCTTAATAAATTAGATTAAATATTATATTATGTTAAAATAAAAAAATTCACAACTAATATGGGTATATATATTACCTACACACTATACTATTATATTATTCTTATTTATTAGTTATTACTAATACTAATGAAATTAAAACAATTTCATCTATCCGTACTTAAAATTATAAATATGAAAAATTAAAAATTATGTTATAAACCAATTATAAGTGAAAACTACAAGTAAAATTTAATTTAGTAATAATATAAACTTTAATAATTATGACTACTTTTAAAAACTAAAATAAGTAATAATATACTACAATATTTTCAATATTTACCTATGAAATATACTCCAACAATCACAAGTTAAGCATACATACTTGATCGTTTCAAAATCAGTTATCATTTTACCATACAAAGTTTCGATCCTACGAACAAATACTTGTCTTGAAACAGGAATCTTGTTTGAAGTTAATTTGCAGTATGTTATAAAAGCAGGGTGCTCGATTAAGGAAAATGGAGATACTGTATCAATTATCAGTTTTAAATTGGCATCGTTAAATTCACCATCACTTAGTTTTCTAACTGGTATTTTACCCACTTCACACAGCTTTAATTGTTTATTAGATTCAACAATGTTTGTCGTCGATGATCTTTTTTTTGCACAATCATTAAAATTGTTTAATTCTTTTGAATGCATAATCTGAAAACCAGATAAATTCATTAAAAAAAACATAATTATGAAATATTATCTATGTAGTAGGTATGTTTTAGTTTTACAGGAATATTCATTCAGTATTCTTATGAGTTCTGTGATTATAATTTAATATTCCAGTAAACCAAAGGTACCTACAGAAACAGTTATTACATATTTTCATCAACATTATTTTTTAAATTTATTTCTCACAAAAAATTGTTCTAATTTTATTTCTATTGACTAGGTATAACAATAGTTAAAATATGTTTAAACCTAAAATGTGGCAATATAATATCATCTCAGGCTTCAATCATTTATTTATACTCTACTAATTTGTTGCTTATTTATGTTCACTACTTGAATTGGAAAAAAGTTCAATGGGGGGGATGCAGTGTAAAAAAAACTGCTTATCTACCCGAAGATATCTAACTATTGAATACCTAGATTATAATAAGTACCGGTAGGTACTCTAAACTATTTTTTTTAAACTAGAGGTACTCCTTCACTCGTTTCCCCTTAATTCAAACATGCTCTTTGTACTAACTATGAATTAGGTACTTTTCATATCAAAAATATTATAAGCTTTATCATGAGGTTACTACATAGTATATTATTACACTATTATGTGTCTTAAATAACAATTTACATACTTTAATATGAGTTCTCAAATTTGAGTTTGAAGTATTTGATGTGGAAATTCGTTTCTCTTTAGGGCCACAAAGAAGACACTTAAAAATCAAGTTTTTGGTAGCTGTATCACAAAGTTGTTCAAAATATTGACTAATATATGACCATCTTGGTTTATTATCGGCTGTTCTTATATTCACTACTTCACTGATGGATTGTTGTTCACACATCATTAGATATTTGACAAATGACCATTTATTATTTCAACTGAAAATTAAAATATAAATTAAACAATTGTAACAATAATTATTCTGAATATCTAATGAGATGATATTAGATCGTTATTACTTTATACTATATATATTATTAGAAATTTAAAATCAACAAAATATACAAAATAATAATAAAACACAAATATTGAAATACTTACCAACGAGTTTAAGGAATCTTCTATTATAGTGTAGACTGAAGGTTAGTAAGTAGTCAGTAGGTATTGATGGAATTGCAAAAAATAAGTAATTAAAATATTGAATCAAAAAAAATAATAAACGTACTTCACAGATGATCACATGGTTATACGAAAACTGATACACAATATTTAATATTTATTATTTAATAATTAGGTAAGTCGTGCGTGCTGTAAGAACGACGAACGCAAATTAACGACCAAGAACTATTTTATTATTTAATATTTTTATCTAATGATTCTAATGACAAATGACAATTTTTGTTTATAAATACATAATAAGAGCATAACCCATAACAGAATCAATAACTTATTTGGTTATTTATGTCTTTATGACGAAAATAATTTATAATATTATATTCTTGTAACTTGGAAATTGTACATTTGTGATTTATGCGTTGTACCTTTTGGCTTTTACAGTTTTACTCATATCACATCATATTATGTATTAATTATTAGCACGAATTAAATATATTATATATATATATATATATTTATTCGTTGTTATTACTTATTAGTTATTAGTATTTAATATTTACTATTTAATATTGTTATTTTTACACTACCTATGCCCGTATGCCGAGGATAAGTGGTATACCTATATATAATTAATTAAGTTATTTTTATTGAACAATTCTGATTAATGGAACAAGAATTAAATTTAATTAAATTTTATTTATAATTTAATTATTTATAAATTAACTTGAATCTGATTAAAAGTAACTCGTTATTTATTAAGTTTATATCAATTAAAATAAGTTAAAAATTAAGTTAATAAAAATTAAATTTTAAAAAGTCAAGTTAAAAGTTAAAATTAACTTAACTTTTAACTTTTTAACGCGTTTATGCCCAGGCTCGGTATTTTCCCGACATTTCGCACATGTTTTGCTTCAAGTGAAGTGTATTCGAACGTGTTCAATGATATCGGTAGAAATATTGTACTTACCACGACGTATACAGTCGGCTATAAAAGCGTATAAAATTTCGACACCGGAATTCATTTATTATAAGAAGTAAAATAACAACCAATATAAAACCGTATCCGTACATCCCGGATCGGAAAGTACAAAATCGTTTCCACCAGAACGCGTTTTGTCGATCTGTTTGCCCCAAAACGGAGATGTACATTGTATTGCGAATCATAGTAAAAGGCCGTTCGAAAAAGGACCGTTTTTAAGGGGCCGTATTCGGGCAATATTCTAAATATATCCATCGTGTGTCATTCGTGTGTGGTAACCGATCATTTTAGTGGACGTGAGTTCCCCGAACGCTTTATGCGATTAGAGATAAACTGCGGCTAAGTTTCTTGGAAATCAGCAACGCAGTCACGCGTCACCGACTTTTTCAGAATAGTCTCAACACGAAATATTGTGTTCCGAAAAGCCGAAGAAATATATTCACCCGGCACGAAAAGCCCGATTACAATATTTTGAAATCATATATTAATATTATTATTATAATCATTGATTTCTTATTCCACTGTCGTCTAGGTTATGTGGCGTACGGATTTTTTCGATTTTTTCGCATCGTTCGATACTAGTGTACCTAACCGAATTGATCGACGATCACGTTACTGGGGAAAAAAAAATCTAAAATCAAAAATCGATTTCTTACACGACCTGTGGAAGAGAAAATAAAGAATGTCGGTTGGGGACGTGGTGAGCGGCTAGTAACGTCAAAAATAACGAACGCGTTTGTTCCGGTGTGGACCGTATTCCGAAAATCACATAATACCAATAACAATAATTTATTAACAGTTGACGACGTTGCGCATTATAATAAAGTCGGTCGAACTGCGACCGTAGATCGACTCCGTCAGCAGACCTTATCGACAATTTACTGTACTCATCACACACCACAGAATTCAAATAATGCGTTTTCAAAACTAAAACCGGACTTTTGGTACTGGGCGAATTTTTCTGACGTTAATATTGGTCTAAATGCCCGAAAAAACGACCGGCGTTCCCGTAGCGGTTATTACGTATTATTTCACGCCGATAAAATATAACGACTAAATGACACAATATCGGTGTATCTATTTCGTATCGCGAAAGAGTCACACAATTGCCTACACAGTACGCCGCGTTTTTAATTTTGTGTCTGCAGCGTAATATTATGTATTATTATTATTATTATTATTATTGAACAGTTTAATAATGTAGTATTATGGCTATCAAAGATCACAATACGATCTCGTGGAAATATTAAGCGTCATTGTATTGCTTAAATTTAAATAACGTTTATGAGATGTCGACAGTTATTATTTAGTGTGTTTTTCAATAATTGTCCAGTAGGCTATCTGGTTACCGTTTCGTATTTTTCCGAAACCAGGGCAGACGTTTTTTTATAGGTATAATTTTCACGAGAAGAATTTTACCACTCGACATTGGTCGACCACCGGTTTCAACGACCTGGTCCTATTTTTTCGTCACTCAAATACCACACACGACGGTCTTGTGACATACGTTTATGCGGGAAACCTAACTCGATGTAACGAATCGTGATGATTATTAACCGACAACATCATCGATTGGTTTATATCAAGTAATATGTTGATGAATGGAGGCTGGACGGGAAAACAGTGAACGCGTTCGTCAATAATATTATCGACCGTCGTCACCAAGCCAAAACAACAATATTATAGTTTACAAGATATAGGTAGATTTCGTCAGTGAATCAAGCATTGATTACTCGATTATTTTATCATTCATCGATGCAATTTTGTTTTTTAAACTAGAAGTTTTTAGTAAAAGACAAAATGTTAACCTTAATGATCGAAGTTCAACTCTGGGAAAATTGGCTGCCCCGGGACACTTTTTCCGATACACCGGTCACAGGGGCTTATTCAAAAACGGCACAATCGGCAATTGCCGAATTCCGTCCCGGGGGAGGGAAAACTAGGTCCGAATTCCAAAACAGTACAGTTCAATAATAAGTATAAATCATATCAGTGAAAAATAATTATCGTACAACGGTCTACGAAGAAATGATAATGAATAAATGATCAATATGAGTATATTATGACAATATTCAATATACCTTATTATGGCTTCGTGGAATCATGGCTTTATCGCCTAATCGGTTAGGTAGATATTCCGTGGAACCGTACAATATACGATATATATTGCCTAAATCAACTTTCGATGTAATCGGGAAGGTGTGCGGTTGGTCGTATGAAATCGTATTGATCGTATTAAATCGTTTTAATATGAGGCGTCAGTTATTCTTCAGAAATTCACGACATAATACTGTCTTGCCGGATTTTACATTTTTAAACATGCCAGCAAAGCGGGACGGAATTCGGTACCAGCCGCACAATCCCGGCTAAACGAGGAGGTGTGATAATCCTACGCAATAGTACAGTAGGCATTTATTACATCTGTTCAAAAAGTAAAAAGATACATTTTTTACAGGAAGTCCTACAGGTATTCTGTCGTTTTTATAGAGTGCATCTGAAGATACTTTGAAATCATTTATAAAAAATTGGCCTAATTTTTCCTATTTTATGATTGTAAAACCCATATCATGTATACAAGAGTAACCGAAGTAATATCACAATAATTGTAAATATATTTTTTTATGAAAAGTAATTCAATTGTATGCGCTATAATACTTATTGTTTTTACGGTCCTTTGAAATTGTTGTACAGAACATGTTTAAAACAATAATTTATTATACTAATAAAATCAGCTGATTTTTCGGTTTTCTTTTTATGCGGTAATGGCTAATATTATATAGTATAGATCAGCGTTTCTCAACATGTAGTACGCAGAAGGCTCATAGGTGGTACGCTAAAAAATCCCCCATAATAAAATAAAATGGATTATTATAATCACATTAAATAATATTTGTTATAATATTTGATATTTATAATAATATAAATAATAATTATACATATTTAATTTAAATTGTTTTGTATAGTTCCTAATAAAATAATTTATTTCATGCGTGTAAAAGAACGTATTTTACATTTTTGATAAGCAAATAAAAAAAGGTAATTTGATCAAGTACAGGTAATACACACAAATGTCCAAACTGTGTAGGTGGTACGCGGATATAAAAAAGTTGAGAACCGCTGGTGTAGATTGCAAATGCATATTAAGTAGGTATAAAAAAAAAAATAACGATTTTAAATGTATGTTTTGTATTTTGTTCAAGCCGTGATTGTAGATTGGCACGATAGTATTGTAACTATAAATTCAATAAAAAAAAAAAAAAATTCCAAACGTTTGGTACTTATCTCACTCGCTCACCTCGACAAAAAATTGTGATGCATTACATTTGAAAGCACAGATGATATTATATTATCTTCGTGTTCGAAACACGAGCGAGGTTCGGTTAACACTATAAATAAACTTACTGTCGCTCACAAATCTTTCGACGGCGGTTGGCGGTATAATATGTATTTCTTACCGTTTGGATTAAATTCCGGGAAAATCAAAAACGCTCGTTCAAAGTACTGTCCACGTTCGACTTTTGGGTTGATAAACTGTTGCTGAACTCAACTGAGGGCCCGACGTAAAAACGTACAGTATTTCGTATTATTATTTACTATTTACGATGATAGGTATATAAGTTTGGTGCCTTCGCTGCTGCGACGACGACGACGACAACGACGACGACGACGACGACCGGTTCCTCTCTCACTCTCACTCGTCCTCTCTCTCGCTCACACTCTCTCTCGCACGCTCTCGGGGGACCGTTGCGGCGACGACGAGTCGCCCGGACCATGTCTGCACCGGTCCCAGTACAGTCTGAACGCGCGACGCGTGCGCACACAGCGAATACAACGCCGAATCGCCTCCTACGATCCGACAAAGTCGCGCGATTTTTTTTATAATTATTATTATTGTTTTTTTTTTTTTTATCGATAGCGATCGACCGCGTTCGACATCGTATCGTATCGTATTATATTTTTGTTCCGGTACGCCGCACCATATATTTTCGCGAGGGGTGTTTTTCGTTCGCGCGATACCGTTTCGTTTCGAATACCGTTCGGCGGCCGCGACTCCCGGAGCCGTAATAACGGACGAACCGCCGCGCAAAAGTCGCACGGTCTCCCATGGTAAACGACGATAACGTCCGCGAGCCGCTTATTACCGATTATTTACAATATTAATAAATTTGCGCGGGCGACGGCGAACCATTATAATATTATACACACACTAAACCGGTTGTTGACCTCTGGCGAGGGCGCGCGGCCGAGCGCGAGAACGGCGGCGGCGGTAGCGGTGGCGGCGGCGGTAGCACCGTCGACGGCAGACGCGCCGCCGACCGGGTCACATCTCCTCGGACCGCCTCCGCCGCCTCCACCGCTGCCACCGCCGCAGATGTCGTTGGACTCGGTCGCCACCGCCGGGACAGCCACCGACGACGTCCGCCACTACCGGCACCACCACCGTCACCATCATCACCATCACCTGCACCACCACGGCAAACGTCACAAGCGGCCGCCACCGCCGCCGTCGTTGCGAAGACCGCCGCTCGAGACTTTGGTCTCGGCGGCGGCGGCCGCGGCCACGCGCGACACACCGGACGCCGTCGCCGCATACCATCATCCGGTCAAGGTACGTGCCATAGTATTTCCGTTTCGCCTCCAGATCCACCCTGTATAGCCGATAATCACCAATATATTACGTGGGGTGAACGACCTTTTGAGGACGCACCGCCCCCCCCCCCCCCGATTATGTAATTTTATTTACGCGCAAATTACAATGTAATACTATTTGAGATAATAATCGGTTTACATATGAGTATTATATTATATAGTGACAGACCTGTACAAAATCCCGTTTCTTCCAGACCTCCGGCAACATAATTTTGTAAACGTGGGTAGGGTAAAATCCCCCGAAAGTCAACATTCGAGTAGGTGTCTTATTGATTTCGCCGAACCGTTTTTATTGGGGTAAAGAGTACGTGTATAAAGTACTCGGCCACTAATATTAATTGGAATTTGTAAGTCAAATTCGTCGACTCCAAAAACCGCAGACTTTAGATGAATAAATTGTAGGTTAAAACCGCAAAACATATTATATTCGATAATATTGTTCTGCCCGAAAACCGCACAGCTTATAATTAGTTTATAATTTGTCAAAATGTCGCTATTAAAGTATTTGGTTTACTATTAGACATTAGTAAAAAAGTAGGTGGAAATCATTTTTTCTGAAAAAATTGCATTTTAGAATGTCATTGTGTATTAAATAGAATAATATAGGTACTTTGAGGGCCAGTTTTACAATCATTGATTACACTTCGATTACGCTTAACCGACTGATAAGAGATTTTCTTACCGGCCGAATTCGGCTGGTTAGGATTCCGTTAAATTTAACCGCAGATAGTAATACTGGCCCTAAATGTTTAAAGTACTCACGAAAAAAATTTTTTAAATTACAACAACATAACTAAAATCGTTATTCTTCGTTTATTTATCCAATTTAGTCCAAATTTAAACCGGACATTTCTATAAAAAAACTGTATGCATATATTTTTAAAAAAAATTTGGTTATAATATGAGAACCTTAATTTTAATTTTGAATCCAAAATGCATTAAAAATTAAACAATTTATACACTTAATTAAACAATAATTTAAAGTTCTCGAGATTTTGATGAATTTTGTAAAAATTTGAAATTTAAATGCTTATCGAAAAAATTATGCTAATGTATTTTTAATATTTATAAACTGGTACTATAAAAACTTATGAGAAACCTCGTATTAAATTTACAAGCTTTTTGACCAAAGAAAAGAGTATTAATATTATTGACAAAAAAAATATATTGAAAATTGAAATGACTAGCGATTATGACTAATGAATATATAGCTCAAAAAAGTCTCTCAGCTTTTTTTTTTTGTTAATGGTAGAAAAATGTACGATAAATCTTGTATTAAATTGTCTGATGTAGTTTACGAAAAGACAAATTGTTATGAATTTCTTCCTTCAAAATAATTTACAAGTTTTTACGATTTTAACTTCAGACGCTCTAAAAGATTATGACAGAAAATAAAAATAAAAACACATGTTATTAAGTTGTACACATTCAATACGTTCATCACTCTGCTTAGAATCCAAAATAAATGTATTAAAAATATATAATATATTAAATCAATTTGCAGTTTTATTGAATCGTATCGATGAACGATACTTTTTTTTAAAACTGATACAATCCCCGTGAAAATCACGAAAAAAACACGCGTATTTAACATTATACTGATATTACAGGCAATTTAAATCGATACAATAAGCGTTATTACACGATAAACACACGTAACACCAACTTAAATCTATTAAAAATCTCGACAAAAAGCGCCTTCACCGATTTTATGCTTTTACATTATTATTTAAGTGGTACTTAAGATTGAGCTATTGTTTTTCAAACCGATAAGAATTGCAACTAATCGAACCAGAGATGTATGTGGAAAATACAAACTTTTCGTGCAAAAATTACAAATTCTCATATTTTCATAATTTGTTTTGAATTGATATCGATATTTTCGATAATGTAAGATATTGTTCTATTATATTTGTATTATAGGTAGCTAAGATTTTTTTCAAATCATCTTTTTATGAGAAAGTCCTTCGACATCTCTAAGTCGGAAAATATGTACAGTATAAAGTATTATAATCCTATCCGATTTTAACATTTTATTGTTTTGAAAGCAGAAAAATAAAGACAAAAAAAATAACAACAATCGTCACATTAATATTTTTTTTGGAAAAACTATTTACGGTCTCATATGGAATAAGAAATATTAAATTAATAGGTAGTTTTATCAATTGAAAATTAATTAATCAACTCATAAATATCGAGAATGTTGCTGATAGTTTTGCAAGAAACAAATCAAGACGCGAACTCTTGGCTGCACCTATGGTTTAATGTTTCTGTTACGAGTATGTTGCAATATCTAATCATTAAAATGTTTAATAGGAATGTTTTTTTTTTTTTTTATATAATGATCAATTTATTTATGAAATTTAACAGTGTGTTATTATTCAATAAATTCTTCTTTCTTTTAATTTGCGCCATTAATGAGCAGGCAAAAAATTGTAGGGAGGTCGTCAAATATGACATGCTATTATATGGGCGGAAGTTAAATAAACATGCATTTGCGCAAAACGCATGGAAAAAAGTTTTCTCGACTCTTCATTGGAAATATTTGTAGTCAAAAATCGTCCAATTTATTTTATCAGTTTTTATAGTCTCGCGTAGGTAGGTGTAACAACCATAAAATCGTACATTGTATAATATTACCTAATTGTTTTTAAATCATAAACGCGTATGCCAGATAGTCGACGGATACGGACCGCTTGTCAGTTCTACGGGAAATCTATTGTTTTGAAACGAAGTGGTGCCGTTGTCGAGATCACAATAATATTATGCGAGCGTATATTATGTTTACATGTTTAGCGTGATTTATCGCGAATATAAGGTTACCTGCACCGAGTCTACCTATATCATAATAATTGTCCGCACATGCGCACACGACCGTGCTATACACATTATATACTCGTACAGCCGTCGCTTTTACTCTGAGCTCATTATACATAATATAGGTGTAATGATATATTGTATAAATATTGTATGAGCCGCGAGGGGAGCTTGATAAATTCGACCGTTGCCGGAATAGTAATACGACGTGTCCGTCTGCATTTATATCGGTGCCGTGACGATAACACGGTCTTTTAAAATATGCAAGATTTCAAGAAGAAAAACTTGATGTCGACAAGAATGGTTATATAGGTACCGACTATGAGTATCGAAGTAATGTCCGATTGCACGCGCGTAACTTCTTGAACGCTCGAAATTGACCCGATATGCGTATCGATGCACTACGATATTGTCTCCCATGAAAATCTTGATCCTTTTTGAAAATTACCAAGTACAGCCGATTATGCGGATACTTATTTTTGAAAGTATCTGAACACTCGGAAAAAAAATTTAAATAATAAATACAAATACTTTTAAATTGTTTGTAAAATACTTTTTTTACCTTGTCAATCGACTGAACCGATTTTCATGATTTGCGTTAATTTTATATGGCATATTATACATATTTTACACGATTACACCGCATCATTCAACGGAACTCTTAAATACTCAATCGTTTTCTTTGCAAAAGTATTTGATTTTTGTTTGAGCATATAATCCATTATAGAAATCCATTATAGGTAAACTAAAAATGATTAAGTATTTGAAAATTAGTATTTGATTATAAACACAAATACTCTAAACATTAATTAAAATACTTTATTAAAGTGTACCTACTTTTTTCAAAAGTATTTTAAACACGTATTTGAGTACTTAAAAGGTAATTAAATACCTTTACTCAAGTATATCATAACACTTTAATCATTTAAATATAAAGTATAAAATAAAAATTAATTAATTTCGTTGCCATGGTATAAACCCAATTTTAAATATCTAGTTGAAAGACGAGTTGAGTTTGATGTTACCTATATTTATAAACTATCTAATAATGATATTGACACGCTCTAGATTTACTATATTACTATGATATAAATTACCATTAGCATTTCCTTCTTAATATTTAAACTTTTAAAACGAAATTTCATGCTACCGACTACGGAGCTACTCTTGATCGCCTTTTTCACACTCTCCTATTTGTCAAATATTAATATTTTTACGATTCTTTGCATTTATAGGTAATTCAGTTTATGTATTACCTGGTTAATAATTGTCTTAACATATTCTTGGCAGCTTTGTTAATTTTTTATCTTTTACCTTGTATTCTTAATGCATTATCCAATATCAGAATTATCAGAAACTGCACTGCGCCTACTTATGCACTTATACCCTTGAGGTGTAGATATTATATAGGTACATAAATAAAATATAAATAATGATGTGATGCCGAACGTTTCACTGTACATTGAAACGATTTGGTTTCTGTATAATATGCTTGCAGAGCAGTACTTGCCCACCTTTTTTTTTTAATTGAAATTTGGCGAAAAGACTTGAATATTGAGATCAACTAGGTGCATCGGCCATTCGTTGGCCTTAAAACTGCGAGCCTGGCCAAGTTAATGATAACTTTTAATTGAGTTCAGTTAAGTTGATGGAAAAATATTTTTAAAAGTTTATAGTTAATAGTTATCCTAATTTTTTTTTAACTCATTTAAGTTCAAAGTTATACGGAAACTTACAATTAACTTATTAACTGAAGTTGGGTTATTTATTTTTAAATTCACAAATAGCCAGACCTAATATAGTTTAAAATATTAAAAAGTAAATGTTTACGCAACATGTATCACCAATAATAATTGTATTTTATTTATTATTTAATTATTTATAAACTATCGTTACTTGGATTTCATTAAAAATAACTCGATATTTATTAAGTTTAATATCAATACAATTCCGTTAAGTTAAAAATTAAGTTAATGAAAATTAAATTAAAAATAGTTATGTTAAAAATAAATTCACTTTTAACTTTACTTCAACTTTTTAACTTGTTTGTGCCCAGGCTTGCTCAAAAGCTGTATAATATATTCGTAAACTATAATTCATTCCCGTCGTTTTTGTACGATTCACGTGAATTCCAGAGAACCCATCCGTACGTATGGACTATGGATAACGATGCACGCACAACGAATAACTTTATGTGACTGGAATAATATCGTCTATAAATAATGTATTTGAGTCAGTCATATTTTTTATTTTAATAGTATTAACTCAAGAATAAGTGATTTGGTTCATCATGCCTCACATGACTCATCATTAGTACCGCTAATATAAGGCCATTGCTCATTGTACTGATCGCGTAACAATCATACTTCAAAATCAGTAGGAAAATTTTAATCAAGAAGACGTGAGATTTTTTTATTAATCTCTGCAGTTGTATAAGACAATATACTCAAACGTTTCAAACGCAAATAAAATAAGTAAAATTAGGGCGAAAAATCTTAGAAATGTCAAAACTCGAAAATATCAAAATCACGTGAAAGTAAATGTGCATTCAAATAAAATATATTCGCCGTGCACAATGACTGTCATATGAATATATACATAATACTATAAATCCGGCACTATCTATAATAATATAACTATTAATTTGTGTCGGACACGCGTGCGCCGTCTGCTTATTGTTGGACAATTACGTCGATTTCGTGGATTTTTCCGTCAACGATTATTGGCATTCTATATATTTTTTTTTTTTGTCATCAATATACAATTTACAATACGCACACAACGGCGCATAGGTAGTTTATTACCGCGATACGATTTTTACGTGGCCAAACACAACCCGTATAAGAACATTATTGTTTGCCGTATAATAATAATAATAATAACATGTACGATATAACCGTATAATACATATATGTATCGATTATATTATAATATGTAGAACTTGGTATTTCATTTATGTACGGTAAACAACACAAAGCTCTGTGAGCATTATTCAGATATGCCGTTAGGTAGGTGTACTCCTACCACACGATGGACGAAGAGAATGACGTCCCGCCGAGTCAAGTAAAATATAAAACATTATAGGTACACACCTACCATATAGTTGTACCATCGAACTGACCGTGTCGTCTTCAATCATCTGTTACCCTATTTATTTTTTACACGCGTCTTACATAATATTGGATCACTGATTACTATAATAATTACTGTTATTATTTCGGTTAAACCCGATCCGCAGATTACGTACCTATAATATAGGTACTGTATACTCGTAAAAACAAAATACACGCATAATGTAATAATACAGATAGGTACTCGATATGTATACGTTATACATTTAAGCGTAAAATATAGAATTGTACGTATCTATATCGGAGACTTAAACGTCTTAAACGCAATAACATAGTATCATTATGTCATCAAGTCCGAAATTCTAATTAAACACTTTTAGCTCCTGCAGAGCTTTACTCGAAGGCGGCTCTCTATAACTAAACATTTAAAATCAGACTAAATGCACACGATCGTATTATACATACAAGTCTTTCATAATCTATTGTACTCCTACTGTCAATTAATATCAATGTTTGTAGTTTCAAATTTGTATGCATTGTAATATTTTAAGTTTTAACATAAAGACAGTTGCATATTTATTATCATTTAGAGCAGATTTTTTAAATATTTTCAATTATGGGTTTTCAGCTTGTCTTTACAAGGAATGTTTTTTAGATGTGTTCAGATTCAAAATGATTAAGATACCATTAGTACTCTGCACGGTGATGATGGCCCATGTGTGATGGCTGTTCTCTTTTCCTTTTTTCGTTTCCATATTATGTAATTATATCGTGTACCTATTACGCACGTATACCAATGTCATTATATTATATTTTTATATGATATAATATGAACAGATAATAATGTCTTCTAATTTCTTTCACACACTGTAATCTGTATTATGTACAATCGCATCGGTCAATTTTACCGACAGTGTTTTTTCAACATAATAATATTATAACTTTGCATTTAAAATATTTACTAACATGTACCGTGGGCAAAAACAATTTTTATAAATATATATTGTAATTTGCAGGTAACTAAAATTGTGTTGATAAAATCGGTAAACCAGTATATTTATATAGGTAGGTAGTCAAAAATAATGGTAACTATATACGTGGTCATTTTATAATTTAATGTAATATTTATCAGTAGTAAGAATATTCTTGTAATTTAACGTTGCATGAAAAATGTTAGTTACAAGTATTATGATATTATGTTAAACTGTCTAAAATAGTATACGAATCTGGCTCCCGCGTATAAAAATAATAAAATCATTCACAGCTGTGTGTCTATATTACAGGTACGAATGTACAAAATAATAATAAGATATTTAATTTGTTGAATTTTGATCAAATAAATATTACAAATATTTTACCTCTTGTAGTATCTATGTATAAGAACCAAAATGTACCATAGTAACAAAATATGTTTACAAAATCAACAACGGCGGTAGGTATATTATTAGCATAATATAAATATATCACAATAATATGTATAAAAATCAGAAATGTCTAAATTATTGTGTGTTCACTGTTCGGTAACAGTTATGACAAAACTAAAAGAAACTTTTTAACGCAGCTAAAACATAATACAACATCAAATTCATTTTTCTACCATTTTACCTACAATAACTATTATATGATACTGTAATAATATATTAATATATTTTGACATAATATATTTATCATTATCAAGTTGTATAAAATAAATAGGTATACTTACCTAGATTCCTACGCACTTATATTATTTCTTGAAAAAAAAAAAATGTTTGATGATGCGCATTATTCATTTGAAATTATTTTATATTTTTATTCATACCTGCCAACTTTTACCATAAAAATACAAAACAATAAAAAGAATAAAGAGTTATGAATAATGGCATGTTACAAATATTTATAATTAATGACACGCGTAAAACAAAATCGTCGTAAAATAAATATTAAGGTACCAAATATCTACAAATTACTAGTACCTTGGTACATAATATAAAATGTTTAATCAAACTTTTTGAACTTTGAATTTACTTATAAAGAAATATATATATATAATCTATTAGACATCACGCAAAACTAAAATATAATATTTAGTTTGGAATGATTATGTCCTAAGTTTTTTTTTTCAGTTTTTTAATTGTCTGTACAAGCCACTTTTTATTTTATTATTAATTAACACATGCAAGGTAAGGAGTAAACACTTTCCGTGGCAAGTCCATCTAATTAGCTGTCCCCAGACTAATTATTATATTAAAAACAGTTATAATATAGGTAGTCTATAATAATTTAATACTATGATGGATTGCATTCAATTTTTATAGGTATTATGGTATTTTATAGTTTTGACTTTTAAACATACAAATTATTAAGACGTGTTTCTGGAAAATGTAATAGTAATTGTAAGTATTCTGTAAAAATGTATCGGCACGACGGTTATTTTTTTAAAAAAAAAAATGGGCCCGAAAATGAAATCAATAATAATAAATATTATACCTTCGGTGCGAGAACGTGGGTGATTAACGGACTAGCGGAGAGTATAATATTATAATTGACTATTGGTATGAATAAAGTCAACTTTACTTTGAAAAATATAAAATATATTAATCATCCGTAAACGTTAGAACTTAAAACGCAAACAGGTTTGTTTATTTTATTCTTATCCCACGTAAATAATATTATTATAATACGCCTGTAATATGTGTGCATGTGTGTGTAAACATTGTGCACGTATAGTGACGATCGTTGTATGGTCGTCTTCTGCAAGTCGACCGTAGGATGCGCCTACAATATTATACTTCGATAAAAAATGTGTAATTATATTTTATTTAATTCTATTCTGATCCGCGTGAATTATTAACCGGACTCGTATTCGCTCCGAGATTTATTCGTTTCGTTAATGTTATCACCATTAACCAGATGACGTTTCCGACGATCTGAATCAACGGGATCACGAATAAAATACGTGTGTTCATGTTATGCTAATTCGTTGCGCGAATGTGCGAGTTTCCGTCGAAGAGGAAAAAAAAAATCGTTTCCATTTAAATCATTTTTACCGTATCGCAGTCGCAGGGTCTCGGCGGGCCCAGGGATAATATATTATTATATCATTTTATAAAAGGACGTCGCCCCGGGATTTTCGGTCGATTTGTGTGTGTCTCTCTCGACTCCCTCTCGACCATTCACAAATAAATTAGTTGATCGATAACGACATTATACGCATATAATATTATAATCGTAAATGCGATACAATCGGATTAAACTTGAAGCCGCAGCCATCATTTACGATAGCCTATACGATATAAACGTAAACGTCCTATTTCCAAAAAAATATTTTTCTACCCATTGATTCGCTTTGAACTGGTGTTCGATGGATTTTTAATCTTTATGAGACGTTATTTTCACAACGTTCCTTTGGAAATTACGTTGTTTTCAAACTGATGTATAACTCATTATGCCGTGAGGTATCTCAAAAGTGAGAAGAATCGAGATTCTTATGATATCTAAACATTTTCACGATATTAGAATATTACTAGTTTCAGCGGAAGCGTCATTATATAATATAACACTGTGATTTTCTACGAGGGGCGTTATCGATCCACCTCCTAGCAACACATTCTATTTAGTATTTCCTATTTCTTTATTTAGTGTTTTATATTTTTTTGAATATTAATATTATAAAATGTCTCGTATATCAACATAAATAGGTACGTTCGTCAACTAAACACACTTTTAGTGCTTATCTTTTTTTTTTTAAGTGGACGTCAGCGCAACGTTTACCGTCGCCCCGCCTAAGACGCACACGTAATATTATAATTTCGATAAAATTCCATCAATAATCCACGTAAGCTTTTTTCTTATTATAATATTTTAATTTGTAACATGATAGTATTACGGCCGATGAAGCGGATATAAATGCCTGCATGTATCACTGCGTGTAAATCATATTATTATATATCTTATAGTTTCCTCATTATTATTATTATATGTACAATAGCACACTAGACTACTCCACAATACACAAAAATCTCCCAACTACAACAGGTGTTCGGGGATGGGAGAAGTCTGTTGTGGATTAACCGGAGAGTGCAGTATACGCTAAATTTGTGTTGTAATATTAAAATGCGCGAAAGCTATAATATGGTGAATAATCGTATCCGATGGGCGATAAAAAATTGAAGTGAAGCAATACCCAAATAAATGTTGATAAAATCCAAATTGTTCACGTCAATTTACCTAACCGTTTTTCGGTAATTTTTTTCCTCGTGTACATCGTTAGAGACCACGAATAAAATCCGAAAATCGCTTCTTTCAAGTATATATATACCAGTGCTCAGTAGATGCAATTTCTATCTGATATGATATGAGTTAACCCCCCATGGACGTCAGGTTATATAATATTATTACGAGCACTATTCTAGTTTCTACTATCCTGATGACAACGAGTGTCGGTATATAGGCACCTCTACGAATAAAATGATAAGAAAACGCCATTGCAAGACCAAACTTCACACAGAATAAAAGATGCAAAACGTTGTGTGGCACATGAACACTGTACAAGCGATCTAGACTCGAGTTTATAATATTGACTGAAGCATAAGAATATTTTGATAACGCGTTTGTATACGTGACGTTATAAGTGCACAACTACCGAGCAGTGCTTGGTAAAATAAATTGTAACCTATAACCTTGTAACACTAATACGCTAGGTATATAGGTATAAAACAACGTGTACGACGTTTAAATCTCATATCGAGCGCGACGTGAGTTAAAAAAACGAGGCAGTGAACCATAAGATTATAATTTTTTTATTTTTTCGATATCGTATACCTACCTACTGTAATAATTCTCGTAGGGCAATTATACTGTTATAATATCATAATATAAGCTATATAGTATATAATATTGCCCGTAAGCGAAGAGTAAAAACAATCGTAATATTATTATTGTTTGTCCATTACACAATATCACGTAATGAGTTTGTGTGTGTGTGTGTTTATAGTTTCCGCAGACAATAACTAACGAAATTGATATTATTTTTTTTCAATTAAATATTTTTGAAAAGCTATTAATAAGATTGACGTGGTTCTTTAAAATGTAAAAATACCGTAATAAAATACCAGTTTCGCTTGAATATTAATTAAGCCCGCAGTAATATTTCGTCTTTGGAATTAACGACAAATTTCGTGACAAAATATTTTATTTGATTCCGTAATATAGATACTATATTATTATGAGTGAATAAGACGAGATAAATAATTATAAATAACAAGACTAATACTGCTGTGTACAGTGAAACCTCTATTCTAACGACACATCTAAATAGCGGACGTTTTTTAGGGATCAAACTACATCATTTCTCCAAACTGCAGAACACTCTGATTAGCGAACAAAACTGCATTTGCATCACATAATATATAAACATTTTCTTAAATTATATTGTATACGTATTGTATGACATTTCCTCCGTTTTGCATTATTTTGTAGGTACTTAATTTTAATTTTTTTTTCATCTCTAATAACTGTAGCTGAGACTTTGATAGAAACATTCAATTCTTTATACTTCTTTGGTCTATTGTTCAAACAGACTTGAAAAAAATAATATATTTATCAAATGTTTATAGTTTTCAGCAAGACAAGTTTAGACTTGTTGGGGAAATTAAAACTAAAAAATCAAAATGTCAACCTGTTGTATTTATACCGAATAATAATCGTTTTTAAAAATATTTATTTAAATTTTTTTTTAATTTAGAGTTAATTATATTTTCTAAATCCTAAGCAGAACGATGAATGTATTTTACAATGTTATGTGTTTTTTTTGGAATCTTTTAGGACAGTAAAAATGTTTCAATCTTCAACTTTTATGGTGATTCCTTGTAGTCAGCTCAGCAACTTGTAGCAAGACCCTCTGTCTATCCCCAAAATTGGTCCAAATTATAGTCGTAATTATTTTTTTAATTCGTCCAATCGTCTAAACTAAACCTGTTCAGTAATATTATATTATATTATAATATTATGGGTGTTATGTCTAGAATTATATGTGCACAATAATATTCTTTATAATATTATAATATTATTATTGTTCTATGGTATCGGTACATAAAGATAACTTTTGTAGTCGTACTCGATTGGTTCGTGATGATTTTCTCCCGACATTATCCGCGATCGTATATGAAAGGTAGAATATAATAATGAGTAGATGACGGCTAAGGAGTAGCTTAATACGCACCTATTAATATTTTGTATAATTTATTTTATGGCGTAACGTATCGTCGTACTAATAATGCGTTATTGCCATTGGCCAAAACGAATCATAATAATAGTAATAATTTATAATAAAAATCTGAACCGATCACGCATAGGTTATAGGTATTATTGTGCGCACGAATAATAAAATAATAATAATATATTATACTCGATGTGTTCAATATTATATATTTATAATATCTGGTCTATCGTCAATAAACGCTGACACGACGGTGTGTACAAACTGTGTATATACATTATACTTTTGCTAGTATAGACCATATTAAAATGTATCTATCACTCATAAAACCAGTTCGTAATCAATCGTTATAATAATTATATTTTTCGACACACCATACACATTAGTACTGATATACATAGTATAAATTACTGTATGTTGTCACTATAAACTATAAAGTATACCTATAAGCGTATTCAACATTATGCATACAGAAGAGTTCACGGATAAACCATAACAATCTAACGTAAAAATTAACATAAAACCAAATTGTGACGTACCTATAGGTATAATAATAATATAATATAACATTATCGTTTTCGACAAATTCGAATTACCGACATTTTTGTTACGTAAAATGTAATATGTTTTTAACATGAGTATTTTTTGGACCTGGACAAATGTTTCTGGCTGATTTTTCCGTAAGGATTTCGTTGTCATGGTTACTATTATCAACAAAAACATATTTATGAATCATAGATTTTCCTTGTAGAGGAAAAATATCGAGTAGCGTGCTGTTTTTTTTTTTTTTTTATTGCAGGATTACCGTGTCGATGGATGTCTAAAATCCAGTAAACCGCTTTTCTAATTTATTTGTATAAAAACTCGCCGGTACGCACTACGCATGTACATGAAAGAAGTAACCAAGTATAACATTATTATGTACCTATCAAACAAAATGTACAATAATGGAGTAATCAAATTTTGGGTACATGTATTTTCTAATTACCTGCAGGTATATAATATATTTATTTGTTTTCTTCAAGATTTTCCTAAATATTATTTCTGTTTAAACTAATGTAATTACTGTAACATTAAAACGGCTCGTGTAAGTCCCTACTCCGAGTTGTTATCATAATAACGTAATATATTAATATGCAATACATACATATTAACCAATGGTAAAATATACGAATAGGGTGTCCTTTATAGTTGCGTTATTGATGTGTATTGCATGGATATGATAGTGGCATGTATAAGTATTTATTATTAATTAATTTTTATTTTTGTACGCGCACAATTTATGGGAAGTAGGTAACGGATCAATTTATTTTTAAATTTTACAAGTGCATAATATAATAAACAGTTCAGGTTCCGAACAAATTTTTTTTTGCCGGTTAGTATGCAAAAAAAAAAACTCGTTTCTATCGATAATGTGCACGCATGCCACGTGATCCAGAGTAACTGAAAAAAGTTGTAAAATGAATTTTTTTTTTTCTTCAAATCTTGTAAATATCCACGTAGGTACGCCATAATATATTAATATACATATTATTAGTAATATGCACAGTTGCTATAGTATACCCATGATAATATCATCGTGCAGTGTTTACGTACTGTTAATGTTATGTGGAACAAGCAAAAGTCGTGTTTTTGGAGTGTCTATACAGCGCTCGGACTTACAATAGGTATTATAGTAGTCATGTATACTCATAATAATAATAATAATAATAATAATATAGTCATGGCGTCCGTGTCAGTATATTATTATCCATAGGCTCTAGTGGGACTGAGTACACGTCACAATATCAACTATTGATAACATGTTTATACACACGCGGATGCCGGATGGTAATTATAATATTATTGAACACCTAGAAACATTGTCCATCTGTACCCTCTTCAGTCCGTGCAGTTGACAAATGACACAATAATTGTTTTCGACACTATAGAATATTGTTTCTAGACATTAAACTCGTATTTTATTCCAAGCGGAACGGTTCATTTGTTGGTCCAAGCTGCTGGCTATCCGAATAAAAACAATGTACAAGATAATATGTTTTCCGTCATTCAATTCACAAAAACATAAGGGTAATATTATATTAATGAATATGTCAAACATAAAAATAAATGCCAAAATAAATTTTTTTGGACATCGTAAATATAAATAATATTCAAGTAATAACTCCATTTGACCGATAGAACAAAAAATATCAGTCCGCTCGAAGCGGTATTCGCATCGTTGGCGAATGTTATATTACATAATAATAATAACAACAATAATAATAATAATATATCGGTTGGTAATCCCATTATTATAAAACGAAGTTCTAGATTAAATTTAAAGTGATAAAAAATAATTAATGCTGTATGAAAAATTGAGAACTATTTGCTCCAACGGTTTGGAGCCCGCCAGCGGTCAAAAACATATTACAATAATATAATAGCTATATATATTTCGTTGTTGCTCTGTATAATGTAATTTATAATAAATAACATATTGGTAGATAGGTACGTAGCACATTCATGCGCACACTGTCATCCGTGGTATTATTTTATGAATAAATCATCGAGAAGACAAAATTAATAAAATCGTGCCTTATGTGGGTAGTGGTTTCCAGTTTATCCGGAAAGAAGCGTTCAATGATGATACTCGAAGCACATTATGTCAGAACAACTGAACCCACCAAAAATGCAATTTTGTTTTACTTTTATTTAAACATAACACTTACAACCGAATAGTAATAATAATAATAATTAGATAATTATAATAATTAAGACCCTGAATGAATCATTGACCATTGACGTATAATTATATTATTATAATTGCGGTTGTATCTAATCCACCATATCAATCATGTACTGTTTTAAATTATATAATAATATACAATTCTTTCCCTATTATGTGTTTGAGTTAATGTGTAAACCTAAGTTACAGTATAATATATTGTATGAAGTACGGAGCACGTAGCAGTATCTTAAAGCCAAATTGGTCCAACACTCTAAAAATATTGTCTGCCACGGTGCCACATGGAAGAACATAATTTATTTCGACGCTGTCATTTAAATAATGCACTTCAGAGCTTCCCAGAGAAACCATAAAACATACCGAGCACTTTATTTATTATTTCAATAAGTACACAATTAACAGGCACGTAATAAACAAAAACATCAAAAATGATAAAATCATGATAAGTCGAATAAGTATAATATGCATAATACCATTGATTTTATTATAGACTATTACAAAATCAATGGTAATACGTATTATATTATCGATTGCCTCTATAGCACAGTCTATAGCAACGGCGCAACTGTACTCAACCTTTGTTTCATAGCATCCAAGATATTTTTACAATTTTTTATGCAACTGTGAATAAAGTTCAAAGTAAATCGTGGGTGACTATTCTCCTATATTCAACTTAGATTTAATGACTAATTATCGCATTCAAACAAACGATTCATCGTTTCCAAGACCCATTTACAGTACAACGTTTTTAATAGTGATTATAGGTATCTGTATGTGATTGTAAAAAAATATGATTTATTAAGTTTTTTACGGGCCGAAATTGGTCGTGACTTAAAAAACTTTGCTCTATCAATAAGTAGGTAGTAACTAATGAGCAAAGTATAAAATTATATTATAATGTAAATAGTTCTGAAGTGTTTTGAAATATTACAACAGCTAGTGTTATTTTTATTTAAATTTCTTGTTCAGCCGTTTTGTCTCACGGTACGACAAGACACCGCGGTGTGTGTCGAAGCAAATTAATTGATAAGAACAAATTATCATGGACACAATAATATGAGATAACTATGGTCAATAACTGGTGCAGGCTAAAACTTTTTGCAGTGTGTTCCGATTCGCAGTTGCCGTGTAGATGATAACACTATAACAAAAGGTATAATATAAATATATAATAAACTATATTGTTGTATATTTTGTTATTATGTCATTATGCGCACAGAAAAAACACGCTATGGGGCGATGGATAGATGACCTAAAACATGAACCTATCCGTCTACAACGCCGTTTTCTGCGAACGACATTTTTTTTTTTTTTAATATTCACAAATCGGTTTCTCACGACGTATGCAAAAATTGTAGCAGATAATAATATTGCAAAATGTAACTTAAAAATGTTAAGCAATACCAAACATCACAGGCTGAATGAAAAGTCGTTCTTAATTGTTGTGGGTTGGACCACGAATATTAATTTAAATAGGTTTCTTAGGAACCATACATTTTATACATAGGTTTTCCATGAAACATTGAAACGTATAAAGTTTCAAAAATATTAATTTTTAGACCGTATTAGATTTTTTTTTTTTTTTGTTATAACTTTTAATCAAACGAGAATAATTTAATAATTTAATTATGTTAGTTTAGCACAATCCTGAAATATTAATAATAAAATAGTTTTGAGACTTTCAGATTTTACAATTTACAGGACAATCTTCATTTCAAAATTCAAAATTATTTTTTGTACACAATAATATTAGTAGGTTCAAAAATTACAAATATCAGAATTTGAATAAATTCATTACCTATCAAATAAAAAAAAGAGGGTGGGTATGGGTGAATCATGATGTATTATACAATTATATAAATTTATATTACAAGCTGACCCCGTGCATTTCGTTAAAAATTGCTTATGTGTTTCAAATGTTGGTAAATTCGTTATTTAATATTCAGTGCGTACTACGTAATGGTGTTCTATATTATAATTTGTAACCAATTTATAAACGAAAATCAATTTATAGAAAATTTCCTCTGGTCTTTGATTTTAATTTTTCCAATTTTTCTTTCGGTAAAAACTTTATACGTAATATTAAAAAAAAAATAGCCAAATCGTTCTCAAGTGATGCGGTTACCAACGGACAGATTTTCTTTTTATTAATTGTTATATTGATACATTACAAAATAACATTTGAAATAATGAAAAAAATATTATATGCGATAGAATAAGAAATCAAAATATGAATTTTGATTTTAGATTTAATTTAAACCCGATAGTAAGCTCCGAAAATTCTGTGTAAAAACAGGAAAAACCCGGGATGAGATTTACTAAAAATCATCGTATTTAATCACTGCAGGGGAAGGATCAAAATATCAAACAATCGGTATGCTGTAACGTAGTGCAGTTTACATGTAGGTACCTATGTAATATACTACCTGTGTGTATATGCACCGTGTACCCATACCGTACGCCATAGTTATTGCTGTCGTGTTATATATTGTAATATATTTGTAACGCAGAACAATACGAAATTCGATCCGAACGAACAAAAAAAAAAAAATGACAACGGTTTAAACCCGTTTTTAGACATACCGTCTGAAATTATTTCGAACGGGTTAATCATGCTGTGCCCTAAATCGTTGTTTAGAAAAAAAAATAACAGCCGCACTCCAACAAACGATTATTTCTACGCAGGTAATATTTTGACGTGGCGATTTACAGATAACATATTATGGGACATATTTTACTTTAAGACCAACACGCGTCGTGTACGGTTAAACTTTAACCAATTTCATTGTTACAGTAGGTACTCGTCGCATACCATCTTTTTGTAAAATAATATGTTGAAACGTTGAACTGCATTATTTTATGCGAGCAAAAAAAAAAAAATAGGCCTATGCCGACATGTTCAAAAACAATAATTCGAATGTTCTGTAAACGAAAAATGTGAAAAATTAACTGAGACAATTATATGTGTAATTTTTCAACTTAAACATAATATTGTGCTCGCTATGTAAATTAATAGCAAACAATCAACAAAGCTCTTTGTTCTACATGTATATTATATTGTGCGTGAAGTGAATAAAATAAATGTACCTATATATTGACTAATAATATTATCATAATAAAACTATAACTAGGTATAAAGTAGTGTCTAATAGTTAGTACTTAATAAGTAAGTAAAGTATATATTTTAATAACTATTATACAGTAGTCATTGGATAGGTGTATTAATATGGACAAATTAGTCTTAATGACTATCGATATAATAATATAATGGCGTAATAGTTACAAAAATGTATGATATGTATTAATAATTGTTAAAAACATGTATTTATGAAATCAGATCGTTATTTTAATTAGTTACAAATTTACAATATCATAATTCGTAATATTATACTGTCCTCTGAGTCATATACCAACTAAATTGGTAAAATTATTACGCTCACATAATGACCGCAGCAATATAGAAAACTATTTAGTCCGAACAGTGATCGAGATGAAATTTTATATTCTACATCGAAAACATGTAATATAATATTATTATGTAGAAATATTCTGACGGTAGTTTTAGACTGACATAATTAGGGTTACCACTTACCAACCGTCCTGCGTTAGATAGAACAGTACTAAATTCCATTCAATTTATCCTGAGTGCAACAACGCATTCAACTGTATGCAGAACAATTCTACATTTCAATACACAGACTTCATAGTTCAAGGCTTATGGAAAAATACTTACACAAATTAATTATTATTAATTTTATTAAGTAATATCTTATATTAATACATAATATAATATAACAAGACTTACTAGTTGTATATACACAATGCGATTATGTATAAATATCAGATAAAAATAAATTTTCTTGTGCTCCAATAAATACTGTGATGAATTTTCTAGTCAGTCATGTAAATGATAAATATTATATTGACTTGTAAAAGGTTTATTTGAATTTCATGATTATATTCTATGATGTGGCACATTATATTAGATTCAATTAGGGTGCTAAAAATCAAATGTTAATATAATGTTTTAAAAACAGCTCTAAAAGTTGTGATACAATTTTATAGCTCAGACTTTGAACTATGGATATAATTTATGTTAAAACAGTCTGCTAAATAATTAAACTTAGCTTGGCATCTTAAGTTGAAAATTTAAAAATACAATAATATAATGAGTACATAATAATATATTATATTCTACTATCATTGAAATAGGTAGTGTATTATAATTACTAATCAAGTGTTTTAAGTCACCAAGCTAAGTTCAATTATTTAACAGACTGTTTTAACATAAATTATAATTATAGTTCAAAGATTTAGCGACAAAATAATATCACAACTTTTAGAGCTATTTTTTACACCGATTTTAACGTATTATTTTTGTTGGAATATAACTTACAGTGATAAATTCAAATTTAATAATATTAAAATTATTAATTACTCCATTCCAATGTTGAACGTATTTTAAAAAAAACCGTTTGTTGTCACTCTCCGAGAGTATATTTAGACCTCATTCCCGATAATCTGAACAAATTGAAATAATAAAGTACATGAATACACGTTAGGTATTTGATAAATGGTAAGTAAAGGGAACATTAAAAAGTAACTCGAAATATCTGAAATTTATCTATTTCTAACATTTTCATTAAAGTCTCCGAGTAACTGTATGCCTATCTCAGCTCATTCACAACTTTCAACCGTCGAATCATTAACTCTCTTCGTTGATATC
Organism: Sitobion miscanthi; assembly: GCA_008086715.1. Classification (NCBI taxonomy): domain Eukaryota; kingdom Metazoa; phylum Arthropoda; class Insecta; order Hemiptera; family Aphididae; genus Sitobion; species Sitobion miscanthi. The sequence continues at coordinate 2,736,787 of CM017802.1, read as the reverse complement.
TATTGAAATTAGATATGTTTATACCTTATAGTTTATGTATGACGTAGCTCTTGACTTATTTTCGGTTAAATTTTTTTTTGTTTGTGCAAACATGTTTTTTTTATACTCGCTAGTCGATTCGTTTGAGTCGATCGTCAACAAAAACGACTGCCAAACCACAACTGCACCTTTTATTTGATCAAAAATAAAAAAAATGGACAATATATTGTCAGTATAATATTATATACCAGTTAAACCACCGACAGCTATATTATTCAACACACATAACATTCGTATGGATTAGTCTGATCCATTTTACTCAATATCGAAAATCATTAGCAGTGAATCCGCCTTGACGTCTGGCGGGTTCGATATTGGTACTTAGGCCTATTGGCTATTTCAACATATCGAAACCTATATAATCTATATAATATGTATAAATATTATAGGTACATTTTATCTTAATTATTCTGAGTCGATCACGTGCGACGACAATAACCTATCTGTTTATTCGTCATTCGTGCGTCTTACACTATCGGCAATAATGTGTTAATGTATTATACACAGTCCTCATACAACATTTGAGTTTTCGATTCCGCTCTATACTAAACATAAGCTCTGGTGGACGTAAAGCTCGCGCGATCTAGTCACTATGCTATGCGTTACAGTCGACGGAGTTCAGAATTAATCGTTTTCGGAGTAGATGGCACGACAACTTTGGTGGAAAATTATTTCGCAGACTGAAAATCCAAAATAATCCCAAATCATCACTTTAAAATTTTGGTTTTAGACAGACGTGTAATATTACATTCAGCTCTTTTTTGTGGAGGGCGCTGCCGAGAGACTGCAGAGAAATCTTTTGGTACGCCCCCCCCCCCCTTATAATCAGTTAATCAAAATATCTGAAAATTATTTGAAATTATTAGATCCTCATACATACGTACACAATGCAGCACGGTTAGCGGGGCCGTTTCATTATTAATTTTATTATAGTATCATCAAAATTACTTTTTAAAATAAAACTTCGTCGTCTGTTGACCAAACACATCTCGCGGTTAAAAAAAAGTATTTATATATTTGTCTAATGGACTTTCAATGGCCATCACGGGTCGCCGTATTATATATAATAATATGATCTCTGTGCAATAATAAGTGATGTCGCGGCGATACGATCGTGTAAACACAAACGGTAAAATATATACATTATTACGACCGCCGGAATAAAAAAAAAAAAACAAAAAACGTGTAATACGAGAAAACCGAACGGGACGAGTGTATAATATACATATACAACTAAAACAATATATTATAAGACCCGTCGTTGTGTGTGTTTATATATAGTATATATATAAACATAGGTATAACCTGACACACAATAACGTAATATTATAGACTTTATATATTATTATTATACGCGAGAGTTCATGAGTGGCGATCGTCGTCATAGCGAATGCCCTGCGCGCCTCGTACATTATAATACAGAGTGATTCTTTAATCATGAACCGTTATCGATATTTCAAAAAGTATTGATGTTTTTGAAAATATTTTTTCACATGGTTTCAAGTCGTTTCAAAACGACGCGTTTTTTTTATAAACAATTGTAATTTTTGATATTTTATATCCTTATAATTTTTTTAAGTTTTTAGATTTTTGAACGGGAACATCCATCATTCAGAATATTTTTCTGAGTATTTCGATACATACAAATCGAATTTAGGACTAATAGTTTATGAGTTATGAGTATTTAAAGTTTTGATTAACGGGGTAGTGGATCAACACTTTAATCGCTTATTACCACTACCACTCCACTCCACTCAAACTTTAATCACTTATAAGTTAGAACTCCTAAACTATTAGTCCCAAATTCGATTTTTATGTATCAAAATACTCGGAAAAATATTCCTATTTTGAAGATTAAATTAAAACTGTAGGTGTATGTTGTCATTCAAAGAATCCAAAAAACCTAAATAAAATATAAGGATATGAAATGTTAAAAAATATATTTTTTTTGGAAAAAACACGTTTGGTTCTTCACGACTTGAAGCCATGTCAAAAAATATTTTAAAAAACATTAATACTTTTTGAGATAATAATTAATGAGTGGTTCGTGATAAGTGAATCACTCTGTATAATATTATGTACCTATATTAAATATTAATATATAACATTACATGTAGGTATAATATATAAATAGGTACGTGTGTGATACTTGCACACGTACTGGCGTAATAATAAGCTCACGATTTTGGTCGTCGTGTTCCCGTCTTAGTAATAAAATAATATTATATTATTATATTATCGTTTATCATTTGTTTACTCCCTTGTTCTGTTACAGTACACCGGATCCGTAGCGGTCAACTGTCACGATCAGATGACACGAGTCGAATTCGTCAGAAACCTAATGGCCAAACACAGAAAGGTATATATTTCATATTATACATTAAATTATAATACGTAATAATCACCGTTTTCGGTGGTTTTTTTTTTTTTAATTTAATACCTACTCATGTTTATGAATACAGCACTATACTCAGTGCGACAAGTGCAGACGTACAGTAAAACACAAACGATGAATTTTATATTGACATAGGTATGCGGTACTTAAAATGAGAAAAAAAAACCGATGCATATTATAATCGATCGGTATTCGGTGCTATTATAATGTATCAGTGTTTCAGGTGCTATACCTGTGTCATAACTTAAAGACTAAAACGTTCTTTATTCGGGACTGGATCGTAAAAATGTATTAACCTCTCAGATTTCAGAAGTTAGTTAAAATAATATACATTAGCATTTCTATACCCCCGTTTGTTGTCGCTAATGGGATTACTCCACCAAAACGTCGATTTCTCCGAAATACATAACTCACATTTCTAACTTCGTCCCGGATATATATATATATCCTATAGGTACTATAAAATGATAAGTAACTATAAGGAATTCATGGAGAATCTCGTAATAATATATAAGAGTTAAAATGGCAAATGTGACTAGATTTAAGAAAATTCTGATACAAAAGAAATATAATTTTGTCTAAACGAGTTTTCAAAATTGGTTTAAATAGATGGTTGCATTTTTTTTTAAATTAATCTATATAATTTGAATAGCAAGATAAAAAAAAAATGCCGACAATCTATTTAAACCAATCAACTTTGTGAACGTCTGAAAAATATTTCGTGTGACATGCGCAGTGGTGTTGCGATGTAGATTCAGATTTAGAGGCAGTAAATTCAGAGATTTTAACAGGGTGTAAGTGGTTGTGACGGGTCATGACCGCAACATGCAAGGTCTATTATAAACAGAAGTTATTTTTTTACAGTGGCAGACATAAGGATTAGAGGATGGTAATATTTAAAAAGGGTATACGATGCAATATAGCTTTGGATACAAACACTTTCTTAGGGTAATTTTTTATTCAACGTTATGCTACGCACTGACGGTCGTTGCCAGACGTCGAAATGTTAAACGTATCAGCTACCTATCATAGCTACCTATCATATGAGGATAAAAATAAAAACTGTACCTAGGTATAAATAAAATAATAAAAAGGAATATTTTTTTCGAGACCTAAACGTTTTCAGTTTGTGTCCTGCGCATTATAATATAGTTCGTAAACACATGTACGTAATGGTTATAATATTATAATAAACTTAAAACCTGATTGATGAAAAATTTAATTAATCTCTGGTAGTAGCAGGTTGTATAGGTGCCTATTGGTGTAAACTGTAAAGCCATAAACCTAAAGGGTTATCGTATTTTAAAAAAAAACTGTAATGTACCTACTACTGAGTACTACCACACCACCGTACAATAATTATATACAGGAAATAAAATATTATATTATACAATAGTTTTATTATTATATTGAGTAACTATATTTCGGTCACACGTCGCCAGCCGTTACTACCGTATCAAATAAACCAATGACTGATGAGCGGATTTTTTTTTTTTATTTATCTAATTGCCACCGGTAAATTTATAAAAATTATGAAATCGTACGCTGCAGCCGCGATGAATACATTCAGCGTTAATCGAAAAACGCCTATAGCTATATTTATAATGATATCGATGATAAATCGTAAACGTTAGCTCAGTCGCACCTGTTTATATATAAACATCCGATACCGGATGCGTTTCGTTCGAAATTAGATCGATCAATTAGTCAAACGATATTTTATGTCTCGAACAAATTATCGACGTACGTGACTACGTGAGTATATTAATGACTTTCGAGAATGAACGAGGCTGGAAATAAAATAAATACCAGTGGAGCCTGTTAGACGTATATGCGCTTTATATATAGTACGACCAGTACCTAGGTAATAGGCATAATAATATTATTATACCAGTCATATTATGGAGAATCGATGTGTTCACACTGTTCACAGTGAGCTTTGTTTACCAAACGTGCGGACCTATATCTCAAAATTATCTTTACACACGTCGTCGGGTACCTATGAGGGTTGATCGGAATTCGCGCCAACTCAGCTCAAATACCTATTATCATCTTACAAAATTGTGTTTACGGCACTCTTGGAAACAAATTTACATGCGTTTGGAATTATTGTGATTTCGGACAATGATTATGTTCAACACGTGTGTAAACATGAAATAAATGTGTTAAGCACTTGAACGTATACCTGGTACATCGTGGTCGTTTACTCGTGTATAGTCGTCAGTTGTCCGTGTGACTTTATATTATTTAATAATATTCTATATTATAACATTAAGAAAAAAATCCACTCCACCACTCCTACACGTATTATATGCATAATTTTCTTTGGTCTTACATAATATTATAATACAAAATATTTAATTTGTATTCAATCGGTTCAAACTGCAGTAGGTAGTCCATACTATTATATTATAATATAGGTACTATGCAATAATGTTTACTTTTCCGTTTGAACAAATGTTTAAGACACAATACAAGCGTTTTTTTTTTTTTTAAATAAAATAATAACTTTTTGAGAATTAATAATACTACATTTTATAATATCAAAATTAATAGTTTCTCGTGGATACCTATTATATGATGTTTGTTGACAAAAAAAACCTGTAATACCTACACATATATAATAACATTGTAAAATAGTTTAGATTGTTTAGAACCACAAAACACGAATTGTAATGACTTATGCATATGATCCACCGATAATGATCAAACGCAATACATTTTTATTGCTACCATTCATTAAATTTTGTCTAGAGTTCAATCGGTTGGAGACCGTTTATTCCATTAGGTATTCACAATATAAGTAGAGGCATTTATATACATATATTATATATATATATAAACTCATAGAAGTCTTTTGAAGTTGGTGAACGACCCAAGAGATCGACGCAATAATATTTTGACGCAAATAAAAATGATATATAATAATATTATATTATCGTATGGAGGGGTTGGCGTACGATTTGTATAATTGGTACTCGAAGTCACAAAGAGGAGTGAGGAGTGTGCAAAAAATAAAAGCCCTGAAAATGGTCGTGGAAACCAATACGCCGAAGCGCGCACTTAGCTGTGTTGTATGTTTCGAAATAGAATTTTTTTTTTCGTATTCACCGTAACCACACACAACCCTTAAGTCGATTCAGGGATAATGAGAGTGCGGGCGAGAAAGGGGGAATTCCCGCGGCATTTTTAGGAGGGCCAGGACATTGGGACTAGTCAATATTTTCAAACCAAAGAGACTGGAAACAGTTAAAAATAAGAATTGGACGAACACGGCGGAAAAGTCAACTCCTAATAACGGTTACCTGACATAGTCGATGATAGATATAGTGAAAAGTAGTGGGATCCCCGAGGTATTGTCTCGGGGCCCGCGTTTCTCTCTCCACGGCCCTGGGTCGAATTCCAAAGTATACTACTAATTCGAGTGTATAGTTGCGTGCACGCTGTATAACAGCACAATAAATCATTAGGCGTCGACAAAAATGTAATTTACATTCTCGACAGTTTTTTCTTTTATAAAATGTGCTCGACTGATAGCCGCAGTGAATATAATAATAATATTATGCCGGTGATTGTCGGCGACCGTACGTTACAATCTCTGCGGACGATCGCCGCGGAGACGTCGAGGAATTCATTGCCATCTCGATGCGCCGACTTTTCAGGCGAGATATCCGGTGACAAAATAATAAATATTACTTTGGTTTTCTCGCGGTAAAACGATATGCGATCGGTTCCCCGCGCGTACGATGTCTTTAATTATTATAATATTATGTCATTACGACCGTTTCGGCGAACGCGATTTGTGTGAACTATATGCGCACAATATGATATTAAATACTTACCTTACTACGATATCCACGTCGCATACGTGTTCTTATAATGCGTTTATTCGGCACGGACGGGCTCTCTCGGGCGAAGCAGTTATAATAACATTATATTATACTGTGTATTTCAATGCAGACGTATTCGACTCAAGTGATTGAGCCTACATTTGATACGATGTTAATACTTAAAATATCTCCGGTCAGTGGTTACACGGCGAGTCGTATACCGCAGTATTTTTGTTTTATTTCGACTCTCGTATATTTATGATTTTCGTGGCAGGAGGGAACGAGGGTTGGAGTTATATCTCATTGAACGCATCATGAACAATAGAAACAATCGAATGACGGTCATTTTCACTCGTACGCAAATCATATTCAACAGCAACGTATTTTTTCAAAACTGCAATTTTCACCGACAACTCCACGCGCGCGTTGTGTAAAACTACATATTAATTCGAATACACTGATAACGTATTTAAAAACAATCATTTTATACTATTATGATTAAACTTAATTTTCTTAACTCTTTGGTAGGCATACTGTGGTGACTATATTGGTAACACTGCTTGGTATCCCTCGCCGTCTCGACTGGGGCCCTAACCTTTTTTTGTACTTATTCTCTGTTATTTTATGTTATGTAAAACAGTTCATTATGTTCAAACAATTATGTGAATTATGATTTTATACTTAAATATAAAGTATTATATAATTAACGATTATTACTTCTTATAATAATAATCACGCCGAGAAGAAGAGGCCTTCCTGGTTTCCTACAATTTATCGTATAAAGTCTTGATTGTAAAAATATTTACCTTCTATAAATGATACATAATGGAAATTCAATTAAATGTAGGTAAGTACATATATTTTATATACGTAAACCAGTTTTAATTTTAGTTAATTAAAGTTGTGACTCAGTATATTATTATAATTAAAATGTAAAACCTTGTAGACTACCCAATTAAAACTGTGAACTAATGCGATTGTGGCCCATCGTCCATATACCTATTATAGATTGAGAAATGTCAGTATAGACTAATTTCAGTGTTCGAAACTTTTTTCCCCTAAAGTCTAGTTATATATAATATTTTTGCTAATAATTTTTATAAACACATTATATTGCTTGCTGATTTCTTATTATATTATTAACGGATGCATTTCTGTCAAAGACGAAAATAATTTGTAGGTAGCTGGTCTGTATAAAAAAAATCCAAACATTAAATTATATTATATTATAGCCTGAATTGCGAAGAATGAATTAATAATATTAATGGCGGAAGGGTGTTTCGGACGTATAGGGGTAAGAAAGAGATTGATACTAAGGGTGGGGGTATATAAAATGAGAAATGCTCGTTTAAAAGAGAAAAAAGAGCACTTAAGAAAGTAAGATGTGTATTATGATTGGTGTCACACAAACAGTTGTTTGATATATATACAATAGAATATAGAAGTATAATATTTCGGTATATAATATAATATGTAGGATACTACTCTCGAATGTTCTACAACTTGATTATTATTCCAAGTATTTTACTTAAAAAGTCTTGTAGATTATAATACATATTATTATCATTGATTATAAATACAAGTATTATTTTATAGTCAATGATATTATTTATACGATGACAAATTCACAGCTCACACGCTATATTATTATACTAACTGGCGTGTTTAATTAATATGATGTCCAGTGGTCGTAAATCGTAACGTAGGGATATAATATTATGTACGATAATTATGCGAGCTATGTGTTTAAATATGATCAAATCTTAAATACGATCACGATAATGCGTAAAAAACACAGTTTGACACAAATACACAATAGCATCTTACAATATAATGCAAGTGACATGTAATATATTTTGTGAATTATATAAACGTTTTAATTGCATTCACGTGACACTTATTAATTATTATATATGTATCTCGAAAATAATAATTGTGATCCATGATTTAATAATATTTGTGTAATAAATATTATTATGTCATGAATAAATTGTTATGGTAAGAAGTATGAACTTTGATAATCTTTCTAATTACCAAGCTTTGGCTAATACTTAATAGATACGTCTATTAGTGAAAAGAAATGTAAATATGTAATACAGTTTTCAGATATTACCAGTTATTTATAACTCTTAGATAACATCGTGCACTAGACCCCCGTTGCGATTTTATTGATTGTTAACACAACTCTATATGAATATTGTAATAAACTAATAAATCAATAGTTCGAAACACAAATATCAAAAAAAATTATTCATAGGGATAAAATCCAAAAAAAGGAACTCATAGGAAAAAAATTCAAAAAAGCTGTCAAGTAGGTACTTATAACCGCTCTGCTGTTACTTTGTGTACGCTTGGGTGAAATGAAACTGCTTTCGAAGATACCAGACTGTTAAGAAAAATAATCATAGCATTTAAAATTCGAATAATGATAAACCGAAATTTAAACTCAAAAATAAAATACAAATGTCTATAATTTACCGCTACTACGTGATTTGTTTTAATTTATTGATGCGAGAAATCTGTCGGGGAAATCGTGTCTTTTTAGTATAATAGATGGATCTATAATAGTACCTATATTATACACTTTTTAAATATTGTATTTATTATAATTATATTAGAAATTGATCCCGTTGCCAATTTTTTTTTAGACTGAGAATGATTGCTTAGTAGATAATTTAAAATTATTTACTAATTGCGATCTATACTGGATTTGAGTGATTGAGAATATTGATATGTGGAATTTCTGAATTTACTTTTATAACTGTTGATTTTTTTTATTATTCATAATAAATGTTATTGTAACATATTAATTACATGATACTATAGTGCAATGGTAATAATATATAATATTATGCATTTATTATATTAAATAATAGTTTCAAATGTTATCTCAAACGGTTAACGTGCATATTATATATAATAATAAATTCACAGTTTTATAATTTAATATTTATTATAAGATAGTTACTAATTAGTACTATACTATACTCTAATGGATGTCGTAAAATGTTAAACTTGTAAACTGTGCCCAGATTTTCTGAAAATTGAAAATAAAAACATTATAAGCTTCATTTAACTTGCATGTATGATTGCGTAATTTAAATTAATTACACCCGTTCATTGCATTAGTGCACAGTAATAACAAGGTACTTGTACAAAGCGTTATTAAAAAAAACATATTATTTTATGATTCATAGGTTTTCCTTGTAGAGAAAAATATCGATTACCGTACTATGGCTTATTAGTTATTATATTGGTATAGGTATTAGGTACCTATTATATTTTTTTTTATTTATAATGATGTGATAATACTGTGCCTAGCTACCGTTTTGCGTTTATCTTAAATAAACTTTTACTCCATTATACATTTATACTATATTTTAAATTCGAGTTTGATTTAAACAATAAGTGACATTATTATAATTATTTATAAAAAAAAAATTGTAATAAATATATATTATAATAGACTTACGTCAAAAAATCTAGAACATTAGACTAAGTACGATTTTGTATTTTGTATTTTCGTCGTAGGATAAAATTTGTATCTCACTGATTTTGTATTAAGAACAAAATTGTTCATGTTTTCTTTTTTGTATGACTCATACTCTTATTGTGTCTGCTGGTACAGATTGTGTATGAAAAATAACAAATAAAAAAAAACAAAATTCATTGACATGCATATTATTATTTGTTAAAATTGCAGCCCTTAAATAATTCGTCGAATAAATGATTAATTGTATAAAAACGATTTATTTGATTTCTAATGCTAATCTATTATGTTTAAAACATTAGAAGCAACGTATAATACCTTAGAAATTAATTAAAAATATAGGTTAGTTTTCAGGTAATTATTCAGTGTATTCAATGTAAATATTTTCTTTCCATTTAATTTGAAAATAACGATGTTATTACCCATACTCAGTGAATAGTACTCACGTATCCGGAAATAACGACCAATTAGTTGGTAAACTTTACCAATGCTAACCACACCAGGGTCCTAAGGGTTACCATATGTGTATTTGTACATCAGTATAATATAATATATACATTTTTTTTTCATCTGCGATTTCCTAAAATAATGTACTTGCTTGTTGCACACAATTTAACAAGACATTACTATTTGATCGACTACATCATATTATATTAAGATACCGACTTCCGTAATATTGGTCAAAAGTATACATACAAATAATATAATATATTATACTCATATAGGATAAGATGTATTCACGAAATAATTTATTTTTCAATTAAAATTCGATACGCTTTTGTTACAAAAACTAAGAATCAATAAAATTCTGTCATGTTATAGTTTTTTGTCTAAATACATATAAATACATAATATAATTATATAGCATGTGAATACTCCATTAGTATTGAGTGTTATATAATAATGATACTATACCGACGATAAGACTATAAAATATATATGTTATGGTCATTGATTCTGCATATTTTATGGACTACGTTTGATAATCCAAATGTCACCAATAATATCGTCGTCTTCGTCCAATTACTAGGTTTAAAACGAACCAATATAACAATATCAATACTGCACGGGATACAGAAAACTTTTTTCCCATCGTGAAAAATATTTGACGTGGAAACTAAATAAAAAAATAATGTTTATCTCGGATTTTCCGAGAGAGAGAAAAAAACGGCGGTATTTCATTAAATCTGTTTTTCACAATAAACCCTCCGCAGATGCCTCGCCGTCTTATTATAATCCGAAAGCTTATACTTTGATTTTATGCGTATAACATATATTATAAAAATGTATAATGTATAACATGTCGTACACAGTAATCCAATACAGTGATTCGTGCAATAGCTAAACTCATATTTGACGTTAAATTGTACATTTATATTTCGTATATTATACAATTAGTTGTAGGCTCCTATGTATTTGTTAATTTGTAGTATGACGTGTCAGATGTGCGTTTTCGACAGTGAAATATTTTCATGTTTTGGAAACAATATTATGTGTATGAATACATAAATAAAAACACACATAGTAACTAAAAAAGATTTGTTTAATTGTCTATCCATATATTTTATTTTCTATTGAAAATTAACAGTAGTATACACAAAAAAATTGTACTTCAAACTAATTCAAATAGGATGGATATTTTCATTTCGTATTATTTCATAAGTTATAAAGTCAGTGTGGATAAAGTAATAAAATATTACCTTATTACTAGTTCGATCACAGGATGACATCTGTTCCAGTCTTAATACACAGTATGAGAAATAATATATAATACTTGCTAATAATAATTGTTGTTCATCTTGGTTAATTATTATAATGATCAATTTTATACTTGTATCGTTATATCCTTAAATTAAATTAAAATGTAGGTAATAATATTATTATGTCGTTCGAATAATTTATTATTTCTATACAATTAATGTTATGATCACACGGCGTTTTAGTTAGGCTTTTCACGTACACCCCGGTCGTGTAGTCCGTTTTGTGCAGTATGATAAAATATTTTGTTAATATACAGAGTGATTCACCAAACATGCTCACCCCCATTTTTTCCTTTAATAATGAAATTATTAAAATTATAATTCTTGGAATTTTTAAATATATTAAAAACTATTTTTTTAATTTCTTATATTTTTTCGTAGTACTTAAAAGAGTTTCCTGCGGCGACTCTCAAACTTCTGTTTTTCAAGTGAAAACATCCTTTTTGAATCTAATTTATTTAATAAATATTTTTTCTGAAAATGTCGACTACAGAATCAAAATTCAAACAAGTCATTGTTGAGTTACTTAACTTTGTGTACTAAGGATAATAATAATATGTCTATAATAATGGATTTGGAATATAATATTATGGGGGCTATGGGCTATGGTGATTTAAAAATGTTGGTGATTAATATTAATTTATCAACATTAATAGTTTTAATGAGAAGATATACTCAGCAATTGGCAAATACTAATAGGATTTTATTAGACGTTGTTACCAATTACTCATCAATTAATTTAGGTAATTTTTTTAATCTATTTTCAAATAAAACTCATATGCAGGTATCATGTTTTTCTGCGTATTTCTTATCTACCTTTTTAAGAAATCAATTATAAATGTCTTATTTTTTTGAATACACAAATACTTAAGATTCACTTGTCGATTGATTGCAATTTTACCGATCTTTCGTGAACACTGTTTGTTTATTGTTTCTTTAATATGCATATGTTTTAACTTTATTACGTTAATACATTAGTTAGTTTATTCTATTATACTATTTATAGTATTCTTAAGTCACAGTATTTTGTAACGGTTGACATAACTTTGCATTAAATTATCTTACGCTCGTAGCTCCATAATCATCATTTTCATTATCATTATTATTTATCATTCAATCAGACGAACACTATAGACTAAACAAATCATATTTAAAATTAACGTACTCCCGCTACTTTATGATGTATTTCAGTAATAGATTATTACAATAATTTTAAGGGAAAATGTTATCTTTTTATTTATACAAAACCAAATTGTCTATTATAATATGTGGTACCCAACACGTTGCTCATAGCATTATTCACAACTTTTAAATTATTCCCGTAATATACTGACACAAAAAAAACACGATTTCATCAAAGTTAAATTTAACTTAAGACTCCATCTACATTCTCTAATCTCTAGATCTAGAATACTATTAGTTATTAAACGTTTAAACATGCACTATATTATAATGTCTAAATAGGTATTATACATACTATTATAACAAGCGTAGGCTTAAGTAAGATCAAGACTTAAGTGTTAAGAGTGGCTGAAGTATTCAATAAGTACTTAATTAAAAAACAATTTTTTTTTATGTTATATCACATTGTTTTGACTATAAAAATGAATATTACTTTCTAATGTTATTCATCTTTTAAAAGCTAATAAAAAACAACAACAAAATGTAATTTGTTAGGTATTCAATTTCCGACAAGGAACTTGGTTATTTTAGGACCGTAGATTTACTAGGACTGCTCAAAACGTTATAATATTAAGACGTAGAAAGTGCCTGACGCTCAACTTCCGTTTTATTTCCGAGTTCAGCCGTAGAAATGTATTTTGCAATATTTATGCTGACGTTGTCGATTGTTTTACAGTTGACTTGGTATGCATATTGCTGTTTTTCACTTCCCATTATAGAGATATTTACGAGTTATGTACCTAGCTATGTGGATTACGCATCCATTCGTACATAGTTACGACCCATTGTTGTTTAACTACAGTTCTGCGTACACCTAGTATCTGCTTATCACATTCTTACCGCATTAATTAATTCATTATATATTTATCATCAGAAATAAAAAATGTGTATAGGCAAACTCTATACTATAAAGTCAGTCTACTGAATTGAATTTCAAACCAAATAATTTTTGTATAGTATATGACGTACCTACGTCATACGAGTAATACAATATAAAATAATTCATATATGTTTTCAACGCCGATTACAACGCGATTGCAGGTGATGATGACTGTCACTTGTGGCTGTTAAAGATATAATATTATATAATATATTATAATAGGTATTATATATTATTATATTTTATTGTTTAAACCATGAATTATTTACACCTTTTAAAATTTGTAGACGTCCGCTTGGTATTTATTTTTTTTATGAAACAGCTGACATTGCGTTTAACGAAATTTCAATAGGCGTTATGAAAATAGATGAAACTTGATTTGAAAACTTTCATGGTCGCTGAATATAATTATGATATATGTGACCCACGCGGCCGCCCAAACCGGCAAATATCTGTATTATAATATGATATTATTAGATCTTTAATTACACGTATACACGTACAATCGAAAATAATAATCAATGTTTTACGGGGATGAACAGTGAATATTGAAAGATTTAATAAAGATAAAATATAAATATAAAATATTCTTAACATCTTGACGGTTATTTAGTTGGAAAATACCTAATAATATTATTTCTCTACTCACCTCACTATAGTCTATATTGTATGCACTAAGACTATCGAATATTATGTCCTATTGTCCTCTATTAAATAATAGTAGGCATGCGATTACTGAAACTAGAAAAAAATTCTATAATTGATCAATTTTAAAACTCAACTTTATTTTAAAATGACACATAAAACGTAAATGAGGATTAAATTAAAAATTGTGGTATGTTTTTCGAGGAGTTGCACAAATGAATAGATATAGAATTTTCTTTGTAATATGATTTTCGGCATAAATTAATATTCATTGTAAACTAAGTGTAAACAAATTGCAAATGGCAGTATGTTAAAAAAATTAAAATGGCAAAATAATTGTACTAAAACATTTATAAAATGTATTCTCGTTGTCCGCATGCGCATCTTATGAATAACTTTTACAACAACTGCTTACGCAATTGAATTTACTATAGCTATAGGTATATTATTTCCCACATATTTTGCAGAATCAGACATTACAAAGTCACAACCCACAACTGTAAGAGGGAAATGTGTACTTTACAGTTTAAAGGCCTTATCCGAATTTCTGCTTTACCGGTCATAATAGTAATGATACAAATTATGATTTGATCATAGTCTAATATTATTATACGAGTAATTAAATATTGAAATGTCAATTTACCGTTAACATATTATATTATATTTGATATCAACCAACATTTAGAATGAGCATGAGACATAATATATAACATAATCGAATGGAAATCATCAAACATGATATCAACCCATTAATATGATAATAATAATAATATGTATACTATAATATAAAGTACTATGGATGAAACAAAATATTATATTGTGCACACAAAAAAAGATTAAAAAGAAACTGAATATATCTATCACAAATATGCATAGTAATATATTTGCACGTAATACGTATATAGGCACATTAAAAGTAGAATATCATTAGTACGATTTCGTTTTAATTATATCATTGATTGCAAGTTGCATAGGTACTATAATATAATATTATTCACATTTCACGGTCATCATCGTCGTCGTCGTTGAAGTATTCTGTCATGTCGGTTTGCACTTTGCAGTCTTGCGATGTTATCATGGGGTAAAAGGACCAGAGAATAATAAATCACACTAAAACCGTACAACAAAAAAATATATATTATATGTAATAAAAAAATATATAATAATATTAAAAAAATACGATCAACAATATAAAATAGGTACATGTATACAATAGTCACAAACGTGTTCGGTTTTGACAATTATTTTTTACAGAATTATACGTATTCATTGAGCTCTGTACGGGTACACGATATCGTACTTATATTTATAAATATACGAAGTAATTCACCTGCAAGCATGCTCATCATCTTTTTTTCTTCAATAATGCAGTTATTCAAAATTTGGTTTTTGGAATTTTTAAGTATACTTAAAACCCATATTTTCAAATTCTTAAAACTTTTTGTACTGCTTAGGGAAAGCAAATGAGAACCCCCCTCTTTCAATTGTAAACTATGTAATGGATAATTTTTCTGAAAACATGTAGGTATCGGAATCAAAATGCGTAAATTTTGAGTTATGTAACTTTGTGTTGTAAGGATAAAAAATTCATGGTTATGGGTTTTAAGATGTGGGGATTATACGGTGATTAGAAAATTGTATTCATTAATATTAATTTAACAACATTAGTAATTTGTAAAAATAACTCAAGTATAATATACTGAATATTACCTAATTTATATTTTTATAAAACGAGTTTTAAGGACTATATTATCCTTAATACAAACATTTTAATAACTAATAAACTACTCATTTGAATATTAGGTATCTACGACAACATTTTCAAAAAAATTATCCACAAAATAATCGTCGCGATTTTACCGTTGTAAATAATAGATAGTATTCATAATATAAACGTATAAAATATTGACAGCTCCACGATATCGAAATATATTCAATCGTCCGCGGGCATCGACTTAAAAAATAAACTAATAATATGAGTGTTTTTTTTTTTTTTTATTGTTTTCAAAATATATGTGCAGCCCACGCCTCCCACCAACACCGAAATGTTATCATTTTTTTATTTTTTTTTTATACGATCTACCTCGCCGACCGTGCGCCATTTCTTTTTTCATAATTTTTTTAAAAAATAAAAAACTGAACTCTGTGTAAACCAAACGTGGATACTCGATCACCTACTATAGCACCTATACATATATAGGGTTGCTCAGGTACCACGATCGTAGTGCAAAGGTAAACGTAGTGACTCCCCCCCCCCCCCCCCACTCAAACACCGTAGAGCGCGCTGCCCGGGTGGACGTCGCAAGGTGCAGTATGCCGCTGCAGCTGCATGTCAATTGAATCTCTCCATGTCAAATGCATCGCCTTCGTCGTCGCATTGTCTGATATACAGCCCGAAGTAAAAGAGCACCATGAACAAGACAGTGGCGACCATGGAAAACGCAGTGTCTTCCATTTCAAATTTGAAGCCCAGCAACTCGAAACCTTCGTAGCCCGCCCTGACCTGCACGCACCGCGATTTGTTTTCCATTTGATTGCTGCTGCGTCCTTGGATCTCTTGTTTATTTTTTCTGTAAAAACCGCGGTTTTAAAATTGGGTATTCAAACGATGGTCGTCATAATAATATTATGCATGATAATTGATAATGTTATAATATATTTTATACATTGTATTGTTCATAGCTAAATAATTAGGTCTCGCTCGCATATAGAGTTTTTTGTGTTTTTTGTGTTCTAACTTTCTTTTTTATCGGTTTTTATATTACATATTATAGAGATTGCCTTTTGATCATTTACCATTGTTAGTATTATAATTATTATTTATTAGACCAAATTTATTTATAAAAATAGTTGTTTTGGGTACTTTTCTAAAAAGTTATAAGGTACAACGTCGGCTTTTACCTCATCTGCCGAGTAACCAATGTCCACCATTTATACACAAGAAAAAAAATACTAATTTCTACTATCTTCTATATATTATTATTTATTATATTATAGTAATAAAAATCATAAGCTGTTTGTTAGTCTGACTAAAACTCGAAAATGTTTTGACCGATTTGACTGCTTTTTTTTTTGTGTTCGTAATTGTCAGAACAAGGTTTTGTACGAATGAAAAATTTAGAAAAAACTACCGGAAAAGTAGGAAATTGCTATAACTATTATAATCTGCAACCAATGACAACCATTTATAAACAAAAAAACAATTTCAATTTTCACCGTGAATATCAAAATCCTAGTTTGAGGACCTCTTATTAACCTCTCTGTTTTGGAAAATCTCGTAGTGGAATTTTAGTCTTTAGATCATAAAACAAAATTATGGTACTGACCAGAGTTCATCCTCATCAAAGCTTTAATGGGTCCGGCTAGGCGAGGATGGATCAGGACAAGTTATTTTATATAATATACAAATAATATATATCGAAATAGAATTAATCTTTATTTTCGACAGAAGTGATAGATGTGAAGTATATTATAATAATATTATACAGAGTCTGATAGGTACCACATAAATACATAATGGTTTCGGTCTTCGGTGTAAGATCGTCAAATCCTCCAAGCACAGCGTGTACACTATACACGAGATATTTCATATTACATCCATTGTTAATACTGATTCGCATATACTTAAATTACATTATACGTGTAAATGTGAAATTGCGTTATCAAACGAATCCTCGCTGTCGGTTTAAAAGTGAAATACTATCAACTACAATACAATTTAACATCAATATATTGACGTAGAAGCGTATAAACTTTAATTTTATGGTTTTCATAAACATCATTTTGCAATAAGTTTTTTTTTCGTTTTTATAAAATACATAATATAATATCGTAGTCATGGTTTCAATAAATACAATTGTTGTATTTCACAAACGGTTTTGTTTTAAATTTATATTTTTGAGTTGGAATCAAACAGAAAATGTATACAGTGTAATATGTTTGAACCTCGCGGGCAGATATGTATTTACGTACACAGCTGGGATGGTTATGTCTTTGATTTATATATTTTATTCGACAAAAAAATCCATTTACGAAGTACATTCAATATATTGTTTTTATATTTTGTTCGTACTTATAACGTTTATATTATTGAACGTGTTGGCGTTGTCATTGTAGCGTATGAGCTGTCGATAAACACAAAATATAATATACCTATACTAGGTCATAAAGTTTTTTTCGACTATAATTATTTTAGTTTAACGATATACATTTTAGAGTACAAAATGTATAATATGTGTATAATTAAACAAATAACTGTTTAAGAGAGCAGTATATTTTAATTATCTAAATTGTACCCATATAATATATATCCAGGGGGAAACGTTAAAGAATCCGTACTCCTAAGGAGATAATATTAATGTTTAAAATGTATAATGAAACAATATAGCCCAAGAGTGATAATAAGGTCCTATAATCATTGTTTGAATTTTCTTTATCGTTATTTATTTTTATATATTTTTTTTATTACGATGAACAGTTTTCCCGATGATGTTGGCTGTCTATATGACTTGATCTTATATTTTATTACCGCGTTTTTCTGCTAGTTTATAGTCGACAGTTTATTATAGTACCTACTCAATTGGCCGTAAAATTTACTAGTTGCCTGTACCAACGCCTAAGCTGAAATCCTTATAGATGTGTATGTTTCAATTTGAGTTGAAGTTCTTCGAATTACCAAATTTTGAAAATTGAAAGAGGTGTATTGCTATCTATATTTAAATTGCTGCACGCCCAACATGAGAGTTAGAGCACTTGGAACGTTGAACTATGTTGTTTACCATAATAATATAACGTCTAACACACCATGTCGTGGTGATTAAAATAATGAAAACTAGTGGTTTAATCATATTATTTTACTATTATTTTTTTTAAACTATACAATAAACATGAATTGTTAAAATTTATAGTATAACTGCATGTTCGTTTTCGATTCATTAATAATTACATCATACATATTGTATATATTATGTACTGCACATGTATACGATGTAACTATATGCAAGCCCCGTGCAACTTTGCACGACGACACTCTCGCACGTTCGTGACAGCCGTTGTCGGAAATAATTGACAATTATACTAGGTATTATATATTTTATAATGCAGTTTAGAATTTTAACCCGTTGCAAATATAATAATACATGCAGCGCAATTATTTTAAAACCAACGTATTCGAATTTTAAAGTCCTACGCTCATAATATACTTTATTGACAAAGTTGCAGGTAATACCATTGAGTATAGATAGTAAAGTATCGAGCCGTTTCGAGTCCACACTTGTACAACTTATTAAACCTGGATACCTATTTATTATCGCCCTCAAAGTCACAAAATATGATTTATAACATTTTTTTTTTTATTAAATATCAACAACAGTTTAAGAAAAATAATTATATTTATTAAATATAATTATTAATTTATCAGTTAATAGAATATTAGAAATTGCGGCTCACTGCAACGTACGCCGCCAAACCCGCTGTCAATAATACGTATATATGATATATGATATAATATACAGTACATATATATATATATAAACCATAAACCACCTCCTGCTGTTGACAGGGGTTAAACGCCGTTGTTTAAGCTGTGAGGTTCCTATTATTATTATTATTATTATTATTATTATTAATATTATTTTGTTGTCCCCGCCGCAGTATATAATATTATGTATTACGTCTGCGACAAAGGTATGAAGAAGACGAGACGACCGCAATCGTCCGACTGTGCAAAATATTATACTCGCGTATAATAATGAAATCCGCTGTAGCGCAGCTGTTTTTTTTATAATATCACCCGCTCATGGGTTTGTATATTATGTATATTTTATAATGTAAAATGTCGTTTTGATAGAATATATTGGTTATGTATACGAAAACACTCTGTATGAAAAAAAGACCGTTTCGACGTGTCATAAATTTCTAGGTAAATATGTATAATAATTGAAGGTAGAAAAACGCTTATCGTTGAAATAAAACGACGCAACAATCGTATATATAAATATACTATGTACTAGCTGTCGTGCCTGGCGCTGTCCGTGCTAAAGATTTGTGTTTTTTTTTTTTGTTATAAACTTAAAAATATATATGGCCACCGACGTTTTAAGAAAATTAAAATATTATCAAAACGTTGTTCAACTGACAAATATGTACTTAAAACGTCTCCCTTCCGTTTTTGATTCAATAAGTAACAGTTTGTAAAGCGTCGTGGTGATAATCACGTGATGATAAAATGTATGGGTTAGTCAATAACAATGTACATGTACTGCAAGTAGCCAAGAGCAGTGTCGGTTTTATTTTATTTTTATTCACAAGAAGCCGTTCGAAAGTCATCAGTGACGATGTCAGTGACGGCGGCAGAGGCTGCGTGCGCACGATAAATAACGATAGTAATAATATTATAATATAATATTATTCCACAACTTTGTCCTTGCGTCTCGCGGAAACTGGTCTCGTCGATGCATTATTGCATTATTATTGCTGCTGCACCTTTCGCCGCGGCGGTGGTATATTCAATTTATGATTATTATTATTATATTATTATTATTATTGTTATTGTATTGCCCTTGCTCTGAAATTAATATCGTGGTCATTAAAATATTTTTACCTACGTTTTATTTTTTTTACACGCGTACCTAAATACAATATTGAATCATAGGTAATAATATGCAACATATAATTCTAGTAATCCATATATGACATACAGAGTGATGCACGCACCAAGTATACTCACATACATTATTTCCTTTAATACCCAACGAGTTTAAAAATACAAATTACAAATTATTTAGATTTTTATATCATTTACGGAGAATATTTTGTTTACACAATAACTTCTTTTTTACAGATTAAAACCAATATTTTTTACTGTAAATTGTCAAACAGATGATTTTTTTGAACATTTCGATGTTTCTAAATCGAAGTTCAAACAGGAGATCTTTCAGCTGTTACATCTGTATACCAAGATAGTTTAAAATGTATTATTAAAATGCTCAAATTAGCATAGTCTCCGTATCTTCCAAAAATTCAAACCCACATTATCAGACATATTATAATCATTGATTATTAATCAACAATAAAAAAGTTAGATAGGTAACTCAAAAGCTACTCGTTTGAATCTCGATTTAGATACATTAACATTTTCAAAATAGTCAGATGATTCACAATTTACAGTAAAATAAAGTAAGTTCTTATTTCAAATAATGAGTACATAGATATCTCGCATCTTCTTAAATAATTTAAAAATCTATACAATTAATCCATTACTCAAATTTCAAATAAATATGCGGGGTGATCATCCTTGGAGAATCATCCTATATTTGTTACAATATATGATGCCAAAATATGTATAGAAAAATTATATTGTTTATGTCATCAGAAAAAATTCTCAGTTTTACTACTATTTGTACCAATATACAAGTTCAAGTTATATTGATTGTAATTTATTCGCACAAGTCAGTGAAAGTATTAGTATTTATGGAAATAAAATCCACCTATTTAGGAACAGCCATACATATATAGTGTTTGTGTGTGTGTGTGCTTGTTGTGAAATTTTTAAGCCGCATAATACTATACATAATATAGGTAGTAGGGACTTAACGTAATGTTGAATACATCTAAAGTAACAGGAATATTGTATACTTTTATTTCATTATTATTTATTTAGATTTTAGATGTGACCACCATTCACCTAGGGATCGATTTATTGCTAAACCTATTACAACAACGACTATTATACATGCCAAACACGATACACGTATTATATATTATAGGCCTGTTACTACATTATTATATTATATTATGTGCGAGCACTACGTTTCCCGTTAGAATTGAATTATTTTCAAATCAAAGTATTGTAGAGTTCTTTCAAAAAAAAAAAAAACTCCTTCTACTCTTAGTTCACATAATATCTTAACATTTATAAAGGGGATATACTCGTCCTAAATTCATTTTTTTATCGATCGAATACTCAAAAAAGTATTTTGCTTTGGAATTAAAATTAAAATTTTGTATGTTGTCACTCAAAAAAGTACAAAACTTAAAAAATAATAAAGATAAAAAATATTTAATAATATATATTTTTTTAATAACTACCTAGAAACAATGTAAATTTGTTTAAAATAATGAGTGGTTCATGATAAAAAAAAATCCCCTGCAGTTTTTTGCAATACGTGTGCATAATATGTGTGGTATGATAATATAATGGCTTTTAGTCGCGGACGTTTATATTATAAAACGACGTGTTATTCTATATATCTGCAACTACCAGACATCATCGCGACGTAAAACCGTTTGCAGCATTTATTATTTGTTGTTTTGGCATCCATCCCAAATGGCGCGAAGTGTATAATGGCGTGTATATTATCACAATTATATTATACAATTATTATAGTGACCTCTTCTGCGCGGAGTAGGTAATTACCCCTTATTCCCACGCACCAATTGACATTTTAATTTCTGTCCACCTATACAAGCACATTAAATAAAAACATAGATCAATATCTAATGTACGATAAAATTAAAAATGTGCTTACATTGGTACAACCGGTGTTGTGCATTATCTAGATGAGAATATTTATCTTTTTATCTTAGCTAGACAAAGAGAATGGTTATCTGATTATCTGCAGATAATTAGATAATGTTTTTGTAGTTTCACTTGATTTTTTCCGTGTTTCTAAAACTTTTAATACTTATTTGAAATTTAAAATGACGCGCCATAAACCATAAGAAGTTCGTATAAAACGAATTCATGTGGAACTCGATTATAAAAGAGACTGCTGACAAATCTTAATAAGTAGTTCGACGATTTTTGGTAGATTTTCATTAAGTTTAAAAAAGTTAGGTGCTGTAGAAAATAAACATAACCCTTACATACTATCTAGGACATTTAGATAAGGAAACCTATCATCTACCATAATGATGTGATTTGAAATTTTTAAAGTCCTGACTAAATTATATGCCCCGAAATTGTTCGCAGACG
Organism: Sitobion miscanthi; assembly: GCA_008086715.1. Taxonomy (NCBI): domain Eukaryota; kingdom Metazoa; phylum Arthropoda; class Insecta; order Hemiptera; family Aphididae; genus Sitobion; species Sitobion miscanthi. The sequence continues at coordinate 2,713,592 of CM017802.1, read as the reverse complement.
AAAATCTCAAATTACAAACTCGATATACCTACCTATAGTACCTCGCTTCGCTCCAAAATATAAAATGAGACAAAAATTTTAATAGACATCTAATTGAGGTGGTTTAATGCAACTGTGTGATTGAACAATAATATGGTAGGTATAATAAAGATTTAACACGATTATAAAGACGATTAAGAGATGGTACAACCAGACGAGATGAAATAACACGTTTGGGCATGTTTTTATTATTACGATTACGGGTGAGCTCCAAAACGGTAACTAAAAAAAAAAAAAAATCATTAGAGAAATATAATAATATGTAGTCATGCAGGTGACCTGCGTGTATGTGACCAGATAGACGGAACAGACAATTATAAAATGTAGTACAATTACGGTGTAAGACTTTCACGAGCGCATAATAGGTTGGGAGGCTTTAAGCCGTATAATATATGAAAATAAAAAACGATTTTGTTTTATAAATATATGCCTAGTACCTAACCCTAAGTGTACATTTCCCGAAGAAGAATAAGCTAATGTATACTTCCATTGTGTTATATTGGTTGTTTTTACAAAGTCCTTGTGGACTTTGTAACATACAGCCGTCTCTAATGCAGTATAGGTAGTAGGTAGGTATATATTATTATAGATCAGTCGAACGGCGATGATTCTGTATAGTCGATGCATTTCCCAACCTTTGATTACATTCTATACAAAATATAATTCTTTATTGATTGATTCAACTTGTCCGCGGTATATAACCTCGTATTTCGTAATATTATTGTACCATGAGTTCATTACCACCGAAAATAGTAAATACCCAACCGGCGGAATGCATGAAATATTAAATAAGATAATTTAAAAAATACTGCTCATTAGAAAAAAAAATATGTGATAAATATAATAAACCTGGTGGGTGGCCGACGACTGACATCCGTCACTACTTCATGTGTACAACCTGTCGTATAATAATAATAATGATAATTTTATCACGGCGTCAAAACGTCAAACATTCTGTCCGACTAATTTTCCGGTCGGGTTAAAACACAATATTATAATAATAATAATAATAATAATATATTATACGGTTTAGGCGTCTCGCATCTTAATTGGTACATTTGCTTAGCGGCGCTATTATATAAAACGGAGCCGACGGAGACGTTATCATTATTATTACTAATAATAATATTATTATTATTGTCTCATACAGACACACTTCATGCCGCGATATTTCCGCATACATCTCGACGTTTGTTGTTCGTCTGCACTGTTTAAGAACGCGCCTTTATAAAGAACAGATACCTGCAGCAATCGTGCGCGCGTATTAGCGCCGTCGTATAATAATTATATAATATTATGATATGCGCTGGTTATGTAAATCGTAATAATAGAGTATAATATAATAATAATAATGCGGACGTCGTGCGCGGTGGCGGGCCTTTGTTTCGCCCGAGAAACAGTAAGATAATAATAATAATAATATTATAATGTACAGACGATCGAAATGATAATTTTCGGAAACTACCGTATAATATGAAATAATATAATGCACATATATATGCGTGTGTAGGTTTTTCTCTTTCACCGTCGTTCCCCCGTGCTGCGCTCGTATACGTTATTGCAGATAGGGAATAAGTGGTCGTCGGAAGGAAAACACATGTACTATATTATAATATGATACCACCACCGTCGCCGTCGTAGGAGACGCACACGCGCACACACGTGGAGCTGCGATGGCATATATTTTCCGGCGGTCGTTTCCGGCCCGTTCCGCCCGGAAAAACCACTGAGGTTAGATATGTTCTGTATACACATACGAGCGCGTGTAATGTCTCGTTTATTTAATATATATTATAGCATGTATGTAAAATATAATATACCGCGATGACGATAGAAATAGTATAAAGACGCGAGTCGTATGTTGTTAGCATTTTATACATTTTTATATAAATTGAATCGATCAAATGCCATAAACCTTTTCCGCAATGAGCTCTTCAATTTAAAAAAAAAACCATAGCGATCGGTTTAGTAGTTTCCGAGAACATAGGTCTCAGAGGTTTTCATTTTCACATTTATATATAAAGATTACATATTTTATATTATATTATGCGAAAACCCGAAATCCGTCAAAACTATTCGTCTTGTAACCATGACAAAATAGATAGATATTATCTCAGTTGTAGTAGTTTTTTTTCAGTATGCGCATCTCCTTCACCTCCGGCTCATGTCGTGGTTTCCACTTCTGATAGATTGGTTTTTTTTCTGTGTTATTAATTATTATAACAATAAGAAGTGGAGAACCACGGTATAGGCGAAGTGAAGAGCGGAGAATGCGTATCAAAAAACTGTGATGATTCCTATCTATTTTGTCACGATGGTTGTAGCTAGTCAACACTAGTTTTCACAAACCCATTTCGTCTAAACTGATTTTAACGAGTTAAAACTAGAATAAACTTCAAGTTCATATTTCTAAATGGACAAACTAGTTTTTACTCAAATGTATTGGTATTAAAAATAAAAACCTAAAACGTGCGCGACCATAGGCAATTGCCAGCTATCAAATAAATTGAGATAACATCGACCGACTGCCTATGAAATCGATTAACTTAAAATGGTTAAGACTTTAAAAAAATAGCTGTGTCCTGTGTATATCAAGTTATTTATGAATTGTGAATTAGTATTTGAGTGCCTATCGCTCACTCGTTCAGTTCGTGGCTGTGTACAGTGCGTTAAACAAGCTACCTAATTTGTTTGAATTTTTCTTGGTCGGAAAGTTGTTTTTCAGTAATATTTAACAATATTTTTAATATTAACCATGAGTGAAATAATTTTCGAAAAAATTCTGAAAATCAATTTTCACTAGATAGTTTTAGTTTTAATCATTATATTTCAGACACAACTAAAAAAAGTAAGTTAAAACTAGTTCCAACGTTGAGAGTCCTGGTCAATTCTATTTTCAACTAGTTAAAATCAGTGTTGACGAAAGGGGGCTGTGAAAATTCGTGTATTGACTAGTTTAAACTAGCTTTGACGGATTTCGGGTTTTAACTGTGACATATACATTATATTATTTACTTCCTATAATAATATATATTGGTAGTCAATACTTTCACGTGTACAGTATGCTCGGAATACCTAATTTATGACACAATGCCTTTGCTCAGGCAGCCGATAGATGATATTCACTTTAACTGTTTGGTTGGTTGTTTCGTATTTCATATTACATATATTACTTTTTACGTCCAAAGAACTACCCACGAAAGTACTTTTATCAGTACCTGCCCACTCAATACGATTTTACTTTCAAGTTTTCTCTGCTGAGTGCTGACAACAAACTTTTAATGATATATTTCCACACAATTATAAAGGCAGAACAATAACTATCGAACCTGCGAGTAGTAATAAAAAAAATACGGATAGGTATACTTGGTTTTTTTTTTTAATTAGATGTAAATAATATACGCTGTACTTACTATACTTTCACGCCCACGTGTAATGATTTACATCATTAGCGAAAAGTCTCGACTCGCAAATATTATGACACAATTTCGAAGGGCGAGACCGCAGCAATATTATCTACCAGTTACGTGACCGATAGTATTAAATGGAAATAAAATATCGGTATCGAAAACTAAAATACCTTTTTTCGAAATGTTCAATACGGCATCATCGAGCAGTAGGTACCTAACAGTAGCCATATAGTAATATAATATTATCTCAGTTTCTGACCTTTTTTTCGCCCGAAGACACTATATAGATTCGACCACGACCGCACTCGTTATCGGGGCAAAAAACTTTTATATTACATTGCGTTTAAGATTGGACGTCTGCAGCGTACTAAAACATTGTCGTTGTCCGGATTTTTATCACTTTTCTTACGTAGTTTAATCGAGTCATAACTCGATTTTTCCCAGAATGCGACTTATTTGTTTTAATTGTTTTAATAAAACGACAGTTAAATTATTTACTATGAAAATAAATGTGTGACTTACCCCGGCATACGTCTGTTTTGGTATATCAACTGGATTCCAGAATCATCCGATATAAATGTAAATATTTTCAACTTAAGAGGACGGCACATCCACGCTTGTTGTCTCCGTATTACAAACGTTAAACATAACAAATTTTCGTTGGGCCGTTCTAATTTTTTGTTATTAGAGTAAATTTACCTAGGCATTATTATTGACCTGTGAGTCGTAAACGTAACATTTTACGTGCTTTTAGGTATTTTTATACTCGATATTTCAATTTTGGAGCGAGGTATGGCTCTATGAGTAAGATGATTATTATTATCACAATTTCGAAATGATCATATCTTGCTTTAAAATTAAAATTTTTAGTATAAAACTGACGTGAAAAAAAATAATGTTAGGTATTACCTTCAAGTTTGATAACAGTTCAATTCATTGTAATAGAAAAACTAACGACACCAAATTGGAACTGTTGAACGCGAATTTTGTATTTATTGTAAGTTTGACGCCTTGACGGAGACAACACATGCCGGCAAAGTAATCATCAAGACTAATTAATAACGATCGATGATATGACAAAGGAATTTTTCGAAATACTTTAATAAATATTTAAAATGACAAATTTGAAAATACCTATCTGTATTCAGTATTGAGTGTTTTCACTACTCGGGAAGTAATAATAATGCCATTGAATATTATATACGCATATCAAATATTATATTACAAGATAACTATAATAGTAATACCTTAATATATCATTGTTCGACACGATCAATGTCTAAGGGACAATTGTTTTTAACATAAAATATATGTTTTGGGCTGTATCACGATTTAAGATAGCATGGTTGCCCGACGACCCATTAGATTTAAACCCTATGCTGTCTTATCATAGCTTGTTGGGCAACCATACTATCTTAAACCGTGCAGGGCTGGATACAAGATTTTTTGTTTCTGATCAATTTTTCGAAAGTTTTTCGTTGCCATGGTTACTTGTTTATACATAAATTGATAATGATTCGTAGATTTTCGTTGTAGAGGAAAACTATCGAGTAGCATGCTATGCTCTTGTATAAGGAATTCACTTACAATACTTTAGTAGATGATTTTATATTTTTATCTATTATAATATAATCGTACATTACCTATTATTTTAGGAAATCAATATATATATAATTAATGTATCAGTTTTTTTCCGGTAAGATATATGTACAGATAAAATGATAAATGTTTTGTTGAAAGACTATTCATATACCTACTCACTGCGATTTACCATTTTTTGATTCATAATATATCCATACAGAACGACCTACCTAACCACAAAAATTGTTTTTAATAAACCACCAAAATCTGTTTTTCTATTTTTCATTGCTCTTTTGTTGTACACAATACAGTACGAAATGTGTTTGAAATGAATGATGGCGTTGAATGTTCGAGTAAGTTCAATATTGAATTAGTGGTATTTGCGACACGACACGACGTACCCTAGACTGATACCTTAATTGTGTATGCTCTTTACGACTGCAGTTGTGCACTTCACACACATATTAAATATTTACGAAATCGGTGTGATAATATCCGAAAATTGATTGGGGTAATATATTCTCTCAGGGTGACTAAATCTGCCATTAAAAAAAAAAAAAAAAAATACAAAAAAACAGAAGACTAATGAAGGGGTAAAAGCTATAAATAATGATGCAGGGATCTCGATGTTGAGTTTGTTTTAATCTGATAAGTCCACATTATAATATATTATATATTATATATATATATATCCGTGTATAATAATAATTTATCGTTTGTATCCCCGCGAAGCCAAAAGAGTACATTTCTATTCGTTTATAAATACGACCGTTATAGAACAGTGGTATTATGCATATTATTATTATTATTATTATTGTTATATGCAAGTTTGTTTTTCCCATTATATTTGTGTAAATTATTATGATTGGAACGTTTTCTGAAACTAATTCAAATGGCTTCTTTTCTTTTTATTCAAAATTTTTGTTTTGCGTTTTTCTCTTTTGTTTTCCAACGCACAATGGGAAAACTGTCTACGGGTTTTCATACAAATAATATAGGTACTCCGCCATTCAGTGACACAATTTAGATTGTCAAGTGGTGAATATCTGATATCAACGTAAACGAAATATTTCCAATGCCACTATTAACTGACTGTTCATCAATTTGCAAAAATAATATCACATATTAAGATATGTACATATTTAGTTATGTTTTTTTAATTGCGTCACTAAAAGAATTCATTTTTGACATTATAAAATACTATAATAATATACCCCGACCAATTTATAAATGCTATTTTAAAATATTGTGTTGAATAGAAATAAAAACTATTATACTGACTAAATACGAGTTTCTATCGATAACATATAACTATTTTACTCCACTTTAACTTCGTAGTAAATTTACAGTAACCTATTATATAAACAGGGTGATTCATCGAGCAAACTTTTAATAATTGAGTTATTCAAAATCTGATTTTTGGAATTTTTAAATACACTTGAATACCATATTTTCGAATACTTGAGATTTTTTGTACCACTTAAGGGGTGTCCCGTGACGATACAAACTTCCGATTTTCAAATGGAAACCCTTTTTTTACTTAAATTAATTATTTAGCGGATATTTTTAATGATAATTTTGATTCATCTAAAGTAATAACTCGCATGTGTAAGTTTCTTAGTTATTTAACATTATGTGCTAAGAATTTATTTTAGTCCATAAAAGGGATATTATGTATTATGATGTGTATGCAGTAGTCATACATATAACATATAATTTATATAAATATTAATGTTTATTTAGTCAAGCACTTATTTATATACCGTTTTAAATACTAATATACCTATTAATGTTGCTTAAAATAATTTTCAAATAAATTAAAAACAATACCTTTTAGATTTATTCAGTTTTTTATTTAGTAATGCTAAATCAATTGATTAAAGATTGCTTTTTTTGTAACCATAAATAACATGAACATAACATAAAAAATAAATATCATATCGCGGTTACACATCATTTATAAGCATTAGCTTGTAATGGTGATGTTTAGTTCACATAAAATTAAGTTTAAAATTATATAACATTTAGAATAGTTATTTAGGATATAATTAGTACATAGTTTATACAGTATACAATCAGAAAAATTCCTAGTTGAAGTTAATTAAAAAATATATACAATATAATATAGCCATGTGTGTCTATTGATTATAGCACTATAGTGTCAAAAAAAATTACTACCTAAAACCGTGCTCGCTGTTTATCATGAGTAAAATTAGAGATAACATCACGTACCTATCTAAGTTATTTCCGATTATAAATTACGAAAAAATAATTTATACTACAATATGCAGCTGTCTCGCCCGGCGTTGCCAGACCCAAAAATTTGTTTTTTTATAAATATATTTGTAAAAAAAAAATGTAATCATTTATTATAATAGTAACATGATATGTAACCAATGTTAACCATTACAATTTACAACAGAAATATTATTTTTTCGTGAGCGGAAAATATGTAAGTGCGAGATACCCTTAAGTTACCTATAGGACCATAGGGGTTGGAAAATAAGCTATAAACACCCTCCAATAGTCTCAAAAAATCTATTGATATAACTTTTATTGAAAACTGTCCAGTAGTTTTTTAGTCTTTTAACTTCGGATAAGCCGACATCCGTTTTTAGCTGTATGATTAAACTTCGCCCGTGATAAAATCAAAAAAAAGCGGGTAAGCGGATGTCACTCTGCTGTACAGTAGGTTACAAGTGGGTCAATGTATAATGGATTGTATTAAACTTGAATTCAATGATATAATATCATTATTGTATAAGAAAAACGATTCTGAGCGGAGACGGTTTATCAGTTTGGATTTTTTGAATTTTATTATTTATTATAGCCTTTAAGTTGAACTAATATTATGATATTATAATTTTTTATTCGTTGCTACGGTGATAAACAAATCGTTAGAAATTGAAATCCCATTTTAAGCTGTTTTTCGTAATTTGTCAGTAGTTTTTTTCTGTGGCATTAAATGACTATTGAGAAAATCGAAAAATGACCTCTCTAAAATACCATCTTCATCCAATTTGGTAAAAGATAAGGTACTATATGTTGAAACCGAAGCACTCCTTCTGGTAGAAATTTCGTATACAGGATATAAAAATAATAAATAAATAAACACCATTGTAAAACCACTAGCTTCCTCGCTCCGCTCAGAATCTAAAATATAAGATATTATAGCGCTGTATAGGTGTAATTTTGTTTTGGTGTACCTCTGTTCACGGAAAAATCTAGTAAAATAGCAAAAAAGCTAAAGATAAACTCTAACGGAAGATTGGAAGAGAAGTCTAGTTCGTCAATTATCATAATTTTTCTTTGCCAAATCGTGCTACTATGAACTACTTTCATAATTAGTTGGGCATATATGATACATTTACTTAGCTTTGCAGTAATTGTGGAAATTCCTGGGTTGCCAACATCTTTATGATATTAAAATTCACGTGTTTTAAATTAAAAAAATTGATTATTTTAAACTTAGGAATTTATATGACTTATAACTTGGTAACCTGTAAAAAAGATTAATTTGAATTATTCCTATTTATAATATGTACGATCGATTAGTTATGACAGAAGTACATAACGGTTACCCAATGTCAATATTATACCTAACCTATGCTATATATTTTGTATCATCTAGATCCTATATTCTAATTCCTTAGTTTTGGTTCACTTGATTTTGCATTTGCAGTGATAATTTATATTTTATTTTATATCTACATAGAACACATACTATATTCATAACATCAGAGTGTAAAACATGCATGACTTGTGAACAATTAAAATCACCAACATTTTACAAAACTCAATAGGTCATAATTTTTAATGAATATACATTATATGAACTTAATTATTTAATGAATAATAAGCTACTGTGAAATATTCAACTTATTTAGTTTAACGCATTTAAACAATCCTACTAAAAACTAGAAAATATAAATTTTTATTATTTACTGTTCACTATATTTTACTCTTGAACTCTTCCCTAATTTTGAGTACTTCCAACTTCTAGTCAGTGATAGTTACCAACTATCATCTTTTTAGAATTTTAAATTTCACCGTGACGATTTATGTAAATACTTAATAATAAATACCTAAAACTATATCTAAAATCTAAATTTAATACCATAACCTCAAAAAAGTTTAAACAACATTTGATTTTACACAATATAACGTTAAATAAATTAGTGAAAAATATAGATAAGTCTTAATGGCTGGACTTAAATATAACCAACGTCCAAACCAATGGGTAATGTTAATTTATATTGATATATTTGTCTGAATTAGTGATTAACCTATTAATTAGTCATCTATCTTCCACTCCGAACTCGTTTCTCTATTCTGATTTAGAACACAGTAACACACTTTATATGGTTTAATCCGATTATATTATTAATTTGACTACCAAAACATAATAACTAGTATTACTTTTTATATTAATGAAATCATATTAGTTCTTATTATTATTGCTAAATATCTATAATGTTCGAAACGAAAGTGGTAATCGGCAAGCGATTGCTTCCCAATTTTTTAAGACTTGTCTATATGAGGTGTTTAATGCTTATACTTGGGTAAATACCATGAGATTCACATATGAGTAACCTACGTTTAGGTGCCTACGTTTCGTCACTGAATACAATACACATGCGTTGTCTAAAGTTTAAGAGTGAAAACATTATACCTATTGTTTATATTTACGAAAAAAGTGAGATAATAGAGCTTAGATAAAATAGGAAAAATACATAGGTTTCATTTACTTTTTAATTTATTTAAAAACTATAATAGACAAAATGTATGAATTAGTATTTTATAATTTCTAAAAATTGATTGACTAAATAATAATAACTCCTGATAAAAACATGAATAAAAAATAATACATTTACATAAATTGTATGATCTACCTTATTACATACATCCATAATCGAGCACCCGGTTTATTATCATTGACCACTGTCCTTAGCACGTAATTTTAATAAACTTGGAAACTATTTATTCGAATTTTGATTTAGATGCATAAAAATTCCTAATATTAATTAAAAGTAAAAAGGAGGGTGGGAGTACCATTGATAAAACGAAAGTTTTATCTTCTCAGGACACTCCTTAAGTGGGGCGAAAAATCTCAAGTATTCGAAAATATGAGGTCTTCTGGGGTACCTAATTTATTTTAGGTGAGGTCTCAGAATATAATGTTTTATAACGTGAGGCCCAAAGTGTCATACAACTATTATAATGCCATATGCTTGCCCCTACCTAAGACCGGCTATGATTGTAACATAATACTAAACCTATTACTTAATAGTTAAGTAGTTAATCTTATATTATCACTTATTGTACGCATCATGAGCTATCTTCATTGATTTATATGTTATACAATATGATGGACTTTATATTGATGGTCTTTAATAATTATTTTATTAGTACGAAAAAATAATAAATGAAAAAAAAATGTTATGAGTCACAACATTAGTCCTATCACAGTCCTAAATCTCTTGACTAATTACTACTGTACTATTAATTACTACACTACATAAACACAACCCTAGGTAAATATTATAAAATTATATACAGTAATCAATAACTTTAAAAAAATCAGAAATTATTGTATCTACAACGAAGGCGGTACCATTTCTCAGCTCATCTAAACTTCAATATGTATTATAAATAATTAACTAGGTACCTACTTGTTTAAAATTCAATTTTTATGAACCGAAATACTCTAACAAATATTCTGCTTTGGAATATGAAATTAAAATACACGTAGGCATTCCCTCAAAAATGTAAGAAACTTAAAAATGAATAACCATAAAATGTTGTAAAAAGTGTTGAATTGCAATGAAATCAAGTTACGTAAAAAATATTTTCAAAAAAGTTAAAACTTCGAAATTATGAGTGTCGACATTTAAATAGATTTAAGAGGGCGCCTAACACAAAAAATCTAATATATATAGTATAATATATGTTATAAATGTTTAATACAATTTAAGTACAATTGTACAAACCTGCTACTAATAATTGCCTCAGTAAGTAAGAGTACATTTACATTTTATCAATTCTTCTAATGAAAACTCTTATTGTACTCAACTGTCGAAGCTTAGGTAGTTTTAAAAATATTTTAAACTGGTACTTTTAGTAAGTACTTTAAAAAATAATAGTTTAAGAATAGTAACTTAAAATTGTGTGCTTGTCTCTACTCTTTAAAATCATACAATATAATCACTTCAATGTAAATATAGTAAATACTAGTGAATTATAGTAATTATGTTATAATTTATAGATATATTTACAACCATATATTTTATGAACTAAAAATTAAAATACTAATTTCTTTATAATATGGAATGTATTATTTTAAAAAAACAACATAAATGGGTATTCATTTTATCATTTCCAATTTATGCTAATGGTTCAAAACAATTTAAAATAATAGAACTGTTGAATAACACTCCTATTTATTATTGTTGTTAATGCATTTTAAAAACCTATATTGTACCCATATATTATGTACATGCACTTAATTTTCAGAGTTTAGTCGACATCTTTATTATTCCTAATTTACTGTAACAAATTTTACCTTTGCGGTGTTTAATACTTTAAATAAAAGTAATAAATCAATTAGCTGTACAAATGAAATAGTTATAATAAGTTCCTACTGCATTAATTATCATAACGTGAAACAATATCTAAATCTATTAAAGATTCATAAAATTATTACGCATCGTTCACATTTCTCAGTGCGTAATATTATATTTTCAAGTACGTAAATTTAAACTTGAGCACAAAATCGACTTACGTGATATCGCTGCGTAGTTTTTCGACCGAAGTTCAATACGAATCGCTGATTAGATTTCCTTCCAACTATATATAGGTGTACGATTGGAAACTATAACTTACTAATAAGTGTAACTGAACTAGACGATCGCGGGTTTGAGGAAATATCGTTCACACGGTTACGCCGTCGTTCAAATTCAATAGGAATACATTCGACGGTATTGCGGTAGCGGCGAAAAATCGGACAAACCGTAAACCGAGTATATGGTTTGCTGTAAGTACGCGGTGTTTACGAGTACGATAATAATTATATAGCCATGTAAATAATGTGACGGCGCTCTCTTCGAGCTGAAATTCACACGACGACTACGACGGACGGGACCCGACGACGTAAAAATAATAATTATCATAATGCCGCCGACTCGTATAGTGGTTATTAGTTCTAATCTATCAATGGATTACGTAATCCATCTCAAATATCACCGTGTCGACGTCGTGCCGCCGCTGGCACAACTCCACCGCTATTGACTTACGTACTGCACTCGTAAAATATTTGTATTTTTCTACATGGCACGTAAACAATACGTTGTTTTTTCTATGACTTCGTCTTCGTCGTGTGACTTTCAGGTGATTTACACGCGAATATTATACTCGCCAGAAATCCGTTGCGACCGAACTATGTATTTGTGAGAATATAATAATATATAGCTGCGTTAACACAATAATAATATGATATTAAATAATACCCGATCGGTCCTCCGAGTTGGGGGTTGATCGCGGGGCTAACAACCCCGCTTTGTAAAAACTCAATTGTTATGATACCGTCAGCGCGCAAATCTCGCATTGGTGGGACATCGTGATGGCGTCCAAAACTCTTAGAGAGTCGTATTAAGTGCCAGGGGAAGAAGAAGAAGAAGAATAATTATAATATTCAATCAACCGCCTAAATCCAATCGATATAGTGAATACAATAGAAAAACATCCGTTCGAACAGCATCGATAATATATTATTTGACACATTTCTTGTACACAAATATTATCACAAATTAAATTTATTCCTATGCACGCCTTGTATATTATATTTTATATTATACTATTATCACTACAATGCCAGTAACGGTGTGAATAACAAAAATTTCTCCAAAGGATATAATTATTTTAGGAAGTTCCGTGTGCCGTGGCTCGTACAAAAATGTAGATATCCCAAATTGAAGATCAAGTGACTGAGTGACTGCAGTCTAGTTTAAACCTAATAACGAATAGTGTATTCACTTAAAAGTAATATTATTGAGTTATTAAAAATTGTTTAACGATTGTTGCGTATACTGTAGTGTTATACTAAAAATTGATATACATATATATACGCATAAATCATAATATACACTAAACGAAAAAAGTTGTAACTTATAACATCTCAAATCAAAATTACTTATTGTTCAGATGTTGTATAGATTGTAATTAAATATATTTTTATAAGAGAAAAAAAAAACTTATAACATAACGATCGGATTGGTTATTGTCTAGTAGTGTAAAGGTAGTATTACAAGTATTTATTATTTTTATTTATAAATACGCCTCAACTGCTAAGGTTATTGGCGTTTCTAAAAATAAATTACATTTTATAATTTATACATAAAAAAAAATTAGGTATTAATACATTAAAGGCTTATAATATGTTAATTTGAATTACATGTGATAAAATCTATGTGTTGTATATAATATCATGTTTCTGAATAAATTTATTAAAAGTATTATTTTGCGACTCCAAACATTAAATTAATATCGAAAATTACTTATTAGTAGCGCAGAGGACTATTGCAGCCATAAAAAGTCACAAAATATGCATTTATATGTGAAATAAAAAATATACTAAAATAAGTTTTTGTACCCAAACTATGCTTTTAATAATAAAAAATATATCTAAAATATGCATTTCTACCCAAAATATGCATTTAAAAATAAAATTTAATGCCACCAATTCGACATCACATCGCAAATGATTATGATTTATTATTATATTATATTTATTATCTATAAAATTAATCTTATCGTCGATTTTCAAGCGCTTTTAGGAAAAACGTGCGCCCGCGGACAGTTAAAACCATATTAAACGACAAAAATTAAAGATAAATTTATGTTTTGGTTGTATTAATTAAAACATAAACGTCAACGGAGCAAAAATTGATAAAATTATTAATTAAGTTAAACTATATCTCCAAAAGTATACAATTTAAGAAATATGCCCTAAAAACATAAAAAAAGCTCAAAAAATGCATTTATATGCAAAATAAAATTTCATAACTTACTTTGTGAAAGCATGAAACGTATTTGTTTCGCACTCTGCTATTTTTGTGACTATCTGTACAAAACAAATATTTAACTGCTACAAGTCCTCTGCCATACTTATTAGGCACCTATTTTGTTGTGATTCTAGTATCTGAAAATTATTTATGATGAACAAATATTTTAAGAATTCGTATAGGATAACAGTATTTCTGCAGTATTCGTACGTAGGCTTTGGGGGGTAGAATTATTTTTCATATTCGTATTTAGTAATTAACATCATTACCGGCATATTATATTTGTCAATACTTATAGTTATTCAAGATAATAATAACGTACTTTACTTTGTTTACGAGATACAGCAAGTAGGTACATTCGCATCATTTAGATATATTTTGTTTTTCAAATTATAAAAATATGATAACTTAATAAAAGTCAATTTCTCATTCCCCCCCCCCACCCCACACACACACACACACACACAAACACCAGTTAGTTTTCGAGAAGTATTGTGACTCCGGTATTCGGCATAACTTACGGCTGGTTGAGAAGTACTGTCTGGCAAAACAAATGTCTGTTGAACGTTATCGGATCATTTTGAATGGAAACCCCTCCGAGTACTACTGAACCAAGATACGAATAATTAAATCAAATTTTTTTTTCTAGTCCAAAACACAATAACAACAGTGACACGTAGCAAAAACACAAACCATTTTAAGACCAATACCATTCAGCGCCACGTTTAGAATCTAAAATGATAACTTTACTAAATATTGTAATCTATAAGTAATAGGTATATCCCGTGGAGTAAATGCTTTTGGACTAACTATTTAATTGATTAAAATTGCATATTATCGTTCGTAATATATATTACACAATAATGGCTTATAGTTTGAAAAATATTTTTTTTATATCATGGAAAAAAAAACATTTTTATTATTGAATTAAACGCCAAATGAATATTTTTCTTTTGAACATTTTAGATGAAGCACTTTTATAAGTGAGCATTAATAATTAAAAGCCCATAAAAAGCTCGTTTTCCTGTCGACGAATAAATTGGTTTATCCCTGCTCTGAATTTTCTGCACCTGTGGACGCCTCTCGTGTGTGTGTGTGTTTGTTCTGTCTAGACGCGTTTTATTTTCTAAAAGGTACCCCCCTTGCACAGTGGCGGCGTCAGCGGTTGCGGCGGTCGGTCGGTCGGTCGGTCTTCCATTTTGTCGTCTTTGACTAATTAAAATAAAACCCTACGCTTATAGTTTCACAGAGTAATATATATTATTATTATATTATAGCTGTAGCTCTGTTCGTCCCATCACCGCAGAGGCCTTTGTAGAACGGCGTGTGATGACTGCCACGTGCTCTCTAGCGGCTTTTGCCGATTTAATGTTTTACTCCCGCATTTAACACAAGTGCTTCTTCCGCGGGCCGCCCCCGCCGTCGAAAAGTCTCCGGAGCGAAAACCGCACGTGCGGTGGACTCGCTCGTTCGTCTACACTAATAAGCCAGCTTTTAGAACTGTCGACGACGATTCTTTTAACATTTTTTGTTCACTCGCCCCGGCGGTCCGCGACTCACTGGCGACGACCAAAGGGCCTTTAATCCGTACACGATAATATTGCGTCAACAATACTGATATTATACGTTCATGATACGTAATCGTAATCATTCGTATGCATGCGTGTACATGTACGTACAATAGTTTTACGGTTAAACACATTATAATGTTATGGCGAATATGTGGGTGAGCACTCGAGTACAGCAACATGCATGGTACGCCACGGTAATAACGCCGTTTTAACGTACCCATCAAAGGCTTAATGTACTTTCAGCCGGTATGTTATGTGCGCATTCGTCGGTAAAATCGTTGCAACAACCACTTGTCAATGTCACATCGTTATACGCACACTTACGCGTAGATGGGTTATAACTGAGAAATGCTTTTCTTTACGAAAAAAATCTCCGAAAAGCCAGATGCAACGTTAAGGCTGTTTTTTTATTAATCACATTGTTCGACGTTTTTTATGTTTGTGTTCTCTCCGTGTCGATTAACTACGAAATATTAAAAACTAACGATTGGTAAAATGCGTGATTAATATCTTAAAGTGTTTTTATCATATTATACAATAAGTATTCATCGAAAAAAATCAAGTTTGGTTATTAAATTGTTTTATTAAAATTTCAATAAAAATCAAATCGTTTTAATGGTGAGCAAACCTATATCTATATTAACTGTATTGGCGTGTTTACAGTTGAGAGGTTTGGAGTACCCCAGAACCCAAAAATAAAATGAAATATTATCTCCTAAAGATACAAAATATGCCGAAGTATAATGTAGGTAGATAATAGTTGTACAAAATATAATACCCATTGGCCACAAGAACAAAATAATATATAGGTGTATATACTGTATACACTTTAGTGTCTCGGTGGGGCTCAGTAATCTTGTTTTCGTGACATAAATAAATAATAATATAAACATAATATAGATACACTAAAGTGTAAAACCATTATAGACCCCTCCCCCCCCAATCCAACTAGAAAAATTATTGAAAACACACCACTACCTAACTATAATATGATGTTTTACCTTTCTATTTATAAAATATATTGATTTTGTTACTAGAGATTATAGACTCTATATAGTTTAGAGTATAGTTAGAGTATACCTACTGTAGGTACCTATTATATACATATACACCATTTAAGTTGTAAAATGTTTAAAATATAAATGCAGATATAGATATTATGAAGATTATAAAATGATAATGTCATGTCTTAAATGTAAATATGTAATTATATATATATAATTATCATACATTATAGTATATTATAGTATTTGTAAAATTATATTTTTACTTATCCAAATGCACCAATAAATTGTTAAATATTTCGATTTATTATCACACAATATTAAGTTATGATTGGTGTTGTAAAAAAAAAATCCACATAATAATACCATTGATTAAATGTACTAATATTGAATATTTAATCAATGATAAGACTCTTATGATAATGATTTTGCACACGGCTCCACTCACCTGCTATAAGAACGACCGTGGTTGAATGCTACGCAAACCTCGTTCAACCCTTAAGCACTCCTTAAACCCCTCCCCTCAAACATTATCTCATCACTGACGTCCACTACACATCATTATAATATTATGTTCGCCCCGATTTGAGGGTGGTTTTCAGGTATCAATCGTCCCTCCTCTGTAACTGTTCCAGGAATAACTTACGAATTATTTCTAACGCTCGCGACGATAGTAGTTTTTCTCATCTACCACGTCATAATATTGTATGATACTTACAGCAGTCGCGTTGTTTTTTTTTTTTTGTTCGTTTCGAACACGTGCCATTATCATTGTTTTATGAGCACACAGTGCGGGTTATCAGCTATGGGCGTAACGTGATTTGTGTACGTTTTTATATGGCCATGTTATCCGCTCCTCTCGTGGATCTATTGAAATACTGTATATTATGCGTTCTCAAAAACAGTGTTAGCGAGTAGATGTTTAGTTTGAAAGTTGAGTTAAGTAGTTGCGTCACCTATATTTACCGAGAATCGTGTTATTGTGTCATATTATAATATAAGTCACTATACCTACTATAATAAATCCACCGCGTAGCTCAGACGTGGAACGAGTAGGCAACTCAAGTGCATTCGTATCGAACTCGATGTACATTATTATATATATTATGTATGATGACAATATTATGATGGGAATAGTATGACGATAGTATTATAATTATAGAAATTGTACGCAGTGTGATTCATCGAGCATGTGCTCACCCCCTTTTTTCTTCAATAACGTGTTTATTCAAAATTTGATTCCGACTCGTTTGAATTTCAAATTAGGTATCTACATCAACATTTTCAAAAAAATTATCCACTTAATAATGTACAGCAAGTAAAGGGGGGGGGGGGTACTCATTTGATAAATATAAGTTTGTACAGCCACATGACATTCCCTAAAAAGTACATATAAATTCAAGTATTTGAAAAAATCGTCTGAATATATTTAAAGATTCCAAAAATCAGAATTTTAATAAATTCACTATCAAAGGCAAAAAATGGGATGAAGACTATTGGTGAATCAACCTGTATGATGTACAATATTCGAGTAATTCGTTCTATACGTTTTCACAAAACTTTTGATTTACATAGTTAAAAAAAATTGACAGTACGTTTTTA
The DNA here is from genome assembly GCA_008086715.1 of Sitobion miscanthi. NCBI lineage: Eukaryota > Metazoa > Arthropoda > Insecta > Hemiptera > Aphididae > Sitobion > Sitobion miscanthi. The sequence continues at coordinate 2,695,326 of CM017802.1, read as the reverse complement.
TTAGTTATATACCTATGTGCGTATCAATATAAAATTAAATCGATTGACGTTAAACTATAATATTCACCATGACCGTGTGGCGTCGATTTTCTAAAAAGTGTTGTCGTCTCTGTATATTTACACGCTCGTGCAATCACATCTACGAAGACGATGCGATATTCGTCAAATTTCGAGTAAAATAAAAACCGCAGAGTTCTGCACATTGTTATATTCGTGTACAATGGAGATTTCGATGGTTTTTTTTTTTTTTTGGGGTGTATATCTGTTATGATGACAGTTTTTTTTTCTCGTTGACGTCCCCAAGTTTAACTCGGATATAATAAGGCCACCAGTTTTTAAACTTTTCCATTCAGCACGACGAACCACTGAAAAATAATTTTTTATACTTTCTACTTTAGCGTACTCGTCTTCCAGCTTTTCGTCTCCAAGAATCATCGCATATTAAACAACTGTATTTCCGCATAATAATATCGTCTTTCTTTTATTTCCTTTTGAACAGAAAAAAACCACTTTCAACGGGCATACCGTTGAGTACAGGTAATGGTAATTTATTCACACCGGGCTATTTCTAATTAACATTTTACGCCACGCTAACAATGACGTAATGTTTTATACATATTTGCACTTACCCCACAGCGGCATCAACTACGTATATTATCGCCTTGGCAGCTATTATGTGTGCGTATGCGCCCTATCTATATTTTACGTATTATATATCTGTTCGCTTAATTCAGTTCAACCACTCCTTCGGTAGACATCGCACTGCTTATAATATCATGTATTGAAATACGATTCCCAGTGTAAACATGCGTCTGTCTACGGACGTGGATGTTTGTGAATAGTACACGAAACAATAAGTATTCGATAATTATTAAAATGCAACTATTGTTGTTTCGACCGACTGTCAATAATGGAGATGAATATAATAAGCGAGTGCCAAATACTGTTAAATGCGATAGGTCCTATGCACAAAACCTAGATGAGTTGTGCGAGTTCATAAGCGTATAAAAAACTACTAGTAATAATTACCTGTAAAGCGTTCGAATCACCTACGTAATCCAAGTCTAGCGTTTAGATATTTTTTACGGGGAATGATTTCTCAACGGAACTCCCGAAAATAAGTCTAAAATATGTCCGCACATCTACTTAACAATCCTGCGCGTATGATAATATACGAAAATAAGTCATGAAATTTTGCACTTTTCAGTACAATTTGTAAATATTTTACTAGTCTTGGAAACGTAACCTAACGACAGTAAAATAGAACGCTTTCCTCGTGAGACATGATGGCATTTTTTTTTTTTTTTTTTTGTTCATTATTGTGTTGCTGAGATTACCATATTTTACAATCTATAGTATGTTATTAAGTGCGGAAGTAAATATTTTATTTTATTTGATATAAGAAACAAGTTTGTGATGGTACTGTAAGTTTGTTATTTGTTTAATAATTAATTAGTTGGCATAGAATGTTTCGATTGTCAGCAACGGGTAGAAATAACATCTAATTAATCCCGCTTGAGCCGGTTTGAGCACACTGTATTTGTTTTGTGGTTTTAGACCAATAAGAGGAAGATTATAGTTTGCGTACTTCCCCGTTTCCGATTTGTTCTTACTGATGACCAAAAATAATTTTCAATCGCACTAGTCGCGGGCCGATGTTTAAACAGAGTGGGAAAGAAATTTGTTTTTTGCTGCTTGAATTTTAGGTACGATATATTATATTTATAGGAAATCTTATAAACACCTATTATCTACATACCTTGTGTGGGAATTTGGCTATTTAACCATTATATTCGTATGACAGAGGAACTCGGATGAATGTCGCAACACTCTCCGCGGTCACCGTCCTACCGTTTTAGTTTTGCCCATCAATCGTACATCGATTTGTTTTTCAAGCTTTTTTTTTACAATTGTATCGATCTCCTGTATGAGAAAAATTTTGAATCACCCCCTCACCACTGCCACAATAGATTTTATGAATATTATAAAAATATTAAACGTCGCAATCTACTACATTTGCTAAAGGTAAGTCTCGCACGCTCACTAGTGCACACACACACACGCGCGACATGCACTAGTGCAGCACAGTGACTAGCTGTACACCTACGTTCGTTTTGTTCACCTACAAGTGAAAGAAATCGTTTGGCACGCACCGGATTAAATTCATCTCGGAAATTTCCAATCACGGTAATGGAAACTTACATTGTATTTACGTAGCAGTATGTCACGAGAACATTGTATAATAGTATAGTGCTATGAATCAATAATATAATATGCGCCGTATGAGTTTTTAGTCTATACGGTAACGAGTGCTGCACGAACGGAACGAAATATCATAATAGGTGTGGAAACATTTTCACATTGATCTCTGTTATATTAATAATATGCGTACGCTGTAGAAAAATAAAATGTAATTATTGTGTTATTTCAATTTATCGCGAAAAAAGTCCACTCGATTACAAAATATTTGCAATGCAAATTAACGTACTTTATACGTACTCTGGCGTATTCCAAGGTATGCAAATTTGTAAACAGAGGTCTTTATATTATGTTAAGTATTCCATAGACTATAGAAATTGATGGGTAGATTTGTAAGTCCACAGTGCAGCTATACTCTGCACAAGGAGGCCTGCGGATCACACCGTGTTAATGTGTTGGTTACGTTCAACACGTCATAACTGTTTTCCACGTAACTTTCTGTTTAGATTGACTAATGACGGATGTCGATTATTGCTATCTTACGGTTAAGTGTCTTAATCATATTTTCTTTAAAATTCTTTTTTTTTAAAGGAGATATTTCCCGGAATTGTTTTAGAACCACCTAAATTTGTCATACCCATAATATTTCTGTGAATTATTTACCGCGGATTTTTAATAGCCACTCAAAATTTTTACGATACGGTTGTGTTGAATCATGAATTACATATAATATTATACTGTATATAGGTAATACCTATAGTTTAAAACTGTAATGAAATGGCTTGAGCACTATACCTATTATAAAATATTTACTTATTCTACTCCATAGTATTATACTAATTCACAATTACGTGATATCATATGCTCTCATTTAGAAGTTAAGTGTTAATAATATTAAGACGCGAAATAGTTTTTCTCAATAAGAATAAAATATACAATCTATACCTACAGATTCATCCACAATAAATGTGTGTCGTAAACGAAGACGATAAACATAAATTGTAGTCGTGTGCATAAAACGCCTCCCCATTACTCATTATAGTGGCACTTAGCTTGGGATTAAAAGGTTAAAGAAAATTAAACCATAAGATCGCAGAGCCACTTTCTTCTGAGTCTGGGACGAGGATTTTCGTGAAGTGAAAATATGTAAGCCTTTTATGAGTGGATTGTGCTGGTTTTCTAGTATAGAAAAAACCGTAATTAAAATAGTGTAGCTTCTTCCAATTAATCTAATCTTAACATAGGTAAAATAAATTGTTTTAATACACGATACGTAGTGTTTAAGTATTATACTATTATGTATAACAAGTACCTCTACCTAATAAATAATAATATAATAATTTACGATTGTACTATTTAATAGTTAGTACTCGACAACATTTTCCAAGGTAAATTTAGGTATTATTTCTAATATAAGTTATAACAGTTAAGAAAAATATAATTCATAAAACAAAAAAAATAAAAAAATGTTTAATTTATTTTGATTATTAAAAACATTAGAAACGACGTACTTTGATTCGTAAAAATAAAACCAGTAGAAGAATCAAAATAATGTAAGCAAATTATATTTTATTACTTTTTTGTTTTATCATATTTTGTCAATTGACTGATTGCCATAAAATAATCTTCCCTTTTCTGTTCACTATCGCCGTTAAGTACAGTAAATACGACTATAATAAGTCAATATTATAACAATACTAGTAATCAGTAACGATGTTTCAAGTTTCAACTATTATAATTTATTACCAATTGAACTCATTATTATAACGATGAGTTCAAATAGTCTTTGGTAAACCTTTGAAGATTTACGGACGTAAAACACAGACAATACTGTCAGGAAGATTCACCAAGCATGCTATCGCCTATGTTTTTAAATGTTTATCATTGATTTATTCAAACTTTGTTTTTGGAATTGTTAAGTTTGCGTACGGACCATATTTTCAATTATTTAGATTCTTTTTAACATTTAAAGAGTGACCTGGGACAATACACACTTTTTTATTTCAAATAAGGATCGACCATTTTTTTTATAAATTGATAAGCAAACGATTTTAATGGAAATGTTTATTCACTTATATCAAAATAATAAAATAATAAAATGAACTTGTAGTTTCTGAGATATTAGAATGTCCATGTTATTACTAAGGATAATAGTCTTTAAAAAAATGGCTTTAAAACAATATTAAATAGATATATTTTTGGATCTAGTATTTATAATATTTGGAAATTGTAAAATGTTTATAGATTAATATTAATTACTAATATTTTTAAATAACCATTGCAGCGCATTTTATCTTCCCCTAGTCATGGGCCTGTTATTCTTGGTACACAAAGTTAAATAACTTAGTTTTTGAGTTCATAAATTTAAAAAAAAAGCTATTTGATTAACGATTCACAGGAAAAGGGTAGTTTACATTTGAAAATTGAAGTAGGTACCACAGGACACACTTCTAAAACAGTATTCAAATTTAATAAATTAATTTCTAAAGTAGACTTCATATTTAGGAGTGAGCATACTTTAATGCTTGGTAAATCACCCTATAATCTATATACATAGTATAAACCAGTGGTGCGCAACCTTTTTTTGATCCCCCAAAATAATTTATTTTTAATACGACCCCCCCCCCTTCCTACCAACATTATGTAAGTGTGTAATTTAAATTTACTTAATAGTCTTAATGTATACACACATTTTATTCATATACATTAAATCGTTAATTTTAGAGCAGTTTTAATATTTCTTTAATTTAATTAATCAAAAACATGAAAAAAAAAATACAAAATTAGAGTTTTATAAAATCTAAAATTAAAAAATGTATCATAAAAATGATAATAAAAAATTTTAATATTTTTAAAATTATAAAATTACTTTATAATTATTTTAATGAGAGACCTGAGCTTGCATTGTAGACATGATTGATTCTATGTTTGGTTTGATATTTGTCGGTCGTTTAATTAAAAATTTATCCACATCGTTTTAGTTTATATATTATAAAATATTAAAATATTAAAAATGTTAGTTTAAATAATACAAAATCAAAATAATTATTACAAGCTATACAAAATTAAGCATTAATACGATCAACTCGACGGCTCGTACATGACTATCGGACTATTTCATAATAACCGTAAGATTAAATAAAATTACTGATTAAATTCAATTTAAAAATAACCCATATACTGCGTGGTTCAATAAAACTTGTTATCGCAACATTAAGATATGACATAATGTCATAATATTACGATTGACACAGCCATCAACGGTACAAAATAATTTTACTTTGTATAAAACTATAAAATAATATACAATATACATAGTATAAAACTTTTTTCATTTGGTGATTACTGGCGACCCCCTTATAAAATTTCGCGACCCCCAGGTTGCGCACCACTGGTATAAACTATAATATTATATAATATATCAAATTATTATAATTTGATTTTAGATTCCTATACATATAGAATCAAATTTAAATCACTGAAAGATAGTTCGAAATGTATACCACATTTACCAATTATAACTAAACTAATCACGTAATTCCAAAACTTGAGAACGTAATTTTCAACTGTTTTACGAGTGGTAGGTAGCTGTTATTATTATTTTATTTTTAATAACTATATAAACTAATAAAATAAAAACTATCTAAATTGTATTCAGAACTGTATCTATTTAACCCCAAATAGTATCATTATATAATTAAAATTACCTATTAATATTATAGGTCACGAATAATTTAATATTTGATATAGGCGTGTGAATACAAACTAGTTTTCTGATTTACAGAAAAGTTGATTAACAATTTTATTATGTGTCTAGTAGTTTTCTTTCAATATTATGAAATTGGGTTGTAAACTTGTTAATGAATATGTATGTAAAATTGATACGTGTATTGTTAGTTTATTGGTAACGGGCGCTAATGGCCAATAGGCTCAATAAAACCTTTTTATTAGTTGTTATTTTAATTCTTAATCTCGATAGATTTCGTAACTACAGAATAAAATTCATACAACATTTCAAAACACTATTTTGAAAATGAAATCTATTTTTAAATTTTCATAACGAATAATTTGTAATAAAACTCTACATAGGTACCCATATAAGGGTATTTTATACAGTCAGTTCCTTTTTGAAATGCAAACAAAATGTTTTTGTGATGTCTGAAGAACTAAAACGCTTAAATTTTTTTAATTCGTGTTTTATTTTGAAGCAGAATATTTTAATGCACAAATATCGAGTCATAGGCCTGTATCTTAAGTTTGGTTGAGCGGAGAAGTTCAGGCGTTCAGCCTTCAGCGCGCATTAATTCGAAAGGCGTGTTTGCCTTTGATACACCACTTCTCATACAGTGTGTTCAGTGGCCTTCAAACCTCGGTAAAAAGAAGTTAATTTTTTTTTACCACCTGAAGTGTCATAAATATACAACACGACGCAGTGTCCCGAAAACGCACGTCTGAAAAAATACTTTTTTTTAGGTATAATATAGCAGTACCTTCGTAACAATATAATATGCACGTCATGCGTAACTGTCTATATATTATGACTTGTGGATCTGATACGTTTGCACTGAAATCGCATTTCAATAACGCCATATTGTCATAACTATTCCTACTTGTCCTATACGCGGCGTCTTATATTTTTATTCAGCCGACCCCCGCGGATTCGGTAAACCGGTGAGCGGATCTCACATTTCGCATAGTCGCGTTTCTGCCGCGCGGGTCGCTTCCCGACGGTTTTCGTCTCCGCGTTTGACGAACGATTATGCGATAGGTGGTTGGAGGTGGTGATACGGTGGTTGGAGGTGGTGATACGGTGGTTGGAGGTGGTGATACGGTGGTTGGAGATGGTGATACGGTGGTGATACGGTGGTGGATAGCCTATATATTCGCGTCGTCGTCGAGTCGCGACCGTGAAGTTGTGCGCCAACTCTGAAACGCCACCCTCGTGGTCGGAACGTCGTGATTGTTATTGGGGGTGCGCCGCCACTCGCAGTACTGTCGCCGACCATAACGACGGCGGACGCGTAATTCTTGCTCTCTGCGACCACAACCGTGTTTCGAGTTCTCTCGCGGAAGAGTCGTGGGACACGAATGCTCGATAATATATAAAATCGAATTATATTGGCCAACCACCGACGGCACGCCGATTGAGTGTAAGTACCGATACGATTTATACACACCCTGGTCGCAGTAGTATAATGTTCGCGTGTCGTATGATTTCGTCTTGTAAAAATATTTAATAGCAAAACATACGATGTCGTGTTTGCGACATTTTATTATAGCTATACGATACTGATATTGAATTCGGCGATTATTTCTGGCGCGACTTCGAGCGCATAATCTCAGTCAATTTTTGTGGTTTTCAAAACTGTTGTCTTATATAGTGGATATAGACTATAATATGCTATAGTATAAATTATGATGGTGTATATTCACTACATTTTTAAATAAAAAATTTAAAAAATTCGTACAATTTTTATAACTGTGATATTAATTTAATGGACTGTTTCAAAAATAAAGTGATGTATGAATTTTGATCACTGCGAACTATAATATAATATAAACATAATTTGTGTTTAAAAAAATACAACAATAATTATAGTCCCAAATAATAAACATGATTAGCTTGCGTTCAGAAATTCGTGTTCATTTATATGCACAATACAAAATATACAATGAACTTATTATAACAAGTGCGTAACTACGAACGTTACGGGTATTAAAACACTTCAACACTCCATATACTTATTAAATATTCATATCTTAACACCGGCATTACCTCAATTAAGTGAGGCTGAGCTGAATTTAATCTATAAGCTTTCGGAAATAAGCGAATGTTCAAAAACAATCGATTGCCCAATTGTACTGCACGGCCGCGAATACTGTCTGTGTGTGTGTGTGTGTTTTTTTTTTTAATTATACGATAATTTTTAGTTTGAAATTAAATGATAAATGTATGTATACCCCTACTGGTAATATTGGATTCGTTTTATTTATATTTTCCAACAAACTAAATATACATTTTTTTCATCGATTCCAATTTTAAATCATTAAGTAGGTACCTATAGTATTAAAATATTATGCTGGTCGTATTGAATTAATGAATCGGCCACAGTATAATAATATGCAGAATAAAGTAAAATACTTATACAATATTACAACAATATCATATTATACTAACTATAATATTTTATATAGTGACAGACGGAATAATATATACAATATTATTGTGTATTTATTTAATTCCTTCATATTATGCAGTTTTCTATCAACATGTACATCTTATCCGCATCAACATTTCACATGTTGACATTTAACCGTATTTAGAAAAAAATCTAGAAATACTCATACTCGCGTTTATTTTTATACTGTACATGGGTATTATATATTTGATGCACTTTTGCACGTTTTTATTGTAAATATAAGTCCGTTTTCGGAAGTAGAGAAGGCGTGGCCATCTCAAATATAAAATAAGCACCCATAAACGACACATTACTCGCACTGTATGTACTTATGAGTGATCATGAATGTCACACTTATAATTAATTTATAATTTTTCGTAAAATATATCAATTAATAATAAAATTGAGGTTGTCTTACGGAACGTTTGTGCTTGAAATGTAAATGTCATCGTTACAACATAGATTATTATACTTATTATTCGTATTCTGAAAATAAGATTATCATGCACCTTTTGTGTTCGAATCGAAGATAATTTTTAACTGATTAAACTCCTAATAAAATATTACCAGGTCTATGATATAATTTTAGATTCTGAGTGGAGCGATGAATTTGTTAATTTTACAATGATGTGTTTTTTTTGTGTATGTGTACACGACAAGTAGTCGAAATAATGCTTCGATTTTCAGCTCCAGTATCTTGTTTGATGGGAAGTGAATCTAGTTAATGTATTGCGAGGTCAAAATTTAAAATTCCCAGTAGTTTTCAAAAGCGCCGAGAAAAACAAAAGAAAAATTAAGAAAAAGCGGGAATTTTCACGCAAAATCGGTTTTCGACAAATTCGTATTTGGTTTTTGGTGTCAAGTCAAAAAGCTTGAAAATGTAATACGTATGGCTCCTGATATATTATTACTATAGCAGTTGAAAATATTAAAAATTTACTACCATAATTTATTTATATAAGCGTTTAAAGTTTAAATGTTTAAACATTTATCAAATTTAAAATTTAAAAATGTATAAAATGTTCAGTTTTTATAGCTAAAGATTGAAAAGGTAAATCACTGTTAAACGTAAATTGGTAAATAAATTACTTTATTCACAATAATAACGTCAAATATAATTACAGTGATATCATAGGCTGACTGACCGTCTTCGCTCAGAATCTTTGTTCGTATAAACACGATAAAATGCTATTATATATTTATATCATTGAATTAAAAATTAACACCATCCATTACAGTGACACACTTGTAACCTACTATACAGCAGAGCACCACCCACTTTTCCGCCTTTTTAAAAATGTTTTTAGATGATAGTTTTATAACAATTTTAATGGAAGAACCATATTATTCAACCAAACAATAAATATATATACTTTATAATACCAATACCAACGTTGTAAGTTATATCGAACCATTGCTGATTTAAGAATTGATATACGACAATTGTAAGACTGGACAAGAGATTAAATTTGTAAAAATATCATCGATATAAATAGTGAAAAAATATTATTATTCTATAGCATAAAATAAGAAGGATTTTATTTTTCCAAATGTTTAGTTAATGTCTGAAAAAACTAAAAAGCATTCAAATTGAATAATCCTGACTCGTCAAAAACGTCTATCAAACTGAATATTATTCTGATACGTATTTAAAAGGTACTTTCAAAGCTCAAGAACCAACTGATTATATTTTAAAATACCTACGTATTCAACTAATATTTTTTGCTAAAGAGTTCACTTTATTTCTTCAAAACAAGCAATTGAGTTGCAAAAACACCTACAGAATTCTTAACGTTTTTATTACCTTAAATTATTTATCAATTATTATAAACAAAACAAAAAACATAATATAGTGGAAATTGCGCACATTATGTAATTATTATAACATTGACTTATTGCAAAGTAATGTTGAAAACGGTCGAGATGTTTGGAATTCTTAAAATCCAAACAGACGGTGATCTGCAACAGTCTGAAGACGAGTATTCCACCATATTAATGTAGTTTTATGTGCGTGTCACTGCTTCTATTATTTATTTGCATAAAACTAAATTATAATAATTGTACATAATTATTATCCGACCCACTGAAAATATACACTTTTAATTAAAAAATAATTTAGTAAAGTTAATCCCCACCGTCAGCTTGAAGTTACAGCGTGGTAGGTATCGCTCGGAAGTATTAGTCGTATACCTATATAATATTGCATTCAGACGACATTTGAAAACTGAGGAAACGACTGACTTTTAAAACTATGTACATCTATTTTTAAACGAGTTTTTAATTCGTTTTACCTATAATAGTAAATATTTCTTATTTTTTTTTTCAATTTTAGTTCATATCCTCGAGAATTAAATAATTTGTCATCTTCCAGCTATGACGAAACTAAAATAAAATAAGTAGTTTAGGTATATTCAAATATATGAATACATTGCATCGTATTGTATACAGGGTGATTCACCAAACATGTCAAACCCCCCCCCCATTTTTTCCTTTGATAATGAATTTATTAAAATTCTGATTTTTGAAATTGTTATATTATATACTCAAAGAAATTTTTTTCAAATGCATGAATTTTTTTTGTACTACTTAATTAAGGAGTGTCCTATAGATATACAGTTTATATAGATATAAATTTCTATTTTTCAAATGAGAACTTCCTTTTTTACTGTGAATTATTTAGTGGTTAAAATTAATGACTAAGAGATTACTAATAATTCGATTTTGAATTAGGTGCATCGACATTTTCTAAAAAATGTACCACTAAATAATCTACAGTTGAAAAGGGGTGTTTTCATTCGAAAAACAGACGTTTGTATTGTATTCCCTTAGGACACTCCTTAAGTAATATAAAAAATCTCAACATTTTTAAAATATAGTCTTTAAGTATATTTAAAAATTACAAAAATCAGATTATAAATAACTGCATCATTGAAGAAAAAATTGAGTGAGCATGCTTGGTGAATCACTCTGTACATTTGACTGGTATCAGAAATATTCAAATTTTAGTTTCCTAGTGAAGCAATATATGCATTGGTCTTATATTTTTGTTTTCTTATTCTGTGAACGCGTTTTCTGGTTAAAACAGTAATCAAAAAGTTTCATGTAGCATCTTTAAATGTCGGAAATCGAGTCTAGGTGATACTCTGAATAGGTAATTTTTCGATTTCCACTAAGCACAAGGAAAAACAACCGACCAGTGACAACCGAATGCGATTATTTATCAATACATTCAAAATATTGTGTATAATAACTTTAACATCAGCGACATTGCGACACGTCGCACATATATATGTGCTGAACTGGACAAAGTGAGTCCGAAAACCTTTGTGTGTTTATTCAATACGAATTTTATTTTTTAATTCCTCTCGTGTATTCATTTTTTTTTTTAAATGATATAGGACAGTTAATACAGTAGATTTTTTTAATTTGTTTTTTCATACAACATTCCGTATTATACAATAATATTATATATTTATATGATAATAAAACGCCGTTTAAAATATTAGGTATGTCATTTGGGTTACTCTAAGTCTATTAACTGATATATTCAGCACATGTAATCTAAATTATATATATATATACATACATGAAGTATATTATATATACCCTAAAGCGTTCAATATTTAGTACATAAGGTTAATTTTCAGATATCATACCTAAATGTAATATCGACAGTTCCCATGGATAGTGGAACACACGTACAAGTTTCTACGCGTGTACGTACATGATAAATATATTTGAATCACTACCAATAAATAAACCCGAAATCAAATTAATTTGTATATATTCTTTTATTCAAAAAGTCGTTTTGTCTACGAATAATTAAGACTGAACATCGTATTACTATTCAACAAACAGGTCGTCATTATTATTTATGTTCTAGACTCTAGTATAATTTTGCATCATAATAATAATAATACGTATAGGTACCGTAATGGCATAATATATTTTTTTTTTCTTTTTGTTAAATTTATCGTTTGGTACAACTTTTTACGCACATTGCACACTTTTTTCCATCCAGCATAAATTTGAATATTTTAAAAATGTTAAGTTGTAACTGCCAAATATTTGGAAACCTATAAATGTTAATATTGATGATTTCATTAAAAAATTTGTGCGTCTATAATATTATTGTATTACTCGATTTACCATATTATTATATACTTAACTGAAATCGTATAATGACGGGATGAGTCTTTTTCGTCGAACTTGTCAGGATTAACAAAATGTTTGTATAATATTATAGTCGTTTTAATAATACCAACAATTTGGTTTTTGTGTTAGTATTGAATATTTACGTAAATACTCATAAATAATTTGACCTTATATCCTTAAATTATCATAATTCATAACCTATACATGTAAGTATATTCGTTGAAAATTAAACAGCTATTTACATATATTATAATTTAACAAGATAATTAATACTGTTTCCGTTTTGTCTTCAATTTTATTCACTTTCGTCACTAAATTTGTTTCGTTATTATAATAACAATAACGTCTATACCTAATACCTAACGCTTTTGACCAAAAGTCATTGGCAATCATTTCTTCTTACTCTAAAATATCTAATTTTATAATATAATTTTAAAAAATAATGATTTGAAAAAGTTTATTCAAATCAAGTAGTTTATTTTTGCAGTTTTATTAATTATCAATTCTTTTTTGAGTAAATTTATTTGAATCTTAATAACTTTGTTCAAAAAAAATATTTTGGTCAACTTCATAAGTAAATTTTAAATAATTTACTATCCATGTAATTTTCGTTATTTTTTTCATACGTTTATGAATTTTTCATTTTCATCTGTCAGATATTTTGTGTTACACCTTACACCGTGTATATAATTACACTCAAAACACGCTTACCTCAGAATAAAAAAAATGAAAAAAATATTTAAAAAAACCATAGATGCACGAAAAAACGTTGATGTTTATAAAACGTATAAATAGGTCCCTAAATGATCGACGATCATAATGACATTATGACTATATTGTAATGACACTTTCTACAAGGTTACGGGTAGTTTAGTAAAATCACGGGTACGATAATGCGGCGAATCAAAAACCGATGGTATATGGATCGCACACTTTGTTTAAGCGATTATGTCTTCTGAATATATTATTATCTCCACGGCATTATAATATATTAAATGGATCCAACTGGCGCGGGTGTCCCGTGTTATATGTGGCGGGATAAAACGCGCGGGGCGGAACAACTTTTATTAAGCAAAGTGTTTTTTTATTATTATATTATGTATAACTTTATGAGCCCGGAGCGGATTAAAGCGATTAACTAAAATCTAACTAAAAGTTCCGGACGAACGGCATTAATAACGGGGCGGGCGAAAAAAATAAAAAACAAAACCGGCAACAAAAATCCTCGGGCGCTCCACAGACTGACACGCGTAATCCTTTCCAGCGAGAGCCTGTCAAAGGAGATGAGGCGCGGTATAACGGCGCGCGCATAAGACGTAGGGGGGGTAGCGTCTCCTCTCGGACGGAGATATAAATGTGTTGTTGTCGTTGTCATTATTATTATTAAAACGCCCGGGGCAATGATAACAATGACGAATAGCTGCTCCCGCGCGCCACGTCTAGGGGTGAGGGGAGGGGCTGCCGAGAGGATATTATTATTTTATACACACGGTTTCGCGGATAGGTAGACGTCCCGCGTACGCAAGCGTGTACGACTCATATCAAATCGTATACACATAGGTAGGTTAGCCTACCTATATTCATAATAATATAAATATATATATGTTTTATGCACGTGTCGTAGATATGTATAAGGGATGAAAATCATCTGCACGAACACACGCGGCGATACGGCCATACGATGGCAGGTAATAATGATATATCCGCTCGAGCGCATATTCATATTGCGTAATAATACGCGTATATAGGCGTATTGTAATACGTACTTCCGGTCTGTCCGTCACCGCCGCCGCCGTGCATCCTAATATTTTAATAATATTTTTTTTTTTTACGCGATATTTTCACGGCACGCGTAGTCGTAGCACGCAGCATACCTATATACCAGCTGTCTATACCTGACCTGACCTAACCTAACCTACCTGCCAACCTTTACTTTTCTGCACGCTGCAGGCTGCGGTGACGGTCGGTGTTTTCGAAATCCCGAACTCGTAGACCCATATGCACGCCACGCTTCTCGGTTCTTGCGGGCTTGAAGGATTTCGATTTCGGCTCGGTTCTATTCTTTCTCTCCGTATAACACTGCATAGTGTATCGTGATATATTATGTACGGGTATAACCTCGGGTACCTATATAACATAACGTGTAATATAATCTCATTGACGTATGTTGTGATACGGCCGCGCCGACGTCAGCGCAGCCTACCTGTAAGTTATATCATATAAATATTATAATCACGTTTCTCCCTCCCTCCCTCCCTCCCACAACCTAAAGCTACGAGTGCGGATGGAACTGATGCGGTGGTAATCGCACGCATAAAATGTACATATTATACAGGTTGAATTTTTAAGCACGATCACCTCCATTTTTTTCACTGGCGCAACTAGGTGGCTGCACAACAGGGGACTTGTGCACACCCAAAATATAAAAGACTATTATATTTCGATTATTTTGAAGTAAAAATTATCAATAAATACAAAAACGTTGTACCATACAACTTACCTATATATTGAGGAATATAATAAGCGGATACTTCACTATTATGTTTTAAAATTCCTAGTTATAACGGTATAACATAATATTATGAAATAACCTTTAGCTTAGGTAGGTATTTGGTGTTGTATAGCACAGCAGGTCACACTTATTCGTGTAACAATGATCATACCTAATAATATTTTCTTATAAATCAACAAAATAAAGTAGAAAACCGGATAACGATATTTCTCTTTATCTTTGCCAAAATAAAAGACTGCCCATGATTCATGCGAATGTGGGCGCGTTCATATTGTTTACTTGTTTATAATTTGTTATAATTTATAAAAAACAAGCGGAAGCGCGTAAAATAGCCAACAATATTTCAGTTAAATTGTGTTGTTAAAAAAACTGTCGTGGTGTTATTTTATGAAAATTAAATATATCAATGTTTATATAATTATTTATAATATTAAACAAATAATAAGACCTATAGAACCTATATTATTTAAAAAAAAAAAAGAAAACACAAGAATTTGACAATCTAGATTTTCCAGCTTTAAATATAACTTTTGTTCAAACCAATATTTTAAATTTTTTTCATGTATAAATTAATATTTTTATTTTTTAATATTGAAAATTTAAAACTTCAAATTTAATTTAAATTGTTTGGAAAAATTCAAAATAGCTAATTTGTAAATCTGATTATAAGAATAATTTGAATGGTTAAAACATTTATCTAAGTCAAGTTGCGCCTATGATTTTTTTCCTTTAATAGGATATATTTTATTCGAATTCAGATTTTTAGAATTATTAAGTTTACCTAAAGACCATATTTTCAAATACCTACCTGATATTTTATGTACTACTTAAGGAATGTCCTGCCGTGGTACAAATTTCTATTTTTAAAATGAGAACCTGCCCCTCTTTTTGTACTTAAAATTATTGAGCGGATGATTTTTTTCAAAATGTTGATGTATCTATTATATCTAAATCAAAATTATAATGAGTAATGTCTGAGTTATTAAAAGGTTTATACTAAGGATCATAATACTTATTGATGGTTTATAAAACTTTATGTAGTACCAATTAGATGTAGTCTTCATTGTACTTGGATCATTTTCACAAATTATTTATATCGGTGCATCAAAATAGTAATAATTACTAACATTTTAAAATCAGCTAAGCCCCCTTATCTACTTAACCCATTGTATATAAAAATATTAATATCTTTAGTAGGTGTCTAGTATACACATAATAACTCAAAAACTACTCGTTCGCATTTTGGTCAAGATACAACAAAATTTCAAAAAAATATCTTCTGTATAATAAAAAATAAAAAGTGGGGTCCTTATTTTAAAAACAGAAGTTTGTGTTTGTTTTTATCATTCTTGGGTGATACAAAAAACGTCAAGTGTTCGAAAATATGGCTTTAAAGCGTACTTAAAAATGTCAAAAATCAGAATTTGAATATATGCATTGTTTAAACATAACAATTATAGGGCGAGCACGCTTAAAAATTCACCATGTACATATATTGTACATGAGCTCGTAAATCGGGAAATTCCCGTCATGAAAGATTCTGATTTCTCGAACATCGCGCTATCCACGATAAAAAAAAATGTATAGATTCAAAACGCAGTGGGTGTATGATTTAGAGTTTTTAAACCGCCACATAGCTGGTATCTCCTAAACATTATCATCCGGACGATATCAATTCTTTGCGCGAATTCGGGCGAAAAAAGCAATCGTGGTCTCGTAATTATTAGGCGCGTGTCGATCTACCAGATATCGTTTAGAAAACGTCTTGAGATATTTGAAAAATAACGTGACATTCAGATACTGGCCGCGCGGGTATCTCAAAATTACAAAATCTAATTCTCAAACCCCTCGACGACTCTTTGACGCGGAGTGCAGGTGACTAATTTGAATTCACGGAGCTGCAGCTTTATATCCATTTCGGGTACCCATACGGTGTCGCCAGCGGATCGCGAGTATTGTAGCATTAATTGTATTTTTGCATGCATACCGGCGAAAGACTCGAACGCGCGAGCGATCGCGACGATATCATCATTATCATTATTATTTTTATTTTTATTATCATTTACCTTGTACAGACGACGCGCGTAGTGTCCGATATCGCGACGTATTTTATACCATCGGCCGCGTGATTGTTAGACTTAGAGGAGAGGAGGTACATAATTATAGACGTACCAGCTGATCCCGCGCACTTTGTCGCCCGCAAAATATGACGACTATTAAAAGAATTTTGATCGTTTAACTCAATTCGTGTGTAATTCGCTTTAGTAAGTGCACATCAGCTTGCACCTTGGTAGGCAATCCGGATCGCGGACAACGCCGATGAGCGGCTGTGCCTGTATGTGCGATTTGATATGCATACTTGTACCTGATCTGCCCGATTAACCTCTGGCAACCAATAGGAATAATAAATACTCATTTCTACTAATTACTTCTCCTATAAGTCATAACCAATAGCAGCGATTTAAAAACCGAAGTGTCCATCGTAAATCTCAAAATCCCCGTTCGAGCACATCCCCGGGTTGAGCCTACCGGGTCCAATTGTGAATCTAAACCGTTCAAGTACCCCTCCTTTTTTCTATTTTTATTATTTATTTATTCATTTGGTTTCCATAGTAATTGTGAAACACGCGATAATATTTAAATCGATATAATCGATTGATATTATCGAATAATATTTTTCACGTTAAAAAAAATTGGGATTTTTCCAAAATTTTCTTCCGTAAGAACCTTCTCCTGGCGATTACGAACGTCTTCAAAAAAAATTTAGCCAAATCGGCCCAGTCGTATTCTCAATTGATGAATTGTTATTAGACACTTTTGTCTCCATTTTTATATATTATACAGAAGATTATACGACATTGCCGTCTGATCGGGTCGAGCGTCGTCGCTCGCACAACTATGATCGTCTGCGCATAGACTTGCGCCGAGGTGGTTGCGATTTACGAGCGTGCCCGTTAAGCCGATTAGAAAAATGTAATAATAATTAAGCGCCGCACATATCCCGGCTCTAGAGTATGATGGGGGAATTATTGGATTAGGCTTACTCTCATGCGTGCACACTTATTCATTTCGACCGACTGTTCATTTTTTCTTCATATTATTATTATTATTCCACTATATCGATCAACTCTCATTTGATATGACGTATTGTACAAACCATACAATATAATATACACTGCAGTGTGATTCTCATATCGTGAACTACTATACATATCGGATCAAATAGTTGGGGGGGGAGGTGGAGCCAGAAACTCTGTTAAGTCCGTCCGAATCAAGCGCTCATCGAGTGAACACCAGCTATACTACTACTATAAGTAAATATTACCAATCATTTTTTTTTTCATTTTGAAATTTAACGCGATATATAGGTATTATTGAAAAAAAAAATTATTTAAAACGATCTTGATAGGACCGAGAGAATATTATGATTATACCGTGCGTAATGTTCTACAAATTATTATGTGTGTGTTTGTCATCTGTGATTTTACACCCGTTTGCTTAGTATAGATGGATAGATATAACTGATGTATTTTGTGTTATTATTTGTGCGTCGATAACAACTACAGTTGGAGTGTGTGGAGAGGCTACAACACCGTGTTTTTAATCGATATTTTTGTTTTAAGTTTCCACCATCTAACAAATGTGAACTATTTACGCCTATGGCACAATATCTTAAGAAACATGTTTTTTTTAACTATATCAAAGACATAGTGTTCTACATTTTATACGATTATTAGTAAAATGTAATTCCTTATTTTTTCTAATATATTTAAAAAATTCGAACATCGAGGCGTGAAACCCAATTATATATTTCCCCGTTCTGAACAAAATACTCACCCCATTTTATGTAGGCTTAACGCGCGTATTGTAATGCAAACTTAGTAAAAAAAAAAAAAAGATAAAATACGTGTATATACGTCATCATACGTGTTATGAATATCACCGATTTATTCGAATAATAAATTAGTTCACCGGTCTGTGTCATATTATCATATTTTTCCAGCACATCGTAAGTCGTTATGTTTAATTGCATTTGAACCTCACTGCACTCTTCAATTTATAGCGTAGGTATATAATAATGTGTACAAAGGAAATTATAATTTACATTTATTACATTTATAAAATAACCAGACAATCATAAGTCATAACATATATGTGTTGTAATTTATACTTATATAGTCGTATGTACATATATATAATATATGAAGACTACAACAGTATACTACTACTAAAAAAATAATATATATATACATATATATATTCTTGACATTAACTTGGGAACGCGCCACTGTTTTGGGTGGACCACCTGCAGTTTTGGCGCGGGTGTGTTGGAACATTAAATTCGAAAGCGATTATAATTGAATTATAATAATAACGGTTCTGGGCAAAGTTGTTCGAGAAGTTTTTTTCGGTTTTTCAAGATGAAAAAAATATAAAACTTGCAAATTATGGTTTTTTTTTTACATTCTTATAGTAGTTGTTAGTGGGACGAGAAATCTATTTGTTTACAATGCGGTCTTTTTTTTGTTTAGTTCTGTAAATTGTAAAAAATCAGTAATCACTTTTTCGTACTAGTCCTCTAAGAGTGTCATCATTTATGTAAGCCATTCAGCATTCTACAGAAATATTATAACTCAAAGGTCACTTATTCTGGGGTGGTTTTTAGATTTTCCAAAACCAACATACCAATCATAATGATGTAAATCTGGTTGGATCCACGACATGGGTAAACTTTGATAATTATTTTATAACTTTTTAATAACCCTTGAAATATTTACCGATAATTTTGATTGTGCCAGTATTAATTATAAATTAATTGGATCGTGATAAAACGTAAACTATTCGAGAAAAGTTTTGTCTACCTACTATTTTCTGATAGACATGCACTAAAGTAAAATACGAGTTCATACAATTCTTTATCTTTAGATAATAAATATTATGTTTCATAAACATGTCATTATATTAATAATGCCAATTATTAATGTGTAAACAATTCAGGTAAAACTAAGTATTTTTAACTATAATACTAAATGACTAAACCTATCTGTATTTGACATAATATAAGCATATTATAAAACAAATTTTGAAAATATGTCAAAATTGGTCTCATCGCGTTGTAATTAAATATTAATTTACTTGTTAGGGTGAGGGTGATATCTTATTTTGCCTTTCAAGATTCCAGCCCCCTTAACTTAAAGGCCTGTAGTTAAGTCCATGGTGGTGAAATCAAAAATGAAACGTCGTTGTCTTGACTCTTATAATTTAATGTGTTATTGATTTAATTCGTGTCTATGCTTTGAAAAAAAAATGCAATATAGTAATGTCGTTTCTAGATGACGACTAGTTTTTAGAGACTTTTCAATTACGTGAAATAACAAAATTATATAAACTTGTAATGATAGCGAGCATTCGAACATGGATATAATTTCGTAGAAATTTTCATCCTCTTATAGAACCAATTCAATTTTTTTTTAATCGATTTAATTCATAAAAATATCAAAATTAATAAATAACAGTATTTCGGTTTGGATCAAAACTGTAACATTTCCCGGCATTTTCTATGGGACGTGGTCTGTGGAAGGACCATATTATTATTGTGTTATTCTACACCTTGTTGATAGACGTTCTACACTACTCACAAGTCAGTTGATTGTGTCGTGCATACATTTCATGTATAATATCTCAATCAAAGACATATATTTATATTTACACAGTCAAAGTTTCCATTTTAGTTGACCCAAGGACCTACGATTTTATGTTAATACTTGTACTAGTGGTACGTAACGTCGTTTGTGGATGTAGCAAAAAATCGACCTTTGAAAATACAATCGTAAATATAGTTTATATGTTATATTTAAATTTATTTATTATTTACACATACCAATACCGTTTTTCGTCGTTGTTTAAATCGTTATAATCGTTGCCCGTATTGTTCCATATTTAATGTTATGATGACAGTAGACGAATCTAGAAAAAATATTGTTCACAATCTTCCGTCACACTATTGTAAAAATGTGTAATTTTTTTTGGGGGGTTTTCCATCTCGATTTCCATTACTCGATTATTATGATATTACGATTTACGTATTTTACTGTAATATTTCCGATTACGCGTTGCATTCCTGTTTAGCGGTGTTTGATGCGACGGGAGAACCAAAACCAAATTAGGTTTTACGCATTCGTCAAACCTATGAGGTCACGTCGTGCAAGTCATTATCGATATCGACACTTGCACTAATTAATTAGTTTAATGGCAGCGGCGCGACTAATAGTCGAACAATCGGTCGGGCACTGCGAAATACGAATAACAACAATCTCGAGTTGTCAATCGTTATCAACCTCACGCACGCTAATGATGTTTGTAAAACGATTTCAGTGGTCCGACCTGGTAATCAACCTCGTTATCATCATCGTTATCATAATTAAACGTCGGGGAATTCGTAAATGTATATATGAATGACGTATTATAATATTATCAATCTTTGTCCATCGTGTTGCCCCGTAAAAACCGGACGCGTGTAAAATGTACACACACGCGCGTACGTTTAGTGTGGCTATCGTATTCGGCGCGCGAACCATTCACACGATATTCGAATGGTTTTCATTTTTCGTTGGGATAATTTAGGTTTGGCACCTACCCGTACGTTATAATTTGTCGTGCCCACCCGATCCTATATTATGCTCGTCGTAATAGTCATCGCATAGGTGTGAATGTTTTTTAACAATATTCTACGGACACGGTGTAACGATATGAGGTATACCACAGGTATACCGCGGTTCGCGACGCACGGCAATCGCCCCGTATACAGCTGTTCAGAGTCGAGATAAGGTTTGCGCTCATCAATTTTTCGAGGGTTATCCGCGACATTTAACTAAACTGAAACGGCATGTCGGCCGACGATAAGGAAAAAAAATCCCTCCGCCTTACCTATAACCTACACCGTCCGTCGTCGTTGGCACTAACCCTGTCAGGTCGACACTAAAAACAAATTTGATACCTCGCAATAATGTTTTATATTATTAATTGATGTAAAGCGCATTAAACCTCTCGACTGAAATTTAGTATACCTATATTATAACGCGTCATCGGCTGTTCCGCGAAAATTATTCGATTATTCCGGAAAACCGAACAACCGGCAGGTGACGAGTACTTAAAAGAGATATTGATTTCCTCCGAAGTATGCGCGCACGAGGGATCGCATCGATTTTTCAATATCGACAAACGTCCGAGATGGCAACAAAAAAAAAACCGTTATCGCAGCTACTTTATTCGAAGTTCGAAAATTTTTCCATAACGGTCCTGTATTTTAAATCTTACAAATAATAGCGTGCTCGAAAAGAGTGATAACTTAATATACCGAATGAAATTTTTGAAAATAAATTAGTCGTTGTACACTTCTCAATGATTTCGTCACTCGTTTTCATTTCGTCAGCATACCCGTGCGTACCGAGCGTTTTATTTTTATAAAAATTACCCAAGTCTAAAGATCGAGTAAATCTGTAAATTACGTTTTGCGTTGTTTTTTCGTCTGACGATACCTATATAATTGTTCCATATCGATTATATTAAGTTTCGCGTTATGTCATATCACACGATATATATTTTGTTAATCGTCATCTTCTTCTGTCTAGCGGTATTTAATTATTTTTGATTATCGCCTTCCGTTCCGTGATTATACGTGTTTACAAATTTCGATCGAATTTCGGTCAAATATCGCGTTACAATCATTACGTTCGCCATAACGTTTGCAAACCGTGCGCTTATTACATTACCTATAATGAAATAAAACGCGGTTACCTTCGCACAACGCAATAATAATATGTTTAGAACACTGTATTCCGTGTGCGTATAATATTATTACTATTATTCATCGCGTTTCCTCACGACAGATCCGCCTTTTGCCCCCTTGTGCCATCTTATTTCCCATCGGCCGTGAGCACACCTTTCTAATCACATCACATCCGTCCATATCGCTTTCCATTACCCCGAGACATTTTTTTTTTCCTCCGATCGATTTCGTGGTATATTATGGTTTAGTTGCTCTTTGTGGCGCTTGTGCCCCGGAATACGCTTTTTCTTAATGTCCGACGATTTATTTTTCGACGCGATGTTCAACTCATACATCCTCGTACTCGGCGGTGGCCTGTGATCAAACTTTTTCGGACGTTTTTACAACGCTAAACCGTACGATATTTTAGCCCCCGTTTGACCACACTTCTATTGTTCGATATCGACCGGCAATAAATTTTTCTCGAAAAAAAAATCAAATAAAAAATATAACGTATTTGAAAATATGTCGTTGGCCAATATGCTATATAATAACAACTAATACAGTAACGATATTTGTATGGTGGTATATATTGCATAGTGGTCGGCTTCCTAGCTCGTGTGCAGTTTTAACACAGATGCGTTTTTGGGCTAGATACAAGATTTTTTTGTTTCTGATCGATTTTTCGTGAGGTTTTCGTTGTCATGGTTATTTATTGATAAAAACCCATCTATGATTTTCTTTGTGGAGAAAAAATATCGAGTAGCGTGGTAGAGTATTATTTTTTTTCGTGGCAAATCCCATACAGTTAATCCTATCTCAGTTCGAGTAGTTATATCTTCACACGGTAGTTATATTTTTTAACGTGGTTTAAACTACACTTAGTCTCCAAACATTTCTCATATCTCTAAAAACAATCTCTGAGATTTTCGTCAAAGTCAATCGAAGTGGTTTTCGAGTTAATAACCAACAGACACACATTTTTGGTTTTAAGATATAGTTTATTCAATCAAAGTCATGTAAACGCGACGACTTGATGCTTGCTTGTACCAGATCTGCTCGAGTAACCAACGGCAACCATTCATATATACAAAAAAAAAAAATACTAAATTTTACTATTGCTATTATGATCTGCAACCAATGGCAACCATTTATAACCAACAACAAAAAGTTTCAATTTCCACCGTGAATCTCAAAATCCTTGTTTGATGATCTCTTTGAAATGCTAATTTTAGAAAATCCTTTCACAGTGGGTCTCTAGATTATAAAACAAAACTATACTGTCCAAACTCCATACTCAGAGCTTCGGCGGTTCCGGCTTGGCAACGCGGAATCAGCTGTCAGTCAGGACAAGTTCTTTTATATACATAGATATAATATTTGATGTATAATAATATAATATCATAAACTTACGAATTGTAATATATTATTGAATTATCGAATATCGACCGTTTGCCCCCCCCCCCCTGCCGATGAATATATTATATTATAATAGGTCAGATGATGCATACAGAATTGTTCAAGTTCAACATAAGTATTTTGAGAGTGGTAACGTAAGACAATCAATCTTATTAAAATTTACATTTTTATGTCAACTGTGATGTTGTGTCATAGAGCGAGAATTTATACGACCGATGTGCACATTAATAATTACTATTGTCTATCAGACCTTTTACGAAATCAACTTATTTAATATTTTGGTCGCGTTTAATTTCTGTGAAAATCGTTACTAACCGTTTCGAATATTATTTACATACGAAACACATTTGTTAATTAGTTCTTCAAAAAATCATCCACTAACCACTTCACTGTCTAGTGCTGGGTTTTTATTTTTTTAATACTTTGTACATTACTGCTACTGTACATTTAATTTCCCTTGTTAACTGTTAACTGTTCTCGTGACTTTGAAATGTGCAATGCATTGTCGCTATTGCTGTCACTGCGTTGTAGTTGACGTTTTTTTTTTTTTTATTCTTCTGGCAGATGTAGATAATTATACAGATGATTCGAATGTAATTTCTCGTCTCCTCCAATTCTATCGTTATTTATCATCCGTTAAGTAGGCAGGTACTTAAATTGTTTTCATTTTTTTTATTTTGTGTTTAGTTAAAAAAATTATTTATAAATTAAACTAATTATTTTCACGTTGTTAGTATAACTTTAATATAGTCGAACAGGAATAATTCAATGATGACAATATTCTTAATTTATTTATGTGTCTGTGACAATACAGTTAAAATACAACAGATACTCGAGTAAGAATTTTTTTTAATCACAACTCACAAGCTATAATTCCAAATGCACATGAAAACAAAATGTAATAATAATAATTTTAAGTTATAACATTGTTTGTAGGTATTACGTGTATTATATTTTGTGTCGTTTAGTACGATTTATTTTAAATTATACTAAACGAATGCTGTTTAAGTAGTGCTTATCTGTTAACACAAATGTGTTTTTGGGCTGGGTGGGCATATTACTCTATGGGGCACAGATATTTTTATTTTCCCGACGATTTTGCGTAATGCGCTTTGTTTATTACCATAGAAACGATCAAATGTAAAAATTACCTAATTCCCATAATGTATAGGTATGATAGGTATGTTATACAATTAATGGTCACAATTAATTTACACATATTTATCATTCATACATTTTCTTCGAGTTATCGAGTTAAATTCAAATTTAGTTTACGATTTTACATGATATTTACTCGGCGTATACAAACGAAATTATTTTTCGTAAATAATCGCTGTATACAACAACTCGCGAATATAATTCAACCAGCGATGCAATCATCCGCGTTCGGGACGACGACGGTTAATCAAATTCCACGTGTACAAGGACCTTCCGCGTCGAAATCATATTCTTTGAACTTATCTGCTCGACGTTTCTGTCATGTGATCCGCGTTTTGAACAGATCATACTTACAAATATGTTAAATCACGTTGAGCAGGATAATAATAACAACATGGAAAGTAAAATACGAATACAGTCCACGCAGGACACTATTATATAAAGACTCCAATTACAGCCGGACTTCCTTTGAATCATTACATTTTTCTCCCTTCGGTCAAATAAACACCACGGTCTGAGTAGTATCGTACTTCAAATTCCTTTTTTATACGGATCGCAGGTCCGGCAACCCCGTAACGCGCACACAATGTCCCATCCATTTTTCGAATCCATATTATATACAGCGTAATATCATGTACCTACAAAATAATAAATAACAACGGCAACAAAAACGACGACAGTAACTTATAAATAAAGCATCGGGACAATGCAAATTTCAAACAAATAAAATAACCATGACGACCTTACCGCCAGTCATACAGAATATATACCGTAATAATAATATATTAGGGTGCGCGGATACCTCTCGACATTTTATGAATTTTTC
Source organism: Sitobion miscanthi (assembly GCA_008086715.1). Lineage (NCBI taxonomy): Eukaryota > Metazoa > Arthropoda > Insecta > Hemiptera > Aphididae > Sitobion > Sitobion miscanthi. Next base: position 2,669,110 of record CM017802.1, on the reverse strand, counting down.
ATTTCAGCTACTAACGTATCGGCCAAACGAGGGGGGGGGTGTTCTTATGTGTAGAAAGAAGACTGAAAACGTTTGTAGGCATAAAATATAATATCATAATAGTCGCGTGCACTTGGACTTTGTAACTGCGTTATTGTTGTAAATAGTAACTTTTAAAATATATAATAAAATTATTGAAATCTATTAAATTGTATCACTGTTAGTTTAGTGAAAAATGCAGCTAGGTATAGGTTATACGATATGTATGTATACGTGAAATGGAAATGTATATTTTGTACCAGTTATTGCTTCTGACCATAACTACAATATTTGAAATTATTTGAATATACTTTAGGTAGGTACCTATGTAAATATGTAAACGTAAAACTATGTACGATGCGGATAATGTGCGGCCATCACACTAGTCTTAACTTACAACCATATTAGGCATTAATAGTATCTAAATACGTGCCTACTAAATTATGCGCCTAAATGCATGTTATCTCAATTTTTGTTTACAGTGATAAGAGTATAAGACTATACCTTTTATGTCGGAAATCTCCGATTGTCTACGAGTGTACAACGTGTAGTTATAGTCAAATAAAGCTAAAATATTTTATAAACCCTTTAGACGTTTCTCAGACACACAGTAAAGCGAACAATTTAACACAACATAAAATAATGTACATCAAAGCCTTTCGACTTTCGACGCTTTGTGGTTTAAAAAACAGAAATGTGTGGCTTGTTGTGAGTAGGTCATACAAATTACGCGGAAAGTTATTAACACGGAAAGAAAAGAAAATAGTAACATTACAGAATGTGCAGTTCTCAAACCCAATCAATATAATATGGTACAATGTATCTTTGAAGTGGTATGTCACGCACAGTGTAAAAACGGTTGAAGATTGTTTTTATGTTATTGTGTGTGAATAATCGTTTTCGAACAAAGGTTGCAAATGAGCAAAAACCCTGTATAAAAAAAAAGCAACGTTCTCCGAATGAATATAATATCGCGCGTAGTGCAATATAGTTGGAACTCGGGGAAAGTATTTCTAAGTAGGTACGCCTATACCTTATATCGGATATATTATATTTTACATTTTAGAGGATTATCGCGACAATGTGAAATATTTCACTGGACAATACTGTAAAGTCGTTTGAGAATTGATTTTTGTTCAGATTCAAAACCGTTTACTTTTTATAAAATATATAATCATTATAATATTGTAATCGATTAACATTCTATCGTATTGCCGCACATACCTACTACCCGTTATACGTATATATATAATATATACAATTTTATATTTGCGGGTACCGATTATAATACGCGTATCACGAGGTATCATAATTTTAAATCTTTTAAAAGAACTGACACCGGATTTCAAGACGACTCGTAGTCGGGACGGTAAACCAGCCGCTCACATTAGGTCGGTCACCTAAAAATTATCCAAAATTAACAGCAGCTGCCGTGCCACGATCACTGTACAAAATATTTTATTCTCACAGGGATTTTCGAACTACCTAATGGTTAAATTAATGCTGTGTTATACATTCGGATAGAACCGTTTCGACGAGAGCGTGTTGCGCAGAAACAACAGCAGAAAGGTCGTCTCGAAAGACGTAGTGAAAAAAAATATATATATTATAAACAATGAGAGGTGTTGTCTGGGAATGGTTTCGGTGCCAATCGGGGCGCACAAAACGATTTGACCGTACACAATCCGGCGATGGAAATATCATACGATAGGACCTGCACGTCATATTATTATTATTGTGTATATTTCTATATCGTACACGAGGATGGACCACCGACGAACGGGAGGAGAAAAGTGTTTGTCGGGATGCCGATATATAAATTTGTCGGTCGGCAATTTTATTCCTGCGGCGTTTCCGAAAACCGGCGACGGGATTGCACTCGGACTCAAAATACACATTATCCATTCTTCTCGGGCGGCGTCCCTCCGCCGCTTCGCTTTCCGTTTCTCTTCTTTATTTAAAGCGCATATTACATAGCTCCGGGCCTTGTCTAGATTACGTTTCGCGTCGTTCGCCCGTGCACGGGAACAGGAGAGTATTAGTACTTTTCTCTATTTTCGTTTCTCCTTCCGTTTCCTTCGGCCGACCTTCCGATTTCGCGTACGTATATAATATATATTGCACTGCAGTGTATCGCAGCTGGGCTCGAATCGGGCCGTCCCATTTCTTCCTCCGCCACGAGATATCACCGCTCGAGGCGTATTTATCCATCCCGCGGTACAGTAGATGAGACTCGCCGACGCCGACGCTATCCGAGCCTCGAGGACTTTCATGTGTGTGTGTGTGTTTAGGTATTTGTGTGAATCGTACGAGCATATATTTTATTACCAACGAATGTACTCGGACGACGTCAAATATTTGTTTCGTGTCCCGGCTGATAACAGTTCAATACATGCAGCTGGCTTTGGGCATTAAATATATGGGTATTATATTATATACGCGGTTCAGTGCCGCAACTAGAGATTAAAGGGCCCAGGTGCGAGTCAAATTTTAGGGCCCCCTTTTTTCTTAAAAAATTGCATAGCACCAAAAGCGCAATTAAGGGGGTGGGTATTGGCGATTTCTATGCATTATAACATTTTCAAAATATTTCGAATTATTTTGAGCTGTTTACGTACGTACATTTTCATTTTCCGATTCGTTTGGTTTTTTATTCTATTGATATCAATAAAATTGTATTTGTTGGGTAAAAAAGCTTCAAAATTTAATAGACAGCTCTTAATATATTGTTTCAAAGACAGATGAAAAATATTAAAATCTATAGTCATAATTTTTTTTTTATAAGCAGTTAAAGTTCAAATATTGACAAAATATGTAAACTTCATGAAAATATTTAAATTGATTCGAGTTAGAAATTCATAAAAAAATATCGTTTTAAATCTAAGATTTTTTTGTAATTCAAAGACCAATAACTGTAGATACATGAATTTCACAGAAAGTTTATTTTATCAATTCGAATACCTACTTGATAAAATTGTCATTATATTTTAACTCGTTTTGAACTTTTAACGGACAATTAAAATTAAAATTTTTTAGTTTTTTTTTCTATGAATATCAATAAAGTTTTATTTTTGGGGCCAAGTTATAGTTAAAAATGTATAGTATAAAATATTATCTTCATAAGTATAATCAATAACATAATATTAGATGTTGGACTTAACACGTTGCCGGTTTCAAAAAATTTCAATTTTCATCATGTGTTGTAAATTGGTGAAAAAATTCATATTAGTTTAAAATCTAAAATCCTTTATGTCTGAAAAGGCCCATCTAAATATGATAATGGGGCCTTTTGGGGGTGCTGTGCACCCCCAGCACCCCCGCTAATTGCGGCACTGACGCGGTTGCGAGTAGTGTGAATAAATTGTCATCGTGCAAGACATTTGGTGGTAACAATAATTTAAAGCATAATGTATAATGTGTGTACGTCATACTCTAAAAACGCGTTTCATTTTCACCATTGTAGGCGTGGTAAATCTTGGCATATACGACTGTGTACTATTATACCAACCTGGACTTACAATTTTTCCATAGATGTTTTTAACATTTTAATGAAATTGGTCGATTAAATAACCATACAAACGTATTCTCCTGTCTCACTGGGATGGGATCGATGATTGAAATATACAGAATTATGTAATGCATATTCATTGGTACGGAGTGTTTAAACAAATATTTTTTATCCTTTTAATTTTTCCTTTTGTGAAAGACGACATACGGTTTAAATTTAATCTTCGAAAGCGAAATATACTTATACGATTCATAAACCACTATTGCTAAATTTAATTTTTATGTATCGACATACACAGAAAATATTCCGCTTTCGAAGATTAAATTAAAACTGTGTGTCCTTATTCGAAAATGTTTAAAAATTATTTAAAATATATTTTTTTTTAAAAACCGTATTGCTTTGTAACAACTTGTAACCATGTAAAGAAACATTTTCAAAATAATCAATACTCTTTGAGATCATGAGTGACTCACGATAAAAAAAAAACCCCCTGTATAGTACGGTAAAATTAAATGCTTTAGGTAGGTAGTTATTGTTCGTATTAATAACGTTTTATATGCGTCGTGCTTATTGCAACAAAACAATAAGTTAAAAATAAGTAATAATGAATTCACAGATCACCTATACATAATTATAAGCATTATCGATATTTAAAGATCATAAAATTATTTTACAATACATATATTATTATGACTCCTCTAGTGTCTTCCGAGTTTCACAAAATATTATTACTTCGGATACTTATACAATATATAGGTAGTAACCTCATTAGTTCTACGCGAGTTCTAACCATTGAATCATAAAAACTCGTTCATAGTACTTCACTATATAGATACTTGTAACGTTGTTGTTGCTATAGAAAGGCGTAAAACAAAACGAGTGTTTTGTAATTAATCACTTAAGGGCACTTACGTTATTTTTCTGCTCGTTCCGTAGCAAAATGCGCAACAATATAAAAATTTATTTCCACTTTACATTTTTTTTTTCCAAACAAAAATTAAGCAACCTTAAAAATACCTCTGTTTTTATAATAGCATTATAAGCATAGTGGTTTTAAAACGCTAATTGAATTTTAACAACACCGACATAAATCATTTTCCGCCCCGAAAATCTTACATTACCGTATAGTACCTAATTATGTTACGGTAAATATTTCGACGATGCACCGCAAGCGTTGTTTAATATACTAATATACTATAAATCGCGATGATATTACGGTGACAATTAAACCGCGTCCTCTTGTCTATTCGTATCGAGAAAGGGCTGTCGTCGCGAAATGTCGATCACTTTCAAATTCGTTGTCTGAGCGGCGAGTGGTTTTGGCAGTTGACCACGACGCGCACAGTCATCGGTCCGATTCGTGTCGCAAAAAAAAAAAAATTGTGGTCTATTTCATCGAACATTTGTCACGCTGTCGTCCGATCGTATCGTCTAATTTCCAATTAGGACCTACACCACCATTCCACCGAGAACCACTGCACTGCTCGTTTGTGACAATAAGCTTGGGGTCGTCTCAGTAATGAACACAAATTAGAAATAAAACAAATCTAATCATAAATGTGCCGGTAGATGGTTTTAAATATTTTTAAATTCAATAGATCAATATCATAAATAAGTAATAAATAAAAGCGTTTTAAGGGGATGTGGAATGTAGAATCGTTATAACCGTTTATTTTTGGTTTAAGCATTCGGAAGTCATTATGTTTCTGACAGGACTTGGTATTTTGTTTGTTGTTACACGTTCTACCACGCCACCGTAAACTTAAACTATAGCTGCTTTGAGATAAATCATGTTTACATAATTTATAATACGTAACATTTTCAATCGCATAAATACTGTTTGAAATTGAAAATACTCGAAATATAACTATAGTGAACCGTAGAAAACTGAAATGTTTTATATTCAATTTTAAATTAATCACGATTTCAGAAGATGTATAAGTTCTTCTGAGTAATATGTTTACTTTGTAAACTTGTTCTTTTCTATAATTTGTATCGAGTTTCATATGGATGATTCCGATATTATACACCGATTCAATTTGTGTAGTAAAAATAAAAACGCGTATAGGTTCATTTCATATTATATTTATAAATAAACATGAATATTTTATGTCAAACACATAATACGCAATCGACCGTAAAAAAGAAAGCTTATAGAATTAGACTACTGACAATTCGAATATATTTTTTATTTACTTATAATATGAATCGAACTTTGTTCAGTTCGTTATTTAATATTCGGCGCATGGTGTGCAAAACTTAAAAATGCTGATCTTTAATCTTGAATCTCGAAATACTATTGCAAGCACCACTTTATAAAATGTGAATTTTGGAAGCTGCTTTCTTAGTGCACACTTATACATGGTGGCACGAAAGTACCATGGAAATTGCAAGCCTAAAGCTATCAATTAATTTAGGCTCTAAGTTGATCAGTCAGGACATGTTTGATTATATTACATAATATAGCAATCCCACCCGGTATTGCCCGTGAGACACGGTTGTGGTTATGCGAGCAGTATATTTGTTATAAGTTATATAGTTTTGACCAAACACAATGTACCCGCGATCTAAAATTATATTTAATCATAAGCATAACCGATAGAAACCTTACAATAAACAAAAATATATTATTATTTTGTTTATTTTGTTGCTGGACAGTTGGCGCTATTGTTGTATTTTTGACATCCAGATATCCTATTTTTCCGGAGAATTTTTCTAAAAATTTTTTTCATAAAAACCGTGTCCTGAAAATCACGAACACAACGGAAAAAAATACCGCCAAGTCGGGTGAATCCGTTCTGAAGTGATGCCATGACAAAAGATTGGGGTCCATTTTTATATATTTAAACATGTATATAGATCGAATGTAATAAAGGGGTAGCCATTGGTTACAGAAAACAAAATAGTTATGGATATACCAGAATCAAGCAAACGAAATATAAAGGAGATTTTTTTTATAAATATATTGATACTATTAGATTGATAATATAATCTATGTATACCTGTTATATCTAATATATAAAAATAAGTCCGGTTTTCCTCCCTGACGCTATAACTCCAGAACGCACCAACCGATTTCCATGGTTTTGCATTCGTTTGAAAGGTCTTGGGCTACGTGAGGTTTATAGCAAAGAAAATTCTTGAAAATTCAGGAAAAATTCAACAGAAAAGTGTTGAAATCGTTTTTCACATACAGCGCCATCTATTATACATCTATTATATCTTTTATATATTATTTTTATGTACTTCAAACCAATAGCAACGGTGCGTGATAAAGTGTTTGACAGATAGTCATTATTCTCTGCTCAGTTAATTTCATTTAAGCTCAGTGTTGCAACTGAAAGTTGGTACAGTTATTTTGATACTGCGTAATTTGAATCCACCGCGACTTTGCAACGGTACTCGTCTTTCGGTAAAGAGACTTATGCCGAATTTAATTGAGGCAACCATTATTAACGGAAAGTACGCAGGTGAAAATGTATGTATTCCTCGAATACCAATGATTCCGACTGATCTTCCGTTTGACTTCAAACGATTGCAATTCCCAGTTCGCCTTGCGTTCGCAATGACAATTAATAAGTCGCAAGGCCAATCGCTTAGTGTTTGCGGGATAAATTTGGAAAATCATTGTTTTTCACATGGACAGTTATACGTTGCGTGTTCACGAGTTGGGAAACCATCCGCTTTGTTTGTGTTAACGACAGACAAAAAAACAAAAAATGTGGTTTACCAAAGAGCACTACAATGAAACAATTAAATAACACTTCATTTTAGTAGGTAATTGTAATGAATTTATTACTGTTGTGAAATGAAATAAATATTTTCCTTTTCAAATATATAACAAAAAAAATTACAACGTTACTTAAAACGAATCTGGTGGCGAAACGGAGTTCGACGGGTCTGCTAGTTCCATATATTTAAAAGGCAGAGTCCTTATTATAATGTGTTTGTAGATCATGGCCTCAAAACGTCTCGATCATCCACGTTCCGATGCCGATTTTCCCGTGAACTGAGGTACATTAGAATCGAGATAACGTCATATTTTATGTCTGTTTATTTTTTTCCTTGCAATGACATGTAGTTGACTAGTATCACTAAAAATCACCATATACCTACACGTTTTTTGGTCGATTATTCTTCGGCATGCAAACAGTAATTATTTCAAAACAGGTATTGAGACGTTTGAAAATAATTCGTCGATCCCTCATCAAAAAAAGGGTACCTATTTAAAATTAAACGAAATTATTTTTCTGTAAAATGTTTAACACTGAAACATACATATTATTACATGCTCGCCGTTAGTACATGCCTATATGTACACTTCTTATTACAGTTCTGCACAGTTGTCCCGCATATTTTATTCCACCTAAGTTATTTATTCACAGGGCAAACACCAAAATCCGCTTCCATTGTTATCATAAGCTAATGCAGATTTAAAATGAATTATTAATTTATTTACCTTAAAGTGTTTGAACAAATAAATATTTTTTACTCTGACAAAATGTAATAAGCCGTCTCAAGACCCGTTAGGTCTATACCAACAAAAACAACGGCTTAAGAACTTTAACATTCGAAATGAATAAATATGTGAACACGAAACAGTAATATACTCGTATTCCGGTGAAACGAGGAACCCTACACTGTACGGCATATTATTATATAGTGAATCCATTATCCGACGATGATGATGTATGCATGGAAAAACTAAAAGTTAAAAAGTTAAATAAAAGGCTTATGAAGTATACCTTTATTAAAAAATTGTCCGAAATTGGATTTTTATTTAAAACACGTCGTCCTCGTCAAAAAAATAAAAAAAATATGACGTAACTGTGCGAGCATAAGACATCACGGACTTTACATCAAACCGTTTTTATTCCTATTTAAAATCTACATTTAATTAGTTCATACTTTTACATTGACCGTACGTATACAATTTACCATACAATTGCATAATACTTGGATTGTTTATATTCGATGCTCGTATTGTCACAGAATCATCCTTAAACGGTTCAAAAAATATCAACTGTTCAAAAACGCGGTGTTCGAGTATAATCGAAAATTCGAAAATAATATTCATAGAATAGGGGTGAAAAGGGGTGCAGAGCATGCTTAAAAAAATCGCCCTGTACAATATAAAGTCGTACTCGGAACGCGTATGCATAGAAAGAGTAGGTATATTATTAAACTATTGTATACAATATTGGCTCTCGTAGATTTCGTGTGTACTCGAAAAACGAAGTACGACGACGAATATAATGTAATTGAAATACTCACGTGGAGTGCGCATAATATACGACTAGAATAGAAGATAATATTCTCTATATAGTATAATATACACATTATATATATAGCAATACATAAGAATACGAAGTCGGATGGCGGAGAGTCTGGACGTAATGGCAGTGGCTATATATATATGTACTCTGACGTCCGTCCGTTTCTGTGATAAACGCTGTCCGTCGCGTAGTTGTTGTCGTCGTCGAAAGGTTTTTACTCTTTTGTTCGATGAGCTTTTGAGACGAGCAACTGCCCGCGCGACGTCGGAGAAGAGGGGTGAAGAAGGGTCAGCTGCAGAGGACCAAGAGGACTGCAGAACAAAGGGACTCGTGTTTTATCCCTCTTTTCTTATATATTTATTCCGATATCTAAAAAGCATCGACTCGCCAATCTCCCGGAGTTTCCCTGCTCGGAGAAAACCACTCTATACGGTCTAATGGTCTGCCGGGACCGATATCGGCCAATAATAGACATACACGGCGCACGCAGATATAATAATATACATACACAGGTACGTATTATATGGACAGGAGAGAGGAGAAGGAAGAATCCTCACGGATATATTTTCTGTTTGCGGTTTATTTTTTTATGCTGTTGCGCGATGGTTAATATTATTCACTTATTCTATGATGTCGGTGAACGAAATCCTAAGCCGCGCGTCGGCACACCGTTTTTATCCCCTCGTATTTTTTTTTTTTTTTTTGTCAACTTTCGCGAAAAATTACGGACTTTCCGAACCGACGGAGGAATACAATACGGTATGCCACCGAATCAAAACGTTTGTTAAATTTTATATCCATTAATATTGGATCGCAATAACAAACTCGCGGTCAAGTCGCACACCTCTTCACGTCGTAACCACGCTGGAGGAGAAGACGTTGGAAAAATCCTTCGTGCACTTACGGGGTTTTCGCGAAAACGTACAAGTACGTCTTAGCACGGTGTTTATTACGTGTAACGACGTTTACTAGACACGTCGTGCTTACACACGACATACTCGATTTTCCAATGGTCCAAAGCAGATGCGTTTATACGTTTCGCGGTTTTTATGAGACAAATATTCATATTTTTACGATCGTCATCGTGGCGGTAAAATCAGGAGTCGATCCGAACCAACAGAGGAATACGTCATAGTATGCCACTGAATTAAAACGTTTGTTGACTTTATTGATAACCTTCGACGGCATTGATAACGGATCGCAATAACGAACTCGCGGTAAAGTCGTACACACTTTCACGTCGTAACCACACACTGGAAGAGAAGCCGTTGGAAAAATCCTTCGTACACCTACAGGGTTTTCGCAAAAACGTACGATACGTAAAAATGTTAAAACTGCGTCTTAGTGCGGTATTTATTACGTGTACCGATGTATATTAGACACGACATACTCGATTTTCCAATGGTCCAAAGCAGATGCGTTTATACGTTTCGCGGTTTTTATGAGACAAATATTCATATTTTTACGATCGTCATCGAGGCGGTAAAATCAGGAGTCGATCCGAACCAACAGAGGAATACGTCATAGTACGCCACTGAATTAAAACGTTTGTTGACTTTATTTATATCCTTCGACAGCATTGATAACGGATTGCAATAACGAACTCGCGTACACCCTTTCACGTCGTAACCACGCTGGAAGAGAAGCCGTTTGACAAAATCCTTCGTACACCTACAGGGTTTTCGCAAAAACGTACGATATGTAAAAATGTTAAAACTGCGTCTCAGTGTGGTATTTATTACGTGTACCGATGTATATTAGACACGACATGCTCGATTTTCCAATGGTCCAAAGCAGATGCGTTTATATACGTTTCGTTTGGGTTTCGCGGTTTTTATGAGACAAATATTCATATTTTTACGATCGTCATCGTGGCGTTAAAAGCAGCAGTCGATCGTATACGACGGAACGGATAAACGAGCCCCGTACGTTACGCATACAAAACGTACCCTAAGTATATATTATAATAAAAGCGACGACGGCTTGTACATACACGCGTGTTAATATATTACCGTATTATGAAGAAAACCAAAGTACATACATATAGCTGCGATTCCGTGTACATATATATATATTTTATGAGCGCGAAGAAAGAGAATCGCATAATAATGGCAAACACGAAAACAGATCGACAAACATAATATTCAGTAGATATAGGTAGTATAATATACGTTATAGTATATTATTATACTTACCCGTTATTAAAATCGTCTCGTCGGAAGAAAAAATATTTATGTACATATTATTATATTATTTATCGTTTAGTCTTCCAAAAAAAAAATGTGTATATGCGTAGCTGAAACACATTATATATTGATGGACGTGTACAAGAATATTCGTATTAAAATTATTGTGTATTTTATATAGCGATGTGCTTAGAACCGCATTTGGTGTTGTAGTACGTGCAAGTTACAAGTTTCAAACGAACCAGTGATCGATACCATCCCTGTTTTTTTTTTTAGATTCGATTTTCCGTTAATCCAATTATTTTTTTTCTAAAATAACGTATTTCTTTTTGAAAATTTGTTATCTTAAATTATAATAATATGCGTTGCAGTTTTTTTTTTTTTTTTTTTTGAAAACTTTAACAAAGTTACACAGTTTGACAAGTAAAATATGATTTCTTACAAGACCATAGAACGATTGATTAAATAATAGATTATATATTTAATCTGCAATGACCGAATTGAAGAGACAATATAACTGGTTTTTTTTTAAATGTATTATCGATAATACTTCTGACCTCAAGTCTATACTCGCTGCAGGTGTGCCTTCAAACTTGGTTAGGTTAGTTTATATATAAACTTAGATATAAAGATTTTGATATTCAAGAAACCCGAGACCACATAAAAACCGTACCCAAACCTTTTCACGGATCACTGTAGCTTAACTCAACAGGTTCGCTTTATTACAGTATTCACGTACATCCACCTTTATGCGTGGACTAAACCGGGCTACCCTCACGACCTTTTTTGTTAACTATACACACAATTTATACCCTATAACAGGCAACAGTGATCGGATAAAACGTGTAGGTAGTATTACAATTATGAATATCTATTATCATTAAATCGTTATTATTTATTATGTATTAGATTATTAATATTTTCAAACCAAGTACCCCGATTGTAATATAGTATATTATTGTAATACTGTAAATATTAATATTTATGATAGTTCTTGTCTCTCGGTATTATTTAATAATCATCTTCAAACAGGCTAAAACCTAAATGTATCACCGTAAATATCCGTACATGTCGTTTGTCTGTTGGCTAGTAATGTGCATATAAAGAGGTATTATTTTGTTATTTATGAATGAAAAAAAATACATTTAATAATATATGATTATATTATAAATATTCACTGTTGGCTATTGGCTATTTATTCATTTCTCAGTCGAACATAATACATTTTTGTTGTCAATCCCTACTAATTTGTTAATTATTACATTTTCAATAATATTAATAATAATAAAAAGATGGGCAAGTGGATATCGCTCTGCTGTACAGTGGATAACTGTAATGGATGGTGTTAAATTTGAATTCAATGACATAATATCATAGTATCAGAAAAACGATTCTGAGCGAAAACGGTCAGTCAGCCTATGATATTACCAAGTATATTTGATGATATTATTGTGAATAGAGTAATTTATATAAAACTTATTTACGTGAAGCCTTGTTTTAAATTTGATAAATGTTGTCAAAATTTGAACTTTAAAGGCTTATAAAAAAAAATTGTGCCTATGTATTTTTAATATTTTTCAACCGCTATTGTAACAATAGATAAAGAGCCCTGCATTAAATTTTCACGCTTTTTACCCAACAAATAAAATTGAATTGATATGTATAGAAAAAAAACATATAAGCATTTTTACTGTCCCAAAAGGTGATGATAGACACAAAAAAAAAATAAAAAACACACATCATTGTAAAATCAGTACATTCATCGTTCCACTCAGAATCTAAAATAATATAGTTAGAAAATAATATGAGGCACAACCAATCGTTCAACGTTATTGTTGCGAATTGGATGTTGTTGGTACTTTAGACCCCCTAAAGACAATATGGAATTGTGTACTTTTATTTTTCGTATCGATTTATGTTGTAGGTATATGATAACACTTTTATGTTTGTTAATAAGAAGCATGAACATTTAATGCAAAAGTCCAGTTTTTCCGTATATTGAAAATATTGAAAATAGATACTTAATAACAATATTTTTTTTATGATTTTTTAAATGTTTACGCGATTTGTAAAAACTACGAAAGTACGAACGATGTTTTGTCGTAAAAATTCGTTCAATTTTTAATTTTTACGCCGACGTTTTATGCTTAAATAATTTATAATGGAATAAAAAATAAAAGTTTAACGCTAAGCCACGTAGGTAAACACGTGGGTTTTTTAATAAGCGATATTTTATCAACCACAAATATAAAAATCGGGTAAGTGGATGTCGCTCTGCTGTACAGTAGGTTACAAGTGGGTCAATGTATAATGGATTGTATTAAACTTGAACTCAATGATATATTATATCATTGTATAAAATAAAACGATTCTGAGCGGCAACGGTTTATCAGTCTGAATTTTTTAAATTTTTATTAATTATTATAGCCTTTCAGTTGAACCAATATTATAATATTATAATTTTTTATTCGTCGCTACGGCGATGAGCAAATCGTTAGAAATTAAAATCCCGTTCCGAGCGGTTTTCCGTAATTCGTCAGTACAGTTTTTCCCGTGGCATTACACGACTATTGGGAAAATCGAAAAACGACCTCTTCAAAGTACCACCTCTTGATCCGATTCGGTAAGAGATAAGGCACTATAGGTATACGTCGAAGCACTCCTTCTGGTAGAAATTTCGTAATGAGGATATAAAAAAAAAATAAACAAACACCACTGCAAAACCACTGGCTCCCGCTCGGAATCTATAAAATGTTAGGACTCAAACACGTGTCGAACACAGCCGTATAAGATACAATACGCGTACGCGATAACGCTGCGGTACACATCTATAGCCGCGATCGCGTCCGGCGAGATGAAATTTTTCGAATTTTTCTCGCTCGCGTGCGTACCAGTCGGCCCAAAACGGTTTGGTTTGGTTTGGAGAGTCGTAAACGTACGTGTGTCGATGTCGTAAATTCTGGCGATCAGGACTTAAACGCCGACTCGGCGGCGGCGGCGACGAAAACTAGCGCGCGGTGGGGTCGCACGAGCCGTCACGGCCATAACTCACCACGGGCGGCGGCTGCAGCCAGCTTTATAGCCGCACGCGTTTGCCAACAAAACACCCACCCGAAATTTAGGGTACATGTGCGCCTCTACATATATTTCGAAACGAAATGCGTTTAATAAAACGGCCACGTATATATAAATGCACGTACACGCAGCCTTTGGTATATGTGCACGTCCGATTAACATTGTTTGTATCCAAATATAACCTTCTCGAGACCTCTTACTCTTTATCCTCTTCCTCTTCCTCCTCCTCCTCCTCCTCCTCCTCCTCTCCTTCATCGTCCTTGTCGCCACCCGCCGGGCTCGTGTGGTGCGTGTGCGTGAGATTTACCGCCGTTACCACTATCGGCCGCCTTCAACAAGTCCTTATGTTTTTTTCGCCATACGCGCAGTATATACACGACATATAGCAGGTAGACTGTTTCAACACCACATTATATTATTATTATTATTATTATTGTCGTTGACAATGGACGGCTGTTATTTCTGTTTTCGTTTAAAATATTGTTTACGTATATGGGTAATGTTTGGTGTGCACTCCTTTCCTCGGTCGACGGCTTATTATTGTGACGAACGACCGGAGATGTACTTAACACTTGAGCATAATATAATATGATCTAAGAGTTTTCTAACAATGTCGGTAAGAAAACCGACCACAGTATCGTAGTGTTCCACCGATAACCACCCCCCCCCCCCCCCCCCGAAATCTATTACGTGAAACTATAACGGTACAACATTTGCGTTGTTGCTCATTTTGATAAGAGGTACATATTATCTTCAGGAATTATTTTGCACGATTATTCATGCTTTTCGTTAGAATGACAACCTTTGAGTTGAGCACAATCGTTTTACGAAAACGCCAATGCTCTAATATCTATAATATTATTGATCACATAGCTTATGAGCTATAAGCATTAAAAATTAAACGAAACGGTGAGTATTACAGTGCAGTAAAATTCCTCTGCTGTTCTCGTCAAACTATTTAAGCATTGAATCCCTGTGAATAAATAATAGTAGATAAGCTATTGTTCTTTTGAAAATTCTAACAATTCACGAATGGTATTGGCATTTTCATACCATTTTGTTGAAAACTGGATTTGCGTAAAAATTCCCCCTTTTCTTTAATTTTTTTTTTTTTATTAGGTTTTCTAGATGCTTTTGAACCCTACTCTTACCTATTGAGAATTTTTTATTTTTTGACCCCCGCTAAGTACCTAATAGATTCACTTTCCTACCAGAAAAGATACTGAAGTATATAATATCAATTATATCTGCCCCAAAAGATGATTACAGCCACGAAAATTGTTTTCAAAAAAATACACATCATTGTAAAATCAATACATTCATCGCTTAGCTTAGAATCTAAAAATAAGGTTTATTATTAAAACAAAATTGAATCTAGAAAATCACCAATATTATTTAAACAAAGTATTTACTACTTCGATATTTATTTTAATAAATTTATTAAACTAACATATGTTGCGCTGTCTTATACTATTAGCTTTTCAAAAATCCAAAAACCGTTAAAAAATACTACCTTTTTGATTATAAAATATTAACCACTGACTATTGCACTGCAATCTAAACGGGAAATCACAGAATTTCGAAAAAAGAATTTTCACACAAATCGTCAGATAGATATTAATATTCTGAACGTAAACGTAGTTTATAAATTATGATAACCTTTATATTATTATTATTATTATGTAATACGTAATAATATTAACGTGGTCTTTGGGTCTAAACAATTATTTGTAATAGTCTCTTAGATAGCTGCTCTATATACAATAAACGTTCGTATACATAGTGTATATTAAACAATTTACATAATATATAATATATAATATTATGCTTTATTTAAATTCAGGAAGTAAATGTTAAATGTTTATAAAACATCGTTATTCTCACGGCTCGTGTAAGATATAAGACTGTAGCACATTCTTTCTTTTAAATTACATTTTATACTTTTTTAAGAACAATACAAATTATTGTAATAGCGCTTAACATTCCATACTAAATACGTTTATTAAGTACTAAGATTATAATTAATGAAAATGATTCAAATTATAAAACAAACGGAAAACAAGTTTATTGAATAAAAAAACATCACAATCGTATTTTATACTATTATGCTTGTCAATATTATCATCGTGCATTTTTTTTTTAACTAATTTTATCAATGATTTGTTATTGTAACTATATAGATTACGTTTGAAGTAAAATTTTGAATAACAATTTCTTTAAGACGGTTAAGCAAATTAATCACGCGTCGAAACATTTTTTTTTACTGAACAAAATTATACCTGCCTACAACAAATCTAAAAGCAGATAATATCAATAATACTGTCGTGTCTTGTTTTTTGATTTTGTCTCAATTCGTTGTCGACTGGCAATTAATAATACATCATTTCAAAATATTAAGTATTGCGTTTATGATTCTAAAGTCTCTATGTTTTTACGGTCTAAGATTAACCGTTAATTATACCGTATCCGCAGTTGCGTAGGTATTATAAAAAAATTCAAATACAAACTCGGTCATATAACAAGAAGCCACTGCTGTTGACGGAATCGCGTGATATTTAATCGATAACGCAGATTTTTCTCGCGACAGCTTCGTGTTTAATTGACAGGTGGTTATCGTCTTAATGGCAGACCCGTTTTTAACTATAATAATTGACGATTCATTTCACTGTATACCACACAGCAAAATGGATCCGACAATATAAATGATCAGACCTAACTCGACCCGTGTAGACAGTCAGCAACTATAAATACGACCGTGATTACATCCCATAGTTAAGTCAAAGTTACCCGGTCACCCGAATGAACGTCAACGCAATAATAATACAATTATATAATATGCACGTGAAGGCGTATTCGATTCGTTGTTTCGATCACGCCGCTGAAACGGTCAACAGAATCTCACCAAGGAAAGTCAATAAATTCAAAATGCAAATATAATACAACATATAGGTACAATAAACTCCATTGACGGAGCGCCGGCACTTCATGCATGTTTGTAATGGGTCATCTGCCATATTGACGACATGGAACCTTTTAGCCGATGACGCGACGTCATGCTCTAAAAAAATGGAAAATTGTCGATTTTCCGACAGATGTTTTGGGTTTAGAGTTGAACAGCAGTTTAGCTTACTGTCATAGCGGACCCTCCGTTTTCAATTTTTCGCCACCAGCAGTAGTTTGCGTGTGCGTATAATCTAATACAAAAATTAATCAAATTAGTTTGTAATGCGATCGTTGGAAAATGCACACATGATAGGGCGATAGTAAGGTGGTTGTGCGGACGTAGTGTTTCATGAGAAAAATCATGTCGATGCGAGATCGATACCGATAGCGAACAATAAAAAATGTCGCGATAATCGAAGCCTGACAAAACGAAACGGTCGCAGAACGTGTTGAAAGTCGTCATACTTTTAAACGAGGTTTTACTGTTATCGTCACACGTCCACGAACTTGGCCCACCCACTTCGCCCAAACCACTCCACGGGTATGCTAAAAAATAGTGAATAATTAGCAAATAATAACAAGTCGGTTTGCAAAATTAGCCAGTCATTTTCACAATTAGGTGCACCAAGTTCAGGTAGCCCCCCCACTTTATCCGTTCCACTACAAAAGCATGCCGACAAATAGCAGACAGTGAACACGATAGTAGCAAATAATATCAAGTTGCTAATTTTTAAAACCAACTTGCTATTATTTCCTAATTATTTACTATATTTATTGGCATATACCTTTGAAATGGATTGTGTAAAGTGGGTGGGCTAAGTTCATGGACGTTATCGACACTCGTTTAGTAAGCATAATATGCTACGATATACTATAATATATTATTCCGTCGTGACAACGTCAAAAACCTGTAAGATTATATTATTTATGTGGTCTACTCTCGCAGTGTACAATAGAAACAAATATAAAACGTGTATAGGTATAGGCTAAACGAGAAACGACGATAAGCCGAACGGGTGTGTCTGCAGGTGGATTAGATTCTTGTATCTATGTACAATAATAATATGTATGTAAATACGATCACTTGCATTATATTTTGAAAATTACAAAAATTAGTGCAGCGGTTGGAGGGGCAACCCTCCACGATTGCCGCTATTTCTTTTCGAAATCAATCCTCCCGGTTTTCTGGTGGAGTGATTTATTTTGAATTTTCGATTCTATATCAACTAGAATAGTACAATAAACGTACCCATAATATCGGTCAATATTCGCACACCGCAGTAAGATGTCCGTCAATGTGCTCCAAACAAAATTATATGGTTTGTATCGATATCTATATATGACACTACACGAACCCGTTGGGAGGTGGTTATTTTTTTTACAATACAGCTGGATCCAAAGAAGTTATTGGCTTTCGAACACACTGCGGCTATACGCCGGTAACACAATAGACGAACCTGCAAGTATAACAATACCGTCGTACATTTTAATCGGCGCACGTCGAGATTCGCGTGCAGAGGGTATGGTGACTGTAGAAGGTGGTTAAACCCGGTCTTGCAGAAAATTGCAAAGGTTGTTTACGCAATATACGCATATTATTATTAAGAACACTACAGCGATGGAGTGGAACACGCGCGTCTAATTACCCGCTCTTCTTTTCGGTTAATTTGCATAGGCCTCGGGCCAAATTCAGAAAGGGTTGTCGTTTGCGGAGGCGGACCCGTACGTGCGCCATATACCAGAGGATCGCCACCAAGACGAGACGACCGTATAAACAACCAAAAACAGTGTGTGTGGGTGTGTGTTTATACAGGGTGGTCACGATTAACCCCCAGTCAGCGATCTTCCACGAAAGTCTTTACCGCGAGTGATAATTTTAGACTTTTAGAGTTTGTAACTTTACAATCCATCGTCCTACCGCGGCATTACCTGCACAATACACATCCAAGCCGTTTAGGGTCCGCATAACAAGTGCGATTGGAGCAGAAAAATCGACGAGAAGGGAGTATTTATTGTAAGGACAACACTTCGAAACATTCAGAATGATTAAGAAATAATTCGGCGATGACAAAAATTAAAATCAAATTTACTTTGAAACCTTAGCGAGTAATCGACCGGACAATGACAAAATGATCACTCCGTATACAATATTATTGCAATAAATAAAACTAATTTATTCATTAAACGCCGTTTCCTATGCGCGCCGCGCACGGATTAAAATGATTAAGCGACAAGGCTCGGCAACGCGAACGCAGCCGAATCGGCAAAATAACAGTAAAATATGCACCCAAAACGTTGTAATATCCGACGCCGACCTGTGTACAATAATAAATAATATTTAGTAAGTTATTGTTGTAAGTTAGCCGCGCAGGACCGCGGCGGTGTTCCGTGTGCATCTTAAATATTATAGTGTACAACATTTGAATTGTAAATACGAATAATATTATACGAGCGGTATTAAAACGTAAATAAATAGCATTAAACTATTGTAACCCCTTTAACTGGCGAACCCGATGGCACCAAAACTCGACATTTTTGGTTTTGTACCGGCGAGATAATCTATAGGATTTGCGTTGTACCCACAAAAATGTGATTCATCAAATATTGTTTCATACACTTTTGTCACCGCTCGCGGCACTTTAATTTGAAGCCGAATAATAATATAATATATATATTTTCGTGCAATCGTTTTCGTCTTATTTTGGATTCCGAGCGAAACGATGAATGTATCGACTTTACAGTGATGTGTGTTTTCCTATTCTAACTTACTGCGCGATAAGTGCTCGAAATAATGCAATGATTTTAAACTTCTTTCCACTCTTCTGGTGGGAAAATGAATCTAGTTGGTATTTTTAAGAGGTCAATCGATTGAAAACAGTTTTGGGAAAAATTGATTCAACCTACTGCTTCACTCAGTGGCGCGAACACTGGTTTTACTAATAGAAAAATAAATTACCTAAATATCAATAACATAAATAATATAAAATATAATTGTTGTAATATAGGCTGACAGACGGTCTTTCCTCAGAATCGTTTTTCGCATACCATGTCAATGAATTCAAATTTAATACATATATTAAAGTGACCCACACGACATCTAATGTACAGCACAGCAGTACACACTTGTTCACAATTTTTTTTTGATTTGATGTCGATTTTATTTAAAATGTTCTTCATTATTACAATAGTTAAGTGCAGACCTCCTCCTCTTAACTAACTTAATTTTTAACGATATTCATGTGTATGTATAATTTAATTGCAACTAGTTCTTAAAACGTAATGATGGTTTGACCATTACTGTTTTAGATTTATTTTAATACATTCACAACCAACGCTTAACCTTACGCATTCCCGTAAAGTAAAAGTGAAAATTAAACCCAATTCAAAGAAGCGCCAGTGACAAGTTGAACAAAACTATATTTTGACAAACCCAAATTGTTGTATGTTAAAATCGTAATTTCCACTTAATTTTATTTGGGCGTGATTTGTATCAACACATTTAAAGTAAAATATAAATCGTACGACAGTCATTTAGTTAGAAGTTAAGCAGTGAAAAAATTATTTCTTATGTTTAAATAACCGAATCGATTCATTGGAAAAAAAGAAGAAATAAAAATATTGCCATTGTTACAATACCTAATTTAAAAATGGTGTCACGTGTTTTAAACTCCATTTTTGTTACTTACATATAATTTGTTTCATCGAAAAAAATTCTCATAAACTCAAAACTTTTATATTTTAGTATTTTACGCAGATGTGAGTTTGATGAATGCGAGTGCGGAGAAAGGGTGATTTCTTTCGGGTTTTTTTTCATAAACTATTATTAAACTCTTTTTGGTCATTCAAATATTGTAATTATTTAAATACAATTTCAACAGTAATCGTATTCGTTTTATTTGATCGTTACCCCAATCAACTGTTGTCTGTTAGAATACATTTAGATTATATTCCAATTATATCGTATACTACAATAAAACATTTTTTCAGGTGCAGATTGAAAAAGAAGTCTCGTTATTAATTACTGTGTCCGGTATCAAAGTATGCAGTCCAGATGGCAAGGTAATTAAAATATTATACTGTACAGTGACTGGTGTGAGCCCTTCCCTCCAAATATGCATACCAAATACTCATTGAATAAGTGACTTAGTCACTGAAAACAGTTTTCCTTGTTTTATGGTAATTCTCAATTTATGACGTATGTGTAAATAATTTACGACTGACATGTTTTATTGTTATCACTCATCATGTTATTATTCTTATAAAAACAAAATATGATTTATTGTTATCACTCATCATGTTATTATTCTTATAAAAACAAAATATGATTTGTTGTTCCAATGTCATATATATATATTATCTAATATATTATTATACCTCACAGTAACATAGCCAGGCCTATCGGCACTTGATTATGACCTCCCGACCACGGTAATAAAAGAAAATGGGAAGTTGTTCACATGGTTTGATAAAGACCAAATATGATGGATACAAACCATCCTCCTACAAAAAAAAAAAATTTGGTTTTATTTCGTCTTTGTTGTGCACACGTTAATATAAAAATATGATAGTATAAAGCCATATTTTTTTTATCTTACTTTAAATTGATGCTGTTCAAATGAGAGTTAACAAAAGTTATGTTCAAAACTAAATACAAACTACACTTTTATTGCGATATTTTTCTGTTCGAGAAATAAAAAAACTCAGTGTGTAAAAACTTACTTGCCAATAAAAAAAAAATACCACCACGAACAATGTTATTAAACATTTATTCCAGAAATAAAATAACATCGAAATGACATGCGTGCCATGCCTAACCACGTACAGGCATTTCAAGTCAAGTACCTATTATACTTGTATGTGAATAATTACAACATTATAAGGATCGTGATTCATAGAACGATATAGTATGGTATGAACCAATAAATGAAAATTCGAGCGGATGAATCCTGTCATAGAAGGGGGAGGCGCTCACCTCACTTTTCTCATACGCAAGTATATGCATCATGTTTCGTTTGCCTCCTCTCCATGAAGGTGTTAATTGTGGAAAATTAGTAGAGAATCTTTGAATAATTACTACGTTAATAGACAATCTTCAATTCATATTAACATGCATTGCACGTAGGCACCTATGCGTCTAATGTAGTGGGCTTGAAAGTAATTTAAAACCTAATTCAATTAAATAATATTTTATTCTATAGGCCTGTAGGTACTCTATAGCAGTGGTGCGCAACCTTTTTTGATCCACGACCCCCCAAAATAATTTATTTTTAATACGACCCCCCCCCCCTTCCTACCAACATTATGTAAGCGTGTAATTTAAATTTACTTAATAGTCTTAATGTATACACACATTTTATTCGTATACATTAAATCGTTAATTTTAGAGCAGTTTTAATATTTCTTTAATTTAATTAATCAAAAACATGAAAAAAAATACAAAATTAGAGTTTTATAAAATCTAAAATTAAAAAATGTATCATTATAATGATAATAAAAAATTTTAATATTTTTAAAATTATAAAATTACTTTTTAATTATTTTAATGAGAGACCTGAGCTTGCATTGTAGACATGGTTGATTCTATGTTTGGTTTGATATTTGTCGGTCGTTTAATTAAAAATTTATCCGTATCGTTTTAGTTTATATATTATAAAATATTAAAATATTAAAAATGTTAGTTTAAAATAATACAAAATACAAATAATTATTACAAGCTATAGAAAATTATAAGCATTAATACGATCAACTCGACGGCTCGTACACGACTATCGGACTATTTCATAATAACCGTAAGATTAAATAAAATTACTGATTAAATTCAATTTAAAAATAACCCATATACTTCGTGGTTCAATAGAACTTGTTATCGCAACATTAAGATATGACATAATGTCATAATATTACGATTGACACAGCCATCAACGGTACAAAATAATTTTACTTTGTATAAAACTATAAAATAATATGCAATATACATAGTATAAAACTTTTTTCATTTGGTGATTACTGGCGACCCCCTAATAAAATTTCGCTACCCCCAGGTTGCGCACCACTGCTCTATAGTATACGACCTTTCAATGATCAAAACTTTACTTTGAAGTGACACGTTATTGGTACTATATTATTATAATTTGTCGTTATAAATTTCCGGCCAATAATGTATTGACTCGTGATAAACCGCTTATATTATGTATTTTTGATCCCGAGTTGGAGTTGATTCGATTTCTATCGAATTATATAACTATAAGGCGCATAAGCGTAATGTGAGTTAAAATAAGGTGTTTATATATGTACCTAACTCCCGAAAATCACTATCAACGATCGCGAATATAGTACGTTTCTAATTATTATGACGTTAAAATGGTTTGAAATCCATGGACACGCGGGCTTTCTTTCTAAAGGTTTGAGTAATTTTATTTATCGGTGTCCGCGGATCTAACACCGTTTTAATAATAATAATATACATGCGAAATGTCAAATGAGTAGTAACGCGTCTAGCTATATCTATCTGTTTACTACTGTATTACATTCAATCGATAAAAACAACGGTAACTACACTATTTTGACTATACTATTAATATACCTTCTTATTCACGAAAAAGCGTATAAGATAATAATAGCTTATAATAATAATAATAATAAAAATCATCGTGAAATGCAGACGATGCGTTCGCAGAACCGCTAACCCAACCTACAAGCCAGCGGCAAGTCAACTCATTTTAACCCCCCCTATAACACCCCCCCGACGCGCCGGGACAATTTTTACGTTCGCGTGCGACTGTATTCACATCGGTGGTCGCGTATAAAATATTAAAAAAAAAAACCCCCTAGGAATATACGGGCAACGATATTCTGTTTGAAACCCGCAATTTGTTCGATTCCGTCGTCGCCGCAATAAATTTAATCCCAAGCACACTCGATAAGTGTGTGTACAGTACACATACTATTATATCGCGTGGTGTGACTACCGCGCGGGTATTCACTATAAATACATACGCACATAATATATTATATTATATACGGCGACCGTGAATGAGACAGACACGGGAGAGGGGGGGGGGGTGCTATGCGGTGGGCGGAATGAACAGAGTGGCGAGAGAGGTTGTGGTGGCGGTGGCGGCGGCGGTGGTGGTTGTTGGACGTTTAACTATATAATCCGTGCCAAAAACCCTCTTCGCCCACCGCTATTACGCCGCTTTTTCCTTACTATTTTGGCCGAGGGTCGGATATTTCTCCGAACAGGCTCGCCCCACCGCGCGCCGCCGACGGTTCGATGGGGTGGGCACAAAACTTTGGCGTCTCTTGACGCCGCTAATTTGATTTTCACGCTCAGACCGTTAAGGAAACTGCCAAAGTGTTACAACACTACCGCTCACGCAGTGATATCTCCGCGATATACCGTTCTATATATATATATATATAATATATTGTATATATATTACCACCATCGCCGCGAACACGCAAAGTTTTTGATGTTTGGGGTGGGGGGTTGCGGTTGTTCGTGAGAAAAAATGCATTTCGACGGTCATTAAAGTTTGAATCCGCTACTTTGGCGATTAAAATAAATCTGTCCCGAAACAGATAAGAAACAACCGTCCGGGGGATAATCGATCAAACATATGCGGTCACCGCCGACCCCGCAAACCACTGACGGAAGTGGCGGTGGCGGTCGTGGTACATTATTATATATTATTTATAATGGTCTCTCGGGGACATCGTCGTCGGCTTCGTCTTCGTCCTCGTCGCCGTTGTCGTTGTCGCCGTCGGCCGATGACCGTCGAAACGCGACGCGTTGCGCACGTGGTGCTCGATCGATGAAAAACTTTTCTGTCGTAAAAAATCGGTCGTCCGTTTGCCTCACGACGTTTTGTGTTTTTATTTTATTGATTATTTCTCGAACCGTGGTCAGACCATAAAACAATTTTTCCTGTTATCATTAATTTATTTGGACACGCGTAAGACGCTGCACTTTATTGTGATAAGACTGCAGACTGCACGGCGCCTGCAGCCTCTCCTCTTGGCTTTCGGCGATCATTGCCTGTCGCACTATACATTTTGGACGACTTTGTCATTTATTTGAATCACCGTGTGTGTAAATAATCGAAAGAAAAACCCATCAATACACGCATATTCGATTTTCCACGGTATCGTTTTATCCACGGTCTACAATGTATGGCGTTTAACCACAAGCATTCATAATAATTACAGCGAAGAGAGAACTATTGATTAATGCACAAGCCGCAATCACCGAAAACCCTACATTCAGACGACTTCAATATATGTATAATATGTAAACGACATACGCGTATTGGTAAAATATATAACAATTATTTAACTATTATCAAACCATGATACGAATTCATATCTAATAGTTATTTGATTTTCATTTAAGCATGGAATGTATTTTAATAACATAACGATCAGAGTTTAATTATTATCCGACAACAATATATAGCCATTCATTGTTGTTTGATTATATTTTTTATATAATTCCCTGGTAGGCGTCTTCGGATGATGAAAAAATATAAAATCATCGAAGCCTAATAGTAATGAACATTGCATCGCGTTACACATATTATGAGTTCAAAAATAATCTTTTGGTTCAAAATTTATATTTTTATATCAGTACAACGAAATATAATCCGTTGCATATTATAGAATATAATTTGAACTTTATATGAATAACTGACCATTAATATCTTCAAAAATACAATTTATCCAATTCAATTGTCCTTGATAGCAACTCCTATGGAAAACAATTCCATTAAATTCACAGATGCGCCAGATTGTTTCCATTGTGGAATTTTTTATTCGTATTTTCATAATTTTCAGATGTATATCGTTTAAAATAATCGTTAAAGATTTATCTTGTTTGGACTAAACAGAAGATTGCATACTTAAAATTAATTCAATTTATTATATCTCGTGGTTTAGTACAATTTTATACCCAATGATAAATACCCGTCGATTTATAGTCTTATACCATTTGCATCTTAATTATAAAACAAAAAAAGTAAAATTAAAATAAATCATTAAAATAACACTAAAGTCACATTGTTTATTGATACTGTATTAAATTTAAGTCATTCAATAATAATTACAAATTTACATCTTTGAAAACTATTCTCAAACGAGCTTAATTTAATGAATAGTTTTAATTAAAAAAAACTGTGCAGACGTTCAAAAAGTAAGAAATAAAAAACTTATTAGAATATCAAATACCAAATATTGTTATTTTTTTAAAATAAATTCCATTTGCATTTACTATCTGTACGAATATATCTTTTCATTTTTGTTGCCTTTAATATTAAGAATTCTTTGTTCTTCTGCTTTAGTCATCAATCTGTAGATGGCTTTGCAGCCTTAGCTTTAGCTTTCAATGGTCAGATTTCTAGAACGAATAGCATCCTCGGGCTTTGATAATATTTCTTATATTCCACATACTAACTAGTTTTTTTCTCCATGCTTTCGTGATCGACTTTGTCAGGCCTTCACTTCTAATTAAGTAGTTAATCCTTACATTTTTTCTCTTTTTAAAATATCAAAACTATTTTACCTCAAAAACTGTGTTGAATACTACCAGGTCCGAATTATCTTTAGATTATTCTGTTCACATTTGATGCTTCTATTCCCTTTCAGTTCGGCTTCATACATTTTCACTACAGTACAGTTTGTCACTTCAAAGTATGTGTTCAGTAAATCTTTCCTTCGTCTATTTATCTAACTGCAGTTTTACATTTTTAATCTTTGGATCCCGTGAGGCCATGATATCGTTTTTAATTTTTGTTTACATATTCTTGTGTTCACTCGCTGTTATGATCGTAGGTGTGCATATTTAACAGACAGGCGTATTACAGTTTTCAATATTTTACAGTGTATCTGTCATGGTTTATATGTAAAGGTCGGTATAGTGACCTTTAAACGAGTGCGAATTGTACATTTTACATAATAGATAAGATAATTTTATAAATATTATCATAGTTTTAGTGAGATAATTTACCTAGATATACTTAATACTTTAGTTATACTATCACGATCCTAACGTCTTGACGAGGTATACCGCCGAGCTGAAATACCCGCATATTTCACAAAATGTTATACTTTTAAATTTTAATTAGCAAACCCAAAGTAAGTTATAAAATTGATTATTTTTAGATTAATAAATCATCGTACATAATATGAAAGAATCGCACACACCTATATAACGATACATTTTACAAACTATAGTGTATAAAAATTTCGTACTTAGATCATAGCGATTTAAATACATCTTAATTTTTAAATGTATGTTAAATTGTTTAAATTATTTATTGTGAATTTCCTATTTATTGTTCTCTAAGTCATCATAAAATGAATATACGTTTATAAACATATGGTATTTTAAAGTGTGTTAGTTAGTTTAAACGAGGCAAAGATAATATATTACAGAAAATACAACTTTCATTTCGGTATCCATTGTTTGGATAAAAATCGACGACAACGAATGTTTAAGGAGAACAAAAGTCAATTAAAATACGCAGACATACAAAACGTCGAAGATGTGGGTCCGTAGGTCTTTAATATAGTACGAGCGGCAAAAATAAAAAACAAAACTTTCGACGAACAGTATAAATATCAATAATCGACTGTGAGCAGTTAGTAGATTCTCGTGACGCCCCGACTAATAAAACTTTTCCCCGACAATGCGAACAGAAAATCATTATTTAATTGACTTAGGTTTAATTTTATAAAATATATTTTACGACTTATATCAGAATAAACAAACAGATGCTGTGTATTAAATATGAAATTACCCACTTTAAAAGTTTTAAGATGTAATTTGCGTCCCTTGTTACTCTTAAAGTATTGAAAAACTGCAGATAAGCGTTGACGAAATTAAGTAATTTAAAGCAACTCTAGTTTCAACAATGCCATCGCACGTTAAACTGCTCAATCATAGTTTTTCGAACTTTATGATTTAATATTGCCTTCAGATTTTATATCACAACACACATTTAATATATTCACACCGGCCCAAATTGATTCCTGTATCAGCAAATGTTTAATATTACTCAATACTCATATTTACTATGATTATTGGGTAATAATATATTAAAAAATAAATTAAAAAACTGAGTAAAACTCTATTATATTTAAAATTAACCATGTATTTAAATTTATGTGTTAGTCTTTGATGTCTAATAATAATTAGAGTATAATGTAGTTATATTATAGTTACACGTAGATCATGTAATTCGTTGTAAAATAAATTACATGAATTCCGTATTGTACAATAAATTGTAATTTTAAGAGCATCAGTGTGGATCGACAATAGCCAAGTATAAGTCAAAAAATATCCAATATGGTCTCGTTTGTCGAACTCTGGTTGCTATACAAGGCATAGATTTATGGGGTTCACTTGCGGAAGTAATTATTATTTTCCTATTGTTGCGGTCTGCGCTCCCCAGAGGGATCTCTTGTTTGGCATTTCGATTAAGTCCGAAACTTAAGCCTTGGGACCGAGCCGGTAGGTCCAGTTAATGAAATCCCTAGCAAACAATGGTCATGAATAGAATATGAAAAAATTAAATGAAACAAAAAAAAAAAATAAAAATAAAAAAAATTCGATTGAAAGCAAAAAGAAAAATAACCAAACAAAAGATCCGTGGGTACTTACTGTCCTGAATAAAAAAATATGAAAATGAAAAACCCTCTAAAGTTATATACTGACAACACTATTAAGGTTTATACAGAAAATAATCAGTAGCACGTGTATGTGTATAGATACTAAATAGAAACCCGTATACACTTCATCTAGATCTGGATGATCTACATAATTCCATCCTCGAAAATTCTCCAATGACGTTCATTGTGCAAATCGTTTAACAACGATAAAATTGTAATCAACAATAGTATGTATTCTGATACGGGATTTTTCATCATTTAATATTGCGTTTGTTATAAATTATAATATTTAAGTTTTTTTTTTTGTTTTTATTGATCCTTAAGCCCGGCATCTATGGCCATTAGCCGTTAGTAGGGTTCTATAGCGGAGGTGATAAGGTTTGGAACGGTGAGTTTTTACACTTGAGTGTTTGTGTTTGGCAGAATTTTTAAGTGGACACCCGTAATAGTATCTGCCACGCCCGGGTGGAGGAAGTCGGCCTTTTATTTAAATATATACCAATGTAAGTACGTATAGGTAACTATTACGAAATACAGCGGTGTCCGCCTCTCCGGATAACGTCAGAAATCTGACATCTATAATACCCACACGTCCCACACTTCCTAACCGATCGTATTATCTTTTCGGTGCGTAAAAACTTGCTTCGGATAAACCAGGAAAAAATTTCAACTATTTTAAGCTATCGTGACGATGTGACACTGCGATTAAAAGCGATTCCTGCAATAACATAATTTCAAATATTTACTTATACATAATATAATGTGTGCATTTTATTTAGTGACATACAACATATTATCTTCATTAAAAATCCATCAATGTGGATGAATGTCATTTAGACTGAATATAGCTCTGATATAGTTTTTGAAGAAAGCATATTTTCATTTTGTATGGGTACATAATGAAGGATTACAATGATCTATCATCGTTATTTTTAATGCCATAAATAGCTACTATAGACATACTTATACATTTCATAGGATTTATATCAAGTTATACTATTGAAACTATTTTTAATTTTTTTTTGTATTTTACAACTTTATCTAACTTGGTACAGTTCAATAATATATTGTCACATTATATTATATTCGGCTTTCTATAAACAGTAGTTATGGTACCTACATAACGTGTTATACATTTTAATTATTATAGAAACAATATACACGCGGTTCTATACAGGTTATGAATACCGTTTATTAAAAAGTACCTGCCGGAACACCGGAGAGGAGAAATCGCTTGAAACGAGGCTGCGACGAGGGGTGAGATCATAGTATTCTTTTTTTTTCCGTAGAGACTCACGAGATGATATATACAATATACCACATATATTATACGATACAGCGACGATGATGAAATACTTTTTTTGCCGGGTTGATTAATGAGCGTGTTTAAGATGTATAATGTGAGGGAGGGGGACTCGGCATTGAACATGTATCAAAATTCGAACACTGACAGTAGCGACGGGGGGCGGCAGTGGAGAGGCAAGTGGAAGTCGGAACTAACACGAAAAGCAGAGGTAAAGGGCAAGGCGAAAAACAAGATGGCGGTGTGACGCCAAAGTCTATACCTGGGTACCTGCCTATAGCTTTTTTTCACCGCGTCCCGCCTCATCCGGTCCGACACTGGCGTTCGCCTTTCAGCGTGTGCCTCTGTAGAAACCCGCGTGGGGACGTATGGCGGCGGCGGCGACTAGCTATCGTTAATTAATCAACCCGTCAAAGGCCTGTATATACGGATATACCGACTATCAATCAAACGGCTTTTGACGCTTCCCGCCTGCGCGACGCTTTGCTGCATCAGTTCCCGGCAGCCACGGGCCCTCAAATTCCCCTCTCCCCCCACCGTTCTACCCTTGAGCGTACCGACACATTCCATCTCTTAGTCACCTGCGCCACCACCCTCGCTCGCGTGTGGTCTCATCGACACACACACACACACATACTCGAGATGAACTGTTCGCCGAGATAAGCGTCACCCTCCCTATTACTGTATAATGTTTATAATAATATGTATAGTGCGTGATAGACGTCAAATTGAATATTAGAGACTTGTTGTAGCAGTGGCACTATATAGACATGCCCTATCGTTAACCGTCAACGCGTTCATCTAACGCATGCAAATTATTTGGGCGGCATATCCTTTTCAGCCGAAAAGAACCTTATTTCATCTACTGATCAGTAAAATTGCTTTGTTCGTATAATGGGCGGTGTAGCCATGTAAGCATAAGCTTCTAACCATTTATTGTGACTTTTCATCGTGAACGTATAGTTGAACTATATAATGTATAATCGGAAACACGTAATACTGATCTTTGAAAATAATTTTACAATCACATAATTGGATTTGATACCGCGATTTTCTGTTTTTCTCTAACGCACGCGCGACATAGGATTTTAGACGTGTTCTTCGCCAAACATACTAATTGATTTAATGAAGCAATAAGAACTATAAAAATTAATTTGATATCTAATATCAAAACTGTGGTAAATTCGATTTCCAGTAGACACAACACAAATTCAAATCTGTTAATTCCTATCGCTTCATTAGATCAATTGGAACATGTTTGGCAAAGAACGCGTCTAAAATCCTATATCGCGCGTGTGTTAGAGAAAAACAGAAAATCACCGGATAGGTGGCATTCTCTTAGTATAAATTTATCAATTACGTATGCAATTTTTTAAACGTAAATAGTAATGGAAATAAATACATTTTATGTTAGATATTATTCTATTAATCGTAATTTTTCATATTTAAACTACAATATATAAGTACCCATAAATATAGACGTACTACAGTCTGAGAGAAGCGAAGAATGTATGTTGATTTTACAATAATAAATGATAATACTATGTGTTTTTGTTTTGTGTATTTTTCATCACCGTTTGGATCAGTAAAAATAAAAATTATTTTATTTTCAACATTGAGGGTGGTTTCTGGTTGGAAATTATATTTAATTGATATTTTGTGAGACCAAAAGTAAAAAATTATTATAACTTGTCAAAAAAAAAAAAAACGGGAATTTGTACGTGATTTCAACTTTAATTTTCAAAATTTTTTTTCAATAAATATCTACAAACAAAACTACTTTGCTTAGTTAAAAACCTTGAAAATTTAATAATAGGTTCTTCATAAGTTTTACCATAGGTAATTAAAAATATTAAACATACATAGGAACAAATTGTAATGTTGCCGGTGACTATAGTCGCAATTTACTTATTAAGCATTTAAAGTACACATTTTAACATAATTCGTCAAAATCACAAACATTTGAATAAAAATTTTGTAGCAAAAAAGTTGATTAAAAATTAAATGTTAACAAAAAAGTTGATTAAAAATTAAATGTTGACAAAATAAGACGAAATTATACATTTAAACAAGGAATAACAATTCTAATTATTTTATTTTAAATTGTAATTCAAAAATATTTTTCATGAGGATTTTAAACTTTTGCTTATATTATTTTATACAACGCAATTACATTTAATTTTATAAACGAACCTATTCACACCGTTCTAAAGTTAATCGGTATTGATTCAAAAGTGAATAACAATAATAGCATATTTACCTACCGTCATAATAATATAACAAATTCAATATTCTTGGCAAAAATGAAATCAACCTACCGTATTACTTATACACTATTACAATAATAGCAATATAAATATATCATAAAATTGAAAATATCTTTAGTAATATAGACTGATGACAAACCGTCATCGTTCAGAACCGTTTTGCGTATGCAATGATTTATCGTTGTTAACAATTTTGAAAAAACGGAAATTTCAGTAACTTACTCAATTACAAGGTACACTCGACACCTACTGTACAGCAGAGTGGTTACCTACCTTCCCCCTTTTTTAAAATTATAATTTATTGGTGTAAAATGGTCATTTTTTTCACAGACATGAAATATGTTATGGTATTTTCATAGGTTTGCATAGTTAGTTTCGGTTCGTAAAGTCGTTAAATGTAAATTCAAAAATGTAGCGGTAAAAGTTGAACTATTTCGATATCTATTTTTTTGACGCGAAGTCATAATATGTAAAATGCTTTCTTCGACTTTAGTTCATATCGTAGTAACACGTTTACTGTTTATAGTAGGTGCGTGTGTAAAAAAATCAAAATCCGTAAAGGTCAAATAAAATGTAAAATATACATAAATGAGACAATTTTGTATCCCCTTATTTTTACGCTTCACTTTACACCACTTCATATGAGTATTATTCCGAGTACTATTGAATCAAGAACAATACAAGATAATGACGCGAGAATTATTAATACGTAGAATACCTACAGAATACTTGTATTAGTGGAACATATTTAATAAATACAACACCTTAAAACTAGATGATCAATAATTGAACATCGGCTGTGGAGTATGTAGGAAAAATTGTTAAAAATACAGAGAAATATAAATATGTTTAATTTAATGCATTAAAAATTATTAATTGAATGCGATGCCTAGGCTGTGTCATATTATTATACCATACTCCAGTACCACACTAATGTTATGAAAAAATAAATAACTAAAAATTACCTACCTAGAATAAAATCTCAAATGATTGTTAATTAATTTATTGAACATTTGTAATATTTTTGAATTAGTTTCAACATGTTGATAAATAAAATTACTTATCAAATATCGATAAACAGTAAACAATGATTTACATTACACGGTTTTAAATAGAAAATTAAATCAATCAAAGCAGTAAACTACAGTGTTCAACATGTAAATAAATTAAAGAAAAAACACATATTACACTTAGCTCAGTTTAATATAATGTATAGTTTTTTTAATTACTATATGTCTTGGCTTAAGTACATGAATACCTGTTGATTATCAAATAATATTAACACCATTCAATACTCGTAACTTTGTAAACAAACATCATATTTTATCTTTTAACATTCAAAAGTAATAGTATTCTTGTATGATAAAATGAGTTTTATAGTTTATATACCACTACTGTATACATATATATAAATATTGTACTTTACGGTTAAAGAGAAAGAAATCTGAAATACCATAAACATACAAACAATTTTAAACAGTAAAACTTTTTATTGGCTACGGTTTACTAAACATAACAAATAACAATATCAATATTGGTATTAAATGTAATATTATTCATTGAAAAAATCTAATACCTATAAAGTTTATTTTATTTCTTTAGTTATTACTTGATATCATGTTTTAACGAAGAATTGTTTTTAAACAACTATGACTTATATTTAAAACTTTTTTATGATACATAGTGTCTAAAATTGTAAGTTCAAAATGTAACTTGAGAGTAAGTACTTTTTACAATATATGTATTAAATTAATTCGATAGTTCCTTAATGTTATAGGTTTAACAATTTTAGACCATTTTACAAGACTATTGCATAGAATGGCATTAACACGAACAAGTCATTATATTTTTCAAAATGCTATATAGTCGTTTGACTTTACGCGTATTTAGTAAAATGTTTTATACATATATTTAGCTCGTTACTTCGTTACGGAAAATTAAATTTAAAAAAATATATTATCGTCCTTTTCAATTGGATCTACATACTACACTATACGGTGCAGTATTCCGTACTCGTGAAATATAATAGTTTTCGAAAGTAAAATCGTAGTAGGTATTCAGCCCACCCCAACGTTTTGTTAATGACGGTATTTATACGTTTTTTAATAGAGAATAGTAGAAAAAATAACAAATAATTACGAGTTGGATATTAAAACTATATATAATATTATATTTAATATTGTATATTATTCCGCGAATATAACATTTTATACCGTGGATACGTGTTGCACAATAATAATTGTATACATCATCGTATATTATTATATTAATAAACCATACCTACGAGTCGTGTGTAAGGGAAGAAGAGTCGCATACAGGACGAAGGACAACGCTGCGGCTCCATACGCATATTGTACGATAATGGGACGATAACCGACGTAGTTTTATTTTCTTATTATATTATTACCGTACAAGGACTTGGGTGGAAAAACTCTGAATAGAGTCCATGACTCCTGCAACGACGACGACGAATCTAAAATAGTCTCGTACGAGGGTTGAAGGGATGTGTTTGCCGAGGCGAAATCCGCACGGTATTGCGACAAAACACATATGGTTTTGTTCGTCAAATTGAATATTATACATGCATACAATACATGTAGGCACGTATTGTTATTATACGCGCGAGTGCAATATTCTGTGGCATACATATTATTATTATATATTATGCGACGTGGGTGTAATATAATATCTATATACATATATATACAGATCGGTAAGTTTCTGTTCCGATCGAAATTATCTCTCAGACGTTCTCCGAAACGAAACCGGCGGCGACGTAAACGCAATATTATTATATACCATCATACAGGGCGCATACACGTTCGCAACCGTTTTTCATCCTTATTAATTATATTATGTGCGTTTGTTTGAATTCAGACCGTTTCTATGACATTTCAGGAATGTAGTGGGCCGTGGCGTACCTACAATCTTCCTTGTGTTTTGACAATCGAGAGAACCTTATCTCTGTTTCTGTAGATTATCATTGGTGAGCCGATGAGTGTGTTATTATTGCTATGTAGGTATCTAAATTTGAATTCTTACGAGCGGTTTCTAAGTAACTGAGGACTACGGATTATGAACCTATATATAGTCATACACAAAGGTGGGCATTTTAACTAGTTAAGAAGTTATAGTTGATTTTCTAATCAGCTGACGAACGTAACTAGTTCAATTGACGGTTGAAATAACTTAGCTTTCCGCAGTTTGTTTTAAAATCATCCGCATCAAGTCAAACATTTTTGAAATTTTTCGTTTTTATGGTTTTATACGTAAATATTGATACTAGAATAGAAATAAAAATAATCCAATACCATAACAATACAAACATTTCTGATATTTTTATTGATAAATTAATTTTGTAAGTAGATGTATTATGTTATAGTAGATAAGATACGCATAATATTATAATATGACCTTTAATTTATATTTGATATAAAAAATTAATATTTGTTAAATCAACTTTTTTTTAAATGATTTAAGTTAATAATTGTCCATATTAACTTTTAACTGTTAACTTATAGATCTTGTGTCCTCTTAACCGACCTAACTTAACTTAGCTTAGTTAATTATTTTCATTAACTTGCCCACCTTACATAACATATAAAATGGACAATATTTTTGTCCAGCAACCATTATACCCAGAAAATCCCTATAAACTATAAAATGCTAGATAATCAAATAATATTGATAACTATGATTTTCAAATCACTATAACCCCAAGCATTTGAAGGCGTTAAATGCCATAACCAAGTATACTTGAAAATTCCAAAAATAAGAATTTAAATAAATGCATAATTAATAAAGGATACCTACAATGGGCCCCGATCATGCTTGACGAACCACCCTGTATACACATATATTACATTTTACAATAGTTGAAATCCTCAACGTGCGCCCCAAGACCATTCAATGTTTACCTCTGTGTGTGCGCGCGCGCGTGTGTGTGTGTGAACACCTAAAAGGCTCAAACCCTTCTGCTGCCGATGTTCGCGTCATATATTATAATAGACCATCCGCGACTGAAAATATTCAGACGAGCACATATTTTATCCCCATTTTGTTCTCCCTGTCATCGCCTTGTCCTCCTGTCTCCACGAGTGTATAAAAATGTAGGTATTTTTTTAACTCATTTTCCACCTCACCGCTTCAACGGCGACCGAGATGACACGGTGAGGGGGGGGGAAATAAATCGCATTTTGTGTATACTATATAATATGTATTTATTTGTATACCCAAGTTTACCGCACAACAACAATCCGTGTACATGAATAATGTATGGGCGTAACACGAAGAGACTGGCGTTTTTCTTAAGCTCCACTCGCGTATTTGTATATTATTATTATTATAGGAACGTCTGCACGTATCGAAATTCGATGTCCACGAAAATTCGTTGTGTCGCATATATTTTGTTATTGTTGCGGTTTGTTTTTTTATCATAAGTTTGAGTGACGGGAAGAGTAGCACGAAACGCGAGAGGATAAACGGCAAACGGGGATGCTGTACCGCGGGAGAGAGAGGTAGACGGACAGAGAAAGTGGAGACAGTGAGTATATAGACGTCTTGAGTGTTTGAATCCTTTAGAATGATCGTTTTACTCGGGGCTAACATTTGCATAGCAAAAACTGATAAATCCTTTGGATGGAACAGACAAGAAAAATAAAAAAAGTTGTCAATTTTGATTCTATTTTATTAGTTTTCTTACTTCAACAGTTCACAACAATTATATTATTTACATCAAATCTCAAATCTCAAATTGAAATTCTTTTTCTTGCACATTTATTTGTTAATCACTGAACAATTTTTTTTTTGTTCATGTTATGTCTGCGTATATTATATAGATAAACGTCATAGATATTTGAGATAATTTTGTAGACGATTCATGCAAATTATTGATTTTCCAGTACCAATTTTCGTACGAATAACGCCTATTAATTTCCAGGAAGACATTCCTTTTGACGGATTTTTTTAAGTTAAAAAAATAATTGTTTAAGTTAAAAAAATAATTGTTTAAGTTATCATAATTTCTGATTCCATACTCTATATTGTAGCATTTGACTTTTCTCACCTCAGACTAACTAACAAACTATATAGGTACGCATAAAATCTAAAAGTTTCAAATTGCATTATTTTTGTATTATTACAAATTATATAATTATTGTGTCGTATTAGTAGCCAGTAATTATTATGAATAAATGGATTCAAAATAAAGAATAACCCACATAAAGGTGTATAAAACACAATAGAATTTAATATCTCACGGACGAGTAACAACAGAGAAACCCAACAGACAATAAAATCTTCAGGTTTTCTCTGTTATAATAAATTAAACATTATTACAATATAACTAACATAATTGCTCAAAAAGTGTTAGATGATAGTAATCACTAATATTTTTATCTGACATCCCATAGCAGTTTTTCAATAAAAGTACAAACAGTTTTTTTTTCTTTAATGGATTTGTAAAATTACAAGTCTACCTGTAACAGTTTACCTACTGAATGCAACTTTTTGAGCTGGTTTATTAAAAATAACATAATATTAGTAAAATCGATAGACAAGATGACTCTCAAAATCGAATATGACTAAAATATACTACTGGAAATTAATGATTTAAACCAATCAAGGTTATAATTTGACTTATGAAATAGCAGATAATTTATATTATTGTTTTTGTTTTCAAGTAAACTTTTCAACGGTTATTTATAAAGAGATCGTATTTTCGAAATAACTTATTCTAATTGATTTTATTTAATTTGTTGTATAATTGATTCATTTAACAAAAAATGTCGACCTCTTCCGGAAAGGTAGAAAGGGTAATACGACTCGTTAAAAATCCCCCTCAATGAATATTTATATTATAATTCAATATTAGCATTAAAAAACGTATAAGACATGAAAGATGAATTTAAACTAGCGATTTTTGCAATGTCATTAAATCTAGGGGGGGAAATAAAAAATAAATACCTTACAGCACGTGCCTGTCTATAAGTATTCTTGGGGATGAACTATTATATACATTTTATAACTACATTATTATATAGTAAACGGGTGAAATATTGTATTTTTAAACTAAAAAAAAACAACTTCGATGCCGATGAAATGACTGCAGCAACGTTACACTGGTAGGGTGTATTATATTCTCTACATAACTGCTGTGTATATTTTCATTTAAAAAAAAATGCAACGCATATCCCGGCGTATCGTGACTAAGGGAGCCATGTTTTACTCTCTTCATTTACGTGATTCAAATTTTTGCCATAGTTTCTAGCAAATATTAATTAATATTTAGCTCGATACGATGATGTAATCGTACTCTGTGGACGGGAGCATCGATATATTATGCATATTATATAGTTATTTTTACTGGTAGGGATAATATTTGTACGGATTTCGACCTTTTTTTTAAATGGCAAACATGATTTATTCATCGGTCGAGGGTCGTGTTTTATGAATCAGTCGACCCTCGCAAAAATAATGATTGGAATGCTCTCAATGACGTTTAATTTTAAAAAATTTCAGTAATAAATATTTACTCATTATCTAGGTAATTAGAACGAAGTTTCGTGAAGGCCGGTACACAACATTTTCGTGTATCAGTATCACGACGAGTTTCGTAATAAAATCTTAAAATCGATATTTAAACGCTCATATCATATTTTAACGTTAAGAGCAATCCTATTTTATTTTATTTTAGTTTATTGTTCTCTTGTATTTCCTTTACAAGTAATTAAAATATTTTGTTAGTAACTTTTTGAATACATTTATTTTGAATATTTTATATTTCATTAATTGAAATATGGCTCCTGAAAAATGCATATATCCGTACACTTAACTATCATGATTATCCACAAACAGACAAATACTTAAATGTAAGATGTATTTTATAACTCATACAATGGTTTTATAAATTATTATTAAACGAAACATAGTTATTATGCTTATCAAAAAGTGTGTATTAAGTTGTTTACAATTAATATTTTATAGTATGCCTTCATCTCTTATTATACCCTTTTGTCCACATAATATTCTGAATATTGTTTTAACAGTAGAATAACTTATAAAATGTATACATGTATACATCTATCCTTAGACATTTGAAAACGAAATATGAACACGCAGACAAATTGGTGTAATTAACAATTATTATAGTAACTATTTGAATAAAAACTGGTGAAATCAAATATAAATAAGTGTTAAAATTAAATAACATTTTTATTTTATACTTACGAAGCGTTCAAGTTTTAAACTTGCAAATATAATTATGTTGTACCTACTACAACAATCATTGTTGGAAATATTTACACAACCACCCACCTCTGAATTGCAATATAAATCATACTACAAACGAGTCGTATTCAATAACCACAGTTAAGGAAACATTATTGATTGAGAATTAGTGATAATATAATAATATTATATCTGATGTTTATTACACAATATTATATCCAATGAGAAAGACAATAGGGCTAATATGAAATCAGTTCATGTAATATTGAAATTTATTATTATATACGGCGAATCGTATTGCTGTTTTATCAGTATTATAAATTGAATCAGTATGTCAATAGTGAACATATTCCGTATAATATTTAAACATGTAATACAAAGTATATGTAATTTGTTTGCGGGTAACACGCCCAGTGTGCGGTATATGTCGGAAGCTGCTGGGATGAACGCACAGGAGACCGAGGAAATGAGAATGTCTTAAAATTCAATTTCTCCGGCTACTCGGCGTGGTTTTCGATCACATTGGTATTATCAACGGCAGCAGGAAATTAATTCATTTCCTGTGGCGGAATCTACCCGCTATAGTTTCACTTCCGGGCACTACCTAGCTAATCTGCAACCCTTTTTGATAAAAACAGAAACCGAAAAACGTAATGGGGTTTTTTAATATATATATTATTTTCAATTCTCATTTCAGGAAGTGTTAATGGCTCACGGACTCAGGAGAGTTTCGTACGCTACGTGTGATCCTGGATGTAAACAGTTTTGTTTCCTGGCACGACAACCTGGTGGTCATATCAACAAACAGTACTGTCATTTGTTCGTTACAAAGACGGCCGAACAGGTAGATACCACTTTAATTTGTTTTACTATTACGAGTTACAATTTTTTTCTTTTTTTTTTTTTTGAATCAAATTGTACGTTACAATAAGGGGGTGAGTGTAAACGTCACGGTCGTCGTGGTGTGCAATAAAACGATTTTGTACTTGACAAACGAGTTACGATTTCCCCGTCAGTGTCAGTAGAAATTAATGTTCACGTTCTACGTCCCCGGTGACGTAAGTGGGCTCAAGTGGACGGAAAACAAGAGTTGACATAAAAGAAAAAGATAAAAGAAAAAAGATAAAATGCAATTTGTATTTGATTCGTTTTTAATCTTATACAATTTTTCAGACTAACGTCACGACCGATGTTCACGCGCGTAACAGTGTATTGAAATTGCATACGCAGTGCGCCGGCTTACAGATTATCAATCGATTATAGTATTTATTAATTTATAGCATTTAATAATATTTATTTTATCTTTTTAATTGCAACTAATAATAGTTGTTGAAATCCTTTGGATTTTGGTTACGTGATCATTTGATAATGGCCTGTCGAATCTGATACACAAGATGTTTACAAAATAGTAAAATAATATCGTGTTACCCGTCGATAGTATTATACTATATCGATATAATATCGATGTTATAATATAGGAGAACATCGAGATTTGCCACATCCAATGATTTCCAAGCCGGAACAATATATATATACAAAATATTTCCCATTTGTATTCGAAGAGTAATATTATTACATAACTATTGTAATATCGGAACGATTCGTTATTGTTTA
Organism: Sitobion miscanthi; assembly: GCA_008086715.1. Taxonomy (NCBI): domain Eukaryota; kingdom Metazoa; phylum Arthropoda; class Insecta; order Hemiptera; family Aphididae; genus Sitobion; species Sitobion miscanthi. Next base: position 2,628,029 of record CM017802.1, on the reverse strand, counting down.
AAAATAATATTCATCGATACAATTCTATCTTGGTTTATTTTTTTCGTCAGTTTCTATCTTCGAATCGACCTGAAATATTGTAATGGTAAATACCGTACATACCGGGGATAAAATACGTCGAGGAAAATCTTAACCCCCCCCCCCCCCCACCGCCACCACCACCACACTCCGTTACATTGTTCACGGGTAAGATTTTACTATATACGCACGACTTATATACTACTTCGCGTTCTATTTTATTGTAAATCACTGCGTATTATATTTTACAAGAAGCCGGACCGAGCGCACGGCGCCGTCTGTCGCGACTAAATCCCGGCGAGGTGGCAGGTAGAGGTGCCTATGAGACGGGCGAGGTAATTAATTTTCTCGTCACACACATCATAATATTATGTAATATGTACAGTGCACATAGGATAATCCCCCTCCCCCCCCCGCCCCCGATCGAGCTATTTCGGCTCTCGTGTCCGCGTCACTCGACGATGGATCCGCGATATGATTGAAACGTTCTTCGTCGCAAAGACTTTTGTCCGGATTACACGATAAATGCGCCTCGCCGGTCTTTATATTAGCGTCGAGATTCTCGTCGTTATGTTTTCCACTCGTGTTCGGCCACGACCCGCCATTAGTTCGCGTCCCGCGCCGACAAAAAACAGACAATTTTCCCGAGACTTTAGTACATTAAACGACAATGATTTGTATACACGTCGCAGTGTAATAATGTCGTGTATATCACCCGCGCCACAGTCACCTAAAGACCGTTAGAGTGGATGCCCAACATCCACTTTTTTTCGTTCTCGTAGACATCGTACCCCTAATCGATTTTCTTTTCAAACCACTTCATCCCGCTACAGTCCATTTCACATTTTGCAGTCAATCCTTACAGTAGGTACTATAAGATTAATTAGATATTTATGAGCTACAAATAAAAATACAAATTTTTTGGACGAGTAGGTGGAATTTTTTTCGTTTCCTTAACCACGAAATATAAATTATTTAAAATTGAAACTTGAAGTTAAATTTATTATTTATGTTATTACCGAATAGCAAAATATAACAAATATAATACACAATTATCATTATGTAGTATCTATATCCATTCCACCGTGCTATTTGATCAGAGCGGTTACTAAAGCTCGAAATATAAATGACATACCAACAAACCTAACTCAGTGGTTAGGTAAGTGGATGTAATACTACCGTGGTTCCCGCCTTGGTTTTGATACCAAATGAAAACAATTAAAAAAGGGACGGTAGATACAATGATCGGGCAATAGGGGCTGAACCGATATTCCACTAAATACTATTTCAAATGTACTACTTTTCTTTATTTGATAATTTATAAAAATAAATGTTATACATTTTAGTCTTAAAAACAGTATCTAAAATATCGTAAATGTTTATGGTTTATTAATCTTTATTTAAATCTACGAGTTTATTATTTATACAACTTATATAGATGCAATATATTTTGTGTCTTATCTCCCCTTCTTTTAAGAAATCCACAGTAAGTTTGGGTGCAGGTATGCATAAGGTGTATGAGCATCAAATCGGTAAACGATGGTACAAACGCTGTAGTTCCGTTACGTTAGCTATCCTTGATTAAAAATATATAAAAAAAATTTTCACAGTATTAAAATAATATGCAAACAACCACAAAACGATTGTTTGTAAGATTTTTGTTGATGAATTTGAAAATTTGTGGGGCCCTAAAGTAACGGACCTCACCACTGTTGAGACAAAAAAATTCGGGTCGAGAGCGTGCACTGAGGAGAATACCAAAGGCTTTGGTGAAATTAACTTTATTATATTATTATACAAAAAAACAATAATACTATAAATGTCTGAACGCTGTGCCGGAAGTTCTGCCGGCCTACTACTGGTATGGTGGTACTTTCACGGTTTAAGGTCGTATTCGCTTCGTTGGGCGATTACATTAAAAATTAACGATAACTACCCTGGGTATACTCTTTATCACGCTTGATATTATGCTAGACAACTAAAATTCCGTTCACTAAACCAATACCGCGCGCAGTGGCACGTAAAGAATTTCGCCGGTGAAGAAACAAGTCATTTCATTATTACATGAACCTATATATATTTAAGCCGTATATATGTATAAGTACGAGACGTGTGTCGAATACTGGTGCGTGTATTCACAAGGATTAGTCGACCGCCTCGAACACCGTCACGAGACAATATACTAACCAACTAGTGAACACATATACATAATAATATAGTATATAGACATATTATATTATGGTGCTCGTATATTTTATTAATATGTACATAGTTGTTCACGTGACAAATATTACGAATGAAATAAAAATGAATGTACATATGCGTACGCACGTTAAGTCGCGTTGAATATACATTATTATTATAAGACTTGAAACGATCCACTTCTACGCGGGTACGCGCTGTACCTACATAGGTAGTCGTGATCTGACTCTCGGTCCCCCCCTTCCCCTTTTTTCTACGTATTTTTCACGAGTAAACGCGGCCACCGCCGCACGCCGAAATCATGCACCATCTGATGTGATAATATTATTATTATATTCGTACTCGGAGGCGACGAGGAAAAAATATCATCATGACCAACAAAAAGATAAAAAAAAATAATGATAATAATAATAAACATGACTCCGGCATGCTTCTTTAATAGTACGATTTCCGGTCTGGTCACGGAGTTGGCGACGATTACGGTTTACTTTTGATTAGAAACGGCGTGCCGCGAATCGTTATGATGGCTGCGCTAAAACGTTTAATCCGTTTTGCCAAATATTTACCAAACGGAACGAAAAATAAATTTTGTTTATTTGGTCGCGTTATAACTTACAACAACCACCGCCGGCGAGAAATCATTGCGTCCTGCGAGTGCTCATTAAAATTGTATGGAAAACGAGGGCGCTTGTGTTTTTAACGAGTTATGGCACACGGAATAATCACGTCCCGCGTGTCGTTCTAACCGTAATGGGTTGCCAGTGGATTTATAAATTTGTTAAGCTTTTAAGTGGTTGATAAAATCATTGAATATTTGCATTTACCGAGAATTGTGAATTGTATAACTGAATTGTAAATAAAACGCAAACGTTTAATAAAAATGATATTACGGATGACTAGGAATTATAATATGAACCTAATTTGTGATTAAATTTACGGCGGTAAAGAAGTAAAAACACAAAAATATAAACCACGCGGTTAGGTTAGGTTTAGGTTTTACAAAAATATAAAATAAATGCAATGTTTGAAATAGTATTTATTATACTTGGACCATTTTTACAAATTATTAGTAAAATGTTCGAAACGCCATAGCCCCCATATCTTATAAACCTTTTACCGTGTACCTTTTATCCTTGGAACACAAAGTTAAATAACTCAAAAACTACTCGTACGGATTTTGATTCTGATACGTCAAATTTTCAGAAAAATTATCAACTGAATAATTATACACGGTTGAAAAAGAGGGTTCTCACTTGAAAAACAAAAATTTGTACAAGTAGTACAAAAAATCTGAAGAATTTAAAAATACGGTCTTTAAGTATATTAAAAAATTTCCAAAAATCAGATTTTGAATAACTGCGATATTGATGAAAAAGAAGGTAAGCACGCTTGGTGGATCACCCTGAAGACAATTTAAAATAGCTGTAATAATTATAGTATAACCATGAGTGAATTTTGTTTAAATATAAACAAAGTTAACCATCTATTAGGTATTTTTTATTAAACGATCAAAATCGAATTGAGAAATATTTTTTTCGTATATTTCAAACAATACCAAAAGTAAATAAAGCAAAACAATTTGACAAGCCATAAATAAAGTAATTTTATAGTTTATTCCTTTCTTTAAGGTCACATAATAATAAACATAACTAAAATATCAATTTTTGAATGAATTCCCTGAAATTATAGCAAAACAAACTACTTATAGTTTATACATAATTTGAAATACATATGCGATAAAATTAATGACTATTACTTTGTCTATAATAGTACGCTTAATGTCAAAATGACGAATCAAAATACTAAATTCAAACCATAATTATTAGGGCTTGAATTTAAATGCCCTAAAAACTAACAAAAAATGTCTTTTCAACACAATGATGCCCTAAAAAATGATCTAATTTTTTTTTGACAGGCACGCAATTACGCAACCGATCGGAAAACGACAGATCATTTTCAGAATTTTCTACACTTTATCAACCGCTTAACAATAATACAAAAACTAAATACCAAACTTAGGCTCGCAAAATAAATAAACGGTATCGCCAGAGATAGATAAAGACGTTATGCTTTCGTACCTAGAAAGATTGACATTAGTAACAGATGAAAAAATAGGTACCTACTAAAAACTATTAAAACAAATATTATGAAATCAATATTTTTAAGTTACTAATTTACACTAAAATCTCTTACAGCGTAATAATATATGCTCTAAACGTTAATAAAGTCACTTAAAGATTGTAACAAGTCCTCAATAAATGGAAAAACGTGGAAAAATTCAAAAAAATACAAAATAAATGTTTTACCTTTGGAGTATCTGTTACATAGAACAATTTATGTATTTAATTGAAATGCATTGACCTAGAACAACCAAACAAAAACAAAACTTTGCATTGAAACCCAAGTCCTAATAATTATAATACACACCTACTGGCTACTATAGTAATAATTACAAGATAATTACAAAAGTGCAAATACGAGTTGATACATTATCAATTAAATAATATTACTAGTGCACAACAAATTTAAATTGTTATTGCTGTTGTAGTTATTATTATTGTAAAAAAAACTAGTTTTTAAATATTATATGAGCACGAAGTCAATTTAAATGTAGATTGTATAGATTTACCTGTATAGGTATTAGCTGGTATGATTTGTACCCCAGACGCGCCCATATTTGGTTTTTCATATTATGTCAATGGTAATTTAATAGAATAGATGGATAATCATACACATAATTGTATAGTTTAATAGTATACATTGGTAATAGGTACACTTAAGTGGTTATTGAGTGGATAATAGTAGAAGTTAATCAACACTAAGCTTCTTAAAAAACAGGAATAAGGATAAATTAAATTCGAAAAAAACATACAAAAATAATTTGAAATTATTTCTTTCTATAATTTCTTCGTAATAATACGAATACCTATGCTCCAGTTTATATAAAATTATTGACTTGATGTTTTTATTAACATTGTGAAAACAACGTAAATTCTCGGAAAAGTACGATATAGCCGCAAAAATAACGAGAAATCTAATCAAATAATATTATATTATTTGGTGGTTTTTTAATAGTTCTACAATAATTACAAATAATAATAATTTTGTGTTGGAAATAAGTATGCGGATTTTTATAATATGCGTATGTTTATTATACAGTTACTCGATATTACTATAGTTAATAAATGTATTCGAAAAAGTACCCACTACGCAGTAAGTTTAAATAAATGAATGTACCTATTCAAGATCCGTTTTCATTGGTTATGGATGGCAGTTTTAAAAATGTCTATTCACGTAAATAGTGCATAAATAACTCTAAGGAAATGAGCAACATTAATAAGTTTTTAAATGTTCCTTCTTTGGAAGTATATATACGACGAGCAAACTTTTTAACTATTCAGCAGGCTAAAAAAAAAATGTCGACATTCGTGTACTCAACAAATTGCAGAACAGAAACATCCGATGTATCGCGTGGAATTTTCTCGAGTCTCTATTATCAGCCAATCGTATCGGACTGAACGTGAAAAACGACCATGAAATCGGCAGTGTGTACAACGAAAAAAAAGGGGCTGTCATCCCTGGGGGAATCAAGAAGGGGGCGACAATTTTTTTTATCTTTTATTTTTCGTAAGTACTCAATCTCCAAATTTCAATTTGACCGTTGCGCCTGTCTAGAACGGAAAAATCAGAGGGGCAACGCGTTAACCGACTCGATGTCCGAAACGTCACAATGATTAATACCTACGCTAACTATCTAAGTCAACGACGATACAAAATAATATCCACTATGTGTACTCTGGTTACTCGAAAGTCGAAACGACGACGGTCTAGGCACGGCGCCAGGGGTGGTAGTGGGAGGGAGGGACTCCCGCAGAAAAATGTTATAGATTACAGAACGTCACGTGTTATTTTTAAAGAGCTAAATATTATTGATTTCAACAATTATTGTTTTTAAACATTGATAATTTGAATAAATTATACTTCTTTCGTTTTAAATGTTTTCACCATACCTAGTCAAATACCGAGATGATAATATATATAGGTACTTCATTATTTTCAAATAGATAATTATGTTATTATTCTACCTAAGGGATTAGTTTTTACATTTAGATAGGTATCCCGTGGTTATATATAATATTATATGAGTATGTTACTATATTTTATCAATGCGTTTTATTTGTATAGCATTTAAGACGCTTTACGTATCAAATCGGTAGGTACAACCTCGCCCGGCCCATCATATTCACATGCCAGCATAAAAGCCGCCCAACCAATATCCAATACTTCCGATTCAATGTCAAGAATATTAGACGAATTCAAAACCTTTCTTTTACCCTCTGATCTTTCAACGTGCCTTCCTTTTTAACAAACTCACAACAAACTTCCCATTTCATATCAAATTTCTTATCCACAAACCTTATTAAATTATCATTATCAGAAATGGTATTTTATTCCCCTGCTATAATGCACATTATCTAATAACCGTAATCTTTAATTGCTTTGTAAACATTATATAGTAACATGTCTTGTGCATAAATGTCATACGCTTATAATGTTATTATGTTGTTAAACTCGTAAGAGCATTCATTTGCTATAACATTTCAAGTAAAATAAACTTTTGAAAAACGCTTTATTACAAGACGTCAACTTTTAAGATATTGTTTCTAATATGGTTACTCAAAACAATACGGTATCATGTGTATGAGAGTGTTGTACTATAAGTAGTATTTTTAAAACGCTATTAATTATTCAAAATTGCATACATTTCATATTAATATCTACTAAGAACTTAGAATACCTATTAGAAAACTACTGAGAGTATTTTAAAAAATTAAAAGTGTGCTACGTTAATTTTATGTTAAATTTAATTAAATTATTCATCCGATTAATCACACAAAAAGTATCTGTTCAGTCAGCACTCAGCACCCCAAGAAAAAAAATTCTAGCGCCGTACCTCCGACGTTTGCCTATTATTTTTATTTTTAAATCAACTAAGAAAAGCTAAGTTATTTCAACAGTTCATTAACCTTTTTAAGTTCATAAGTTATTTAGAAAATTAACTAATAAGTTAAGTTGAAAAGTTTAAAAAAAATTAACCTGTTAACTAGTTAATGCCCGTCTTTGCACATTATACACGATTACCGTCAAAATGACAACTGAATATACTTAAATAATATAATCATTTCTTTAGTTCTATCTACGTGAATAATTTGGATTATTATATCAAGGAAAATGATTTTTCAAAACTATAAAAACAATTTTAACATAAATATGTTTTCGCGCTAGGTACATATATTTTTCCAACGTTGTGTTTATCGACGTAGAACCGAATAAAATGTAAAAATTACGTAATTCCCACTAGGTACACCTATATAATAATATATATATATATATATATTATACACAATTAATAGTTATTTATTAATATTTATGATTCGTAAATTTTCTTCGAAGTGGATAATATCAAGTACCTACCTACGTTAGTTTATTTCACACAATTCCCACTTTATATAGAACGATGATTTTTTTATTTTATTATTTTTTCCATTTTCACTCTGACTCTTTTCTACTCGCCAGATGGCAGACTTGAATATTGCTTGCAAACCGGTGGAATTTTCGTTAGTGGTAGTATTATACGCGTAGTTCTCTTATTAAAATATATTATATATATTTTATTGTATTGCAAAACAGCCAGGACGATCGGTACAAATCCCTATCGCCATTCCTAGAGATTCTTTGTTCCTAGATGCTAATACTTTATACCCGTATGGCGGTATTATACTGAGATCTTTTATAATTTTGCATCTCTTAGACTAAGCCTTATTTCCATGTTTATCATTCAAGCTTAAATTCCACCATACAACGTAGATGTGTGCTGTAATGTCAATCCTCAGTGAATATTTCTTACCCATCACTTTTGACTCCCCTTTTACTCGAAACGGGATCAAACTATATATTCATCCTATTTATCTGACGACTGACATAAGGGTAGTCTGACCCTTGGGTATACCTAAAGCTGAGTTCAAAGTTCATTATTAGGTAGTATATAGTGTGTATACTTTTTTAATATGATAGTTTCTTGATGACTAAATAAACTTGTTTTGAATGTTATGCTTTTTATGATTTTATATCACGAGTGTCTCAACAAATAAATGATGTTCTTGTTTTCCAAAAAAAAAAATATATATATATATATACCAATGTCCAGTCGAGCACTACCAGACGAGCACTTTGGCACCCGTTTACTAATTGTTTTCGTGTCTAAATCGGATTGAAATACCCGCCGTCTTTGGAACTTACTAGCTGGTATGGTAGGTTGGTGGAAAATATATTTACCGACAAAGTAATAACATTAAAATATTTTACGAACATGAGGAAAAACTGAACATTCTCGGACCAAGAATAAGTACGAAAAATGTATACCGACAATCGTACACATGGAATTACAACTTACGATGACCGCTGATCGGCTACCGTGTCCGTGGAACGTATATCTATAATATACGTGTGTACCTCTATATTTAGATACAACAACTCTGCGTTGTACAGTGCGGGTAATAAATTATTTATAATAATATTATAACAAATCGTAGACGAACGTAAAAATGTGTTCGTCGGCCCCCAAAACGGTGACGTGTATAATATACACTACTACCGTTGTACATAATAATATGGTGGGGAAAAAAAAATAAACAAATAAATCGTGGAAAACCGGTCGGCCGCGCGACGTCCAAAATCGAAACGAGACCGCGACTCCTTGGCCGCCGCCGCCACAGCGTCCGACTTTCCGTCGCATAGGTCGTAATTATTACACACACACACACACACACACACACACAACAATGGAGGTGATGTCCGCCGCCGGCCGTTTACTATTCTCGTCCTTTCTCCTTCCCATGTTATTATCGTTATTGTTATACGTATATATATCATAAGATCGGTGTATAATTACTGGTTTAAATGTGTGTATAATATGTTTTTGTGCGTACCCCGGTATGCGCCTGTACATAGGTATAATACATCTATATATGTGTATAGTGTTATTGTCGTACACATACTGACGTACAAGTCGCCCGGCGACATGGGCTACCGGTATTTTGTTTTTTATTATATTATTATTATTATCATTATCATTATTCATCGACCGTATCTCTAGCGTCAGAGCACAACCCGATCATTAAATTCGTTCGGCGGCGCGTCATAAATTCCGGGTGCATATTAATTATAAATTATAATTATTAATACACTCGGGCAGTCTCTCGCGCGTCGTTCGCAATGCCGTGTTTTTCTTGAAAAAAAAAAATGTATACGATTATGTCCCTGGAGTTTGCGTTTTTTTTGGTTTTTTTGCGTCTATAAATTGTTTGAAACCGTTATTTGGGTACGCCAAAAAAAAAAATAACCTACAGAAACACAAGTTGGAGAATTCAGTCGGCTTTCTTTTGTGTATTCATTCTGTCGTCTCTTTATCATGATGTTTAACGACTGCATACGCATTATCCGAACACCGTAGCCCTCAAACTTCGTTAGATGATTATACTGTATCAAGCTACAGACCGATTGCTGTATAATGTTTGTCGAGAATGTCCGTAGGCATTCGACGCATTCCACCAAGATTTTATAAATTCGTTCAATACACAAGCAGCTGAAGTCGCATGGCTATTACATAGGTATATTATATTTAATAATGTATAACATTATATCGTTCTCATCAACAATATTCATTATAGACAATACTCGCGTTTATCCTCCGATTTAAATAACATGTTGACGCAACGACAAATCTATCAGATACACTCATATAATAAAAAGATTATGGACATCCTTATAGTGTTATGTAGGTACAGATACGTAGCTATACATGATTTTTTAAAGGCGGCCGAGGGGTGTTTAAATTTAATATTTGAATACAATTTGTGGGGGACCGTTCACATATCTAATACTTTTGAATTATATGGACGAAGGGGTGGGTTAACACAGAAAACAACCCCCCCCCCTTCTTTGCTACGCGCCTGTGTAGGTATTACCAAATTATAGGTACTATGTTATAGGTGTGACCAATATAGCCTATTTAGGCATACGCTGTGATGTTTAGGGCATTAATGTAATGAAATCGAATCCAAGTGGTGGATACCTGCAATCGGGGCTAACATAAGGAACTAGGACCACCACTAATTAATTACATAAATACGGTTTTACAAGCCTTGCACAATCAGGATTAATTAATTACACACTATTTAGCATCAATTATTTCAATAAATATTCATATAAAAAAATTAATTACAGTGCCTTATATGCGATAAGTTGATAGCACATGTTTTTTAATGGATTTTTATATTTTCAAAAAAAAAATCACAGTGATTGTAGTTATTTGTCTTTTTTCTGCGAGAAACTAGTGGTGACTATTATGCGAATAAACGAGTCGTAGGCTCGATGGTTGTTCTAAACTATTTCCCAGGCCAACTATAAATAAAATAACTCAATAACAGAGTTCCAGTGACGAGTCGTAAATCGTGACTGTTCGAACTTCGAAACAAAGGATTTTTATATGTGTGGTGTGGGAAAGTTACTTTTCCGAACATAGAAATATTGCTCTCCGTATAATATGTACTTTGTATTAATAATATCAAATCGTAGCAAAGAAAACTCATTTAAAAAATATCAAAATTAGATTGTGAATTAAAATGATGCATAATCATAAATCGTCTATACAACTTATCTTTCCGAAATTATGTGCGATGAGTGAAATTTTTTTTCATAAGTGTTTTAACTTTAAATTTTTAATCATTTTGCAGTTGTAACAAAAAAATATATTTATGGTATATAGATAAACTTTTTGCTATTACATACTTACTATTATTTTTTATACATAATGACATTGTTGAAATATTTATATCAATTATTTTAAGTTATTTATGTCATTAACGTTATTCTACGGCCCATTAGTTATAAGTTAATAGGTTTAATGCAATTTTTTTCATCAAAAATTAGTTCAAGTAGTTCAACCCACCGAATTTCGTTGGTAATCACTTAGTGGTAGTAATATAAAATATGTAACATTAACTATCTTCAGAGATAGTTGATGATCCACCCATTTCCTTCACTCGAAACTGTTTTTCGTAAACAACGATTTATCATTGAGTTCAAATTTAACACATCCGTCACAGCAGTGACCTACTCACTATCGAAGTACTCTCGAAACTTAATACATCATAGGCCTAGGTCTTCGGTTTTCTTAGGATGATAACAGTTTAAAGTCCCCGAGCCAACGCTGAAATGAAAAGTCTCCGGTTGTGGCCCCCACGATACTCACGACCCTAAATCCGGCCGTGCAGCCTGAAATGGCATTCTAATCAAAATGTCCATAGTATTATACTGTATGTACTTATACCTACTACCGTTATGAACGTATATTTTACTACAACTTAAAATTCTGTTCGGCCATGTCGTATAACAGTATCCAAACCGGCTTTTTGCTTTTGATATATATTTCAGTAAACGTGTTGCTTTGAATATTGCGTGAAACGCGCTATCGTTGTTATGTTAATACGTTATTATTGTTACGTTGTAATTGTGTAGACTTGAATGACCAGAAGCATTTTGAAACGCGTCGACTCAATAGCCGTGCTTTGGAAAATAAAAACACCAGTAGTTGTACGGCCTCTGTTACACACCGTAGGTAATATCAAATTTCATCGGCAACATAAAAAACAGCCCACCACCTCACGACTACCGTGGACATTTACAATTTTACCTTCACCTTGTATTATAAATCGTAATTCGATCAAACGTAATCTAATCGCCGAGGTCGTTAATACAATGCAATTGAGTACGATAAGAGTGTTTGAATTCTATGATGATGTTGCTATTAAAATATAATATGCTAAACTTTAATGTTGTATTCGTAATTTTGTTTTTTTTTCGTAAAGAACTAACATTTCACACGCTAAGTGTTTAAATATAATTTACGACAATATCGTATATTGTTTAAATGCGTATTATTAATACAGTTGCTACAAGTCCAACTCAAATCAACCAAAATAATTGATATTCTGGTAGACAGCCCAAACCAATTTTTTAAAATCTACTAAGCTACAAACAAAATAAATAAATATTACCGGAAAAAACAAACTCTGTCCACTGTTGAAATGTGATGAGGATGATTTCGTTAGTAAGATGTCTTAAAGTTTTTGAATGATTCCTTCGGATAGATATTTAATATTATAAATACTCATGCTGTGCCACATAAACGATCACTAAACATTTAATGAATCAACAGTGAGCTAATAATAGTCATTAAACATGATTTAGTAGCTCATGATTGGTACGTTCAATTTTAGTGAACCATTAAATTAATCCATGTATTATGCAACTCAGCAATCGGCATTACTCATTATTATATTGCCGCTATGGTTAAACAAAAAAAAAACAATAGGAAACCTAGTTATCAACGTGAAAACCGGTAGCAGACTTTGAAACCAAAATTATTCTTGTCATAATAATATTATGGAATGTATACTTTTTTTGTGTTTAAAATAGTTAATAATACTTTTAACAGCAATGATTTAAATCACGCATATTATTCATATGCATACCTATTTATTCTCACATTATTAAATAACATGACTTGAAAAATTACAAGTACACATTATTATTGAATACTCAAACATTACAATTGGATAATGCAAATACATCGGGTATAGGTATTAACTTCATTTTTATCCTAAATTATGTCAAGTTATTTGGTCTTGAAATAATAACGCAATCTGTTTGTTATGCACACGCTACAAACATTCAAGATGTAGTCGCCCCTGTTTTTGTTTTCCGAGTACTTTAATTAATTTTATGCTAAATTATTATGGTATAGTTAGACTGTTTTGAGCTTTAATCAAACACTTTAGCATCTCAACGGTTACATAAAATCTATTACCCTAAATTATATTTTGGGATTTCCATAAAAATCGTAAAACTTATTATTAATCTGTGTGCGTATTACTATACATAGAGCTGTTCTGAGATTAAAATGTAATAATATATACTAATATATTATATTATTATGTACTTATATATAATATATTCAGAACATTAGAACACTGTACTGGTATTGGTTTTGTAAATTGTAAATGTATTATTGACTAATAATATCATGTTACTTTATTTACACAAAAAAGTATTAAAAGTGTCTACGTACATTTTTCGAATATAATTTGTAATAATTAGTAAAACTTTCACGTCATCGGGTAAGTACTGCAGTGTACACACATTATTATACTTAAGTGGCATACTTAATATTTCGGTGCATTTTTCTCAGCTATATTGTTCGATAAAACGAGCCAGACGCGGGCTTGAACGTTCACAACATACATTTCACTCTGTAAAGTAAAACTGTGTTGTCACCATTCGGCATCCTCAATAATATAGGTAAACGCCAATGATTGTGCTGATAAATTGTCTTCCCACCGTACAACGGCTGATGAAATATTGCTAGGCGATCGGGGCGGGTAAATGGTAATGCTACGATAATTTATTGATCATCTGACCACGTACCTACAGTAACATATTTTATTCACCAAGGATTTCGCCCTTTAAACACGGCACACCACAGAAACCACACGTCATTCATCGTGTATTACCTATAATAATATGATATATTACAGCGTTTCAAATCCCGTCCCAAACGTGGTGACTGCGCAGTCCCGCACACCCGCCGGTTTTGTGTACAAAACGCGTTACCCACCCGAGTCGATATAAATTTGTATTATTATTATTATTATTATTATTTTCACACCACGTCATACAACATTAATTTTACATCAGTTTTTCCACAATAATGGTATACATTGTCCACTATATGGGTATAGGGTACCTCTTATACATAAAATATAATATTATTATGTGTTGCGGGCACATACCAAACACGAATGCGTCTAAACGAAAAACCATTCATGAAAAAACGCTCACGGATACCGTTCCGGATAACGATTTTATTGTTCAACGTGTGTACCTACACGTACACTTGTTCGTGTGTGCGTGTGAGGGAGAGATAGAGAGTAATATGTATTATATTATACATATATACGTATATTTTTTTTCCAACCAGACATCGCTAGTTAATGTAGTTGCCTACACAATAATATACACTTCACATACTTATGGCGGTATGAAAAGACCGTGTTCACCGCGTAGGTATTTGTGGTCGCCACAGCTGAACCGACAACATATTATATACATAATATGATAATATATATATTAAATAATAGCCCGGCGTGTACAAAACTCGTCAAGTGTTTGTGTTTTCGTGTTTGTGTGTTGCACACTTCGTGTATAATGTATATATATATAGTTATAAAAAATTACTTTAAAAAAAAAAAACACGAAAGATAATAACAACTCTAATATATCACGTGTGTTTTGGACTTGTGCGTTTCAGTGTGTTTGACGTTACACCCATAATACCTACGACTTGTTTTGAACTCTAATGTAACATATCCCTGTAGTAAAATCATCATGAATACCGGATACGACATAATATTATACGTTAGGGATTCGTTTGAATGAAAACCTGCGACACAGAAATGGTCCATCGACCGCAAAAACGTGGTATATATAGATTATAGTAAATAGAATCACACTATTCATCCTAATACCACCAATCAAATCGATAATTTAGAGAAATGTATACACATATAGGTAGGTGTATTATTATGACGATGAGAAACACTTGTGTACAATTTACTTGCGTGTTTAAATCAGTTAATGAGATCTTAAAACATTAAAATTGTACCTATATACGTTTACAGATAAAAATTTAAGGTGTGCAAATAATTCGAATTGGTAGCACGAAGTATAATATTATTTTAGTCGTCTTAGCACAATATAATATATGTGATTACTAAGAATAGGGTCGAGATAATTCACCGATTATATATCGTGTTGAAAGCGGTCTGCATAACATTAACTGTGTACAAAAAAAAAGTATTGTGACTTTTAGGCATCTAATAACAAAGATTTAGTGAACACACTACAATGTACAATAAACATTTCATGGGAATAATATGAGACCTATATTTCTACCGTGTACATTCCTCGACCAACTACCCGTGAAGAACCTATATATTATTATAGTACTATCTTCGCGGATTAACACCGAGGTGGAAATGCAGGCATCGATAAAACAAACATTGTCGAAGTATTTACCGCACCGAATAAAACGAATTTTACGATACTGAAGTATTTAAATGCAGTATAACGTATAAGTACTATGTAATTTTCAATGCAGTTTTATACATTATTACATAGATTATTCTAATGAATATAGTCTTATTTCGGAAAATAAATTGCTCGTGTATTCGCTAACGAGTACCTAGTTAGTTAGTCATGCAATATTTAGCATTCAAAAAACAGGTTTTAATCATTTTCCGCTACAGCGTATCAGAATAATATTATAATTTTCTCCGTTGCTGCGGCACCAGCTGCAGATAGACTTAATTAATATATGTATTGAACACTATAAAATACCTACACAATGATATCACCCGGCTCTCAAAATATTAAAATATGAGGCTGAGACTGACGTTTATGTATATATATATATTTTTTTTTATTATTGTATGATGACTTTAACGCGCATAATATATTTTGTATGTACCTAATACGTATACTTAATATAGCTCCTTGCAGTGCTATATGTATAAACACGAGAATTTCATTTTGAACCGTGTGAAAATAAAAATTTCTTCGAATTTAGATAGCAATAACGATCATTTCGTGTACACTGTACGCCTGTTGTAGGTATATAGCAAAAAAATCAGAAAAATTTTAGACTGCGGTCGTATGGTTGCAGCTGCACTGCTGCAGCCTTTGCGCGAAACACACATAATATATTATAACTACGTGCTCTCCCCTGTAGTTGTTTCAATGAGAAATAATAAGATTCGGGACAAAAATGAAATCAGAAATACATGGTTCGGTGATGTGGGCATAGATTCTATAATTTTTCAAATATTTTCGTTTCGTCCGCCTATCTCGTTGGCCACCAAATGTAATAAAGAAAAATGTTCGATTTTCGTTTACGCCAAAATGTGTATTTAAATCCGTTTTACACACAAATCACACCGTATCGAACCATTTAAAACTATTCTGCTCGGAAAAAGTGGCTGCAGATGTGCGGACCGTGGTAGTCATTACAGCGAAAGCGTACGTAATTTTTTTTTAACTCTTTGATTTCGTTCGGTTAAATACAAAAACTGTCATCGGTGGCCCTGGTAAAAATATGTCGATGCTTGGATGGGTGTTTAAGTTTAACTTTTTGCCCGCATCATGTAGACCTGTTAAAAACTTGAAGCTACAAAAAAAAATGCCTGTACGATGGCGCTGCTACATGAGAGTTAGTGCTGCTATTTACTTAACTATAACTTTGTTATACAAACAAAAATCACGAAATACGTTGTTATTTTGCTGGTTTAACATTATTACTTTTACTCGAAAACGCGTGGTTAGGTTAGGGTTCCGGTTTTAACGATGTAACAATATAATTTTATTCGCATCCGCGGCGGCGACGTGTCGATTAGATTTCCGACAGACTGAAAAATACTAAAATATCATAATATTATTATTTGGCGAAAACCGAAAGACGAGCGACTCTTTTCCAATAGGGTGAAAACGAAAAGGCCCGGCGACCGCGCACGTATATGGCGCGCGAGCATAACGATATTTAGCGTGCATGAATGGACCGGGCACGAACGCACCTTTCGAACGCCGCACGTCTGAACCGGTTGCCGGCCACCGGAGAGGTGATTCCCACAGGCCGGCCGCCCGCCTGCCCGCCCGCGCGCCCAACTGCCACCGCGAGAGCCGCCGCGACATGTCAGTAGGTATACGCACCGTCGTCTCTGCGGTGGTGTCTCGCGTGCGCTCGTCCGTCCGTGAGTATCTGTGTGACCGTGTGTGTGGCCGTGTGTGTCCGGGCGGTGTGTACGTGGTGAATCCATACGCCGTGCGTGTGGCGATATATACATCATTAGATTCGGTGCGTCGTGCTGCAGTGTAATTTGTCGCGTATGCGTCGTCACCACCGACGGGACAGGGTGAACATGGCGTGACATGGGCGGCGTGACGGGTTGCCAGCCGGCTTGGACAGGTGTACGGTACCGAAAGCTCACCACCCACCACAAACCCACCGACGGATGTTGGTCGTTCTCTTGTTCCGGTTGCGGCAGCGTGCAAATGTTACAGGTAAATCACCTGCACCAGCCGAGGTTATCTGAGCCCGCAAAATATATATAATATGTTTTAATATGATAAAATATGATTTAAACATCTAACATCGCATACGACGGGGGTTGGACCACCCAGCTGGGTATAATCTACCAAATATTATGAGTCTTATGCGGCACATCCGTCGTCCGCGCGACGACAGCTGAGCAAATATTGTTATAGTCCGCGCAAGCGTCATATGGGTACATTTGATTTGTATCCTCCTTCAATTTTTATTTCGTTGTAGGAAGATTCGCCGCGGCCGTTGCGTCGGACGAATTTTTCAAATTGCAAAAACAATATTTGATAAACTCTTGAAATCGTGTTTGCTGCGTTTGTACGGCCTTTGCGGGCAGAGTTGTTTTTATTGCGTTCGCAAACTCTACAGTTATTGTATACGTACACTGCTTCCGGGAGAGAAATATAAACACTTCTTTCTCACGTCCAAAAATAACAATTCTGTAGTTATGATATAAATATATATATATATATACATAGTTGACGTTCGCCACGGAAAAATAAAAATCGATATCCAATGTATACAGATGTTTAATTAAACGCTTGAATGTAAAACCTCCATCAAGTATACGATATTTTGTTTTTTATTCTCGTAGTGCAGCACTGCACTGCAGCCAATATATATTATATTAGTATATACACGGTACACCTAAATGTCAATATTATTATCCTTAAGCCATTTTCTTGGCCAACCGCTTTCGATAATGTCTGTCTATAAATATGATTAAGTACCGTAGGTACGTTATTTGATTACAAATCAAGGAGAAATATATTTAAAAAGCACTCGTTAGGTAATATGATAATACGGGGGGATGTGCTACTCAGATTCCCCAAGCAGATGGTCATATTGGTTGACTCATCGTCGTCTAACGACATTCTTTAAGCATCGCCTAGAGTTTACCATCATCCGTTTTAATTGACAGCATTGTTTTATATTTGTCACTGTATGTGCAAAATTTCACACCGCCATTCAACAAAAAAAAAAAAGGATTCTTACGTTATTTTATATCAATATTTTTTTTATAGATAAAAATTAAACGAATGATATACAAATTCCAATAATGTGCAATTAGTTTAGAAGGATTTCAGATTGTCAGTGCATTATTTATTTTAACTTTTTGACACACGCGCAACATTTTCCGTTCAGCAAAACCAACCTAGTTTTTTAAACATTAATATTAGAGTAAATTGACCTATAATTATCAAAGTTAATGTTAAGAATATTACCTATGTTCTACGTTGGTTTTTTCATTTTTACGATATTTACATATTTTTTTGCGTAGATAGGTATGTAAAATATTAAAATTTAAAAATGCCCTTTTATCGCATAAAGATTGAAATATCGTAAAAACACAAATAATATTACTAAGTGTACATTTTTAACAGTAGTTAACATCTGTATTGGTCAATTCACTCTATATTAAAGCTAACAACACAAGATTTGTTTTCCAGAACAAAAATTTCACCTGTTACATCATATGTTTCAAAGTGAACAAAAAATAGTGCGTTGACATCCTCTTACAAACAACTATTAACTATAAGCAAGCATCGAAATCATTATTTTCCAATACTAGGTATAAGTATGTATAGGGAGGGAGCACAATATACATATAGGTATATAATATATAGTATGTACCGTATATTATAGATCATTGATCGTGAGTGTCAGAATTCCATTAAAATTTACAAAAGTATCGGATTAAAAAAGGTATTAATTGTATTCATAACGTGACTAGTCCAACAAGTTTTTAAAAATTAGTTTCACATTTTTTTTTATTTTCTGTACTAGTAAAATTAGAAGTAATAATTGTCCACCTTGTCAGACAGAACACTATTGCCATATGCTCACCACAATGCTAGGTAAGGGTCAACATAGGTCATTGTAGTTTAAAAAAATCCTCAACATAAAACCTGTATCTTCCTGAAATACCAAACGGCAGTTGGTCGGCCGGAAGCATTCGAGTGCAATGCCATGTAACTTGTGTGAAATAGATGTCTGGATTTTGTGAAAAACGCGTGTTGCGTTCTAATACAGTCTTCGGGCAACATTTTATAATCACGCCTTTTGTGTGAAATGAGAAAAAAAACTATCAAACGCAAAGGGTGATAAAACAAAAAAAAATTCAGCACAAAAACTATGACATCCTCGAAAATGCTCGAAATGTATAAACAGATGGTTTATTAGGGATTGTTTTACTGTAGTACAGCGTGCAGTATGTTATTATAATATTCCAAGAGTGTAATCCCAAATGCCCGGAGGATAGAAAAAACAATTGTGTAGGTATGTATAGTGATTTATGTAAACCGGTGGCATATTTCGATACCTAATAATAAATTATAAAAATAATAATTTCTAATGTCCATACTTAAAAATGAAATGTTATCAATTTAAAAAAAATACAGTAGGTACGTATATTAAATAACACTATTATTTTTTTGAATTAGAAATTATTTATAAGTTGTACAGGTGAGAGGTGCACACTTGTATAAGGTATAACACAAAATATATATTAATAAAACAACTTATCGACTTACAACTATGTATGAAACGTCCGTTTAGTATTATTAAATTATTAAATTGTACACCGCATTATATTTGCAAGATTCATAAATAATAGTTGATTACTATAAATTACTATCGAAGGTTCTGGACAAAAAAAACTAGTATGTCATAATAATATGCAGTTTTAATTTAAAGAATGCCTTGACATCATGTTTAACGATTTTCTTTTGTGATAAACCCCCAAAAACACACACGTCACCCCTAAATATTTTTTTTATTACAATTCACACAGGGGGAATGTCATTGAAAGCTAATAAAACAGCAGGGAAAATCTCTCTTAATTGTTCATAAAAAAATATTACAGCTAGGTAGTTTTGTATTTTAATTCAAATATACTCAGGTATCAGAAAAATATAAATGTTTGTACGGAAAAATCGTTTTTTATATAATATATAATACCCATTTATATATATATATATATATATATTTATAAAAACTCTTAGAATTCAATTTTATCTTTAAATATACCATTGAGGATTTTATAAACTATACGTATATTATATAATATTATAGAGAGCTGTATTACCCGTCGTTGCCCGGGGAATAATAATACCGATATAATCCTGCGGCGAATAGTAATAACTAATAACTAATAAGTAATTTATTTCTTACGTGAACCAATTTTCTTCTGAGTTATCATACATTCCGTAAATTATTTTCTGTGAGTATAAAATATGGGATAACGAATTTTGAAATGGCCGCCATGCACATTTTCATAATATTGAGATGTCTGGTTGTTGCACCCACGTCTTTAATTGCAATAAGAAATAAATGAATATATGGTTATAATTTTAATATTATTTATAGGCTTATAGCTGATAAGTGGTAAGCCACCCTAAAATAACTGGTTCGATCTTTCATCTAAATCTAAATATTTCTTGAATCGGTAGAATATTTTTTTGTTTCTATAAATCTTAGCCATACACTTTCCTTTTTATACAAATAGGTAATAACTGTTAGCCGTGGCTTCTATTCTAATACTCTTAGGCCCGAGATCCCAAGTAATATTAGTGCGAAGTTTGGTACCAATTGGTCAAAAACTGTGGATTTTTCGACATAGTTAACTCGACTAATACTATCTATATTAAAGCCTATCTTCTATAATCTATGTACCTATCAATCGTTTCCATTTTGCTTCGGTTTAAGTATTGTCAAATGTTTTTTTGTCAAAATCGGTCGAGTGTTTTTTAAATACTTATATAAACTTCAGCCATACACTTTACTTCTATTATATAACAGCTGTTACTCAATTTTATATTTATATAGAATAGTTTTATTACCCTTAATAGCACACTATATTATAAAAAAAAATTATATCCAATCATAGGTAATAACTGTTTTATTAACTGTATCCACTACCCAATACTAACAATACCCTATATATATTAACAAAAAACATTACATTTTCGTGAGCCAAAACGAAATTCCTGTGTGAACCACCCTATATAGGGTTCAACCCTATATGGGTTGAAAAAACCTCCCCGAATCTCAAGGAATCTATTGATATAACTTTTATGGAAAACGGTCTAGTAGTTTTATAGTTTATAGCGAACAAGGAAAAAAACGTTACTTTTTATATACATATATAAATTTATGTCATAGTCAGTGTTTTTAAAGTTTATTGTTTTTTAATCAAAATATTATCCTTATTTCCAGAGATTAACATAATAACAAAAGAACCATTTTTATAAAAATTAATTATATGGGTTCCTAAAAAATCTTGTTTAAATTTGAAACGACGTCGGTATATTTTATATAATGAACTAGTTACTAAAGTATTTTAAGATTAATAGTTGTATTATTAGACACGGCGCTCAACGACTCTATATATTCTATACACACATTAATAACAGCTGTTGGTAAATACATGTTTCCTTTCATAAAATGTTAATCATGTCAAGCCTTGTTTACATAATTAAGTTATTAACTAATGATTTGCAAGAAAATTCTATAGACCGTATACTTATTAAGATAAATTATTAGACTGTTGGTCTTGTTATTTAGAGCTACTGATACGTATCAAATATTAAAATTAAATATAGATAATTAATCAAATGTTCCACCTACTTTTGTACTATACTTAATTATTTAATTATGATTTCGGATACTAGAAAATTTCTATATGATCAGTTAAAAAACAGATACTGCAGAAGTACCATGGTAGGACCATGAAAAAGCATTATTAGGTATTAATTCAATATTATAATGGAAATATATTTTAGCATTAAAATAATTATTGTACCTAATTGTTTTCACCTAACATTTTTTTCTGTTCTAATAACAGGTAGTAAAATATTTATAGATACAAATATATTTTATAAAATACCTATACGGTGAATTTTGTAGGTACTTGGGCTGGATTTTAGCCTAAGACCCGGGTGTATGGTGGCAAAATTTTGAACCAAACTAAAAAAAATTTAAGACTGGGGGGGGGGGGTATCACAACAGTGAAGGCCTAGGCCCTAGGGCGACACCTGTAAAAATTCCAGCTGTGAGTACACTACATTTTAGACGAAGTATACTCATAGTTGTAATTTTTCCATTTAAATCAAGCTTACAAAATTACGACCCAATTTAAAAGACGTTTAAAATAAAAAATTAAAAACCATCACTGGTTTAAATTGTTAGTGTATCTTGGTCTATGTTTGAAGTTGATGTCTAACAAACTTCGCTCTTACTTATACTATTTCCTACGAAATACGAATTACAATTTTTAAATCTTATAACTATCCTTTTAAATTATTCAAAAATAAAATCATAAATAATAATATATATATATATGCATAAAATAATAATTATACTCTCCACACTCATCACTTTCTCTGAACAATCTATATTATAAATACCAGAGATCTAATAAAAATTTGACATAACTACTAAACATTATAGTGAGCGTTATTTTTAATTCCATTTTAAAATAAATATTTCTATAGAGTTTATTTTTTAATATTTTTAATGATTTTTTTACTCAGTTCTTTACTAGACATACTGTAAATACTTGCATTTATGTAAAGATATAAAGTATTATTTTCTATTACTTTAGTTAAATTGTATTTAATACATTTTATGTTTACACAACAAACTTTAAAATTTGAAGAAATTGTACTTCAATATGTTAAGAAAATAATATTTTATTAATGATTAAAATATATACAACTTGGCATTCATTGTCATCATCGTCAATAATCGATACCATTAATGAACCATATGTTTGTGTGAAAATAATTTTTGTATATAATATACTCAACTATAGAAGCTGCACAGATATATAGGCACTCAGTTCTGATATATTATACCTAATGCTAAATTTTACTTGTACAAACATAACAAACTAAAAACTTTATGATTTTTTCACATCAAATAATAATTAAGTATATTATTTTGTGTGTGTGTGTGTTAGGTACATTGTATATACGCATACAATTATTACGATAAACGAATATAAAATCACTACTGGAATAATATAATGATTTTTTTTGTGACTCGTTCAAATACAGTACCTATACTACCATGATGGACGTATAAATATAAAATATAATACATTTAATTACATATACCTGCATGGAACATATTATTAACATATTGTTTTATATACCCATGGTCCCAACACACAGTCGTAACTCGTATTCTAGTACAATATGTGTTAAAGAATTTATCGTTTCCGTTATTACTAAATAGTTGGTACATCTGATAATTTGCGTGGGCAATATAAAATAAAAATGTGTCTGTTCGGCCTGTATGTCGTGAAACTGTGAAAGCGCAAATTCGCAATAATAATCTATACAAATGTAGATACAATATTATATACGATGTCGTTGGTTGCAATATACACGTTCGTGTGGTGCGGTGGAAGGATCAATGTCATAAACTTACAACCCAATTTTCCTTCTCAAAAAACCGTTAACGGTGGCACCTGGACATCCCGAAAATGGGGACCTCGGGCCAAATTATCAATGTATAAAATAGGTACATAATACCATAAATTAAATACTAGTTTTTATAATCAATGATAATACATAATAATAATAGTGCAAAGAGATAAGCCAAAAAAATTGCAGCCGCCACAAGACTATGGCGGGGTATGTGGTGAACTGAACAGTAGCAAGTGCACTACACTACGCGTATTATAGGTATGTGTTGTGTACGCATTATTTATATTTGTGTTGGTATAATAATTATATTATAATAATGGTGTGTACGTACAATGCCCGCACACACACACACACACACACACACACGTAAAAGCTGTAATCATCTCCACGACGACGACGTCCAATGATAGTATTGTAATAATCTCATTCCGGCGGTGGAACAGCCGACTACAAACGTGCTCACGAAAACAAAAGCGAAAAAGTAAAGAAGAAAAAGCAAACACCTAACAGCTAACAGTCTAACACTGCAGCATAAATGCAGTCGTGATGTGAAATGTACAATGAATGTTTAATGTTTATGCAGCACGGTCTGTCTTTGTTATTACATTTGCAACTTTTTTCGCTTGTCACTCGGATTTATTGTTGAGTTCATAATTTTTTATTACCATTTCGAATAGAAATGAAATTTCATTCAAAAACAACGATTTCTATAGATAAAAATGTTTTCTATTATATCTAAAAACGGCCTAGTAGGTTTCTATTATAGTATATTTTGTACGTTTTCACCTTCTTTTTTTATATTATTATTTCGTTTGCCGGTCAGGTTATGTATTTCAAATATTTTGATAAAGCGCTATTTATCACATATTATTACCGTTTACCTGGTCAGTTACTCATCACAATAGTATAGTACACGAGATGTATACCACACCTTTTGCGTGCATATAGTACCTACAATTTTCGGACACGCGTTGCGGTGAAACATCACGTGCAGATCTGAGCGCAATCAATGTATAACGCATTTATTTTTCATCGATTTCGCTGCCCTCGTAACTATAGGTACAAGTTATAACCAATAACCATTAACCACTACATAGGACGTATAGAATAGATGTACACCGTCTGCTTCGGCGGCGGCAATGATGCCCGGTAGCGCGGTGTCGGTGGTTCGCCGCCGTCATCTTCGTCGTCGCCGCCGCCGCCGCCGCAGCCGCCCGCAGAGCACATTCTCGTCGAAATATGTACGGAATGCAGTCTTGCGCGCGGTACCCACACTGCCGCCCTATCAACCGGCCGCTATGCGTACGTACCGTCGCGGTCGTCGTCGTCATCGTCGGACACTAGTGAAGTATAGAACTGTAGAAAAACAAGAAGAAGAAGAAGAAGCAGTGGAAAAAAGAGGATTACGTGCGTGGCGGCGTCATGCGGGGGAGGGGAAACGGAGAAAAAAAAATCCGTGCAAACGTGAACCGACGGAGACGACTGTTGCGCGTAAAGTAGTGTGTCGGTCGTGCAGGGGCGGAGGGGAATGTGTGTAAATCGGCGCTTACGGTCCTCCGCGATTGTACGTCCGCGCGCCGGGTCCCTCCCACGTCATATTTATTATATTATAATATAGTATGCAAATATTTATACTGGGAAACAGTTGTTGTGCGTGCCGTTTGTGCAGAGTGGTCATACGCATGTTCCCCCGAAACAAAAACGAAAATTGTTATTGACGACGGCGAGTTTTTGGCCGCGTTATACATTATAATATTTATATAGTGCCCGTTTAGTTATGATAATAATATATGCGCACGCGCTTCTTTTGCGGTGACGGCACCACCACGCAGTAATAACGGCAAAGCGCCGTACAGTCATCTCGTTACCTACACACTACCGCTCTGACACTTAGATATTATAACATTCGCATTAGTCTTTTGTCGTTTTTTTTTTTTTTTTTATATACTTTCTTGAGAATTTAAAAATATCTCCATCGATATTTTATACATTTTTCACCGTCGTCATCTAAAACTAAACTAGTTTCGGCGAGGCGAGGTGGCCTGCAGAGCAACGGTTCTTCAACAGATCAACTCGTTTATCATTTCGTAGGATATGAAAATGTGTTTTTTATATTATGCATTAGGAGGTACATTATATATTATATAGTATTATATAGCTACTGGAACTTGTAAAAAATATTTACGTAAAATTATCTGTATACGATATTGCGACAACCAAGAAACACGCAACAGATTAAAAAAAATTGCCGCAACTAAGATGGTGATTTAAAAATTAATCCCGGAAAAAAAATCTCCCGACGAACAACCCCGGAAATAATGATATAATATAATATACGTATTTGTAATTAACGTTTAAAAAATATTTGTTCAACCATTTACATGTGGTTGCGAGTAATATTGTAGTCTGGGGAATTTTTTTCCTAGGGTTGGGGATTTTTTTGCCGATTACCTTTAAAAATATAATTTAATATGTTGTATTATTTAAATTCCGTTTTATTCACTTCGTTGATGTTCAATCATTTAATTATCCAATTTGTGTGGCAAAAATACTATAGATATACTTTACAAGCAAAACAAACGTTTGTAATGGTTATTATTAAACCATGTGAACTTATTAATATTACCTACTTATTATCGATCAATCAAAAAGTTGCAATCATATATTAATGAATATTCAGAAAAAAAACCATATTTGATATCAAAAATGTCTCCTTATATTTCTAAGTTCTATACGGAATACGTTAAAACGAGATTATTCGTTCAATCATAAAGATTTTAAATGATCCGATATCAAAATATTTCTCGTATATAAATCGGCTTACGCGTTATACAAAGCCTCGAATGACTATAGAAGACTAGAGAACCCTTAGGAGTACCTACAGAAAGCCATTTAGTACCATAATACAGATTGAATTTCTTTCTTATCCCGTAGAATCTTATATTTGGAATATTATAAAACAATATTAGGTTCAGCGTAGAAATAATAAGCTCAATTTATGATATTCTCGTACCTAAGTCGCTAGATTGTAATAAGCTGCATCATAATTTTATATAGTTACGGGTCTTATTCAATCAATCTTATACTGAAATAATCAATATTTAATTTGCCAAAAGTCGTGATTGTATTTATATTTCGATTTAATAATTTTAAACAAAACATGTCGTTTCCAGGTTTTCAAAGAATCCAGACATACCGAGTTAACAATTATTCATTAACGAAAGACACATTTTTTCAAACGGAATTCTCTAAGACTGACAAACCAGTTTCAACCCCCTTTGATGACTATTGCATTCTCTCCATCTCTCTAAATTACTAACTTATAAAAGAAGCACCACTAGGATATACGTTTATTAATTCATGCATCTAACATTTTGACTAAAAAATAGTTAAATTTGTTATACAGTGAATTCAGGAGTGGAGTATATACAATATAGTTACATATTTCATAATTTAAATAATATAATACAGTAATACTTGATAGCGCTGTCTTCGTTTTACTTAGTACACACGCAGTGGTTAGGTCCAAGGACCAAGATGACTTAATTCAAGATGAATACTTTTATAAATTCTGTTACGAAAAAAATTGTTTGATGATATACAATCATTATATTAGATATACAATATTATCATAAATAAACGTACACTAATCTTTTGCGTTTTACCTATTATACTAAAAGCAATCCGTGACTCGATTTTAGGGAACGGAGATTGGTGTTGGTATAGAAATAGTCACTTTCGATTTCATCTCTAACGAGTAACAAATCGTAAACATGTTATACATTTGACTACATGCGTTTGGTAGAATAAGATATGTGAAATCGAGAGAATCTTAGGTGTGTGGCGAAAGTTAAATTGTTAATAGTTAATTCAAAATAAACCTTGGTTAACCTAACCTTAAAACTTATCAGTTATCAATGTGGCATTTTTCGATGTGTAAGATATTGACACATTATACCTAGTCCGCTAATAACATTTTATAGCCAAAAGTCCTTGGAATATTATAAAGTGTCAATAATACTAATTACTAAAATACGTAGTATACGTCAATACCTAGGTTATACATATTTTGCTAATTTATTGTAGCAGGAAATTATGTTAATAACCAACCTATTATTTAATTTTCAGGCTGAGGGATTAAATTCTATTGTGGGAAATGCGTTTAGAATGGCGTATGCTGCCCAACTGGAGCTGGAAAGACGATCGGTGACGAACTCGCCAAAAACTAATTTGAATAATACATCTTGGGTAAGTTCAAAATTCAACTAAAAACGTTAAATATATATGCATAAAAAAATTGTGTTGCAAATATTTTACAGATGAAATTAAACGATAAATTAAATGTACAACGAATCCAAAGTGGCTCTCCTTTGTCGAAGAAGCTTATTGAAACTCCTAAACCAACTCCACCTACCACCCTACCAGGTGTACGTCCATTTGACCATAGCAAAGGCTTAGATCTCACGCCAGGACAATTTTCTACACCAACTAGTAGTGACGACAGTCCTGATTTAAATACATACAAGCGTATGTTGGAAAAACCCCCATTAATTAAACGTTTAGCCATGGGTCTATCCGTACACAACAACTGTTCTAACGAAGACTGGTATCCACTAGTTTGTAGCTCATCTGTATCAAGCTCGCCGTCTACTAATAGTGACGATTGCAGTACACCTGAATCTTCTCAGGAAAAATTAAAAGATAATAGGTAATGACTATTTTTCAAATATATTTACCGTTATTAAACTCGTTATCAATTGAATAGATTAACTCAATGCAGTGCACGATCACCGGACTCGCCTTCAAGTATCAAACTTAAAAATAATTTGATTTCAAACGTTATGGACAAAACTCCAACTCCTCCACCTTTGCCAGAACGATCAGATAGTCTTCTAGACAAACCAGAAGAATGTGAATTAAAAAAAGCCCCTTGGTTTCAAGCGGGAATCCCAAGGTAATAAATGATTACAATCAATTTAAAAATATATTATAACTTTAAAATATCATATTAATCTTATTCATTTGAATGTATTTTAGAGAAATAACATTAGAAGTTTTGGGACAAGAACCAGTAGGAGCTTTTATGGTTCGTGAAAGTACCACTAAACCAGGGTGTTTTGCACTGTCGTTAAGAGTACCTCAAGAATTTCATCCTCTAGGAATCGCGCATTATCTAATACTCAGAACGAACAAAGGGTTTAAAATTAAGGTTTGGTTTATACAAATTTTATTGTAAAAAAAAAAAGTTTTTGACTAAATTGAAAAAATTTTAACAGGGTTTTACGAAAGAATTCACAACGCTAACCGCATTAATAACACACCATTCAGTAATGCCAGAACTACTACCTTGTCCGTTGTCATTGAGCCGGTACAATCCAACATTTGTAAAATCTGATTCCAATCAGGATTTTGCAGATATTGATGCGGATCCAGATTACAATACGCTTGCAGACTTTAGAAAAATGATGGCTGATTTAAATGTATAAACTTTTAAAAGTCCAATAAGCCAAAGCAATATTACGTTAATTTAAAAAGTTTTTTTTTCTTAAATTTAAATATAATTTTTAATAGTAATAATAATATGAGTTTTAAGTAAAACAAGTTAAAATTAAATACAATACATATGATATAAAAACTATCAATTATATATTATATAACTATCGTCTATCAATAATAATAACTTTAGTGTCCTAAAAAGACAAAAGAATACCTATGTTTTAATTTGTACTCATTATTACAATATTATTTTTTAATCATTTTACGACATAATGTATTCACATTTTACAACTCGTAAACATAAAGTGTAATCTGTTTGAATTTGGACTATGAATTCAATCAATTTCAAATGTGTGTTATTTAAATGTAAAAATCATTTTAACCCAGTTAATTTTATAAAATATTTTATAATATTTGTAACCATGTATAAATTATTGTAATATCATTTTTTTGAAAATTATCGAAACATAATTTGTTAACTACAAAAAAATAATGTCAAATTATGGGCAAATTGAAATGTGTAATTTTTGTAAAGAAAAAAATATTATTTTCATTCCTAGTCTCGTGTGATAGATATAAAAATAAATGTACATATTATAATAAATATTTATTCACAAACTAATTGATAATTTTAGTTGTTTTAGATATAACTTTCTTGCAACCATTCTCCGAAATAATGTTAGTTATCTATTATTTTCAATATATATGTTTTTTTTACCGTCGATGGCTGTGTTCCTATATACAAATACCTATTTCAATTCCAAATTAACAATTGGATTATGTAATATGATAATGCATGTGATCAAAATATATAAAAATAAAGAAATTCAAATTTTGTAAAAAAATTATTATTTTTTATATTTAATGAGACAATTACAAATTTTATATTCTGAATAGAGCCATGATTTTAAAATGATATATGTTTTTTTCGTGTATGTATTAAAAACATTTTTATTTTCAACTTTGATGCGGTGGTTTCTGATAAAAAAAATATATAGTGGTAGGTATAGAGATCAAAATTGAAAATTCACAATATTTTTTCAAAATAATCGGATAACATTCGTTTCAAAAAAGGAATAATCGTAGATTCTTGAAAAAATCACATTTTTATGTAAACATTTTCTATACATAATAAACATTTAAAAAATGTTGACTATAATGTAGCTATTTATAGATAGTTAACATATTTTTATATAGATGTTTTTATATTCTATAAATATCGATATATAATTTTTCACTATGGTCACAAATTTTGAAAATTTAATACTTGGTGTCAAGGTTTTGAATATATTTTTATTATAGCCGTTCAGAAATATTAAAGATGCTTTAGCAACATGATTTTTTTATTATTTTTTTTTTTTAATACTTTGGTACAATCTGTAAAACTTTATTTACAATAAGAATATGTGCTAAAATAAGCCTGACACGAGTTACAAGTTACATGAAAAAAGAAGTATAACCCAGCAGTTACACTTTATATTTGATTTTTTTTAATTTGTTATAGATACCTATATATTTTTTTTTACTTTTTAATTAAGGATTAAGTGTTTAGGTCACGACACCATCTACACTTAAGTCTCCTTTGGGGGTTTTCAGGTATTGAGTCTAAGTCAATTGCTGAGATTAGTGGGTTAGGGTTACTTTCTAATCATGAACGATAGTTTATACCTACCTATATAATTGAGGACATTTCTGAGACAGTTTTGATATGTAACTCAAGTAAGCCTATGTGAAGTATGTGGTTGGATCTTGGATGCGTAGAAGGGGCTTTAGTTATTATGCACAAAGTGATCGATTGGAATCTTTGAATTCTGTTTAAATTTAACAGTTTAGCTGCATCCCATATCTGGAATACTTATTTAAAATTAATAATTTCGTCAAAACGGTGAATATATTTTATGGTAATTAGCTGACAGACTGTCTCCACTCAAAATCGCTTTATGTATGAATACATCCAATTATAGTTAGGTACCTTCTCAATAATGACATTTAATTCCCACTGTACAGCAGAGTGGTTACCTACTTTTCCCATTTTTGTTTAGTTATAATGACAATGATGTTGTATCAGCATTATTTTTTATAGCTAAAAATACTCAATCAAAACTAAATATTTGTATAATTATATTTAAATGAAAATCTCTTGGATCCAATATTACATATTATTCATATAATATAATGAAAAAATTCAATCAAAAGATATCCATCTTATTTTTTAACATGGATGAATTATACCAATAGAAAAGATTGCTGTATATAACATCACAATATATGGTCGAATAGGAATTGTTTATAAGAGGACACAAAAATTAAATTTTCTCAAAGTTAAAGCTAATTAAAACTAGACTACAATCTACAATGGGAAATTATCAATTAGAGGGACTATGATTATGTCCTGTGAAAATTACATAAATATCAATTATAAAGAAGTTATTGAAAATTTTAGTAAAACCAGTCCATATTTGTTTAAAGCATTACATTAAAAATAAAAAGTGTATACAGTATAATTTGTTTATTAAAAAATCTTAAATGTTTAATTTTTGTATTTCTTATAGGATATAATTGTAAATATAACATTATATATTATATTTATAAATTTATAATGTAAAGGTAAGATTTAGGACATCTCGGGTTTCTGGTGTAGACATCTTAATTATATTTCTAGTTATTTAAAGTTAATTACAGCCACAAATAACAGTTCAAAATAACATTTTTTTAAATAAAAAAAATGGGTGGGTGGGTAACTTTTGTTAGTTGCATGTGCTCTCAAAATACCTCTGTGCGCCACTGTTGTAAAGGTAATAGGTAAAAAAACTTTACGGATTTTTGCATTTTTTGGGGGGAGAGAATACGGGAATGTAATTGCCTTTGTGCAGAAATCATCATATTTTTTTATAGGCCCCGCTAAAAGAGTTATGCCCCTGGCCCCGTACATTTTAGGTACGGCCCTGGTACCATTATTACTTATTTATGATATGTTTAATTTACTAAATTGTTTATTTTAATGTGTTAATAACACTTTAGATTATACATTACTATTTGGGCGTACGGTAATAGGTACATACATAATAAAAATATAGTAATGAATATAGGTGATTAAAAATAGCTGACAACGTTTAAGTTTAATAGCATTTATGAACCACATCAAATATGTATTGTTAGAAAGAATAAACATTAACATAAAAAAATATATAGGTAGATAACTAAATATTTGGATTATCGAACATTAGTAATAAATGTACTCCTACTTCATAGACCATAGTATCGATCTAAATGTAAATAACACTAAACCTTGACGTACATGATAGATCGTATTGAATAGTCGTATATACAGGTATAAACCTAAATCAAAATACCTTAACGTTATCAATAAAAAAAAATACCTAGGTAGACAGGTACTTTGTTAGCATTTAACCATTATTGTTCTTACATACCTACCTAATAATTTAAACATTACTTTAACAGTTAAGGTAAGAGTAATATTATTTTGATATATTTTGGGCTGCAGTGGCGAATTTAACGGTCATTTATTGGAAATGCCGACAAGACCCCAGATACATTTTGAATACGTAAATTACAACGATAAGTTTTACACGACACACGTTTCATATATTATTTCCCATTATCATTTAAATTACAAGTCGTCCACTAATTTTGGTCTCCTAAGTCTAAAAATGACTAAGCAAGGTTTGTTTAACCATAATTTTCTTTTAACTTTTAACTCAATTATTTTTTGAATTCTGTAACAATATAAGTTATAGCTAATACGTATTTTGTCGAGAACGCAAACTTGTTTAAATGCCATCAGAACAGTTAGTTGTTTCTCGCCTCATGCTTTATGAAATTAATGAACCAATTTATCTATGCACAGACTCCTGAATATTTATAAGTAGAGGTAGGTAACTTCCAAATGTATTTCAGTTTATTGCTAACTAGTAATATAGTTTAATATAATATGCATTATATGTTTATATAGCATATAATGATGTATAATGTTTTTATCAAAACAAAATAATATTTTTGGTACCTATATCCTAAAGGCTAAAAACTATATCATGGTTACATTATAATGATTTATTACATTTTAACAAATATATTTAAGAGTGTTTTACATTGGTATAATATACCTATATAGTTAAATTTTTATGGACTTTCGGTAACTACATACATCTGCAAACATCGTTATTAATTATTAGTCATTAGGTGTTATACAAAAAGCTTAGTTGTTGTGTATTTGTGTATATATATAATATATTACAGGTTCAAGATGCTTGATAAAAACGTTTATACGATATAATTATCTATTTCTTAATGACTATACAGTTAATACAGAGATTGCTTATAGGTAGATATGATAGATCCTTAGAGTAGGTATATATCTGGTAAGCACTTACCTTATTTTATGGCTGGTAGGTAGATAGCTATAATTAGTTGTTGTGAGTGGTGTTATACGACACGAGTCGACACATTTCATACTGAATAAGAGTCTATACGCGAAAATGGTATAAAATTACACAGGAACTATTTACATAAAATGCATAGTTATAATAATTACTTCGATATAATTAGTGAACACGTTCTCGTAATGACAAAAAAAACTTGGCTCAGCAATGACATTTACCTTTGAACAAACAAAAAATACCACCATCAAACCGTATATTAATATACTAGTCTATATTATAATATATTTATATTAATAGCTGGTATGAAACAAAATATACGATAGTTATTGTTTCTATGAGATCACATATGTTATAAAACCAACTCTCATTCTTTTGTTTAAAAAATAATAAAAAAAATATATAGAAGGTATCGCACTCTTATATATATATGGTAGGTGTTGAACGCACTTCGTCATTGAAGAAGTCACTTAGTGTGTAAATTTAAATTCAATGATAAATCATTGTAAACGAATATCAACTATACGAATATACCATGGACACCTAGCTACTTTAAATTTTCAAAAAAAGTTTATACAACCAGTATTTATACAAGATAAAATTTTACATGATAAAATTTTCATTGACTTTTTTTGAACTATTTATATTTTATAAGCATGAGAAATTTTCAATTTTTTTTTTTGATTTTTTATGATAAATAATTTTTCATTTGGTCAAAAAGATTGAAAATTTAATTTAAGTTTTGTCATAAGTTGTTATAGGTAATAGTAATTCAAAAATATTAAAGATAGGTAGTTACGTAAACATAGTTTTTTTTTTAAAAAGCAATTTAAGTTTAAATTTTGACAAAATTCATCAAAATCATGACAGTTTGCACATAATTTAGTAGACAAAAAATGTATATTATGTTCAATTTTAGATTCTGAGTGGAACGATGAATGTATTGATTTTACAATGACGTTTGTCTTTTTATTTTTTTTTTGTCTTTCAACACTTTTTAGGACAGTAAAAATGCTTAGATTTTCTTCAACAGTATTTTTTCTGATAGAAAAGTGTTGTTACTTGTTGGTAGTTAGTTCTTTGGTGGGTCAAAAGTAAAAATTTCCCAGTAGTTTTCAAAAGCGCCGTGAAAAACAAAAGAAAAAACAGGAATGTTTACGCAAAATCTGTTTTTGAGAAAATCTTTTTTGGTTTTTAGTGTAACTCTAAAACAAATGAACGTATATACATAAAATTTTCATTGGTTATTTATATTTACATTTTCTATACACGATAAAATTTTCAAAATATTTTGATTTGTTTTGAACTGTTTAGGAACATTTTCAGTTTCCAATTTTATTAGTATTTTTTTCTATGGATGTCAATAAAACTTTATTTGTTGGGTAAAAAAGCTTGAAAATTTAATGCAAAGCTACTACTATATTGTTACAATTATATTTTAAAAATATTAAAAATCCTTAGTCACAGATTTTATTTATAAGCATTTAAAGTTTAAATCTTGACAAAATACGGAAAAATCACGAAAATTAGCAAATTATTTTGAGTTGAGAATTCATAAAAATTTTTCTTTTGAAATCTAAGATTTGAAAATGTAATACAAGATTCCTCATAAGTTTGTCTATCTTTATCAAACAAAAAAGTCTACAAGAAAGTCAAATTAAATTTTTATGAGCGTTTGAAATTCATATTTTTACAACATTAGATATTCACTCGATTTCTCATGTAACGATTTTCTTATTTTGTTGTAATTAAAAAAACGTATGACTGTAGATACTTGAACATTTCACTAAATGTTTATAACAGCATTTTCTATACACGATAAAATTTTGAAAATAATTTTACTCTTTTTGTTAACGGACATTTTCAGTTTCCAATTTTGTTAGTATTTTTTTCTATGGATGTCAATAAAA
The DNA here is from genome assembly GCA_008086715.1 of Sitobion miscanthi. Lineage (NCBI taxonomy): Eukaryota > Metazoa > Arthropoda > Insecta > Hemiptera > Aphididae > Sitobion > Sitobion miscanthi. The sequence continues at coordinate 2,592,298 of CM017802.1, read as the reverse complement.
CGTTATTTTTTGGTTAAAAAAGCTTGAAAATATAATATAAGGCTCCCGATATATTGTTACAATAGCAGTTAAAAAATATTAAAATACATAAGCACAATTTTTTTTATCATCATTTAAAGTTCAAATTTTGACAAAATTTATCAAATTTAAAATTTAATAATTATTTTGTAGTTAAAAATGTATAAAACGTTCAACTTTTATAGCTAAGGATTGAAAATTTAAAACAAAGCCCCACGTAAATAGGTTATATATAAATTACTTTATTCACAATAATATCATCAAATATACTTGGTAATATCATTGGGTTTAATCATTTGTGTATAGAATCATTTTTAAATAAATATTATTATTTAATTTAATCATTTTTTTTTTTTTATTATATTATAAATAATAAAATTTTCATTCAAAACCGATTCGATAACTATAAATCATTCAGATTATTTATTATACTGGTATTATGTGCAGTAAAAAAAAAAACGTGATTATAAATATGTCGGTACTCGTGTAGTATGAAGTATGCTACCTACCGTAGAATATGACATACCTATATAGTACCTACTGTCCTACTCTTATATTAAATCTACTATTATATTTTTTTTTAATACCGAAAAGTACTTGTGACTCGAGTTATTAAAATAAACAACATATCATAACATTCGTATATACTATAATACTATAAAAGCTATTCAGCTATTATACTGGTAAATATCCACCAAGACCCACAATAACTTACTTTTGGATATTAAATTATTTTAGTCTGTGCGGCTGCCTTCTTCCACCTCGGTGTGTTAAGCAACATATTTGTTAGACCGCCAGATATAAGTATATAACAGAGAAATGGTGTCGGTCCATTAAAATGTATACACAACACGACTATTTTTTAAGTTTTCCGGGATGACGCAAATACATCAAAACAATATAAAACGTATTGAAATACTTGACAATGGTGGTCATCATTAATATAGATTAAGTACATTTTTATACATTTTATAAATTGTCATTAATCAGTAGGTATGTTTAAAAAAAGGTAAACACCCGTAAAATGTTTTGGTAGGTAGGTAGCCTTTTTCGGTGGATAGCATACTACACCAACGAAGTAGAGGTAAGTACTAGTGTACTACATGAGTACCAATGTGTCTAATGATGCCTATACGGCTAAACCTAATATTGAACTTAATCCTTAAAAGAAAAATTTTAAATACCTGGTCTAAATGTTAGTCTCCACTGGCTTATAATATACCGTTAGGTACAACTTATAGTAAATCACTAGAACGTCTATAACAATTCACAACATGAAAAATGATTGACATAATAATTATAAATATAATAAATACTATAGTTATAACATCGAACAATGCTATAATAATATCTGAACAGCTGTATGTTACGAATTAATAATGGCGGTATAATTAGTAAGTAAATTATACACAAGATCGCGCTGAATACCTTGCCACAGCGTAAGAAGGTCAGTGCTTTACTTATCACTTTCGTAATACTGTGGTAGATACTATATAGATACCAATACCAAATACTTTAGAGACACTGTCTAGAGAACTTAATTTATGCTTAGTAGATAGCTACCGAGAAAATTGATAATGTCATAAGTTTAATGTTTATTATTTATATTTCATTGACACCCAACTCTTCGGGCTTATGCCTATGAAATCTTTGTGCTTGCAAATTAATATCTCAAAAATAATTGATTTCGAAGATCGCTGGCCGCAGTAGGTACTGAAAATAAGTACTGTGAATATCATTACTAAAAGGACATATTATATAAAGACTTAAAAACGCCTCATCAAAACCAAAGGTAAGCAATGTCCTTCAATGCTTATTACTTTTAACATTGCAGTATCTAGTACAATAGTTTAAGCTGTCATATATTGATGTATAATATTATAATGTTTAGACCAATCATGAGAAATAAAAAAGACCTTCACCTTGCGGGGTGTATCGGTGATTTAATTAGCAAGACAGAAATACCAGATAAATTAAAAGATTTGGATGTAATATCGTACGTATGAACTAATAATTGAAAACAAACATTAAATGTAACAATAATAATAATTTTTACAGGTTAAATAAAAAAGCTGAAATGTTGTTTGATAAAGCCATGATTGCAAATAATGAAAATGATGAAGAAGTTGTATATATTTATTTAATGAAATATTGTCAAATTCTACAAGTTATGAAAAAAACTTTTACAAATGATAAAATTTATATTGATCTTATGTACAAAGATAATTTAAAAAAAGCTGTTAAAATGCTGACTTATATTAAAGAAAGTTTGGAAAGAAGGTAAGTTTTTCTGTTGTTGATTTTAAATACAATTGTGAAAATTCAAATTTAAAAAAAAAAAAGGTGGTCAAGTGGTACCACTATGCCATACAGTAATTGCTGAGCATGTTGTAATTGATGTATTATATTTAAATTCAATAATAAATCATTATATTTAAAAAACTATTCTGTGCGAAGACATTGTGTCAGCCTAGCATACTTGTTATAATCAAATTTAATAGTTAAAAAAAATATTAATGAAAATCTCATGGCTATAATAGCATGACTTTCCAGTGAACTTTTTCTTTTTAATAGAAGTAGAAAAACTTAGAGGATTACATAACATGAAATGGCACGATGTAGGAGGGCTCCCAATGGAGCTACCTACTTGAAAATAATTTATTAAATTATAAAAATTACTCACGACTATAAATAGCTCAAAAAAAAGTCAAATATGTTTGATCATTTTTAACACTTATTGAAGTGTCTAGGGTTAATCGTTTTTGAATAACAACAGAATATTAAAAATTGATAGATGAAAATTCGTTAACTTACCGATGAAAATCCAATATCATAAAAATTTTAAATTTAAACGCTCATAAAAAAATTAATGTTACTTTCTAGTAAACTTTTTTTTTTTGTTTAAGGTAGGAAAATTTGTGGGGAATATTCTATCAAAATTTCCAATATTGCAGAGATACAGAAAAATGAGTACATTCTTTCACTCCACTTAGAATCTAAAACTACACTCCTAAGAAATATTTGATAAATCATTTATAACATTTTGCTACTTTTTGTGACAAATTTAAATGTTAGGTTTATTCATTAGATTTTTCATAATTTTACTTTCTTTATATCTATATATAACTAGCACGGCAACTAATAATTATTATTATAATAGCTTCAATACCCATGGCAACCATTTATAAACAAAAATTTCCGTCAAAAATCTCAAAACCCCTGTCTGAGTACCTCCCAGGGGTTGGTACTGTCTCTTTTTAAATTAGCCTATCTTCTGCCCAGAGGTCTAATCTATGTATATACAAGTAACTGATCCCGTTCACTTTGTTGCCCATTAAAAATACCAACTCTATATGAATAATATACTTTATAATTTATCTATTACCATAGCAACCATTTATATACAAAAAATTCCATTGGAAATCTCAAAATATTATATAAATAGACACAGACAGACATACATTAATTTTTATACATATAGATATAGATATATGCATAATGTATATATAATCAAATATGTCCTGACTAACTGACTGATAAACGTAGAACCTAATCTCTATTATAATAACATTATTATGTACTCTAATTAAATGTTCTGAAATATTTTTTCCGATAAACATTTTAAATCCTAGAATCTAAAGAATATAAACATTATTCTAAAACAATATATTTTAAGTATATTTCCAATACAAATTTTTTTTAGTATTAATTAATTTTATTATTTATCTAGAAACTAGGTACTTATTTCATAATAATTAAAAAATAAAACATTTTTATTCAAAAATTTTTGACACTTCTGATCTTAATGTTAATGCATAAATACTAAAATTAAAATTAAAATTATTTATAATTACATTTATAGTAGAGTAGACCCAGCTTGCATTAAATTCTAGCATAAGCTATGTGAAAGATATCCTGGTTGTCTCAAAACAGTATTTTTTAAGTATAATAAATTATTGAATCTAATTAGGTATGTTGGTCATTAAACCTAATTAAAATGTATGTTAATTAAATAAATATGTTTAAATGTTTAATTATTTATAAACTAATAATAGTATTATTTCAGGTATAACGAAAAAACAAAAGAAGAAGATAATAATAAATTAATTAAACGTTCTAGTCAAAACAGAAAACGTTTTGAGGAAAAATTAAATTTTGAGTTTGAAAGTACAATAACTAATAAAGACTTATTATATCTGTTGGACAATACAGATAAAAAAAAGATTTGTTTGCTTGATACAAGACCATCAGATATCTTTAATAATAATAAAATTATTTCTTGTGATGTAATTAACATACCAAAAGAACACTTAGTTCTAGGGTAAAAATACATCATTAACTCTATTATAATAAAACGTACATTATATTAATGAAAAACAATTATAATTTTTAGTTTAACACCTGCCATTTTAACAACCAAATTAGAAGATCAATTTAAAGAAATATGGATGAATAGACACAATTATAATTATATTATTATATTAGATCAAGGGACAGAAGATATAGATGATGATCAAAGATTACTTAATCTCAAAAATGCCTTACTTAAATGGGATCCAACTTGTGACTATAGCAAAAAATTAAAGTTTCTCAGAGGAGGTTATGAAGATTTTAATCATTTATGTCCATGGAAAACTACCCAAAATAATATATTAAAATCAAATAAAGATGTTGAACCTCTTTCGGATATAGAACTAGATCCAGAACCTGAATATGAAGAACTTGAAAGTAATAAATATTAATGAAATTTATTTTAACTAAACTTAATATGTTTTTATTATTAGATAAGCAGATTCAATATCCATCTTTGAGTACTGTACAGAATGATTTGGCCAGATTAAAAATTAATTCAACTTTTCATAATGGTTTAACAACAGATATTAATTCAAAATTGGATCATAGAGACAATTATTCCAGTGAAGAAGATATAGATTCTCAGGAATTAACCCATACCCCAATTAACAAACCACAATTACCCATTTTTGATAGATCTACAAAGGTATTAACTATCAAGATAATTAATTAAAAATAAAATACCTAAATTAAATCAATCAATTTAAACATGTATTTTATACTTTTCAGCCACATGTTAAAATTAATCAATTCATTAACCCTGAAATCATTAAACCATTATATAAAAATAATGACGAATTAGATGACGAAAATAATGAAGTATTGAAATCTTTAAAATATATTTAGGAATATGATTAATAATTTATTTTAACGAATATTTGTTTCTATAGATACCAAATAATATTGAACAACTAGAAAATAGAAGATTATCACTAGAAAATAGCTTTTTGGAAAATATTGATTCTTATGTACGCGAATACAAAAATCAAGTATTATCATTAATATTGTATTTTTAGTTTAAATGTTATCTTATTTGTATAATACTATTTACTTATTTTTAGGATACAGATTTAAATTCAATTCCACGTGTAGACCGTTCTACCAAACCATCAGATGATCTACTAATAGTTTCTAGAACAAAAATCATTGTAAGATAATTTTTTTATATGTTTAATCTATAGTAGCCGAAATAACTCGAGTATATAAGATAATTATTTTAATGCATGACACTCATTATTGTAATATTCAGATTTCCTCAAACTGGGAAAAGTGGTTAGACTAGGGGAATAAATAAAAAAAAGATTTTTAGGATTTTTATTAAATTATAAGTCACTGGGTAGTAACTCTGCTCCAACCAATGGAACAATAATAATATATCCTCGTCATCTTAATCAAATACCTACATTAAAAATATTTTTATGTTTCATTGATTCATCATTTTGAATAGTTTTGTATTTAGTGTTAAAAGACTAATCACTAACAGTTCTAAATCCTTTGATGTTATCAATTATTGCTTAAGAATTATTTTTATTATAGAATTTTTAGGTTTTAGAGTTTTTATAGTTTTTAAGATATTTTTTTTTGGCAGATTATGAATATTTTTAACAAAATGTACTTTCATATACTTTTTTAAGTATTGAATATTTAAATTAAAGTTGTATGTTTGTATCTAAGGATTTAAAGTTAAAATAATATGTGTTATGCATCAAAATATTTTTTATTAAAAATGAAGGTTTTCAAAAAAAATTCATTTTTTTTTTCAAATATATAATATAAGAGTAGTACTATATTTCAAATGTTATTAAGATAATTTTATTGTAAGTGTTCTATTTTTAAAATAATCACCCATCATAGCAATATTTATACTATGATGTTCAATATGTACTATGAATACTTCTTCAATTACAAATTTGGTATAGCTGGAGTATTTTTTATTTTGCTGTCAATTTGTTTTTTTTTTTATTGTTTGAAATAAATTAATAATTTTGATTTGGTAGTCATAGTCTTGACTTCTTCAACGATATCGATATTATGAACTTTTTTCCACAGATTTCTATATTAATACTATATGGATATCTGTGCTTTTTTTTGGACATTATTGTCGCAATCAAAATTAATTTTTAATTTTTAATTACTGGCCATTGGGTATTTAGGTTACCGAAAACCAGCTAATTTAACGCCAAAGAACTTGTAAAATTTATTTTAAAAACAATTTGTGTGAGTTATCGATAATTCAGAATAATGATGTTTAAATTTTTTTTTGTTATCGTGATTAAATATTGCACTGTACCAAACAATATCGATATTCAAAAATATATCATCTAATAAAATTGATGTCTCATCAAAATGTTGGGTGGGTGGTATATTGAACTTTCTTATACCTACTAAGTTAAGTCAGTTTGAGGTAAATGTGTAGGTAGGTCAATCAAAGTTTGTTGTCTTTCAAATAAAACAAGTTTACACTTGCTACTGGTTCATTCTATAAAAGTTATGATTTCCAACAATTATAATTGCATCATATTAATTTTAAATTTTTTGTTTCTTGACATTTTAGGGAGGAGATGGATTACGAGGATTACAAAATTTAGGAAACACATGTTATATGAATTCAATACTGCAATGTTTAAGTAGCACTGAAGATCTTGTAAAATATTTCATAAACATTTATAGTAATTTCACAAATTATAAAAGTAGAACAAAAGGTTTAGTAGCCAAAGAATTTAGTAATGTCATTAAAAACTTGTGGTCACAATCTGGCAGGGGGTTTCAGAGTCAACAATTTAAGGTTAGTAAATTTATTTAAAATTTCACAACATATAATTTTTATGTAAATTAAAAGTTATATTTATATTACTTAAATTGTTTTATTTGTAATATAAGTATTAAGTTTGCATAAATTAAAATTTAAAAATGTGTTTACATATATATATTAAAATAATGATTTAAAAAAAAAATTAGGATACAATTGGAGAATATAAAGATATGTTCAAACACTATGATCAACAAGACTCTCATGAGTTTTTAACCATTCTCTTGGATTGGCTTCACGATGATTTAAATCAAGTAAAATATTATTACATAAACCATTATGGACTTATAATTTATATTATCTATATTTTTAGCCGGAGGACAATAGGGTTATTTTAGGTGCTTCAAAAGAAACAGGCGAAGAAGATTGGGGAAATTGGACTAAAGCAAACAATTCTATTATCCAACAACTTTTTTATGGTCAACAAAAATCAACGGTTTCTTGTGACACATGTTTCGAAAAGTCTGTTACTTTTGAACCATTTTTAAGTCTTAGTCTACCATTACCATCTGAGGGTAACAAATGTACTCTTTCAGTAAGTTACTTTTACTTTTTATATTGTCTAAATATAAGTACCAATATTGTCAGTATACCGGTTTTTTTTTCAACATTTCCCTGACTTAAAAACTCACGCCTCGCCACTTTAATTAATGATTATCATTTAAAAAATAAAGAATTATACATCTTAATTTATTTTACTGTAGTGGTTTATGTAATTTTTACATGATAATTCTTAGTTTTTATAATTATACTTAACATTTTATCTACTAAGTTTTAAAATATCTGAATAACATAGCATTTTGAAAATCTATTTTGATAATAATTTAAAATATAAAGTAATTTTAATTAAACATTTAAAAATGCAATTTATTTTCCAAATAATTTGTTATAAGTAAAATTACTTTCTTTGTATCAATTTAATTTAGAAAATGTAGCATATTAAATTTTAAAATATGTGCTTTCATAAAAATCACAGTTTTTATAAATATTTAAAATTATTATTATGTTTTAATAATTATATTGAATTGTGATTATAAAACAAACATTATTATAGAAACCCTAAACATAATAATTTGATATCAGTCAGTTCACACGTTGAATTTGTACTTACACAAATTAGCTTCATAAGGATCAATCAGCAATGCGTTTGACGCCATTTTGCATCCAATATATATTTAAAATAAATAGTTTATTATTTCCTCCGAGTGGCTGAATGTTATTTTATTATTATTTAGTGTAGATTAAACGCATGTTTTTAAATATAACATGTCGTTACGAGCAGTTTCTTTACTTTTTTTTTTAAGAAGACTTGGTTTTACTTTTATCATAAGCACTGGGTGAAAACTGCAAAAAGACATCTGCAGTCAAGTGATAAGCTTACACAACTCATCATATTTTCAAATAGCTATGAACAGAACACAAATGTTTTGAAGAAAAAATGATTTCATAAAATTTGACCAACTCCCATTATATAAATAAGATAAATATAAAATGATACTTATAAAATTATAAATTAACAAATAGCTCAAAAATGATTAATTTCTACAGTTAAATTGACTGAAATTATTTTACTACAATTTTTTAAGACATTCCAACAAGATTTTTAAAGAGTCCCTAGTCCCTGTAAATAATTAATTTTAATTTATAATTAAATACAATTAATATACCTACAAACAATTTTGTGTTATAAAATATACAAAAATTAATAATCATTTAAATATTTAAAGTAGTATTATGTTTATAGCTAGTAAAAATAAAAATATAATGTAATATAATGTTTTAGGATTGCCTTCAGTTATACTTGAATGGTGAATCAATATGTGGTTGGCATTGTCCAAAATGTAAACGAAGCAGAGATGCTACAAAAAAATTAGACATAATGAGACTTCCTCCATATTTAATCATACATTTGAAAAGGTATTTTATTGGTTTTTATGTTTTGATTACAATTTTACTGATTATTTAATTATTTAGATTTTCAAGCAATGGTTACAAAAAAAATTCAAATGTTGAATTCCCCAAAATGAATCTTGATATGTCAAATTTTATTAATGGTTTAGAACACCGTAATTGGAAGTACTGTTTATATGGTGTATCAAATCATTCTGGATCACTTGATGGTGGGCATTACACAGCTAGTTGCTTTAAAAATTCAATAAACAAGTAATCATATAGTTATAAAGATTTTCTATTAAAATTAAAATTAAATATTTTTGACATGCTCTAATGCACAATCTATGTGTTTTTTTACAGATGGTATAAGTTTGATGACGTCCGGGTGTACGAAATCGATTCTTCAACAATTTGTTCTCCAGAAGCTTATATTTTATTTTATCGTCGGAAAAATTAATTTTTTTAATTCATAAAACTAACATGTATGTATAGTATTATTTGCGTTTTGTACACAAAGAAGTATTTTATTACAATGTATAATTATTTTTGTTATTAGATGTTGATTTGTTGATATATCACACTACCTACACTAAATTATTTATTTATAAATATCTTATATTTTTTTACAATTTGTATTCAACAATTTTAGTCAAATATTAACCTAAGTCCTACGGGTTTTTTTTTTTTTGACAATCCGTTTAAAAATAATTGAGTTCTAAATAATAAATTAGTTAAATAACAGTTAAAAACCGTTAAAAAATATATAATATACATTATCCTTGCTCATGCCAAAAATCCTAACATAACCAATCTCATCATTTTTATACTCTGAAAATATAATAATTACTGGGTATTAATTTTTCTATATATGTTTAGAACTATACAAGTAATACAAATTATTTACATTATCGTTCAGTGGTTCACCACTAATAACTGTTATAATTTGTAGTACATAGGTATCTACTAAAATTCAAGTTGGGAACATAATATTAACTTTGTTATGAAAATGTAATGTCTCTAATTCCTATTACTATATAGTAATGTAAACAACAATAAATAGCCAAAAATCGCACGACCTTGAAATAAAAATAAGTTATTTTTATTAATAGTAGTAGTAGTGTAAACTTGTGGTAGTAGTAATAATAACAATAATAGTTGTTGAAGCCAATTATAATATCCTCTCAGCTGTGTATTTAGGGTTTAGTTAAGGGAGGAATCGATCACCACTCTCTGAAGTTTCCTATACTTTCCTACTATATTATGCTGTATGTAGCAGTGGTCTTCCAACTTTTTTGTTCGTTGAGCCCTTATATTGTTAAGAAAATTCTACGTAGCCCCAAAAATATAGAATGCTCATAAAATATACATCTCATGAAAGATTTTTTTAGGTACCCATTGATTTGTTTCTTTATAATGTAATCGTAAACGCTAAGTCGATAAAAGCAATATAATCTTTCGACTACCAAACAAAGTATGCCGGTTATTTAGCTATAAATAAAGGCTGGGCATTAACGAATTAATAAATTAGAAGTTAAGTTAATTTTAACTTATTAACTTAATTTACTAGTTTGGTGTTCTAATTAACTTAGCTTTAACTTAACTTATTTGCCTCTACAATAACTTAAAATCAACTCATATTATTTTTATTTTCCTAATTAAGTTAATTTTGAATATTCTTGTTATCTAAAAAAATATTTTATTTGTTACGGATATACAGTTAATATTCAGTGAATAATTATTATAAGTTCTTAGAATATAGAAAATATCAGAAAAAAATAAAATATATTTACAATGAACTTTGTATTTATGTTGAAATATAAAAACTAATAATATATTGTAATAATAAGTTATTTATAAATATTGATATATTGGTATGAAGACATCATGCCACGAATTATATTCACTTATTTTATTAAATATTACCTCATTTGGCCAGCCTCGGCGCCACTTATTTTTAATAAAACAAACATGATAAACCAAATAATATTATTAGTCACTGGACTCCGCGGAACATAGTTTGAGAACAGCAGCAGCTGTTGCATTAGTGTATACAATGTCGGATTAAGAACCTATTGGGCCCCGGGGCTGAAATTTCATAGGGCCCTTTTGACTAAACATGCTTTACAAAGCCGATTTCCCGTATTTTACCAATACTGGCAGTATTACCAGATATAAATAACATTATTAACTATTGATGATATTATTAATATCAATGAAAATATTAAATGACAGTGGTAAAATGTGTCTTTTCTACCATAGTGCTTTTCTAGGTAGGTATTTCCTATTTAGTTGTTTTTGTCGATAAAAAAAATGGTTTTAAAAATATAGAAAAATTATTCTTTAAAATCCCTGAAAAATTGCTTAAAATTGTTCGGGCCCCTATCATTTTGGTACTTGAGGGGGCCCCGGGGCTTCCACCCTGGCTAGACCCCTCTTAATCCGGCCTTGAGTGTATAGGTACTTACGTCAATATGTAAATATTATGTAATACAATTAATTACAATCACTAATCAGTTAGTGTAATACAATTCGATTATATGATTTTGGTCTAAAAATATTTTGCTTTTATATTATATTATTTTTGCCTAACCTAACTTATTTACAACGTACATTTTCCTACCACCCCCCCCCCCCCTAAATGTCAATTTTTCAACTTTTTGTAACGCCAATATTTAGTGCTCCATTCCTGCCACTACTCCCGGAATTCCTCCTCACCCACCGCTCCTGCAAAAATTAAAAAAACAGAGTGGTGGGGTGAGCGTTTTTCTAGCCACACCCATGATCGGGAATTGATTTTAACATTGGCGCTGGAAAAAGTTGAAAAATTAAATTCCTGTCTGTGGGTCGGGCTAAAAAAACGTCCCCCCACCCCTTCCAGAGTTTTTTTTATTTTTGTGGGGGTGGAGGTTGAGCAGGAATTCCGGGAGTAGCGGCAGGAATGGATCGCTATAAGTATTGGCGTTGGAAATAGTTGAACAATTGAAATGGGTGGGAGTAAGGAAATGTACGTTTATATATACAGCTTGCATGTCACCGAGTTTCAGTGACGGCGGCGCAATAACAGTCAGTATTAGTAGGGGACAAGGGTACTTGCATTTTTGTTTCTAACTTATCAATTTATCAATTTTTTCTTACAACATTTACAAAACTGGGAAAAACCTACGAAAAATGCCGTAAAATATTTGTTAATATCTTAAAAAAAAACCAAGGGGTAATATATTCTCCCCAAATTACCCCATCCGTAAATACGCCACTGTATGTATACCTAAGTATCAACATCCCACTGTCTGCTTTTAAAATAAATACGAAAAAACTAAAAACCATCAAAATTTGATATATAATGGCTATTGGCTAATATAAGACAATAGTCATTAGTCGTTTATGGCATCAGAAATCATAATAAAATGACTAGCCGATTTCAGTATTTTTAAGTGTGCCGGACAATATGGCAATGAATAAAATATTATTGTCTTATTTTCACTAGGCAATAAGCACATACCAATGATACCATTATTTGAATGAAATAGTCAAATAAACAGATAACATTACGTGTCTACAAACCTACTCAATGTCAAATGTGACGTCCGAGTGTATTGTATTATTATATTCTTTACTGCGTCTCTAAAATTATTAAAATTATTATTAGGTGCCTATATTATATTATTATTGTTTTATACTTGTTTAATTGTGCATAATATTTGTCTTTAATGCAAAAAGTTTCGTTCAATCATTGTATTAATTGTTTTACATCATCATGTCCGCCGTTGTAGTATAAAAACCTAATAAACAAATTGCATAATAGTACAATACCTACTATTTATGCGCACTTAACCGATTGAAGTATTTTATGTTCATAACTATTATTATTTTTGTTTGACGCCGTTATAATTGCATTGTTGTGAATCACCAATATTTAACGATTAGGTAATGAATGATCATCTCTTGTCCACCTATATAAATATATAATAGTATTATATATAAATATAATTCAGTAGTTAACGGTCAAATATATTTAATTCTATTTAACGAATTTCTCCATTAAACGAATTTTGTTTGGTCCCACGAGACTTCGTAAGTAGGTACCTGTTTCCCTGTACCTATATAATAATCTAAACTGTGACTAATCGACCAAATAGTATATTATATACTGGGTTATCCATTTAACGTAAGACTTTTATTTTTTAGAAAACACTACAGTTTTCGAAAATATTTCTTTTACATAATTTTAAATCGTTACAAAACAACATTTGACTTATTGATCTCTTAAAAAGAACACCAAACTAAATAAAATTAAGAGGCCAACATTCGGATGGGTAAACCAAACCCTTAATTGTAAATTAGTATTTGAAGAACCGAGAAGAATCAATTATTAATCGATTCACGATTGAAAATCAAACACACGAGCGATTTACCACGGATTTCTCATGGAAAAAGATGAATGATGAACCTCCAATATAATGTGAAGTGTCGAAGTAACTATGTGTCATTCGCATTACACTCATAGTAAAGTACTTACCTATAAACGGAATATCATCTGAACAGAATCAACGAAATCTCAACATGACAGTAAAGCCTCGACTTGGTCCCAACCCTGATCAGAACAAGAAAATTCTAAACTTTTTAAAAGTAACCAACTTAATCAACAAACTATAATCTTACTTCTTATAAGATAATACATTTTAATACCTATAACATTTTGTATACACAGTAATTAAGTTTAATTAGACACTAAACATTTTGTAATTATAACTTATGGACTTTGTATTCGAGCTGTATAATAAATAAAAATAAATGATAAAAACATTTTGGAAAAAAATTAAATTTTTACTACTTTTTATCGTTTTATAATAATCATATATCTGTTTAATTTATTCACAAAATATGTCTCATTTTAACTATTACTATTGTTTCTAAAATAAATATTCTAATTTCGAGCCACTGAAACCACTGATAATTTACAGTGGAAAAGGGATGATCTCATTTGAAAAACAGAAGTTTGTTTATACACAGGACTCCTTAGGTTGGTAGTTCAAAAAATTTCAAGAATTTGAAACTATTGTCTTAAAGTGTATTTACAAATTCCAAAAATCAGATTTTGAATAACTGCATCATAGAAGAACAAATAGGGGGTGAGCATACTTGGTGAATCATCCTGTATATAAGATAAATAGATACATAATAATTATTATGTAATTTATATAATATAAATAAGCAATATTTCTATAACATTTCCCATTTATATCGGCTCGATTTTATATACTTATATTTTTTTTTAAAGTTTTTTTGGATTCGTTAAATGACGAACTACCTACAGTTCCAATTTAATTTTCGAAATCAGAATATTTTTTCGAGTATTTCGATATACGTACAAATTGAATTTTGGACTAATAGTTTATGAATTATAACTTATAAAAGTAATTAAAATTCAGATGAGTGGAGTGGAAAGCTATTACAATTTTTGTCAACTACTCCGCTCATCAAACTTTAAATATTCATAATAGTCATAACTCATAAACTCGTCAAGACGCTGTCAGTAAATATGATTTTTATTTTTTACGTATCAAATCAAAAAAATATTCTGCTTTTGAAGATTAAATATACACTATTATTATACACGAGAGCCGGATAGCCGAAAATTCATGAGTGGCGATCATCCTGCGCTCCTAGTAGGTAGGACTAACAGTGGCGTGACGAAGGGCTTTATTTGAGGCACGTGTCTCAGCTTAAAGGGTGGTGGGTGTCCTGGAGACTAGGGGCATTTCACATATAGTATATCATTCTCAGTTACCATTTAAATAAATACGTAATTATTTATACAAGTATTTATAATTACTAATATAAATTATTATGCCTCATATGTTAATGAAGTTCGCCACGCCACTGAGCACTGAACTAAATATATATGGAATGCGTATTATGTATAATTCTCATGTATGTAAAATGAGACCATACGGGAGCCGCCATATGCATTCCGATTTGATTTTTAACATTAATATTATGATAATGATAACAATTTTCATAGATAACATAACATTTTACCATGTTTTCCCTTGACTCGGAATGCATATGGCGACTTCCTACGAGGTTCATATTTTGAACAGTGCACGCGTTCCATGTATTTAGTTTAGTGGTAGTGGTAGGTAGTGACATTGTATTATTACAATATACAGTGTATTGTAATGAATATAGGGTGATTGTTTAATCATGAACCTAATTTAATCTCTCATTATTTCAAAAAGTATTAATGTTTTGAAAATGTTCGTTTACATGGTTTCAAGTTGTTAAACAACTACGTGTTTTTTAAACAATTTTATTTTTAATATTTTATATCCTTATAATTTTTTTAATTTTTTGTATTCTTTGAATGGGAACATACAGTTTTCATTTAATGTTTAAAAGAAGAATATTTTTCTAAGTATTTGGATACATAAAAATCAAATTTAGAACTACTCGTTTATGAGTATTTAAAGTTTTGATGAACGGAGTAGAGGACCAACATTTTAACCGCTTACCTACCACTCCACTCTACTACACTTTAATTACTTATAAGTAGAGCTCGGAAGTTGATGACCTTAAAAATATTAAAAAAAAATTAAAAAAATTACAAGAAGTTGTTTTAAATTAATAAAAATACATTTTTCTAAGCTTACAAATTACTCAAAGTTATTGAATTGTACTGTTAGAGCATATATTTTGATGTTATCAAAAGTAAATGAACGACGATTATTGGTTAATAAATATTCATATTTGAAAAACTTCTCTCCACGTCCACTGAGGTGATTGGAGCAAATCTGAAATGGGCTAAATTTTCAGCACCGAAGTCATCCGGAAAATATTCACTTGAAGCTTCTTCACCATTTAGAATTTTCGTAATTGTTAACATCGTTTGAAATCCAGTATTTTTGTCAAGTACAGCCTTCAATTTATTTTTATTTTAATTTTCAATTCTATTAACTGCTGCTGATTCAATTTTTACAACAATATCTTGTGCTATATATTATATCCAATCATAATGACGCTAAGTCCCGAAGTTTCCAACTTGGTAATAGAATCGGCCAGAGTTCCAAATTTAACGTTAACTTAGATCGTACACTACGGAGCTATCCGTATATTTGCCACAGCACCGAATTATGTCCAATATCATCCCCACTACCTTCAAAATTTCACGGTACACGATACTAATGCGCATGTCCGAAAATCAGTAATCAGTATCAAAAGTGCCAACTGATAACACATTTTTAATGACTATAAAGTAACTATATAGGAACTACTATTCTGATTTCTGAACAATGTTCATGCAAAAAAAATATTAATTAATATTTTAACAATATTTATTAATCTTACATTTACCTTTACTTTTTACAATAGTACACAATATTTAAATTAAACAAAACTTAGTCCAAATTCTAATAAATAAATAATTGATTGGCAATAAAAACAACACGCTCTGCCCATGTTGATGAAAACAATATTATAATTGAATATACAATTTTGATATCCAATTAGTAATTAGTTAGTACTTGCCACTTGGTAGCAAATTTAACAAGTTCAAAAATTCAAAAATTTGATTTTAAACGTTTCAATATTTAATTTCAACGTTATTAGTAAGTTAACAGTATGACACTATGACCACAGAACAATGACCATTGTTCTGTGCTATGACAGTATCATTCAAATATATTTCTAAGCATGCGCATTAGAGTCGTGTACCGTGAAATTTTGAAGGTGGTGGGGATGATGTTGGACACAATTCGGTATACGGATAGCTCCATCCATAGTATAATATGATCTAAGAGCGTTAATAATGTAAATAAAGTAACGTTTAACATTATCATCGCTCATTGATGCGATCGTGACTTAGGTATAAGTCCTAACCCATAATAATGGTTCTCAAAATTTCAAAAGGTTTACAAAAATAAGTAGCAGCTTTTAGCCATTCACCCTATCTTGTCAATACTGATTATGGTGGTTAAGGAATATTAGCTGCCATTTCCTTAAAATATTGAACACGTGATGGCATTCTTGATTTCAATTGATCTACTTTTGGGAAGTGTTTTAGAATCTCCCCTGCAACCCTATGTAATCCATGGGCCAAACAACTTACGTGTTCCATTTTGGAATACATGATTTTTATACTTCTGCCAGCTTTCATCATAAAGGGAGCGACATCACTTAAGAACAACAAAATATTGTCATGCTTTATTCCTTGGGACCATAAAATATGTAGAGATTTATCTAATAATTTGGCAATGGTACAGTCGTTGCCAGATAAATTGAGACAGCGGCGGCGGCGCGATAACGGAAAACCAGTGGCTCTCCGTATTTGAATATTATTACCGAAAATACATCTATAAACCAAAAATTGTCACAACAATTATTTTACGATATTAATTTAAAATCAAATATTCTGATAATAATCTTTTATTTAAGAACAAAAAGTAGAAATTGTAAAATAATATAAATAAATTAATAATAATAATATAGTAATAAATACAATTTTTTGCACTGAGCCGGGTTCGAACTGGTAACTGCGCGCGTCGTAGCCAACTGTGTGACATTTGCACCACACTGCCAGCGACTATTTGGGCTACACTTCCTGAAAAACGCCACCGTCTCAATTTATCTGGCAACGACTGTAGCATGATTAGCTTTTTCTTAAATTTCTGAAGAATTTATAAAAAATAATTTTCCCGGACTTCCGACTTCCAATGTATGGACAAGTGACAAGTAGGAAATTAAAGTTTAGATGAGTGAATTGTAGTGGTAAGTGGTTAAAATGTTGGTTCACTACACCACTCATCAAAACTTTAAATGATGTTTAAATTGTTTTGAGACAATATTCAGACAAATCTGAAATTAGTGTCATACCCTCAAAACTATTAATTTCTATCGTTTTTGTAATGGTGATTTAGTCTAAGATTACTTAAAAAAAAAATGATTCTGCGTTTCTTCCATGTTACGCTTGGGCCGGGGAAAGAAAACAAATAGTGTGCTGACATCCTCAAGAAAAATATTTTGAGGATTTTGTCACGTAGTTCAATGATTTGATTTTTATAAATACTATTGTATGAATACAGTCATTGAGTCATAGGACATTATGCTACGTAAAATTACATATAACAGTTAACACTTAAAAGGTTAACAGAAAGATCAATATTATTGAAAAAATACACTGTCCCCCCCCTGGATTTTCGAATATGGACGCCCTTGGAGCTGCGGGCACAATACGCAGTCGACATTCCCATCGGACGACCATGAATCATAATCAAACAAACGAGTAAATGACCGTCAACGACGACGAGTGACGACAACGAGGCCACGGCGGCACGATAGTTTCGGCACGACGATACAATAAATACCGTGAGTACCAGTAGTACCACCCGTGTAGTTACCGTGCTCGTTTCGAACACGGCCAGGCAGGCTCGGCAACCGTCACCTGTCCGTGCATGGAGCGTGGATACACTGAGCGTGGACATTTTTTTTTTGGAAAATTTTCGGACGTTCGGCCGGAAAGTTCGCGGCTCATCCCACAGGGTTGGTGGCGAACGACAATTTTCCTGCGACACAGGATTTTCGGGCAACGGGTTCGACGGTTTTCGGGCCCTGGTCACCGCTTCCCGCGCCGCCCGAACACGGTTCACACATAGACATAAGCATTGCGGCTTTTCCACCCCCCTCCCGACTGTACCAGGACCACCGACATGTGTAGCCAACCAACGACGACCAGGAACGAACGGAAAACAGTACGACGCACACAATTTTACGCACGATCATTATTCATTACTGGTCCGGTCGTTGTTCCGTTGTCCGTTCCGCGTCCGTTTTCGATCGTTTTACGCCGTTTTAACTACATCCGTGCGTCGACAACAGGTTACTCTGTAAGTAAACACTGCTTTGAAAACATTATAACGTTTCGGTCATGGCGGACGGCCGATGCGGCATTGTCGTCGGTCCGTCGCGCCGACTTGCCGAACGAACGGCCATTTCGGCGTTGCGGCGGCCCCCCCACGACGCGGCGGTTGTCACGTTGTCGTTGGTCGTGTCTGATCTCGACACGTTTTCGCGGTTGCACGGCACAGGCGGCTGCCGTCGTGTGCACTTCTGTATTTTTTTTGCTCGTGTTTTTGGTATTGGGTGAGTACGCACGCACTCTTTTGTGTGTGCGCGTGCGTGCGTGCGTGATAGACCATTGGGAAATGGCCACGAAAATCCGTCGTTTCTTGCCATCGAGTCGGGTCGTATACGGCCTTGACATCGTTTCAATTAGCTTGAACTTTTTCCTCCGTTCCGCATACGCCGGAAATCGGAATAGTGCCTGGGGCGGTCAGGCCGCGGTGACGAACAAGCCGGTCACATGGTTACCCCTCGACCACCTCAGCAAAGTACGCATTCTAGCTTGTCCTCACTGGTCATGAGTAGCCCACCCACCCTGTCATTCGCCCTCACTTACTCAGCTTGTCGAATTTGAGAGATTCGCCGTCCTTTCTTGCATCTTGAGTGCCAACGGCTCTATATGACTACATCACCATCAATTCGGTCTCTTTTGAACGTTTACGTACTTGCCCACTAACATGGGTTATCGTTGTTCACTCTGATGTGCTGCTGTGGAATGTGCCTATGATCACTTATTAGTTATTCATGTTCCATTAATTCATTCCCTAATCGTAGTCTATGTGCTTATTTTATTCTTGATACCCTACCTGTTGACTATCTTGACTTATTCGTCTGCTGCTGTACCACTTATTTTCAATATTTGACCTTAATAATACCATTACAATGAGTTTAATTTTTAATCATGGTTATGTTTGAATTATCAACTTACATTTTTTTTATTATCAAGTTAAAGATTAGGTCAGTTTTTGGTTCATTTCCTTAGAGTACCTAACTGATTTAAATATTTTTAATTTTTACCCAAGTAATAACCTCTATCTACTCAATATTTTTAGTTTAAAAATGTTAGCTAATGGCATTATATTTTTATAATATTACATGCTACTAAAATATACATAATTTTGCTGAAAGTATTATAGATTAATCCCTCGTATAGGTTAGGTATGTATGATGATGTCTGGCTTGTATGTATAATTGTTTAAGTGTACACTGTCTATAAATTAAAAACAAATAAATTACATATACCTTATTGTAATTTCACTATCTATAAAGTAAAATATTTATTAACATTTTTGACAATTCATTTACCTAGAGGCTTTATTTATCTTCTACATTTGTATAAAATATGATTTATCTCTACCTAATACACAGGGTGATTCATTAAGCATAAGACACTCATTATCTCAAAAAGTATTAATGTTTTTGAAAATATTTTTTTACATAGTTTCAAGTTGTTAAAAAATCATATTTTTCAAAGTTTTTACTTTTTTGAATGACAACATAAAGTTTTAATTTCTTTTTCCAAAGCAGAATATTTTTCTAAGTATTTTGATACATAAAATTCGAATTTAGGGCGAGTACTTTAGGAGTTATAAATATTTAAAGTTTAGATGGGCGGAGTGGAGTGGTGGGGTTACCCCGCAAAATGTTTGTCCACTACTCAGCTTGTCTAAACTTTAAATACTTATAACACAAACTACTATTACTGTCTTAAATTCAATTTTTATGTATCAAAATATTCTACTTTGGAAAATGAAATTAAAACTATGTTGTCATTCAAAAAAATATAATGGTAACAATATTTAAAAATATGATTATTAAATTGTTTTTTTAACAACTTGAAACTATGTAAAAAAATATTTTCAAAAACATTAATACTTTTTAAGATAAAGAGTGTTTTACGCTTAATGAATCACCCTGTATTATTCTTAAAATAAACCTCATAATACTTAATAAAAAATCTAACACTTTTTCTTATTTTCTAATCAGAGAAATGAATTTCCAAAGTTTTTTAATTATACTTCTATTTTACTTACCAATTAAAGAATACTTTTTTGTAGCCACTAAGTAGTGCACTGACAGTCTCATAATTTAATTTGATATTCTTGTTTATGAACAGTCTAATAAAATATGTACAAGCTTTGGTTATTTCTTTTAGTAGGTACATACTGACCAAGAAGAAAAATCTTGAGCTTTGATTGATTTTCAAAAAATCTTTTATCTGCTTAAAACATTGTTTGTAGTTACTTATATTTATACTTAATCTAACTAAACTTATAATCTTAGTACTTAATGAGTTCTGTATCTACCTATTAAATAAGATAATATGGACTATATAGCAGGGAAGTTATATATGTGCTCTTACTAAACAATAAAAAATTTTCTGATAAGTACCTACTTAGTATAAATTATATTGTAATTGGCTACCTACCTACCAATTCTAAATTATATTTTCATCTAAATCTAAAATTATTGGCAAGTAGTTATTTTGTTTGTTATGTTGGCTATTAAAAATTAGGTAGGTACAAAGAGTTAAACCTTTCATTTGACCTATTAAACACGTTGACTGTGTATCATATTTGCCCCTGCACTGTAAAAAATTAGGTTTTTTAAATATTATATGTCAATATGAAATAATACTTGTTGATAGAGCACAGATTTTTATTACACTAAAAAGTATCGCAATATACTATATGGTATTTAATATGAATGAGCAAATTAGACATCTAATAGTAAAAAAAAAACTACGCTAGGGAATATGCTGATTGTTTATTTGATAATTATTAGTTAATTGTTACCTATGAAAATAAATTTAACAACTTGCATTATGTAATAATTTCTTTAGTGAAATTTCTTTACAGGATTATGAACAAGAAAATTATTATCAAGTTTTTTATATTTTTATTAAAATGTGAACAATCAGAATTTAATCTTAACTTTTTTTCTGAAAAAATGACTACCAATAATTAACTATCTGATGAGTATACAAACTGAAAAAAATTATCTAATTTTTATAACAGTCAACACATTTCTAATGTCCTTGTAAAATATATAAAACATTTTATAGAGTGTTATATTAATTTTTAATGCCTAGGTAATTAAACAAAAAAAAATTCACAAAAATATTTTTAACATTAAATCAAACACTTTTAAATGTATGTATATGTAATAACTAATAAATAATACTCTTTTAAAAGTTATGACTTAACGAGTTATTTTTATTTGCATTTTTACTTTTGTATTACAATCATTTCAAGTAAAATTTCTTAAAAAAACAATAGTATACTATTGGTTACAAGATTTTTAAATTAGTTATATAATAATATATTCTAAGCAATTTGTTTTATTGTAACAAAAATATTTTTCAGCGAGTTGTTGTATGAGTCAAAAAACAGAAAAACCGGTACTGTCAGGTCAACGCATCAAGACCAGAAAAAGAGGTAAATATTTTTATCTAGGGTAATTTTTAATTTTAACTCAAATAATAATTAAATTGGCATATAGTGTTTGAAGTGAATTAATGTAATATATAATGTGCTGTTTAAAAATTTTGAATAAAGCTTCTTATTAAACACAGTTTGTTGTTGTATTTGTAAGTGTTTGGTACATTTCAAAGTCAATTAGTCATTTAATATTTATAAATCAATATCATATTTGGTTACATGATATGTTGTTTAATAAAACTTAAAATTTGTATTACTTGGTTAAATATTTACATAGGTATTTAATTTAATTTAATTTAATTTATTTTATAGATGAAAAAGAAAAGTACGATCCTTTTGGCTTCCGGGACTTCATCCTTGGGGGCCTCAATAATGCCGGCACTGACCTAGAAGCAATTTGGAAGTTCCTTGATCAAGCTGGTTCTAAAGTTGATTATCGCCGTTACGGTGAAGTCCTCTTTGATATACTGATTGCTGGAGGTCTCTTAGGTAAGCATTTTCTTTTTCAAGTTTCCTTTGGCCATTATAACTTTGTTTTTTTTTAGTACCGGGAGGATCCATATCACAAGATGGATCAATATCTCAGGATGGGGACAAACTGTGGAAGACAAACGCATGTGTTTTTGAGGCGCCCGAGGACATGGTATCTATGCGAAACTATGAACAGGTGTTCATCAAACTCATGCGCCGATATAAATATTTGGAGAAAATGTTTGAGGAGGAGATGAAAAAAATTTTGCTGTTCATTAAAGGTTTTAGTGACATTGAACGTATTAAACTGGCACGTATGACTACATTGTGGATTTCTAATGGTTCAATTCCACCTACTGTTCTTCAAGTACTTACTAATGTAAGTTATATTTAATAGATTTGATATACCTAATATACATAGATTATTATTATTTTATTTTACTGTTGATAAACATGTTAATTAATGAATTCATTTTTTCAGGAGCATTTGATTAAAGATGGGTTGGCATTAGAGTTTCTCATTGAACTCTTTGTGACGTATAAACAGGAGGTAGGTAATGCCCATCTACTGACTGTATTGAAAAAAGGAGGACTTGAAGGTCGGTTAATGGATTTCTTGCCTCCAAACAAGCGTACTGAAGAAAATCTCCGTGCACAGTTTGAAGAAAAGGGATTGAGTGATGTGGTTAAGTTACATTTAGCTCAGGCCAGTCAAGAAGCTAAACGTAACTTGGAAATTCAGTTACACGATGACTTTAATGACAACAAAAATATGAAAGAGATCATTTCAAATATCAAAGAATTGTCTTCTAAGCATGACATTCCCGAACATGAAATTATTGTTTTGGTAACTATTAACTACTTATATGCATAATAGTATTTAAGTAAAGTTCATATTTTAATTAAAATATATAGGTTATGGCTGAATTATATTTTACTAAGAATGTAATTATTTGTTTACAGGTATGGACAGTTGTAATGACACAAGTAGAGTGGAACAAAAAAGAAGAACTTCTAGCAGACCAGGCACTTAAACATTTGAAGCAATATTCACCATTGTTTTCAGCTTTCTCAACTACTGCTCGTTCTGAATTGGCACTCATGCTCAAGGTTCAAGAATATTGCTATGAAAATATGAATTTTATGAGAGTCTTCCAAAAAATTATTTTACTCTTCTATAAAAGTGAGTATTCTTTCTGGAATTTATTGCTAACTACAAATACATTTCTTTAAATAATAATTAATAATTCTTTACAGCCGATGTGTTGACTGAAGAAGTAATTTTGAAATGGTACAAGGAGGGACACTCTAAGGGTAAAACAACATTTTTGGAACAAATGAAAAAATTCATTGAATGGCTACAGAATGCAGAAGAAGGTAAATATGACATTTATATTTCCTCACTATTAGTGATACCTATTTATTAGATTTTAACTAAATGATAACAAAGACACATTATATTGTAATCCACAGTTAACCCGCTTGGCTTTTACAAAACTATAAACTTAAAAATACTTCTAATACCTCATCTTGTAGAAAAACAAATAAATCAATTATCTCAATAACTTCTGTCTTGGAGATGCCTATTTTCAATATTTCAATGATCGAATGCTTTGGAAGGATATATTATATCATAAAAAATGATCAGTTGCCTTCCGTGATAGTGCATTTCCATATGAGTTCACCCTCTTCATACAATTACAATCGCTAATATTCATAAAATGTAGTAACTCTTGACCGCCATTTTAGATGAACTTTTAAGGCCCGGAATTACATGCACTAAAATCATGAAATATACAAATTAATAACTGTATATATATATATAATTATAATTAACCTTTTTACTACCAAGGTTATTTTTTCTTAAATATATCCATGTTTGCTAATTTCATTTTATTATTACTAAACATGGTTTAAGATATATCTTAAATTGTGATCATTACACAGAATAACCATAAGGCTCACATGAATTACATGGGATAGTTTGCAACACCTGTTGGGATATCAGTGTAGTCTGTATAGCGATAATAACCAATTGTACAACCAGAAACAGAATATTCTATGGTACCGTATAACGACTTATTGTTACAATAAATATTGTACATAATTTTATTGTACACGTGTTATCTCTGTTTTTACAATGAAAACATCAAAAATTGTAGACTCAGTTTCAGCAGCAAAAGATAATTTTTAATTATTTTCGAATCCTGGCCACACTGATTTTCAAGTTCTCGTTAAGTGAGCCTTCTGGTTCCACCACTTTGGTATTCAATAGAAATAATAATAAGTGATTATAGATTATGTGCATCTTTTTTTCACATAAGATTGTTATTTTTTTGGTTTATTTACTTGCGTATTTTATTTTATGGTCATGGACAAAGGAACATAATAGTATGTCCATAGTGAAATGGTTAAATATTCATTTGCAAAATAAATTATTCATGTTTATTGAATTGAATAACGTTCATAAATGTATATAACTAATTATCAGAAAAAAGTTATGAATGAAAATCAATTTTAATTTAATAGTATATTTTTATTTTTTATGTACTATTATGTTGAATTACAG
The DNA here is from genome assembly GCA_008086715.1 of Sitobion miscanthi. Classification (NCBI taxonomy): domain Eukaryota; kingdom Metazoa; phylum Arthropoda; class Insecta; order Hemiptera; family Aphididae; genus Sitobion; species Sitobion miscanthi. Next base: position 2,566,851 of record CM017802.1, on the reverse strand, counting down.
TTGAATACTAAAAACTTGGATACATTTTCAAATAAAAATAGTTTTTTCGATTGGTTTTATGTTATTATCCTACAGAAAAGTCCATATTAGGTTATAATAAATTCAAAAATATTTGAAATGTGAACAAATATTTTGTTTGGTATCATCATAGGTTAGGTTAGATACTATTATTAATATTTAAGAGGATGCTATACAGACATTTGTTGACTTTGTTTTACTAGTATGTAACAAAAAAAAATGTTACGCCCAGCAGATCACGTTTAGCTCCATTGAATTGTTGACTTCTTATAAAATTTAAATTAATATTTACGGAATCCCAACTTTTTATTATATTTTAATTTTAAAGCAAGTTATGTGTATTTTAAATTATTTGTACATCTTAAAATACCTACTCATAACTCTTTTAAATTATATTATAACAAAAAGCTGTAAGATGACCTAAATAATAAAGTTACCTTTAAATTTGATAAGAGAACAATTTTTAAACTAACATAGCTAAGCGGAAAATTTGCTATGTAATGCGATTGAAACACAGAGACTAATCATGTCTGTATAACATCCTTTTAATACTAATTTTATTTTCATTAATGCATTATATTTTTGATAAAAAGTTTTAAAATATGCCAAAAGAAATATTGCACTCCAATTCAATAGGCCATTAGGGTAAAATATAAATTTGTGTCTTATCCTAGCTACTTTTTATACTAATAAATAAAAATAAATATAATTTTGAGCCCAAGCTATTGTGGATTTATCAATAGTAGTTTGTTTTTGTTAACCTCTGTCTTGGTGATGCCTATGTTCAATATTGCAATAGATCAAATGCTTAACGGAGGGATATTAACTAATAAATGAACTGTTGCCTTCGGTGCTCACACATCTTCGTCTGAGTTCCACCCTCTATTGTTCATACAATCTCAATTGACATAATAAGATTATAAAGGCAAATGACAATCACCATTTAAGTTGAATGATTTATTTATTGCTTACTGTAAATTCATCAATAAATAGTAGTGATGGCAACAATATTGATAATTCGATACAATATCGATATTACATTATATATCGTAAATTATTGTATAATAAGTTAATCATGTAACATGTAAATCAAATATTAATTCAATATTTATATTTATTTGTATTAATTATTAATTTTAAAATATTTAAAATATTTTTGATACAATATTGAGGTCATACAAAAAATTACATTGTTGCCCATCACTAATAAGTAGTATACTACTTATTAACCTCCGTCTTGGTGATGCCTATGTTCAATATTGCAATGGATCAAATGCTTAACGGAGGGATATTAATAAATAAATGAACTGTTGCCTTCGGTGCTCACACATCTTCGTCTGAGTTCCACCCTCTATTGTTCATACAATCTCCAATTGATATAATAAAATTATTAAGACAAGTGACAATCACTATTTTGGTTGAATTATTTATTTATTAGTTACTGGTGAATTCATCAATAAAATACAGTAGTTTGTACTTATTAACCTCCGTCTTGGTGATGCCTATGTTCAATATTGCAATGGATCAAATGCTTAACGGAGGGATATTAACTAATAAATGAACTGTTGCCTTCGGTGCTCACACATCTTCGTCTGAGTTCCACCCTCTATTGTTCATACAATCTCAATTAACATAATAAAAAATAAGACAAGTGAAAATCACTTTTTTAGGTTGAATTATTTATTAGATACTGTAATTTATCAATAAAATATAGTAGTTTATACTTATTAACCTCCGTCTTGGTGATGCCTATGTTCAATATTGCAATGGATCAAATGCTTAACAGAGGGATATTAAAAAAAAAATGAACTGTTGCCTTCGGTGCTCACACATTTTCGTCTGAGTTCCACCCTCTTATGTTCGTATAGTTGTATTACTTCACTTATTAAATGTATTAATAAAAATAATGGTTCTCGTCTAATATGCTACCTACCATAAAATGGTACCCAAAAAGTGTGTGCATATAGTATGCTACCTACCGTAGTTATTTTTAATTCATTTTATGTGGGAAAGTACATTTGAGTCATTACGATAAATAACATTATAACAGTTGTACAAAATTATAGCGTAATAGCCATTAAAATAAGTAGGTAGCATATTAGACGAGTACCAAAATAATATATTTTACTCTAATGTAGGAATTCTTAGTTTTAACTGTTGGAATTGCACATGACAACACAGTCGATATTATCAAAATTTGGGTTAATTACTTTCAAACACACATTAGACCTTTGATATTCTGTGGTTTTAGAAAAATTAAACATATCTTTATACTTTAAAGTCAAGAGTCTGCAACTATCGGCCTTCGTAGTCATTTATAATTTGTATAAAAATCACTAATTTAGAGAGTAGGACTGGAATTGAATTAAAACGCTGTTTGTGTGTAAATAAATTATTAAACTAATAAACCTAACAGTTCTGAATTTAAATATACTAAATTATATATGATTATACATTGTTCAAAATAAAATAAGGTAATATTCAAATAATTGTGGTCCATAAACCATTTTATATTTTTTTGGCCCTCGACATCACAAAGATTGCTGACCCATGATTTAAGTCAATGATGTTTTCTGTTTCAGAATCTGAGTCTGGTGAAGATGAAGATTAATTTAAGAACCAAAACAACCTGAAAAAAAAATAATTAATAAGAAGCATTAACACACGAGATGTCAGCCAACGACCAAAATCTAAAACTTACCAAGGATTCTACTACAAAACTTGTTTCATTACTTTTTTTAATAAATAAAAACACCAAGGTATATGATTATATTAAATTTTTTATAGGTGAAAAACAAAGATTTGTTATAATTATTATTATTTTTTTTTTTTTTTTGAGCATAATATAGTAATGAACAAACAAATAAAAATAGTTTTAATTATTATTAATTTAGTCATTCAAAGATATATTATAATAATTGTCGTACCTACACAAGGTGGTCACATAGCAACAAAAAATGTATCCAGTTAACATCTCTATATATATTTATGTAATAATTGCAATGGTGTATGGCTGTTATAAGTGTTGTTTTTTTTTTAATAAACAAAAATTATTTTTTAATAATAATTTTTTTTGCCTTTCACATATTCACTACACACGATGTATAATTATTTTCAACATGCTGTGTAAATGTGCGTATGTCCCAATTTGGTTTTGATCATTAAAAAAAAACTGTCACACATGAGTAGGCAACTTTAAATCTAATTGATTTTCCATTTTTTCTTAAATAAATATATAACAATATAGTTATACAAAATAAATGCATACAAATATCTATTAAAAAAAAAATAATATGTATAATAATAATAATAAAGCAACATCATTTACATGGAAACTGGAAGAGGTAATAATTATCATAATAAAGTAATAATAATGTTACATAATAATAAGAAATAAAACATACAAATTTCGTTAAAAAGTTTTCAATTATTATCACAATACACTTGGCAAAAAAAAAAAAAAAACAATATTAGTAAATTCTGGGGAGTGGAGGTTTGTTGACAATTATTGTGTGATTTTGCGCCGCAAGTTTTTATTTTTATATTTTTTTAAAAATATATAATCCAAATGTGCTTAAAAACTAAAGAGATCAATTAAAAAAAGATAAGAAACAGCAGTAGTATAGTCAACGACAATTATTTTACTCTGAATAGAAAATAGTAATTTTTTCTTAATGCAAAATGTCTAAAAAGTTAACTGTAATTTGTTACGCAACAAGTTATTCTCTAAACATAGCGTTATAAATTAAAATATAATGAAAGAGCACGTATGGTAGTAGAATATTTCGATAATTTTATTGGTAATTTAATTGAAAAAAAATTCACTATGCATATCAGTATATTATGCATGTTACAAATATTTTTTGATAAAAATCTATGGAATAAGATTATTCACGATGATCCGTTAAAATGACAAAAAATATACGTATATACTATATTATATATATCCAAAGATTATTTTAGATAAAGCGACCGATACTAAATAGTTAAACTTGATATTCAATATTTATTTATTTTTAAATAATTTGTATTGCAGGTACTTAGGGTATAGGTAAATTCGATAAGTTGTGACACAAATAATTAAAAATACAAAATAATAATTAAATAATAGTAAAAATAATAACTAAAACTAAAATATATTATATTATAATAATTATTAATATATATCGCTACAAACAACATAATAGCTACTCACGACCACAACATATTTATTCTGATAACAATAGGTTTATCAAGTAAAAACAATGAAATAAAAAAACTCGGATATGTTTTTGCACATTATTTCCGTACTCAATACGTGCAGTTGCTTCAGAAAATAAAGGGACCCGTGGACAAAAACTAAAATTTAAATGTTTATTATTGATATAATAAATATATATATATTTATATATATATAATATAATGATACCTAAGACTACATGATTCAGTAATAATAATGAGCGATTAAGTTAAATATAGTTTAAAGTTTAACACTGTCAACAACAAGTCACAAAAGTAAAATGATTTCTTGATTCAGATGTTATAAAAAATAAATGGTAATTAATATTGTCAAAGTTGGAAAGAAAAGCACTCTTAGATAACATTAAGAGATTAAATTTAAAAAAATAATATTGAATCAAAAAAAGAAATCTAATAACTATAAATTTTCTCATATTAAAATCAACAAAAAATGTTAGGTATTTGTTGTATGTAAAAGTTTAAAAAATAAAAGTATTATTTTCTGGGTAATCTATAATACAAATGTATAAGACGAATTTTTTTTATAAATTCAATATTAAAAAAAAAAAAAATACCCATTACTCTATTAAAGGCAGGGTAAGGACAACTAATTGCACAACGGATAAAACACAAAAGTTAAAAGTTCTACTACAACGAAAACATGCAAAATTGCTAAAAAAAATTTATCACATATGAATGGAAAAGCTCGCGCACACTAGTGTGACTGATTTTTTTTCTTTCAAATTTTATCACACGCAAGACCCTATAGTGTATAGTGAGGGTAACAAATTTTATAAATGGTTACAATAAAGTTAAATATTTAGCAGTGGAATACTATTACAGCAAAACATGATGCATCTCCTCCCTCTTACTCTTACACATAATTCAACGGGAAGAGGTTGAACACGAATTAGCTGGCGGTAAAACCACCAGTTCTCCGTGTCATGTTGGAACAATGAATTGAGTTTCAGATTGCAAAGGTGAACCAGAAGCAGCATCCTTAGTTTCTTTGGTCTCAATGTCCACACGACATATAGGACAACGTTTGTTAGACGACAACCATTGGTCAATACAATCAACATGAAATAAGTGCATGCATGGTAAACGCCTAGAAAATAACATTTAAATATTTGTATTATTATTATAAATATTTGTTTTTTTTTTAATTCATACCTAACATCCTCGGTATCCTCAAAATCTGAAAGACAAATTGTACACTTTTCTGTGTTATCTTCCATTTCATCCGATGATCTCTTAATCTATCATATTATTAACAAATAATTCATAAATATTTATTAATATCATATTGTACAATGATTATAACAATTGAAATACTTACACGTTTGTACTTATGAGGAAAAGTATTCTTTTCTATTGTGTCTTTCGAAGCCCCACGATTCATCATGTGAATGCGACGTTGTTCCATTAATCGTAAGTAATCTTCTAGCCGATATGATAAATGACGTGTTAACATAGGTAATGATCCTAGTTGAGGAATCTGAGGTATTTCAGCACCTGGCTGTGATGGAATTGTGGAGCCCGGAGTTGTCTGTATTAAAAATATTTGTATTTTCATAATTAAACATGGTATAGTTGAAAAATAAAATCATTTCAATTACATTAACAATAGTTCCTGATGGCGCTCCAATACTAATGCGTACATGATGCATTCGACCAGGTGGTCCAGGAGGATGATAATTATAATAATGATGAATATGAGGATGACCACCATCACTAAAAAATATATATATATACATTATAATATTATCATGTATTTAAATGTAACCATAGTTAAATAAATACCTCGTAGACCCACTTTGAACCACAATTTCTGTTTGTAATGAAGACGTAGGTACTTGTTCTATTCCATCAGTAGGAGGAGATAAAGTCTATAAATGTATACAAAATATTATTATAAAGCAGCAACTAAATAAGATAAATAATTCATTAATAATTTTAATATGTTACATAAAAAATTATTAAGTGTTAAACAGGGTAGTCATTTAAAACTTATTTAAAAAAAAAAATTTATTTTTTTTAGTTTGTAACATCTATATATATAAAAATAGGTGTACATTTTGAATACATTTTATAACTCAAGATCCACCAAACCGATCTCGATAAAAATTTCAGGGCATATTAAGATTAATATGTAGATGGTTTCTATGAAGTTTGTACGTTGTGAGATAAGTGGTTTCGGAGTTATGGCTTCTTAAGTGCACACCTGGCAATATGGCCAAAAACAACAACGTCTATACACTTATTTTTATATATATACTAGCTGATCCCGTGCACTTCGTTGCCCGTTAATCAACTCTGTATAACTCAAACTTTGTTCAATTCGTTATTTAATATTCGGTGTATGGTGTTCAAAATTTATCTTAACTTTTCCGTTGCTCAGAATACAAATTTTGATTCGCAGCAGTACATTATATTAGGTAGGCAATCTACCTGTGGTAGATCGCGGACCCCGCCGTGCTGTTAGTACGTAAGTGTATGATTTAACTCTAAAGTATCAAAGTTATACCAAGTTTGTTGGTTTTACTTAATTCTACCTACGATGGATTAATATAATCAATTTACCTATACAAAATCCTATCCTAATCTAACCGTACGATGATAAAAAAAAACAAATTTAACCCTTTGTAAATTAACTTATCTTCTTCCCAGAGGTCTAATCTACCCAAGAACATTAATTTATATATATATATCTAACTATGTAAATACAGAGACTATAACTATACAGACTAAACTCTGGAACTACTTATCAGATTTCTTGTATATTATATGTATGTATATTGACAAAAAATAATAATACAAATAAACAAACATGACCGATTAACCATAGCTACCTAAAATTTTCTTTCAATAAACCTTCTTCGTGAAATACTCTTTTCGTTAAAAAAAAAATCTAAAAGATCTGATAAGTAGTTCAGAGTTAAGCCTGTACAGAGATTTTCATTTCACGTTTTTATAGTTTGATATTATATTATAATTATATTTAAAAAGTAAAACAAATAGTTTTTTTTATTATTATTACCATTAAAAATCCATGGCAACCATTTATAAACAAAAATTTTCATCTGAAATCTCAAAATTCCCGTCTTAGCACCTCCCGGGATTAATCCTTTCCCTTTTAAAATTAGCCTATCTTTTAGTTGGACCAAATTACACGCGATGTAAAAAATTCATCAAAATCGGTTAAGTGGTTAGGAGTCCATGAGGACAAACATTGTGACACGAGATTTATATATATTAAGATAACCCATAACAACCATTAAAAAACAAAAATTTTTATCGTAAATCTCAAAATTCCTGTTTGAGCACCTACCAGGGGGTGATCACTTCCCTTTTTAAATTAGCCTATGACACTCACAAAGAATGTGGCTTTGTATTGGTGAAAGAATTTTTGAAATCGATTCAGTAATTTTGGAGTTTATCCAGAAAATACAAGCAAACACTATCATTTTATATATTAGTATAGATAAAAATGAATGTTTGTATGTAGATTAGACCTCTGGGAAGATAGGCTAATTTAAAATGTGTTAAATTTCTTTTTATTTTATTCATCGGATTTTAATACGGTTGCGTTAGGCTTTTGTATTAATTGTATATATTAATCCTCCGTAGGTGGAATTAAGTAAAAATGAAAAACTTGGTACAATTTTGATACTATAGAGTTAAATCGTACAAACGGCAAGGGGTCTGCAATCTACCGCAGGCAGATTGCCTACCTGATAATATACTGCTGTGAATCAGAATTTTTATTCCGGGCGACAGAAAAGTTAAGATCAATTTTAAACACCATACACCGAATATTAAATAACGAATTGAACAAAGTTTGAGTCATATAGAATTAGTACATTTAACTGGCAACGAAGTTCCAGCGGGATCAGCTAGTTATATTATATAAAACTAACTAATTTTAACTAATGGTGATTCTCATTTCATTACCAAAAAGCTATAACTTTCAAAATTAAAATATAGACTGATGAAAATATATTATGTATAAATTTGATTTCTAAACTATATCATGTAATTGTAATATTTTTGTTTTTGTCATACAATAAGATCTTTCTAGTCTAGCCTATCTACACAGTGGTATGTCCAGTGGGGGAAGGGAGGTTAGAAGTTATATCCCTTCCTCATTGTCTTTATAGTTTATTCTTGCCGACCTACAGAAAACAACTTATTAATTATTATTTATTAGAGCTGTTATAGTAATTACTTTTGATTAGGCTCAGAACTTCACGTATTTGCATATTTCTTAGGAAACACATTCAAAATCTGATTTGATACAAATTTATTTCATTATTTTATAGTACATACAATTGAAGTACTAAAATGTATGTTGCACATTTAAATATTTTAAGCATATTAATGCATTATGTTTATGATTTAATATAATTCAGTAATCAGTAATCATCTATAAAGGAATGTTTAATTCTATATATAGAGTATTAATTATAAATTTGTTATGATCAGTAGATCTTATTTAATATTTTTCCAATAAAAAAATGTATTTTTACTATGATCTCATGGCTTCTATAGTTTTGGAGAAAGTACAAATATATAAAATTTGGTATTATTAAAAATATATTAGCTAAAAAAAAAAAATATTTAAAAACCCACCATTGTGTATACAAATTTACAAAAAATGTACCATATATAATTTACCTCCAGAACCAATCAAAACCAGTTGGTGTACCTGGATAGTGGATTGGTGACTGGTGTACTTTATTATAGTAAATACTATGAATTTGTAAATTTATACTGAAAATATATTAGACTCCAATGATGCTTTAAATATTTAGGTTTAAAATTACTTTTTTCCAAGTTTATTCCCATATCAAAATATATTTTATAAAATAAAATAAGTGTATGTTACTGCATACGTATGTAAATATTTTATTATTTTTATTGCACATGAAGTTCCGAGCCCTGGGTATTACCCACTATAAACATTTAGTATACTGACTACAGATCAATGAGTACGAATACACGTACATAGGTAACTAATGACTATGGCATATTGGGAACCAAATATCAATACAATTATGGATAATCATATCTTATCAGTTTTCAGTAGCATCAAACTGTGGTCCAACCACTAAAATACTGAATAAAAACAAACAATACAATTGTAATCCAAAATTTCAAACAACAATATTCAGTGATATTTACCTACACAAATGTTTATTTAATAATTTGTGTATCTAATAGAGAAATGAGTGCAAAAGCTAGTAGGCGCGGTTGAATTTTAGTTTGGATGGGTAATTTATTTTCCAAGTAATATATTTCTTTTGTTTATTTCAATAAATGTTATTAATGTTCTCCTCGGTTTAATGGTGTTATTTTAATTGAACAACTTGGTATTATTTATTTAAATCCATTCAAATTACAGAATACACGATATATGTTTATATACACATTTATAATCTACAAACAATATTGACCCATAAAGCCTCTTATTTGTATCTTTGTTATTACCCAAACACAACTCATTTAAATGTGTCATTATTTTTAACCTCCCTTCCACCACATTGAAAATTTCTGGGTGGACCACTGTACCGACATCTACTGATATATGCATATCATATTATTTTGACTATTTTGAACATGGTATAAATTATAGGTTATAGCCGCGATAAAATAAAATTGCGATATTATATTGATTTTCTTAATGAACTAACTTTTCACTGTAAAATTAAATCAGATGAATAAATATAAGAGGGGGGGGGACAGAGTGGCTGAACAGACTAATGCATCGGCTGAGACGTACCCATGGCCGGTTTGAATCTCGGCACTTCTCTCCAGGCAGATATCTGTCTGGAGAGATGCCGCTATCCTCCGACCGGGCATGGCAGAAACCAACGGGTGCCCAAACAACATTTTGCCAAACAAACACACACACATGTGTTAAAAACCTACCATTCCAACCCCTACCACTACAACACTACATTACCCTACAAACAAGCTATTGGCCTTAGTTGCCGGGTTTAAAAAAGATCAATATTAAAAAAAATATATAAGAGGGAAATAGTTGCTTTATAACTATCTGAAAGTTCAAATAAGATACATTTTAAAATTAATTTTGAGTTTGTGAAAACTGGATGTAATATACAAATATTACATATTATAATATATAGTATCATGTATGTATAAATAGGAGGCAGTAACTTTTACTTACAATGACAGCAGTAGGACCAATTCTACGTGAAGTAATTACTTCTGGCCGGCTGAACACATTTGGTTGCTGAGGTGGAGGCAACACCGTATGGATTGCTTGAATTGATGGATGGACCGGTGTTGGTTGGGGTGGTTGTTGATATCCCTGCATGCATGAAACTGGTGGTATACTTCTCAATGATCGCACGGAGCCGCTAAAAAGTGAAAAATTTAATTAACTTTATCTACATATATAAGTCAATACAAAAATACTAAGCCAGTTTTTATATAAGATCATTTAGTTACCTCACAAAAATGAAGATTGGTTAGTTTTTAAATAAATGTTATTTTATTGTAATAAATAATTAAGTTGCTTTTATACAAATAATCTTAATAAAATAAATGATGAAATAAATTTAGTAACTACAGATAATAAAATGTTAGAAGTTAAAACTAATTGCAAATATAAATTTTATATTAAACAGTAATTCAATTTGCTCACCCATTCATCATATCCATTCTTCTTCTTTGCATTTCTTGTATTCTATGTTGGTTATACCATAATCTTTGATGATATAAAGGTACATTTGAAGGTACACATGGAGTCATAGGATGTGTAGCCATCATGCCATGATGATGGTGGTGTGCTGGATGTATGTGATTACCCATTCCACCCATTCCAAATACAACCCTAGATGTATTATGACACTGACTACACGGGGGCGGCCAACCTGGAGTACCAGGAGGTGGGTGAGCTGTATGTACACAAGGAGCTTGAGGAGGTTGATCCATGAAAATCACATCATTTCGATACAGAGGGGACGGATTAGGAGGAAATTGTTGAGTGTATCCAGGCATAGAACGCATAGCAGAATGACCAACATACTGCCGTTGTGGTTGAATAATTGGGTAACGACTAAACATTGTATGGCCCATAGATATGTCAGCTTGTGGTGTTCTTCCTGAATGATTCATTAAAGGATCATTGACTTCTTCAGACTCTTGAGTTAAATCTACTACAGGTGGACCAGTTGGCTGTTGAAATATTAATACTTTTAGATACTCATATTATTTAATAAATATAATTTTCTGAATGATAATCCACAGTAACTTAAAAACTTACAATTAAAATAAATCAAATTTTTTTTTTTTAAGTACACTATAAAATTTAATTATCTATAAATTAGAATGATATAAATTGGGATAGTAATAACTTACTAGTTGATTTATATTTCGGTTTTGAAAATTATTGACTGTGACTAATTCTATTCCACTGTCTTCATCATCATCAGCATCCATCACATTTGTCCATTCTGCTCTACGGGGATCATTATTAAAACGGCCTGGTTGAGGGGCTCCAATATTATTAATACCGTAGACTGTATATTCTTCAGCTATAACAAAGAAAATGTAATAAGAAAATCGAAACACACTTACTATGCGGCTGACATTTGTCCAAGTCAGATATGTGCAATGAACAATAATTGCTCATTTTTAAAAAAAAAAGTTTCCTCTCAAATACATTTTTTAAATAGAACTAATATTATTATTATTATGTTCTAATATTTCTGTTAATATGTAAAGTTATAAATACTACCCAACTCAAGATTACTAATATTACATGTATAATAATACATAATGGAGAATTCTTCTAGACCAAAAATAAAATTCTGATACAATAACTGTATAATTATAAATAAATTATACACTGATATTTCTAAAAATTCCCCCCCAAAAAAAACATAATTAAACATTTCATTAAAATAATAGTTGTATCATTTTTACTATTGAGGTTTTAATAAACATTATAAACTTTATCACAATGTAAGCTATAAGCTAATTGACAATCAAATTAAGGAACTAACAATAATGCTGCTACAATTAATAAGTATAATTAATTAATAATTCATATTTTACTTGATGAAGTTTGAGGGTTAATCATTCTGTTTTGATTTGAAGAACTTGCTATAGAATGATCACTTGGAGCCGTAGTAGTGTGAACCTGAGAATTTGGTCGCTGGGTGTATTTATAATTTCCTCCATGATTACTCATGGATGTATATGCAGATGAAGACATTTGATCTTGGCCATAGCGTGGTCTATACATTCGGTTAGACATTTGATGTCGGGGATAAGTCAATGGACGATTTGTATCAGGTTTGCCAGTTTTCATTCTCAGGTTGTTATCACCAGAAAGCAACGATCTAACGAAATAGATATAGTTAAGTTTTACGTATATATAAAAAAATTAAAAATTTGAGATTAAACAAACATGTTTATTTATTTTATTTTATTTTTAAGTACCTCTTTCTTCCCATTTCAGATGACGTTGGAGTAGACGGAACTGGATGATTAACAGTTCGACTGGATGATTCATCAGTCCGTGGTACTGACCAAGGCGTTTCTATAAGAGTATTTCCATACCGCCATATATCAGAATTTAACGGAGAGAATTCTTGTGGCGTATCTTCAGTCTCTAAATCGCTCCCATCCGCAAATAATGGATCATAATCCATTTCATTGCCTAATAACAATTTTATTATTTTAAAATAATAGTTGAGGAATTTAATCAAAGTATACTTAAAAAAATTTTTCAATCATGCATTATAGTCAGTGCCAGTTTGCTAGGTTTTACAAGGCTTTGGGCAGAGAGCCTAACACAACAATTGATATTATTTTGATACTATTATAAGTAATATCTAATAAGTAAAAATATTATATAGAACACATATTTTATATTTTGAATAAATACAGTATAGAACACTAGAATATTTTTTATCTACTTGATTAGCCCTGACTATAGCAATAAGTCTCATAACATTTTTCATTTTGAAGCCAAATTGTTTAAATAACAATATTTATTAAAGAAGTGACAATTTATTAACGGAAAAAGCTTAATTAAATGTTTCAAAGAACTATAAATAGGATTAAATTTTATATTTAATACCAATAATTGTAACACACTTTTAAACATATCTAAGGAATTGTATAAGTCATAGTTTAGGATTTTATTAACAAAGGAAATATATTTGAAATTTGGTTAAATATAAATTTAATTGAAATAGCTATAGGTATTTGTTTTAATTGAATATGGTATAATATAATGTGTTGTCACCATACTTCAAACGTGTCAAATAAATTAATTAAAACAGTTAGCAAGAAATAATTAAATGAAACCAAAACAATTTAATTAACACTATCGTCAACTGTGAAAATGTTGACAATCATGCTATACGTATCCGTAAGCCTAGACATTTCTATTATTAGAAATTAAATGTAACTATATTTATTAAAAGGTATTACTTTATATTGAATGAAGAAAATGGTAAAAGGGAATAAGTTTAAATAACTACTTTTCAAGAAACAAAAATAACATATATTATCTGTATTGACTGAATCTGAGATATTTTCTTCCAATTTTTTTACTAGTATTTATAATCAATGATAATAGTAATAATAGAATATATGAATTATGTATGATTATTAATTTAATATATAGCACAAATAACCTTAGTTACATAAAAATAAACACGGGAACAAAAAGTGACAAAATGGTCATGAAGGATATATCTTCCTTTAACCGTATTGACTTAAAAGGACATCGTTCCCACATGTGTATACTCCATCTTACTAAAGCATAATATATCAAAATGTACGTCCAGCAGTTCAAATTGTGTGTTTTTAGCTTGAATATTAAAGTGAATTGAACTTATTATCAAACATTAATGTAAGAATATTATCTGAGTTCTCTGATTGTTTTTTATGATATTTAAATTTTTTAGTGAGTTATGAGTACCTATGTATAAAATATTAATATTTTCAATGCTCAAAATTCCCTTTAAAATTTAAATATTGTAAAAACCAAAGAGAGAACAAAGATAATATTCTAGACTTCTATAACAATACAAATATGGAACTACTGGTTGTACATTTTGGTATAGTAAGACGGAGACAACATATGTGGGTACGATGTCCTCATAATGATGTTTTTATAGATAGTTTTATAAAATAAAAAAATAAAATATTTTGATAATGGAAATCATGTAGAATAAAATTTGACTTACCTAATTGCATATTTGACTCTGTATCTGCTGGTGGGCTTGGCACAGGTCCAGTGGCCGTGAATGCAGTGCTTAATATATCAGCAAAACTATGGGTTTCTTGGCCATTAGAAACATCATCAGGAACATCACTATCTGCTGGTAGTTTTGTGTTTGGCCAATTATTGCCGTGATCAGTGGTTGTAGTGCTTGTTTCACTCAACTGATCCGCCATTGATAAAAATTAATTGAGCAGACTGGATAAGGATAACTTAATTGATTAAATGGAAATTAAAAACAAACAGGTCTTCAAGGATTGAAAATTAAGTCTCAAAGTCAACATTAAATTAAAGAATTTCAGAAATTATCACCAGATGTTAAAAACTTGGTCAGGAAACCCATCATCAATTCATTTCATCCTAAAAACAGAACAATAATCAGAAATATAAGTAATTTAAAATGATAAAAATCAGTGCTTCAAAGGGTTATAAATTATTTTATTTAGTATAATGTATAGTAAAAGCATAAAATTAGTATTAATGACTATATTTTATATAAGAACAATTGAATAGTAACTCTTTGATAAAATTCTTAAATTTTATCTATACCTAGCTCTAAACCTTTGTTATCCTATAAGTACATATTTTAGGTATAATAAAGATTATGTTATATATACAAAAGACAATAATTAAAGAACCTTTAGCACCTACCTAATAAAAAATATTGTGATGAGTAAATGGTTTTAAATACATAATCTCATGAACAAACTTCATGCCACCTGTTGATAGTTGATTATTTACTTAAAAAAAATCAATAATATGACATTCTTAATGCTAATAAGATAATATGAGATAATTATAATTGATCAAATTGATACATTTTAGATACAAATATCAAATGAGTTACACTACCTATTACCCTAATACAATTGTTTATAATAATATATCAATTAAGTAATGTATTAAATGTGACTTTGGTACATTTTAATTTAAAGTATTTAATAAGTAAGTAATTTATCATATTGTAGCCTTTTGCAGTACCTATATGACTATAGTATAATTAATAGCAAAAATAAATAAATTTTAAATTCATTCTGTAAAATCTTATAGATAATGTATTTATTTTACATCAATACCTATTAGTTTAATGTAATAATGTCATAACTTATTGGTACGATTCATAATTATTTAATAGGATATTTTATGCCCATAAAATACATAAATATTTTTAAAGTAATTTGCCTAGGCTTTAGTATAATCATTTTTTTGGAAAAACAGCCATACCATTGTTTAATAAATAACAAACTACATACACAATACAATATATTTTAGAAGTCGAACAGATAAATAGGTACTATTAATTTCAAACATGATCAAAATAGAAAGTAGGTATAAAGATAAAATAAAAATTATCTCAGTGTTAATCTTGGTAAGCTACTACTCAAATTTCAGGCACATAATAATCTACATAATGACACAAGTGAAACAATGTATACACTATGTTCTGTGGTTATACACTTGTATGCAAAAATTCCATTTGATAAGAATATTTTATACATGTATGTTGTAGGTAAGTAGAATATTCAATATACCAGCATTGTATTACAAGTAGAACTGAATTATAAATAGTTAAAAAAAAAAACTTGTAGTCAAGTCGGTAAAAAGAGAGAAGGTACCTACAATAGATAGGCATTTAGACATACCTATATTTATAAATTATAATACATTAACATACCTTGACATTATGTTGTCGTAGTTAATCAGTTAATGTGGGACACAAGATAAGTGTATGAAGAACAAATTAAGGAGACTTTCGATGAACAACAACAAGTGATGGTCGTTGCGAAGGTAAGGGGTGACAGAAAATAAGAAAGCGTCGCTCAAGAAATTCGAACGGAGCAACAATCAACAACAATGGACATGACGGCAGAAATGCAGAATCGCAAGTGTCGCGTCAGCCAGAACGACGATGGACCGCGATATTTGTTATTGTTGTTACGCATCCGTCCGACGGGGAACGGCGAGTTATAATTTTAATCTCGGTCCTGTTGGTTACGAAATCTCAGACGAGACGTGTACTGCAACCCGAACACAACAGCGACGCGCGTGTTTGTTCCGTTTATTCGATTCACTTTCGTCCAACCGACACAACGACGTTTAGGTAACATCTAATTTACCTTTTCGATACGTCCGCGTCCATCCTGTGGAATACGGCAGCCCGATCGCTTCCGTGTGTGCACTGTGTATAGTGTATTGTTGGTGTTGAAAAACAAAAGAAAGATAATGACAGAGAGAGTGAGATAGAGTGAGAGAGAGCGGTGCAGATAGGAGTATAGGACAGGCCGAATTCAAGAAGAGATAATTTTAAACTTATTGGTACGGCTCATTTTTTTTTTTATCTGTTTTTTTGTCAAAAAAAAAACAAAATAACATTTCACGCACGGAGAAAAACAACACCAGCCAGAAGCACGACTGATGATGTGGGAGTCCGACCGCGATGGCAATCGGATGTGTTGGGGCACCGATGTACCGAACGCGAACGTAGTACGGTCGGTGTAGTACGCGTACTATGCGTATGGTGCGTAAACGCCATTTTGCGTAGTACCATATGGACGTGCGAACCCAGTGCCGCCAACAATGACTGGGGCGGGCTACCGTCCACTGATAACAGTAATCTCTGCGCGTTATCAATGTCTCACCGTTCATTTTACCGCCAAATTTTCCCTTATCAACTGTTTTCAGTAGTTCAGTTTTCAAACTTTCGCAGTATTGCAGTAAGTTGCGTGCACCGACGTAGTCCACTGCTCTCTGATTATTTGCTTAGTCCGTAGTAACTACTCACTCGTTCTCTGGAAATACTATAGTACTAGTGCGGTTCATCAATATCCATTGCTCATTGGTTACCACGATCGCTGCTCACGACTATTAGGGATCAGACGTTTTAAACTTATAGAGGTACGCTTATTTTCCTATCTACCGCTGTCTATTGTAAATAGAACCATCGGTCCAGACAAAAGCACCATTTAAGTATTAAACATATTATGATGTGGTATGACGTGGTTGTCGTTGTTGGTCTTTGAAAGATTTCAAAAAGTTGTTAACAATCATTTGCCTGTTAAATTAGTAATTTTGGTTAAATTATTAATAGGTAAAGATTAAAAATGTAAGCATTTAGTTGAAGGTTATTTTTTCACATATCTTAAAAGATTGCTGTAGCCCAAGTACTCAAGGCCAGTTCAATAAATTATCTATGTTCTTAAGAAGATGCTTTACTTACATTTATAAATTTATTGTTTTTTGTGTTACTCTATGTAATTTTCCGTATCAACTTTAATTTGATATTATTTGGTCTAAAACATGTCCGAATTGTATGCATGCTTAGTAAATCACAATCCACCCTTGATTGAAGTCCTTCTATCATGAATCCACCTACAATAATTATTGTAACAATTCTATTTACCAAATCAATTTTTTGTTTTAGACTATGGGAATCGATTTTGGTGTTTGCATTCAGAATATGAAAAAAAAACTTATTTTGAATGACCAACTTTATGGATTTGACAAAGAACAAAATGAACTCCTACAGATTATTAAAAAAACTACTGATTTTGGAGAGAGTGACTCAATGATTATACTTGGGCCTCGTGGATGTGGAAAATCAATGGTATATATTATATTTATTAAAATACAATTGTATAGTATGTAGATATTTATTTATACGTTTAAATTCATATTTACAGTTATTAGAATCTGTTATAAAATCTCTTTCACCTGAATCACATACACTAGTATTATTAAACGGTCTCATTCATACTGATGATAATTTAGCACTTAAAAGTATTATACAACAACTCCAAATGGAAAATTTGGATGGAACTTTTGCTGAAGGGTCTTATGCTGGTTAGTATTTTTTAAATATATTTTCAACATTAGCAATGCTGTATCGATAAACATGCCTACACTTTGTCTCAAATAAGAATAACCCCAATGACCAATCATCAGAAACGAAAGGTGACAAGGTAAGTTGATAAAAACCAAAGGGTGTAGTCTGAACCAAACAAAACTCGATTGCTTAAGGTTACAGAGTATAAACAGAATACTAACTGAACTATTATCGAAGCTTTTATTACCTTACCAATATAGTTTAAAACTCTAAAGACATTATACTAATTTCAATTTTACAACTTACAAAGTAATAACAAAATTAAAATCAGCCTACCTATATGCATCTTCTTTTTTTTTGTATTTACTAAAGAAAGCTTTTGACCTAATAATAAAAATATTTATAAAACAGAGGAGGGATAATGCCCCTCCATAGTATTTTTTTAGAATCTTACTTTTGATAATGGAGTGGACTTACCATAAGTGGCAATAATATGAAGATATTAGGGATATTATAACTCAAAAATCGAGAAGAGTATATATTATATTATAAATTATACAAGCCCTGATGTAAAAATAAAACTAAGTCAAAAGAAAAAATATTTTAAAAAACTTGTTAAATTTGATATAAAATATAATAAAACTGATGCGGCTCTATTTTGTATTCACTATATTTTCTAGTAGGTACTTTGGGTTTTTTTTTATAACCTCGAATTTTTATTAATCATATAATTAAAGTAATGCTATTATTCTAATATTAATGATTTTTTCAGATAATATAAGTTTTTTATTGGAGAGCTTCCGCGCGGGAAACAAAACAGCTACAAAATCAATTATTATGGTATTAGATAAATTTGATATGTTTTGTTCTCATACCAATCAAACATTGTTGTATAATTTGTTTGATTCTGTTCAATCTCAACAAGTAAATTACTTAACCATATAGAAATAATTATTTAGCATTTAATATATTATTTTGTTTTTGTAGAGCCCATTGTGTATTATTGGCTTAACATCACGTATTGATGTTATTGAATTACTTGAAAAACGAGTCAAATCTAGGTTTTCCCATAATATAATGATGTTGAAACCTCCATCAGAAATTAATCAATTATTAGAAAGATTTAAACATTCACTTATAATAAATAAAAATTGTAAAGTAAAGGCTGATGTTTTAAAAAACTGGAACAATAATATTGAGTTATTAATATCAGATGTAAGAATACAAAATGTGATGAAGGACCTATTGAAATCAAGCAACAATAGTACAAAATTAAATCTTCTCATTGTAAGTATTAAAATTATTAATTTGTGTTTAATAAAAAAAGTGTAATATTTAATTTTTTTTCAGTTTATGGCACTTTCAAATTTGTCAAATGACTTAATATTGACCGTTGAAAATTTCACAAATAACTATACTAAATTGTTTAAAAAAGATATGATTCTTGTACATTTGTTAGGTAAATATTTTCATAGCTTTAAGATAAAAAAAAATCATTTTTAGAGTTTTTTTTTTTCCACAGGACTATCAGTTCTTGAACTTTGTTTAATGATTTCAATTTGCCATCACTCAGAAATCTATGATCAAGAACCATTTAATTTTGAAATGATTTATGATCGTTATTGTAAATTTGCATTACGAAATTCAACATTACTTGTAACAAAAAGACAAGTTATTATAAAAGCTTTTGAAAGAATATCAGTTAGTTTTATTAATATTTCATATTTTATATAAATATATTTTTCAATCATGTTTTTAAATTTAGGTAATGCAATTGATACTACCTGTAGCAGTTATAGAGAATAAAAATGTATTAAGAGAATATCGACTATACAAGTGTTCAATCAATCTGGATAAAGTGAAGACGGCTTCTAATTTATATTTCAGACTACCTCCAGTAATATTACAATGGATAGATAGTAATATAATTTAAATTATTGTATCATGTTTTATTAATAATGTATGTAATATGCTGCTCAATAAATACATTTTCTACCTAAGTATTAATTAATATTATAACTATTGGATGAATACATATTAAAATGTATAAATGGTTTTATTATTACTATTAGTAATTACTACAATTTAATTAAGTTTATTTTATTGTTGAACATTTTTTACAATATGACTATAACATTTGTAAATTACAGTGTCATATAGGTATTTTAATGAGTGAAAAGGATTATAGGTAACACTATAATTCTAATTAAACTTTGTTATTAGACTATGGCATCTAATAACCAATTAACATCAAAATAAAATATACCAATACATTTAGATTAAATAAAATAATGTGGTTAATCCATTTTTTTAAAAATACAATGTACTTTTTAATTGATTCTTAGCTAACTAGTTTCAACTAGTTTAATACTTGTTAGTTGTTTTAAAAATATTATATATTTTAATATAAATATTTTCTTTTACAATGATTGGGTTATTGTATCTGTAATTGCCTCTTGAAGCAGTAATACAGCATCAATATTTAATTTTGACGGTGGTTTCCAGTAGAAAATTTGATCTTATTGACACTTAAGGGGATGCAGTGGCGCCGAACAACTTTTTAGTAGGTGGTGCAAATATATAAATTTTAACCAACAAACCAACCCACCCACCCCTACCTAGACACCCTCAAAAATATTTCCAATTAGGTTCAAAGTCAACATTGGCAATAAAACTTAAGTAAAATATTGTTTTATACATAAATCGATACATCTATAATGTATCTATATAATACATGTCTATGCAGCTACATAATTATTACATTTTAAGTTTCAACCAATAAGTTTTTTGCTTAGTACTAAACTGCATTTTGCAAATACATCAACCACTTCATAGTGCTCCTTAACCGATTTTTGATAATTTTTAATTTAGAAAAGTTATCAGTGGTTACACTACATACTGGTAATGTACAAGCAATACGAAGGGCCATAAATAATGTAGAGAACACACAATAAAGTCCAGCTGAATAGCAAATTTGAAGTAATGTTAATAAGCTTCCTGTATTCTTAAAATCTTTTTGTGTTTGATTATTGTTTAATTCTTCATATGCTCTTGAAATCTCCACATTGGAAGTAAACGGATAAATATTTTTTGGTAGTTAAGTTATTTTTTCAAAGTAGGAATACAAATTTGCAAACTAAATATATTCATTACACGACTCATTCCGATCTATAAACTGTTGATACAAATTACAAAATGTACAGAACACATCTGCAGGAAGTTTTCCGTTTTTAATTTGATTTAAACAATTTTTTGAGAAGCATGATATATATCTTAAAAGATTTTGTGCAGCTGAGTGAATTTTTTACGTATTTTGTCATTATTTGAACTTTAAATGCTTGTAAAAAAAATTGTGACCAAGGATATTTAATACTTTTCATCTTTCATTAAAACTTTCTTTATTAGTAGCCTTCTATTAAATTGACAAGCTTTTATACCCAACAAATAACATTTTATTGATATTAATAGAATAAAAAAGGTGGGCAAGTGGGTGTCGCTCTGCTGTACAAAAGTTTACAAATGGGTCACTGTAATGGATGATGTTAAATTTGAATTCAATGATATAATATCATTGTATAAGAAAAATGATTCTGAGCGAAAACGGTCAGTCAGCCTATGATATTACCAAGTATATTTGATGATATTGTGAATAGTTATTTATATTTAACCTATTAAGTGGAACCTTGTTTTCAATTTTCAATCCTTAGCTATAAAAATTAAACATTTTATACATTTTTAACTACAAAATAATTATTAAATTATAAATTTGATAAATGTTGTCAAAATATGAACTTTAAATGCTTATAAAACAATATTGTGCTTATGTATTTTAAATATTTTTCAACTACTATTAGAACGATATATCAGGAGCCTTATATTAAATTTTCACGTTCTTTTACCAAACAAATAAAATTGTATTGATATTTATAGAAAAAAAAACCAAAAAATTGAAAACTAACAATGTCTGTAAACAGCTCAAAAAGAGTTTAATTATTTTCAAAATTTTATCGTGTATAGAAAATGCTAATATAAACATTTATTGAAATTTTCAAGTATCTACAGTCGTACGTTTTTTAATTACAATAAAATAAGAAAATCGTTACATGAGATATCGAGTGAATATCAATTGTTGTAAAAATATGAATTTCAAACACTCATAAAAATTTAATTTGACTTTCTTGAAGATATTTTTTTTTTTTGATAAAGGTGGACAAAACTTATGGATAATCTTGTATTACATTTTCAAATCTTAGATTTAAAAAGAAAATTTTTATTAATTCTCAACTCAAAATAAAGTGCTAATTTTCGTGATTTTTCCGTATTTTGTCAAGATTTGAACTTTAAATGCTTATAAATAAAAACTGTGACTAAGGATTTTTAATTTTTTTCATCTTCCTTTGAAACATTAACCTAATCTATTCAAGGAATATCCAACCATTTTTACTGTGCTGAAAGTGATGACACAAAAATAAAAAAAACACATCATTGTAAAATGAATAAATTCATCGTTCCTCCCAGAATCTAAAACGTTGCTCGAGTCGCCGAATTAGGTGTTCGTTATGCGCATGCGGAACGCGACTTCTCGCATATTTATCCACAGATGCCTATTGTACCTATAGATTAGAGGTTCCCAAACTGTTGGGGGGAGGTACCCACTTTTGGGTCGCGATTATACTGTTGGGGGGAGGTACCCACTTTTGGGTCGCGATTATACTTTTGGTGGGTCGCGCTATTTTTTTAAATAATGCAAAAATATAATCATCTATTACTTTTCGTTGATGTTCAAAGTTCAAATTCAGTTTTATCGTCAATCCTTATCTGTGAGTGTGACAATTACAAGTTTACCAGCGGCCGTGTCAAATCGACATAATCAGATTAATAAAGAATAGTTATTGTAAATATAACGATTTACCTATCTGAAACAAATTAGTAGATACGTGAATGTCGCTTGACGTTCAAAACTTTTGATTATTTTCAGTAACACGCGGCACATCGAATACGATACACGTATGCAGTTTTATATTAAATAGTACTTTTTGTATTAAATAAATTAATTTTTTTGTACTTTTGTACAACTATGGACAATTGGTTAAACAAAAAGTCAATGAGTCAAAGTCAAGAAGAAATGGAGACAATATCTGTGTCAACAGTTAAAAAAATTAAATTAAATTCTGATGAGCCTTCAACAAGTTTTTCGGAATTTCATAATTTCATAAAATTTAATAAAATAGTTTAATTTTCTGTTGTATGGTTAAAAAAAAAAAAAAAAGGTCATTCATTAATATTGTGGGTCGCCATATTTTAAAAAAATTTCAAAATGGGTTGTACAATAAAAAGTTTGGGAACCTCTGCTATAGATAATTATGCGAGGAATTGCATTTCGTTTGCGCATATCGATCACCTAATTCGGTGAATCGTCGCTACATCGGCATCAAAATCATACGCTGTAGGCCTGTAGCTAGATCCATATTATATGTTCTAAGATATTCGACAATCGACAATTATCGTCAATACGACGTCGTTGATAACAAGGAATCAGCAGTAATTCATATTTTAATAATTATTTAAAGTTCAAGTCTTGACAAAATACGGAAAAATCACAAAAATTAGAAAATCATTTTGAGTTGAGAATTCATATAAATTTTTGTTTTTAAATCTAAGATTTGAAAATGTAATACAAGATTCTCATAAGTTTGTGTATCTTTATCAAAAAAAAAATGTCTACGAGCAAATCAAATTAAATTTTTATGAGCGTTTGAAATTCATATTTTTACAATATTGGATATCCACTCGATTTCTCATGTAGTGGTTTTGTTATTCAAAAACGAATAACTGTAGACACATAAAAATTTTACTGAATGTTAATATTTTTATTTTCTATACACCATAAAATTTTGAAAATATTTTGACTCTTTTTGGCCTGTTTACGGACATTGTCAGTTTTCAATTTTTTTAGTTTTTTTTTCTATAAATATCAATAAAGTTTTATTTGTTGGGTAAAAAAGTGTGAAAATATAATGCAAGGCTCTTGATATATTATTACAATAGGAGTTGAAAAATATTAAAAATACATAGGCATAGTTTTTTTTAGAAGCATTTAAAGTACGAATTTTGACAAAATTTAAACCAAGGTTCCATGTAAATAGGTAAATAAATAAATTACTTTATTCACAATAATATTATCAAATAATAAATATACTTCGTAATATACTAATATCATAGGCTGACCGACCGTTTTCGCTTAGAATCGTTTTTCTTATACATGATATTGTATCATGGAATTCAAATTTAACACAATTCATTACAGTGACCCCCTTGTAACCTTCTGTACAGCAGAGCGACACCCACTACTAACATTAACAATAAAATTTTGTTTTAAATTATGTAAAAATTAAACATTACGTACCTATCTATAATATGTATTTTGACGATAATGTAATTAATATAATCTTGTTTTTACGAGTTTTACTTTATAGATATTATATTCTAAGATTATATTGTCATATAATTATTATTATATTATATAATTAAAAGATTATAAAATAAAAAATAATAATATTTCTAATGATCAATACATATATAATAAAGCAATAATAATGCAATTTATTATAACAATAAAAATTAAATAATTATCAAACAATAGCTAACGAGTACATCGTAGGTAGTAGGCACTAAACTCTAATTCAGTATTCTTTTAAAAGAACCATCATAAATGTATAACATATTATGTTGTTTTAAAAATCGTGAAAAAAAAACAAAATATTGTTGGTAATGTTTGAAAATTATTTATTAAGTACCCACTTATTATTTATTAATTTTTTTATTGAAAAGTATATACCTATTACCTATACTATATGTTTATTATATTATTGTAATTGAATATTAATAACACGATAATTACACGAATTAGCGTTGAAAAAAATTTGTTCAATCATTATTTATTTTCATGTACTTAGTTGTGACTTGTGAGTAATATCACAGAACAATAGTAATATTGTACTCTGGGGATTTTTATTCCATTATTCAATGTAGTATATTATACTGTTTTTTTTTTTTTTTGTAGAAGTCTTTATTTATATTATTAATTAGGTATTAAATAATATTGTTATCACAACATCACGAACTAAGATAATATTCAACGTGGATTTATTTATTTATTTATTTAATCCATCTTTTAATATATTATTATAAAAAAATTTTATAGTTTTATTGAATAGATAATACATGTTCACTATGTTGTTTATAATATCATGGTTATATTTTTACTAATTGGTTATATCAAAGATCTTAATATTATAAAACCTTTTAAATATTTAAATAAGTTTTATATACCTTTGCTTATATAATTTATAATTTATATATACACCATAAAGTAATATTACTCTATGATAGAAAATATAAGTAGATAATGAATATTAAAATTATTATCTATTCTGAGGATAGTGGTTTTATCACTGAGTGATAGGTATATTCTATCACAGTCAGTGGTCGTGGATTGTACTTATGAAGATTTACTTATGTAATTGTGTAATTGTATAGTTTTACCATCTATTCATCTATTCTGTGGTTGTACTAGTGGCTGGTTTATGTAGCTTGTTTATTCCACAGATTTGTTTTATACTCGTTATTATAATATGTCTGTGGCTGAATTATAATAATTGTAACTTTAATTATTATAAATTATAATTATGATCCACAGATTTATAATGAGTATTATATAAGTCTGTGTTATGATCTAAGTTTGTAGTGATTAGAAGTCTGATAATGACATTATAGTAAATATTAAATGGTTGGAATTTAAATTAAAATTATTAAATGTTTTAGTAAATTAGATGTTAAATTTCCCAAATATGAACGAAGAAATGGAAAAATGTGTTCTTCAAAACATTCCTTGGGCAAATTTACCACCATCCGTAAAACAAGTAAATTTTAAATATACATACAATTTTATATTAATGAAGTATATTGCATAATAAGAGACACTCAAAAAGTTGGAAATCATGAACATTCACAAGCCACAATTTACTTGCCTACTTATTTAAAAATGAATTGTGAATTATAATTATTGTTGAACTATCTAATAATTCCAATAATTTTGTGATATTCTATTGAGTAGGTAGTAAGTAGTAGGTATTCTGTGCATGTATCAGCAGTACATTTATATTGTTTTGAATATTCAACTTTTATCTATACCGTTAATTATAAGTATACTTTTATTTTTCAGGGAGTTGGAAATTCTCTAAAAGAGTACAAAAAATGTATTTCTGTGTATAGCATAAGGAATCAAGTTCGATACAAAACAAATTTAGGTAACACTAATGTTACTATTATACAATTAGTAATGGTTTTAGTATGTTTAAGCTATTTTTTTTTATTCTAGTGAGAACAGTTGTTAGAAATGAACAAAATTACTATGAAGATTTGATGACATATAGTAGAGAAAACTTGATGCTTTATCCATACCATCTGTCAGATGTAATTGTTAAAGGACTAAGAATAACACCATTTCAATTTTATATATCAACAATTATACATGTTATGGAGTCAGATAAAAGCTATGATTCCATTCCAAATTTCACAGCAGTTGATTGTATTTATACCCGATTAATTAATTTTATTTACTAATGTTTTAGTCAGTGGTATATTTACAATTTTGGTTTATTTTTTGTTGTATTTTGCAAGGGGAGGGGGATAGTGTGATTGCAAGGAATAGTTTTATAAATACGTATGGAATAATAATAATAAAAAAATTATTATAAACATACAACTGATGACACAACATTTTACAAAAAAATTGTTTTCCTATATAGTTTTAAAGAAATATAAATACCCCATGGTGGATGGAGACCCATTCCAGCGAATACTGCTCCACCATAAATATACCACTGAATTTGACCATGTACATTTTGTTCTTGACTTATTTATTTTTATATTTGAACGTCTCTCTCTAGGCCTTAGAATACTAGGAATTGGACGTAATGAGTATATTGAATTAATGAATCAATGCCGAACGAAAAATAAACTTTTTAGAAGAAAAAATGAGATTCGACCAATGTTACCATCTCAACCAATAGATATAAATGCAGATCCTTGGTGGACTGTTGATGTTGGATGTTTGTTTGAAGATGATATTAAAGTATATTAGAATTTAATTACTGTGCATTTAAATTTAATTAAAATCATTTAATTATTGTAATTTATTTTAAAGACCATCAATGAAGACGAGAAAAAATTTATTGATCATATAATTGATAATGGGCAACAAATGGCTGGAAGTTTAGATTACAATATACTCCACAGTCTTTACAAGTTAATAACTATTATTTTTACTGTATATTAAAAGCAATACATTCTATAAATACATTTGTTTTACATATTTTGTAGAAAAGGTTTGATTTACTATGATGTTCCAATATATGATGATGACTATATAATAGTATCAACACTTGGTGGTTTTGTTATGAACAGAGTGCTTGGAGATAATTTTGAAAATCTCCTTTACAAAATTTTTGTATCTATTGATGAACACACTTCAGTTAGTGAGGTAATTATATTTCTGACATTATATAGCATTTTTTTTTATAATTAAAATATCTTATTTTTTTTTTAAGTTGGCTACAGTATTAGAAATTGACTTGGAATCTGTTAAAAATGCGGTCTCCTTATTTTGCCGATTGAAAATTGCCCAGAAGAAAAGTCCTAAAAATTTTTCTACCCATTTATCCTGGTCTGGTTCAAAAAATATACCAAAATTAGAAATAGTAAATGTAGAAAATGTTTCTGATTTACCTTCTTCAATAATATTGCCCACTGAAATACCAGATGTTCTTGAGTCATCGCCAGATAAAAGTAATGCTGAAAAAAGAATGGCTTTTTTGTTTGATTCAACTCTTACAGCTTTTTTAATGATGGGTAATCTGTCCCCTGTAAGTATAAAATGTTATTTTATACGTTTTTTATCAATGATATTTTCATTTAAATTAATATTCAAATTTAGAGTCTAAAAGATCATGCAGTTACATTATTTGAAGCTGGAAAACTAACTGATGAAGCATTAAATGTGTTTTTGGATGAACTTGACAAAGTTGCAGATGGTTACAATGCTGGTAGTTGTGTTTTTGGAAGTGAAACTCCTAGTGCAGGTGAGAGTGAAGGTGAAGCTCGACGATATTTTGAACATGCATTGACACTTAGAAGCACTGTGAAAGCATTGAGATCAGAAAATTGCTCTAGTAAACTGGATCTTATTCGTTGGGAAAGTCTTAAGTCTTTAACAGCAGATACATGTGTTAGATTTTTGAAAAAAAATTATAAGTGAGTTTTTACATAACTTATTAAATTTGTTAAGTAAATATGTTTTAAATATTTTTAGTTTATTAATGTCAATGGCTCCATTAAATAAAGAAACGCCTCTTTTGTCATCACCAAAGTTACCACATATTGGTCCTCCTATACCTGAAGTAAACTCAGTTTGGTTTAAGCTATATTTATATCATAAGACATGTTATGGACCTCCATCACTACTATTGATTAGAGGTAAATATATAAAAATTGTTGTTACTTGTCAGTTTTTATTATTATTTAATAAATTGTTTTAATAGGTGTACGCTTGTGGAATGTTCCTAAAATATTTAGACATTGTTCTAAAGTAATGATAACTACTTGGGGACATGATCCACATTTTATACCTATTGAGAACTTACTAACCATTATCAATGACACTTTAAAAGAATCACCAGTTCTTATACAAGTAATTAAAAAAAAAAAATTACTTATCCAAAGTCAGTACTAGTTTTATGTTTTTAGGCTTGTAATCCAAATACATGTGTGTTACCATTTCCAAAAATGAACCATTTACAAAACGGTAAGTAGTAATAAGTATTGACAAGCAAACATTTAATATGGAATTTATCACATTAATCATAAATTATATTTGTTTAGAGCATTCCTTTTTATATGAAGAAAATTTTTTAAAAAGTTTATCAAATGTTTTAAACATAAAAAACACATGTGGGTATATAACTTGTGTAACAACACCAACTAAATATGAAAAGAAATTAATTTCTGAACAGCCTAATGGTTAGCAACATTTAGGATTTATTAACTTATTAATTGATCAATTACTTATTTTTATTTTTTTTTTTTTTACAGATGCTTCACCTGTTTTTCAAAAAAATGGAGTATCTCTCTTAAAAGAAGAATTAGAAAAATTAAGTGATGCATCTTGTATAAAGAAAACATTATTATTAGAACCTGTTTATGATACGTCAGAATGGACTTTGTTAGACTGTTGTTTTGGTGTGCCACTTTTTAATTCAGATGTCAACCAAAATATTTGTAAATATATTGTAGACAATCAAATGTGGAACGAAGAAAAGTAAATTGATATATTATTTAAATTAATGTTTAGTTCTAATTAGATTGCAACACTTTTATTAATGCTAATATGTGTTAAGATTGGTACCGCTCGAGGGGTCCAACTGTTTGGGTGGCTCAGTATGCATGCGCAAAAGTGGGTATTCTTATTCCGAATAGAGTATATAAGTCAAATGAACAACATAGCATATCTGTGTTAAGCAGTTCTAATTTTGTATTGTTAGTTTTAATATTTAAGTGAATTAAAGAACCTAATTTCAAACTAAAAAGTAAGAAAATTATATGTCCTCTTGTTGGTTTTATACTATATTTTAATTTTTAATATTTAACGTATTTTTAAGTTGCTTAAAAATTTAAATGCTATGAAAAACCAACGAGTGAACACAGATAATGTTCTTACTGTTAACTTTTATAATTGGTCACTATTATACTAAAAAAAATTAAACTAACAACACGAAAATGGAACAGCTGAATGTAAATTTTGGAATATAAAACTCCTTCTTAAATAATGAAAATTTAAATGCAAAATGATATAAATCTGTATAAATTTAAACCTGAATGAAATAACTTTAAAAGTTCTTGATGTATACTATATAATATTATAAATCCTATAAATTGGTAGGCAGTTTTAAATATTTCATACTTCAGCCATTAAAAAAAATTTTACCCACACTATTTGGCCCCATTATGACCAAGGTCTTATATAAATCATGAACCTTTGAAAAACAGTTTTCAGAAGTGCTCGGCTTAACAGAGATTTTGTTGAATAATATTGCTTTAATATTTCACAAAATGTACTGGGAAATTCTTAAAATAACGTTTAGAAATGAGTTTTAACTATTAATGTTTATCTTGATGAGTTCGGGAAAATAAAAGCAGAAATATTTAATTATAACTTACACAATATTCAAAAAAATAAAAATGATATTTTTAAACCATACTAGTATAATATGCAATTTTAAATTTATAAACGTTTTATTTTTATTAATAGTGTTACGAAACTTGTGGAATCAAATGAATTATTGTCAAAAGATTTGTTAGACTTTATAGAGTCATACAAGGTAAGACTATTCAAATTTTATTATAAAAAGCTGGTTAACACTGTTAAAGTTACATGATATATGTTTAAAAAATATTGTTGATTCCAATACTGCAATATAACATAAAATTACCATCATGTACATCCTTACAAAATAAATATTGTTATGCAATTTAATAATTTGTTAATATCATCAGTGGCGAGGTGCGAGTCTTTAGGTCAGGGAGAAATTGAGAAAAAATCAAGTATAATAACAATATTATTAATACTCAAATATTTTAGGAAATCATTTGAGAAATAAATAAACCGTAACTTATAAATCTACCATGATAACAAGTTTGTGATGATTGATGACGCGACTATGCTATTACTGAAAAATAAGAAAACATTAATATGGACAACATGACGCGTCTCTTAGCTCAACAATGACCCCCATTCACTTTTCAATTTTCAGGGAACACTGTGCACTGAAAAATGAGACATTGACACATTGTTCATACTTATTTTTGTAGTTAATTTATACTGTATTTGAATGTTTACTGTAATGACCTGCCATGTTGAGCCCCACAAGCTCGCATGCATAGCTTGCAACTAATATTTTCTATGGTATAACAGAAAGAAAAGATTTTGATAAATATTGTGACATACACAATATATTATTATGAGAATTCAAATTTGTAAAATAAATATTTTATTTTATTTATTATTTAATTATTTGGCTGTATTCTAATTAGGATATTGTGTCATTGTCTCCTATGACACTTCGCCATTGAATATCATGAAACAAAATATTAATATGCATACTCAATTAAGTATTTATATATAGGTTTAATTTATAGATATTATACTTCTATTCTAATTATTTCATTTTCCTGTTTTATCTTGGTCACAAACTTTCCAACTCATAATACTTAATCATTTCTACCATCTCATAATATCTTAACTGCTTTCCACAATGCATTCTTCACTAGTTCACTTCAATAATGTTTTGGGTTTTCTTATCCTTCTATTTCCATTAGAAGACTTCCTGTTATGCACCTCTCCTTAATACTTATTCCCTAACACATTATATTCATACAATTTTCTTCTTTGTTAAAAATCTCGTTGCTTAGTAAATAAAACTGTGCAGTCACACAATTATAATACATGATTACTATCATTACTTCTTAATTGTTTTAACAACATAACTTTTATGAAACTTGTCTTACTAGTTATTATAATATTGATATTAAATATCTTAATTTTAGGATTCCGATAAAGATTTTGAAGATTTATTACCATTTGATAAATCTTCAATAGCATGGCCCGTTGATTGTTTGATATTTGAAAATGGAAAATTGACAGTATGGAAGTAATTAAGTGTATTAAAAATATGGAATGAGTAAACAATTATTTTTTTTATTATTTATTATTTATTATTAATTTATTACTAAAATTCCAATAATATACGAGTTATATACAATATTGTTAAATTCATTTCAAATTTAATAAATAACCTAAGTTAAAACAGTATAAAATGTTTAATGTAAACAATCATTCATTAAGATACAACAATTATATATATTATTTATACAATTACACCACAATTTATTTAAGTACTGCATGTTTATCAATACTCAAATCATAAATACATTTGTAAAACATGTATGAAATGACAGAATAAATTATAAATACAAGATTATAGTACATATTATATAAAAAGTACTTAAGTCATAGGTTTGAATACTGTATTTTCAATAAGCTTCAGCAAATCAACTACATTGGGTCTGGCTTTCACATCTTTTATTAAACATAACTTCATTGTTTGTATTAGTACAGGTGGTATACCTTGAGTAAATGTTTTACTGTGACTCGGGAAACTAATATTTTGTGCGGATTCTGCAATGGCTTGTAACTTTTGCCAAGTGTTTGTCAAATGTGAATAAGGAGTCTTACCATAAATTAAACTATACAATATGCATCCTAGTGACCACACATCTGATTTTTGGTTTATCTGAATAGAATGTAAAAAGTTATTATTAGTAATTTTATTAAATATAAACAATAATTCAATTAAATCACTTTATGTCCTTGAAAATTTGAACCACCACTCCTAATACATTCTGGACTCATATAATTCCAAGTTCCAGTAGTCACATCTTTCAATACACTTGTCATATCTCCTTGAATTTTTGATGCAATACCAAAATCTATCAATTTTAAACGACCACTAACCAGAAGAAAATTTGCAGGTTTTAGATCTGAATGTATAACACCTATAAGAAAAATGAATTATTTATCACTAAGTTAAATATAATTTTATTCAAAAAAATAATTATATCTATATAGTACATTCTATTATCGAAAGTTATATTATCTAATATTTATTTTATAATTAACAAATTTATGAGGTGAAATTCATTAAAAATTTAAATAAATATTATGTTTTTATATACCACACCACAGAATATAACAATTACATGACCACACATCAAATAAATTTCAGAATAATTTAGAATTGAGTAACGATATAGCAATTTATTAGTAACATAATATTATACAGCATGTAATAATAAAAATTAATTTATTATTTAGAAGTTAAAACAAATTTGCTATTCACAATACCATCAGAGAAATTTAATTCCATTACAATTACAGGGCAATGTAATTTTTTTTAAAGATAACTAATAAGATATCTTAGTTACTTACCATTACAAAATATGAAGTCTATACGACAATTGAAATTAAAATTATATTTATAGTTATTATTTATAAATGTACTAACTATATGTCAAAATACATATTTTTTTTGTATCATAATGAAAGTCTTGATATTGTCAATAGCAGGTCAATCCAACTAACAATTATAGATTTTGGGTGTGAGATTGATTAAGGACTTATGCATTTTTATTGGGAAATAAATATTTTTTTATTATTAATAACTTATTTCCTACTAAGTGACTTTTCTATACTTCATTGTAGCAATAAAATTAATAATCCAATAAAAAATCTGAAAATATAATTAAATTTATAATGAAGTTTATTTAAGATTAATTATTAATTATTAAAATAAATAATCTAACTTTTTCAAATTTTGGCTTTTGTTTTAAAATATAAAATATGCTATGCCGTATTTTTAAAATGCAGTACTGATGATAACTTGCTAGCACACATTACTTTGATATGTATAAGTGCACTTAAATACAATGTTTAATATATTGAATTTCTTAAAAATAATAAATATCAACTATAGTATTACTGGCCCTTATCTTCTATAAAACCATGTCCTTTGTATAAATAGAAACATGCAGATATGTCCATGGAATCTGAACCCTCACAAATAAGTAAAGGGATCAATACAATTTTAGTGATCATAATTTTCTTATATACTCTGGTCATAGAGAGAACTTCTTTGCGCATCCAAATGAACAAGCTCTGTGGGTTCGTTCCTAAATTTTTCCCTATATACTACCTACTCGTTACTATAAAATCCCCTACTCACAGCAACAGCCAGCGTTCAGGCAGATTTTAGTGGTAGAAATACACGAGAACGGATGAGTTTGGGTCGCCACCCAGAAGCACTTTCTGAGTGGCCAGAATATAGACACTAAAAAAGATATTTAGTCACTCAAGCCCCAAAACAAATATAGAATAAATTATAGGGTAATTCGTCAACCTTGGCTTGGATATCAGATTACATAGTAATGCATTTGTTTAAAAAAAATATGAATTAAATAAATATTTACCTTTAGCATGTATTTCATTAACAGTAATCAACATTTCTGACCAATAGTACATTATCATATGTACAGACATTTGTTTAGTATTACGAATGAGTTTCGAAAGATCTGTATCACCTTTTTCCATTACCATATAAAGTATCTTTTCTTTAGTAGTATATTGACTGAAAAATATTAATATTTATGTGTATACTAAGATTTTGAACAATGCAGAAACAATTATGAAAAAACTTCAAGAAAGAAAAATAATAGTTTAGTTGAATGCATCAAATTTACCTGTCAAAAAGGCGAATAACACTTTCACATGATTGCAGATTTTGTAACAAATTAACTTCATTTAAATATCCTTTTGCTATAATATCTTCAACTTCAGATAAATCTACCTTTTTTATTGCAACCACTTGGTTTGTGTCTGGATGTAAAACCTTATTAAATTTGAAAAATACATTAGAAATAATAAAATGAATATGATTACAAACATATATTTACCTCGTACACAATACTAGATCCACCATGGCCAAGTGTATTAAGTATATTATAATTAATTCCTTTAACAGATATATAGTTTTCATTGGCGCATTTAACACACACGCTACTTGATGAATTAATTGGCCGTTTAAATTCTCCGTCTTGAACAAATCCAACAGGAATATGACGAATAGGAGATCGAGCTCGTATTACAAAATTATTACGATTTGCTGCAGGAGATAGTTCAAGTGCAGTATGATTAGGTTGATCATCTAGAGGTTGACATTCTAATTGCTTAGGTGTTAAAGAATTATTGGCAAATGAATCAGAATTTCTGATAGAAAAAGATGAATGTGATGTTTCTGGTACAACAGTTGTTTCTCTGATACTATGATACAAACTGGTATCATAGTTGTATCTTGAAGTTTCAGGTGATACATAATATGTTTCGTCTTTCACACTCTCTGATGATGTATTTGCAGTTTCTTTTATAGTGAGTGACGGGGGACCAGTATTATTTTGATTTAATTTTTGAGATTCAGGCGTTTTTATTAATTCTTCTCTTTGCTCTGGTAAATTTTCTTTATTATTGTATAATGACCGTTTAGTACTTAATGCAATATTAGGTCTTACATTTTTCAAATTAGTTAGTGTGTCACTTGGAGTTTCTAAATCACTATCATTGTGAGTTTTAATGGCTGGACGGACAAATGGAGTATCATGTACTAAGTCAAGTTTTTCAAAACCAGTTACTATATTTTCAGGTGTACGTATTTGAAATGATCCTCCTAAATCAGCTTCTGCGGTTTTATTTTCAAATAAAGGTCGATTCTCATTTATGTGTTTTAAAGATCTACCCTTTTGACCCAAACGACTAAAAAAAAAAGATTAGCGTTCATTATTGTAATATATACAATTGAAATTATTAAATATATAATAAGGAACTTATATTAGAGTAAACATCAAATATACATGAAAAATAGCTATCCATTTCCCTTTCTTTTGTAGTTATAACCTACCTAGTAATTGGTTTTCTTGATCTAGAATATTTTAGTTGCAATAATGGACATGTAACATAATTATCAGTTTCTCCATCATTCTCTTCAGCATTGTAAAAACTTGATTCTATGCTATGGTTCATTATAATCTATTTAAAATTAAACAACATTAAATATTAGTTGGAGACAGACAATATCAGATTTATTATATAATCTGTAGGTATATAATATTTCAACAATTTTATACAAATTAATCCACTAAAACAATACCATGGTTTATTTTAAATATTTATCTACACATTATTATTGTTTAATCGATACTGAACTACTTATATAAATCTAATCTAATCAAGTTCCTAATATTAGATTTGTGTATTATAATCATAATACGCGTAACCGCTGTTACATGTGTTACAGCAAAAATACAATCGTTAGTTAGAGCTAGGTTAAACATTCTAAGATGTATTATATTATATTAAAAAAATTTAATGAATAAATTGTAGAATTAAAAGTAAAATATATCCCTAATAAAAAAAAAAGTGAGTTCACAAATCCGCTAAACTAGACGGTTAAAATTATTCCGCATTGGGATAATGAACCATGTAAACGATATAGTCCAAACATACAGGTGCATTATTTTTCACACCGGTTTAATCTAGCAAATTTATAGAGTGTGTGAGCTCACCATTACACTCTGGGGAAGTAAAATTTCTTTCATAAGTAATTGGGCCTGTGAAATTATAAGTAAATTGGGGAGAGAGTGAGAAAAATCAATACAATAAAAAAATATGCAATTTACGATAGACATTTTTGTTTACTAATGATTGCTATGGACATATATAAATAAAAAAACAAACGTGTCGTTTCATTTTTCGTTACAATTTTTTTTCCACCCACACTTCAAAAAAGAAGTTTTATTTCAAAAATTATGTATAAAATAATTATCAACTAATACCAATTAATTAAATAATTAGTATTATTCTGTATACTAACTTTTACAATTTAAGTATAAAAAACAATTGAAATCAATATTAAACTGATAACTTTTATAATTAGAAAAAATGTTTTAATAAATTATATACCTCTATTATATATCTTTTCTGACAATACCAGAAGACAGAGATGTTGTTTTATATTAAATAAATAATAACAATTTCACGATTTGGTATCAGATAGAATGAAACTTCTATACAATTATTATTTAGATATGATCCCATTAATTTATTTTATTTAAACGATACGTTTAAATACAAATACAAAATCTTGGAATTTAATATTAATGTTGTTTTATGTCCAGGCGTGCCCACTGGAATTTTATGTGTTTTATTTTTATAATTTGTAATATATTATATATCACAATAGTATAATCAATCAATATTTATTAAATGATAAATACATTTGAACCTCTTAAAAATCGTTCAAGTTCATTAAATATATAAATGTCGTTCACTAAATATGAACGAGCATTCATGAACAACTTTCTTTCCAAACACTGCATACAAGTATAATAAATAATTATAAACTCACCCAAAACAAATATAGTTGGAATCCACCACAAAATAATTCGTCTAATTTAACATTTAAATTATGTTTCACACCAATATATTACTATGATTTGACAGCAAAAATACATTTGATTTGGTTATTTTCTTAAACAGTAGGTGGACACAAAGTAAGTAGTAAGTTACACAAGCAGAATCACAGAATATAATATATTAATATTATTGTACACAATATTCTACAGTTATAAACACAGTACCTAATTACTACTTTGGTAATATGTATACCTTTTCCAATATTACTATTTAGTATTTACTTATTATTATTAGTTACTTCCATGTCGTTTAGAATGTTAGTTACATTACATTAAAATATTAAAAATTAAATGTAAATTGTGAAAAATGAATATGTGATTAGTAATTACTGAATAGTGATTACTGTTTAGAAATTTAGAATGTTGTTTTTTTCGGTTATCGTTATCAACTATTTCTCAATTCGTCCATTTTGAAAATTCAAAATTTAACGTTCCATATACAGTGCAGCCAAAAAAGCAAAAAAATGAATACGTACCGATTTTAATTGGAAACCGTAGTAGGTAATATCACAGAACAATATGTATAATAAATAATTATTGTAAGTAGGTACCAACCATAGACCTATTGACTATTTTTTTTTATAGTTACTACTTTAGTTAATAGGTCTATGGTAC
This sequence comes from Sitobion miscanthi, assembly GCA_008086715.1. Taxonomy (NCBI): domain Eukaryota; kingdom Metazoa; phylum Arthropoda; class Insecta; order Hemiptera; family Aphididae; genus Sitobion; species Sitobion miscanthi. The sequence goes on along the minus strand of CM017802.1, from coordinate 2,528,716 downwards.
CAACTACCAGCTACGGAGTACCTATTGGTAACATTTACAAATAATGAAATAAATTACATCAAAACCAAAGCCCATGCTTCAAAGGTTGTTTAAATGAATTACATGCCATAATATCTGACCTTAATTATAATATAATTTATAATACTAATTAAGTTCCATAAATATTAATGATGACTGTCGACTGATGAATACAGTGGTTAGTGGCGTCATTTCAGTTTTGAAAATAGAAGCGGCAAAAGTTTTGACCAGCCAAAATGGGTAACTTAAAAAACAACCGTTCGCAAGCACATATTATATTAATAATAAATAAACAAAAATTTTGTTATATCTTTGTTATAAATACCTAATGATATGGTTTAAAATAATAAAAATCATAAATATTATTAAACACAGGAAATAGCCAATAGCTTTTCTATACATTAACATAGAATTAAATTATTAGGTACTGAATTAATAGAATTATGTAGTACGTACCAAAAGCGTACGAAATTGAAAATACCGAAATAAATACAATCTTTTGATTTATAAATAAATAAATAACTTATTTATGGCGAAAATATTTTTAAATATTATGTTCTTGAGAATTGTACATTTGTGATATGCAGTGCCGTAGCCAGGGGGTTGTCACTGGGGGCACGTGTCCCCCCCCCCCGGAATTTTTTTTTGGCTTGTTTTATATTATATTATATGTTTGATAAAAATTAAAAGTTAAAGCTGTCAAAGCGAACCATTTTGAAGTGGTTGGATTTAGGAAATATTGTACATCCATCATTATATAGTGTTGTATAGTGTGGCGCAATGCGTACACTCAACCGCGGAAATGCACTGAGTTGTACGTAACGGCCGGCGTTGCTAGTTCCCGGATGGGTGACCGCCCGGGATTTTTAGCAACGTATCCTTGCCACACTTACAAAAAACGTGTTTTCAACCGTTCCTCCTTCTACTAACAACCTACAAATAATCAAAACAGCTAATGGCCTAAGTTGCCGTACTCAAGCTCAATAAAAAAAAAAAAATTATATTTATTAGTTGGGCAATATTATTATAGAATGTATTTATTATTAATAACAATACAAGCTGATTGAGCATCACTGAGCGAGATCGACGAGGATTCTAATTTAAAATCGACAAAACCACATTCTAAAATAGAACGAGCTAAAGAAAATTATAAAATTATCAAGCAATTTGGTGAAATCCAAATCCACAGAGATATTTATTACACATATCGTTCTTTGCATGATATCGCAGTATTTTTGGTTTTTTTCCGATGTACCTTGATATAGTTGTTGATAATATTATTTTGTTTTTTTTTTTTTTTTGGTCAAAAAGCTTGAGAATTTAATACAAACTCCTTCGTGAGATTTATACACTAGTAAAGAAAAACCGAAAGTATACCTAGACAACATATCCACAAGTTAAGTTTACACCAGCGTGTTGACGCGTTTATTAATAATAATATCAAATAAATAACAAAACAAAAACGTTTATTCGTGTAAACCTTACATAATATAGGTTATCCGATTATACATTATACATTATACATTTACAAATTATACATTGTACATTATTTATTTTACGGCAGTATACAATAGCCATAATTCATAATTGATCGGTATAATTATTTATTTTCTTAAACATAGGAGCGGAGGGCAGCAGTATTTACCGACCATTTCCACGGCAGATTTATTACGCAAACGGTGCGATTTCAATGGTAACTAAAGTCTGTATATAGTGCGCGTGACTTGGGGAAACGTTCAAACGTCGGAGCGAACTCGGAATGAACGCGTACAATGGCGGAAGTAAAAGGATTTTAACTGATTTTCCGGCGAACAAGTTCAACCGGACACAAAAATACGGAGCAAACTCGGCATAAACACGCACATACACTATATATATATACATTGCGGTCTGTGCCGATATAGCGCCGCAACAAAGCGTTCGCCGGACGAATCTCTAGCTTCGTCCGGTTCCACGGAGAGCGGCGTTTGGGAATTACCGCGGTTACCGTCGGGTTCGCGACTGCGGCCGCCGCGGGTTACCACCATATCCTGGATAACGTTTGCCTGGTGGACCGATGGTTTCGTCGAACAGTTTTCAGTTTCGGCTCCGTCAAACTGCACTGCTGCCGCGTGTTGTACGTCGGACTTGACTGCGGCACGTCACCTTCGACCGGCCGAACATGACGTGTCAAAGACGACGAGACGTTTGACGGCGCCTCGATCTCTCCAACTTCTGCAGTGGCAGGTGCCGTTACTGACAACTCGGTGGACGACGAATCAGTCGAACTTGCAACTCCACCATGGACGCGATGGAAGGTAACTCAATATCGTGTGCATCGTCTGCGAAGTTAGATCGTTACAGCCATGTTAGCCATCGATTAATACCGTCGTATAATTCCGGTTGTGAACGACCACCCGGTCTCGGGTTCATCTGCACAGCCACATTGGGCGTCGGTTTATAACGCATGTGAACTCTTGATTATAACTCGAGATTCCAACGTTTTCGTTCGATTTGCCTGGAGCACGTCGAAAACCTCGAAATAATTGTCGGTCACGGACTGGATTATGGATTTGGGCGAAGTTTTCAGTGTTACAATATTTTGACATATTGATCTGATACGGTTAAGTTAACATATTAAACGAAAAGTACGTTTAGACTTTTATAATGTATTATAAATGATCCGTAAAGTTCGTTGTAACAAATAAGTACTCATAACTGAATACTGTGACGCACAGGAACGAATTATTTATGTTTCAAACACTTAGGTACACCCGTGACAGCCACATTTTTTATAGATTTTTGAAATTGAGAATGTATCTATAGGTTCTTTTTATTTATATTCAATAATATTATTATTTATTAAAATCGTATTTATATGTTTTAGTTATACTGTCCCCCCAAAAAATTTTTCTGGCTACGGCACTGGTGATTTGTGTTTATATAAATATAATAAGATAATATTATCATTTTACTTATTAGTTATTAGTATTTATTAATTATTATTATTACAATGTGCCCGTATGCCGCAGTATGGTATGGCGGTATATCTTTATACCTATATATGATATACCTATATCTATATATTATAATGTAATATATACCTAAATGACTATTGCTAAAATATGTATTTACTATTAAGTTAATTTATTTTTCTTGAAGAATTATAGTTAATGAAACAAGGAATTAATTTAACTATATTTCCAATTTCCTATTCTAGTAAATGGTTATGTAATATGCCACATCAATAATAATTTTTATTTTTATTATATTTATTATTTAATTGTTTATAAATTAACTTAACTTGAATTTGATTAAAAGTAACTCATTATTTATTAAGTTTATATCAATTAAAATAAATTAAGTTAAAAATTAAATTAATGAAGATTAAATTTTAAAAAGTTAAAATTAACTTAACTTAAACTTTTTCACTTGTTTATGCCCAGGCTTGAGAATTTCCATACTTATTATTGTAAATAAAACTGCATTTAAATATTATATTAATTTTCCACGGAGAAACCTAGGGTTATACGAGACTTCTGGGACATACAGTATAGACAGTATAGTCCTAAACACATAAATACCAGTTGTTTAAATTCTCTTCTACAAGTTCTATGATAAGTAAATTAGCTCTAATATTAATTATAAATAAACTGTAGTAAAAATCCTATACGGCTATAATAATTCTTTGGACGTCGGACGTGTGTAGACGTAAAGTGGTTAGTGGAGACAACAAATTCGGGTATTACGTCCTCTTAAGATATTAAGGGGATTGGAAGTGGTGATTTCTGTCTTTGTGTAACACACGTGGGTCATAGGAATTTAGAGGTGTTTTCATTCCAACGTACCGATTGATCTAATGAAGCGATAAAAATTGTAAAACCAGATTTAAATTTTTTGTGATATCTACTTGTGATAGACTTTCCCACATTTTTTATTTTATCCCTCTAAATCCTGAAAAAAATCGTACTGAAAAGGAAATGGAATATTTAAATTTTTGTAAAAGTTAAAATAAAAATAAAAAATCTGGGAATGCTGATCTCAAGTAGACTTGACGAAAAATTCAAATCTGTTTTTAGAATTCTTATCAATTCACTAGATCAATCGGTACGTTGGAATAAAAACACGTCTTAAGTCCTATGTTCTACGTGTGTTAGACAAAGACAGAAAATCACTGCTTCCAATCCCCTAGAAGAGTAACTTATCCCACTGTGAAAATATTTGGAATGTAAATAATAGCAATAATGCTTCAGCCATGGTACAGTAGCTACAGCACAGGCGAGTAATAGAATATAATAATAAATAAATATGTACCTACCTTTAATACAGTGATAAACAATATCGCCTTCACTATTATAGTGGCATACCCAGAGTAGGGTTCTAAGTTTCTAACCATTCCAGAAATGTCTTGCTTTTACAAAAAATCTTACTTACCATAATCAAATACCAACACAACACGGTCACACTCACACAGAGTAGATTAATTATTGATGGTCATTTTTAACAGATAAGTCAGATAGGTATAAAATCAATTTTAAAATGGTAATATAACATCGGTTATCATATTTTCATTTATTTATTTGGCTGATATAAAAACATTGCTAAACGTCTGACATAATCGTTTTATCAATATCATTACTACTCTTATAACGGACTAAAGAAGCTCCATAGATGGCCAAGTTATATACCCTAAACGTAGGCTACATTTGAGATTTAACTCAATAATTATTTATATAAAAACTGTTTAGACAAAATATTATCCATGAGATATATCTATATATTACCAAACTAAAATTCTGCGTACGTTACTGTTCACTATATGATTTATAAGTTATAATACTAACGTCTAACACATAAATATCACTATAACACGTTTGAACCACTGGTATATATAAGTACTATAGTACCACTATATTATCGCAAGATTATTATTAGAGTATATTATTCTAAAAACGTTGGGCCTTGGACCTTGGTACAATCGTATAGGTTTATCGTTGAGTTTTGACTAGCCGTGGTCATAATAATTATTGTCGTGATATTTATTAATTATATCAGCGTTTTTTATCAGTGGAAACTTTTTTAATGTCCACTATTATCGTGGAACCCCTACTTTGTTTCAATAGTTTTAACTGAACATTCTGATGTTTTGTTTAAAGATTATTTGTAACAAAAATAACAACTACATATTTTAAATAATAATAATATTCATTTAAATCAAAAAAATACTTCAAAAATTTACCAAATATTCTTAAAATAACAGCAGACAACAAAGACTTTTACATTTTTATTATAATGAGATGAATATGGTAGGTATGCATTTATTACTTATTATTGTATCATTACCTACTGAAAGTTGAATTCTCACGTCAGGTTCGGCATCAAGTCTGTTGTTGTATTTCATTTTTGTCGATACATAAGTTACTATAAGATGAGATACCCATTTCACAATTACAATTTCATCGTAATCAATAGTTTGTCATCGAACACAAACTTTATCTTGCTAGAGTTCAAGAGTCAATTATATCGATAAAATATTATAATTGACTTATAGGTATTATAATATTATATAATAAGTGTGAGTAGACATATAATTAAAAATAGTCAAAATGTAAATATATCTTTGATTATGATTTGACATGGTTAAGGGGAGGCCAAGTCATAATTTTCAGAAAATGTCGATGGTTTTTTTTGTAATTTTGTTTTTAACAGTATAAAATTGTTTAGAAATACTGTTTAGGAGTGGGCGCGGCCGCACCTAGGGCCCCCCTAAAGCCGCCCCTGAGAACGGTGGTGCAAATAAAATATTGGGGGGATCGTGCTTATTTTCAGTTATGGAGTTTTGTCTACAACTATGAGCCCAATATTTTTGGATGCCATCGTTTTTAATTTTTAAGTCGTTGAAATTGTTGATTTTCGACATAAAAAGCAGATAAATGGGTATTGTTCTGCTGTACAGTAGGTTACAAGTGGGTCACTGAATTTGTATTCAATGATATAATATCATTGTATGTATACCAAAAACGATTCTGAGCGAAAACGTCTGTTAGCCTATGATATATTACTAAGCATATTTGATGATATTATTGTGAGTTAAGTAATTTTTAAAATAAATGATAAATTAATTAAATGGTTTATAAAATATTTATAAAATTCATCAAAATCGTGACAATTTCCATATTATTTTGTAGTTAAAAAATGTATAAAATGTTTAATTTTCATAGCTACCTATAAGTATTTAAAATTTAAAACAAGTTTTATCATAACTCATAAGTAGTTTATATTGTAACCAAAAAACCTAAAAATATACATAATTACACTGTTTTTTAATAGACATTTTAAGTTAAATTTTGGACGAAATTAGGTATTTAAACGAAGAATAACAATGATAGTTATTTTGTTGGAATTCAAAAATATTATTCGTGGGACTTAATTTATTTAAATTATAGATGTTACTATTAGCTAGGAATAACATTTTCAAAATATTTGAATTCTTTTTTTAACAATCACCTATTTATACACTGTTGTAAGTTATATAACGGTAAGGTATTTATTAACATGATAGAACTATAGAAGTATAGACCATTCAAGTATTACAATAGTTAAATATCTTTATCTTTATCTTTATATATTATTAAAACGTGAGGCGATTTCTTATGACAGTTATATCTGAAGTTCTACTGGACCGATTTTCATGATTTCTTTTTCTAACGCGAGTACTCGGTGTGCAGATGAGCCATCAAAAGATAAAAGTCCAAAAAAATTAATTATTTAAATAGTTATTAGAAGTATTAAGTTTGCCGTATTGTTCCATAGCGGCATTCGTATAACCGCCGGTATAACCTCCACTACTCATACGTATACTGCAGTACTATAGCATTGTCGTCGTCGGCGGCGGCTATGTACATTTATTATATTTTATTCTGTGGCAGTGTGGTGTTATGCACGTCGTCGTCGTCGTTGAATAAAAACCCAACTATTTTCGATTTCGTAATTTTGCGTACAGCAGAGAACGCTGAACTCATTAAAATTTTTAATATATATATTATAAAGTTTGTGTGTAGATTAGACCTATGGGAAGAAGATAGGTTTAATTTAAAAAGGGTTAAATTTGTTTTTTTTATTCATTGGATTTTAGTACGGTTAGGTTAGGATTTTGTATTAATTGATTATATTATTCCACCATAGGTGGAATACGACAAACGTGGTATAACTTTGATACTTTAGAGTTTAATCATACGCTTACGTACAAACAGCATTGCTTACCTGATAATATACTGCTGCGAATCAGAATTTTTATTCCGGGAAACAGAAAAGTTAAGATAAATCTAGAACATCATACACCGAATATTAAATAACGCATTGAACAAAGTTTGAGTCATATACAGTTTGTACATTTAACGGGTAACGAAGTGCACGGGATCAGCTAGTATTAATTAATATTATGATAAATGCAATGACAATTTATATCAATCTTCCGTAATACTAATTAGTAATCGTAAAATAAGTTACTACTTACTGAGGTACTTACTTAAATACTTTATAATAGCCAGTAGCGTACGCATGGTCTTGGTTCACTACGGATGTCCGATGTACACCCGACCATATTGTCGGGATTATAATAAGGTACCTTGGTCGGGCTTATAGACACCCCACCATATTTTTTTCAAACGCGCATGCGTGTATTATATATTTATATAATCATAATTTGTTCTTAGTGGGCTAGACCACTAACTAAGATATATCATATATCTTAGTATTCTTAGTCCGTGGGCTAGACTAAGCCTACCTAGGTCTAAGGTGGTGCTTAGTTCTCCTCAATTGTTGAATCATCTTGACAGAAAACCGAATTAATCTGATACATTTTATATTTAGAGCGAAATTACAGATCTTGGTTTGTTAGTCAATGAACTTTGAGCTCATTCAATAAGGAAATTATACATACGAAAAAATAGGCATTTCGCCAGATGAACACGATATGAGTAAAAAATGAATCGAAAAATTTTGTACTGCAAAACAGACAGCGAATACCACGATATATCTATTATACCATTTTTTAAAAAATAGTTCCACATAAGGTGAAAAATTGGAACTTTTCTACTTTCCGAGACAGTCCTTTTTTTATTGGGGACGTCAGTAGTTAGTGATGCGTGCGTTACAACTTGCTCGCTGCGCTGCGCTCGGACAACAAGTCGAAAATCATCCTCAGGGTAACCGCCGTATATTCACTATTATAATTTTCCCTATTCTTTGTATACTAACTTCGAAACTATTCCCGAGCGCCAAATTCTGACTTCATCATCGTTTTCAGTGTACTTGACTTCATAAACTTCGAAAAAAAAAATGGCAAAAAAAAAGTGTCCCGTAAAGTAGAAATATATTGAACAATTATTTTATAAAAAATTGACATGATATTCGGGAAGAATCGGTTACTGATTTGACATTAAATAGTGATTGAAAAACTTTTTGAATTCTTCTAATAACAGGCTAGAAAGTTTCAATTACTACCCAAATAGTATGAAAAAAGTTTCTTAAGGGGATTGCAAATGGGCAGTTTTTAAAGAGCTAAAAATTAGCAATTTCCAAATTGTATGCATGGTTTTGCATGCGGGTATTGTAAATGTGTGCGTAGTAAGTAGACATAGACATAATATTAACAAATTCAAACAGTTTTCAGGAGTCTTATCAGTTATCGCGTTATAAGGTCCATCGGAATGATTGGTACAAGGTAGAACCTTGGATTGGTACATTTTGGCTGAAACCATAGACCTTATACTAAATATAGACGGAGCATGGGCTTAGTTTCAGCGGACCCACGTGAGTGTACTGTTCGACTACTACTAAATTACCACACACATGCGCTATAGAATTTCAAGTTGGCTGATCGGTTATTGAGATTTAACAATTATTGTATGATAATGGATTGATGAATAATACACAAAGATTATATTGTTTCTGAATGAATAATATAGGTATTCATTTATTGAATATATGATTTATTATTCATTAATTATTATGGTAATTATGCTTTCTTAAAAAATATGCATTTTTAATTTTGCGTTCTAGTAGTAATAATAGTAAATTGCATAAATATGTGAATAAACATATTTTATGTTGTCAGAAATGAAAACACTGCTATGATGATGGCTGTGACCGCTTCGCCCAACCCCGCCAACCTGTAATGCTCCGTTCAAGGTGGATTTATAAATTTAAAAATTCACTTTGACTCCGTCTATAAGTATCATAGATAATATCATAATAATATATAATATTATCTATGATGAGTATAAGGTCTATGGTTGAAAATTTAAATAACTGTCCGTTTGACCGTTTTCAATCCACTTATTCCTTAATAACAACACTCGATTATAATTTATTCTGTAAATTGATATTAATAATTACTTATTGCTTATTAGACAACATGCAGATTGTACAATGACTATTAAGAAGGCTGTAAAATAGCATAATTTTTTTTTTTATTAATAGTTATATTATTACAATGTTGTAATATATCATTCCAAAATAGACACAAAAGTCTGTTTCTTTTTTCAACAACACCTTTGCATTATATTTGGTATACCCATTTTCATTTTTGCTTTCAGATATTCCAAAAAGTACAGTTAAAATTGTTTTATAATTTTTACTTTTTGGTGAATGCACGAAAAGCCTCAGAATGGCATGCCCACCTTGTGTCACTTAAGTCTTAAATATTTTAAAACTAACAACCTCTCTTTATCCTTTTTTTCTAATGAATTGGTTAAGATTGAACATCTGTAAGTAGTTACTGAAAAAATTATACATATAGCATTTGCAAAAAATTAAAAAAGTTCAAACAAGAAAAAAAAAATACAAATATTCTTGTAGTCACTATAAAAATTACAATTTACTACTCAATGCAATTTTAAGCCGAGAAGACTATGGGCCCTTTTCATACGAGTCACTCTTCCCCTTAATCCGGACTTGTAGTGCTTGTACACGCGTAATGTATTATTATTAAAAAATACAAATTATCTTAACATACAAAAGACAAACAATGGCTGTATACCCAGTGGCGTAATTGCGGGGGCGGGGGAAAGGGGGCACTTGCCCCCCAGAAATGTTTGTGGGGGAAAAAGTATCATTTTTCCCCTTCAAATAATTCACATTTAAAAAGTATTCTAAAAGTTTATATTTATTTTAGGTTTCTCTTATTGAATAATATTATGTTGACGTAGGTATTGTCAGTTTTACTGTTATTGCAATAATTGCATTATTCGTGACTATTATTATCCGTGATTTGTGAAGTACTTGAGAAGTACCCACAAATAATATTTTTAAAGTAAAACAAAATAACTAAAATCGTTATTCTTGGTTATTGAATATTATGTAATTTCGTCCAAATTTGAACTTAAAATATTTATAAGTTATAGCTATAAAAAATAAAACTGTGTTTATATATTTGTTTAGATTTTTGGTTACGGAATTAACTACTTACATAGTTACGTAAAACGTACATTTTTTTATGGTAAATGTAGGAAGAGTGAAGATAACTCTTGTATTACATTTTCAAACCTTAGAAATAAGTAGACAATTTTACACGACTTTCTAACTCGAAATAATTTGCCAATTTTCGTGATTTTAATGAATTTTGTCAATATTTTAACTTCAGACGCTTATAAAATTCTATAAAGGATTACGCTCACCTATTTTTTTTAAATTTACACTAACAACTACTTAC